>OZ017740.1:116405034-117720034 GCA_963969285.1 Odontomyia ornata
AGTCTATTCTTTACGACAAGTACAAATTTGTAATATTATTTACAAACACACTTTTTTTTTTTATGAAGGTTGAAATAGGAAAAAAAACACCAAAACTTTAAATGGCTTTTTCTCCCCTTAAACGTGCGAACTCGGCGTTTTTACGATTTAATTTTAAGGCTTGGTAGATCTCTCGCTTTGACCGTTCACTGTGCCCACAATTTCCATCCGATTCTCAAAATTTTGGTCTCATTTTGTAGCTGCCAGTCTATTCTTTACGACAAGTACAAATTTGTAATATTATTTACAAACACACTATTTTTTATGAAGGTTGAAATAGGAAAAAAAACACCAAAACTTTAAATGGCTTTTTCTCCCCTTAAACGTGCGAATTCGGCGTTTTTACGATTTAATTTTAAGGCTTGGTAGATCTCTCGCTTTGACCGTTCCATCCGATTGTCAAAATTTTGGTCTCATTTTGTAGCTGCCAGTCAATTCTTTACGACAAGTACAAATTTGTAATATTATTTACAAACACACTATTTTTTATGAAGGTTGAAATAGGAAAAAAACACCAAAACTTTAAATGGCTTTTTCTCCCCTTAAACGTGCGAACTCGGCGTTTTTACGATTTAATTTTAAAGCTTGGTAGATTTCTCGCTTTGACCGTTCACTGTGCCCACAATTTCCATCCGATTGTCAAAATTTTGGTCACATTTTGTAGCTGCCAGTCTATTCTTTACGACAAGTACAAATTTGCAATATTATTCACAAACACACTATTTTTTATGAAGGTTGAAATAGGAAAAAAAAACACCAAAACTTTAAATGGCTTTTTCTCCCCTTAAACGTGCGAATTCGGAGTTTTTACGATTTAATTTTAAGGCGTGGTAGATCTCTCGCTTTGACCGTTCACTGTGCCCACAATTTCCATCCGATTGTCAAAATTTTGGTCTCATTTTGTAGCTGCCAGTCTATTTTTTACGACAAGTACAAATTTGTAATATTATTTACAAACACACTTTTTTTTTATGAAGGTTGAAATAGGAAAAAAAACACCAAAACTTTAAATGGCTTTTTCTCCCCTTAAACGTGCGAACTCGGCGTTTTTACGATTTAATTTTAAGGCTTGGAAGATCTCTCGCTTTGACCGTTCACTGTGCCCACAATTTTCATCCGATTGTCAAAACTTTGGTCTCATTTTGTAGCTGCCAGCCTATTCTTTACGACAAGTACAAATTTGTAACATTATTTACAAACACACTATTTTTTATGAAGGTTGAAATAGGAAAAAAAAACACCAAAACTTTAAATGGCTTTTTCTCCCCTTAAACGTGCGAATTCGGCGTTTTTACGGTTTAATTTTAAGGCTTGGTAGATCTCTCGCTTTGACCGTTCACTGTGCCCACAATTTCCATCCGATTGTCAAAATTTTGGTCTCATTTTGTAGCTGCCAGTCTATTCTTTACGACAAGTACAAATTTGTAATATTATTTACAAACACACTTTTTTTTTTATGAAGGTTGAAATAGGAAAAAAAACACCAAAACTTTAAATGGCTTTTTCTCCCCTTAAACGTGCGAACTCGGCGTTTTTACGATTTAATTTTAAGGCTTGGTAGATCTCTCGCTTTGACCGTTCACTGTGCCCACAATTTCCATCCGATTGTCAAAATTTTGGTCACATTTTGTAGCTGCCAGTCTATTCTTTACGACAAGTACAAATTTGTAATATTATTTACAAACACACTATTTTTTATGAAGGTTGAAATAGGAAAAAAAAACACCAAAACTTTAAATGGCTTTTTCTCCCCTTAAACGTGCGAATTCGGCGTTTTTACGATTTAATTTTAAGGCTTGGTAGATCTCTCGCTTTGACCGTTCACTGTGCCCACAATTTCCATCCGATTGTCAAAATTTTGGTCTCATTTTGTAGCTGCCAGTCTATTTTTTACGACAAGTACAAATTTGTAATATTATTTACAAACACACTATTTTTTATGAAGGTTGAAATAGGAAAAAAAACACCAAAACTTTAAATGGCTTTTTCTCCCCTTAAACGTGCAAATTCGGCGTTTTTACGATTTAATTTTAAGGCTTGGTAGATCTCTCGCTTTGACCGTTCACTGTGCCCACAATTTCCATCCGATTGTCAAAATTTTGGTCTCATTTTGTAGCTGCCAGTCTATTCTTTACGACAAATACAAATTTGTAATATTATTTACAAACACACTATTTTTTATGAAGGTTGAAATAGGAAAAAAAACACCAAAACTTTAAATGGCTTCTTCTCCCCTGAAATGTGCAAATTCGGCGTTTTTACGATTTAATTTTAAGGCTTGGTAGATCTCTCGCCTTGACCGTCCACTGTGCCCACAATTTCCATCCGATTGTCAAAATTTTGGTCTCATTTTGTAGCTGCCAGTCTATTCTTTACGACAAGTACAAATTTGTAATATTATTTACAAACACACTATTTTTTATGAAGGTTGAAATAGGAAAAAAAAACACCAAAACTTTAAATGGCTTTTTCTCCCCTTAAACGTGCGAATTCGGCGTTTTTACGATTTAATTTTAAGGCTTGGTAGATCTCTCGCTTTGATCGTTCACTGTGCCCACAATTTCTATCCGATTGTCAAAATTTTGGTCTCATTTTGTAGCTGCCAGTCTATTCTTTACGACAAGTACAAATTTGTAATATTATTTACAAACACACTATTTTTTATGAAGGTTGAAATAGGAAAAAAAACACCAAAACTTTAAATGGCTTTTTCTCCCCTTAAACGCGCGAATTCGGCGTTTTTACGATTTAATTTTAAGGCTTGGTAGATCTCTCGCTTTGACCGTTCACTGTGCCCACAATTTCCATCCGATTGTCAAAATTTTGGTCACATTTTGTAGCTGCCAGTCTATTCTTTACGACAAGTACAAATTTGTAATAATATTTACAAACACACTATTTTTATGAAGGTTGAAATAGGAAAAAAAACACCAAAACTTTAAATGGCTTTTTCTCCCCTTAAACGTGCGAATTCGGCGTTTTTACGATCTAATTTTAAGGCTTGGTAGAACTCTCGCTTTGACCGTTCACTGTGCCCACAATTTCCATCCGATTGTCAAAATGTTGGTCTCATTTTGTAGCTGCCAGTCTATTCTTTACGACAAGTACAAATTTGTAATATTATTTACAAAGACACTATTTTTTATGAAGGTTGAAATAGGAAAAAAACACCAAAACTTTAAATGGCTTTTTCTCCCCTTAAACGTGCGAATTCGGCGTTTTTACGATTTAATTTTAAGGCTTGGTAGATCTCTCGCTTTGACCGTTCACTGTGCCCACAATTTCCATCCGATTGTCAAAATTTTGGTTTAATTTTTAGCTGCCAGTCTATTCTTTACGACAAGTACAAATTTGTAATATTATTTACAAACACACTATTTTTTATGAAGGTTGAAATAGGAAAAAAAAACACCAAAACTTTAAATGGCTTTTTCTTCCCTTAAACGTGCGAATTCGGCGTTTTTACGATTTAATTTTAAGGCTTGGTAGATCTCTCGCTTTGACCGTTCACTGTGCCCACAATTTCCATCCGATTGTCAAAATTTTGGTCTCATTTTGTAGCTGCCAGTCTATTCTTTACGACAAGTATAAATTTGTAATATTATTTACAAACACACTATTTTTTATGAAGGTTGAAATAGGAAAAAAAACACCAAAACTTTAAATGGCTTTTTCTCCCCTTAAACGTGCGAATTCGGCGTTTTTACGATTTAATTTTAAGGCTTGGTAGATCTTTCGCTTTGACCGTTCACTGTGCCCACAATTTCTATCCGATTGTCAAAATTTTGGTCTCATTTTGTAGCTGCCAGTCTATTCTTTACGACAAGTACAAATTTGTAATATTATTTACAAACACACTATTTTTTATGAAGGTTGAAATAGCAAAAAAAACAGCAAAACTTTAAATGGCTTTTTCTCCCCTGAAACGTGCGAATTCGGCGTTTTTACGATTTAATTTTAAGGCTTGGTAGATCTCTCGCTTTGACCGTTCACTGTGCCCACAATTTCCATCCGATTGTCAAAATTTTGGTCTCATTTTGTAGCTGCCAGTCTATTCTTTACGACAAGCACAAATTTGTAATATTATTTACAAACACACTATTTTTTATGAAGGTTGAAATAGGAAAAAAAAACACCAAAACTTTAAATGGCTTTTTCTCCCCTTAAACGTGCGAATTTGGCGTTTTTAAGGATCTAATTTTAAGGCTTGGTAGATCTCTCGCTTTGACCGTTCACTGTGCCCACAATTTCCATCCGATTGTCAAAATTTTGGTTTAATTTTTAGCTGCCAGTCTATTCTTTACGACAAGTACAAATTTGTAATATTATTTACAAACACACTATTTTTTATGAAGGTTGAAATAGGGAAAAAAAACACCAAAACTTTAAATGGCTTTTTCTCCCCTTGAACGTGTGAGTTCGGCGTTTTTACGATTTAATTTTAAGGCTTGGTCGATCTCTCGCTTTGACCGTTCACTGTGCCCACAATTTCCATCCGATTGTCAAAATTTTGGTCTCATTTTGTAGCTGCCAGTCTATTCTTTACGACAAGTACAAATTTGCAATATTATTTACAAACACAATATTTTTTATGAAGGTTAAAATAGGAAAAAAAAAACACCAAAACTTTAAATGGCTTTTTCTCGCCTTAAACGTACGAATTCGGTGTTTTTACGATTTAATTTTAAGGCTTGGTAGATCTCTCGCTTTGACCGTTCACTGTGCCCACAATTTCCATCCGATTGTCAAAATTTTGGTCTCATTTTGTAGCTGCCAGTCTATTCTTTACGACAAGTACAAATTTGTAATATTATTTACAAACACACTATTTTTTATGAAGGTTGAAATAGGAAAAAAAACACCAAAATTTTAAATGGCTTTGCCTCCCCTAAACGTGCGAATTCGGCGTTTTTACGATTTAATTTTAAGGCTTGGTAGATCTCTCGCTTTGACCGTTCACTGTGCCCACAATTTCCATCCGATTGTCAAAATTTTGGTCTCATTTTGTAGCTGCCAGTCTATTCTTTACGACAAGTACAAATTTGTAATATTATTTACAAACACACTATTTTTTATGAAGGTTGAAATAGGAAAAAAAAACACCAAAACTTTAAATGGCTTTTTCTCCCCTTAAACGTGCGAATTCGGTGTTTTTACGATTTAATTTTAAGGCTTGGTAGATCTCTCGCTTTGACCGTTCACTGTGCCCACAATTTCCATCCGTTTGTCAAAATTTTGGTCTCATTTTGTAGCTGCCAGTCTATTCTTTACGACAAGTACAAATTTGTAATATTATTTACAAACACACTATTTTTTATGAAGGTTGAAATAGGAAAAAAAACACCAAAACTTTAAATGGCTTTTTCTCCCCTGAAACGTGCGAATTCGGCGTTTTTACGATTTAATTTTAAGGCTTGGTAGATCTCTCGCTTTGACCGTTCACTGTGCCCACAATTTCCATCCGATTGTCAAAATTTTGGTCTCATTTTGTAGCTGCCAGTCTATTCTTTACGACAAGTACAAATTTGTAATATTATTTACAAACACACTATTTTTTATGAAGGTTGAAATAGGAAAAAAAACACCAAAACTTTAAATGGCTTTTTCTCCCCTTAAACGTGCGAATTCGGCGTTTTTACGATTTAATTTTAAGGCTTGGTAGATCTCTCGCTTTGACCGTTCACTGTGCCCACAATTTCCATCCGATTGTCAAAATTTTGGTCACATTTTGTAGCTGCCAGTCTATTCTTTACGACAAGTACAAATTTGTAATATTATTCACAAACACACTATTTTTTATGAAGGTTGAAATAGGAAAAAAAACACCAAAACTTTAAATGGCTTTTTCTCCCCTTAAACGTGCGAATTCGGCGTTTTTACGATTTAATTTTAAGGCTTGGTAGATCTCTCGCTTTGACCGTTCACTGTGCCCACAATTTGCATCCGATTGTCAAAATTTTGGTTTAATTTTTAGCTGCCAGTCTATTCTTTACGACAAGTACAAATTTGTAATATTATTTACAAACACACTATTTTTTATGAAGGTTGAAATAGGAAAAAAAAACACCAAAACTTTAAATGGCTTTTTCTCCCCTTGAACGTGCGAATTCGGCGTTTTTACGATTTAATTTTAAGGCTTGGTAGATCTCTCGCTTTGACCGTTCACTGTGCCCACAATTTCCATCCGATTGTCAAAATTTTGGTCTCATTTTGTAGCTGCCAGTCTATTCTTTACGACAAGTACAAATTTGCAATATTATTTACAAACACAATATTTTTTATGAAGGTTAAAATAGGAAAAAAAAACACCAAAACTTTAAATGGCTTTTTCTCCCCTTAAACGTGCGAATTCGGCGTTTTTACGATTTAATTTTAAGGCTTGGTAGATCTCTCGCTTTGACCGTTCACTGTGCCCACAATTTCCATCCGATTGTCAAAATTTTGGTCTCATCTTGTAGCTGCCAGTCTATTCTTTACGACAAGTACAAATTTGTAATATTATTTACAAACACACTATTTTTTATGAAGGTTGAAATAGGAAAAAAAAACACCAAAATTTTAAATGGCTTTGCGTCCCCTAAACGTGCGAATTCGGCGTTTTTACGATTTAATTTTAAGGCTTGGTAGATCTCTCGCTTTGACCGTTCACTGTGCCCACAATTTCCATCCGATTGTCAAAATGTTGGTCTCATTTTGTAGCTGCCAGTCTATTCTTTACGACAAGTACAAATTTGTAATATTATTTACAAACACACTATTTTTTATGAAGGTTGAAATAGGAAAAAAAACACCAAAACTTTAAATGGCTTTTTCTCCCCTTAAACGTGCGAATTCGGCGTTTTTACGATTTAATTTTAAGGCTTGGTAGAACTCTCGCTTTGACCGTTCACTGTGCCCACAATTTCCATCCGAATGTCAAAATTTTTGTCTCATTTTGTAGCTGTCAGTCTATTCTTTAGACAAGTACAAATTTGTAATATTATTTACAAACACACTATTTTTTATGAAGGTTGAAATACGAAAAAAAACACCAAAACTTTAAATGGCTTTTTCTCCCCTTAAACGTGCGAATTCGGCGTTTTTACGATTTAATTTTAAGGCTTGGTAGATCTCTCGCTTTGACCGTTCACTGTGCCTACAATTTCCATCCGATTGTCAAAAGTTTGGTCTCATTTTGTAGCTGCCAGTCTATTCTTTACGACAAGTACAAATTTGTAATATTATTTACAAACACACTATTTTTTATGAAGGTTGAAATAGGAAAAAAAACACCAAAACTTTAAATGGCTTTTTGTCCCCTTAAACGTGCGAATTCGGCGATTTTACGATTTAATTTTAAGGCTTGGTAGATCTCTCGCTTTGACCGTTGACTGTGCCCACAATTTCCATCCGATTGTCAAAATGTTGGTCTCATTTTGTAGCTGCCAGTCTATTCTTTACGACAAGTACAATTTTGTAATATTATTTACAAACACACTATTTTTTATGAAGGTTGAAATAGGAAAAAAACACCAAAACTTTAAATGGCTTTTTCTCCCCTTAAACGTGCAAATTCGGCGTGGTCACGATTTAATTTTAAGGCTTGGTAGATCTCTCGCTTTGACCGTTCCCTGTGCCCACAGTTTTCACCCGATTGTCAAAATTTTGGTCTCATTTTGTAGCTGCCAGTCTATTCTTTACGACAAGTACAATTTTGTAATATTATTTACAAACACACTATTTTTTATGAAGGTTGAAATAGGAAAAAACACACCAAAACTTTAAATGGCTTTTTCTCCCCTTAAACGTGCGAATTCGGCGTTTTTACGATTTAATTTTAAGGCTTTGTAGATCTCTCGCTTTGACCGTTCACTGTGCCCACAATTTCCATCCGATTGTCAAAATTTTGGTCTCATTTTGTAGCTGCCAGTCTATTCTTTACGACAAGTACAAATTTGTAATATTATTTACAAACACACTATTTTTTATGAAGGTTGAAATAGGAAAAAACACCAAAACTTTAAATGGCTTTTTCTCCCCTTAAACGTGCGAATTCGGCGTTTTTACGATTTAATTTTAAGGCTTGGTAGATCTCTCGCTTTGATCGTTCACTGTGCCCACAATTTCCATCCGATTCTCAAAATTTTGGTCTCATTTTGTAGCTGCCAGTCTATTCTTTACGACAAGTACAAATTTGTAATATTATTTACAAACACACTATTTTTTATGAAGGTTGAAATAGGAAAAAAAACACCAAAACTTTAAATGGCTTTTTCTCCCCTTAAACGTGCGAATTCGGCGTTTTTACGATTTAATTTTAAGGCTTGGTAGATCTCTCGCTTTGACCGTTCACTGTGCCCACAATTTCCATCCGATTGTCAAAATGTTGGTCTCATTTTGTAGCTGCCAGTCTATTCTTTACGACAAGTACAAATTTGTAATATTATTTACAAACACAATTTTTTTTATGAAGGTTGAAATAGGAAAAAAAACACCAAAACTTTAAATGGCTTTTTCTCCCCTTAAACATGCGAATTCGGCGTTTTTACGATTTAATTTTAAGGCTTGGTAGATCTCTCGCTTTGACCGTTCACTGTGCCCACAATTTTCATCCGATTGTCAAGATTTTGGTCTCATTTCGTAGCTGCTAGTCTATTCTTTACGACAAGTACAAATTTGCAATATTATTTACAAACACAATATTTTTTATGAAGGTTGAAATAGGAAAAAAACACCAAAACTTTAAATGGCTTTTTCTCCCCTTAAACGTGCGAATTCGGCGTTTTTACGATTTAATTTTAAGGCTTGGTAGATCTCTCGCTTTGACCGTTCACTGTGCCCACAATTTCCATCCGATTGTCAAAATTTTGGTCTCATATTGTAGCTGCCAGTCTATTCTTTACGACAAGTACAAATTTTCTCCCCTTAAACGTGCAAATTCGGCGTTGTCACGATTTAATTTTAAGGCTTGGTAGATCTCTCGCTTTGACCGTTCCCTGTGCCCACAGTTTTCATCCGATTGTCAAAATTTTGGTCTCATTTTGTAGCTGCCAGTCTATTCTTTACGACAAGTACAATTTTGTAATATTATTTACAAACACACTATTTTTTATGAAGGTTGAAATAGGAAAAAACACACCAAAACTTTAAATGGCTTTTTCTCCCCTTAAACGTGCGAATTCGGCGTTTTTACGATTTAATTTTAAGGCTTTGTAGATCTCTCGCTTTGACCGTTCACTGTGCCCACAATTTCCATCCGATTGTCAAAATTTTGGTCTCATTTTGTAGCTGCCAGTCTATTCTTTACGACAAGTACAAATTTGTAATATTATTTACAAACACACTATTTTTTATGAAGGTTGAAATAGGAAAAAACACCAAAACTTTAAATGGCTTTTTCTCCCCTTAAACGTGCGAATTCGGCGTTTTTACGATTTAATTTTAAGGCTTGGTAGATCTCTCGCTTTGACCGTTCACTGTGCCCACAATTTCCATCCGATTCTCAAAATTTTGGTCTCATTTTGTAGCTGCCAGTCTATTCTTTACGACAAGTACAAATTTGTAATATTATTTACAAACACACTATTTTTTATGAAGGTTGAAATAGGAAAAAAAACACCAAAACTTTAAATGGCTTTTTCTCCCCTTAAACGTGCGAATTCGGCGTTTTTACGATTTAATTTTAAGGCTTGGTAGATCTCTCGCTTTGACCGTTCACTGTGCCCACAATTTCCATCCGATTGTCAAAATGTTGGTCTCATTTTGTAGCTGCCAGTCTATTCTTTACGACAAGTACAAATTTGTAATATTATTTACAAACACAATTTTTTTTATGAAGGTTGAAATAGGAAAAAAAACACCAAAACTTTAAATGGCTTTTTCTCCCCTTAAACATGCGAATTCGGCGTTTTTACGATTTAATTTTAAGGCTTGGTAGATCTCTCGCTTTGACCGTTCACTGTGCCCACAATTTTCATCCGATTGTCAAGATTTTGGTCTCATTTCGTAGCTGCTAGTCTATTCTTTACGACAAGTACAAATTTGCAATATTATTTACAAACACAATATTTTTTATGAAGGTTGAAATAGGAAAAAAACACCAAAACTTTAAATGGCTTTTTCTCCCCTTAAACGTGCGAATTCGGCGTTTTTACGATTTAATTTTAAGGCTTGGTAGATCTCTCGCTTTGACCGTTCACTGTGCCCACAATTTCCATCCGATTGTCAAAATTTTGGTCTCATATTGTAGCTGCCAGTCTATTCTTTACGACAAGTACAAATTTGTAATATTATTTACAAACACACTATTTTTTATGAAGGTTGAAATAGGAAAAAAAACACCAAAACTTTAAATGGCTTTTTGTCCCCTTAAACGTGCGAATTCGGCGATTTTACGATTTAATTTTAAGGCTTGGTAGATCTCTCGCTTTGACCGTTGACTGTGCCCACAATTTCCATCCGATTGTCAAAATGTTGGTCTCATTTTGTAGCTGCCAGTCTATTCTTTACGACAAGTACAATTTTGTAATATTATTTACAAACACACTATTTTTTATGAAGGTTGAAATAGGAAAAAAACACCAAAACTTTAAATGGCTTTTTCTCCCCTTAAACGTGCAAATTCGGCGTTGTCACGATTTAATTTTAAGGCTTGGTAGATCTCTCGCTTTGACCGTTCACTGTGCCCACAGTTTTCATCCGATTGTCAAAATTTTGGTCTCATTTTGTAGCTGCCAGTCTATTCTTTACGACAAGTACAAATTTGTAATATTATTTACAAACACACTATTTTTTATGAAGGTTGAAATAGGAAAAAAAAAACACCATAACTTTAAATGGCTTTTTCTCTCCTTAAACATGCGAATTCGGCGTTTTTACGATTTAATTTTAAGGTTTGGTAGACCTCTCGCTTTGACCGTTCACTGTGCCCACAATTTCCATCCGATTGTCAAAATTTTGGTCTCATTTTGTAGCTGCCAGTCTATTCTTTACGACAAGTACAAATTTGTAATATTATTTACAAACACACTATTTTTTATGAAGGTTGGAATAGGAAAAAAACACCAAAACTTTCAATGGCTTTTCCTCCCCTTAAACGTGCGAATTCGGCGTTTTTACGATTTAATTTTAAGGCTTGGTAGATCTCTCGCTTTGACCGTTCACTGTGCCCACAATTTCCATCCGATTATCAAAATTTTGGTCTCATTTTGTAGCTGCCAGTCTATTCTTTACGACAAGTACAAATTTGTAATATTATTTACAAACACACTATTTTTTATGAAGGTTGAAATAGGAAAAAAAAACACCAAAACTTTGAATGGCTTTTTCTCCCCTTAAACGTGCGAATTCGGCGTTTTTACGATTTAATTTTAAGGCTTTGTAGATCTCTCGCTTTGACCGTTCACTGTGCCCACAATTTCCATCCGATTGTCAAAATGTTGGTCTCATTTTGTAGCTGCCAGTCTATTCTTTACGACAAGTACAATTTTGTAATATTATTTACAAACACACTATTTTTTATGAAGGTTGAAATAGGAAAAAAAAACACCAAAACTTTAAATGGCTTTTTCTCCCCTTAAACGTGCGAATTCGGCGTTTTTACGATTTAATTTTAAGGCTTGGTAGATCTCTCGCTTTGACCGTTCACTGTGCCCACAATTTCCATCCGATTGTCAAAATTTTGGTCTCATTTTGTAGCTGCCAGTCTATTCTTTACGACAAGTACAAATTTGTAATATTATTTACAAACACACTATTTTTTATGAAGGTTGAAATAGGAAAAAACACCAAAACTTTAAATGGCTTTTTCTCCCCTTAAACGTGCGAATTCGGCGTTTTTACGATTTAATTTTAAGGCTTGGTAGATCTCTCGCTTTGACCGTTCACTGTGCCCACAATTTCCATCCGATTCTCAAAATTTTGGTCTCATTTTGTAGCTGCCAGTCTATTCTTTACGACAAGTACAAATTTGTAATATTATTTACAAACACACTATTTTTTATGAAGGTTGAAATAGGAAAAAAAACACCAAAACTTTAAATGGCTTTTTCTCCCCTTAAACGTGCGAATTCGGCGTTTTTACGATTTAATTTTAAGGCTTGGTAGATCTCTCGCTTTGACCGTTCACTGTGCCCACAATTTCCATCCGATTGTCAAAATGTTGGTCTCATTTTGTAGCTGCCAGTCTATTCTTTACGACAAGTACAAATTTGTAATATTATTTACAAACACAATTTTTTTTATGAAGGTTGAAATAGGAAAAAAAACACCAAAACTTTAAATGGCTTTTTCTCCCCTTAAACATGCGAATTCGGCGTTTTTACGATTTAATTTTAAGGCTTGGTAGATCTCTCGCTTTGACCGTTCACTGTGCCCACAATTTTCATCCGATTGTCAAGATTTTGGTCTCATTTCGTAGCTGCTAGTCTATTCTTTACGACAAGTACAAATTTGCAATATTATTTACAAACACAATATTTTTTATGAAGGTTGAAATAGGAAAAAAACACCAAAACTTTAAATGGCTTTTTCTCCCCTTAAACGTGCGAATTCGGCGTTTTTACGATTTAATTTTAAGGCTTGGTAGATCTCTCGCTTTGACCGTTCACTGTGCCCACAATTTCCATCCGATTGTCAAAATTTTGGTCTCATATTGTAGCTGCCAGTCTATTCTTTACGACAAGTACAAATTTGTAATATTATTTACAAACACACTATTTTTTATGAAGGTTGAAATAGGAAAAAAAACACCAAAACTTTAAATGGCTTTTTGTCCCCTTAAACGTGCGAATTCGGCGATTTTACGATTTAACTTTAAGGCTTGGTAGATCTCTCGCTTTGACCGTTGACTGTGCCCACAATTTCCATCCGATTGTCAAAATGTTGGTCTCATTTTGTAGCTGCCAGTCTATTCTTTACGACAAGTACAATTTTGTAATATTATTTACAAACACACTATTTTTTATGAAGGTTGAAATAGGAAAAAAACACCAAAACTTTAAATGGCTTTTTCTCCCCTTAAACGTGCAAATTCGGCGTTGTCACGATTTAATTTTAAGGCTTGGTAGATCTCTCGCTTTGACCGTTCACTGTGCCCACAGTTTTCATCCGATTGTCAAAATTTTGGTCTCATTTTGTAGCTGCCAGTCTATTCTTTACGACAAGTACAAATTTGTAATATTATTTACAAACACACTATTTTTTATGAAGGTTGAAATAGGAAAAAAACACCAAAACTTTAAATGGCTTTTTCTCCCCTTAAACGTGTGAATTCGGCGTTTTTACGATTTAATTTTAAGGCTTGGTAGATCTCTCGCTTTGACCGTTCACTGTGCCCACAATTTCCATCCGATTGTCAAAATTTTGGTCTCATTTTGTAGCTGCCAGTCTATTCTTTACGACAAGTACAAATTTGTAATATTATTTACAAACACAATATTTTTTATGAAGGTTGAAATAGGAAAAAAAACACCAAAACTTTAAATGGCTTTTTCTCCCCTTAAACGTGCGAATTCGGCGTTTTTACGATTTAATTTTAAGGCTTGGTAGATCTCTTGCTTTGACCGTTCACTGTGCCCACAATTTCCATCCGATTGTCAAAATTTTGGTCTCATTTTGTAGCTGCCAGTCTATTCTTTACGACAAGTACAAATTTGTAATATTATTTACAAACACACTATTTTTTATGAAGGTTGAAATAGGAAAAAAACACCAAAACTTTAAATGGCTTTTTCTCCCCTTAAACGTGCGAATTCGGCGTTTTTACGATTTAATTTTAAGGCTTGGTAGATCTCTCGCTTTGACCGTTCACTGTGCCCACAATTTCCATCCGATTGTCAAAATTTTGGTCTCATTTTGTAACTGCCAGTCTATTCTTTACGACAAGTACAAATTTGTAATATTATTTACAAACACACTATTTTTTATGAAGGTTGAAATAGGAAAAAAACACCAAAACTTTAAATGGCTTTTCTCCCCTTAAACGTGCGAATTCGGCGTTTTTACGATTTAATTTTAAGGCTTGGTAGATCTCTCGCTTTGACCGTTCACTGTGCCCACAATTTTCATCCGATTGTCAAAATTTTGGTCTCATTTTGTAGCTGCCAGTCTATTCTTTACGACAAGTACAAATTTGTAATATTATTTACAAACACAATTTTTTTTATGAAGGTTGAAATAGGAAAAAAACACCAAAACTTTAAATGGCTTTTTCTCCCCTTAAACGTGTGAATTCGGCGTTTTTACGATTTAATTTTAAGGCTTGGTAGATCTCTCGCTTTGACCGTTCACTGTGCCCACAATTTCCATCCGATTGTCAAAATTTTGGTCTCATTTTGTAGCTGCTAGTCTATTTTTTACGACAAGTACAAATTTGTAATATTATTTACAAACACACTATTTTTTATGAAGGTTGAAATAGGAAAAAAAAACACCAAAACTTTAAATGGCTTTTTCTCCCCTTAAACGTGTGAATTCGGCGTTTTTACGATTTAATTTTAAGGCTTGGTAGATCTCTTGCTTTGACCGTTCACTGTGCCCACAATTTCCATCCGATTGTCAAAATTTTGGTCTGATTTTGTAGCTGCCAGTCTATTCTTTACGACAAGTACAAATTTGTAATATTATTTACAAACACACTATTTTTTATGAAGGTTGAAATAGGAAAAAAAACACCAAAACTTTAAATGGCTTTTTCTCCCCTTAAACGTGCGAATTCGGCGTTTTTACGATTTAATTTTAAGGCTTGGTAGATCTCTCGCTTTGACCGTTCACTGTGCCCACAATTTCCATCCGATTGTCAAAATTTTGGTCTCATTTTGTAGCTGCCAGTCTATTCTTTACGACAAGTACAAATTTGTAATATTATTTACAAACACACTATTTTTTATGAAGGTTGAAATAGGAAAAAAAACACCAAAACTTTAAATGGCTTTTCCTCCCCTTAAACGTGCGAATTCGGCGGTTTTACGATTTAATTTTAAGGCTCGGAAGATCTTTCGCTTTGACCGTTCACTGTGCCCACAATTTTCATCCGATTGTCAAAATTTTGGTCTCATTTTGTAGCTGCCAGTCTATTCTTTACGACAAGTACAAATTTGTAATATTATTTACAAACACACTATTTTTTATGAAGGTAGAAATAGGAAAAAAAACACCAAAACTTTAAATGGCTTTTTCTCCCCTTAAACGTGCGAATTCGGCGTTTTTACGATTTAATTTTAAGGCTTCTTAGATCTCTCGCTTTGACCGTTCACTGTGCCCACAATTTCCATCCGATTGTCAAAATTTTGGTCTCATTTTGTAGCTGCCAGTCTATTCTTTACGACAAGTACAAATTTGTAATATTATTTACAAACACACTATTTTTTATGAAGGTTGAAATAGGAAAAAACACCAAAACTTTAAATGGCTTTTTCTCCCCTTAAACGTGCGAATTCGGCGTTTTTACGATTTAATTTTAAGGCTTGGTGGATCTGTCGCTTTGACCGTTCACTGTGCCCACAATTTCCATCCGATTCTCAAAATTTTGGTCTCATTTTGTAGCTGCCAGTCTATTCTTTACGACAAGTACAAATTTGTAATATTATTTACAAACACACTATTTTTTATGAAGGTTGAAATAGGAAAAAAAACACCAAAACTTTAAATGGCTTTTTCTCCCCTTAAACGTGCGAATTCGGCGTTTTTACGATTTAATTTTAAGGCTTGGTAGATCTCTCGCTTTGACCGTTCACTGTGCCCACAATTTCCATCCGATTGTCAAAATGTCGGTCTCATTTTGTAGCTGCCAGTCTATTCTTTACGACAAGTACAAATTCGTAATATTATTTACAAACACAATTTTTTTTATGAAGGTTGAAATAGGAAAAAAACACCAAAACTTTAAATGGCTTTTTCTCCCCTTAAACATGCGAATTCGCCGTTTTTACGATTTAATTTTAAGGCTTGGTAGATCTCTCGCTTTGACCGTTCACTGTGCCCACAATTTTCATCCGATTGTCAAGATTTTGGTCTCATTTCGTAGCTGCTAGTCTATTCTTTACGACAAGTACAAATTTGCAATATTATTTACAAACACAATATTTTTTATGAAGGTTGAAATAGGAAAAAAACACCAAAACTTTAAATGGCTTTTTCTCCCCTTAAACGTGCGAATTCGGCGTTTTTACGATTTAATTTTAAGGCTTGGTAGATCTCTCGCTTTGACCGTTCACTGTGCCCACAATTTCCATCCGATTGTCAAAATTTTGGTCTCATATTGTAGCTGCCAGTCTATTCTTTACGACAAGTACAAATTTGTAATATTTTTTACAAACACACTATTTTTTATGAAGGTTGAAATAGGAAAAAAACCACCAAAACTTTAAATGGTATTTTCTCCCCTTAAACGTGCGAATTCGGCGTTTTTACGATTTAATTTTAAGGCTTGGTAGATCTCTCGCTTTGACCGTTCACTGTGCCCACAATTTCCATCCGATTGTCAAAATTTTGGTCTCATTTTGTAGCTGCCAGTCTATTCTTAACGACAAGTACAAATTTGTAATATTATTTACAAACACACTATTTTTTATGAAGGTTGAAATAGAAAAAAAACACCAAAACTTTAAATGGCTTTTTCTCCCCTTAAACGTGCGAATTTGGCGTTTTTACGATTTAATTTTAAGGCTTGGTAGATCTCTCGCTTTGACCGTTCACTGTGCCCACAATTTTCATCCGATTGTCAAAATTTTGGTCTCATTTTATAGCTGCCAGTCTATTCTTTACGACAAGTACAAATTTGTAATATTATTTACAAACACACTATTTTTTATGAAGGTTGAAGTAGGAAAAAAAACACCAAAACTTTAAATGGCTTTTTCTCCCCTTAAACGTGCGAATCCGGCGTTTTTACGATTTAATTTTAAGGCTTGGTAGATCTCTCGCTTTGACCGTTCACTGTGCCCACAATTTCCATCCGATTGTCAAAATTTTGGTCTCATTTTGTAGGTGCCAGTCTATTCTTCACGACAAGTACAAATTTGCAATATTATTTACAAACACAATATTTTTATGAAGGTTGAAATAGGAAAAAAAACACCAAAACTTTAAATGGCTTTTTCTCCCCTTAAACGTGCGAATTCGGCGTTTTTACGATTTAATTTTAAGGCTTGGTAGATCTCTTGCTTTGACCGTTCACTGTGCCCACAATTTCCATCCGATTGTCAAAATTTTGGTTTAATTTTTAACTGCCAGTCTATTCTTTACGACAAGCGCAAATTTGTAATAATATTTACAAACACACTATTTTTTATGAAGGTTGAAATCGGAAAAAAACACCAAAACTTTAAATGGCTTTTTCTCCCCTTAAACGTGCGAATTCGGCGTTTTTACGATTTAATTTTAAGGCTTGGTAGATCTCTTGCTTTGACCGTTCTCTGTGACCACAATTTCCATCCGATTGTCAAAATTTTGGTTTAATTTTTAACTGCCAGTCTATTCTTTACGACAAGCACAAATTTGTAATAATATTTACAAACACACTATTTTTTATGAAGGTTGAAATAGGAAAAAAACACCAAAACTTTAAATGGCTTTTTCTCCCCTTAAACGTGTGAATTCGGCGTTTTTACGATTTAATTTTAAGGCTTGGTAGATCTCTCGCTTTGACCGTTCACTGTGCCCACAATTTCCATCCGATTGTCAAAATTTTGGTCTCATTTTGTAGCTGCCAGTCTATTCTTTACGACAAGTACAAATTTGTAATATTATTTACAAACACACTATTTTTTATGAAGGTTGAAATAGGAAAGAAAACACCAAAACTTTAAATGGCTTTTTCTCCCCTTAAACGTGCGAATTCTGCGTTTTTACGATTTAATTTTAAGGCTTGGTAGATCTCTCGCTTTGACCGTTCACTGTGCCCACAATTTCCATCCGATTGTCAAAATTTTGGTCTCATTTTGTAGCTGCCAGTCTATTCTTTACGACAAGTACAAATTTGCAATATTATTTACAAACACAATATTTTTTATGAAGGTTGAAATAGGAAAAAAAACACCAAAACATTAAATGCCTTTTTCTCCCCTTAAACGTGCGAATTCGGCGTTTTTACGATTTAATTTTAAGGCTTGGAAGATCTTTCGCTTTGACCGTTCACTGTGCCCACAATTTTCATCCGATTGTCAAAATTTTGGTCTCATTTTGTAGCTGCCAGTCTATTCTTTACGACAAGTACAAATTTGTAATATTATTTACAAACACACTATTTTTTATGAAGGTTGAAATAGGAAAAAAGCACCAAAACTTTAAATGGCTTTTTCTCCCCTTAAACGTGCGAATTCGGCGTTTTTACGATTTAATTTTAAGGCTTGGTAGATCTCTCGCTTTGACCGTTCACTGTGCCCACAATTTCCATCCGATTGTCAAAATTTTGGTTGAATTTTTAACTGCCAGTCTATTCTTTACGACAAGTACAAATTTGTAATATTATTTACAAACACACTATTTTTTATGAAGGTTCAAATAGGAAAAAAACACCAAAACTTTAAATGGCTTTTTCTCCCCTTAAACGTGCGAATTCGGCGTTTTTACGATTTAATTTTAAGGCTTGGTAGATCTCTCGCTTTGACCGTTCACTGTGCCCACAATTTCCATCCGATTGTCAAAATTTTGGTCACATTTTGTAGCTGCCAGTCTATTCTTTACGGCAAGTACAAATTTGTAATAATATTTACAAACACACTATTTTTTATGAAGGTTGAAATCGGAAAAAAAACACCAAAACTGTAAATGGCTTTTTCTCCCCTTAAACCTGCGAATTCGGCGTTTTTACGATTTAATTTTAAGGCTTGGTAGATCTCTCGCTTTGACCGTTCACTGTCTCCACAATTTCCATCTTATTGTCAAAATTTTGGTCTCATTTTGTAGCTGCCAGTCTATTCTTTACAACAAGTACAAATTTGTAATATTATTTACAAACACACTATTTTTTATGAAGGTTGAAATAGGAAAAAAACACCAAAACTTTAAATGGCTTTTTCTCCCCTTAAACGTGCGGATTCGGCGTTTTTTACGATTTAATTTTAAGGCTTGGTAGATCTCTCGCTTTGACCGTTCACTGTGCCCACAATTTCTATCCGATTGTCAAAATTTTGGTCTCATTTTGTAGCTGCTAGTTAATTCTTTACGACAAGTACAAATTTGTAATAATATTTACAAACACACTATTTTTTATGAAGGTTGAAATAGGAAAAAAAACACCAAAACTTTAAATGGCTTTTTCTCCTCTTAAACGTGCGAATTCGGCGTTTTTACGATCTAATTTTAAGGCTTGGTAGATCCCTCGCTTTGACCGTTCACTGTGCCCACAATTTCCATCCGATTGTCAAAATTTTGGTCTCATTTTGTAGCTGCCAGTCTATTCTTTACGACAAGTACAAATTTGTAATATTATTTACAAACACACTATTTTTTATGAAGGTTGAAATAGGAAAAAAACACCAGAACTTTAAATGGCTTTTTCTCCCCTTAAACGTGCGAGCTCGGCGTTTTTACGATTTAATTTTAAGGCTTGGTAGATCTCTCGCTTTGACCGTTCACTGTGCCCACAATTTCCATCCGATTGTCAAAATTTTGGTCTCATTTTGTAGCTGCCAGTCTATTCTTTACGACAAGTACAAATTTGTAATATTATTTACAAATACACTTTTTTTATGAAGGTTGAAATAGGAAAAAAAACACCAAAACTTTAAATGGCTTTTTCTCCCCTTAAACGTGCGAATTCGGCGTTTTTACGATTTAATTTTAAGGCTTGGTAGATCTCTCGCTTTGACCGTTCACTGTGCCCACAATTTCCATCCGATTGTCAAAATTTTGGTCTCATTTTGTAGCTGCCAGTCTATTCTTTACGACAAGTACAAATTTGTAATATTATTTACAAACACACTATTTTTTATGAAGGTTGAAATAGGAAAAAAAACACCAAAACTTTAAATGGCTTTTTCTCCCCTTAAACGTGCGAATTCGGCGTTTTTTCGATTTAATTTTAAGGCTTGGTAGATCTCTCGCTTTGACCGTTCCATGTGCCCACAATTTTCATCCGATTGTCAAAATTTTGGTCTCATTTTGTAGCTGCCAGTCTATTCTTTACGACAGGTACAAATTTGTAATATTATTTACAAACACACTATTTTTTATGAAGGTTTAAATAGGAAAAAAAACACTTAAACTTTAAATGGCTTTTTCTCTCCTTAAACGTGCGAATTCGGCGTTTGTACGATTTAATTTTAAGGCTTGGTAGATCTCTCGCTTTGACCGTTCACTGTGCCCACAATTTCCATCCGATTGTCAAAGTTTTGGTCTCATTTTGTAGCTGCCAGTCTATTCTTTACGACAAGTACAAATTTAATATTATTTGCAAGCACACTATTTTTTATGAAGGTTGAAATAGAAAAAAAAACACCAAAACTTTAAATGGCTTTTTCTCCCCTTTAACGTGCGAATTCGGCGTTTTTACGATTTAATTTTAAGGCTTGGAAGATCTTTCGCTTTGACCGTTCACTGTGCCCACCATTTTCATCCGATTGTCAAAATTTTGGTCTCATTTTGTAGCTGCCAGTCTATTCTTTACGACAAGTATAAATTTGTAATATTATTTACAAACACACTATTTTTTATGAAGGTTGAAATAGGCATAAAACACCAAAACTTTAAATGGCTTTTTCTCCCCTTAAACGTGCGAATTCAGCGTTTTTACAATTTAATTTTAAGGCTTGGTAGATCTCTCGCTTTGACCGTTCACTGTGCCCACAATTTCCATCCGATTGTCAAAATGTTGGTCTCATTTTGTAGCTGCCAGTCTATTCTTTACGACAAGTACAAATTTGTAATATTATTTACAAACACACTTTTTTTTATGAAGGTTGAAATAGGAAAAAAAAACACCAAAACTTTAAATGGCTTTTTCTCCCCTTAAACGTGCGAATTCGGCGTTTTTACGATTTAATTTTAAGGCTTGGTAGATCTCTCGCTTTGACCGTTCACTGTGCCCACAATTTCCATCCGATTGTCAAAATTTTGGTCCCATTTTGTAGCTGCCAGTCTATTCTTTACGACAAGTACAAATTTGTAATATTATTTACAAACACACTATTTTTTATGAAGGTTGAAATAGGAAAAAAAACACCAAAACTTTAAATGGCTCTTTCTCCCCTTAAACGTGCGAATTCGGCGTTTTTTCGATTTAATTTTAAGGCTTGGTAGATCTCTCGCTTTGACCGTTCACTGTGCCCACAATTTTCATCCGATTGTCAAAATTTTGGTCTCATTTTCTAGCTGCCAGTCTATTCTTTACGACAAGTACAAATTTGTAATATTATTTACAAACACACTATTTTTTATGAAGGTTGAAATAGGAAAAAAAACTCCAAAACTTTAAATGGCTTTTTCTCTCCTTAAACGTGCGAATTCGGCGTTTTTACGATTTAATTTTAAGGCTTGGTAGATCTCTCGCTTTGACCGTTCACTGTGCCCACAATTTCCAACCGATAGTCAAAATTTTGGTTTCATTTTGTAGCTGCCAGTCTATTCTTTACGACAAGTACAAATTTGTAATATTATTTACAAGCACACTATTTTTTATGAAGGTTGAAATAGAAAAAAAAACACCAAAACTTTAAATGGCTTTTTCTCCCCTTAAACGTGCGAATTCGGCGTTTTTACGATTTAGTTTTAAGGCTTGGTAGATCTCTCGCTTTGACCGTTCACTGTGCCCACAATTTCCATCCGATTGTCAAAATTTTGGTTTAATTTTTAACTGCCAGTCTATTCTTTACGACAAGTACAAATATGTAATATTATTTACAAACACACTATTTTTATGAAGGTTGAAATAGGAAAAAAAAACACCAAAACTTTAAATGGCTTTTTCTCCCCTTAAACGTGCGAATTCGGCGTTTTTACGATTTAATTTTAAGGCTTGGTAGATCTCTCGCTTTGACCGTTCACTTTGCCCACAATTTTCATCCGATTGTCAAAATTTTGGTCTCATTTTGTACCTGCCAGTCTATTCTTTACGACAAGTGTAAATTTGTAAGATTATTTACAAACACACTTTTTTTTATGAAGGTTGAAATAGGAAAAAAAACACCAAAACTTTAAATGGCTTTTCTCCCCTTAAACGTGCGAATTCGGCGTTTTTACGATTTAATTTTAAGGCTTGGTAGATCTCTCGCTTTGACCGTTCACTGTGCCCACAATTTCCATCCGATTATCAAAATTTTGGTCTCATTTTGTAGCTGCCAGTCTATTCTTTACGACAAGTACAAATTTGTAATATTATTTACAAACACACTATTTTTTATGAAGGTTGAAATAGGAAAAAAAAACACCAAAACTTTGAATGGCTTTTTCTCCCCTTAAACGTGCGAATTCGGCGTTTTTACGATTTAATTTTAAGGCTTGGTAGATCTCTCGCTTTGACCGTTCACTGTGCCCACAATTTCCATCCGATTGTCAAAATTTTGGTCTCATTTTGTAGCTGCCAGTCTATTCTTTACGACAAGTACAAATTTGTAATATTATTTACAAACACACTATTTTTTATGAAGGTTGAAATAGGAAAAAAAAACACCAAAACTTTAAATGGCTTTTTCTCCCCTTAAACGTGCGAATTCGGCGTTTTTACGATTTAATTTTAAGGCTTGGTAGATCTCTCGCTTTGACCGTTCACTGTGCCCACAATTTCCATCCGATTGTCAAAATTTTGGTCTCATTTTGTAGCTGCCAGTCTATTCTTTACGACAAGTACAAATTTGTAATCTTATTTACAAACACACTATTTTTTATGAAGGTTGAAATAGGAAAAAAAAACACCCAAACTTTAAATGGCTTTTTCTCTCCTTAAACGTGCGAATTCGGCGTTTTTACGATTTAATTTTAAGGCTTGGTAGATCTCTCGCTTTGACCGTTCACTGTGCCCACAATTTCCATCCGATTGTCAAAGTTTTGGTCTCATTTTGTAGCTGCCAGTCTATTCTTTACGACAAGTACAAATTTGTAATATTATTTACAAGCACACTATTTTTTATGAAGGTTGAAATAAAAAAAAAAACACCAAAACTTTAAATGGCTTTTTCTCCCCTTTAACGTGCGAATTCGGCGTTTTTACGATTTAATTTTAAGGCTTGGAAGATCTTTCGCTTTGACCGTTCACTGTGCCCACAATTTTCATCCGATTGTCAAAATTTTGGCCTCATTTTGTAGCTGCCAGTCTATTCTTTACGACAAGTATAAATTTATAATATTATTTACAAACACACTTTTTATTATGAAGGTTGAAATAGGAAAAAAACACCAAAACTTTAAATGGCTTTTTCTCCCCTTAAAAGTGCGAATTCGGCGTTTTTACGATTTAATTTTAAGGCTTGGTAGATCTCTCGCTTTGACCGGTCACTGTGCCCACAATTTCCATCCGATTGTCAAAATTTTGGTTTAATTTCTAACTGCCAGTCTATTCTTTACGACAAGTACAAATTTGTAATATTATTTACAAACACACTTTTTTTTATGAAGGTTGAAATAGGAAAAAAAAACACCAAAACTTTAAATGGCCTTTTCTCTCCTTAAACGTGCGAATTCGGCGTTTTTACGATTTAATTTTAAGGCTTGGTAGATCTCTCGCTTTGACCGTTCACTGTGCCCACAATTTCCATCCGATTGTCAAAATTTTGGTCTCATTTTGTAGCTGCCAGTCTATTCTTTACGACAAGTACAAATTTGTAATATTATTTACAAGCACACTATTTTTTATGAAGGTTGAAATAAAAAAAAAAACACCAAAACTTTAAATGGCTTTTTCTCCCCTTTAACGTGTGAATTCGGCGTTTTTACGATTTAATTTTAAGGCTTGGAAGATCTTTCGCTTTGACCGTTCACTGTGCCCACAATTTTCATCCGTATGTCAAAATTTTGGCCTCATTTTGTAGCTGCCAGTGTATTCTTTACGACAAATATAAATTTGTAATATTATTTACAAACACACTATTTATTATGAAGGTTGAAATAGGAAAAAAAACACCAAAACTTTAAATGGCTTTTTCTCCCCTTAAACGTGCGAATTCGGCGTTTTTACGATTTAATTTTAAGGCTTGGTAGATCTCTCGCTTTGACCGGTCACTGTGCCCACAATTTCCATCCGATTGTCAAAATTTTGGTTTAATTTTTAACTGCCAGTCTATTCTTTACGACAAGTACAAATTTGTAATATTATTTACAAACACACTATTTTTTATGAAGGTTGAAATAGGAAAAAAAAAACACCAAAACTTTTAATGGCTTTTTCTCCCCTTAAACGTGCGAATTCGGCGTTTTAACGATTTAATTTTAAGGCTTGGTAGATCTCTCGCTTTGACCGTTCACTGTGCCCACAATTTCCATCCGATTGTCAAAATTTTGGTCTCATTTTGTAGCTGCCAGTCTATTCTTTACGACAAGTACAAATTTGCAATATTATTTACAAACACAATATTTTTTATGCAGGTTGAAATAGGAAAAAAAACACCAAAACTTTAAATGGCTGTTTCTCCCCTTAAACGTGCGAATTCGGCGTTTTTACGATTTAATTTTAAGGCTTGGAAGATCTTTCGCTTTGACCGTTCACTGTGCCCACAATTTTCATCCGATTGTCAAAATTTTGGTCTCATTTTGTAGCTGCCAGTCTATTCTTTACGACAAGTATAAATTTGTAATATTATTTACAAACACACTATTTTTTATGAAGGTTGAAATAGGAAAAAAAACTCCAAAACTTTAAATGGCTTTTTCTCCCCTTAAACGTGCGAATTCGGCATTTTTACGATTTAATTTTCAGGCTTGTTAGATCTCTCGCTTTGACCGTTAACTGTGCCCACAATTTCCATCCGGTGTTCAAAATTTTGGTCTCATTTTGTAGCTGCCAGTCTATTCTTTACGACAAGTGCAAATTTATAATATTATTTACAAACACACTATTTTTTATGAAGGTTGAAATAGGAAAAAAAACACCAAAACTTTAAATGGCTTTTTCTCCCCTTAAACGTGCGAATTCGGCGTTTTTACGATTTAATTTTAAAGCTTGGTAGATCTCTCGCTTTGACCGTTCACTGTGCCCACAATTTTCATCCAATTGTCAAAATTTTGAGCTCATTTTGTAGCTGCCAGTCTATTCTTTACGACAAGTACAAATTTGTAATATTATTTACAAACACACTATTTTTTATGAAGGTTGAAATAGGAAAAAAAACACCAAAACTTTAAATGGCTTTTTCTCCCCTTAAACGTGCGAATTCGGCGTTTTTACGATTTAATTTTAAGGCTTGGTAGATCTCTCGCTTTGACCGTTCACTGTGCCCACAATTTCCATCCGATTGTCAAAATTTTGGTCTCATTTTGTAGCTGCCAGTCTATTCTTTACGACAAGTACAAATTTGTAATAATATTTACAAACACACTATTTTTTATGAAGGTTGAAATAGGAAAAAAAACACCAAAACTTTAAATGGCTTTTCCTCCCCTTAAACCTGCGAATTCGGCGTTTTTACGATTTAATTTTAAGGCTTGGTAGATCTCTCGCTTTGACCGTTCACTGTGCCCACAATATCCATCCGATTGTCAAAATGTTGGTCTCATTTTGTAGCTGCCAGTCTATTCTTCACGACAAGTACAAATTTGTAATATTATTTACAAACACACTATTTTTTATGCAGGTTGAAATAGGAAGAAAAACACCAAAACTTTAAATGGCTTTTTCTCCCCTTAAACGTGCGAATTCGGCGTTTTTACGATTTAATTTTAAGGCTTGGTAGATCTCTCGCTTTGACCGTTCACTGTGCCCACAATTTCCATCCGATTGTCAAAATTTTGGTTTAATTTTTAACTGCCAGTCTATTCTTTACGACAAGTACAAATTTGTAATATTATTTACAAACACACTATTTTTTATGAAGGTTGAAATAGGAAAAAAAACACCAAAACTTTAAATGGCTTTTTCTCCCCTTAAACGTGTGAATTCGGCAATTTACGATTTAATTTTAAGGCTTGGAAGATCTTTCGCTTTGACCGTTCACTGTGCCCACAATTTTCATCCGATTGTCAAAATTTTGGTCTCATTTTGTAGCTGCCAGTCTATTCTTTACGACAAGTATAAATTTGTAATATTATTTACAAACACACTATTTTTTTTGAAGGTTGAAATAGGAAAAAAAACACCAAAACTTTAAATGGCTTTTTCTCTCCTTAAACGTGCGAACTCGGCGTTTTTACGATTTAATTTTAAGGCTTGGTAGATCTCTCGCTTTGACCGTTCACTGTGCCCACAATTTCCATCCGATTGTCAAAATTTTGGTCTCATTTTGTAGCTGCCAGTCTATTCTTTACTAGTACAAATTTTTAATATTATTTACAAACACACTATTTTTTATGAAGGTTGAAATAGGAAAAAAAACACCAAAACTTTAAATGGCTTTTTCTCCCCTTAAACGTGCGAATTCGGCGTTTTTACGATTTAATTTTAAGGCGTGGTAGATCTCTCGCTTTGACCGTTCACTGTGCCCACAATTTTCATCCGATTGTCAAAATTTTGGTCTCATTTTGTAGCTGCCAGTCTATTCTTTACGACAAGTACAAATTTGTAATATTATTTACAAACACACTATTTTTTATGAAGGTTGAAATAGGAAAAAAAACACCAAAACTTTAAATGGCTTTTTCTCCCCTTAAACGTATGAATTCGGCGTTTTTACGATTTAATTTTAAGGCTTGGTAGATCTCTCGCTTTGACCGTTCACTGTGCCCACAATTTCCATCCGATTGTCAAAATTTTGGTCTCATTTTGTAGCTGCCAGTCTGTTCTTTACGACAAGTACAAATTTGTAATATTATTTACAAACACACTATTTTTTATGAAGGTTGAAATAGGAAAAAAAACACCAAAACTTTAAATGGCTTTTTCTCCCCTTAAACCTGCGAATTCGGCGTTTTTACGATCTAATTCTAAGGCTTGGTAGATCTCTCGCTTTGACCGTTCACTGTGCCCACAATTTCCATCCGATTGTCAAAATTTTGGTCTCATTTTGTAGCTGCCAGTCTATTCTTTACGACAAGTACAAATTTGTAATATTATTTACAAACACACTATTTTTTATGAAGGTTGAAATAGGAAAAAAACACCAAAACTTTAAATGGCTTTTTCTCCCCTTAAACCTGCGATTTCGGCGATTTTACGATTTAATTTTAATGCTTGGTAGATCTCTCGCTTTGTCCGTTCACTGTGCCCACAATTTCCATCCGATTGTCAAAATTATGGTCTCATTTTGTAGCTGCCAGTCTATTCTTAACGACAAGTACAAATTTGTAATATTATTTACAAACACACTATTTTTTATGAAGGTTGAAATAGGAAAAAAAAACACCAAAACTTTAAATGGCTTTTTCTCCCCTTAAACGTGCGAATTCGGCGTTTTTACGATTTAATTTTAAGGCTTGGTAGAGCTCTCGCTTTGACCGTTCCATCCGATTGTCAAAATTTTGGTCTCATTTTGTAGCTGCCAGTCAATTCTTTACGACAAGTACAAATTTGTAATATTATTTACAAACACACTATTTTTTATGAAGGTTGAAATAGGAAAAAAAACACCAAAACTTTAAATGGCTTCTTCTCCCCTTAAACGTGCGAATTCGGCGTTTTTACGATTTAATTATAAGGCTTGGTAGATCTCTCGCTTTGACCGTTCACTGTGCCCACAATTTCCATCCGATTGTCAAAATTTTGGTCTCATTTTGTAGCTGCCAGTCTATTCTTTACGACAAGTACAAATTTGTGTTATTTACAAACACACTATTTTTTATGGAGGTTGAAATAGGAAAAAAAACACCAAAACTTTAAATGGCTTTTTCTCCCCTTAAACGTGCGAATTCGGCGTTTTTACGATTTAATTTTAAGGCTTGGTAGATCTCTCGCTTTGACCGTTCACTGTGCTCACAATTTCCATCCGATTGTCAAAATTTTGGTCTCATTTTGTAGCTGCCAGTCTATTCTTTACGACAAGTACAAATTTGTAATATTATTTACAAACACACTATTTTTTATGAAGGTTGAAATAGGAAAAAAAAAACCAAAACTTTAAATGGCTTTTTCTCCCCTTAAACGTGCGAATTCGGCGTTTTTACGATTTAATTTTAAGGCTTGGTAGATCTCTCGCTTTGACCGTTCACTGTGCCCACAATTTCCATCCGATTGTTAAAATTATGGTCTCATTTTGTAGCTGCCAGTCTATTCTTAACGACAAGTACAAATTTGTAATATTATTTACAAACACACTATTTTTTATGAAGGTTGAAATAGGAAAAAAAACACCAAAACTTTAAATGGCTTTTTCTCCCCTTAAACGTGCAAATTCGGCGTTTTTACGATTTAATTTTAAGGCTTGGAAGATCTTTCGCTTTGACCGTTCACTGTGCCCACAATTTCCATCCGATTGTCAAAATTTTGGTCTCATTTCGTAGCTGCCAGTCTATTCTTTACGACAAGTATAAATTTGTAATATTATTTACAAACACACTATTTTTTATGAAGGTTGAAATAGGAAAAAAACACCAAAACTTTAAATGGCTTTTTCTCCCCTTAAACGTGCGAATTCGGCGTTTTTACGATTTAATTTTAAGGCTTGGTAGATCTCTCGCTTTGACCGTTCCATCCGATTGTCAAAATTTTGGTCTCATTTTGTAGCTGCCAGTCAATTCTTTACGACAAGTACAAATTTGTAATATTATTTACAAACACACTATTTTTTATGAAGGTTGAAATAGGAAAAAAAACACCAAAACTTTAAATGGCTTCTTCTCCCCTTAAACGTGCGAATTCGGCGTTTTTACGATTTAATTTTAAGGCTTGGTAGATCTCTCGCTTTGACCGTTCACTGTGCCCACAATTTCCATCCGATTGTCAAAATTTTGGTCTCATTTTGTAGCTGCCAGTCTATTCTTTATGACAAGTACAAATTTGTAATATTATTTACAAACACACTATTTTTTATGAAGGTTGAAATATGAAAAAACACCAAAACTTTAAATGGCTTTTTCTCCCCTTAAACGTGCGAATTCGGCGTTTTTACGATTTAATTTTAAGGCTTGGTAGATCTCTCGCTTTGACCGTTCACTGTGCCCACAATTTTCATCCGATTGTCAAAATTTTGGTCTCATTTTGTAGCTGCCAGTCTATTCTTTACGACAAGTACAAATTTGTAATATTATTTACAAACACACTATTTTTTATGAAGGTTGAAATAGGAAAAAAAACACCAAAACTTTAAATGGCTTTTCCTCCCCTTAAACGTGCGAATTCGGTGTTTTTACGATTTAATTTTAAGGCTTGGTAGATCTCTCGCTTTGACCGTTCACTGTGCCCACAATTTCCATCCGATTGTCAAAATTTTGGTCTCATTTTGTAGCTGCCAGTCTATTCTTTACGACAAGTACAAATTTGTAATATTATTTACAAACACACTATTTTTTATGAAGGTTGAAATAGGAAAAAAAACACCAAAACTTTAAATGGCTTTTTCTCCCCTTAAACGTGCGAATTCGGCGTTTTTACGATTTAATTTTAAGGCTTGGTAGATCTCTCGCTTTGACCGTTCACTGTGCCCACAATTTCCATTCGATTGTCAAAATGTTGGTCTCATTTTGTAGCTGCCAGTCTATTCTTTACGACAAGTACAAATTTGTAATATTATTTACAAACACACTATTTTTTATGAAGGTTGAAATAGGAAAAAAAACACCAAAACTTTAAATGGCTTTTTCTCCCCTTAAATGTGCGAATTCGGCGTTTTTACGATTTAATTTTAAGGCTTGGTAGATCTCTCGCTTTGACCGTTCACTGTGCCCACAATTTCCATCCGATTGTCAAAATTTTGGTTTCATTTTGTAGCTGCCAGTCTATTCTTTACGATAAGTACAAATTTGTAATATTATTTACAAACACACTATTTTTTATGAAGGTTGAAATAGGAAAAAAACACCAAAACTTTAAATGGCTTTTTCTCCCCTTAAACGTGCGAATTCGGCGTTTTTACGATTTAATTTTAAGGCTTGGTAGATCTCTCGCTTTGACCGTTCACTGTGCCCACAATTTCCATCCGATTGTCAAAATTTTGGTCTCATTTTGTAGCCGCCAGTCTATTCTTTACGACAAGTACAAATTTGTAATATTATTTACAAACACACTATTTTTTATGAAGGTTGAAATAGGAAAAAAAACACCAAAACTTTAAATGGCTTTTTCTCCCCTCAAACGTGCGAATTCGGCGTTTTTACGATTTAATTTTAAGGCTTGGTAGATCTCTCGCTTTGACCGTTCACTGTGCCCACAATTTTCATCCAATTGTCAAAATTTTGGTCTCATTTTGTAGCTGCCAGTCTATTCTTTACGACAAGTACAAATTTGTAATATTATTTACAAACACACTATTTTTTATGAAGGTTGAAATAGGAAAAAAAACACCAAAACTTTAAATAGCTTTTTCTCCCCTTAAACGTGCGAATTCGGCGTTTTTACGATTTAATTTTAAGGCTTGGTAGATCTCTCGCTTTGACCGTTCACTGTGCCCACAATTTCCATCCGATTGTCAAAATTTTGGTCTCATTTTGTAGCTGCCAGTCTATTCTTTACGACAAATACAAATTTGTAATATTATTTACAAACACACTATTTTTTATGAAGGTTGAAATAGGAAAAAAAACAGCAAAACTTTAAATGGCTTTTTCTCCCCTTAAACGTGCGAATTTGGCGTTTTTACGATTTAATTTTAAGGCTTGGTAGATCTTTCGCTTTGACCGTTCACTGTGCCCACAATTTCCATCCGATTGTCAAAATTTTGGTCTCATTTTGTAGCTGCCAGTCTATTCTTTACGACAAGGACAAATTTGTAATATTATTTACAAACACACTATTTTTTATGAAGGTTGAAATAGGAAAAAAACACCAAAACTTTAAATGGCTTTTTCTCCCCTTAAACGTGCGAATTCGGCGTTTTTACGATTTAATTTTAAGGCTTGGTAGATCTCTCGCTTTGACCGTTCACTGTGCCCACAATTTCCATCCGATTGTCAAAATTTTGGTCTCATTTTGTAGCTGCTAGTCTATTCTTTACGACAAGTACAAATTTGTAATATTATTTACAAACACACCATTTTTTATGCAGGTTGAAATAGGAAAAACAACACCAAAACTTTAAATGGCTTTTTCTCCCCTTAAACGTGCGAATTCGGCGTTTTTACGATTTAATTTTAAGGCTTGGTAGATCTCTCGCTTTGACCGTTCCATCCGATTGTCAAAATTTTGGTCTCATTTTGTAGCTGCCAGTCAATTCTTTACGACAAGTACAAATTTGTAATATTATTTACAAACACACTTTTTTTTATGAAGGTTGAAATAGGAAAAAAAACACCAAAACTTTAAATGGCTTTTTCTCCCCTTAAACGTGCGAATTCGGCGTTTTTAAGATTTAATTTTAAGGCTTGGTAGATCTCTCGCTTCGACCGTTCACTGTGCCCACAATTTTCATCCGATTGTCAAAATTTTGGTCTCATTTTGTAGCTGCCAGTCTATTCTTTACGACAAATACAAATTTGTAATATTATTTACAAACACACTATTTTTTATGAAGGTTGAAATAGGAAAAAAAAACACCAAAACTTTAAATGGCTTTTTCTCCCCTTAAACGTGCGAATTCGGCGTTTTTACGATCTAATTCTAAGGCTTGGTAGATCTCTCGCTTTGACCGTTCACTGTGCCCACAATTTCCATCCGATTGTCAAAATTTTGGTCTCATTTTGTAGCTGCCAGTCTATTCTTTACGACAAGTACAAATTTGTAATATTATTTACAAACACACTATTTTTTATGAAGGTTGAAATAGGAAAAAAACACCAAAACTTTAAATGGCTTTTTCTCCCCTTAAACCTGCGAATTCGGCGTTTTTACGATTTAATTTTAAGGCTTGGTAGATCTCTCGCTTTGACCGTTCACTGTGCCCACAATTTCCATCCGATTGTCAAAATTTTGGTTTAATTTTTAACTGCCAGTCTATTCTTTACGACAAGTACAAATTTGTAATATTATTTACAAACACACTATTTTTTATGAAGGTTGAAATAGGAAAAAAAACACCAAAACTTTAAATGGCTTTTTCTCCCCTCAAACGTGCGAATTCGGCGTTTTTACGATTTAATTTTAAGGCTTGGAAGATCTTTCGCTTTGACCGTTCACTGTGCCCACAATTTTCATCCGATTGTCAAAATTTTGGTCTCATTTTGTAGCTGCCAGTCTATTCTTTACGACAAGTATAAATTTGTAATATTATTTACAAACACACTAGTTTTTATGAAGGTTGAAATAGGAAAAAAAACACCAAAACTTTAAATGGCTTTTTCTCCCCTTAAACGTGCGAATTCGGCGTTTTTACGATTTAATTTTAAGGCTTGGTAGATCTCTCGCTTTGACCGTTCACTGTGCCCACAATTTCCATCCGATTGTCAAAATTTTGGTCTCATTTTGTAGCTGCCAGTCTATTCTTTACGACAAGTACAAATTTGTAATAATATTTACAAACACACTATTTTTTATGAAGGTTGAAATAGGAAAAAAAACACCAAAACTTTAAATGGCTTTTCCTCCCCTTAAACCTGCGAATTCGGCGTTTTTACGATTTAATTTTAAGGCTTGGTAGATCTCTCGCTTTGACCGTTCCATCCAATTGTCAAAATTTTGGTCTCATTTTGTAGCTGCCAGTCTATTCTTTACGACAAGTACAAATTTGTATTATTATTTACAAACACACTATTTTTTATGAAGGTTGAAATAGGAAAAAAAAACACCAAAACTTTAAATGGCTTTTTCTCCCCTTAAACGTGCGAATTCGGCGTTTTTACGATTTAATTTTAAGGCTTGGTAGATCTCTCGCTTTGACCGTTCACTGTGCCCACAATTTTCATCCGATTGTCAAAATTTTAGTCTCATTTTGTAGCTGCCAGTCTATTCTTTACGACAAGTACAAATTTGTAATATTATTTACAAACACACTATTTTTTATGAAGGTTGAAATAGGAAAAAAAACACCAAAACTTTAAATGGCTTTTTCTCCCCTTAAACGTGCGAGCTCGGCGTTTTTACGATTTAATTTTAAGGCTTGGTAGATCTCTCGCTTTAACCGTTCACTGTGCCCACAATTTCCATCCGATTGTCAAAATTTTGGTCTCATTTTGTAGCTGCCAGTCTATTCTTTACGACAAGTACAAATTTGTAATATTATTTACAAACTCACTATTTTTTATGAAGGTTGAAATAGGAAAAAAAACACCAAAACTTTAAATGGCTTTTTCTCCCCTTAAACGTGCGAATTCGGTGTTTTTACGATTTAATTTTAAGGCTTGGTAGATCTTTCGCTTTGACCGTTCACTGTGCCCACAATTTCCATCCGATTGTCAAAATTTTGGTTTCATTTTGTAGCTGCCAGTCTATTCTTTACGATAAGTACAAATTTGTAATATTATTTACAAACACACTATTTTTTATGAAGGTTGAAATAGGAAAAAAACACCAAAACTTTAAATGGCTTTTTCTCCCCTTAAACGTGCGAATTCGGCGTTTTTACGATTTAATTTTAAGGCTTGGTAGATCTCTCGCTTTGACCGTTCACTGTGCCCACAATTTCCATCCGATTGTCAAAACTTTGGTCTCATTTTGTAGCCGCCAGTCTATTCTTTACGACAAGTACAAATTTGTAATATTATTTACAAACACACTATTTTTTATGAAGGTTGAAATAGGAAAAAAAACACCAAAACTTTAAATGGCTTTTTCTCCCCTCAAACGTGCGAATTCGGCGTTTTTACGATTTAATTTTAAGGCTTGGTAGATTTCTCGCTCGACCGTTCACTGTGCCCACAATTTTCATCCAATTGTCAAAATTTTGGTCTCATTTTGTAGCTGCCAGTCTATTCTTTACGACAAGTACAAATTTGTAATATTATTTACAAACACACTATTTTTTATGAAGGTTGAAATAGGAAAAAAAACACCAAAACTTTAAATGGCTTTTTCTCCCCTGAAACGTGCGAATTCGGCGTTTTTACGATTTAATTTTAAGGCTTGGTAGATCTCTCGCTTTGACCGTTCACTGTGCCCACAATTTCCATCCGATTGTCAAAATTTTGGTCTCATTTTGTAGCTGCCAGTCTATTCTTTACGACAAGTACAAATTTGTAATATTATTTACAAACACACTATTTTTTATGAAGGTTGAAATAGGAAAAAAAACACCAAAACTTTAAATGGCTTTTTCTCCCCTTAAACGTGCGAATTTGGCGTTTTTACGATTTAATTTTAAGGCTTGGTAGATCTCTCGCTTTGACCGTTCACTGTGCCCACAATTTCCATCCGATTGTCAAAATTTTGGTCTCATTTTGTAGCTGCCAGTCTATTCTTTACGACAAGGACAAATTTGTAATATTATTTACAAACACACTATTTTTTATGAAGGTTGAAATAGGAAAAAAACACCAAAACTTTAAATGGCTTTTTCTCCCCTTAAACGTGCGAATTCGGCGTTTTTACGATTTAATTTTAAGGCTTGGTAGATCTCTCGCTTTGACCGTTCACTGTGCCCACAATTTCCATCCGATTGTCAAAATTTTGGTCTCATTTTGTAGCTGCTAGTCTATTCTTTACGACAAGTACAAATTTGTAATATTATTTACAAACACACCATTTTTTATGCAGGTTGAAATAGGAAAAACAACACCAAAACTTTAAATGGCTTTTTCTCCCCTTAAACGTGCGAATTCGGCGTTTTTACGATTTAATTTTAAGGCTTGGTAGATCTCTCGCTTTGACCGTTCACTGTGCCCACAATTTCCATCCGATTGTCAAAATTTTGGTCTCATTTTGTAGCCGCCAGTCTATTCTTTACGACAAGTACAAATTTGTAATATTATTTACAAACACACTATTTTTTATGAAGGTTGAAATAGGAAAAAAAACACCAAAACTTTAAATGGCTTTTTCTCCCCTCAAACGTGCGAATTCGGCGTTTTTACGATTTAATTTTAAGGCTTGGTAGATCTCTCGCTTTGACCGTTCACTGTGGCCACAATTTTCATCCAATTGTCAAAATTTTGGTCTCATTTTGTAGCTGCCAGTCTATTCTTTACGACAAGTACAAATTTGTAATATTATTTACAAACACACTATTTTTTATGAAGGTTGAAATAGGAAAAAAAACACCAAAACTTTAAATGGCTTTTTCTCCCCTTAAACGTGCGAATTCGGCGTTTTTACGATTTAATTTTAAGGCTTGGTAGATCTCTCGCTTTGACCGTTCACTGTGCCCACAATTTCCATCCGATTGTCAAAATTTTGGTCTCATTTTGTAGCTGCCAGTCTATTCTTTACGACAAGTACAAATTTGTAATATTATTTACAAACACACTATTTTTTATGAAGGTTGAAATAGGAAAAAAAACAGCAAAACTTTAAATGGCTTTTTCTCCCCTTAAACGTGCGAATTTGGCGTTTTTACGATTTAATTTTAAGGCTTGGTAGATCTCTCGCTTTGACCGTTCACTGTGCCCACAATTTCCATCCGATTGTCAAAATTTTGGTCTCATTTTGTAGCTGCCAGTCTATTCTTTACGACAAGGACAAATTTGTAATATTATTTACAAACACACTATTTTTTATGAAGGTTGAAATAGGAAAAAAACACCAAAACTTTAAATGGCTTTTTCTCCCCTTAAACGTGCGAATTCGGCGTTTTTACGATTTAATTTTAAGGCTTGGTAGATCTCTCGCTTTGACCGTTCACTGTGCCCACAATTTCCATCCGATTGTCAAAATTTTGGTCTCATTTTGTAGCTGCTAGTCTATTCTTTACGTCAAGTACAAATTTGTAATATTATTTACAAACACACCATTTTTTATGCAGGTTGAAATAGGAAAAACAACACCAAAACTTTAAATGGCTTTTTCTCCCCTTAAACGTGCGAATTCGGCGTTTTTACGATTTAATTTTAAGGCTTGGTAGATCTCTCGCTTTGACCGTTCCATCCGATTGTCAAAATTTTGGTCTCATTTTGTAGCTGCCAGTCAATTCTTTACGACAAGTACAAATTTGTAATATTATTTACAAACACACTTTTTTTTATGAAGGTTGAAATAGGAAAAAAAACACCAAAACTTTAAATGGCTTTTTCTCCCCTTAAACGTGCGAATTCGGCGTTTTTAAGATTTAATTTTAAGGCTTGGTAGATCTCTCGCTTCGACCGTTCACTGTGCCCACAATTTTCATCCGATTGTCAAAATTTTGGTCTCATTTTGTAGCTGCCAGTCTATTCTTTACGACAAATACAAATTTGTAATATTATTTACAAACACACTATTTTTTATGAAGGTTGAAATAGGAAAAAAAAACACCAAAACTTTAAATGGCTTTTTCTCTCCTTAAACGTGCGAATTCGGCGTTTTTACGATCTAATTCTAAGGCTTGGTAGATCTCTCGCTTTGACCGTTCACTGTGCCCACAATTTCCATCCGATTGTCAAAATTTTGGTCTCATTTTGTAGCTGCCAGTCTATTCTTTACGACAAGGACAAATTTGTAATATTATTTACAAACACACTATTTTTTATGAAGGTTGAAATAGGAAAAAAACACCAAAACTTTAAATGGCTTTTTCTCCCCTTGAACGTGCGAATTCGGCGTTTTTACGATTTAATTTTAAGGCTTGGTAGATCTCTCGCTTTGACCGTTCCCTGTGCCCACAATTTCCATCCGATTGTCAAAATTTCGGTTTAATTTTTAACTGCCAGTCTATTCTTTACGACAAGTACAAATTTGTAATATTATTTACAAACACACTATTTTTTATGAAGGTTGAAATAGGAAAAAAAACACCAAAACTTTGAATGGCTTTTTCTCCCCTTAAACGTGCGAATTCGGCGTTTTTACGATTTAATTTTAAGGCTTGGTAGATCTCTCGCTTTGACCGTTCACTGTGCCCACAATTTCCATCCGATTGTCAAAATTTTGGTCTCATTTTGTAGCTGCCAGTCTATTCTTAACGACAAGTACAAATTTGTAATATTATTTACAAACACACTATTTTTTATGAAGGTTGAAATAGGAAAAAAAACACCAAAACTTAAAATGGCTTTTTCTCCCCTCAAACGTGCGAATTCGGCGTTTTTACGATTTAATTTTAAGGCTTGGTAGATCTCTTGCTTTGACCGTTCACTCTGCCCACAATTTCCATCCGATTGTCAAAATTTTGGTCTCATTTTGTAGCTGCCAGTCTATTCTTTACGACAAGTACAAATTTGTAATATTATTTACAAACACACTATTTTTTATGAAGGTTGAAATAGGAAAAAAAACACCAAAACTTTAAATGGCTTTTTCTCCCCTTAAACGTGCGAATTCGGCGTTTTTACGATTTAATTTTAAGGCTTTGTAGATCTCTCGCTTTGACCGTTCACTGTGCCCACAATTTCCATCCGATTGTCAAAATGTTGGTCTCATTTTGTAGCTGCCAGTCTATTCTTTACGACAAGTACAAATTTGTAATATTATTTACAAACACACTTTTTTTTATGAAGGTTGAAATAGGAAAAAAAACACCAAAACTTTAAATGGCTTTTTCTCCCCTTAAACGTGCGAATTCGGCGTTTTTACGATTTAATTTTAAGGCTTGGTAGATCTCTCGCTTTGACCGTTCCATCCAATTGTCAAAATTTTGGTCTCATTTTGTAGCTGCCAGTCTATTCTTTACGACAAGTACAAATTTGTAATATTATTTACAAACACACTATTTTTTATGAAGGTTGAAATAGGAAAAAAAAACACCAAAACTTTAAATGGCTTTTTCTCCCCTTAAACGTGCGAATTCGGCGTTTTTACGATTTAATTTTAAGGCTTGGTAGATCTCTCGCTTTGACCGTTCACTGTGCCCACAATTTTCATCCGATTGTCAAAATTTTAGTCTCATTTTGTAGCTGCCAGTCTATTCTTTACGACAAGTACAAATTTGTAATATTATTTACAAACACACTATTTTTTATGAAGGTTGAAATAGGAAAAAAAACACCAAAACTTTAAATGGCTTTTTCTCCCCTTAAACGTGCGAGCTCGGCGTTTTTACGATTTAATTTTAAGGCTTGGTAGATCTCTCGCTTTAACCGTTCACTGTGCCCACAATTTCCATCCGATTGTCAAAATTTTGGTCTCATTTTGTAGCTGCCAGTCTATTCTTTACGACAAGTACAAATTTGTAATATTATTTACAAACACACTATTTTTTATGAAGGTTGAAATAGGAAAAAAAACACCAAAACTTTAAATGGCTTTTTCTCCCCTTAAACGTGCGAAATCGGCGTTTTTACGATTTAATTTTAAGGCTTTGTAGATCTCTCGCTTTGACCGTTCACTGTGCCCACAATTTCCATCCGATTGTCAAAATTTTGGTCTCATTTTGTAGCTGCCAGTCTATTCTTTACGACAAGTACAAATTTGTAATATTTTTTACAAACACACTATTTTTTATGAAGGTTGAAATAGGAAAAAAAACACCAAAACTTTAAATGGCTTTTTCTCCCCTTAAACGTGCGAATTCGGCGTTTTTACGATTTAATTTTAAGGCTTGGTAGATCTCTCGCTTTGACCGTTCACTATGCCCACAATTTCCATCCGATTGTCAAAATTTTGGTCTCATTTTGTAGCTGCCAGTCTATTCTTTACGACAAGTACAAATTTGTAATATTATTTACAAACACACTATTTTTTATGAAGGTTGAAATAGGAAAAAAAACACCAAAACTTAAAATGGCTTTTTCTCCCCTCAAACGTGCGAATTCGGCGCTTTTACGATTTAATTTTAAGGCTTGGTAGATCTCTTGCTTTGACCGTTCACTCTGCCCACAATTTCCATCCGATTGTCAAAATTTTGGTCTCATTATGTAGCTGCCAGTCTATTCTTTACGACAAGTACAAATTTGTAATATTATTTACAAACACACTATTTTTTATGAAGGTTGAAATAGGAAAAACAACACCAAAACTTTAAATGGCTTTTTCTTCCCTTAAACGTGCGAATTCGGCGTTTTTACGATTTAATTTTAAGGCTTGGTAGATCTCTCGCTTTGACCGTTCCATCCGATTGTCAAAATTTTGGTCTCATTTTGTAGCTGCCAGTCAATTCTTTACGACAAGTACAAATTTGTAATATTATTTACAAACACACTATTTTTTATGAAGGTTGAAATAGGAAAAAAAACACCAAAACTTTAAATGGCTTTTTCTCCCCTTAAACGTGCGAATTCGGCGTTTTTACGATTTAATTTTAAGGCTTGGTAGATCTCTCGCTTTGACCGTTCACTGTGCCCACAATTTCCATCCGATTGTCAAAATTTTGGTCTCATTTTGTAGCTGCCAGTCTATTCTTTACGACAGGTACAAATTTGTAATATTATTTACAAACACACTATTTTTTATGAAGGTTGAAATAGGAAAAAAAACACCAAAACTTTAAATGGCTTTTTCTCCCCTTAAACGTGCGAATTCGGCGTTTTTACGATTTAATTTTAAGGCTTGGTAGATCTCTCGCTTTGACCGTTCACTGTGCCCACAATTTCCATCCGATTGTCAAAATTTTGGTCTCATTTTGTAGCCGCCAGTCTATTCTTTACGACAGGTACAAATTTGTAATATTATTTACAAACACACTATTTTTTATGAAGGTTGAAATAGGAAGAAAAACACCAAAACTTTAAATGGCTTTTTCTCCCCTTAAACGTGCAAATTCGGCGTTTTTACGATTTAATTTTAAGGCTTGGTAGATCTCTCGCTTTGACCGTTCACTGTGCCCACAATTTCTATCCGATTGTCAAAATTTTGGTTTCATTTTGTAGCTGCCAGTCTATTCTTTACGACAAATACAAATTTGTAATATTATTTACAAACACACTATTTTTTATGAAGGTTGAAATAGGAAAAAAAACACCAAAACTTTAAATGGCTTTTCCTCCCCTTAAACGTGCGAATTCGGTGTTTTTACGATTTAATTTTAAGGCTTGGTAGATCTCTCGCTTTGACCGTTCACTGTGCCCACAATTTTCATCCGATTGTCAAAATTTTGGTCTCATTTTGTAGCCGCCAGTCTATTCTTTACGACAAGTACAAATTTGTAATATTATTTACAAACACACTATTTTTTATGGAGGTTGAAATAGGAAAAAAAACACCAAAACTTTAAATGGCTTTTTCTCCCCTTAAACGTGCGAATTCGGCGTTTTTACGATTTAATTTTAAGGCTTGGTAGATCTCTCGCGTTGACCGTTCACTGTGCTCACAATTTCCATCCGATTGTCAAAATTTTGGTCTCATTTTGTAGCTGCCAGTCTATTCTTTACGACAAGTACAAATTTGTAATATTATTTACAAACACACTATTTTTTATGAAGGTTGAAATAGGAAAAAAAAACCAAAACTTTAAATGGCTTTTTCTCCCCTTAAACGTGCGAATTCGGCGTTTTTACGATTTAATTTTAAGGCTTGGTAGATCTCTCGCTTTGACCGTTCACTGTGCCCACAATTTCCATCCGATTGTCAAAATTATGGTCTCATTTTGTAGCTGCCAGTCTATTCTTAACGACAAGTACAAATTTGTAATATTATTTACAAACACACTATTTTTTATGAAGGTTGAAATAGGAAAAAAAACACCAAAACTTTAAATGGCTTTTTCTCCCCTTAAACGTGCGAATTCGGCGTTTTTACGATTTAATTTTAAGGCTTGGAAGATCTTTCGCTTTGACCGTTCACTGTGCCCACAATTTTCATCGGATTGTCAAAATTTTGGTCTCATTTTGTAGCTGCCAGTCTATTCTTTACGACAAGTATAAATTTGTAATATTATTTACAAACACACTATTTTTTATGAAGGTTGAAATAGGAAAAAAACACCAAAACTTTAAATGGCTTTTTCTCCCCTTAAACGTGCGAATTCGGCGTTTTTACGATTTAATTTTAAGGCTTGGTAGATCTCTCGCTTTGACCGTTCCATCCGATTGTCAAAATTTTGGTCTCATTTTGTAGCTGCCAGTCAATTCTTTACGACAAGTACAAATTTGTAATATTATTTACAAACACACTATTTTTTATGAAGGTTGAAATAGGAAAAAAAACACCAAAACTTTAAATGGCTTCTTCTCCCCTTAAACGTGCGAATTCGGCGTTTTTACGATTTAATTTTAAGGCTTGGTAGATCTCTCGCTTTGACCGTTCACTGTGCCCACAATTTCCATCCGATTGTCAAAATTTTGGTCTCATTTTGTAGCTGCCAGTCTATTCTTTATGACAAGTACAAATTTGTAATATTATTTACAAACACACTATTTTTTATGAAGGTTGAAATATGAAAAAACACCAAAACTTTAAATGGCTTTTTCTCCCCTTAAACGTGCGAATTCGGCGTTTTTACGATTTAATTTTAAGGCTTGGTAGATCTCTCGCTTTGACCGTTCACTGTGCCCACAATTTTCATCCGATTGTCAAAATTTTGGTCTCATTTTGTAGCTGCCAGTATATACTTTTAACGACAAGTACAAATTTGTAATATTATTTACAAACACACTATTTTTTATGAAGGTTGAAATAGGAAAAAAAACACCAAAACTTTAAATGGCTTTTCCTCCCCTTAAACGTGCGAATTCGGCGTTTTTACGATTTAATTTTAAGGCTTGGTAGATCTCTCGCTTTGACCGTTCACTGTGCCCACAATTTCCATCCGATTGTCAAAATTTTGGTCTCATTTTGTAGCTGCCAGTCTATTCTTTACGACAAGTACAAATTTGTAATATTATTTACAAACACACTATTTTTTATGAAGGTTGAAATAGGAAAAAAAACACCAAAACTTTAAATGGCTTTTTCTCCCCTTAAACGTGCGAATTCGGCGTTTTTACGATTTAATTTTAAGGCTTGGTAGATCTCTCGCTTTGACCGTTCACTGTGCCCACAATTTCCATTCGATTGTCAAAATGTTGGTCTCATTTTGTAGCTGCCAGTCTATTCTTTACGACAAGTACAAATTTGTAATATTATTTACAAACACACTATTTTTTATGAAGGTTGAAATAGGAAAAAAAACACCAAAACTTTAAATGGCTTTTTCTCCCCTTAAACGTGCGAATTCGGCGTTTTTACGATTTAATTTTAAGGCTTGGTAGATCTCTCGCGTTGACCGGTCACTGTGCCCACAATTTTCATCCGATTGTCAAAATTTTGGTCTCAATTTGTAGCTGCCAGTCTATTCTTTACGACAAGTACTAATTTGTAATATTATTTACAAACACACTATTTTTTATGAAGGTTGAAATAGGAAAAAAACACCAAAACTTTAAATGGCTTTTTCTCCCCTGAAACGTGCGAATTCGGCGTTTTTACGATTTAATTTTAAGGCTTGGTAGATCTCTCGCTTTGACCGTTCACTGTGCCCACAATTTCCATCCGATTGTCAAAATTTTGGTTTCATTTTGTAGCTGCCAGTCTATTCTTTACGATAAGTACAAATTTGTAATATTATTTACAAACACACTATTTTTTATGAAGGTTGAAATAGGAAAAAAACACCAAAACTTTAAATGGCTTTTTCTCCCCTTAAACGTGCGAATTCGGCGTTTTTACGATTTAATTTTAAGGCTTGGTAGATCTCTCGCTTTGACCGTTCCATCCGATTGTCAAAATTTTGGTCTCATTTTGTAGCTGCCAGTCAATTCTTTACGACAAGTACAAATTTGTAATATTATTTACAAACACACTTTTTTTTATGAAGGTTGAAATAGGAAAAAAAACACCAAAACTTTAAATGGCTTTTTCTCCCCTTAAACGTTCGAATTCGGCGTTTTTAAGATTTAATTTTAAGGCTTGGTAGATCTCTCGCTTTGACCGTTCACTGTGCCCACAATTTTCATCCGATTGTCAAAATTTTGGTCTCATTTTGTAGCTGCCAGTCTATTCTTTACGACAAATACAAATTTGTAATATTATTTACAAACACACTATATTTTATGAAGGTTGAAATAGGAAAAAAAAACACCAAAACTTTAAATGGCTTTTTCTCTCCTTAAACGTGCGAATTCGGCGTTTTTACGATTTAATTCTAAGGCTTGGTAGATCTCTCGCTTTGACCGTTCACTGTGCCCACAATTTCCATCCGATTGTCAAAATTTTGGTCTCATTTTGTAGCTGCCAGTCTATTCTTTACGACAAGGACAAATTTGTAATATTATTTACAAACACACTATTTTTTATGAAGGTTGAAATAGGAAAAAAACACCAAAACTTTAAATGGCTTTTTCTCCCTTAAACCTGCGAATTCGGCGTTTTTACGATTTAATTTTAAGGCTTGGTAGATCTCTCGCTTTGACCGTTCCCTGTGCCCACAATTTCCATCCGATTGTCAAAATTTTGGTCTCATTTTGTAGCTGCCAGTCTATTCTTTACGACAAGTACAAATTTGTAATATTATTTACAAACACACTATTTTTTATGAAGGTTGAAATAGGAAAAAAAACACCAAAACTTTAAATGGCTTTTTCTCCCCTCAAACGTGCGAATTCGGCGTTTTTACGATTTAATTTTAAGGCTTGGAAGATCTTTCGCTTTGACCGTTAACTGTGCCCACAATTTTCATCCGATTGTCAAAATTTTGGTCTCATTTTGTAGCTGCCAGTCTATTCTTTACGACAAGTATAAATTTGTAATATTATTTACAAACACACTAGTTTTTATGAAGGTTGAAATAGGAAAAAAAACACCAAAACTTTAAATGGCTTTTTCTCCCCTTAAACGTGCGCATTCGGCGTTTTTACGATTTAATTTTAAGGCTTGGTAGATCTCTCGCTTTGACCGTTCACTGTGCCCACAATTTCCATCCGATTGTCAAAATGTTGGTCTCATTTTGTAGCTGCCAGTCTATTCTTTACGACAAGTACAAATTTGTAATATTATTTACAAACACACTTTTTTTTATGAAGGTTGAAATAGGAAAAAAAACACCAAAACTTTAAATGGCTTTTTCTCCCCTTAAACGTGCGAATTCGGCGTTTTTACGATTTAATTTTAAGGCTTGGTAGATCTCTCGCTTTGACCGTTCCATCCAATTGTCAAAATTTTGGTCTCATTTTGTAGCTGCCAGTCTATTCTTTACGACAAGTACAAATTTGTAATATTATTTACAAACACACTATTTTTTATGAAGGTTGAAATAGGAAAAAAAAACACCAAAACTTTAAATGGCTTTTTCTCCCCTTAAACGTGCGAATTCGGCGTTTTTACGATTTAATTTTAAGGCTTGGTAGATCTCTCGCTTTGACCGTTCACTGTGCCCACAATTTTCATCCGATTGTCAAAATTTTAGTCTCATTTTGTAGCTGCCAGTCTATTCTTTACGACAAGTACAAATTTGTAATATTATTTACAAACACACTATTTTTTATGAAGGTTGAAATAGGAAATAAAAAAACACCAAAACTTTAAATGGCTTTTTCTCCCCTTAAACGTGCGAGCTCGGCGTTTTTACGATTTAATTTTAAGGCTTGGTAGATCTCTCGCTTTAACCGTTCACTGTGCCCACAATTTCCATCCGATTGTCAAAATTTTGGTCTCATTTTGTAGCTGCCAGTCTATTCTTTACGACAAGTACAAATTTGTAATATTATTTACAAACACACTATTTTTTATGAAGGTTGAAATAGGAAAAAAAACACCAAAACTTTAAATGGCTTTTTCTCCCCTTAAACGTGCGAATTCGGCGTTTTTACGATTTAATTTTAAGGTTTTGTAGATCTCTCGCTTTGACCGTTCACTGTGCCCACAATTTCCATCCGATTGTCAAAATGTTGGTCTCATTTTGTAGCTGCCAGTCTATTCTTTACGACAAGTACAAATTTGTAATATTTTTTACAAACACACTATTTTTTATGAAGGTTGAAATAGGAAAAAAAACACCAAAACTTTAAATGGCTTTTTCTCCCCTTAAACGTGCGAATTCGGCGTTTTTACGATTTAATTTTAAGGCTTGGTAGATCTCTCGCTTTGACCGTTCACTGTGCCCACAATTTCCATCCGATTGTCAAAATTTTGGTCTCATTTTGTAGCTGCCAGTCTATTCTTTACGACAAGTACAAATTTGTAATATTGTTTACAAACACACTATTTTTTATGAAGGTTGAAATAGGAAAAAAAACACCAAAACTTAAAATGGCTTTTTCTCCCCTCAAACGTGCGAATTCGGCGTTTTTACGATTTAATTTTAAGGCTTGGTAGATCTCTTGCTTGACCGTTCACTCTGCCCACAATTTCCATCCGATTGTCAAAATTTTGGTCTCATTTTGTAGCTGCCAGTCTATTCTTTACGACAAGTACAAATTTGTAATATTATTTACAAACACACTATTTTTTATGAAGGTTGAAATAGGAAAAACAACACCAAAACTTTAAATGGCTTTTTCTCCCCTTAAACGTGCGAATTCGGCGTTTTTACGATTTAATTTTAAGGCTTGGTAGATCTCTCGCTTTGACCGTTCCATCCGATTGTCAAAATTTTGGTCTCATTTTGTAGATGCCAGTCAATTCTTTACGACAAGTACAAATTTGTAATATTATTTACAAACACACTATTTTTTATGAAGGTTGAAATAGGAAAAAAAAACACCAAAACTTTAAATGGCTTTTTCTCCCCTTAAACGTGCGAATTCGGCGTTTTTACGATTTAATTTTAAGGCTTGGTAGATCTCTCGCTTTGACCGTTCACTGTGCCCACAATTTCCATCCGATTGTCAAAATTTTGGTCTCATTTTGTAGCCGCTAGTCTATTCTTTACGACAAGTACAAATTTGTAATATTATTTACAAACACACTATTTTTTATGAAGGTTGAAATAGGAAAAAAAACACCAAAACTTTAAATGGCTTTTTCTCCCCTTAAACGTGCGAATTCGGCGTTTTTACGATTTAATTTTAAGGCTTGGTAGATCTCTCGCTTTGACCGTTCACTGTGCCCACAATTTCCATCCGATTGTCAAAATTTTGGTCTCATTTTGTAGCCGCCAGTCTATTCTTTACGACAGGTACAAATTTGTAATATTATTTACAAACACACTATTTTTTATGAAGGTTGAAATAGGAAGAAAAACACCAAAACTTTAAATGGCTTTTTCTCCCCTTAAACGTGCAAATTCGGCGTTTTTACGATTTAATTTTAAGGCTTGGTAGATCTCTCGCTTTGACCGTTCACTGTGCCCACAATTTCCATCCGATTGTCAAAATTTTGGTTTCATTTTGTAGCTGCCAGTCTATTCTTTACGACAAGTACAAATTTGTAATATTATTTACAAACACACTATTTTTTATGAAGGTTGAAATAGGAAAAAAAACACCAAAACTTTAACTGGCTTTTTCTCCCCTTAAACGTGCGAATTCGGCGTTTTTACGATTTAATTTTAAGGCTTGGTAGAACTCTCGCTTTGACCGTTCCATCCGATTGTCAAAATTTTGGTCTCATTTTGTAGCCGCTAGTCTATTCTTTACGACAAGTACAAATTTGTAATATTATTTACAAACACACTATTTTTTATGAAGGTTGAAATAGGAAAAAAAACACCAAAACTTTAAATGGCTTTTTCTCCCCTTAAACGTGCGAATTCGGCGTTTTTACGATTTAATTTTAAGGCTTGGTAGATCTCTCGCTTTGACCGTTCACTGTGCCCACAATTTTCATCCGATTGTCAAAATTTTGGTCTCATTTTGTAGCTGCCAGTCTATTCTTTACGACAAGTACAAATTTGTAATATTATTTACAAACACACTATTTTTTATGCAGGTTGAAATAGGAAAAAAAAACACCAAAACTTTAAATGGCTTTTTTTCTCCTTAAACGTGCGAATTCGGCATTTTTACGATTTAATTTTAAGGCTTGGTAGATCTCTCGCTTTGACCGTTCACTGTGCCCACAATTTCCATCCGATTGTCAAAATTTTGGTCTCATTTTGTAGCTGCCAGTCTATTCTTTACGACAAGTACAAATTTGTAATAATATTTACAAACACACTTTTCGTTATGAAGGTTGAAATAGGAAAAAAAACACCAAAACTTTAAATGGCTTTTTCTCCCCTTAAACCTGCGAATTCGGCGTTTTTACGATCTAATTTTAAGGCTTGGTAGATCTCTCGCTTTGACCGTTCACTGTGCCCACAATTTCCATCCGATTGTCAAAATTTTGGTCTCATTTTGTAGCTGCCAGTCTATTCTTTACGACAAGTACAAATTTGTAATATTATTTACAAACACACTATTTTTTATGAAGGTTGAAATAGGAAAAAAACACCAAAACTTTAAATGGCTTTTTCTCCCCTTAAACGTGCGAATTCGGCGTTTTTACGATTTAATTTTAAGGCTTTGTAGATCTCTCGCTTTGACCGTTCACTGTGCCCACAATTTCCAGCCGATTGTCAAAATTTTGGTTTAATTTTAAGCTGCCAGTCTATTCTTTACGACAAGTACAAATTTGTAATATTATTTACAAACACACTATTTTTTATGAAGGTTGAAATAGGAAAAAAAAAACCAAAACTTTAAATGGCTTTTTCTCCCCTTAAACGTGCGAATTCGGCGTTTTTACGATTTAATTTTAAGGCTTGGTAGATCTCTCGCTTTGACCGTTCACTGTGCCCACAATTTCCATCCGATTGTCAAAATTATGGTCTCATTTTGTAGCTGCTAGTCTATTCTTAACGACAAGTACAAATTTGTAATATTATTTACAAACACACTATTTTTTATGAAGGTTGAAATAGGAAAAAAAACACCAAAACTTTAAATGGCTTTTTCTCCCCTTAAACGTGCGAATTCGGCGTTTTTACGATTTAATTTTAAGGCTTGGAAGATCTTTCGCTTTGACCGTTCACTGTGCCCACAATTTTCATCGGATTGTCAAAATTTTGGTCTCATTTTGTAGCTGCCAGTCTATTCTTTACGACAAGTATAAATTTGTAATATTATTTACAAACACACTATTTTTTATGAAGGTTGAAATAGGAAAAAAACACCAAAACTTTAAATGGCTTTTTCTCCCCTTAAACGTGCGAATTCGGCGTTTTTACGATTTAATTTTAAGGCTTGGTAGATCTCTCGCTTTGACCGTTCCATCCGATTGTCAAAATTTTGGTCTCATTTTGTAGCTGCCAGTCAATTCTTTACGACAAGTACAAATTTGTAATATTATTTACAAACACACTATTTTTTATGAAGGTTGAAATAGGAAAAAAAACACCAAAACTTTAAATGGCTTCTTCTCCCCTTAAACGTGCGAATTCGGCGTTTTTACGATTTAATTTTAAGGCTTGGTAGATCTCTCGCTTTGACCGTTCACTGTGCCCACAATTTCCATCCGATTGTCAAAATTTTGGTCTCATTTTGTAGCTGCCAGTCTATTCTTTATGACAAGTACAAATTTGTAATATTATTTACAAACACACTATTTTTTATGAAGGTTGAAATATGAAAAAACACCAAAACTTTAAATGGCTTTTTCTCCCCTTAAACGTGCGAATTCGGCGTTTTTACGATTTAATTTTAAGGCTTGGTAGATCTCTCGCTTTGACCGTTCACTGTGCCCACAATTTTCATCCGATTGTCAAAATTTTGGTCTCATTTTGTAGCTGCCAGTATATACTTTTAACGACAAGTACAAATTTGTAATATTATTTACAAACACACTATTTTTTATGAAGGTTGAAATAGGAAAAAAAAACACCAAAACTTTAAATGGCTTTTCCTCCCCTTAAACGTGCGAATTCGGCGTTTTTACGATTTAATTTTAAGGCTTGGTAGATCTCTCGCTTTGACCGTTCACTGTGCCCACAATTTCCATCCGATTGTCAAAATTTTGGTCTCATTTTGTAGCTGCCAGTCTATTCTTTACGACAAGTACAAATTTGTAATATTATTTACAAACACACTATTTTTTATGAAGGTTGAAATAGGAAAAAAAACACCAAAACTTTAAATGGCTTTTTCTCCCCTTAAACGTGCGAATTCGGCGTTTTTACGATTTAATTTTAAGGCTTGGTAGATCTCTCGCTTTGACCGTTCACTGTGCCCACAATTTCCATTCGATTGTCAAAATGTTGGTCTCATTTTGTAGCTGCCAGTCTATTCTTTACGACAAGTACAAATTTGTAATATTATTTACAAACACACTATTTTTTATGAAGGTTGAAATAGGAAAAAAAACACCAAAACTTTAAATGGCTTTTTCTCCCCTTAAACGTGCGAATTCGGCGTTTTTACGATTTAATTTTAAGGCTTGGTAGATCTCTCGCTTTGACCGTTCCATCCGATTGTCAAAATTTTGGTCTCATTTTGTAGCTGCCAGTCAATTCTTTACGACAAGTACAAATTTGTAATATTATTTACAAACACACTATTTTTTATGAAGGTTGAAATAGGAAAAAAAACACCAAAACTTTAAATGGCTTCTTCTCCCCTTAAACGTGCGAATTCGGCGTTTTTACGATTTAATTTTAAGGCTTGGTAGATCTCTCGCTTTGACCGTTCACTGTGCCCACAATTTCCATCCGATTGTCAAAATTTTGGTCTCATTTTGTAGCTGCCAGTCTATTCTTTATGACAAGTACAAATTTGTAATATTATTTACAAACACACTATTTTTTATGAAGGTTGAAATATGAAAAAACACCAAAACTTTAAATGGCTTTTTCTCCCCTTAAACGTGCGAATTCGGCGTTTTTACGATTTAATTTTAAGGCTTGGTAGATCTCTCGCTTTGACCGTTCACTGTGCCCACAATTTTCATCCGATTGTCAAAATTTTGGTCTCATTTTGTAGCTGCCAGTATATACTTTTAACGACAAGTACAAATTTGTAAGATTATTTACAAACACACTTTTTTTTATGAAGGTTGAAATAGGAAAAAAAACACCAAAACTTTAAATGGCTTTTTCTCCCCTTAAACGTGCGAATTCGGCGTTTTTACGATTTAATTTTAAGGCTTGGTAGATCTCTCGCTTTGACCGTTCACTGTGCCCACAATTTCCATCCGATTGTCAAAATTTTGGTCTCATTTTGTAGCTGCCAGTCTATTCTTTACGACAAGTACAAATTTGTAATATTATTTACAAACACACTATTTTTTATGAAGGTTGAAATAGGAAAAAAAACACCAAAACTTTAAATGGCTTTTTCTCCCCTTAAACGTGCGAATTCGGCGTTTTTACGATTTAATTTTAAGGCTTGGTAGATCTCTCGCTTTGACCGTTCACTGTGCCCACAATTTCCATTCGATTGTCAAAATGTTGGTCTCATTTTGTAGCTGCCAGTCTATTCTTTACGACAAGTACAAATTTGTAATATTATTTACAAACACACTATTTTTTATGAAGGTTGAAATAGGAAAAAAAACACCAAAACTTTAAATGGCTTTTTCTCCCCTGAAACGTGCGAATTCGGCGTTTTTACGATTTAATTTTAAGGCTTGGTAGATCTCTCGCTTTGACCGTTCACTGTGCCCCCAATTTCCATCCGATTGTCAAAATTTTGGTCTCATTTTGTAGCCGCCAGTCTATTCTTTACGACAGGTACAAATTTGTAATATTATTTACAAACACACTATTTTTTATGAAGGTTGAAATAGGAAGAAAAACACCAAAACTTTAAATGGCTTTTTCTCCCCTTAAACGTGCAAATTCGGCGTTTTTACGATTTAATTTTAAGGCTTGGTAGATCTCGCTTTGACCGTTCACTGTGCCCACAATTTCCATCCGATTGTCAAAATTTTGGTTTCATTATGTAGCTGCCAGTCTATTCTTTACGACAAGTACAAATTTGTAATATTATTTACAAACACACTATTTTTTATGAAGGTTGAAATAGGAAAAAAAACACCAAAACTTTAACTGGCTTTTTCTCCCCTTAAACGTGCGAATTCGGCGTTTTTACGATTTAATTTTAAGGCTTGGTAGATCTCTCGCTTTGACCGTTCCATCCGATTGTCAAAATTTTGGTCTCATTTTGTAGCCGCTAGTCTATTCTTTACGACAAGTACAAATTTGTAATATTATTTACAAACACACTATTTTTTATGAAGGTTGAAATAGGAAAAAAAACACCAAAACTTTAAATGGCTTTTTCTCCCCTTAAACGTGCGAATTCGGCGTTTTTACGATTTAATTTTAAGGCTTGGTAGATCTCTCGCTTTGACCGTTCACTGTGCCCACAATTTTCATCCGATTGTCAAAATTTTGGTCTCATTTTGTAGCTGCCAGTCTATTCTTTACGACAAGTACAAATTTGTAATATTATTTACAAACACACTATTTTTTATGCAGGTTGAAATAGGAAAAAAAAAACACCAAAACTTTAAATGGCTTTTTCTCCCCTTAAACCTGCGAATTCGGCGTTTTTACGATCTAATTTTAAGGCTTGGTAGATCTCTCGCTTTGACCGTTCACTGTGCCCACAATTTCCATCCGATTGTCAAAATTTTGGTCTCATTTTGTAGCTGCCAGTCTATTCTTTACGACAAGTACAAATTTGTAATATTATTTACAAACACACTATTTTTTATGAAGGTTGAAATAGGAAAAAAACACCAAAACTTTAAATGGCTTTTTCTCCCCTTAAACGTGCGAATTCGGCGTTTTTACGATTTAATTTTAAGGCTTTGTAGATCTCTCGCTTTGACCGTTCACTGTGCCCACAATTTCCAGCCGATTGTCAAAATTTTGGTTTAATTTTAAGCTGCCAGTCTATTCTTTACGACAAGTACAAATTTGTAATATTATTTACAAACACACTATTTTTTATGAAGGTTGAAATAGGAAAAAAAAAACCAAAACTTTAAATGGCTTTTTCTCCCCTTAAACGTGCGAATTCGGCGTTTTTACGATTTAATTTTAAGGCTTGGTAGATCTCTCGCTTTGACCGTTCACTGTGCCCACAATTTCCATCCGATTGTCAAAATTATGGTCTCATTTTGTAGCTGCTAGTCTATTCTTAACGACAAGTACAAATTTGTAATATTATTTACAAACACACTATTTTTTATGAAGGTTGAAATAGGAAAAAAAACACCAAAACTTTAAATGGCTTTTTCTCCCCTTAAACGTGCGAATTCGGCGTTTTTACGATTTAATTTTAAGGCTTGGAAGATCTTTCGCTTTGACCGTTCACTGTGCCCACAATTTTCATCGGATTGTCAAAATTTTGGTCTCATTTTGTAGCTGCCAGTCTATTCTTTGCGACAAGTATAAATTTGTAATATTATTTACAAACACACTATTTTTTATGAAGGTTGAAATAGGAAAAAAACACCAAAACTTTAAATGGCTTTTTCTCCCCTTAAACGTGCGAATTCGGCGTTTTTACGATTTAATTTTAAGGCTTGGTAGATCTCTCGCTTTGACCGTTCCATCCGATTGTCAAAATTTTGGTCTCATTTTGTAGCTGCCAGTCAATTCTTTACGACAAGTACAAATTTGTAATATTATTTACAAACACACTATTTTTTATGAAGGTTGAAATAGGAAAAAAAACACCAAAACTTTAAATGGCTTCTTCTCCCCTTAAACGTGCGAATTCGGCGTTTTTACGATTTAATTTTAAGGCTTGGTAGATCTCTCGCTTTGACCGTTCACTGTGCCCACAATTTCCATCCGATTGTCAAAATTTTGGTCTCATTTTGTAGCTGCCAGTCTATTCTTTATGACAAGTACAAATTTGTAATATTATTTACAAACACACTATTTTTTATGAAGGTTGAAATATGAAAAAACACCAAAACTTTAAATGGCTTTTTCTCCCCTTAAACGTGCGAATTCGGCGTTTTTACGATTTAATTTTAAGGCTTGGTAGATCTCTCGCTTTGACCGTTCACTGTGCCCACAATTTTCATCCGATTGTCAAAATTTTGGTCTCATTTTGTAGCTGCCAGTATATACTTTTAACGACAAGTACAAATTTGTAATATTATTTACAAACACACTATTTTTTATGAAGGTTGAAATAGGAAAAAAAACACCAAAACTTTAAATGGCTTTTTCTCCCCTTAAACGTGCGAATTCGGCGTTTTTACGATTTAATTTTAAGGCTTGGTAGATCTCTCGCTTTGACCGTTCACTGTGCCCACAATTTTCATCCGATTGTCAAAATTTTGGTCTCATTTTGTAGCTGCCAGTCTATTCTTTACGACAAGTACAAATTTGTAATATTATTTACAAACACACTATTTTTTATGAAGGTTGAAATAGGAAAAAAAACACCAAAACTTTAAATGGCTTTTTCTCCCCTTAAACGTGCGAATTCGGCGTTTTTACGATTTAATTTTAAGGCTTGGTAGATCTCTCGCTTTGACCGTTCACTGTGCCCACAATTTCCATTCGATTGTCAAAATGTTGGTCTCATTTTGTAGCTGCCAGTCTATTCTTTACGACAAGTACAAATTTGTAATATTATTTACAAACACACTATTTTTTATGAAGGTTGAAATAGGAAAAAAAACACCAAAACTTTAAATGGCTTTTTCTCCCCTGAAACGTGCGAATTCGGCGTTTTTACGATTTAATTTTAAGGCTTGGTAGATCTCTCGCTTTGACCGTTCACTGTGCCCCCAATTTCCATCCGATTGTCAAAATTTTGGTCTCATTTTGTAGCCGCCAGTCTATTCTTTACGACAGGTACAAATTTGTAATATTATTTACAAACACACTATTTTTTATGAAGGTTGAAATAGGAAGAAAAACACCAAAACTTTAAATGGCTTTTTCTCCCCTTAAACGTGCAAATTCGGCGTTTTTACGATTTAATTTTAAGGCTTGGTAGATCTCGCTTTGACCGTTCACTGTGCCCACAATTTCCATCCGATTGTCAAAATTTTGGTTTCATTATGTAGCTGCCAGTCTATTCTTTACGACAAGTACAAATTTGTAATATTATTTACAAACACACTATTTTTTATGAAGGTTGAAATAGGAAAAAAAACACCAAAACTTTAACTGGCTTTTTCTCCCCTTAAACGTGCGAATTCGGCGTTTTTACGATTTAATTTTAAGGCTTGGTAGATCTCTCGCTTTGACCGTTCCATCCGATTGTCAAAATTTTGGTCTCATTTTGTAGCCGCTAGTCTATTCTTTACGACAAGTACAAATTTGTAATATTATTTACAAACACACTATTTTTTATGAAGGTTGAAATAGGAAAAAAAACACCAAAACTTTAAATGGCTTTTTCTCCCCTTAAACGTGCGAATTCGGCGTTTTTACGATTTAATTTTAAGGCTTGGTAGATCTCTCGCTTTGACCGTTCACTGTGCCCACAATTTTCATCCGATTGTCAAAATTTTGGTCTCATTTTGTAGCTGCCAGTCTATTCTTTACGACAAGTACAAATTTGTAATATTATTTACAAACACACTATTTTTTATGCAGGTTGAAATAGGAAAAAAAAAACACCAAAACTTTAAATGGCTTTTTCTCCCCTTAAACCTGCGAATTCGGCGTTTTTACGATCTAATTTTAAGGCTTGGTAGATCTCTCGCTTTGACCGTTCACTGTGCCCACAATTTCCATCCGATTGTCAAAATTTTGGTCTCATTTTGTAGCTGCCAGTCTATTCTTTACGACAAGTACAAATTTGTAATATTATTTACAAACACACTATTTTTTATGAAGGTTGAAATAGGAAAAAAACACCAAAACTTTAAATGGCTTTTTCTCCCCTTAAACGTGCGAATTCGGCGTTTTTACGATTTAATTTTAAGGCTTTGTAGATCTCTCGCTTTGACCGTTCACTGTGCCCACAATTTCCAGCCGATTGTCAAAATTTTGGTTTAATTTTAAGCTGCCAGTCTATTCTTTACGACAAGTACAAATTTGTAATATTATTTACAAACACACTATTTTTTATGAAGGTTGAAATAGGAAAAAAAAAACCAAAACTTTAAATGGCTTTTTCTCCCCTTAAACGTGCGAATTCGGCGTTTTTACGATTTAATTTTAAGGCTTGGTAGATCTCTCGCTTTGACCGTTCACTGTGCCCACAATTTCCATCCGATTGTCAAAATTATGGTCTCATTTTGTAGCTGCTAGTCTATTCTTAACGACAAGTACAAATTTGTAATATTATTTACAAACACACTATTTTTTATGAAGGTTGAAATAGGAAAAAAAACACCAAAACTTTAAATGGCTTTTTCTCCCCTTAAACGTGCGAATTCGGCGTTTTTACGATTTAATTTTAAGGCTTGGAAGATCTTTCGCTTTGACCGTTCACTGTGCCCACAATTTTCATCGGATTGTCAAAATTTTGGTCTCATTTTGTAGCTGCCAGTCTATTCTTTGCGACAAGTATAAATTTGTAATATTATTTACAAACACACTATTTTTTATGAAGGTTGAAATAGGAAAAAAACACCAAAACTTTAAATGGCTTTTTCTCCCCTTAAACGTGCGAATTCGGCGTTTTTACGATTTAATTTTAAGGCTTGGTAGATCTCTCGCTTTGACCGTTCCATCCGATTGTCAAAATTTTGGTCTCATTTTGTAGCTGCCAGTCAATTCTTTACGACAAGTACAAATTTGTAATATTATTTACAAACACACTATTTTTTATGAAGGTTGAAATAGGAAAAAAAACACCAAAACTTTAAATGGCTTCTTCTCCCCTTAAACGTGCGAATTCGGCGTTTTTACGATTTAATTTTAAGGCTTGGTAGATCTCTCGCTTTGACCGTTCACTGTGCCCACAATTTCCATCCGATTGTCAAAATTTTGGTCTCATTTTGTAGCTGCCAGTCTATTCTTTATGACAAGTACAAATTTGTAATATTATTTACAAACACACTATTTTTTATGAAGGTTGAAATATGAAAAAACACCAAAACTTTAAATGGCTTTTTCTCCCCTTAAACGTGCGAATTCGGCGTTTTTACGATTTAATTTTAAGGCTTGGTAGATCTCTCGCTTTGACCGTTCACTGTGCCCACAATTTTCATCCGATTGTCAAAATTTTGGTCTCATTTTGTAGCTGCCAGTATATACTTTTAACGACAAGTACAAATTTGTAATATTATTTACAAACACACTATTTTTTATGAAGGTTGAAATAGGAAAAAAAACACCAAAACTTTAAATGGCTTTTTCTCCCCTTAAACGTGCGAATTCGGCGTTTTTACGATTTAATTTTAAGGCTTGGTAGATCTCTCGCTTTGACCGTTCACTGTGCCCACAATTTTCATCCGATTGTCAAAATTTTGGTCTCATTTTGTAGCTGCCAGTCTATTCTTTACGACAAGTACAAATTTGTAATATTATTTACAAACACACTATTTTTTATGCAGGTTGAAATAGGAAAAAAAAAACACCAAAACTTTAAATGGCTTTTTCTCCCCTTAAACCTGCGAATTCGGCGTTTTTACGATCTAATTTTAAGGCTTGGTAGATCTCTCGCTTTGACCGTTCACTGTGCCCACAATTTCCATCCGATTGTCAAAATTTTGGTCTCATTTTGTAGCTGCCAGTCTATTCTTTACGACAAGTACAAATTTGTAATATTATTTACAAACACACTATTTTTTATGAAGGTTGAAATAGGAAAAAAACACCAAAACTTTAAATGGCTTTTTCTCCCCTTAAACGTGCGAATTCGGCGTTTTTACGATTTAATTTTAAGGCTTTGTAGATCTCTCGCTTTGACCGTTCACTGTGCCCACAATTTCCAGCCGATTGTCAAAATTTTGGTTTAATTTTAAGCTGCCAGTCTATTCTTTACGACAAGTACAAATTTGTAATATTATTTACAAACACACTATTTTTTATGAAGGTTGAAATAGGAAAAAAAAAACCAAAACTTTAAATGGCTTTTTCTCCCCTTAAACGTGCGAATTCGGCGTTTTTACGATTTAATTTTAAGACTTGGTAGATCTCTCGCTTTGACCGTTCACTGTGCCCACAATTTCCATCCGATTGTCAAAATTATGGTCTCATTTTGTAGCTGCTAGTCTATTCTTAACGACAAGTACAAATTTGTAATATTATTTACAAACACACTATTTTTTATGAAGGTTGAAATAGGAAAAAAAACACCAAAACTTTAAATGGCTTTTTCTCCCCTTAAACGTGCGAATTCGGCGTTTTTACGATTTAATTTTAAGGCTTGGAAGATCTTTCGCTTTGACCGTTCACTGTGCCCACAATTTTCATCGGATTGTCGAAATTTTGGTCTCATTTTGTAGCTGCCAGTCTATTCTTTGCGACAAGTATAAATTTGTAATATTATTTACAAACACACTATTTTTTATGAAGGTTGAAATAGGAAAAAAACACCAAAACTTTAAATGGCTTTTTCTCCCCTTAAACGTGCGAATTCGGCGTTTTTACGATTTAATTTTAAGGCTTGGTAGATCTCTCGCTTTGACCGTTCCATCCGATTGTCAAAATTTTGGTCTCATTTTGTAGCTGCCAGTCAATTCTTTACGACAAGTACAAATTTGTAATATTATTTACAAACACACTATTTTTTATGAAGGTTGAAATAGGAAAAAAAACACCAAAACTTTAAATGGCTTCTTCTCCCCTTAAACGTGCGAATTCGGCGTTTTTACGATTTAATTTTAAGGCTTGGTAGATCTCTCGCTTTGACCGTTCACTGTGCCCACAATTTCCATCCGATTGTCAAAATTTTGGTCTCATTTTGTAGCTGCCAGTCTATTCTTTATGACAAGTACAAATTTGTAATATTATTTACAAACACACTATTTTTTATGAAGGTTGAAATATGAAAAAACACCAAAACTTTAAATGGCTTTTTCTCCCCTTAAACGTGCGAATTCGGCGTTTTTACGATTTAATTTTAAGGCTTGGTAGATCTCTCGCTTTGACCGTTCACTGTGCCCACAATTTTCATCCGATTGTCAAAATTTTGGTCTCATTTTGTAGCTGCCAGTATATACTTTTAACGACAAGTACAAATTTGTAATATTATTTACAAACACACTATTTTTTATGAAGGTTGAAATAGGAAAAAAAACACCAAAACTTTAAATGGCTTTTCCTCCCCTTAAACGTGCGAATTCGGCGTTTTTACGATTTAATTTTAAGGCTTGGTAGATCTCTCGCTTTGACCGTTCACTGTGCCCACAATTTCCATCCGATTGTCAAAATTTTGGTCTCATTTTGTAGCTGCCAGTCTATTCTTTACGACAAGTACAAATTTGTAATATTATTTACAAACACACTATTTTTTATGAAGGTTGAAATAGGAAAAAAAACACCAAAACTTTAAATGGCTTTTTCTCCCCTTAAACGTGCGAATTCGGCGTTTTTACGATTTAATTTTAAGGCTTGGTAGATCTCTCGCTTTGACCGTTCACTGTGCCCACAATTTCCATTCGATTGTCAAAATGTTGGTCTCATTTTGTAGCTGCCAGTCTATTCTTTACGACAAGTACAAATTTGTAATATTATTTACAAACACACTATTTTTTATGAAGGTTGAAATAGGAAAAAAAACACCAAAACTTTAAATGGCTTTTTCTCCCCTTAAACGTGCGAATTCGGTGTTTTTACGATTTAATTTTAAGGCTTGGTAGATCTCTCGCTTTGACCGTTCCATCCGATTGTCAAAATTTTGGTCTCATTTTGTAGCTGCCAGTCAATTCTTTACGACAAGTACAAATTTGTAATATTATTTACAAACACACTATTTTTTATGAAGGTTGAAATAGGAAAAAAAACACCAAAACTTTAAATGGCTTCTTCTCCCCTTAAACGTGCGAATTCGGCGTTTTTACGATTTAATTTTAAGGCTTGGTAGATCTCTCGCTTTGACCGTTCACTGTGCCCACAATTTCCATCCGATTGTCAAAATTTTGGTCTCATTTTGTAGCTGCCAGTCTATTCTTTATGACAAGTACAAATTTGTAATATTATTTACAAACACACTATTTTTTATGAAGGTTGAAATATGAAAAAACACCAAAACTTTAAATGGCTTTTTCTCCCCTTAAACGTGCAAATTCGGCGTTTTTACGATTTAATTTTAAGGCTTGGTAGATCTCTCGCTTTGACCGTTCACTGTGCCTACAATTTTCATCCGATTGTCAAAATTTTGGTCTCATTTTGTAGCTGCCAGTATATACTTTTAACGACAAGTACAAATTTGTAATATTATTTACAAACACACTATTTTTTATGAAGGTTGAAATAGGAAAAAAAAACACCAAAACTTTAAATGGCTTTTCCTCCCCTTAAACGTGCGAATTCGGCGTTTTTACGATTTAATTTTAAGGCTTGGTAGATCTCTCGCTTTGACCGTTCACTGTGCCCACAATTTCCATCCGATTGTCAAAATTTTGGTCTCATTTTGTAGCTGCCAGTCTATTCTTTACGACAAGTACAAATTTGTAATATTATTTACAAACACACTATTTTTTATGAAGGTTGAAATAGGAAAAAAAACACCAAAACTTTAAATGGCTTTTTCTCCCCTTAAACGTGCGAGTTCGGCGTTTTTACGATTTAATTTTAAGGCTTGGTAGATCTCTCGCTTTGACCGTTCACTGTGCCCACAATTTCCATTCGATTGTCAAAATGTTGGTCTCATTTTGTAGCTGCCAGTCTATTCTTTACGACAAGTACAAATTTGTAATATTATTTACAAACACACTTTTTTTTATGAAGGTTGAAATAGGAAAAAAAACACCAAAACTTTAAATGGCTTTTTCTCCCCTTAAACGTGCGAATTCGGCGTTTTTACGATTTAATTTTAAGGCTTGGTAGATCTCTCGCTTTGACCGTTCACTGTGCCCACAATTTCCATCCGATTGTCAAAATTTTGGTCTCATTTTGTAGCCGCCAGTCTATTCTTTACGACAGGTACAAATTTGTAATATTATTTACAAACACACTATTTTTTATGAAGGTTGAAATAGGAAGAAAAACACCAAAACTTTAAATGGCTTTTTCTCCCCTTAAACGTGCAAATTCGGCGTTTTTACGATTTAATTTTAAGGCTTGGTAGATCTCTCGCTTTGACCGTTCACTGTGCCCACAATTTCCATCCGATTGTCAAAATTTTGGTTTCATTTTGTAGCTGCCAGTCTATTCTTTACGACAAGTACAAATTTGTAATATTATTTACAAACACACTATTTTTTATGAAGGTTGAAATAGGAAAAAAAACACCAAAACTTTAACTGGCTTTTTCTCCCCTTAAACGTGCGAATTCGGCGTTTTTACGATTTAATTTTAAGGCTTGGTAGATCTCTCGCTTTGACCGTTCCATCCGATTGTCAAAATTTTGGTCTCATTTTGTAGCCGCTAGTCTATTCTTTACGACAAGTACAAATTTGTAATATTATTTACAAACACACTATTTTTTATGAAGGTTGAAATAGGAAAAAAAACACCAAAACTTTAAATGGCTTTTTCTCCCCTTAAACGTGCGAATTCGGCGTTTTTACGATTTAATTTTAAGGCTTGGTAGATCTCTCGCTTTGACCGTTCACTGTGCCCACAATTTTCATCCGATTGTCAAAATTTTGGTCTCATTTTGTAGCTGCCAGTCTATTCTTTACGACAAGTACAAATTTGTAATATTATTTACAAACACACTATTTTTTATGCAGGTTGAAATAGGAAAAAAAAACACCAAAACTTTAAATGGCTTTTTTTCTCCTTAAACGTGCGAATTCGGCGTTTTTACGATTTAATTTTAAGGCTTGGTAGATCTCTCGCTTTGACCGTTCACTGTGCCCACAATTTCCATCCGATTGTCAAAATTTTGGTCTCATTTTGTAGCTGCCAGTCTATTCTTTACGACAAGTACAAATTTGTAATAATATTTACAAACACACTTTTCGTTATGAAGGTTGAAATAGGAAAAAAAACACCAAAACTTTAAATGGCTTTTTCTCCCCTTAAACCTGCGAATTCGGCGTTTTTACGATCTAATTTTAAGGCTTGGTAGATCTCTCGCTTTGACCGTTCACTGTGCCCACAATTTCCATCCGATTGTCAAAATGTTGGTCTCATTTTGTAGCTGCCAGTCTATTCTTTACGACAAGTACAAATTTGTAATATTATTTACAAACACACTATTTTTTATGAAGGTTGAAATAGGAAAAAAACACCAAAACTTTAAATGGCTTTTTCTCCCCTTAAACGTGCGAATTCGGCGTTTTTACGATTTAATTTTAAGGCTTTGTAGATCTCTCGCTTTGACCGTTCACTGTGCCCACAATTTCCAGCCGATTGTCAAAATTTTGGTTTAATTTTAAGCTGCCAGTCTATTCTTTACGACAAGTACAAATTTGCAATATTATTTACAAACACACTATTTTTTATGAAGGTTGAAATAGGAAAAAAAAAACCAAAACTTTAAATGGCTTTTTCTCCCCTTAAACGTGCGAATTCGGCGTTTTTACGATTTAATTTTAAGGCTTGGTAGATCTCTCGCTTTGACCGTTCACTGTGCCCACAATTTCCATCCGATTGTCAAAATTATGGTCTCATTTTGTAGCTGCTAGTCTATTCTTAACGACAAGTACAAATTTGTAATATTATTTACAAACACACTATTTTTTATGAAGGTTGAAATAGGAAAAAAAACACCAAAACTTTAAATGGCTTTTTCTCCCCTTAAACGTGCGAATTCGGCGTTTTTACGATTTAATTTTAAGGCTTGGAAGATCTTTCGCTTTGACCGTTCACTGTGCCCACAATTTTCATCGGATTGTCAAAATTTTGGTCTCATTTTGTAGCTGCCAGTCTATTCTTTACGACAAGTATAAATTTGTAATATTATTTACAAACACACTATTTTTTATGAAGGTTGAAATAGGAAAAAAACACCAAAACTTTAAATGGCTTTTTCTCCCCTTAAACGTGCGAATTCGGCGTTTTTACGATTTAATTTTAAGGCTTGGTAGATCTCTCGCTTTGACCGTTCCATCCGATTGTCAAAATTTTGGTCTCATTTTGTAGCTGCCAGTCAATTCTTTACGACAAGTACAAATTTGTAATATTATTTACAAACACACGATTGTCAAAATTTTGGTCTCATTTTGTAGCCGCCAGTCTATTCTTTACGACAGGTACAAATTTGTAATATTATTTACAAACACACTATTTTTTATGAAGGTTGAAATAGGAAGAAAAACACCAAAACTTTAAATGGCTTTTTCTCCCCTTAAACGTGCAAATTCGGCGTTTTTACGATTTAATTTTAAGGCTTGGTAGATCTCTCGCTTTGACCGTTCACTGTGCCCACAATTTCCATCCGATTGTCAAAATTTTGGTTTCATTTTGTAGCTGCCAGTCTATTCTTTACGACAAGTACAAATTTGTAATATTATTTACAAACACACTATTTTTTATGAAGGTTGAAATAGGAAAAAAAACACCAAAACTTTAACTGGCTTTTTCTCCCCTTAAACGTGCGAATTCGGCGTTTTTACGATTTAATTTTAAGGCTTGGTAGATCTCTCGCTTTGACCGTTCCATCCGATTGTCAAAATTTTGGTCTCATTTTGTAGCCGCTAGTCTATTCTTTACGACAAGTACAAATTTGTAATATTATTTACAAACACACTATTTTTTATGAAGGTTGAAATAGGAAAAAAAACACCAAAACTTTAAATGGCTTTTTCTCCCCTTAAACGTGCGAATTCGGCGTTTTTACGATTTAATTTTAAGGCTTGGTAGATCTCTCGCTTTGACCGTTCACTGTGCCCACAATTTCCATCCGATTGTCAAAATTTTGGTCTCATTTTGTAGCTGCCAGTCTATTCTTTATGACAAGTACAAATTTGTAATATTATTTACAAACACACTATTTTTTATGAAGGTTGAAATATGAAAAAACACCAAAACTTTAAATGGCTTTTTCTCCCCTTAAACGTGCGAATTCGGCGTTTTTACGATTTAATTTTAAGGCTTGGTAGATCTCTCGCTTTGACCGTTCACTGTGCCCACAATTTTCATCCGATTGTCAAAATTTTGGTCTCATTTTGTAGCTGCCAGTATATACTTTTAACGACAAGTACAAATTTGTAATATTATTTACAAACACACTATTTTTTATGAAGGTTGAAATAGGAAAAAAAACACCAAAACTTTAAATGGCTTTTCCTCCCCTTAAACGTGCGAATTCGGCGTTTTTACGATTTAATTTTAAGGCTTGGTAGATCTCTCGCTTTGACCGTTCACTGTGCCCACAATTTCCATCCGATTGTCAAAATTTTGGTCTCATTTTGTAGCTGCCAGTCTATTCTTTACGACAAGTACAAATTTGTAATATTATTTACAAACACACTATTTTTTATGAAGGTTGAAATAGGAAAAAAAACACCAAAACTTTAAATGGCTTTTTCTCCCCTTAAACGTGCGAATTCGGCGTTTTTACGATTTAATTTTAAGGCTTGGTAGATCTCTCGCTTTGACCGTTCACTGTGCCCACAATTTCCATTCGATTGTCAAAATGTTGGTCTCATTTTGTAGCTGCCAGTCTATTCTTTACGACAAGTACAAATTTGTAATATTATTTACAAACACACTATTTTTTATGAAGGTTGAAATAGGAAAAAAAACACCAAAACTTTAAATGGCTTTTTCTCCCCTTAAACGTGCGAATTCGGTGTTTTTACGATTTAATTTTAAGGCTTGGTAGATCTCTCGCTTTGACCGTTCCATCCGATTGTCAAAATTTTGGTCTCATTTTGTAGCTGCCAGTCAATTCTTTACGACAAGTACAAATTTGTAATATTATTTACAAACACACTATTTTTTATGAAGGTTGAAATAGGAAAAAAAACACCAAAACTTTAAATGGCTTCTTCTCCCCTTAAACGTGCGAATTCGGCGTTTTTACGATTTAATTTTAAGGCTTGGTAGATCTCTCGCTTTGACCGTTCACTGTGCCCACAATTTCCATCCGATTGTCAAAATTTTGGTCTCATTTTGTAGCTGCCAGTCTATTCTTTATGACAAGTACAAATTTGTAATATTATTTACAAACACACTATTTTTTATGAAGGTTGAAATATGAAAAAACACCAAAACTTTAAATGGCTTTTTCTCCCCTTAAACGTGCAAATTCGGCGTTTTTACGATTTAATTTTAAGGCTTGGTAGATCTCTCGCTTTGACCGTTCACTGTGCCTACAATTTTCATCCGATTGTCAAAATTTTGGTCTCATTTTGTAGCTGCCAGTATATACTTTTAACGACAAGTACAAATTTGTAATATTATTTACAAACACACTATTTTTTATGAAGGTTGAAATAGGAAAAAAAAACACCAAAACTTTAAATGGCTTTTCCTCCCCTTAAACGTGCGAATTCGGCGTTTTTACGATTTAATTTTAAGGCTTGGTAGATCTCTCGCTTTGACCGTTCACTGTGCCCACAATTTCCATCCGATTGTCAAAATTTTGGTCTCATTTTGTAGCTGCCAGTCTATTCTTTACGACAAGTACAAATTTGTAATATTATTTACAAACACACTATTTTTTATGAAGGTTGAAATAGGAAAAAAAACACCAAAACTTTAAATGGCTTTTTCTCCCCTTAAACGTGCGAGTTCGGCGTTTTTACGATTTAATTTTAAGGCTTGGTAGATCTCTCGCTTTGACCGTTCACTGTGCCCACAATTTCCATTCGATTGTCAAAATGTTGGTCTCATTTTGTAGCTGCCAGTCTATTCTTTACGACAAGTACAAATTTGTAATATTATTTACAAACACACTATTTTTTATGAAGGTTGAAATAGGAAAAAAAACACCAAAACTTTAAATGGCTTTTTCTCCCCTTAAACGTGCGAATTCGGCGTTTTTACGATTTAATTTTAAGGCTTGGTAGATCTCTCGCTTTGACCGTTCACTGTGCCCACAATTTCCATCCGATTGTCAAAATTTTGGTCTCATTTTGTAGCCGCCAGTCTATTCTTTACGACAGGTACAAATTTGTAATATTATTTACAAACACACTATTTTTTATGAAGGTTGAAATAGGAAGAAAAACACCAAAACTTTAAATGGCTTTTTCTCCCCTTAAACGTGCAAATTCGGCGTTTTTACGATTTAATTTTAAGGCTTGGTAGATCTCTCGCTTTGACCGTTCACTGTGCCCACAATTTCCATCCGATTGTCAAAATTTTGGTTTCATTTTGTAGCTGCCAGTCTATTCTTTACGACAAGTACAAATTTGTAATATTATTTACAAACACACTATTTTTTATGAAGGTTGAAATAGGAAAAAAAACACCAAAACTTTAACTGGCTTTTTCTCCCCTTAAACGTGCGAATTCGGCGTTTTTACGATTTAATTTTAAGGCTTGGTAGATCTCTCGCTTTGACCGTTCCATCCGATTGTCAAAATTTTGGTCTCATTTTGTAGCCGCTAGTCTATTCTTTACGACAAGTACAAATTTGTAATATTATTTACAAACACACTATTTTTTATGAAGGTTGAAATAGGAAAAAAAACACCAAAACTTTAAATGGCTTTTTCTCCCCTTAAACGTGCGAATTCGGCGTTTTTACGATTTAATTTTAAGGCTTGGTAGATCTCTCGCTTTGACCGTTCACTGTGCCCACAATTTTCATCCGATTGTCAAAATTTTGGTCTCATTTTGTAGCTGCCAGTCTATTCTTTACGACAAGTACAAATTTGTAATATTATTTACAAACACACTATTTTTTATGCAGGTTGAAATAGGAAAAAAAAACACCAAAACTTTAAATGGCTTTTTTTCTCCTTAAACGTGCGAATTCGGCGTTTTTACGATTTAATTTTAAGGCTTGGTAGATCTCTCGCTTTGACCGTTCACTGTGCCCACAATTTCCATCCGATTGTCAAAATTTTGGTCTCATTTTGTAGCTGCCAGTCTATTCTTTACGACAAGTACAAATTTGTAATAATATTTACAAACACACTTTTCGTTATGAAGGTTGAAATAGGAAAAAAAACACCAAAACTTTAAATGGCTTTTTCTCCCCTTAAACCTGCGAATTCGGCGTTTTTACGATCTAATTTTAAGGCTTGGTAGATCTCTCGCTTTGACCGTTCACTGTGCCCACAATTTCCATCCGATTGTCAAAATGTTGGTCTCATTTTGTAGCTGCCAGTCTATTCTTTACGACAAGTACAAATTTGTAATATTATTTACAAACACACTATTTTTTATGAAGGTTGAAATAGGAAAAAAACACCAAAACTTTAAATGGCTTTTTCTCCCCTTAAACGTGCGAATTCGGCGTTTTTACGATTTAATTTTAAGGCTTTGTAGATCTCTCGCTTTGACCGTTCACTGTGCCCACAATTTCCAGCCGATTGTCAAAATTTTGGTTTAATTTTAAGCTGCCAGTCTATTCTTTACGACAAGTACAAATTTGCAATATTATTTACAAACACACTATTTTTTATGAAGGTTGAAATAGGAAAAAAAAAACCAAAACTTTAAATGGCTTTTTCTCCCCTTAAACGTGCGAATTCGGCGTTTTTACGATTTAATTTTAAGGCTTGGTAGATCTCTCGCTTTGACCGTTCACTGTGCCCACAATTTCCATCCGATTGTCAAAATTATGGTCTCATTTTGTAGCTGCTAGTCTATTCTTAACGACAAGTACAAATTTGTAATATTATTTACAAACACACTATTTTTTATGAAGGTTGAAATAGGAAAAAAAACACCAAAACTTTAAATGGCTTTTTCTCCCCTTAAACGTGCGAATTCGGCGTTTTTACGATTTAATTTTAAGGCTTGGAAGATCTTTCGCTTTGACCGTTCACTGTGCCCACAATTTTCATCGGATTGTCAAAATTTTGGTCTCATTTTGTAGCTGCCAGTCTATTCTTTACGACAAGTATAAATTTGTAATATTATTTACAAACACACTATTTTTTATGAAGGTTGAAATAGGAAAAAAACACCAAAACTTTAAATGGCTTTTTCTCCCCTTAAACGTGCGAATTCGGCGTTTTTACGATTTAATTTTAAGGCTTGGTAGATCTCTCGCTTTGACCGTTCCATCCGATTGTCAAAATTTTGGTCTCATTTTGTAGCTGCCAGTCAATTCTTTACGACAAGTACAAATTTGTAATATTATTTACAAACACACGATTGTCAAAATTTTGGTCTCATTTTGTAGCCGCCAGTCTATTCTTTACGACAGGTACAAATTTGTAATATTATTTACAAACACACTATTTTTTATGAAGGTTGAAATAGGAAGAAAAACACCAAAACTTTAAATGGCTTTTTCTCCCCTTAAACGTGCAAATTCGGCGTTTTTACGATTTAATTTTAAGGCTTGGTAGATCTCTCGCTTTGACCGTTCACTGTGCCCACAATTTCCATCCGATTGTCAAAATTTTGGTTTCATTTTGTAGCTGCCAGTCTATTCTTTACGACAAGTACAAATTTGTAATATTATTTACAAACACACTATTTTTTATGAAGGTTGAAATAGGAAAAAAAACACCAAAACTTTAACTGGCTTTTTCTCCCCTTAAACGTGCGAATTCGGCGTTTTTACGATTTAATTTTAAGGCTTGGTAGATCTCTCGCTTTGACCGTTCCATCCGATTGTCAAAATTTTGGTCTCATTTTGTAGCCGCTAGTCTATTCTTTACGACAAGTACAAATTTGTAATATTATTTACAAACACACTATTTTTTATGAAGGTTGAAATAGGAAAAAAAACACCAAAACTTTAAATGGCTTTTTCTCCCCTTAAACGTGCGAATTCGGCGTTTTTACGATTTAATTTTAAGGCTTGGTAGATCTCTCGCTTTGACCGTTCACTGTGCCCACAATTTTCATCCGATTGTCAAAATTTTGGTCTCATTTTGTAGCTGCCAGTCTATTCTTTACGACAAGTACAAATTTGTAATATTATTTACAAACACACTATTTTTTATGCAGGTTGAAATAGGAAAAAAAAACACCAAAACTTTAAATGGCTTTTTTTCTCCTTAAACGTGCGAATTCGGCGTTTTTACGATTTAATTTTAAGGCTTGGTAGATCTCTCGCTTTGACCGTTCACTGTGCCCACAATTTCCATCCGATTGTCAAAATTTTGGTCTCATTTTGTAGCTGCCAGTCTATTCTTTACGACAAGTACAAATTTGTAATAATATTTACAAACACACTTTTCGTTATGAAGGTTGAAATAGGAAAAAAAACACCAAAACTTTAAATGGCTTTTTCTCCCCTTAAACCTGCGAATTCGGCGTTTTTACGATCTAATTTTAAGGCTTGGTAGATCTCTCGCTTTGACCGTTCACTGTGCCCACAATTTCCATCCGATTGTCAAAATTTTGGTCTCATTTTGTAGCTGCCAGTCTATTCTTTACGACAAGTACAAATTTGTAATATTATTTACAAACACACTATTTTTTATGAAGGTTGAAATAGGAAAAAAACACCAAAACTTTAAATGGCTTTTTCTCCCCTTAAACGTGCGAATTCGGCGTTTTTACGATTTAATTTTAAGGCTTTGTAGATCTCTCGCTTTGACCGTTCACTGTGCCCACAATTTCCAGCCGATTGTCAAAATTTTGGTTTAATTTTAAGCTGCCAGTCTATTCTTTACGACAAGTACAAATTTGCAATATTATTTACAAACACACTATTTTTTATGAAGGTTGAAATATGAAAAAAAAAACCAAAACTTTAAATGGCTTTTTCTCCCCTTAAACGTGCGAATTCGGCGTTTTTACGATTTAATTTTAAGGCTTGGTAGATCTCTCGCTTTGACCGTTCACTGTGCCCACAATTTCCATCCGATTGTCAAAATTATGGTCTCATTTTGTAGCTGCTAGTCTATTCTTAACGACAAGTACAAATTTGTAATATTATTTACAAACACACTATTTTTTATGAAGGTTGAAATAGGAAAAAAAACACCAAAACTTTAAATGGCTTTTTCTCCCCTTAAACGTGCGAATTCGGCGTTTTTACGATTTAATTTTAAGGCTTGGAAGATCTTTCGCTTTGACCGTTCACTGTGCCCACAATTTTCATCGGATTGTCAAAATTTTGGTCTCATTTTGTAGCTGCCAGTCTATTCTTTACGACAAGTATAAATTTGTAATATTATTTACAAACACACTATTTTTTATGAAGGTTGAAATAGGAAAAAAACACCAAAACTTTAAATGGCTTTTTCTCCCCTTAAACGTGCGAATTCGGCGTTTTTACGATTTAATTTTAAGGCTTGGTAGATCTCTCGCTTTGACCGTTCCATCCGATTGTCAAAATTTTGGTCTCATTTTGTAGCTGCCAGTCAATTCTTTACGACAAGTACAAATTTGTAATATTATTTACAAACACACTATTTTTTATGAAGGTTGAAATAGGAAAAAAAACACCAAAACTTTAAATGGCTTCTTCTCCCCTTAAACGTGCGAACTCGGCGTTTTTACGATTTAATTTTAAGGCTTGGTAGATCTCTCGCTTTGACCGTTCACTGTGCCCACAATTTCCATCCGATTGTCAAAATTTTGGTCTCATTTTGTAGCTGCCAGTCTATTCTTTATGACAAGTACAAATTTGTAATATTATTTACAAACACACTATTTTTTATGAAGGTTGAAATATGAAAAAACACCAAAACTTTAAATGGCTTTTTCTCCCCTTAAACGTGCGAATTCGGCGTTTTTACGATTTAATTTTAAGGCTTGGTAGATCTCTCGCTTTGACCGTTCACTGTGCCCACAATTTTCATCCGATTGTCAAAATTTTGGTCTCATTTTGTAGCTGCCAGTATATACTTTTAACGACAAGTACAAATTTGTAATATTATTTACAAACACACTATTTTTTATGAAGGTTGAAATAGGAAAAAAAACACCAAAACTTTAAATGGCTTTTCCTCCCCTTAAACGTGCGAATTCGGCGTTTTTACGATTTAATTTTAAGGCTTGGTAGATCTCTCGCTTTGACCGTTCACTGTGCCCACAATTTCCATCCGATTGTCAAAATTTTGGTCTCATTTTGTAGCTGCCAGTCTATTCTTTACGACAAGTACAAATTTGTAATATTATTTACAAACACACTATTTTTTATGAAGGTTGAAATAGGAAAAAAAACACCAAAACTTTAAATGGCTTTTTCTCCCCTTAAACGTGCGAATTCGGCGTTTTTACGATTTAATTTTAAGGCTTGGTAGATCTCTCGCTTTGACCGTTCACTGTGCCCACAATTTCCATTCGATTGTCAAAATTTTGGTCTCATTTTGTAGCTGCCAGTCTATTCTTTACGACAAGTACAAATTTGTAATATTATTTACAAACACACTATTTTTTATGAAGGTTGAAATAGGAAAAAAAAAACCAAAACTTTAAATGGCTTTTTCTCCCCTTAAACGTGCGAATTCGGCGTTTTTACGATTTAATTTTAAGGCTTGGTAGATCTCTCGCTTTGACCGTTCACTGTGCCCACAATTTTCATCCGATTGTCAAAATTTTGGTCTCAATTTGTAGCTGCCAGTCTATTCTTTACGACAAGTACAAATTTGTAATATTATTTACAAACACACTATTTTTTATGAAGGTTGAAATAGGAAAAAAACACCAAAACTTTAATTGGCTTTTTCTCCCCTTAAACGTGCGAATTCGGCGTTTTTACGATTTAATTTTAAGGCTTGGTAGATCTCTCGCTTTGACCGTTCACTGTGCCCACAATTTCCATCCGATTGTCAAAATTTTGGTTTCATTTTGTAGCTGCCAGTCTATTCTTTACGATAAGTACAAATTTGTAATATTATTTACAAACACACTATTTTTTATGAAGGTTGAAATAGGAAAAAAACACCAAAACTTTAAATGGCTTTTTCTCCCCTTAAACGTGCGAATTCGGCGTTTTTACGATTTAATTTTAAGGCTTGGTAGATCTCTCGCTTTGACCGTTCCATCCGATTGTCAAAATTTTGGTCTCATTTTGTAGCTGCCAGTCAATTCTTTACGACAAGTACAAATTTGTAATATTATTTACAAACACACTTTTTTTTATGAAGGTTGAAATAGGAAAAAAAACACCAAAACTTTAAATGGCTTTTTCTCCCCTTAAACGTTCGAATTCGGCGTTTTTAAGATTTAATTTTAAGGCTTGGTAGATCTCTCGCTTTGACCGTTCACTGTGCCCACAATTTTCATCCGATTGTCAAAATTTTAGTCTCATTTTGTAGCTGCCAGTCTATTCTTTACGACAAGTACAAATTTGTAATATTATTTACAAACACACTATTTTTTATGAAGGTTGAAATAGGAAAAAAAACACCAAAACTTTAAATGGCTTTTTCTCCCCTTAAACGTGCGAGCTCGGCGTTTTTACGATTTAATTTTAAGGCTTGGTAGATCTCTCGCTTTAACCGTTCACTGTGCCCACAATTTCCATCCGATTGTCAAAATTTTGGTCTCATTTTGTAGCTGCCAGTCTATTCTTTACGACAAGTACAAATTTGTAATATTATTTACAAACACACTATTTTTTATGAAGGTTGAAATAGGAAAAAAAACACCAAAACTTTAAATGGCTTTTTCTCCCCTTAAACGTGCGAATTCGGCGTTTTTACGATTTAATTTTAAGGCTTTGTAGATCTCTCGCTTTGACCGTTCACTGTGCCCACAATTTCCATCCGATTGTCAAAATGTTGGTCTCATTTTGTAGCTGCCAGTCTATTCTTTACGACAAGTACAAATTTGTAATATTTTTTACAAACACACTATTTTTTATGAAGGTTGAAATAGGAAAAAAAACACCAAAACTTTAAATGGCTTTTTCTCCCCTTAAACGTGCGAATTCGGCGTTTTTACGATTTAATTTTAAGGCTTGGTAGATCTCTCGCTTTGACCGTTCACTGTGCCCACAATTTCCATCCGATTGTCAAAATTTTGGTCTCATTTTGTAGCTGCCAGTCTATTCTTTACGACAAGTACAAATTTGAAATATTGTTTACAAACACACTATTTTTTATGAAGGTTGAAATAGGAAAAAAAACACCAAAACTTAAAATGGCTTTTTCTCCCCTCAAACGTGCGAATTCGGCGTTTTTACGATTTAATTTTAAGGCTTGGTAGATCTCTTGCTTGACCGTTCACTCTGCCCACAATTTCCATCCGATTGTCAAAATTTTGGTCTCATTTTGTAGCTGCCAGTCTATTCTTTACGACAAGTATAAATTTGTAATATTATTTACAAACACACTATTTTTTATGAAGGTTGAAATAGGAAAAACAACACCAAAACTTTAAATGGCTTTTTCTCCCCTTAAACGTGCAAATTCGGCGTTTTTACGATTTAATTTTAAGGCTTGGTAGATCTCTCGCTTTGACCGTTCCATCCGATTGTCAAAATTTTGGTCTCATTTTGTAGCTGCCAGTCAATTCTTTACGACAAGTACAAATTTGTAATATTATTTACAAACACACTATTTTTTATGAAGGTTGAAATAGGAAAAAAAACACCAAAACTTTAAATGGCTTTTTCTCCCCTTAAACGTGCGAATTCGGCGTTTTTACGATTTAATTTTTAGGCTTGGTAGATCTCTCGCTTTGACCGTTCACTGTGCTCACAATTTCCATCCGATTGTCAAAATTTTGGTCTCATTTTGTAGCCGCTAGTCTATTCTTTACGACAAGTACAAATTTGTAATATTATTTACAAACACACTATTTTTTATGAAGGTTGAAATAGGAAAAAAAACACCAAAACTTTAAATGGCTTTTTCTCCCCTTAAACGTGCGAATTCGGCGTTTTTACGATTTAATTTTAAGGCTTGGTAGATCTCTCGCTTTGACCGTTCACTGTGCCCACAATTTCCATCCGATTGTCAAAATTTTGGTCTCATTTTGTAGCCGCCAGTCTATTCTTTACGACAGGTACAAATTTGTAATATTATTTACAAACACACTATTTTTTATGAAGGTTGAAATAGGAAGAAAAACACCAAAACTTTAAATGGCTTTTTCTCCCCTTAAACGTGCAAATTCGGCGTTTTTACGATTTAATTTTAAGGCTTGGTAGATCTCTCGCTTTGACCGTTCACTGTGCCCACAATTTCCATCCGATTGTCAAAATTTTGGTTTCATTTTGTAGCTGCCAGTCTATTCTTTACGACAAGTACAAATTTGTAATATTATTTACAAACACACTATTTTTTATGAAGGTTGAAATAGGAAAAAAAACACCAAAACTTTAACTGGCTTTTTCTCCCCTTAAACGTGCGAATTCGGCGTTTTTACGATTTAATTTTAAGGCTTGGTAGATCTCTCGCTTTGACCGTTCCATCCGATTGTCAAAATTTTGGTCTCATTTTGTAGCCGCTAGTCTATTCTTTACGACAAGTACAAATTTGTAATATTATTTACAAACACACTATTTTTTATGAAGGTTGAAATAGGAAAAAAAACACCAAAACTTTAAATGGCTTTTTCTCCCCTTAAACGTGCGAATTCGGCGTTTTTACGATTTAATTTTAAGGCTTGGTAGATCTCTCGCTTTGACCGTTCACTGTGCCCACAATTTCCATCCGATTGTCAAAATTTTGGTCTCCTTTTTTAGCTGCCAGTCTATTCTTTACGACAAGTACAAATTTGTAATAATATTTACAAACACACTTTTCGTTATGAAGGTTGAAATAGGAAAAAAAACACCAAAACTTTAAATGGCTTTTTCTCCCCTTAAACCTGCGAATTCGGCGTTTTTACGATCTAATTTTAAGGCTTGGTAGATCTCTCGCTTTGACCGTTCACTGTGCCCACAATTTCCATCCGATTGTCAAAATTTTGGTCTCATTTTGTAGCTGCCAGTCTATTCTTTACGAAAAGTACAAATTTGTAATATTATTTACAAACACACTATTTTTTATGAAGGTTGAAATAGGAAAAAAACACCAAAACTTTAAATGGCTTTTTCTCCCCTTAAACGTGCGAATTCGGCGTTTTTACGATTTAATTTTAAGGCTTTGTAGATCTCTCGCTTTGACCGTTCACTGTGCCCACAATTTCCAGCCGATTGTCAAAATTTTGGTTTAATTTTAAGCTGCCAGTCTATTCTTTACGACAAGTATAAATTTGTAATATTATTCACAAATACACTATCTTTTATGAAGGTTGAAATAGGAAAAAAAAAACACCAAAACTTTATACGGCTTTTTCTCCCCTTAAATGTGGATTGTCATAATTTTGGTCTCATTTTGTTGCTGCCAGTCTATTTTTTACGACAAGTACAAACTTGTAATATTATTTACAAATACACTATTTTCATGAAGGTTGAAATAGGGGAGTAAACACCCAAATTTCAAATGGCTTTTTCTCCTCTTAAACGTGCGAATTTGGCGTTTTTGCGATCTAATTTTAAGGCTCGGTGGATCTCTAGCTTTGACCGTTCACTGCGCCTACAATTTCTATCCGATTGTCAAAATTTTGATCTCATTTTTTAGCTGCCAGTTCGTTCTTTACGACAAGTACAAATTTTTGATATTATTTACAAATACACTATTTTTATGAAGGTTGATATAGGAAAAAAACACCAAAACATTAAATGGCCCATTCTCCCCTTAAGCGTGGAAATTCGGCGTTTTTACGATTTAATTTAAAGGCTTGGTAGATCTCTAGCTTTGACCGTTCACTGTGCTCACAATTTCTATCCGATTGTCAAAGTTTTGGTCTTATTTTGTAGCTGCTAGTCTTTTCTTTACGACAAGTACAAATTCTTAATATTATTAACAAATACACTACTTTTGATGAAGGTTGAAATAGGGAAAAAAACACCAAAACTTTAAATGGCTTTTTCTCCCCTTAAACCTGCGAATTCGGCGTTTTTACGATCTAATTTTAAGGCTTGGTAGATCTCTCGCTTTGACCGTTCACTGTGCCCACAATTTCCATCCGATTGTCAAAATTTTGGTCTCATTTTGTAGCTGCCAGTCTATTCTTTACGACAAGTACAAATTTGTAATATTATTTACAAACACACTATTTTTTATGAAGGTTGAAATAGGAAAAAAACACCAAAACTTTAAATGGCTTTTTCTCCCCTTAAACGTGCGAATTCGGCGTTTTTACGATTTAAATTTAAAGGCTTGGTAGATCTCTAGCTTTGATCGTTCACAGTGCCCACAATTTTCATCCGATTGTCAAAATGTTGGTTTCATTTTGTAGCTGCCAGTCTATTCATTACAACAAGTATAAATTTGTAATATTATTTACAAATACACTATTTTTTATGAAGGTTGAAATAGAGAAAAAAACACCAAAACTTTAAATGGCTTTTTCTCCCCTTAAACGTGCGAATTCGGCGTTTTTACGATTTAAATTTAAAGGCTTGGTAGATCTCTAGCTTTGACCGTTCACAGTGCCCACAATTTTCATCCGATTGTCAAAATGTTGGTTTCATTTTGTAGCTGCCAGTCTATTCTTTACGACAAGTACAAATTTGTAATATTATTTACAAAAACACTTTTTTTTATGTAGTTTGAAATAAGGAAAATAACACCAAAACTTTAAATGGCTTTTCCTCCCCCCCTGAATGTGCGAATTCTGCGTTTTCACGATTTATTTTAAAGGCTTCGTAGATCTTTAGCTTTGACCGTTCACTGCACCCACAATTTCTATCCGATTGTGAAAATTTTGGTCTTATTTTATACCTGCCAGTCTATTCTTTACGACAAGTACAAATTTGTAATATCATTTAGAAATACACTATTTTTTATGAAGGTTGAAGTAGGGAAAAAAACACCAAAACTTTAAATGGCTTTTTCTCCCCTTAAACGTGCAAATTAGGCGCTTTTACGATTTAATTTAAAACTTGGTAGATTTTTAGCTTTGGCCGTTTACTGTGCCCGCAATTTCTTTCCGATTGTCAAACCATCGGTCTAATTTTGTAGCTGGCAGTCTATCCTTTACGACAAGTTTAAATTTGTAATATAATTTACAAATTCCCTTTTTTATGAAGGTTGAAATAGGGAAAAAACACCAAAACTTTAAATGGCTTTTCCTCCCCTTAAACGTGCGAACTCGGCGTTTTTGCGATTTAATTTAAAGGCTTGGTAGATCTCTAGTTTTGACCGTTCACTGTGCCTTATATTTCTATCCGATAATCAAAATTCTGGTCTCATTTTGTAGCTGCCAGTCTATTTTTTACGACAAGCACAAATTTGTAATATCATTTAGAAGAACACTTTTTTTATGAAGGTTGAAATAGGGAAAAAACACCAAAACTTTAAATGGCTTTTTCTCCCCTTAAACGTGCAAATTAGGCGCTTTTACGATTTAATTTAAAACTTGGTAGATTTTTAGCTTTGGCCGTTTACTGTGCCCACAATTTCTTTCCGATTGTCAAACCTTCGGTCTAATTTTGTAGCTGGCAGTCTATCCTTTACGACAAGTTTAAATTTGTAATATAATTTACAAATTCCCTTTTTTATGAAGGTTGAAATAGGGAAAAAACGCCAAAACTTTATATGGCTTTTTCTCCCCTTAAACGTGCGAATTCGGCGTTTTTACAATTTAATTTAAAGGCTTGGTAGATTTCTAACTTTGACCGTTCACTGTGCCCACAATTTCTATCCGATTTTCAAAATGTTGGTCTCATTTTGTAGCTTCCAGTCTGTTCTTTACGACAAGTACAAATTTGTAATATTCTTTACAAATACACTTTTGTTTATGAAAGTTGAAAATAGGGAAAAAAACACCAAAACTTTAAATGGCTTTTTCTCCCCTTAAACGTGCGAATTCGGCGTTTTTTACGATTTAATATAAAGGCTTGGTAGATTTTTAAGCTTTGACCTCTCACCGTGCCCACAATTTCTCTCCGATTGTCAAAATTTTTGGTTGAAATAGGGAAAAAAACACCAAAACTTTAAATGGCTTTTTCTCCCCTTAAACGTGCGAGTTCGGCGTTTTTACGATTTAATTTAAAGACTTGGTAGATTCGAGCTTTGACCATTCACTTTGCTCACAATTTCTATACGATTGTCAAAATGTTGGTCTCATTTTGTAGCTGCCAGTCTATTCTTTACAAGTACAAATTTGTAATATTATTCACAAATACACTTTTCTTATGAAGGTTGAAATAGGGAAAAAAACACCAAAAACTTTAAATGGCTTTTTCTCCCCTTAAACGTGCGAGTTCGGCGTTTTTAAGATTTGATTTAAAGGCTTGGTAGATGCGAGCTTTGACCATTCACTTTGCCCACAATTTCTATACGATTGTCGAAATGTTGGTCTCATTTTGTAGCTGCCAGTCGATTCTTTTCAAGTACAAATTTGTAATATTATTTACAAATACACTTTTCTTATAAAGGTTGAAATAGGGAAAAAACACCAAATTTTTTAAATGGCTTTTGCTCCCTTTAAACGTGCAAATTCGCCGTTTGTACGATTTAATTTAAAGGCTTGGTAGATATTTTCGTTTGACCGTTCACCGTGCCCACAATTTCTATCCGATTGTCAAAATTTTGGTCTCATTTTGTAGCTGCCAGTCCATTCTTTACGACAAATATAAATTTAAACTATTATTTACAAACACACTATTTTTTATGAAGGTTGAAATAGGGAGAAAAACACCAAAACTTTAAATGGCATTTTTTTCTCCCCTTAAACGTGCGAGTTCGGCGTTTTTACGATTTAATCAAAAGGTTTGGTAGATCTCTCGCTTTGACCGTTCACTGTGCCCACAATTTCTATCTGATTGTCCAAATTTTGGTCTTATTTTGTAGCTGCCAGTCTATTCTTTACGACAGGTATAAATGTGTAATATTATTTACAAAACACTTTTTTTTATGAACGTTGAAAAAGGGGAAAAACACCAAATTCTTAAATGGCTTTTCCTCCCTTTTAACGTGTGATTTCGGTGTTTTTACGATTTAATTTTAAGGCTTGGTAGATCCCTCGCTTTGACCGTTCACTGTGCCCACAATTTCCATCCGATTGTCAAAATTTTGGTCTCATTTTGTAGCCGCCAGTCTTTTCTTTGCAAGTACAAATTTGTAATATTATTTACAAATACACTTTTTCTTATGAAGGTTGAAATAGCGAAAAAAACACCAAACTTTAAATGGCTTTTTTGTCCCCTTAAACGTGCGAGTTCGGCGTTTTACGATTTAATTTAGAGGCTTGGTAGATTCGAGTTTTGACCATTCACTTTGCCCACAATTTCTATACGATTGTCAAAATGTTCGTCTCATTTTGTAGCTGCCAGTCTATTCTTTACGACAAGTACAAATTTGTAATATTATTTACAAATACACTATTTTTTATGAAGGTTGAAATAGGGGAAAAAAAACACCGAAACTTGAACTGGCTCATTCTCCCCTTAAACGTGCGAATTCGGCGTTTGACGATTTAATTTTAAGGCTTGGTAGATCTCTAGCTTTGACTGTACACTGTGCTCACAATTTCTATCCGATTGTGAAAATTTTGGTCTCATTTTGGAGCTGCAGTCTATTCTTTACGGCAAGTACAGATTTGTAATATTATTTACAAATACACTTTTTTTTATGAAGGTTGAAATAGGGAAAAAAACACCAAACTTTAAATGGCTTTTTCTCCCCTTAAGCGTGCGAAGTCGGCGTTTTTACGATTTAATTTTAAGGCTTGGTAGATCTCTAGCTTTGATCGCTCACTGTGCCCACAATTTCTATCCGATTGCCAAAATTTTGGTCTCATTTTGTAGCTACCAGTCTGTTCTTTACGACAATTACAAATTTGTAATATTATTTACAAATGCACTTTTTTTTATGAAAGTTGAAATAGGGAAAAAAACACCAAAACTTTTACATGGCTCATTCTCTCCTTAAACGTGCGAATGCGGCGTTTTTACGATTTAATTTCAAGGCTTGGTAGACCTCTCGCTTTGACCGTTCACTGTGCCCACAATTTCCATCCGATTGTCAAAATTTTGGTCTCATTTTGTAGCTGCCAGTCTATTCTTTGCGACAAGTACGAATTTGTAATATGATTTACAAACATTCTATTTTTTATGAAGGTTGAAATAGGAAAAAAAAACACCAAAAACTTTAAATGGCCTTTCTCCCCTTAAACGTGCGAATTCGGCGTTTGTACGCTTTAATTTAAAGACTTGGTAAATCTCTCGCTTTGACCGTTCTCTGTGCCCACAATTTCTCTCCGATTGTCAAATTTTTGGTCTCATTTCATAGCTGCCAATCTATTCTTTACGACAAGTACAAATTTGTAATATTATTTACAAATACACTATTTCTTAAGAAGGTTGAAATAGGAAAAAAAAACACCAAAACTTTAAATGGTTTTTTCTCCCCTTAAACCGTGCGAATTTGGCATTTTCACGATTTAATTTTAAAGGCTTGGTAGATTTGTAGGTTTGACCGTTCACTGTGCCCACAGTTTTCTATCTGATTGTCAATATTTTGGTCTCATTTTGTAGCTGCCAGTCTATTCTTTACGACAGGTTTTAAATTTGTAATATTATTTACAAATACACTAGTTTTTTATGAAGGTTGAAATAGGGAAAAAAACACCAAAACTTTAAATGGCTTTTTCTCCTCTTAAACGTGCGAATTTGGCGTTTTTTGCGATCTAATTTAAAGGCTTGGTGGATCTCTAGCTTTGATCGTTCACTGCGCCTATAATTTCTATCCGATTGTCAAAATTTTGATCTCATTTTGTAGCTGCCAGCCCGTTCTTTACGTTGATATTATTTACAAATACACTATTTTTATGAAGGTTGATATAGGAAAAAAAACACCAAAACTTTTAATGGCTTTTCCTCCCCTTAAACGTGCGAATTCGGCGTTTTTCGATTTAGTTTAAAAGCTTGGTAGATCTCTAGCTTTGACTGTTCACTGTGCCGACAATTTCTATCTAATTGTGAAAATGGTCTCATTTTGTAGTTGCCAGTCTATTCTTTACGAGAAGTACAAATTTGTAATATTATTTACAAATACACTATTTTTATGTAGTTTGAAATAAGGAAAATAACACCAAAACTTTAAATGGCTTTTCTCCCCCCCCCCCCCCCCCCCCCCCCTAAATGTGCGAATTTGAAGTTTTCACGATTTAATTTAAAGGCTTGGTAGATCTCTAGTTTGACCGTTTACTGTCCCCCACAATTTCTATCCGATTGAAATTTTAGTCTCATATTGTAGCTGGCAGTCTATTCTCTACGACAAGTACAAATTTGTAATATTATTTACAAATACACTATTTTTTTGAACGTTGAAATAGGAAAAAAAACACCAAAATTTAAATAGCTTTTTCTTCCCTTAAACGTGCGAATTCGGCGTTTTTACGATTTAGTTTAAAGGCTTGGTAGATCTCTAGCTTTGACCGTTCACTGTGCCGACAGTTTCTATCCAATTGTCAAAATGGTCTCATTTTGTAGCTGCTAGTCTATTCTTTACGACAAGTTCAAATTTGTAATATTATTTACAAATACACTATTTTTGATGTAGTTTGAAATAAGGAAATTAACACCAAAACTTTAAATGGCTTTCCCCCCCCTTAAATGTGCGAATTCGGCGTTTTTACGATTTAATTTAAAGGCTTGGTAGATTTCTATCCGATTGTCAAAATTTTGGTCTCATTTTGTAGCTGCCAGTCCATTCTTAAGGGCAAGTACAAATTGGTAATATTATTTACAAACACACTATTTTTTATGAAGGTTGAAGAAGGGAGAAAAACACCAAAACTTTAAATGGCTTTTTCTCCCCTTAAACTTGCGAGTTCGGCGTTTTTACGATTTAATTTTAAGGCTTGGTAGATCTCCCGCTTTGACCGTTCCTTGTGCCCACAATTTCCATCCGGTTGTCAAAATGTTGACCTCATTTTTTTGCTGGCAGTCTATCCTTTACGACAAGTACAAATTTGTAATATTATTTGCAAATACGCTTTTTTTTATGAAGGTTGAAATAGGAAAAAAAACACCAAAACTTTAAAAGGCTTTTTCCCTTGAACGAGCGAGTTCGGCGTTCTAACGATTTAATTTAAAGGCTTGGTAGGTCTTTAGGTTTGTCTGTTCACTGTGCCCACAATTTCTATCCGATTGTGAAAATGTTGGTCTCATTTTGTAGCTGCCAGTCTATTCTTTACGACAGGTATTAATTTGTAATATTATTTCCAAATACACTTTTTTTATGAAGGCTGAAATAGGGAAAAAACACCAAATTTTTCAATGGCTTTTCCTCCCCTTAAACGTGTGATTTCGGTGTTTTTACGATTTAATTTTAAGGCTTGGTAGATCTCTCGCTTTGACCGTTCACTGTGCCCACAATTTCCATCCGATTGTCAAAATTTTGGTCTCATTTTGCAGCTGCCAGTCTATTCTTTACAAGTACAAAATTGTAATATTATTTACAAATACACTTTTCTTATGAAGGTTGAAATAGGGAAAAAAACACCAAAACCTTGAATGGCTTTTTCTCCCCTTAAACGTGCGAGTTCGGCGTTTTTGCGATTTAATATAAATGCTTGGTAGATTCGAGCTTTGATCATTCACTTTGCCCACAATTTCTATACGATTGTCAAAATTTTGGTTACATTTTGTAGCTGCCAGTCTATTCTTTACGACAAGTACAAATTTATAATATTATTTACAAATACACTATTTTTTATAAAGGTTGAAATAGGGAAAAAAAACACCAAAACTTTAAATGGCATATTCACTGTGCCCACAATTTCCATCCGATTGTCAAAATTTTGGTCTCATTTTGTAGCTGCCAGTCTATTCTTTACGACAGGTATAAATTTGTAATATTATTTTGAAATACACTATTTTTTATGAGAGTTGAAATTGGGAAAAAACCACCAAAACTTCAAATGGCCTTTTCTCCCCTTAAACGTGCGAATTCGGCGTTTTTACGATTGAATTTAAAGTCTTGGTAGATCTCTAGCTTTGACCGTTCACTGCGCCCACAATTTCTATCCGATTGTCATAGATTTGGACTTATTTTGTAGCTGCCAGTCTATTCTTTACGACAAGTACAAATTTGTAATATGATTTACAAACACACTATTTTTTATGAGGGTTGAAATAGGAAAAAAAACACCAAAACTTTAAATGGCTTTTCTCCCCTTAAACGTGTGAATTCGGCGTTTGTACGATTGAAATAGGGAAAAAACACCAAAACTTTAAATGGTTTTTTCTCCCCTTAAACGTGCAAATTTGGCATTTTCACGATTTAATTTAAAGGCTTGGTAGATTTATAGGTTTGACCGTTCACTGTACCCACAATTTCTATCCGATTGTCAAAATTTTGGTCTCATTTTGTAGCTGCCAGTCTATTCTTTACGACAGGTATAAATTTGTAATATTAATTACAAAAACACTATTTTTTATGAAGGTTGAAATAGGGAAAAAACCACCGAAACTTTAAATGGCTTTTTCTCCCCTTAAACGTGCGAATTCGGCGTTTGTACGATTTTGTTTAAAGGCTTGGTAGATCTCTAGCTTTGACCGTTCACTGCGCCCACAATTTCTATCCGATTGTCATAATTTTGGTCTCATTTTGTTGCTGCCAGTCTATTCTTTACGACAAGTACAAATTTTTGATATTATTTACAAATACACTATTTTTATGAAGGTTGATATAGGAAAAAAACACCAAAACTTTAAATGGCTCATTCTCCCCTGAAACGTGCAAGTTCGGCGTTTTTACGATTTAATTTAAAGGCTTGGTAGATCTCTAGCTATGACCGTTCGCTGTGCCCTCCATTTCTATCCGATTATCAAAATTCTGGTCTCATTTTGTAGCTGCGAGTCTATTCTTTACGACGAGTACAAATTCGTAATAGCATTTAGAAATACATTATTTTTATGAAGGTTGAAATAGGGAAAAAAACACCAAATTTTTAAATGGCTTTTACTCCCCTTAGCGTGCGAATTCGGCGTTTTTACGATTTAATTTTAAGGCTTGGTAGATTTTTAGCTTTGGCCGTTTACTGTGCCCGCAATTTCTATCCAATTGTCAAATCTTCGGTCTCATTTTGTAGCTGGCAGCCTATTCTTTACGACAAATTTAAATTTTCATCCGATTGTCAATATTTTGGTCTCATTTTGTAGCTGCCAGTCCATTCTTTACGACAAGTATAAATCTAAAATATTATTTACAAACACACTATTTTTTATGAAGGTTGAAATAGGGAGAAAAACACCAAAACTTTAAATGGCTTTTTCTCCCCTTAAACGTGCGAGTTCGGCGTTTTTACGATTTAATTTAAAGGCTTGGTAGATCTCTCGCTTTGACCGTTCACTGTGCTCACAATTTCTATCCGATTGTCAAAGTTTTGGTCTTATTTTGTAGCTGCCAGTCTTTTCTTTAGGACAAGTACAAATTCGTAATATTATTAACAAAAACACTACTTTTGATGAAGGTTGAAATAGGGAAAAAACACCAAAACTTTAAATGGCATTTTCTCCCCTTAAACGTGCGTGTTCGGCGTTTTTACGTTTTAATTTTAAGGCTTGGTAGATCTCTAGCTGTGACCGTTTACTGTGCCCACAATTTCTATCCGATTGCCAAAATTTTGGTCTCATTTTGTAGCTACCAGTCTGTTCTTTACGACAATTACAAATTTGTAATATTATTTACAAATGCACTTTTTTTTATGAAAGTTGAAATAGGGAAAAAAACACCAAAACTTTTAAATGGCTCATTCTCTCCTTAAACGTGCGAATGCGGCGTTTTTAACGATTTAATTTCAAGGCTTGGTAGACCTCTCGCTTTGACCGTTCACTGTGCCCACAATTTCCATCCGATTGTCAAAATTTTGGTCTCATTTTGTAGCTGCCAGTCTATTCTTTACGACAAGTACGAATTTGTAATATGATTTACAAACATCCTATTTTTTATGAAGGTTGAAATAGGAAAAAAAACACCAAAACTTTAAATGGTTTTTTCTCCCCTTAAACGTGCGAATTTGGCATTTTCACGATTTAATTTAAAGGCTTGGTAGATTTGTAGGTTTGACCGTTCACTGTGCCCACAGTTTCTATCCGATTGTCAAAATTTTAGTCTCATTTTGTAGTTGGCAGTCTATTCTCTATGGCAAGTACAAATTTGTAATATTATTTACAAATACACTATTTCTATGAAGGTTGAAATAGGGGAAAAAACACCAAAACTTTAAATGGCTTTTTCTCCCCTTAAACGTGCGAATTCGGCGTTTTTACGATTAATTTGAAGGCTTGGTAGATTTCTAGCTTTGACCGTTCCTTGTGCCGACAATTTCTATCCAATTGTCAAAATGATGGTCTCATTTTGTAGCTGCCAGTCTATTCTTTACGACAAGTACAAATTTGTAATATTATTTACAAACACACTATTTTTTATGTAGTTTGAAATAAGGAAAATAACACCAAAACTTTAAATGGCTTTTTCTCCCCCCCCTAAATGTGCGAATTCAGCGTTTTCACGATTTAATTTAAAGGCTTGGTAGATCTCTAGCTTTGACCGTTCACTGTTTCTATCTAATTTCTATCCAATTGTGAAAATTTTGGTTTTATTTTATAGCTGCCAGTCTATTCTTTACGACAAGTTCAAATTTGTAATATCATTTAAAATACACTATTTTTATGAAGGTTGAAGTAGGGAGAAAAAACACCATAACTTTAAATGGCTTTTTCTCCCCTTAAACGTGCAAATTCGGCGCTTTTACGATTTAATTTAAAACTTGGTAGATTTTTAGCTTTGGCCGTTTACTGTGGCCACAATTTCTATCCAATTGTCAAATCTTCGGTCTCATTTTGTAGCTGGCAGCCTATTCTTTACGACAAATTTAAATTTGTGATATTATTTACAAATTCCCTTTTTTTATGAAGGTTGAAATAGGAAAAAACACCAAAACTTTAAATGGCTTTTTCTCCCCTTAAACTTGCGAATTCGGCGTTTTTACGATTTAATTTAAAGGGTTGGTAGATCTCTAGCTATGACCGTTCGCTGTGCCTTCCATTTCTATCCGATTATCAAAATTCTGGTCTCATTTTGTAGCTGCGAGTCTATTCTTTACGACGAGTACAAATTCGTAATAGCATTTAGAAATACACTATTTTTATGAAGGTTGAAATAGGGAAAAAAACACCAAATTTTTAAATGGCTTTTGCTCCCCTTAGCGTGCGAATTCGGCGTTTTTACGATTTAATTTTAAGGCTTGGTAGATTTTTAGCTTTGACCGTTCACCGCGCCCACAATTTCCATCCGATTGTCAATATTTTGGTCTCATTTTGTAGCTGCCAGTCCATTCTTTACGACAAGTATAAATCTAAAATATTATTTACAAACACACTATTTTTTATGAAGGTTGAAATAGGGAGAAAAACACCAAAACTTTAAATGGCTTTTTCTCCCCTTAAACGTGCGAATTCGGCGTTTTTACGATTTAATTTAAAGGCTTGGTAGATCTCTCGCTTTGACCGTTCACTGTGCCCACAATTTCTATCCGATTGTCAAATTGTTGGTCTCATTTTGTAGCTGCCAGTCTATTCTTTACGACAAGTACAAATTTGTAATATTATTTACAAAGACACTTTTTTTATGAAGGTTGAAATAGGGAAAAAAACACCAAAACTTTAAATGGCTTTTTACCACTTAAACGAGCGAGTTCGGCGTTCTTACGATTTAATTTGAAGGCTTAGTATATCTCTAGGTTTGTCTGTTCACTGTGCTCACAATTTCTATCCGATTGTGAAAATTTTGGTCTCATTTTGTAGCTGCCAGTCTGTTCTTTACGACAAATACAAATTTGTAATATTTTTTACAAATACACTATTTTGCTGGAGGTTGAAATAGCGAAAAAACGCCAAAACTTTAAATGGCTTTTTCTCCCCTTAAACGTGCGAATTCGGCGTTTTTACAATTTAATTTAAAGGCTTGGTAGATTTCTAACTTTGACCGTTCACTGTGCCCACAATTTCTATCCGATTTTCAAAATGTTGGTCTCATTTTGTAGCTTCCAGTCTGTTCTTTACGACAAGTACAAATTTGTAATATTCTTTACAAATACACTTTTTTTTATGAAAGTTGAAATAGGGAAAAAAACACCAAAACTTTAAATGGCTCATTCTCCCCTTAAACGTGCGAATTCGGCGTTTTTACGATTTAATTTTAAGGCTTGGTAGATCTCTAGCTTTGACCGTTTACTGTGCCCACAATTTCTATCCGATTGTCAAAATTTTGGTCTCATTTTGTAGTTGGCAGTCTATTCTCTACGACAAGTAAAAATTTGTAATATTATTTACAAATACACTATTTTTATGAAGGTTGAAATAGGGAAAAAAAACACCAAAACTTTAAATGGCTTTTTCTCCCCTTAAACGTGCAGATTCGGCGTTTTTATTATTTAATTTAAAACCTTGGTAGATCTTTAGCTTTAACCGTCCACTAGGCCCACAATTTCTATCCAATTGTCAAAATGTTGGTCTCATCTTGTAGCTGCCAGTCTATTCATTACAACAAGTATAAATTTGTAATATTATTTACAAACACACTATTTTTGTGAAGATTGAAATAGGGAAAAAAAACACCAAAACTTTTAAGTGGCTTTTACCCCCCTTAAACGTGCGAAATGGGCGTTTTGACGATTTAATTTAAAGGCTTGGTAGATTTCTAGCTTTGACCGTTCACAGTGCCCGCAATTTCTATCCGATTGTCAAGATGTTGGTCTCATTTCATAGCTGCCAATCTATTCTTTACGACAATTATAAATTTGTAATACTATTTACAAATACACTATTTGTTATTAAGGTTGAAATAGGGAAAAAACACAAAACTATATGTGGCTTTTTCTCCCCTTAAACGTGTGAATTCGGCATTTTTACGATTTAATTTTAAGGCTTGGCGGATCTCTAGCTTTGACCGTTCACTGCGCCTACAATTTCTATCCGATTGTAAAAATTTTGATCTCATTTTGTAGCTGCTAGTCCGTTCTTTACGACAAGTACCAATTTTTGATATTATTTACAAATACACTATTTTTATGAAGGTTGATATAGGAAAAAAACACCAAAACTTTAAATGGCTCATTCTCCCCTTAAACGTGCCAATTCGGCGTTTTGACGATTTAATTTTAAGGCTTGGTAGATCTCTAGCTTTGACCGTTTACTGTGCTCACAATTTCTATCCGATTGTCAAAGTTTTGGTCTCATCTTTTAGCTGCCAGTCTATTCTTTACGACAAGTATAAATTTGTAATATTATTTACAAACACACTTTTTTTTATGAAGGTTGAAATAGGAAAAAAACACCAAAACTTTAAATGGCTTTTTCTCCCCTTAAACTTGCAAATTCAGCGTTTTTACGATTAAACTTAAAGGCTTGGTAGATCTCTAGCTTTGACCGTTCACTGCGCCCACAATTTCTATCCAATTGTCTAAATGTTGGTCTCATTTTGTAGCTGCCAGTCTATTCTTTACGACAAGTACAAATTTGAAATATTATTTACAAATGCACTGTTTTTATGAAGGTTGAAATAGGGAAATAAACACCAAAACTATAAGTTTCTTTTTCTCCCCTTAAACGTGTTAATTCGGCATTTTTACGTTTTAATTTAAAGGCTTGGTAGATTTCTAGCTTTGACCGTTCACTGTGCCCACAATTTCTATCCGATTGTCATCATTTTGGTCTCATTTTGTAGCTGCCAGTCTATTCTTTACGACAAGTACAAATCAGTAATATTATTTACAAATACACTATTTTTATGAAGGTTGAAATAGGGGAATTAACACCCAAATTTTAAATTGCTTTTTCTCCTTTTAAACGTGCGAATTCGGCGTTTTTGCGATCTAATTTAAAGGCTTGGTGGATCTCTAGCTTTGACCGTTCACTGCGCCTACAATTTCTATCCGATTGTCAAAATTTTGATCTCATTTTGTAGCTGCCAGTCTATTCTTTACAAGTACCAATTTTTGATATTATTTACAAATACACTATTTTTGTGAAGGTTGATATAGGAAAATAACACCAAAGTCTTAAATGGCTCATTCTCCCCCTAAACGTGCGAATTCGGCGTTTTTACGATTGAATTTAAAGGCTTGGTAGATCTCTAGCTTTGACCGTTCACAGTGCCCACAAATTCTATCCGATTGTCAAAATTATGATCTCAGTTTGTAGCTGCCAGTATATTCTTTACAACAAGTACAAATTTGTAATATTATTTACAAACACACTATTTGTTATGTCGTTTGAAATAAGGAAAATAACACCAAAACTTTAAACGGCTTTTTCTCCCACCCTAAATGTGCAAATTCGGCGTTTTCACGATTTAATTTAAAGGCTTGGTAGATTTCTAGCTTTGACCGTTCACTGTGCCCACAATTTTCATCCGATTGTGAAAGTTTTGGTCTTATTTCATAGCTGCCAGTCTGTTCTTTACGACAAAAATAAATTCGAAATATCATTTCGAAATGCACTATTTTTATGAAGGTTGAATTAGGGAAAAAAACACCAAAACTTTAAATGGCTCTTTCTCCCCTTAAACGTGCAAATTCGGCGCTTTTACGATTTAATTTAAAACTTGGTAGATTTTTAGCTTGGCCGTTTAGTGTGCCCACAATTTCTATTGGAGTGTCAAACCTTCGTTCTCATTTTGTAGCTGGCAGTCTATTCTTTACGACTTTTTTCATGAAGGTTAAAATAGGGAAAAAACACCAAAACCTTAAATGGCTCATTAAATGGCTCATTCTCCTTAAACGTGCGAATTCGGCGTTTTTACGATTTAATTTTAAGGCTTGGTAGATCTCGAGCTTTGTCCGTTCACTGTGCCTACGATTTCTATCCAATTATCAAAATTCTGGTCGCATTTCTTAGCTGCCAGTCTATTTTTTACGACAAGTACAAATTTGTAATATTATTTACAAATACACTATTTTTATAAAGGTTGAAATAGGGAAAAAAACACCAAATTTTTAAATGGCTTTTGCTCCCCTTAAACGTGCGAATTCGGCGTTTTTACGATTTAATTTAAAGGTTTGGTAGATTTTTAGCTTTGACCGTTCACCGTGCCCACAATTTCTATCCGATTGTCAAAATTTTGGTTTCATTTTGTAGCTGCCAGTCCGTTGTTTACGGAAAGTATAAATTTGTAATATTATTTACAAATACACTATTTTTATGAAGGTTGAAATAGGGAGAAAAACACCAAAACTCTAAATGGCTATTTCTCCCCTTGAACGTGCGAGTTCGGCGTTTTTACGATTTAATTTTAAGGCTTGGTAGATCTCTCGCTTTGACCGTTCACTGTGTCCACAATTTCTATCCGATTGTCAAAACGTTGGCCTCATTTTGTAGCTGCCAGTCTATTCTTTACCACAAGTACAAATTTGTAATATTATTTACAAACGCACTTTTCTTATGAAGGTTGAAATAGGGAAAAAAACACCAAAACTTTAAATGGCTTTTTCTCCCCTTAAACGTGCGAGTTCGGCGTTTTGACGATTTAATTTTAAGGCTTGGTAGATTCTAGCTTTGACCATTCACTGTGCCCACAATTTCTTTCCGATTGTGAAAATTTTGGTCTCATTTTGTAGCTGCCAGTCTATCCTTTACGACAAGTACAAATTTGAAATATTTTTTACAAAGACACGTTTTTTATGAAGATTTAAATACGGGAAAAAACGCTAAAACTTTAAATAGCTTTTTCTCCTCTTAAACGTGCGAATTCGGCGTTTTTAAGATTTAATTTAAAGGCTTGGTAGATTTCTAACTTTGACTGTTCACTGTGCCCACAATTTCTATGCGATTTTCAAAATGTTGACCTCATTTTGTAGCTGCCAGTCTATTCTTTACGACAAGTACAGATTTGTAATATTATTTACAAACACGCTATTTTTATGAAGGTTGAAATAGGAAAAAAAACACCAAAACTTTAAATGGCTCTTTCTCCACTTAAACGTGCGATTTCGGCGTTTTCACGATTTAATTTAAAGGCTTGGTAGATCTCTAGCTTTGACCGTTCACTGTGCCCACAGTTTCTATCCAATTGTCAAAATTTTGGTCTTATTTTTTAGCTGCCAGTCTGTTCCTTACAACAAGTACAAATTTTTAATATTATTTACAAATACACTTTTTTTTATGAAAGTTGAAATATGGGAAAAACACCAAAACTTTAAATGGCTCATTCTCCCCTTAAACGTGCGAATTCGGCGTTTTTATGATTCAATTTAAAGGCTTGGTAGATCTCTAGCTTTGACCGTTCACTGTGCTCACAATTTCTATCCGATTGTCAAAGTTTTGGTCTGATTTTGTAGCTGCCAGTCTTTTATTTACGACAAGTACAAATTCGTAACATTATTTACAAATACACCACTTTTTATGAAGGTTTAAATAGGGAAAAAAACGACAAAACTTTAAATGGCTTTTTCTCCCCTTAAACGTGCGAGTTCGGCGTTTTTAACGATTTAATTTAAAGGCTTGGTAGATCTCTCGCTTTGACCGTTTACTGTGCCCACAATTTCTATCGGATTGTCAAAATTTTGGTCTCATTTTGTAGCTGCCAGTCTTTTCTCTTTGTTAAGTACACATTTTTAATATTATTCACAAATACACTATTTTTATGAAGGTTGAAATAGGGAAAAAAGCACCAAAACTTTAAATGGCTTTTTCTCGCCTTAAACGTGCGAATTCGGCGATTGTACTATTTAATTTAAAGGCTTGGTAGATTTCTAGCTTTGACCGCTCACTGTGCCCACAATTTCTATCCAATTGTCAAAATGATGGTCTCATTTTATAGCTGCCAGTCTATTTATTACAACAAGTATAAATTTGTAATATTATTTACAAATACACTATTTTTGTGAAGGTTGAAATAGGGGAAAAACACCAAAACTTTAAGTGGCTTTTTCTCCCCTTAAACGTACAAATTGGGCGTTTTGACGATTTAATTTAAAGGCTTGGTAGATCTTTAGCTTTGGCCGCTCACACTGCCCACAATTTCTATCCGATTGTCAAAATGTTGGTCTCATTTTGTAGCTGCCAGTCTATTCTTTACGACAAGTACAAATTTGGAATATTATTAACAAATACACGACTTTTGATGAAGGTTGAAATAGTGAGAAGAACACCAAATCTTTAAGTGGCTTTTTGTCCCCTTAAACGTGCGAGTTCGGCGTCCTCACGATTTAATTTAAAGGCTTTGTAGATCTCTCGCTTTGACCGTTCACTGTGCCCACAATTTCTATCCGATTGTCGAAATGTTGGCCTCATTTTTTAGCTGCCAGTCTATTCTTTACGAGAAGTACAAATTTGTAATATTATTTACAAATAAACTTTTTTTTATGAAGGTTGAAATAGGAAAAAAAACACCAAAACTTTAAACGGCTTTTTCTCCCCATAAACATGTGATTTCGGTGTTTTTAGGATTTAATTTAAAGGCTTGGTAGATCTCTAGCTGTGACCGTTCACTGTGCCCACAATTTCTATCCGATTGTCTAAATGTTGGTCTCATTTTTTAGCTGCCAGTCTATTTTTTACGACAAGTACAAATTTGTCATATTATTTACAAATACACGTTTCTTATGAAGGTTGAAATAGGGAAAAAAAACACAAAAACTTTAAATGGCTTTTTCTCCCCTTAAACGTGCAAATTCGGCGTTTTTACGATTTAATTTAAAGGCTTGGTAGATTCTAGCTTTGACCATACACTTTACCCATAATTTCCATACGACAGTCAAAATTTTGTTAACATTTTGTAGCTGCCAGTCTATTCTTTACAACAATAACAAATTTGTAATATTATTTACAAAAACACTATTTTTATGAAGGTTGAAATAGGGAAAAAAACGCCAAACTTTAAATGGCTTTTGCTCCCCTTAAACGTGCAAATTCGGCGTTTTTACGATTTAATTTTAAGGCTTGGTAGATTTCTAACTTTGACCATTCACTGTGCCTACAATTTCTATCCGATTTTCAAAATGTTTGTCTCATTTACTAGCTGCCACTCTATTCTTTAGGACAAGTACAGATATGTAATATTATTTACAAATCCTTTTTTTTATGAAGGTTGAAAAAGAGTAAAAAACACCAAAACTTTAAATGGCTTTTTCTCCAATTAAACGTGCGAGTTCGCCGTTTTAACGATTTAATTTAAAGGCTTGGTAAATCTCTAGCTTTGACTGTTTACTGTGCCCACAATTTCTATCCGATTGTCAAAATTTTGGTCACCTTTTGTAGCTGCCAGTCTATTCTTTACGACAAGTTTAAATTTGTAATATTATTTAGAAATACACTTTTTTTATGAAAGTTAAAATAGGGAAAAAAAACCAAAATTTTAAATGGCTTTTTCTCCCCTTAAATGTGCGAATTCGGCGTTTTTACGATTTAATTTAAAGGCTTGGTAGATGTCTAGTTTGATCGTTCACTGTGCCCACAATTTCTATCCGATTGTGAAAATTTTGCTCTCATTTTGTGGCTGCCAGTCTATTCTTTACGACAAGTTCAAATTTGTAATATTATTTACAAATACACTATCTTTATGAAGGCTGAACTAGGGAACAAAAACACCAAAACTTTAAATGGCTTTTTCTCCCCTTAAATGTGCGAATTTGGCATTTTTGCGATTTAATTTAAAGGCTTGGTAGATCTCTAGCTTTGACCGTTTACTGTGCCCGCAATTTCTATCCGATTGTCAAAATTTTGGTCTCATTTTGTGGCTGCCAGTCTATTCTTTACGACAAGTTCAAATTTGTAATATTATTTACAAATACACTATCTTTATGAAGGTTGAACTAGGGAAAAAAAACGCCAAAACTTTAAATGGCTTTTTCTCCCCTTAAATGTGCGAATTTGGCATTTTTACGATTTAATTTAAAGGCTTGGTAGATCTCTAGTTTTGACCGTTCACTGTGCCCACAATTTCCATCCGATTGTCAAAATTTTGGTCTCATTTTGTAGCTGCCAGTCAATTCTCTACGACAAGTACAAATTTGTAATATTATTTAAAAAAAAACTATTTTTTATGAAGCTTGAAATAGGGAAAAAAACACCAAAATTTTAAATGGCTTTTTCTCCCCTTAAATGTGCGCATTCGGCGTTTTTACGATTTAATTTAAAGGCTTGGTAGATCTCTAGCTTTGACCGTTCACTGTGCCCACAATTTCTATACGATTGTCAAAATTTTGGTCTCATTTCATAGCTGCCAGTCCATTCTTAACGACAAGTACAAATTTGTAATATTATTTACAAATACTTTTTGTTTATGAAGGTTGATATAGGAAAAAAAACACCAAAACTTTAAATGGCTTTTTCTCCCCTTAAACGTGCGAATTCGGCGTTTTTACGATTTAATTTATAGGCTTGGCAGATCTCTCGCTTTGGTCGTTCACTATACCCACAATTTCTCTCCGATGGTCAAAATGTTGGTCTCATTTTGTAGCTGCCAGTCTATTCTTTACGACAAGTACAAATTTGTAATATTATCTACAAATACACTATTTTTTATGAAGGTCTAATTGGAAAAAAATCCCAAAACTTTAAATCGCTTTTTCCCACTTGCGCGTGCGAATTCGGCGTATTTACGATTTATTTGAAAGGCTTGGCAGACCTCTTACTTTGATCATTCACTTTAACCACAATTTCTATCCGATTGTCAAAATGTTGGCCTCATTTTGTGGCTGCCAGTCTATTCTACACGACATGTACAAATTTGTAATATTATTTACAAATACACTATTTTTTATGAAGGTTGAAATAGGAAAAAACCCCAAAAACTTAAATCGCTTTTTTTCCCCTTTATCGAGCGAATTCCGCGTTTTTAAGATTTAATTTAAAGGCTTGGCAGACCTTTCGCTTTGATCGTTCACTGTACCCACAATTTCTCTCCGAAGGTCAAAATGTTGGTCTCATTTTGTAGCTGCCAGTCTATTCTTTACGACAAGTACAAATTTGTAATATTATTTACAAATACACTTTTTTTTATGAAGGTTGAAATAGTGAGAAAAACACCAAATCTTTAAGTGGCTTTTTGTCCCCTTAAACGTGCGAGTTCGGCGTCCTCACGATTTAATTTAAAGGCTTGGTAGATCTCTCGCTTTGACCGTTCACTGTGCCCACAATTTCTAACCGATTGTCAAAATTTTGGCCTCATTTTTTAGCTGCCAGTCTATTCTTTACGAGAAGTACAAATTTGTAATATTATTTACAAATACACTTTTTTTTATGAAGGTTGAAATAGGGAAAAAAACACCAAATTTTAAAATGGCTTTTCCTCCCCTTAAACGTGTGATTTTGGTGTTTTTACGACTTAACTTAAAGGCTTGGTAGATCTCTAGCTGTGGCCGTTCACTGTGCCCACAATTTCTATCCGATTGTCTAAATGTTGGTCTCATTTTTTAGCTGCCAGTCTATTCTTTGCGACAAGTACAAATTCTTAATATTATTTACAAATACACTTTTCTTATGAAGGTTGAAATAGGGAAAAAAAAACACAAAAACTTTAAATGGCTTTTTCTCCCCTTAAACGTGCGAGTTCTTCGTTTTTACGATTTAATTTAAAGCTTGGTAGATTCTAGCTTTGACCATTCACTTTGCCCGTAATTTCCATACAATTGCCAAAATTTTGGTTACATTTTGTAGCTGCCAGTCTATTCATTACGACAAGTACAAATTTGTAATATGATTTACAAATAAACTATTTTTTTTGAAGGTTGAAATATTTCAAAAAACACTGAAACTTTAAATGGCTTTTTCTCCCCCTTAAACGTTCGAATTCGGCGTTTTTACGATTTAATTTAAAGGCTCTGCAGACCTTTTATTTTGATCGTTCACTGTACCCACAATTTCTATCCGAGTGTCAAAATGTTGGTCGCATTTTGTAGCTTCCAGTCTATTCTTTTTGATAAGTACAAATTTGTAATATTATACACAAATACACTATTTTTTATGAAGGTTGAAATAGGAAAAAAAAACACCAAAACCTTAAATGGCTTTTTCTCCCCTTAAATGTGCGAATTTGGCGTTTTTAAGATTTAATTTAAAGGCTTGGTAGGCCTCCAGCTTTGACCGTTTACTGTGCCCACAATTTCTATCCAATCGTCAAAATGTCGGTCTCATTTTGTAGCTGCCAGTCTATTCTTTACGACAAGTACAAATTTGTAATATTATTTACAAAAAACACTATTTTTTATGAAGGTTGAAATAGGGAAAAAACACCAAAACTTTAAATGGCTTTTTCTCCCCTTAAACGTGCGAATTCGGCGTTTTCACGATTTAATTTAAAGCCTTGGTAGATCTCTAGCGTTGATCGTTCGCTGTTACCACAATTTTTATCCGATTGTCAAAATTTTGGTCTCATTTTGTAGCCGTCAGTCTATTCTTTACGACAAGTACAATTTTAAAATATTATTTACAAATACACAATTTTTATGAAGGTTGAAATAGTAAAAAAACACCAAAACTTTAAATGGCTTTTTCTCCCCTTAAACGTTCCCGCTTTGATCGTTCACTTTGCCTACAATTTCTATCCGATTGTCAAAATTTTGAACTCATTTTGCAGCTGCCAGTCTATTCTTTACGACAAGTACAAATTAGCAAAATTATTTACAAATACATTTGTTTATGAGGGTTGAAAAAAAAACTCCCAAAACTTTAAGATGGGTTCTCTACCCGTAAACGTGCGAGTTCGGCGTTTTTACGATTTAATTTAAAGGCTTGGCAGATCTCTAGCTTTGCGCGTTCCATGTTCTCATAATTTCTATCCGATTCTCAAAATTTTAATTTCATTTTGTAGCTGCCAGTCTATTCCTTACGACAAGTACAAATTTGTAATATTATTAACCAATACACTATTTTTTATGAAGGTTGAAATAGGAAAAAACACCGAATTTTAAATGTCTTTTGCTCCCCCTGAATCTTGCGAATTCGGCGTTTTTACGATATAATTTATAGGCTTGGCAGATCTCTCGCTTTGGTCGTTCACTGTACCCACAATTTCTCTCCGATTGTCAAAATTTTGGTCTCATTTTGTAGCTGCCAGTCTATTCTTTACGAAAAGTACAAATTTGTAATATTATTTACAAATACACTATTTTTTATGAAGATCTAATTGGAAAAATATCCCAAAACTTTAAATCGCGTTTTACCCGCTTACGCGTGCGAATTCAGCGTGTTTACGATTTATTTTAAGGCTTGGCAGACCTCTCACTTTGATCATTCACTGTACCCACAATTTCTATCCGATTGTCAAAATAGTGGCCTCATTTTGTGGCTGCCAGTCTATTCTTCACGACACGTACAAATTTGTAATATCATTTACAAATAAACTATTTTTTATGAAGATTGACAAAGGAAAAAAACTCCCAAAACTTTAAATCGCTTTCCTCCCCTTTAACGTGCGAATTCGGTGTTTTTACGATTTAATTTAAAGGCTTGGCAGACCTTTCGCTTTGAACGTTCATTGTGCCTACAATTTATATCCAATCGTCAAAATTTTGGTCTCATGTTGTAGCTGCTCGTCTATTCTTTACAACAATCACAAGTTCGCAATATTATTCACAAATAAACTATTTTTTATGAAGGTTGGTATAGGAAAACAACACGCAAAACTTAATATCGCTTCTTTTGCCTTAAACGTGCGCATTCAGTGTTTTGAGGATTTAATTTATAGGCTTGGCAGATCTCTCGTCTTGGTCTTTCACTCCACCCACAATTTCTCTCCGATTGTCAAAATTTTGGTCTCATTTTGTAGCTGCCAGTCTATTCTTTACGACAAGTACAAATTTGTAATATTATTCACAAATACACTATTTTTTATGAAGGTCTAATTGGAAAAAATCCCAAAACTTTAAATCGTCTTTTCCCGCTTACGCGTGCGAATTCAGCGTATTTACGATTTATTTTAAAGGCTTGGCAGATCTCTCACTTTGATCATTCACTGTACCCACAATTTCTATCCGATTGTCAAAATAAGGGCCTCATTTTGTGGCTGCCAGTCTATTCTTCTCGACATGTACAAATTTGTAATATTATTTACAAATACACTATTTTTTATGAAGGTTGAAACAGGAAAAAAACTCCCAAAACTTTAAATCGCTTTTTCTCCCCTTTAACGAGCGAATTCGGCGTTTTTACGATTTAATTTAAAGGCTTGGCAGACCTCTCACTTTGATCATTCACTGTACCCACAATTTCTATCCGATTGTCAAAATGTTGGCCACATTTTATGGCTGCCAGTCTATTATTTACGGCAATCACATGTTTGCAATATTATTCACAAATAAACTATTTTTTATGAAGGTTGGTATAGGAAAACAACCCCCAAAACTTAATATCGCTTCTTTTGCCTTAAACGTGCGAATTCAGTGTTTTTAGGATTTAATTTAAAGGCTTGGTAGATCTCTAGCTTTGATCGTTCACTGTACCCACAATTTCTATCCGGTGGTCAAAATGTTGGTCTCATTTTGTAGCTGCCAGTCTATTCTTTACGACAAGTACAAATTTGTAATATTATTTACAAATACACTATTTTTTATGAAGATTGAAATAGGAAAAAAACTCCCAAAACTTTGAATCGCTTTCCTCCCCTTTAACGTGCGAGTCCGGCGTTTTTACGATTTAATTTAAAGGCTTGGCAGATCTTTCGCTTTGATCGTTCACTGTACCCACAATTTCTATCCGAGTGTCAAAATGTTGGTCACCATTTTGTAGCTACCAGTCTTTTCTTTGCGACAAATACACTATTTTGTATGCAGGCTGAAATCGGATAAAAACCTCCCAAAACTTAAAATCGCTTTTTCTCCCCTTAAATGTGCAAATTTGGCGTTTTTACGATTAAGCTTAAAGGCTTGGCAGCCCACTCGTTCACTTTACCCACAATTTCTATCCGATTGTCAAAATTTTGGTCTCATTTTGTAGCTGCCAGTCTATTCTTTACGACAAGTACAAATTTGTAATATTATTTACAAATACATTTTTTTTTTTTCAAGGTTGAAATGTGACAAAAAACACTGATACTTTAAATGGCTTTTTGTCGCCCTTAAACGTGCGAATTCGGCGTTTTTACGATTTAATTTAAAGGCTCTGCAGACCTTTTGCTTTGATCGTTCACTGTTCCCACAATTTCTATCCGAGTGTCAAAATTTTGGTCGCATTTTGTAGCTGCCAGTCTATTCTTTACGACAAGTACAAATTTGTAATATTATTTACAAACACAATATTTTTTATGAAGGTTGTTATAGGAAAAAATCCCTCAAAGATTTAAATCGCTTTTTCTCCGTTAAACTTGCGAATTCAGCATTTTTAGGATTTATGTAATAAACGTAAGCAGTCGAGCAGCCCCGTGGTGATCAGGAGTGGCTGCTCCTGAAGAGATAAGCTGGTCACCTCGTCGAAACTGCTTAGTTTGTTGTTTTACTAGTGTAAAGTAAACTGCATCCGTCAAGTTTCCATCATTTAGGCAGAGATGAGTGGTTCACTTCAGCACCTTTGACATCTTTAAGTTTGACATTCCCCTTGTAATGCAACGACCTTCTTCGGTGAAAGTAACGGTTGCTTTTTGTGTAATGTTTGCGTTTGTCTCAAGCCTCCGTGTCCGCTAACTTTAACGAGGCAAAACAATATTAAATTTCTGTAGAGTAGATTAATTGACACCTAATAGAACTTTTCTAAAGACAATAAAAATTGATCGGTGCGTCTTGTAGAGTAGAGTACGCGTGATAAGTATTTTGTAGTGTAGCTTCGTGGCTCAACAAGAACCCGCCTCATATGATCCCGCAAATGCTAGTCGTCAAGCACGCGTACGCGGTTGTTAAGCGAAGCTAGTTAGCTGAGCTCGGTGTTGTTTTAGCTCGCTGACACTTGTGCCAGACCATCGGCACCGGTGTCCTACACGGACATTTCGAAATTCATTACATTTAACTTAAAGGCTTGGCAGACCTCTCGCTTTGATCGTTCACTGTACCCACAATTTCTATCCGATGGTCAAAATTTTGGTCTCATTTTGTAGCTGCCAGTCTATTTTTTACAACAAACCCACTATTTGTTATGAAGGTTGTAATAGGAAAAAAACTCCCAAAACTATAAATCGCTTCTTCTCCCCTTAAACGTGCGACTTCGGCGTTTTTACGATTTAATTTAAAGGTTTGGCTGATCCCTAGCTTTGGTCGTTCCATGTATCCCCATTTTCTATCCAATTGTCAAAATTTTGGTCTCTTTTTGTCGCTGCTAGTCTATTCTTTACGACAAGTACAAATTTGCAATATTATTTACAAATACACTATTTTTTATGAAGGTTGAAATAGGAAAAAAAAACCCCAAAACTTTAAATCGCTTTTTCTCCCCTTAAACGTGTGAATTCCGCATTTTTACGATTTAATTTAAGGGCTCAGCAGATCTCCAGCTTTGACCGTTCACTGTTCTCACCATTTCTATCCAATCGTTCACTGTACCCACAATTTGTATCCGATTGTCAAAATTTTGGTCTCATTTTGTAGCTGCCAGTGTATTCTTTACGACAAGTACGAATTTGTAATATTATTTACAAAAACACTATTTTTTATGAAGATTAAAGTAGAAATACTCCCCTTCCTCCCCAAAAAAAAACTTTAATTCGCTTTGTCTCGCCTTAAACGTGAGAACTCCGTGTTTTTTCGATTTAATTTAAAGGGTTAGTATGTTATAGGCCTTCGATTCGCTCTTTTAATTTGAGACGTGGAGATTGATCCCCACAATTATTTCTCAGTAAACAGAGAATGTCTTTCTTCTTTCTTTTCATTAATTGTGTTCATGGTAAACTTCATTAGGGCTTTTTCAGAACCAGAGCGTTCAATACATTTTTTGAATGGTGCATTTTGTCCATCTGGGATTACATTACGAGTCAGTGACACAATCATTGCAGTAGTTTGATTCCACGACTTACTTAGATGAGAAAATGGTGAAATAAGGCTGGAGTTACAATCCCTCAAAGATCCATTCAAAAAAGGGATGAGCCCTCAAAAGACGCAGCCGCAAAATCAATGGCAACATGTAACAAAGGCAAAGAAAAATGCAAAACAAGCAAACCCAGAAGAAGTTCTAAGTGCTGGTGGTAGCAACGAAAGTCATAATTATTTTGCAGCGCTGGAGGAATATATCGAAGAAATGGAAATTGAAGAAAACATCCAAGGTAATTCTCATCTAATTCTAAGCCGACGGTCCCAGGTTCAAAACTCGTTAGTGAACAACGTGATTTAGTTCAGTGCATTTTTTGGGCAGACTACGAGTGTTCACTCAGTGGTGATATGTACTGGTTTAATTAGATCAAATCATAGCTGAGCAAACAAACGGGAGCATGGTACTGACCAAACCAACTTCCGAGAAAATCAATACGGTCATGAATATGGGATACTCTAACTTTCTCTAAGCGAAGGCCCGAGAGGGGCTGTAGTGCTAAAAAGAAGATGAATTCTAATCAAGATAATGACTTAAATTTTATTCAGTATTTAAAAAATAAAAATAAAGAGAGAAAACCAGCCCACAGTTTTGCTGATTCCTCTGAAAAAGCTTCCAACAGGACAGAAAAAGTTCCGCCAATCAACGTGTTCGGCAGCCAAAAATAAACTAACCAATTTTGAGATCAAAAGAGTTTATGCCGAAAAATTAACTATCAGGACAAAATCACTGGTTGATTTCAGGTCAGTCAAAGATGCGCTAAATTCTGGGGGGGTTCCACACTTCACCTATATCACAAACAGTGAGGAGAATCAAACCTTCTTGTTGACGGATTTGGACTGCAGAGAGGATACGGTCGATCTTCTTCAGGTGCTCAAAGAAGCTGCACCAGATATTAATTTTGTTTGAGTCAAAGCATTTGTGACAAGAAGGTTGACCGCAGAAAGGAAGAATTTTCCACTTTACCTGGTACAAATTGCAAATAAGAGCAGTCCAAGTGCCCTTCAACATATAGGGTGCTTGAATTTCAGAGTGATGAGGTGGGAACGCCTCTAGAAAAGAGAAGTCAACCAGTGTCACTGGTGTCAAAAAATTGGGCATTTGGCTGCCAATTGTGCCATGCACTATCGGTGCGTCAAATGCAAAGACGTTCATGCTCCCGGGGAGTGCGAATTGGCTCAGACAGCTCCTAAAGAAAAACTATACTGCGTTAACTGCAGTGTTTTTGATCACCCAGCATCATATCCAAGATGCTTCCGATATCAAGATGCAAAAGTTAAATTTGCTCCAGAGCAAAACAAGCACACCGTAATATAATACCTTCAAACTTCGTCAAGCCCAGAGTATCACTTGTACTCGCCGCTAGAGGACCAGCAGGAAATGCTGGAAATAATGTAAATAATGTAAGTAGCAATAATGAGCTGCTTTTCAAAATTTACCAGCAACATAAATCTTTATCGGAGAGAATCGACGAGCAAGATTCAAAAATTAACATTGCTTCTCAGCGTTTAGGTTTTCCAAATGCCTCATAATAACTTGTCATCCAATCGTATTCCCATGGATAGAGTTTGCCTCATATCGATCAACCTCAACTCTATCGTTGCTATACACCGACGTGATTATCTCCTTGAATTTATTATTGAGTAACAGCCTGACATCATGTTTCTCACTGAAACCCATCTCAATTCATGGCAATGCATGGAATTCAAAGATTTTGCATTCGTAAGAAACGAGAGGATAATAGGTGATAGGGGATTTGGCACCGAGGTATTGGTTAGAAGACCCTATTGTTTCCAAGATATTGAAAAAGTCAAATTCAAAAACTTTGAATTTCTTGAAGTGTCCGCCATCAAAATTTCACTGCCAGGTGGGGATAACCTCTTCGTTTTTTCTGCCTATACAACTGGTCAAAATGTTCTCAAGTTCAAGGAGGAGCTCAATTCCTTGTGTCAAATATTCGAATTGAACAGGCTGCATAGTTATTATATTTTTGCCGGTGACTTGAATGCCAAGCGTACATCAGAGCTGAACGCCCCCAATAATCCAAGAGGTGTACTCCTGAAATCGTGGATAACACAGAACCAAATTGAATATAGGAACAATCTATTTGGGTGGGAGTTCCCAACATACCCTAGGACACATTCATATTTGGACCTCTGCTTTGCTGACGCAATTCAGCTTTAATAGTCCTTCCATTGGCCCCACCAACTCTGAATGAATTTTTTTCCATCATGAAAGCCCAAAAGAATAATAAAGCGCTGGGCATCGATGAGATTCCAGTGGAGCTCATCAAATATGGTGGCAGTAGTGTTCATCAAGCTATTCACAAAGTTATCCAGTACATTTGGCAACAAAAACATATGCCGAAAAAGAGGAGTCAATCAATGATATTCCCTATCCACAAAAAAGGTGACAAGCTTCAGTGCGAAAATTACAGAGGCATATCACTAATTTGTACGGTGTACAAAATACTTTCTAAAATCTTAGAAAATAAAATTGGATCATATGCCAACAGTTTTATTGGGGAGTATCAAGGTAGTTCCAGTGCAGGTAGATCAACAACAGGCCAATTGTTCCCAGTCAAGCAGGTACTTGAAAATGCTGGGAGTTCAACATAGACGTACACCAAATTTTCGTTGACTTTAAGCAAGCATACGACAATATTGATCGTAACGTACTGTACCAAATAATGATTTGCTTTGGCACCCCAGCCAAATCACTCCATCTTACCAAAATGACAACGACACAAATATCGGGCTAAAACAGGGAGATAGGCTGGCCCAATCGCTATTCAATCTGGCTCTGAAGTATGTCATACGGAAGCTACCAGTCGATACGCGAGGTACATTACTATACAAGTCGAGCCAAGTAGTAGCCTATGCGAATGACATCAACATACTGTCACGGTCATTAACAACTGCCAAAGAACTCTTCCTGAAACTCGATAGCGAAGCAAACCTAGTAAGGCAAAAAATCAATGAAAATAAAACAAAGCTCAAGACGCAATCGAGGGAAAATACCTCAAATACACAAAATATAACACTTGGCGAAAACAATATCGAGAATGTGAGCAGATTTGTGTATTTAGGTACCAAAATAACGAAAATAGGAAATGAAAGAGACGAAATACGCCGATCTTGAAGACCAACTGCAAGCACAGGAGAACAAGCCCAAGTATACAAATTTGTGATAAGACCTGTGTTATGCTATGGGTGTGAAACATGAATCCTAACCCAAGCATCCGCAAATATATTAATCGCCTTTGAGCGACGTTGCTTGAATTTCTGAATTGGAAGACGCGGTCAACGGACCGAGACAGTTGGAGGCACTGTTTTCAGGAAGCGATGGCCCGAGAGGGGTTGTAGGGCTAAGTAGAAGAAGTCCTCAACGGAAACTACAGGTGCCTTCTTACGGTAGCAACCATAACGCAATCATAATGGAAATCAATCATCAAAGGAATTATGTCTTCCTCATTCCAGTTCAACACGAAAATCATCGGTTGAATTTAAAAAAAAAACAGACTCGGGAAAGCTTCAAAAGAAGTTTAATCGGGAGTACCAGAAGCAATTTCTCAATGGTTCCTAATAACAGAAATCTAACTGACGATGAACTAGATCTCTATTTGTCGAAGTTAGAGAAGTTGACGTTGGAAACGATTGAGAAAGTAGTTCCCAAGATTAAACATCGAAACAATATGGAAGGATATGAAACACCAACCATCGCAAGGTTGAAAAGATTGAAAAACCTTCTTTTCACACGCGTCAACAATATTTATCGACGATTTTTGGACTACAACCATCCCTCGTTGGCTTTGTTGAAATAACACCTGAAAAATGTCCGGAACTAAATCCGTTCATATTTCAGGAGTGAGGTCAGCAATCAATGGGCGGAAAAACTGAGGGCTATTAGCCCACAAAACCCAGATGGTGTTTTCATGAAAGTGAAAAGCTTATGCCGTAAGAAGTCTCGAGTGATGGTATCGAATCTTGGAGTCACTAGTGATGAGATGCATCTTCTCGATAGGACTGGTATCGAAGTTGATAGTACGACACCGTATAGAAATGGAAACAAGATTATATGCGATGGATTGCATAAACTTGCCTTGATTGTCGAAGTTAGAGAAGTTGACGTTGGAAACGATTGAGAAAGTAGTTCCCAAGATTAAACATCGAAACAATATGGAAGGATATGAAACACCAACCATCGCAAGGTTGAAAAGATTGAAAAACCTTCTTTTCACACGCGTCAACAATATTTATCGACGATTTTTGGACTACAACCATCCCTCGTTGGCTTTGTTGAAATAACACCTGAAAAATGTCCGAAACTAAATCCGTTCATATTTCAGGAGTGAGGTCAGCAATCAATGGGCGGAAAATCTGAGGGGTATTAGCCCACAAAACCCAGATGGTCTTTTCATGAAAGTGAAAAGCTTATGCCGTAAGAAGTCTCGAGTGATGGTATCGAATCTTGGAGTCACTAGTGATGATATGCATCTTCTCGATAGGACTGGTATCGAAGTTGATAGTACGACACCGTTTAGAAATGGAAACAAGATTATATGCGATGGATTGCATAAACTTGCCTTGATTGGAACATATTTCCAATTGGTTCATCTACCAAATCCTGAAAGAGGGGATGAAATATTTTCAGAAGTCGTTGAAGTTTCCGACTTCAAATCAAGCCTGAATAGCCAATCTATTCTTCATTTCAATGAAACATTAACATCTGACCTCATACGGAGCTTGAATCTTATTGATTATTTTGTCAGCTATGAAGACTTGTGTCTCATATTTCGCAGGATCAACAACAAGAAATCATTTGGTATTGATGGTATTCCAAATATAGTTCTCCAACATTTGCCTCAGGTTGCTATTAGGAATTATTGCATATAGTTCAACAACATGTTGAATAATTCATATTTCACAAATCAGTAAAAAAGTCCTAAGGTATCTTCGACCTTGAAGAAAGAAAAAAATCTTCATGCTCTGAAAGCTATCGCCCAATCAGCTTCCTGCCTGACATCAGCAAGGTGTTTGAAGTGATACTAAACAATGCATTAAACGCCCACATTGATAATTATGAGTTGATGCCGAATTGCCAATTTGGTTTTCGTGCCAGGCATTCCACTATACATGCGATAATGAAAGTAACGTCAGACATCTGTTGAAAACTAAACGACAAAAAATGTGTTGGAGCATGCCTCATTGATATGGAGAAAGCCTTCGATACGGTGTGGTTTTCAAACTTCTTCAGGACAGGTTTTCAAACTTCTTCAGGACAGGTTCCCCAGAAAATCATTTGTTGTAACTGATGGAAATCTTGAATGGTCTACAGCAGGGAACAGTTACTGCGCCTCTGCTCTTCTCAATATTCATTCGCAAGCTATTGAACGGCTTTGATTTTAACGTCTCCCCAACACGATCATTGGTAGCGTTTGCTGATGATCTGATCATCTATACAGTGGACCGAAAAGCTACAATCGTTCAGAGCAATCTTCAAAAAATTGTTCAATTATGTGCAGCTCTAATTTGCGGATGAAAATCAATACGCAGAAATGTGAAACGATTTTGTTTCGAACAACGCGTCAGGGGGTCAGTCAAGACCTGAATTGGAAGGATTTCCACATTTTGGCTGGTGAGGGTAGTTGAGAACGGGTGTCACATAAATCCTGCGTTCGATACCTCGGTGTTCATCTCGATAAGTATCTGTACTATACTGAACATGCCGAAATCATACTCAGTAAAGCACAAAATATAGTCATGGCCCTTCAACGACTCTTTCATTCCAGATACATTCATCAAAAGGTCAAAATTATTTGTTACAAGACCCTGATTAGACCAGTTTTGATATATGGATGTCAGATCTGGTACAACCAGAGTGCTAGTACTATGAAAAAATTAAGAGTTTTCGAAAGGAAATGTTTTCGCGCATGCACTGGCCTGCGCAGAAAGCCAGAGATGGATTGGAAGAATTATATATGGAATAGAAAAATTTATCAAACTGCTGAGGTGACGAGAGTCGATATCTTCATACTAAAACTTCTTCAGAATCATATCGCAAGATCTGTAACTGTGAGTGAAAACCCTTTGATTTCACAGCCATTCCAACCTAAAGACAGGTATATTGTGACTTGCCTCGCTACTGGCTTCGTTCCTCTAGAAGCATTCGTATATTTTGACATGAATCGATATGTGTGTGATTCTGACGGTGTCCCAATCATATATCACATATATTGACGGGTGTAATGATTTTAACTTTTCAAGTTCGAACGCGGAACCGACCTCTCATCGGTTCTAGACGTTCAGTCTGAGTAGTGCCAACGGATGGTACCAACAGGTCAACCAATCCGTGCACCGTAACCCATTCACGCGGTGACTGCTTGTCGGCCAGCTAGTTCGGAGAGGATTTCGGTCGCGGGTCTCCGAATGAGTTACGCTCAATTACAATATTTCAGTCACCTGGACATGCCCGTTTTCCAAACGCGTCAACAACTACTCATCCAGAACGGGAAACCTACGTTACGTTAATTCTGGATGTGATCTATCCACAGATCTCAAATCAAAAACGCTACAAAATCTCATAGGCGCGTTACCGAATCACCGACGCGGTACCGAAAAATATGCTACTCGAAATTAAACCGACGAAAACTACTCTAATGAAATGACGAAACAATCAAAGGTACCGCGTACCGCGCGCGACGCGAAACCGACTTCAGCGGATTTGTCGAAACCCTACCCTCGCGACGGCATACTTACCCTACACTCTCGGTTCCCACTGAAAAAGAACGAGTCACTGAAAAGGAAAGTCGTGGTTAACGTTTTAGCAATTCATATTATTCATTATTAAACGATTTCAATTTGCAATGAGACGTTAAGCGTCATTTTAATGAAATTTTCACATGAATTTCTCTTTCAAAGTGGTGTTACTATATGTCTTTCTTAATGGTAATTACAACTATTATTACTGTTAAATATTAGAATAGTATATTGGATTAAATTTACAGTACATCAGTCACTTCTTCATTGAATTAACTTCTATTGTTACACTCTTTCTCTGTTTTCAAAACAGATCTTTTAAGAATTGTGCTTTGCTTCTTTTTCTCCATGCAGGTTAGTGGGTATTTGGTGTTACATTTCTACGAAAATTACTCTTGGGATAGGGCGTGGTTTGGATAAATCTAATTTTGTTTTTACCACTGTATCGTAAATTTACTTTATCACATGACGAGATTAAGGTTTTTAAACTAACTACGGTGGTGAGAATATAAAGCATCTGTCAAAGCTGTGATAAACTGAATAAAAAAAAATACTTGATTTTGTTAGTTGTAAATGTAATTAACTATTACGTTTGCCTTCTTTATGTAGAACTGGAGCGTCTTTGGTGGAGACTAGTGGGGTCTGCCCAAAAAAAAATGATTTGTATATTTTGCTTTTCAAATCGATTTTGCATACAAACAACTAAACCACTTCAATTATAAATAATTGTAAACAAACAAAATGAACAAATTATTACTTAAATTATTTCTATAAAGAACCAAGATGGACGGTTTTGGAGTTAAAAAAAAATATTGTTTAACAACATCAGGTAAAATTAATTTGATTTGGAATATTTATAAAATTTCAAAGTGAATCCAGAATTAAAACAAAAACAAAAAAAACGAATCATAGGATTCAGTTTCGGGTTTTATTGAGTTGTATTAAATCCATCTTGGTATCCTTTGTACACTTTGTACATCGCGATATTTAGGTAGTCAGGATTTGATTGCCAGAAGAATGCATGCCCTTGGTCACCGATAGCAAAACAAATTGTTTTTAACTATACACATTCTCACGTTTCATCAAACTAGTGAGGCGGAAATCATTTAACTATTTTATAAATTTATATACCTTTTTTTTTCTAGTATTGCGATTAAAATTATGTTTATTAAACTACGTTTGCTATATTAATGTTATGTTTTTTTTTTTTTATATTACAGGGCATATATACTATACAGTTTTATTGGTGGTAAATTTTGGTACCTTTCTTGATGCAATGGCTCGAAATGGAGCAACAATTCTGAAGTAATTTTCAAGGGAATGGCAACATATTTTAATTGATCACAAGTTTACGGGTGGTACATAAAACAGTCCTATGTGTACAGCTTATGACAAATTTCAGGATTACCCTGAAGCCTTGATCTGGAATGGGATACAGCGCTCCACTGAAGGAGTCAGATTCAACAGGTTCAAATTCCTTTTAAACTCAAAAGCACATAGCCAATATTGCTGGAGATTAAAACTTGTAAACTTAATCAAAACATTGTAAATAAATCACTTTTCACAAGCTGTTTACATAAGGATTAATTTTTGATCAAAACATATGAAAAAGATTATATAGCGCAATATATCGTAACAAGTGATACACCTTTTGATTTGATAGTTTGCACATAAGGTCACACAGCCTCAAGTAAGTCGCGTCTCAATTGAATAAGAAAAATGTATACTAAACTTTATATACTATCAATGCTGCACCATTCCGAGCCAGTCGAAAAGTTGCTAGTGAGACTTGAATAATACCCTACTAATTTCAAAATCCCTAAAAGAAATAGTCTTATACTAATGTTGAATTATATTAACAACATATTCCGATATTTTTACAATTAAACTTCGAAGTCCGTGTAAAACAGTGCATCGCAGGCTTCAACGTTAAAAATCTCAACTTAAATACAAAAATTTTACTTTCGACTCCGTTCATTATTTCAAATTTGATAAAGTCGCCAAAGTTAATCTATATATTCATCTGATTTCATTCTCTTATTAATCATCTGGTTCATATTGATACAACAATCAATTGAATGTTTCTTTTAAATCAAACAGGCACTTTGCTCACCTCAATACATCTGCAATTTGTTGGCAACGTATCCTTCAGACAGAGACAATACAAAATGCCAAATCCATGCCACAATTAGGCAAATTTCCTCATACAAGAGTCGATCAGTATCTATTATCGCCATCCACTAACAATTCTAGACGACAGGAAGATCAAATGTCAATGGTAGTCTCGGTACTTGACTGTTGGTTGCAGATGGAGTTTCTACGTTTCGAATTATGCTACAAACATGAAAAATTACAAATTTTACATATCATGGATACGAATTGTTTCATCATCCCTACCGTCACGATCTGTTCTAGCCTGAGGCAATGTTCCGTCTTCAAGTAGTTTACGAACGCCTGTATCAGATTTGTCCTTGCATACATAACCTGTTAAACTTAAATAGTATCCAATGTCCAAATATTTAGGTGCTTCCTCAGTGGTGCCCATGAATCCTCTAATAACAACGTACGTTATGTTTGGATATTTTCTTAATATCTCCAAGACATCTTCTTGCGCTGATCGTTCGTGTATTAAAACTGGTTTGGCTAGACTACAAGCGAGATGCAATTGCTTCTCGAAAATCTACTTCGCCGCCATGTGGCTGTCAAAATCCCAGGTTGTCACCTCGGACAAAACATCTGTGTGTGGAATGGCACGCCATATGGCGGCAATGTGCCTCTCCAGTTGTCGCCAGTGGCATAGTTTTCTCGGTGGCCACGGTGGAGGGGCATTTCCAGATGGCTATGTCTCGAAATGTGCCGGTGTTTGGATTAATTCTATATTTCAAATATTTATATCCACAGATCTAAATATTTGGACAGAAAAAAAAATATTTTCTGCACAACGATATCCGCACGACAGATGAAGTCCGCTGGCACTTCGAGGACATATCCATCTGGCCGGTTGCAAGGGTTCGGGATCGGAATCACTTCGATTCCCGGGCGTAGGCGTCACATTACACGGGCCACCGATAAGAAGATAAAATATCCTCCGGATTTGAGTTCACAAGACCTAAAAATAGCACAAGTTGTTGTGTCCACGTTAACATGACGTGTATCATGCGAAACCATGACAACAAATACCCTAAAATAAATTAAAACAACAGTATCATCCAAAACAACAAGAAAAATATCTGTCAATAAATCAAATCAACTACAACATCAACAAAAACTTCTTTTTTTGATCTTCTCAGTTTGATATGTTTATTTATTTTCAGACGATTTATTTTCGATTTTTGATACATACCTTGAAAACCCTTTATACAAAGTCTCTACTTGCATTTGCTACTGCTAGAAAAATCCGTTCTAAAATTATTTTCATGATGGTTGCATCAAATTTCTTTCTATGAGGAATATTTCAAGTATGATGAAAATCTTCTTGAAGGACACATTTACACAATATCACTCAAAACAGATTTATGTATATCAATTCAAAACTGTTAAATTAATGGTATAGGAAAGTTACTTAGAACCATTAGCCATTCTTTTCTAAAGGAATCGTATTCATCTTACGAGTACATAAATGAAATTCGAATTCATCTTCGCATTGAATTACTTCTCATTGATAAGTAATTCACTGGTTTACAAGCTCAAAGGGAAAACGTCTCAAGGCCTACCTATTCAAGAAAAAACTCTCAAATAAAAAGCAGTTTATGCGGAGATGTTTTCTGATTTTGTATGCTCGAACAAGTAATCCGAAGTAGGAAATATTGGTAGCATATCATGTTTTTTTTCAGAAGTCCTAACATATTCAATGACCTGTTATAAATAGAGTTTATCGATATGACATTCAATGTAGCTGCACCATCCTTTCCGCATGTGTTCCAATGTAAGTTTAATTCCAAGGGAATGGTTTGATTTTCACATACTTGAATGACAGTAATACAACAGACTACCTACCTTACCTACCTTACTCGATGATGTTAGAGAATATCTATAATATTTTCCAATGTCAATTTTAAGCAATCCTTGAGCCTAGATAAGCACTATGTGCAGGTAGTATGAACTTGAGACTTTGATTGATGGAGTCGGAAGTTTGTCCTTCGATCCAGATTTATTTAGAAAGGACGATAAATTGTTATTTCTTGGAAGTAATTTGTATTCAAATCGATCGAAAGCTGTCATTCATGAATTCCCTTGAATTATAGTTATAACTACGATGTTCAGAGATATTCCCACAAATAATTTTTTGCTTCCAATCAATGCAAGGAGTACTAAATTCGTTTGATGTTCGTTGAAAAGGATAACAAGAAGAAGGTATGTATAACTAAAGCATTTGTTGTACAATAACATCTCGAGAGAATTGAATGCATTTATCAAAACATGTCTATATATAGTTCATTGTTAATATAATGCGTATATAATTGTATGTGTGCGTTTACTTAGTTTAATTTTGAAAATAATTACATGTAGGATGGGATAACAAGATAAATATTGGAGATTGTCTTAAGCATCAGCTTTAAGCTCACGTGTTTTGGAAAACACTCAATTTGACGATTCTCTATAAATATAAGAATTGCCTCCTGTGCACCTTTTATAGAAACTTATCCACTGTTCAAGTTTGATCAAGCACTTTAGTAAAACTTCATGAAATTGGAAGCCCCCCTAAGCTCAATATAACTCAGAATTGGTAAAAGGAAGCCACAAATGTATTTCGATTGTCTGTCAAAGAATTTTATTCTTAGAATATTTAAATTGTTGAGCATATCATACAGACAGACAATATCAAACAAACTGAACATTGCTGGAAGAAAAATAAAACGTTTGGAAAGGAATGTTTACGGAAGTGTAGAATAAGGATGTTGAGTTCTATGTTTTAACATGAAAGAAGAATCAACTTTGCAAGATTTATTCACTATAACGCCGTTTCAAGTGAAATTCAATTATTTATACCTTTTCCTTTAGAGCGTTTCTACAACAGCTTAATGATTTCTTTGGCATTGCATTGTGAGAGGATTCCAAGACGCACAAGACATGAAGCATAAATTTGAAGTTTCAGGATATTAATTGGCAACCTTCAATACTAATAGCTTTCATCATTTTAAGAAGCATGGAAATACAATACAAAATAGGTGGATATTTTATTGAGTCTGTAATAAATCAGCCCTACGATACTGACAAATGTAAATTTGAATGAAGTGTAGTCTGTATGTTGCAGTGGTAGTAGTTAACGCGTAAGCTGAAGGTCCCTGATTTAAGTCTTGTAGATGACAATGGTGCATTGTGAGTGCACATACTGGTTTAAAATCAGAACGTATCACAGCTTAGTGGACACACGCCAAGTGTGGTACCGACAGAATCAAGATAACGATGAAGAAAAAATATCCTCTATCTCCGAATGAAGGGCTGCAAGGGCCTATAGTAAAAATAGAAAGTAATTCATTATGTTATAATGATAAATTAAGTACTTACTTCATGAGTATGCTATAGTAGTAATATTCTTAACCAAATAAAAGCAAAAATAAGATAAAGAAATACAAATTAAAATAGACGAACTTTTCGGCTTTTTGCCTCACTAAATTTTCTTTAGATGGTGTCATAATTAATACCAGCCGCTATTTCAGCTTCAATTGATAGCACTGATAACGCAGAGAGTCGCTCTAGGCTCATCGTGCTTCTTAAGTAGGTTTTAATTAATTTTAACTTTGAAAAGCTTCTCTCAGCAGAAGCTGTAGTGACTGGAATTGTGAGCATAATTCGGATAGTTATATAAACATTTAGGTATACTTCCTCCAAATCATTTTCCAAAATATAGTGAATCAGTTGTCTTACGTCATTGATAGAATCCAGTGATTTTAATTTTCATAGTTGGAGTTCCTCATAAACCTCGAAAGGCTGTATATCGCTATTTTCGCCTTCCCGAAGTATTTTACTCAAATCATTGCAGCACTGGAGAAGATCCTCCTTGGATAACGATTTTAAATAATTTATATCATAAATAAAGCCAAATCGTTCAAAGTATTCATTGAGCGCTTTAAATCGGCAATCGTTGTCCACTATTATAGCATCCATCATTGTACTGAAAGAATTGACTCTGAACTGAATTTCAACTGATTGTAGAGCTTCATCAGTTTGTTCATAGCCGAAAAACCGCTTTTTCTTTGCTATTCTTTTTTTTTCAAATTAAGACTCAATTTCGTAGCTACTTTTATCTACAAATAACCGAGCTTCTGCAACGCTTGTTTCGAATCCTGTTTTACGGAATTCTTGAGTCCAGTCACGAAATGAACGTAAAGTATCGACAGCGACTTTCAAGGTCACTTGAACCGATTGCCATAATTTACTAACATTATTTCTTCTTCTTCTTAGCCCTACAGCCCCTTTCGGGCCTTCGCTTCCTGCAAACAGCACCTCCAACTGTCTCGGTCCGTTAACCGCGTCATCCAATTCCGAAATCCGAGCAGCGATGAACTGTCTTCGTCGACCGAGTCAGACCAGCGTTTCCTCGCTTTCCCCACTGGCCGCCGGCCTTCAGTTCTCCCAACGAATACCTTCTTGGGTATCCGTTGTTCGTCTATACGATTCATGTGTCCAGTCCACTGCAGCTTCCGCAGTCTTACAATCCTTGAGACCTCCCGTTCGTCAAAAATATCATACAGCTCATGGTTGTATCGAATTCACCATTGGTCCCCGTCTAGCTTCACTCCGATTATTCGCCTCAGGACCCGTCGCTCAAAGACGTTCAATATATTTGCGGATGCTTTAGGTTAGGGTCCATGTTTCACACCCATAGCATAACAGAGGTCTTATCACGGATTTGTATACTTGGAGCTTTGTTTTTCTGTGTATGCAGCTGGTCTTCAAGATCGTCAATACTGAATAAAATATTTTATTTGCGAGCTGTATTCTTCGGCGTATTTCCTCTCCTTCATTGCCCGTTTTCATTTTTCTGGCGCCTAAATACACAAATTCGCTCACATTTTCGATACTGTATTCGCCAAGTGTGATATTTTGTGTATTTTGGGTAGTTTCCCTCAACTGCGTCATAAGCTTTGTTTTATTTTCATTGATTTGAAGCCCTACTAGTTTTGCTTCGCTGTCGAGTTTCAGGAAAAATTCTTTGGCAGTTGTTAGTGACCGTGACAAAATGTTGATGTCGTCCGCATAGGCCACTACCTGGCTCGACTTGTATAGTAATGTACCTCACGTGTCGACAGGTAGCTTCCTTATGACGTACTCCAGAGCCAAATTGAAGAGCAATGAGTCCAGCCCATCTCCCTGCTTTAGTCCGATATTTGTGTCAAAGGCATCGGTGAGTTGGTTATTGATGCGGACTTGAGAGGTTGTCGATGTCATTGTCATTTTGGTGAGACGGGCTGATTTGGCTGGGGTGCCAAAGCAAATCATTATTTGGTACAGTACGTTACGATCAATACTGTCGTATGCTTGCTTGAAGTCAACGAAAATTTGGTGAACGTCTATATTGAATTCCCAGCATTTTTCAAGTACCTACTTGACTGGGAACAATTGGTCTGTTGTTGATCTACCTGCACTGAAACCACCTTGATACTCCCCAATAATACTGTTGGCGTATGATCCGATTTTATTTTCTAAGATCTGTGAAAATATTTTGTACGCCGTACAAACTAGTGATATGCCTCTATAATTTTCGCACTGTAGCTTGTCACCTTTTTTGTGGATAGGGAATATAATTGATTGGCTCCACTCTTTCTCTTTTGATAACCACGTTTCAGGCTTTTCACTACTTTTTATGCTTGTCTTGTGTTATTGCTCGCTAAACTTACATCTATACTTCTCAATTGGTTGTCATAGTATTTTCTTTTCTTAATCGTAATTATCTTATTCGCTACTCTTCTGACATTTTCATAGTGTTTCTTTTTGTCCTGGTCTCCCTACCTACGTATTCTTTGTATGCCTGATTCTTTTTATCTAACGCATTCTGGCACTCATCATCGAACCAACCATTCCTTTTGCGCCGGGCTTGATGTCCGATCGTCAATTTTACCACAGCTCTGATAGCCGCTTTCACTTCCATCCAGAGCTCATTGCTCGTCTTTAACGATGCATCTGATAAGATGGGAGCCAGCTGGTTGTCGAGGGTTTCCGTGAAATTTTCGGCCACAGACGTCGTTTGGAGCCTTTAGATGTCAAATTTTTGTAGCGGGCTGGTCTTCGCCGAATATGCCTTTGACATATGACATCGATAGTTTAATTTGATCAAGTAATGATCTGATTTACAATTGGCTCCTCGGTATGTACGGACGTCAAGTTTACTCGAGGCCCAACGTTGTTGGATCAGAACATGATCGATCTGGTTTTGTGTGTTGCCATCCGGTGATACCCAGGTCATTTTATGAATGGGTCGATGTGGGAAGCAAGTCGAACGTATGACTAGATTTCTGCTACATCCAAAGTCAATCAGGCGCTAGCCGTTGTCATTTGTTTCATCGTGGAGGCTATATCCTCCAGTCGTTCCCCGATGAGATAGCTCATTGCCAACCTTAGCGTTAAAATCACCCAGAATAATTTTTGGGTCGTTTGTGGGCAATGAGTCAACCAGTCTTTCCAGGTGATTGTAAAACGATTCCTTCGTTTCTTCGTCCTTTTCTTTGGTCAGGGCGTGAAGATTAATCAGCCAGATTTTGAAGAATTTCGCTTTTATACGGATCACACACAATCGTTCATTGACTGATCAATAACGTGCGATTTGAACTCCCTATCCACAATGGAAGCCACTACAAATTCTCGTTTTCCAGTAGGCTTCCCACTTTTAAATATTTAAATCAATAACGTGCGATTTGAACTCCCTATCCACAATGAAGGCCACTCCGAATTCTCGTTTTCCAGTAGGCTTCCCACTTTTAAATATTGTGTGCGATATCATGTCTTGAATGTCTTTTCCAGTCCAATTTGTTTCCTGGACTGCCAGTATTTTTAATTGATATTGACTGGCCTGTTATAAAAGGTCCTTAACAGCGCCAGGGTAATTGAGTGATCTGACATTCCAGAATCCAATGCCATAGTCCTTTTTTCGTTTGCGAGGTCGTTGCCGTGAGTTCAATCCATTCCGAGCCTTATCTGCAGGTTTCGAAACAATTAAAGGTTTTCCAGGGACGGGTAGTTAGCCCGTCGCCCAACTTCCATTCCGGCGGCATGATTATTACGTCGATTCCGTTATCAGGCGCGGAAGATTCGCCTTCACCCTCTTACGTCCTCACAAAGGAGGTGTAAGTAGGATTTAGTAGCAGATCTGTAGATTTATTTACAGTTATGAGCATTTCTCGACATTTAATGTTACATTATTGGGGAATCAGTAAACTCAATGTGGACCCTGAGAGCATTTACTACCATTTAGTTGGGGGGGTTTGGGATGAGGAAACATGGAAGCTATGGGTTGGGGAAACAAGGGGTGCCTTCTTACTTTCTTAAACGGGCTTGAGACCGTCTATGGCGGAGTTACTAATATTATTTACGCGCAGTAAAATCTCGTACCATACGTGTATTGAAACTATAAAGTCAAATGTTAGCATTTCATTCAGCACTGCTTCACAGTCGCTAAGGATTTCAGCATCATCAGTATTATTTTTCAATTCATTCACGCAGTCGATGACATCATCAACTTGCAAATATATTGCCTTTATTGCTCCAATTCTACCTTCCCATCTTGTTTCAGATAAAGGTCTTAACGTTAATTTTAATTTGGATTTGATGAGATCCCAACGCCTGCTTGACTTCGAAAATAGGACGTAAATTTTGTTAATGAAATCGAAAATTTTTTTAAGCTAGTGTAAAAGAGTTAGCTGCATCTATTAAAAGCAAATTCCAACAATGGCATCCACACGGCGTGAAAAATGCTCGTGAGTTAAAATTCAATATTTTTGTTCTAACACACTTATTAATGCCGATCATATTGGCGCCGTTGTCATATCCTTGGCCTCGACAATTCTGGATATCTAGACCATATTTTGTTGTAGTTCCTTTAAAATTGAATTAGTTAAGTACTCGGCCAATGTTTCGGCGACGGCGATAAATCCAACAAAATGTTCCTCTATTGCTCCAGTTGTGGAATTGCATAATCTTAATATTATTGACATTTTTTCTATACGGCTGACATCCCTGGTACAATCGAGCATGAAAGCATAATATTTTGCTTCCTTAACTCTTTTTATAATTTCGTCGATAACCTGTTTTGACATTAATGTAATTAACTCATTTTGAATGTCATGGCTTAGATAATGTTGAGACAGTTGCTTTTCGTTAATGCGATGCAAGTTAGCGTAAGATCATATTTAGATAACGATTGAAATACATCTACAAAATTTTCACGGTTTCCACTATCTGCCAGGCTAAGGGATTCTCGATGAGCTCTGAATGCTAAATTGTGTGACGCTGAGAAGTTTATTATGTCGATTAACCTTTCAAACAAGTTAAACCAATACTTTTGTGACTCTCTTATCTGTCTCTCGGTTTCCTGGTCTAGTGTTTTTCTTTTATGGAACTCCATCCATTTTATCATGCACTCCATGTCACCTTGACTTTGCTCATGTTACTCAAGTCTTTCCGGTCACAGCATCCTTCCATTACCATCTGTGTCTGCAAATGTGGAAAAGTCAACATGGAAAGCAATAAACTTTATCTTGACAGCTACCCATATGCGATGTTGCTTTTCTCCATTACTCAATTTACTGGTGAAATTAAATTTAGAAAAATGTCTTTGGTTTGCGTCTTTGGGATAACTTTCATCATGTTTCTCTAGGTTTTGTTGGGGGCCATTTTCAATTAAGTAATGACGCTGCGAATCTTTCATTGGAAATTCGCACTTTCCCGGATCTGATTCTATAAATGACTTTTTCACATGAACAGGTTGCTCTTGATTTTTGAGCCACAAACCCTTTCACTTTCTGTGTGTTTCTTCGGTTCAGAATCAGGCATCATAGCAGTTTCAACCAACTCGGATGTTATATCAGAATCGATGGCAGATTCATTTGACCCTAAAGCTGATCCTGTCTCAGAAATTAATGAAGCTTGAATAAGAGGTTTCGTAAACGCCTCTGGAGCAGTAGAACTTGAAGGTTTCCTAAAAAACTTCAGCATCCTGGAACTCATAGCCTGGTTTGATATAGCCGTCTCAGCGATTTTTTCCCTCTTTGATGCACCGGACTCCCATTTCCTCCCAATATCTCTGTGTCTTGAGTATCCTCCAGGCATGATGATCTAAAAAAGTATTTTTTTGTTATGTAAGTAATAGGTACAGTACTTAAAATACTCAACATATAGTATAGAGCACGAAGCGCAGCAAAAATCACTGCCCACAATGGATCCTTCCCGTTATATAATTTATCAGCTCAAATTAATCATTCATTCAGCGAAAAACGATTAAAATTAATTACTTTTCGAAATTTCCGGAGTTATATGTTTCATGCTCTCTTGATAAGAAAGGTGTTACCTTTGAGGTTCTACTTTCCATAAAAATAAAAATTCGCTGTTATTTTTAGCCTTCCGTTAGGTATAATATTCATTTTGTGCAGTTGCATAGGTTTCTCATAGTTTAACGGAAGATAAATGCAAGAAGGCGCTAAGGCTGCTACAGACAGTCCATGACCATGTCACATTTTACGTATTTGCTGTTAAATTTCACCGTCTGTAGCGATGTTTTCGGATAAAACATCGCTTCAGATGGTGGAATTTAACTGCAAATACCTGAAATGTGACACGGTCATGGACTGTCTGTAGCAGCCTTTATGCTTCACGCGTTAATGGGTCCACAAAAGGTTAAATTGGCCGTCTACTTTAGTCGTCAATACACACATGATATGGATGTTCATAACTAAGTTGAAAGCATCATTTCTTAGATTGTGGCAATTGAGTGAACAAGTCCGAACGTAAATGTTTACTTTATGTGCAAAAAGACTGAAATGATTTACGATATCAAGAGAAAATACTAACGAATGTTTATTTAACGTTGTATTGGGTCAAATTCCGCAAAAATTAAAGGTTTTTAAAGTATTAATGGTGCGAAACTATCTGATGCCAAATGAGCATTTCTGAGCCTGGAGTCTGAAGCACACTGAATTGGACTACGCGTTAATGAAAGAAAAACTAAATTCATAACTCAAACAAAAAAGAACGTTCCAGCTCAAAAAAGTCTGAATGTAAATAACTCCAACTAAATTGTCCCGTTGAAGCTCACCGGAATAGAAGAGCCAATGAAAAAGACGAGGTCGGATGCCTCACAAACGCCGTAAATAAGGCCTACTACTCCATACTTCTCATCGTATGGTCCAGAGATGTACACCGGAAAAAAAAGCTTCGTATTTACAAACCAAGCCTGTACTATTATATGGAAGCGAAACATGGACCCCGACGAATGGCTCGGAACAGGCAGTACATACATATCTTTGAACGTAGGGTGGTCTGAAAAATCTACGGCCAAGTGTAATAAGGAACAAATTTGGAAACAACGTTACAATAAGTTGCATGAATTATTTGATGAACCGCCTATGTCTACAAAAGTACGTAAAGCTATGCAAACTACAAAGGGCTGGCTATGTAGATAGAATGGCAGAAAACCTCCAAGAAAATTAAACGGTAGAGCACAAGGTAGACGTCTTGCAGGAAGATCGAGGACTCGATGGGAAGACATGATAGAAGCGGACACCAGATCGTTATTGGGAGTTATCAAATAGCGAACGAGGTCGCAGAGCCGCGATGATTAGAGGTGTCTAATCCTGGAGGCCAAGGCTCTACTTGGGCTGTCCCGTCATTGATGATGATAATTGGCGTGAAATCTCACGATATTGATTTCAGTGATTATTTTCTGATATTCATATCATTACGCTTAACCCTTCAAGAACAGAATTCACTCTATAGCAAATAAAAATAATTCTGTTGCAAATAATACACTTTGAGATACATACTCATATATGTGTACATATTGTCGCGTGTTATAGTTTGCGGCCAATAATTTTAATGTTCCGGGAAAGTGAAAACGCAATGTCGTTTAGATTAAATTAAAAAGAGTTTATTTAAAAGAATGCACAATTATTAATTAAACTATTAAAAGTCTAACTTCCACTTGTCAATAAATTTCTATCGCAATTGTCTTCTAAAATCACTTCACAATCACTCAATCAATATCGCCTTTACCTCGCGCTCCACTCTATCGCAGTTTTTATTATCGAGGCTGTAATAAATAACGCCCCCATTCATTCAGCTCGCCTTTATATAGGGTCTCCAGCCGTTCAATGCATTTCTCGTACATTGGCGAATGTTCTGCCGAGAGGTATCTGGTATATTCGAGCAGCTTAATGGATGGAGCAGTGACTCATTGTCAAATGTTGTTCATGCTTGGTGGGTTCTCGTGGTTTTGAGTAAATTCATTTTGTTGATGTTCTTAATGGTTGTGAAAACAATTGCGACAGTAGCTCGCAGAATTATTTGTACATGTAACAATATTTATGTAAATCATATATCTATATATATATATATATATATATATATATATATATATATATATATATATATATATATATATATGTATATATATATATATATGCATATATATAAATATATAAATATATATATATATATGTATATGCATATATATAAATATATATATATATATATATATATATATATATATATATATATATATATATATATATATATATATATATATATGTATGTATATTTATTGACGGGAGGGGCGCGGAAGTTCTGCCACTCGTTTGAGGGCCCATTATAGCCAAATAATACTAAGAAATGTAACTTACCTTACAAGTATGAGATAAATCACAACAGTATATCTTGAAAAATATTAACTTTGATGATAAATACGATATATTTATCTAAATCACAACACTACTAGGCTATTAAAGATTCAGAGATAGCCGAGTAAATTAGCGCGAAATGGCCAAAATCTACTAATAACGTTATCAGGCAGCTCTGGATAAATATTTCTACACTCTTACGGAAATGAATAGCATAGTACAGTAGAGACTCGAATAACCGAACGTCAATTATAAGGTTTCACGATTATCTGGACTCACAATCGTACCAAATTTGTTATGTAAATTAAAATATGACTTGAAATTATTTCATGTAGCACATAATTTTAAGGAAATATGCAAATACGTACGAAAGTGTATCTCAATTATTTTAATGAATATGAATTTTCGTTTAATTTTAATAAGTTTTATTTTATACATTATCTATTAACCGCTAAATATATAGTAGTTATGAAACGAATGTAAACGATGCAAGGATCTCATTCAGCAATGTATAAATAAGTATGAAATACAAAAATTGAATCGCTTGATTATTGACTCATCTAATGATATACGTAAAAATTGGTCCGGTTAATCGAGTCTCCACTATATGCTCATTTGGTAGCCACAAGCCACAATCAACCTAGCCTCGAAACAAAAACAGAGTGGCATATATAATGTATCCAAAAGGTATACGAGTGTATTGCGTAATGTAAACCAACATCCTCGACCGGGCTTCCGGGAAAATTCTGAAAATGGGAAGTATAGGGTAATGTGTTGCAACTGTATATTTATTTATATACTGCTATAAATACGGGAACTGAATTTTTTTTTCGGGGCCCCTTTTTGCGAGGCCCCCACAGGCGCGAGGCCTTCGGCGATCGCTGACGTCGCCGACGACTAACGCCGCCACTGTCGACGGTTCGGGAGCGACTCTTTAACCACTCGCGGACACTGAACCGCTTTTTGACTATAGAGCTTTAAGACAACATAGAGTGGCTACACCCGTGTATATGTTATGACTATACGTGAGTGGCCGAAGAATTTGATTTAGCTAATTTTCCCCTCCATGTGCTGTTCAGATGTTCGGCTGTTTTCGTAGCTACTTTGAATCCATACTGAATATCATGTTAGAAATGTTACCAAAATTTCAATCATTTAAGAAGATGTAGAGAAGCATGTACTTATGAAGTAGTAAATATAGATAATATACTTTCAAATAAGATTTTAATAGGAGACAAGACACCGAATCAATTCATAAATTACGGTAAATAGCAGAAAATATGTTGTTTTTCAATGTTTAGATACATGGTATATATTTGCTTTACCATTCAATAAAAGTAATGAAAACCAATTCACATGATTTTAAATAAATGTTCCCTAACTGATTCAAGCATACTATATCCAAAATATTTACTGTTTTATTCATGAAACACAAATTTAGATTCATATTTACATTTCGTACTCTACCATTCATGTTCAGCCATATTCGTGTTCAGACTTGACAAGATAGTTAACATTCCCGTTAGAAGAGCACTATGTGTAAAGGTAGGCTCACGCTTTTAATTAAAATTCTGATACTTAAATTAGGCTTATCAACGTTTTTCACAATCATTTTAGAAAATAATATATGAAAATATCGTAAATACCTATAATCAACATATTCAATTCACCGAAAAGACATGCTAAGGACATTGAGTATGCAATCTGCTCAGCAACCTCATCTCATTTGCTTAGTGTGCTCCCGTGGTTAACCGATGATTTGATTTTCCCCATGTTTCGTTGGGAGTTCATTCGGGTCATTGCAAATTTATCCGAAGTCGAGCATCTGTCAAATTGATTGTATCAAGTGCAAGCAATTTGGTGTTCCGTGCGATAATTGCAAATTAAATTTATAATTCCGCAAAGTAAAGCCGGAAGTGTTTATTCGGAAGCATTTTAGTGCGTGCGCAAAACTAGAGAAAACAGCGGAAAGTGAAAAAATGATAGTGACACTCATTAAAATCAAGTGAAAAGTGAGAATCAAGTGCGCCGTTTTATCTTGCGAAAATGACACAAGCTTTCGGTCTTTGGGAATTTCTTTTCACAGGTAACTTGACCAAATGTTGATTTTGTTTTGTGCCCGCACTTATTGTTTTCATGCGTTACATAAAATTAGTGAAAATAACTGATATTTAGTTGAAGCGCTTCAGTATTCATGGAGTTTGTTTGAATAGGCGGGGCTTAATTCTTCGGGTGATAATCTTCGTGTGAAGTTGATAGTCCTGTTATGTCTGCTCCTCTACATTCATTGACGGTAGAAAATAACTATCAATGGGGGTATAATGTGCAATCAAAATATGTTGGAGTTTTCAATGCAAAAATATTGATTGCTGATTCATTAATTTCTGTTCTTACTATTTCATTTTGTTTATCATCTGCCTTAACAGTTCTCATATTTGGAGTGATAAAATTAAATTCAGTGATAGATTCAAAATACCTAATATAATGCGGTCTAATATATTAAAGATTGGTAGGAATTAAAATGAAGAAGAAACATAAAAAAGAATTTTGATTTAATATATGTATAAAATTAAAATTTCAATTCATATTTTAAATCAAAATTTTTTTATATTTCTTCTACATTTCTTCTCAAAATAGGAAAGTGTTCGTTTTATTTTATTTCAAGCATTGAATCGAACTACAAAACTTTACAATTTGCGAACAGTATTGAGCATATGATGCGGCCTTTGATGAAAATGTCTAGAATATGTAGTGCACATTTCATTCAAGAGTATCTTTTTGACTGCAAAGGCAGAAAAAAACTGCTTCCAGCCATAGTTCCGTTTTCTGACAAAGCTGTAAGTTTAATTTTTAAAAGTAATAAGAGAACACAACCCTACTCTTTTAAAATAAGCCTAAAAATATAAGCTTTGAATGCAAAAGTGACCTTGGATTTAACAAAGACATTATGATTGAAAACATTCACTTAGTAAGTTTTCTTTACGTTAATTTTCAGAAAAAATTATTTTTAAATTTCATGTTTTAAGGAACCTCCTCGGGATGATGCGAGTTCTACAGATATAACGCTCACTTATTACCAAGGCCGAAAATGGGGCTACTGATGGACTCGAAGATGAGTTTCTCTGAGCAAATCAGGGCAACGGCTGAGAAGGCTGCTTCGGGAGTATCGGCTCTGAGCCGACTTATGGCCAACGTAGGGGTGCCCAGCCTATCAAGAAGACACCTCTTGATGAGTGCTGTAGGGTCAGTGCTACTGTACGGAGCAGAGGTATAGGGTGACGCTCTCAGCAAGGAGGTATGCCGAAAAGGTTTGGCACAGGTACAAAGAAGAGGAGCACTGAGAATTGCATCTTCGTATCCAACAGTCTCTGACTCGGCGGTGAGAGTTATTGCAGGCATGATAACCAGTCACCCACCTTGCTAGAGAGTGCCACGCTGTTTACCTGCGCCGAAACGAGGATGCGAGGAGGATGGTTGTCCGCGAGGAGAGACAGCGCTCGCTCAACAGTTGGCAGCAGTCTTGGGTCAATTGCACGAAGGGAAGGAATGCACTCTGTGCATAAACGGCATTCACCTCCCTACCAAAAAAGGGGCAAAAATAACGTTTTCCACGAATAAACGTAAAATTTACCATAGATTATAATGATAATTTTAAATTAATCTGTAGCATCACTAGCGCATTACGGTCAAACGTTCTCGTAGCTCTTAGTATAAACAACTTACAATAATTTTATTTTTGCCAACATGTCAAAATAAAAGTATATCAGAACACACAATTGCAAGTATGCTGGCAACACAATCACACAAAGTAAAAATAACAGTTACAGTTTTTCACTAGACAGATTCTCGTGCGGTTGTAATGATTTTGCTATAGTCGAATTCTTATTGTTAGTTTTTTAGATAAATGTGAAATAAAGTAGGAAAAATATTTCCAAGTGTTTCATTTACAAAATAACAATTTTGTATTGCCGTCGCGATACAGAAAAGTTGAATTGGTGACTCCGATCTGTGGACAAATGTGGAACAAAGGACACGTGAAAAATTTTCCATCAAGAAATCCTCAATCATCCGTTTTATTTTTCAACACAATTGGAAATAAAAGACATTTGCATCGAGAATATTCCGGATATCAAGTAAAGCATTCATTTTTTGTTCATTTTATTGCATTTTTCACAGTGCGTGAACATAACCAACACCGGATAACTTTTCATGCAATAGTAAATCCTATCCAGCTACATTTATTTAAACAATCAATTATACTTTAGCAACAATTTCGACAAATATTACACCTGCAGCGCGTTATTTTCATATATTACGAAATGGGAAAGTCAGATGATGAGCTGGAGAACAAACAGCCAACAGCTAATCCAAGTCAAGGAACATCATACGCCGGTGAAAATTCCACTGGCAAATCACAAGTTTCTAAAATTGCCAGAATTTTTTCACAGATAATGTGAACCTATGGTTCTGGTAAGTCGAATGCTTATTTCGCGCATGTGGCAGCGTATCGGATACCAAAAAACATAACACAATCATCGGCCATTTACCGCCAAAAGTCATTGTGAAATTATCCGGTTTTCGTACAAAGCCGCCAGAAACCGGAGCAATGTACGAAACACTAAAAGCACGCATTGTACGCGAATACGCCGAAAGCGACCAATCGAAAATAACTAAACTATTAGAGGACATGCCGTTGGGAGATCGTAGGCCATCACAACTACTTGCCGAAATGCGCACAAAAGCCGCAGATACCCCTAACAACGAAGTTCTGTTGCGTCAATTATGGGTGAGAAACTTGCCCGAAACTATGCGCGTTATCTTGTCTACCGATGGCGGCATTGACTTAAATCAGCAAGCAGCTACAGCTGACTGTATACTTGACGCGATGAAAGGTGAATCTTTCTTGACTGGCCGACAAATCAATACAGTCGGAATGCAGCAAAAAAATAGTGAAACATCGAATGTGGAACTTCAAGAGTTACGAAAAAAAGTCGACAAGTTGTCGAATGACGTGAAACAAATTCTTCGTTCATGAAGTACACAACCTTCTCGCAGCTCTACGCCTGCACGTTCTCCAAATACAATCCGAAAAGATTCAAATTCTGTACGAAAACAATTTAACCTTTGCTGGTGGCGTCACAAATTTGGATCAACCGCACGTAAATGCAAAGAACCATGCAAATTCAGCCAAACGTCATCAAAAAACGAATAAATCGAGCGAATCAGAAAGTCTGTGAGCTCGGCACAGTATCCAACAGATTATTTATTCACGACAAGACATCGAATTATAAATTTCTTATTGACACCGGGGCTGATGTTTCAATCATTCCTCTCACAGAAACTCAAAAGCAAAACATCAAGCGATTTCAAGGAAAATTAATATGCAGCGATCTTTATGGTAAAAACACAATTAAACTCGATCTATATTTACGTCATCAGTTTGTATGGACATTCTTAGTGGCAAAAGTCGACAAGGCAGTCGATATAAGCAATGCCAAACTCATTGATCAAACAACACAACTTAAATCAGCTGTGTGATTTCAGAATGTCAAGCTCTAACAGCCACAGTAATCAATCAATCAAATAGATACACACGACTTTTAAGAAACTTCAAGGGTATTTTGACAAATCCAGAAAATAAACCGATAGCATCAACATCGACCTTTCACCACATTGTAACAAAAGGCCCACCAGTGAAACAAAAAGCAAGACGTTTATCGCCAAATCGTTACAAATGCGCCAAAGCAGAAATCGATTACTTAGTGAAGAAAGGGATCTGTCGTCCATCGAAGAGTCCATGGGCTTCGCCATTACACATGGCCAAGAAAAAGACGATATGGCGACCATGCGGGGACTATCGGAAATTAAACTCAATAACAATTCCTGATAGTTATCCCATACCACATTTGCACGACTCCACAAATATACTGGCAGGCAAAACGATATTTTCAACGTTGGACTTAGAAAAGGCTTACCACCAAATACCGATAAATCCAGACGACATACCCAAAACTGCCGTTATTACCCCGTTTGGCTTATTTGAGTTCATGTTTATGACATTCGAGTTATGCAACGCCGCACAAACCTTTCAACGCCATATACATCAAGTGCGGCATAGTTTAGATCTCGTTTTTCCATATCAGGATGATATTTTGGTTGCATCGTCGAATGAAAAAGAACATGAAAAACATTTATGCCTCGTTTTTCAAAGACTACAAGATTTTGGCATGACAATCAATACCGAAAAATGCATTTTTGGTCAAACGCAAATTAAATATCTTGGACATTTGATAACCAAAGATGCACTATTGCCACTACCTGAAAAAGTAGAAATAGTGAAACAATTTGAAAAACCTACAGTTGTCAAAGATCTACGGAAATTCATTGCCGTTGTGAATTTCTACCGTCGTTTTATACCAAATGCTGTTCAAACTCAAATAGTGTTGCAATCGTTAATTCAAGGCAACGTAAAAAACGACAAATGCATTGTTGAATGGACAGACGACGCTGAAAAAGCATTTCAAGAATTCAAGGATAAACTGGCAAGAAAACGCTAAATTGCTTCTAGCAGTAGATGCATCGGATAAGTGTATCGGTGGCGCATTGCATCAACTGAACCAAAACGTAATCGAACCACTTGGGTTTTTTTTTTTCAAAAAAACTCACGAATGCCGAAACTAAATATAGTACATACGACAGAGAACTACTTGCTATTAATCGTGGAATTAAATACTTCAAGTACATGCTCGAAGGAAAACTGTTCACTATTTTGACTGATCACAAACCATTGTGCTATGCGTTCCATCAAAACAGCGAACAGGCATCGCCACGTCAGCTTCGACACTTAGATTTTATCAGCCAATACTCAACAGATATACAGTTCGTCCAAGGTCGTAAAAATGTCGTGCCTGACTATCTGTCAAGAATCAGCGAAGTACACCAGCAACAAATCGATTACGAAAGTATTGCCGATGAACAAGAGAAAGACAAAGAAATTTTGCAAATCATCGAAGGTAATTCAAAATACTCGACAACGTTACAAAAATGTCCAGTACTCAACAGCAAAAAACAATTATACTGCCATGTGCATAACAACATCGCACGTCCGTTTATTCCGTCGACAATGCGCAAAAGAATTTTCGATTCCATTCACAACTTAGCTCACCCTGGGGTGAGATCAACGAACAAACTCATCGCCGAAAAATTCGTATGGCTGCAAATGAACAAGAACATTGCAACTTGGACAAAGCAATGCGTACCCTGCCAGCGTTCGAAAGTTACACATCACAATCACGCACCATTGTCCAAATATCAAATGCCCGAGACACGCTTCGAACACCTGAACATCGACGTAGTCGGTCCGCTTCCGCCATCGAATGGCTATAGATTTCTATTAGCGTGCATCGATCGATTCACCAGATGGCCAGAAGTCATACCACTCATCGATCATACTGCTGAAAACGTATCAAATGCATTAATAGAGCATTGAATATCCCGTTTTGGTGTGCCAGCCAGAATCACAACCGACCAAGGCAGAGGATTCCAATCCGAATTGTTCAGTTAATTTAACAAAACTTTGGGTGTGCAACATTTTCGCACAACGGCCTACCACCCGCAGTCCAACGGATTGATAGAACGCTTTCATAGAACGTTCAAAGCTGCACCCAAATGCAAGCAAAATCCAAATTGGTCAGCCGAATTACCAATGATAATGCTTGGCCTACGTTGTGTTTTTAAAGATGACATCAAGGCGACACCCGCAGAAATGATCTACGGAAAAACACTTCGCCTTCCATCGGAATTCTTCGTTGAAAGCAGAACATCAAACACTGCCAATGATTTCATCAAAAATTTCCAAAACGTGATAAGCAAGATACGACCAACGCAAACTGCACATCATGGTGTAAAGATGCGCGTTCTTGCACGCGTTCTTGTTCCTCACTATGTGTGGATGTAGGTTTTAGTGGGATCAAGAATATTTAATCAAGTTTAAAAAAAACCTACCTAGCCAAGCGGCTGGGCCGCAGATAAAATAGCGAGGACATAGTGTCCACTACGCTACTGTTACTAAGACTGCCAATGAGTATTAAATTCTTTTGCAGTCTAGACGTAAGCGCAACGATAAGTTATTGCGTAGACAATTATAACTTCGAATTCAAACAGCGTTATCACGCAGAGAAAAGTGCAAGTTGAAAGTCAAAAGTATAACTGTATTTTCTCTAAAATTCACAACGGTATTTATATCATTTTCTAGAAGTCATGCTCTACTTAAATTATTACACATACAAAAATATTAGTTCGTAAACCTACTTAAAATATTGGTCATAAATTTTCCTAAACCCAAAACCTACTTTCAACACTTCAATTTCAAAACATAATTCTTCGTTCATTTATTATTCATAAATTTTTACTCCACGACAAGTGTCAACATCCTCATTACATTCTTCACACCTTAAACAAACCCGAAACCACTTGACCTTATTCTTGACTTGGTCAGTTCACAAGCATATGCATTCACATTCCTTTAATTGTCTATCGAAACATAAGGACAATTTCACAGATGCGTCATTACGGCATAGCACGTCGTAATATCAGATCGCATGAATGAAAATGCATATACTTGTTTATCTTCAGCACGCGACTAGTATCGCATTACACAGAAAAGGTCTGTATGAAGAATGCAATGAACGATGCATTCGAATTCAAAATCAAGTGATCATGTTACAAAATAATTATTTGAACTTGACTTTGATTTTCATAAAATGTTTCTTACGATAAGAATTTTATGTGCGCGTTGAAATATAAGTTTGGGTTATATTTATTACAATTTGAATTGCTCGAAATAGATTCTTGCAATTAAAATTTATGTTACTATGAAATGTATTTATACAAATATGTCAATTAGAATTTATGCTCATGTGAAATGTATTTATCTTTAAGTGAATATAAAAATATGTAGAGTTACACAACACCCTAATCCTCTAGATGAGTGTTGATATATTGAAATTTTATACAATATATTAATACGAATCTAAAAAAAAAAAAAAAAATTTTATATATATAGTTCACTTATACATAGAAATGCAATATGTCCCATACAATATTGTTACATGTTTTGTACAATTACACTATACGGTTCGCAATAAATTTAATTTCTTATTATTAACATTTATTGAATGAATACATTATATGGTTTTATTCTATTCTTGTGTATTGATTTTTGGAGTCCGTCTATATCAATTAAAACATTGCTATTTTCAACATTTATTACTTTATATGGACCTTTATAAGGGGGTTGGTGTTTTCTACGGTTCTCATTCTTTACTAATACAAGATCTCCAATATTTATGTGTATAGGGTTTGTACGACCTTGTTCTTTAACCCTCTTTGCTTTCAAATTTTCTATTATCTTCCTAGACTTTGAAATAGACATTTTTAATCTTACTTTGAGTTCATTAGCATAATCATCCAGATTGTAAATCTTTTCACCATCCTCAATTAAATCATTTGGAAGGTAAGGCAATTTGCCGAATACCAATTCATAAGGTGTATAATTGGTATCTATATGAGGTGTAGTGTTGTACGCAAAGGTGTAGTACGGAATCCATCTATCCCATTGCTGATCATCAGCAAAAGAATACATGTATTCATTGAGAACCCGATGGTTTCTTTCAACCGAACCTAGCGTTTGGTGATGGTATGGAGTAGAAAAAATTTGTTTTATCTTTAATAAGTTGCATATATCGCCCATAAGTCTATTGGTGAACTCAGTTCCTAAATCAGACTTAAGTATCTTAAAGTGTCCATACTTTAATATAAACTCTTCTACTAAACCTACCGCTATAGTTTTTGATTCCTTATTCTCTATTGGGAAAGCAACGACAAATTTAGTTAACTCACATTGTAGTGTTAATATGTATCGGTAATTATTCGAGATTCTTAATGGACCTACAGTATCTATTTGTACAGTCTCAAAGCTTGTTGATGGTGTATCTGTTACAACCATCCTCTCTTTTGTATGCCTTACTTGTTTGTTAGTTAGGCAAGCTGCACAATTTTTGATATGGATTTTAACCATACTGTTCATATTCTTCCAACAGTATCGTTGTTTTAGTTTTAACAATGTTTTGCGAATTCCTAGGTGTCCTCCATGAGGTGAGTTGTGATACTCCTCTATTAGCTTCTTTTGTTCAAGTTTATCTGTTATCTTGGTAGGCGGTTTGTATATCATAATTCGTAATTTCTTTTGCGTACGCGTTTTCTGTTGCAACATATTGATTATTCTTTTAAATACTGTTTTGTCTATAGACCTAAAAATACTGTCTTCACAAGATAGTGAGAGTTCATTGATGTTCTCTTGATTCGCGAATTTAAATAGTTTCTCCAGAATCGAAACGAATTTCGGATTCGGATTATCACTATTTGCCTCATCACTCTTGTTACTTTTGGTACCATTATGCATTGTTAGCTTTTCTTTGACGGAAACGGATTTCACATCAGATATATCGCTACAATGTACTTCTATAATATCTTTTGTACGTACAATATAAACATCTTTATTTTTAACTTCACTGCGCAGGATAAATCTCAGTTTCGTAATACCGGTAATGTCAGACAAACTCGTGCAATCCCAACAATAGAGTTGATCAGGTTCTACTGGAGTTTGGGTGCCCTCGTTGTTGACCACTTCTTTCTGTTTTTCTGTCTTATTCGCCATACCTCTTGTAATCGCTAATAGTTTCCTTTTCGCATTTTCATCAGTTTCTGGAGGTATCATCGCTTTCAAGGTGTCCGAATCCAACTCGATCCTTGACAATGCATCCGCATTAGTGTTCATACTACCTTTCTTATATACAATTGTGAAATCGTAATCTGATAGGTCGACACGAATTCTAGTCAGTTTTGATGAGGGATTCTTATGGGTAAACAATGATACTAGTGGTCTGTGATCGGTCACAACCACGAATTTTCGTCCGTATAGATAGGGTCTGAAGAAATTTATGCCCCAATGAATAGCTAAAAGCTCTTTTTCGATAGTCTGTTTGTTGATGTCGTGCTTAGCCAAGGATTTGCTAGCATAAGAAATTGGTAGGTCTTGGCCAATTTCTCCTTGAGATAAAACTGCGCCCAAAGCATAGTTTGAAGCATCTGTGGTTAAAATAAATGGTTTTGCGAAGTTTGGGTATTGAAGTATCGGTGGTTCTATCAGTTTCCTTTTTAAAGTCTCGTATGCTTTTTGACATTCCTCAGTCCAGACAAAAGTTACATTTTTCTTTAGCAATGCATTCAAACACTTCGCCGTCTCGGCAAAATTTGGTATAAAACGCCTGTAGTAATTGCAGAAAGCCACAAATCTGCGTACTTCATCTGCACTCTTTGGTACTGGGTAGTTTTTGATTGTATTGTTCTTAGCTGGATCAGTTCTGATTCCCTCACTGGTTATCAAATGACCCAAGTATACTACCTCTGATCTCAAAAACTGGCATTTTTCAGGATTTAATTTCAAATTATACCGACGCAACCTTTGTAGTACTTTGCAAAGATTGTCATTATGGTGTTTGATGCTACAACCGAATACAATTATGTCATCGACATACAAGAATGCCTCGTGGCTAAGGCCACTGAGAGCTATGGTTAACATCCTTTGAAAGCTGTTGGACGAAATTTTCAATCCGAATGGTAACCTCTTGAACTGATAGTGCCCATCGTTAGTGGAGAATGCTGTCAATGGTCTAGACTCTTTCTCAAGTTCAATTTGATGAAAAGAGCTAGTCATGTCCAGCGTAGAGAAATATTTTGCTCTACCAAGCCTGTCCAAGACGTCCTCAAGTCTCGTCAAAGGAAACTTGTCGTTGACTATCTTGTCATTGAGTCTTCTGAAATCTACAACCAGTCGCCATTTAGCTTTTCCGTCTGTACTCTTTTTTGGTACAACTAACAGTGGAGAATTATACGGGCTAGTTGATGGCTCGATGATATCACTGGTTTCCAGATCTCTGACTTGTTGCAGGATTTCCTCATTTTGGGATTGAGGTAATCTGTAATTCTTAATATAAACCGGACTGTTATCTACGGTTTGTAATTTCTGTTTATAGAAGTTGTTCGTTGCAAGCTTTTCTCCATCCAAATGAAATACATTTTGATATTCTTTTATGATTTTAAGCAAACTTTGCATTGCAGGTTTATCCAGACTATCCTTATTTATAACGTTCAGTAATCTCTTAAATCGATCATTGTCGAAACTTTGTTTTTCCCCTTTTAAGATGTCATAATCTTTCAATGGTTCGACTTCAACATTGAAATGCTTTATGACAATATCTTCGTCTGTTGTATTCATGATTTTAATGTGCCGTACACCTCTTACAGGTATGATTGTATTTCCTACAAATACACCTTTCTCAATCTCCGTGTTCAGCACGATACTATCCTCATCAATATCTATGTTGACCGGAACAATCATTTCGGTTCTTGCCGAAATGTTTATCTGTGAATACTGTTGTCTTCTCGTGTCCATAGGTAGTACAACTTCTTCATCATTCACGTTGAAGGTTATTGTAAATGTCTCATAATCAATTCTGCATAAATAATGGACCATCAAATCTCTGCCGATAATACCATCTGTACTTATCGGAAAATTACTGTCTACAATGTGGAATGATTCCGTTACTTTATGATTCCCAATTAATATCTCTAAGTAAGAAGTACCCAAGGACGTGGTTACCTCTTTTGTTATTCCCGTAAGTCTAATCCTATTTTTACTATCTATAGAATATTCTAAATCCTTATAGACATCGTCTTTGCATATAGACACATCCGCACCTGTATCGATTAAAAATAATAAGTATCTATCAGAGTTATAATTATAAATTCTCACAAAATTAGTACAACTATCGGTTATTCTATATATATTGTGCTCTGTGTCCAATTTTCTTATACCGGGAGGTTCTCCATGTCCTCTCCGGAACTTAGCACGTTTCCCTGGTCGCTAACAACATGGACATTTCTCCTTCTATTGTCACTATTATTATTGTTGTTGCTCCTACCATTGCGCCTATTACGTTTGTGATTATCTGATTGATTGTTGCTATTGCGATTGCTACGGTAGCGATTATCCCTATCATTGTTATTATTATTGTTGTAACTTCTATTGTTACTGTGGTTATTGTCCCTATCGTTACTTCTACTGTTCCTATCATTATTCCTATTATAGTTATTGTTATGTCTATTATTCCTATCATTGCTATTCCTATTACGGTTATCGTATCTTCTCCCTTTCTTGTTGGCATTGCCACTAAAATGCATTACACTATTAGTAGCCTGTGTCTCTGCATTTTCTAATTCCTGTGCGAGTGATACAGCTTCGGTAAAACTTTTTGGTCTTGCCGAAAAAATAGTGTTCCTTAGCTGATCATTCAGCCCATTTTTGAAAACGGTTAGCGCATAGGTGTCGTTCATCTGTGCGATAACTTTCTTCTCGTTCGGAGTAGCTTGACTTCCTAACTCCTGTATTTGTAATTGGTTGAGTTCATCCACCAAGTTTAAGATTTTGTCCTTAAAAGAACTCACAGAAGATTTCTTCTGGTAAGTACTACTTAACATGGTATGAATCTGAGGTACAGTTTTATTATTCTTAAATCTTGTTCGTAATGCTGATTTTAGGGTATCGAAGGATGTAATTGAAACATTTGCCAAAGAAAGTCTGACTGTGGCACTTAATTTAACATTGACAACGAAGTCAATGAGACTAGCCCTAGCATTAGCAGACAGGGTTGTATGGAGGATTTCTAGTATTTTGAGGAAAGGGTCCAATTCCTTATACTTCCCATCAAAAACAGGGATGATCTTCATGGCTGTTTCTAAACTAAAATCGGCCATGGTGAATCTTTCTTCTAATATCTGTAAACTAGATTCTAGATCCTCACTTATAGAATCTTCTTTGATTTCTTCTATATCCGAATACCCTTGTTTGCTCAGCTGTAACCAGATTTCGCCCTCCAAAATGGATGATAGTGCTCTGAACTTTAACTTGAGATCTAAAACTTTAGAACTTTCATCTTTGCAAGTCTTGAGTATATCATTAAACTTTTCCTTTCTAATTTGCAACTCATCTAATTTAGCCTGGAGTGTCTCAAAAGTGTACAAACTCTTTGCACATTTCTTTAAATTACTCAAAACCTTTTCATTCTCAACCACCAGTTTTTCTAAAAGCTCCATAAATCATTAAATTTGAAGCAAGATATCCTAAAGCCAATGGTAAATAACTCTTAATCCATAGACTCCATAAACCAAAAAAAAATAGGCTAAATACTTCTAACATCAAAAACAACTCAAATTTTCAAATATTAATATTTCTATTTAGTCTTTTTACCACGTAATTCTTATTGTATCTGTGGTATACATAAAAAACTATCATTATTACTATGAATACTATGGATGTTGTCAATGATTGTTGATATTCCTCGACGAAACTGTTTCCAACGGAGCAGCTATTCCCCATTGTGCCCAATGTCTATTCGCCGGTTTGAGGTCCAAAAGTTTCCGCTGTAGTACTCTCTTCTGCTCTCCGACCGCTATTTTAATTACACGATGCAGCTCGGCTCGCTGACGCTTCAGCTTCGTTTTACGACCACCTCTTGGTCGTCGCTTCTTCGGTATAGATTCCAAAATGTCCTTCGGCTCCGTTCTTGTTTTCTTCAGGAACGGTTCAATTCGACGTGGCTTTGGTCCTCGAAGATCTGGGGTACCGATTTCAGCCGGAATATAAGGTGGCGGTGACAAATACCGTTCTGCCACGGGTTCTGGAACGTACTCCTCTACAACTCTACAGCACCTCTCGAAAACAGCGTCGAACTCTTCTTGGTTAGCAATAAGGTCTAACGCGTCCAAATCCGGACAAGCAGGATCGCCATGTAAAGATGCGCGTTCTTGCACGCGTTCTTGTTCCTCACTATGTGTGGATGTAGGTTTTAGTGGGATCAAGAATATTTAATCAAGTTTAAAAAAAACCTACCTAGCCAAGCGGCTGGGCCGCAGATAAAATAGCGAGGACATAGTGTCCACTACGCTACTGTTACTAAGACTGCCAATGAGTATTAAATTCTTTTGCAGTCTAGACGTAAGCGCAACGATAAGTTATTGCGTAGACAATTATAACTTCGAATTCAAACAGCGTTATCACGCAGAGAAAAGTGCAAGTTGAAAGTCAAAAGTATAACTGTATTTTCTCTAAAATTCACAACGGTATTTATATCATTTTCTAGAAGTCATGCTCTACTTAAATTATTACACATACAAAAATATTAGTTCGTAAACCTACTTAAAATATTGGTCATAAATTTTCCTAAACCCAAAACCTACTTTCAACACTTCAATTTCAAAACATAATTCTTCGTTCATTTATTATTCATAAATTTTTACTCCACGACAAGTGTCAACATCCTCATTACATTCTTCACACCTTAAACAAACCCGAAACCACTTGACCTTATTCTTGACTTGGTCAGTTCACAAGCATATGCATTCACATTCCTTTAATTGTCTATCGAAACATAAGGACAATTTCACAGATGCGTCATTACGGCATAGCACGTCGTAATATCAGATCGCATGAATGAAAATGCATATACTTGTTTATCTTCAGCACGCGACTAGTATCGCATTACACAGAAAAGGTCTGTATGAAGAATGCAATGAACGATGCATTCGAATTCAAAATCAAGTGATCATGTTACAAAATAATTATTTGAACTTGACTTTGATTTTCATAAAATGTTTCTTACGATAAGAATTTTATGTGCGCGTTGAAATATAAGTTTGGGTTATATTTATTACAATTTGAATTGCTCGAAATAGATTCTTGCAATTAAAATTTATGTTACTATGAAATGTATTTATACAAATATGTCAATTAGAATTTATGCTCATGTGAAATGTATTTATCTTTAAGTGAATATAAAAATATGTAGAGTTACACAACAATGGGAACGATGTGAAACATTTCATCCACAAAGATTTGGAGCATTCAACGCATGTTTTCATCCACAATGATAGCGTTCACCCACCGTTGCAACCTCCGTATAATGGTTCTTTTCTGGTGGTTAAAAGAAATCCGAAATTCTACAAACTAAACATCAATGGTCAAAAGAAAAACGTTTCAATCGATCGTCTCAAACCAGCCTTTTTGGAAACTTCTCAATCGATGCCAAGTGAATCTACAACAATCGACAATAACCCAACTAATGATAATCCAGCGTACACGACCAGGTCTGACAGACAAGTCAAATTCCGTCTTAATCAGTAACACTATCATCAAGAAGGGTACTGGGGTAGCATCACTAGCGCATTACGGTCAAACGTTCTCGTAGCTCTTAGTATAAACAATTTACAATAATTTCATTTTTGCCAACATGTCAAAATAAAAGTATATCATAACACACAATTGCAAGTATGCTGGCAACACAATCACACAAAGTAAAAATAGCAGTTAGAGTTTTTCACTAGACAGATTCTCGTGCGGTTGTAATGATTTTGCTATAGTCGAATTCTTATTGTTAGTTTTTTAGATAAATGTGAAATAAAGTAGGAAAAATATTTCCAAGTGTTTCATTTACAAAATAACAATTTCGTATAGCCGTCGCGATACAGAAAAGTTAAAAATCAAAGTCAATTTCAGATTCTTTCAAACGATTTTGTGTCAATTGCAAGCATCGGGTGTGACGGGAATTTGAATATTGGTGCACGTCCAGTCTTGGTAGGATTCTAAGTTTTCTCATAATGGATTATCAACTAAATTTTTCTAGCAGGCTACTTGCAACTCAACGATGCCAAACACAAAATCAACATTTGAAACCATTGTGAGATGCTCTTTAAATTTTTTATCTAAATTCTTACTCATTTCAAATGTTCAAGATTTATGACAGAAGCACACCTACATTATATTCATCTCAAAATAAAACCGAGGACATCATGTCATCTGAAGTGATGGTTTGTATTATTTTGAAATATACAGAAAATACACTTCACGTACTTTTTCAAATCTTTTGCAGGAAACGTCTGCTAATTTAAAAGTGGAAGAAACTGTATTTTTCTCCGTAATGGCAGCTAATAATGTATATTATGAAATTTATAGTATTTTTACTTGCAGATTGATGTTTATAGTGATGTTCAAGGGCCCTCGTTGAAGAAAATGAAATGTGCTTTTGATGTAAGTAAATATTTGTGTATAAAATTGAACAGATTGTAAATAGTATTTATAGATGATTGTGATAAGGTGTAAAGTTTGCCTGATTTCCCCTTATCTTTCATTGTTGAAAGATCTAGTTAATCATCATCTATGATTATTTTGCATTAGAATGTATTTTTGTCATTTAAAAAATATATTTCCATAGGCAACTGAAAACGAAGCTAACAGTTTTTGTACTGCAAATGTTCTTGCTCCACTTGCTGCAGATGAGTGCTCAATCATAGAATACATGGTACCTACTTAAGCAAATCTTTTCAGGGAAAACATTACATTTTCCATATATTTTTTAGGATGATCGTGTGAAGCAATTTTCTGCGGGTTCAGAGATAATTGACTCTGCTGGTGATTGTATTCCTGTAGGTAGTATCATTGCCGGTGATTTATTTGTCTATTTGTATTTTTCTTTCAGGTTAATATAGAAAATAACCAGGAGTCAATCCCCCAGGACATAGGTTGGTCATCAGATGTAAGTTTATTATATTCAATTGAGAATTTTGTGTTTGTTTGTCTTTTTTTGAATATGTATAATCCCAGCAAAAATATTAAATGTTAACGTTAATTTATATCTTAGTTTACTCATAAGATAAGATTTATTGCTTAAATAAATCTTTTTGAGTCCTTAACATGAAGTCTTTAACTTAATTTCATCGGCAGAAGGAGTACTGACATTCACTTTTTAATTTCAATAAATAGAAAAGCAAGGATAAGCTCAAGCTTTCTCCATGATACCTATACGCGTTATATTTTTTGCTGGGCTGTCGTTTTTGTAGCTGTGATTGTTTTTAGCTGCATTCTGTGTTTAGGGTGGTGCAGAAAATATGTGTCGAAATCTTCATAATAGAGATCAAGTGTGTTAAAACATAATTTATATAGGAAACAACTGAAGAATGCAGACGGCTCAAATGCAAGAAAAATAGAGAAAAAATAAGAAGTTTGCAAAAACAATTGGCTACTATAAAACGAAAACTTACAGCCAAAAATAAACTAGCTGATAAACTGAGAAAACAGTCATGCCATGATAGAAAGAAAGCAGCAAATGTGAAGCAATTACTTGGGAGTCTAAAAGCAAAAAAATTCGATCAGCAAAGATGGCGAACAAATTGTCATAAGCATAAGTGCTCGCTATAATGAAACGTTGCGATGCCGTTTATTTCAACGCAAAAACGTGAAGACACCAAAGCAATCAAGATTAAATATGATGAGCTGGCTATAGAATTCACTATAAGATCTTGCGAAGCATATGATCAATACATCAACTCAACCGGGGAAAATATTATTCGTAATCCCAAAGAATTTTTCAATTTCGTAAAAACCAAGCAAAAAGCCACAGGATTCCCAACATCAATGTATTACGGTGATAGTAATTCCATTTGCCCTCAAATTATATGCGGCCTTTTTGCCGTGCATTTCCAAGAGGTTTTCTGCCCGGCCATCAATTCTTCTAGCATACCTATTTGCCATTCAACGACAGCACCATTCATTGATGAAATGAGTTTGACAAGTGAAGATATCGTAAACGCTTTTAAAGAACTTGATATTAACAAGGGACCTGGACCTGACTCTCTTTCACCAAGATTTCTTTTTGAGTGTATACATCAAATCTCTTCCCCTCTTTTTATTATGTTCAACGCATCTTTATCACGAGGGGCTTTTCCAACTGTCTGGAAGTCTTCTCATTTGACTCCGATTTTCAAAAGTGGCGATAAGCGGTCTATAACAAACTATAGAGGTATTGCGATACTATCAGCTATTCCAAAGTTGTTCGAAAAAATTGCTTGTGATAAGCTTGCCACGTTGGTCAAACCACGTTAAAATGAACGGCAGCATGGTTTTCGCAAAGGTCGATCAACTACCACACACCCCAACTATTCTCTGCGAAATGGAAAAAGGTAACCAGATTGACGCTGTTTACACGGACTTCACCAAAGCTTTTGATCGAGTCGATCATGCAATTTTGATCTCCAAACTTCTGAAGTTCAGCATCTCTGGGTCCTTACTTAGTTAGGTTGCATCATACTTAAATAATCGAACACAGTTTGTAAAATTCCAGGGCACTTTTTCAAGAGAAATGATTGCCTCTTCTGGAGTGCCACAAGGTAGCCACCTGGGTCCCTTTTCATTCAACATCTTTATTTCCAACCTGTCTGAAATTTTAAGTGACGTACCCCATCTTCTGTATGCTGACGACCTCAAAATATACCACACCGTCAATTCCGATTCCGAGGCCATTTTTCTGGAGGCCAAAATAAATTCATTATTGAAATGGTGTAACGATAACAGGCTTTATTTAAATGTTGGAAAGTGTTATGTTATAAGCTTCTGGAGAAAAATCTTGTATTTGAGCACACTTACAACCTGAATGATTCCCCACTTCAAAAAGTTGACCAGATCTCAGACCTGGGTGTTCTGTTGGACAGAAAGTTGAGTTTCCATTCTCAATACGATACAATTCTTGCTCGGGCATGTAAGCAGCTCGGTTTCATACAACGTCGCGCCAAAGCATTCGAAAACAAAATTCTATACACCTCATTTGTTCGCCCCCCTGGTTGTATTATTTGGAATCCATGCTTTGGGAATCACAGCATCCGCATTGAATCTGTGCACAAACAGTTTATTCTTTTTGCCTTGCGTGATGCTTATGACCCAAGAGACTTCGCTAACTTGCCACCTTACCAGCAAAGATTAAATATTTTGAATCTTTCCTCACTCTCATCTCGAAGAACTATCTTAAGTTCTTGCTTTGTTTTGGATGTAATCAATAAGATAGTAAATGTTGCATCACTATCAAGCAAAATCACGTTCAAGGAAACGATTTAACATACTAGGAACACTTGTCTTCAACATAAAACCACCTACGCAGACATCGAGCCAATTAATAGGTGTTACAAGATCTTCAATTCTATGAGTGAAGATTACTCTTCTTCTATCTCAATACATAACTTCAAAAAAAAGATTACTGACGTATAAAAATAAGTTATTGTTAAATATATATTTACTTTTTTTGTGATTTGTTTAGAGTAAGTACTTTTTTGTGATTGCCTTGTTTGGCTTATGAAATAAATAAATAAATTTGAGCCAATTATTAGATCTTTTGCTCTGAACTTGCATTTTTATTCTCCGAGAGCATATGAGTACGTACGCACTACATGTGGAAACACATTGCCTCATCAAATAACACTAAGGAGGTGAATTGCATTTTTCCCAATAGCAACAATAAATGCTGAGTAGAAGGCAAACCTTACATCAATGTGCATTGACCATCTACTGGAGACATGTGTTGAAATTATTGGTGTAACATTCGACGGATTGGCTTCTAATTTATACTACTACTTCTAATTTATACTATACTGCGCCCAAAAAACCTTACATCAATGTGCATTGACCATCTACTGGAGACATGTGTTGAAATTATTGGTGTAACATTCGACGGATTGGCTTCCAATTTATATTACTACTTCTAATTCATACTATACTGCGCCCAAAAAATAAGGTGACACCTGAATTTAAACTGCGCGCGTCGAAGGATTTGGAGAATTATATTTTTTAGGTTGGTAGTACTATCAGTGACATCAATGTCAAATTTACATGTCGTTTGCGTAACGCTATCCGCCTAAAAAGGCTGGAATTGTAGAAAGACAATTCTTGGTTTTTACACCACGATAATGCACCATCCCATACTGCACTCGTAATTCGTGATCATTTCGCCAAAAACTCAACCCATATCGTTCCGCAACCACCGTATTTGATATGATAGAGGAGATTCAAGCCGCAGTGAAGACGGAACTGAAGGCCATCCCGGAAAGTGACCACAATCAGTGTTTTCAAGATTGGAAATACCGTTGGCATAAGTGCATTGCATCGGGAGGGGATAACTTTGAAGGGGATGAAATTGATTTGGAAGAATAAATAAAGAATTTTCAAAATAAATAAAATCTCACCTTATTTTTCGGGCACAGTAGTACATGACTAAGCTTTTGGGTTCAGATGTTCGCTGCATAAAGTCAGAAGGGTATTCTACAAATAATGATTCCCCGGCAAAGTATATTTTACATCCCGATAGCTGTCACATGTTCAAACTGTGTCGTAATACGCTGGCAGATTTGAAAGAAATTTTACATAATGATGGAAATATCATCAGATGGAACTATATACTTTTACTACCCGAATTGCAAGAAAAAAAAGGTTTGCATTTAGATAATAAGCTTAGAAAGGCACACATATACTTCAGCAAGCAAAAAACGAAGTTACGATTGGCTGTACAAACTTTCAGCGATTTCGTAGCTGACGCCTTAGATTTTTGCAGGGAAAGCTTGCAGTTGCAAAATTTTGCTGGAAGTCAACCTACAGCGAACTTCATTCGAATTTTCAATGAAGTGTTTGACATTCTCAATTCCAGAAAGTTATCATCGTTTCCTGCATCGAAACAAGCTCTCTGTAAACAGAATTTCCAAATACTGAACAACTCCTGTGGTCACTACATTCAGTATATCAAAGGTCTGAGACTGCCTTCCGGGGTGCCAGTCATAGAATCGAAAAGATATGTTGGATTTATTGGCCCAATTGCTGGTATGCGAAATACGAAGCTTTTATACGAACGATTCATTGCTAGTCGAAAACTGAAGTTCATTCCAATTATAAGCTAAGCCAAGACTATCTATCTATTTAGGTCAATAAGGGGTAGTTTAGGCAATAACAACAACCCAACTGTGAGACAGTTTATTTCGCGGTACAAAAAATTACTATTCCGAACACAAATCAAAGATGGCGGGATGGGGAATTGCATGCCGTTAGAGCATATTCCGTTGTTGAATGCAAAAAAAAGTTTCCCCACTAGAGGTCATTAATATTAGTGTCGACCGAGGATCCATGATAGAGGACTTAACTTTTGATGAAGAAGTTGCGCATGATAATTTTCTTCTAGACCATAGCTATGCTGCAGACACGACGAGTCATTCTCTTTATGCAGAGCATGTTGTAGAGTATATAGCTAATTTTGCTGTGTTTAAGCTTTGTAATGTACTAAAATGTACTGAATGCATCACAACTATTCAAGGTCAAGTCAACATCAAGTTTCTTATGTCCTATAAAAATAGAGGTGGTCTGTACGCACCATCAGAAAGTACAATTACTATATGCAAAATGGCTGAAAAAGAAATCAAACGGAAACAACAGATCAACAAAAGTGGAATTCAATTCAAAATTTTGTTCAATCGCAGTGTATCGCTTCAAATCTGTTCCCAAATTATTCGAAGCACATGCAGGAAACAATGCACTATAGCCCATTAATAAAATAAGTAAGCGAAAAATATGTTAACACGAGATATTATTTCATGGCTAAAAACGTTTCACAAAAGGTATCTTTGAGGCAGCAATTCACAAAAGTTGTACATTTTAAAGGAATGTAGAACAATAACTACAACTTTTTATTTATCGCCCATACATATATGTGCACATCTTTTGTGTGAAAACTAGTGCCTTAATTCCGCCCAAGCCGGTCCCAAGCCCAATCAAAGGAGGGGAGCATAGTTCAGCACATTTTGTGGTAGCCATGGCTGATATACTTGTACATATATTCGTATATTCATGCTAACTTAAACCAATCAAAATTCAAAAGATTTATTACCATATGCAATGACGGAATTTTTGCCCCTAGTTTCAATCTACCTTTGGGCATTTTTTAGTAGTGGTAAATTTTTGTCAATACGAGTGGATTCAAGGAAAGTTTGGACAGGAAAGTTGTTTACTGCCTACTCTCTATATCTTCTTCCTCTGCGGCTTTGACAGCTGGGAGGAAGATGAAAGTTGTGGTGGAATGGAAAAGCTGAAGAGCCCGGGCAAAATGGCTGCACTTCCACGAGGATTTTCAGATGTCATCAGGCTTTGAACAGTAAATAAAATATGCGCGACCGATAAAAAAATTCCGTAAGGACCAAATTTCTTAACGCAGTCGTCATAACTGTGAAATAAAGTAAGAAAAGTTGTGATCTTTTTTTAGCCGTAACCGTAAGAAAATTGTGCGAAAAGTCGAGCGCAGAAACGGAAGACGGGAGGAAATTTTCTGTCCGAGTTCGCTATGTTCCGACGTCGCGAACTAGGAAAAAGTTTCCATTTTTTGCAAGAAAAAGCCGTGTGAATGCAAAGATTGCAACATTGTACTCGTGCAGTCTGTGGTATGTAAATATATAGGGTTATCCATTTTACGCTTGGGAAAGTAAAGCTAAAGAAAACACATAAAATATTCAGATAGAAACAAAATTTTTCATTTATTATGAAGATTGAACTTTGTTATTATAAATGAAACACAACATCATTTAAATACTCTCCACGGAACCTCTTACAGGCTTCAAACCTTTTGAGGCAATTTTCAATGACTTTTCGGCACATTTCCGGAAATATCTCGGCGATAACTTCACGAATATTGGTTTTCAATTGCTCAAGATATTGAGGATTGTTCGCGTAAATACGATCTTTCGCATAGCCCCATAAAAAGAAATCCAAAGGTGTTAGGTCGCAGGATCTTGCGGGCCAATTGACATCACTCAATCTCTAAACTACGCGTCCTGAAAATTTCTCTTGCAAAAGTGCTCGATTAGCCTGTGTTGTGTGGCTTGTGGCTCCGTCCTGTTGGAACCACATGTTCTCCAGATCATAATCTTCAATTTCTCTCCAAAAATAATCGGTTAACATCCGTCCATAGCGGTCAGAATTGACTGTAATGGCTCTTCCTTGATCGTTTTCAAAAAAATACGGGCCAATAACACCACCAGACCATAATGCACACCAAACGGTCACTTTTTCCGGATGCAAAGGCCTTTCTGCAATCACCTGACGATTTTGAGAGCCCCATATGCGGCAATTCTGTTTATTTACGTCAACTACTGAGCGAAAAATCAATTTCATCACTACAGAAAATTTTGTTCGAAAAATCGTTATCAACGGCTTGTTGTTCAATCATCCAATTCGCATACATTCTGCGTTGTGTATGGTCTTGAGGCTTAAGTTCTTGAGTGAGTTGGAGTTTGTACGGATGGTGATGCAAATCAAAATGCAAAATCCGCCACAATGAGCCGCAAGACAAGCCCAAATGTTGAGCACGTTGAGGAATCGACAAATTCGGGTCTTCCTCCACACTTTGAACAACGACAGCGATATTTTCAGCAGAACGAATATTGCGATGACGCACAGGCCTTGCAATATCAATAACCGATCCAGTCTCTTCAAATTTTCTCACTGTGTTCGAAATTGTTTGCTGTGTAGGTCGATTATGTTGACCGTAATTGGCTCGTAAAGCCCTAAATGTTGATACAGCAGAATCACCATTTTTATAATAAAATTTGATAATTTTAACGCGTTTTTCGACTGTTAAACGATCCATATTTCTAAATGGCATACCTTCAGCTAAAAAAAACACGCTTTGGATGACATTTAATTTTGACAGATGTCAAATGGCAGGTTTATACTTTTCCAACCACGAAATGGATAACATTGTACATCTTCAGTCCAGTCATTTTTTTGTCCTAAAGGAATTGACTTAGAGTCCTCCTCGACAAACACGGCAAAAACAAGTAAGCATTTATGTCCTTACGCCGAAGAGTATTCGTCGCCTGAATGCCATCCATTCGAAGTTGATTGCAATTATTTGCTAATGGGTCAATACATGTGTCCAGATCCAAGTATTAATCAAATCGATCCGAAAACTAAGCAATTGGGAGGATGCACCAAAGAAAAGGCTCATGCATTGAAGCATTTCAATGCAAATGATCATGAGGTTTGCATGAATACTTTAAACTTTTCTATTTTTTGATATAAATGCGATAGCTGGTCCATTAGCGCCTGTACGGTTGTAGTTAAAATCAATATTAGACAAATGAGGCCATCTTCCATTTTACCTGAATTAGTGGAATCCGTTTTGCAGAAACTTAAAGACAAATATAAAAACTCCCAACAAACATTATTTTAAGACGCCGATCTCATAGAACTCAGCTCTCTATTCGGTACAGTATTTGAGCGTGCTTTAGAAACTTTAGATAGTGTCAAAATAGTTATATATAAGCCACCAAATCGTCTTCGGGAGTTGATCGAAGTGCAAGGACACGCCAACCATGTTTACAAACTATTTCCTTATGTAAACTATTGTCCGTGTCAATCATTTAAAATTCAAGTCCTCGCTCACCAAAGCCAATATACTTGCAAGCACGTAATCGCCGTCCGAGTCACGCAAATTTGCAAAAAAATCGAAGAGCGTATTCTAAAAAACGATCGATTCGATCGAGTGATATATTGCAAACCGATTAAAGTTCAATTCCGAATAATCATTCAAAATGAAAAAAAACAAAAGTGGAAAAGCAGAAAGACGACTAAAAACAACCACATTAATGAAAATGAGCTCAATACTAACGGGCTGAAAATCCAAATATGAAAGATGGAAGAAAAAAGGGGTTTTGTTAGGGGTTATTAAGAATATTTGTGTTAATTATGTTTAATTTTCTAAAGATCCGTCACCATACACCATGAGGTTATTCGTGACAATGCCTCCTTAAACCTGGCCATCTTGCTAGTTTTGATAATGCAGTGAAAAGTAAAACTGACCATCAGCTGTTTCATCAATGACGTCATTACTTTTTTGCTTTTTTTATCAGCTGTGGTGACATTTCTCCAGTAAGTGTCAGATTAGAGTCAAATTGTGGAAGCAAAAGTTATTGGCGGCAATTTGTTGGCTGAAAATTTGTTCGGCAGGATAGCCTGAATTGTGTGTTTTGAATGTTTAAATGAACCTTAGATGCTAGGTGTGATATGTCACTCAAAATAAATAAAAAATTCTGATTTTAAGGTAAGTAATTGTATCTGTTAAAGTAGTCCACTGTGAATTCTATTGGATCTTTTGTAGGTAGTGAAGCTAATAGGAGGGAGTTTTGGATCAGTGGCTCCAGGACCTTTGAATGTTGTTCGTCTAATGTGGCCAAGAGTGGTAAAGGGCTGTTTAATATATACTATATTTAAAAAAAAAATCATATGATAAACCTTTAGAAGGATCGTATTTCTGCTTCATGATTTATGCAATTTCGTATGTTTTTAGACCTTATACAATCGAGTCGATAACTGCGAAGTAACTTTGGCAATATGCAATAAAACTGGAGGAAAAGTTCATGTTAACCATACCATTCATTTCGATATAACTATCAAGAAGGATAAGATTACAGATAATATTAAAGGTAATATTTTCTTTACAGTGACTTGCATACTGAAGTAAACCTCCACAGGTCTTATGAAGGGAATGAATTACTCCGAATGTGATACCTGTGATTTAGATCCGTTTAAAAATTGTACTCCGGTGGACTGTGAGGTAAAGTATTTTGGGAAGAGAAATGTTTTGGGAACTAGTAATGATACTGTACAATCATCCTCATCTTCAGCAATAGAAGTCAAACATCAACATTTAGATCTCATGTTCAGGTTGATCATAATTATGGTGAACCCGGTTCACCAACAATGCGTCATACAAGACGAATGATATTTAGACATAAAAGGAATGCAAATGAGCTAGATATGCTGTGCGACGAAGTTGATCCTTTGGAGTTCCCATCATCAGTCGTAGAAAATATCTCATTGCGATTGAGAATGCAAAATAATCCAACAAATGGAAATGTGGTACAAAACCACCGTGAGACAGAAAGGCCTCTACGACATGGACGAAACTTACAGCCGCGATACTTCTACCGTAATGACGATGAGGATGAACATGATGCAAAGATGAAGAGAAACCTGAGTCAGAAGATGATGAACCTCTGAAATCGGCATCAGGTCCACATTCACGAACAGCTGTCAATAATATTCCATCAAAAAGTCAATCGTCGCTACGTTCCAAGCGCTTCATGTCCGACAATGACGAGGACTAATCAGCGCGACCGAAGTAGGTGCGAAACAGGCGCAATCAAACGAGACCACGTAATAATGAAGACTCAGGTAAAAGTTCTTAAGAAGATGATAAACCTCCAAAAAAAAGAACTGGAATGTGTTCGACCTCACCTTCATCTCCACAATATTTTTATCGTCAACGATTTAACACAGTGGTGAGCAGTTCCAATTCAAGAATGGTAAATGTTAGCAACGAGGACATCGATAGTGAAAACGAAGACAATGCGCAAACAGTATCAGCTGTAGAGGTCGTGTGCGGAAAATCACTGCCAAAGCAAGAGGCCTTGTCAGAGAATAGCGGTTACAAATATAGCTTTCTAATTTCTAAATAAGAAAAAAATATTAAAATGATGCAGTAAGGTGTTTAATACTATTACAATGATGATCACTTTGCCAAATGTACATTTAATAATTTTATTATAAAGAAAAAAGTGTAATTTAATTGAGGATATCATTAATCAAATAAAATGCTTTCAAATACGGAATTCATTTTTTTTAGTTTATTTTCCAGCTGCACAAAGCTGTGTTTATATATATAAGTTGTTGCACTTGATCGGTGCCTGTATGGATCTATCTTATAAAATTTCTTCATAGATGAATGTATTACCAAGGCAAAATATAAATACATGCTAGGCTTCGAAATCAAAGTCAAATCAATAAGCTCATCATTTGAATAGTTAATGCCGGGAAAACAAGATTGGAATCGGGAGTGCATGTACATATAAGATTTTCAAATTCCAAATAAGTGATCATAAAATCTAGCAAGTGACCAATTTTTCTGTATGGCTCAAAATCTAGAACAAGGTAAAAGAAAACGAATATGAGTACCTCATTTATCGAAAATTAAAGTTTATAGAGTATCGTTATTTTAAAACGGAAGAGAAAAAAATTGCTGCACGCGATGTGTGAAACAGCCTCAACTGCATGGCCAACTCAAGTATCAAAATAACGCTCAAATCAAAGATAAGAAAACCTGCTCGAAACAGTTTTCCTACAGCATGTACAGCAACACGAGGTAGACACTCACAATCGGATAAAAATTCAAAAAGACCGACAGTAAAAAAACGAGGGAAATTGGCTAAAAAACCGCCAGAGTCGTCAAAAGATGAGAATTATGCATCAGATGTTCGCAATGACAAAGTAAGAAAGCAAAAAGGACTGAAAGTATACCGCCGATGATACATGAGAATCGAAAAGTAAGGAGAACACGGCAAAATAATAACGAAGGTAGCGATCATCATTCGGGTGAAAAATCGCCTGTGAAATCTCGAAATGACCCAAATCGTCATTATGAGTCCGATCACAGTTATCACTTATCATCAGGGCCCCTGAGAGCAGCTATAGAGTCTGATACCGAACAAAGAGTTGCACGACCCACAACATGTAGTATGAGACATGCTGGAGGAAGTTGGGGTGGCAGACAAAACACTGCTGATGAACAAGATGAAGATGAGAACCAAAGAGGAACAAGGGTATGTAATCGCGGCATTTAAATAATTTGGCTAATTTTTTAAGTTTTCAATCAATTTTTTTCACAATAATGCAGGTCCAAGTCAAAGGAGCACTCTGCCAGGAACATCTAGACCTAAGAGTCAAGAGGAATCAAGCGGCGGAACGAGCAGGACAATACTCGTTTCTTGCTAGTATCTCTCAATTTGTAAACAGTTCTTAGAGATAAAAAAAAATATTATAATACGAAGCAGGGTCTAAATGCCCTAAGATACTGCATTGTCAATCCTCATGAGATATTACTTTGAATTTCTCGATGTTCCTTTAGTTAATTGTATTAACGAGGGAAGAGTTTTTTGAAAGATGTTAGGATTATTCTCTAAATGTACTTTATTAGAAAGATCACTGGAGAAGAGGTTGGATAAGTCCCGAAACAGCTGCCTGATTTAGGGAAAATTAAATTCGACCCGAGAGCGGGACCGATTTTTTCTTACTTAATTTTTGGAATGCTGCAAACATCCGAAACATGAAATTGATAATTATATGTTAACTTTAAACAAGTTGGGTAAACAGACCTACGCTCATGTCAGAAGGGTTTTGTATTCAATTTACAAAATGCAGTCAGCAGATCAAATCAAATCAAGAAACATGTCAAAGACGATTTTATTGGAGAAACTATGAAATACGAAGATCATACTATTATTAACAAAGTTGAACGAATTTCGACTTCTGAGGTTTTTGGTATTGTTATACTCGTAAATATCTCCCTAGCTAATTATTTCAAATGTCCATCCGCGACGGAGGAAACACATTTTTCATGTGTTTCCCCCCTGTGCCCCCACTGAAGCAAAAACTGACAGTTTAACAACTGTTTTGAAAAGCTCCCATGAAAACTTTCATTTCATACTCATATCGGCAACGTTTGATGAATTTTTTTTTCAGGGGCCACTCTCCTGTACTGTTATCATCGATTAATGGTCAATTTTTTCGAGTCCTAGAATGGTTACAAAACCCTTTTGCTAGGAGCTCTCTCCCACCTCCTTGACTTGTTTCACTTATGAGCATTAATTGTAGGTACTCATCTTCAGTCATTCATTAAATTGAATCAAGTGTTCAAAGCATGCACCTTAAACGTTGAAGTTGGGAAAAAATAACTCAAAATTATTCAATCTTCGCATTTAAAACAGCCACTATTTTGTTTTACGATTACTGATACCACTAGCTGAGCCGGTTCTCAAAGATATACATGACACCTATCATTCCTGAAATTTTCATGCAAATCCTAGCAAAACTGTAGTGTCTGAGTCGGTAAAAAGCGCATGTTGTTCCATAGCCATATGTTGCCATAGTAATAAATGCAGCACATATTGTTCCATAGTAATACAGGAAAATTCAAACCGCTGTAACTTCGCTTAGTATAATTCAATCTTTCTGAAATGTTCAGGATAGATCAATCTTATAAATAGACATCTACGTACTGAATTTCGTTGACTTTAAGGGTACCGTTAAGATTTTATTCAAGAAAACATAAAATCGGTAAATCATACTATTACTAACAAAGTTGAGTGAATTGCGACTTCTCACGTATTTGTTGTTGTTGTACTCACCAAGGCCTACATTCCCGATTTTTTTTAGATTTTTCGGATCACAGGTGTCCAATCGCGAGGGGGGGACACAAATTTTTCGTGTATTTCCCCTCCCTGTGCGCCCCTCGAAGCAAATTTTGCCAAATTAAGACCTGTTTTGCAAAGTTCTCATCAAGACCTTTCATTTGATATCCATATCGGCTGCCTTCAATGAAATTTTTTTTTTCGGGGGGTCACTCTCCTGTATGGGGGAGACCCCCCTTAAATACTTAATAAAAATTTTTTGTAGTTGAACTTTGAAGAGATCACCACTTTACACCTACACACGGAATTTGATGTTTCTAGCTTAAGTAGTTTCCGAGGAAAACTGCTGTGACACACGGACGGACAGACGGACAGACTGGTCGCGAAACTAGTAGGGTTTTGTAAAATATTTTACAAAACCCTAAAAAAATAATGTGCCTAACTTTCAATTATATTTATTATATTACGAAGCATATGATAAAAGAATTATGACATTCTTGCTTCCTCGACACTTTATAGGTGGGTCCTTCCAACGACAAATCCACATCCACTGTGGATTCTTTAGCGTTCGTTGCAGGGAAATAATCCTTGAAATGCATCAAGCACCGAACTAAATGCCCTCGCAGAACCGCTAACGTTTGATTATCAAACTCTGAAGTGAATCCGATTCTCGTCAAAGAGTCCACAAGGACAGTCCAAGGGGCTTAATTCGTTCTCAATATGACGAATGTCATGACCGTTTTTTTCGATCGGCAGGCGCCTATTCAATTTCCAATCGTTCATCCTTTTGAGCGAGCATTTCCTCTGCATCGGAAAAACTAATTGTGTAATCTTCAATAAGAAGTCCGTGACTTTATGATCAGGCAGCAACGAGTATTTTTGAGATTTAGGAGCGCCTTAGCTGTACGGGCGGGATAGAACACAGCCGGATTCTCATCGAGAAGCTCTTGGAATGTTTCAACGGAAGGATTCTCTGACTGTAAACAATTAAATTAGCAATTAATTAACCAATTGAACACATATATACATATACATATATATATATATATATATATATATATATATATATATATATATATATATATATATATATATATATATATATATATATATATATATATGTATATGTATATATATATATATATATATATATATATGTATATATATATATATATATATATATATATATATATATATATATATATGTATGCACATATATATATATATATATATATATATAAATATATATATATATATATATATATATATATATATATATATATATATATATATTTATGTATATATATATATATATATATATATATATATATATATATATATATACCTATATGTACAATACTCATAGTCTTAATGTTCCCAACAACTCTTCTCCTTGTGTTCTCTACAGTGCACGACTTCGCACGTTTTTCACCATTTCTACGTGCAAATTTCAATTCAATTTGCAATCGACTTGCTGTTTGACAGGAATTTTTATGCCTAACTGTTTGGAACTGCATTAACTGTCAGGAGTTGTTAGTTTTAGTTTTGTTTGACGTTATGTCACGAAAATTGCAGAGCAAGTCGGCCAGGTTTAAGGAGGCAGTGTTCGTGGCAAACTGATAAATTTACAAATAAAGGTTCAGAATTCTCCAAATAGATTATTACTGATTATTGCTACTCGATATGTATTCACAATATTAAATAAGTCTGGAATAGTACTCAACTATTGCTTTTTCAACAAACGTAAAGAAATAACCGTCGGGAAAATATCCCTTTTTATTTATACACATAATTTCAAAAGTTTTTAAATTTGCAAAATCTTACTTGCTATGAGTAAGCAAATAAATTCAAATGAACAATCAAACATGGTCTGTTTTTAGTTTCCCACATTTATCATTCCACTATTTGAAAATGAAAACATATTAAAATAATTAAATATAATTACCCGTTTAGATAAATCACTTATCATAAGAACACATTACATTCTATTGAAAATAAAAAAATTATTTGCATTGCTCAAGGCGTCTGTCTGTCCACTCTCGTCGAAACGCAGCGAGGCAAAACGAGTGCAAAAGTGAACATGGTACTCTCGTATTGTCTTGCTTTGTCTCGCCTCGCCTCGTCAGGTCTCCGTTCCGTGTCGGTATGTTGTGCGCGAGCCAAAGGGCCTCGCGAGACAGCGCGAGAGCATCCTTTACACTCTCACGTGGTTCAGTTTCGTTCAAGCTGTCGAATCGTGAAAACGTATTTTGAAAATGTGGAGTAACGACATAGAACTTAACTTTTTAGAAGTCTACCAAACTGAACCTGTATTATGGGATCCAATACATCCATTTCACAAGGACGAAGAAAAGCTGCACAATGCGTGGACTCGGGTGTCGGACCAAATGAATTTCCCAGTTGAAGAGTTAAAAAAAAGAAGACATCACTGATGGTGACATATGTATAGAGGACACTTAAGAGGAAGTGAAGAAGTGTATAAATCGATTTGGCTTGCATTTGAGTTTATGCACTCGTTTTTGGGGCATTTGTACAAATGCAAGCAAACAATAAACACTGCAAATGAAGTAAGTATTATTTGTTTGGAAAAATAACGTTTTTATATAGAATTGCGTCAAGTTTTATACATCAATGTGTACAGAAATATGTTGTGAATTCTTCTCGTATTTCTTTTGCATTATGTGTAGATCTTCTGGGAATATTTGGCAAAGATCTTATGGCACAGCTTCCTTCAAACGCACTAACTTCATTCCTCTAAGAGCCTAGCTGAACCATACACCATTTTGGTCATAAATATCCATAGTTCCCGGTGGCGTATAAATTCTTTTTGATGTAGCACTTTTGCGGAGGAAATTATGCAATAAGCGTATGACATTGTTAGGACTTCTGTCTTTTCTGGATTAAGCAATATTGGCTTCCGAATAAATCTAAATTTTGAAGCCAATATACCAAAAGCGTTCTCCACAACTACACAAGAAGAAGTTAGCCTGTTATTAAAAATGCGTTTTGGTGTGCCTGTATTGTGGGCACCAGGATATGGTTTCACAACGTGCGTACTAAGAACATCTCTTAAGAAAACATTGAAAACGGTACTTGTTGAGCCTGGCAGTGGTGTCAGTGATGTTAAATTAAATTCATCAGAACAAATGTTGTGCCACAGTACGCTATTTCGAAATACGCCACCATCACTTATTCGTCCTTGACATCCGATACCAGCGAATATAAACTTATAATTTTGATCTACTAAAGCCAACAGCGCGATGCTGAAAGTTTTCTTGTAGTTGAAGTACTCTGAGCCTCTATAGGCTGGGCTTTGTACAACGATGTGCTTTCCATCGATAGCATCGACGCACTGGGGGAAGTTTTTTCTAAAACCCGCTACTATTTGCAACTATGATTCTGCATTATCTGGAATCTGAAAAGATAAAATTGTAAATTAATAACTTTGTATCTGTTTTACAGAATAATCAGTCTTCTACAAGTCAAGACGAATGTCAAGCAAATGCATATGCTCTCGACTGCAGCAGAAAATGTACAGATCTCAGCTGCAGCTATTGTTTCACAAAAATTCTTCGAGGGGAGACGTATCGCCATCATTTGCAAGTCCTGTGGTACAAAGGCGTCAGAAAAACCCCATGGAGTTGCAAGAAGCTGGATAACAAATGTAAAGTTTTACACAGTAGTTGCTCCTGCTCAACATATTACATACTCTGAAAATTCGAATATTGTCAACAAAGCTTTTTATGATGCTATGCATTGACTTCACTCGTTTTTCCATGTTTTTGATATTGTTTCTATAAAACTTTGTATGATTTTTATTACAACATTGCACTTTAATTTTATATGAAAAAAGTTTCAGTTTATCAGCCAACGATTTAATAAACACAATATATTAACGGATGTATTATTTACTAACCTCTATCTCATTTTTTAATATCTCGTTCAATGCTGCACAGACTTCGGGTACTATTTTTGATATCAACGAACTAGATATCTTGAAAAGGTAATGAAGGCTTTCGAAGCTATCTCCCGAAGCCAAGAACCTCAATGTTATTGCCAGATGAATTTTTGCTGGGATTGCCTCTCCTAGCTGAGTATCTTTTTTTGATATGATGGGCTTCACTTTTTCCAATATGTGATCAAAATCCGTTGATGACATCCTTGTGAATTTTCTAAATTCATCCGAAGGCTCCGCTACTAATTCTGCCAGTTGGCTTTTCATCGTAGCTCTGTGAAAATAAAACAGAATGAAGGAAGTTATAAAAGAGTAAATCTTCTAAAATCTTTGCTTACCGTGTTCTATTTCGATGCATAGTTAGCATCCACCTCTCCATTTACGCCATTTTTTTAACTGATCTTGCATGATAGATTTGCATATATTTAAAATAGGTAATAGCATATAAACTTACTGCTGCCGTGACTTCTAACGCATCCATTCTTCTCGACAATTGCAAACGTAATGAATAAACGAGAATGTACAGGGTTGCTCTCGTCACTCGACCTCTCACGCGGGAGCCTTCAGTGAGGGATGGCGAGAGCACTCGCGTGAGAGTGTACAGCCACCATAACAACTTGTCACATATGAAGAATTTATTTACTACGCACTAACGTCAAATATGCATTATATATTCACCATACCAAAAGAAGATATAGAAAAATATACATACTATACAACTAAATATTCCATAAGATATTTTATCCTTAGGAATAATTTTGATTAAGCTTAAGAATTCAATTTTAATTTTTCCTGCAGGCACTGTGTAGATTGATAGAAAACTGTAAGTGTAGCTTACGAAAAACCAATTCAATAGAAGATAAACGGCGCCCAGCGTTTGAATTGACAGTATTGTTTAATAATTTAATAGAAGTTAGTTTATGTTGATAAATGATGAAATTATCCCTTTTTCTCAATAAATAATGTGAATTACTAAATCTATCAACGCCTTTCCTTTCCAGCTAACCCTTCTTTTTCAGCAATGTCAGCGAACGGTGAGTATGCCGTTACGAAGGTAGGGTTCGTATAATCCGCGGATGGTTGGTTTCACGTCGCGTGTGGTACGCCGTACTATAATTTGCTTTGACATTTTTTATTAGAGTAGGTTGTTTCAAAGTTTGCGTTAGAGTAGGATATTTTTCGGTACCGCGTCGGTGATATTCGGGAACGCGGAATTAGATACAGTTTTTGTTGTTGGCTGAATGAATGGAAGAAATGCGGAACAAAGTAAAGATAGGTCTCATTTCCGTATGGTAGTATTTTTGACGCGTTGGTAAATCAGGCACGTAAACCAGTGACTGAATTTTTGTATTTTGGACGTAGTCTGCTCCCGTAAGACCCGAAACCGAGCTCCTCTCCAAACTAGCTGGCTAGCCAGCAACCAGCTCAGAGTAGACTAAGAGTTTCCGAACTTTTTGACCTGAGGGGTACAATCCATTGTCACGTTCCAAGACTTCACGTCTAGAAGCGATGAGAGGTCGGTTAGAATTTTGTTCGAGACGTATACGAGTTGTTGTTAAACAAAAAGCATTACAAGCCTACATTTTAAACATGGGTGGGCCGAAAAGTACTTAGACTAGAAAGGAAAAACAAAAATTTTGGAAAAGTGCTGATTTTTTTCTCAACATGATCCCCTTTTAGCTCGATACACTTGACCCAGCGATGTTCTAACCACTTTAACCCGTTTGTATTTCGAAGATCACGAAATTAACGTATAAAGTGGTGACTCCAAACAACCCTTTAAGGTAGTAACTCCAAATTGCTGTACCGATGCGCGCTTCCACCTCAATAAATGAAAAATAAACATTATTCTTAAATCCATACACACATTTGTTCATCGCATGGTCGATTCACTTAACGAATGAGTGCACACGTATGCAAATACACGCTGTCAACGAACCAAAACTCATTTTCTCATTCGGTTTCGGTTAGCCGTAATCTTCACACGCAAAGTCGTGAAGCGTTATACATTTTGAATTCAGTGCAGTTTAGTGGTGTGGTTTCATAATACAGACACACACACATCATAACACTCACCGTCCACACACCAGGCCTACACCTTATCCTGACTGGCTAATATCTAGCCACTAATAGTTCTTTCTTGGCAAGTTGAGCCGCCTACTAATACTTCCACAAAAACCAACTTGCAACCCCCTACACAATCACCACTTACACAATTCGGAATCCCCGTCAGGAAGGATTTTCGCCACTTCGGCCGTAATTTACGCCTACCAGCAACACTTAGTTGTAGGGCTCACGCTGTCCGTCCACTTTGCTCTTGATTCTTGTGCCTCTTGATTACTGGGGGTGTTGCCTATTTATTACACTTGTAATTGCCCAATCCGCAAAAGGATTGTCCTTCTCGTCGTCGAAAGAATCCGTCTAAGATACCGCTTCGAACGTCGTTGGCTCTTTTATTAACTTGTCGCGACGACTTTTTATTTTTGAGACGAAGAACTCAAGTTCAAGGCTACAACAACCACCACGGCTGCTCAGCCTTACAGCGTTTTCCTTGGATTTGAACCAATTTTTTTCTTGGTGGCCGTCTTCCTTTCACGCACAATCATTTGCATTATAGATAACAGCAAAATCGATTTGTTTTGGTGGTAATATCATTCGTTATTTTGATACTTTGTGGAGAGTTTACTTGCCGTGCGCGATCGAGTTCCCATTGTAGTTACTTGAGCCATATTTGATCGGTTTGGATACACTGTCGTTTCAAACATTGATTTCATGTTTCATCGCCAATAAATAAACACGCGCAGCTTATACACGAAAAAAATGAACACGTACAGGACACAGCATAGTACAATAACTCCTACAACATTTCCTATTGCCTTGCCTGGCTCTTCCAAGTGAGGATTGGGTAGATATAAGAATTTCTAAATGGATCCACTCCACCAGCAGCATGGTAGGTAAGATAGCATAAACAGATCCAAATGCGATTGGCAGGAAAACGCGAAGACGTCGAACTGGGTAGGCTACAATCCAGCGCTCGATGAACATAATCACTGAATTGAAGGCATGTGTTAAAGTATCCACAGCAATCACTTCAACATCCTGGTTATATAGAAAACTCCAGAAGATGATTGTGATACAAAATTTGCCGATATTGGCTATCAGCCGTAAGTCAGCGATGTGATGTGTTTTACAAATAGTTTACTGTTGAACAAAATTTGTTCTAATGCTCTTAACTTACCACCACCAACTGCATTGCCAGGATCGGCGAAGGACGTTCCTTATGTGTTTTTGGGTGATGGAGGTTTTGGGCTTAGTACACAAGTTATCAAACCAAACTCTGGTGATCACAATACAGGAACTCCAAAACGTGTTTTCAATAGTCGACTTGCATCTTCTCGGGTAGTCGTCGAGAACCCATTTGGCATATTGGCATCAAGATTTAGAATTTTTCGGAAGCCTATTTTTCTAAATCCAGAAAAGACTTATGTTTTAGCAATGACATGAATTCTTCTGAATAATTTTCTCCGGCAAAGTGTAACCTCACATGGAATCTACACGCCAGCGGGAACCATGGACCCTTACAATCGGAATGGCGAACTGATTCAACTTGGTTCCTGGAGCAATAAAGTGGAAGAATTTGAAGGAAGCTGTGCCATAGGATTTTTGAAAATATTTTGTACGCTGTACAAAGTAGTGATATGCCTCCATAATTTTCGCACTGTAACTTATCACCTTTTAGTGGTTAGGGAATATAATTGATTGGCTTCATTCGTTCGGCATATTTTCTTGTGGCCAAATTACTGTATGACTTTGTGGATGGCGTTCTGAACGCCTCCACCACCATATTTTATAAGCTCAACTGGAACCTCATCAACGTCCGGCGCTTTATTAAGCCTGATGGTACAAAAAACTTCAATTAACCAGATTGCAACAAGCAATTCAAAAACCGGCCAGAACTGATCAATAGAAAGAGTGTTGTCTTCCATCATGACAATGCCAGACCACACACATCTTTGATGACCCGGCAAAAATTGACAGAGCTTGGCTGGGAAGTTTTGACGCATCCACCGTATAGTCTAGACTTTGCACCATCAGACTTTTGGTCTCTGCAAAAAAATTCACTTCAAAAAGGGACTGTGAAAATCACTTGGCCAAGTTTTTCGCCAAAAAACCACAGAAGTTCCACACAGATGGAATAATGGCTCTACCCTAAGGTCAAAGATAATAATGGACAGTATGTACTTAGGTAAAATCCATTTTAAATAAAAGAAATATTCAATCGAAAAATGACAAAAAAGGCTCAGTACTTTTTGCACTGTCCAATATATTGAACGCCTTTGAGCGATAGGTCCTGAGGCGGATAATAAGAGTGAAACTAGATGGAGATCAATGACAAATTTGGTACGACCATGACCTGTATGAAATTTTTGATGAGCTAGAGGTCACAACGATTGTGTGACTGCAGAAACTTGAATGGCCTGGCCATGCAAATCTTCGTTAGGAGAACTAAAGGCCAGAGACTAGTGGGGAAACTGAGGAAACGCTTGTCTGATGTGGTCGCTAAAGACTGTTCATCGCGGCTCGGGTTTCGAATTCCAAGGACGTAGTCGATGAGGGCACTATTTGCAGGAAGCTAAGGACCAAGAGGGGATGTAGTGCTATGAAGAAGAAGAAGGTTTTAAGTTAAGGCAAGCAAGTTTTCCTTTTCACAATTTAACGAAAATCACTCACATCATCGATTCTCTAGGATACTTAAGCAATTTATCTTGTCTGGAAATTTTTAAAAGATCAGGGTCTGATTCGATTGAAAGTTCTTATATAGGGATATTTTATGTTATTGTGGTTGTAATCAGAGAACATTCAAATGGCTTTTAAAAATTTACAGTGTAAAGGGACCTTCTATAAGGCTACTTAAACATCAGTTTAAAATACCTTTGCCTCTTACATGATTTTTCTCAGACTTTTCAGATCACATGTGTCCAATTTTCGACGAACCGGAGCTCTCACAGATTGTAAGACTGCGGAAGCTGCAATGGGCTGGACACATGAATCGTATGGACAAACAACGGATACCCACGAAGGTATTCGTTGGAAGAACTAAAGGCCGGCGGCCAGTGGGGAAACAGAGGAAACGCTGGTTTGACTCAGTCGACGAAGACAGTTCATCGCTGCTCGGATTTCGGAATTGGATGACGCGTTTAACAGACCGAGACAGTTGGTGGCGCTGCTTGCAGGAAGCGAAGGCCCGAAAGGGGTGGTAGTGCTAACAAGAAGAAAGTCCACGAACCAGCAACATTTGGAAATTACTAAACATTACTACAAAATTCTGAGTCTACCGTAATAATCGTCGCACCTGACAGGCTCTGTGTGCTATAGTGGGTAAGTTTGATTCCGAATTTCCACTATTGGACGTTTTCGTGCCGCTTGAACCGAAGGAAATATCGCAGCCGTACGTACATCGATTCAAAATGAGCCAAATCAGTCAATTCTACGACATTCTCAAGACTTGGGGATTACTCAAAAGACACTGTTGCGTATTTTCAAAAAGATTTTGAGCTACATGGTCACAAGATGGAATTGACTCAAGAACTAAAGCCACTTGATCATTTGAAACGCCAAAACTTCTCCAATTAGGCTCTGGCAAAGCTTAAAGAAAATGAAGAATTTTATAGAAAAATGATCCTCAGCGATGAAGCTCATTTTTGGCTCAATGGCTTTGTTAATAAGCAAAATACACTGTCACGTGTTATAGTTCACGGCCAATAATTTTAATGTTTCGGGAAAGTGAAAACGTATTGTCTTTTAAATTAAGTTAAAAGTGTTTATTTACTAAGAATGCACATTTATTAATTTCACTATTTTACAATTTTACTTTTCACTTGTCTATCAATTTATATTTCGACTATCTGTATCACGGAAATCACTCCACTATCCATCAATATCGCCCCTACTTCTCACTCCGCTCTATCGCAGCTTTACTGTCGTGGTTTTACTATTCCCCTTTTCATTCAGCTCGGCTTTATATAGGGTCTCTAGTCACTCAATCCATTTCTCATAGATTGGCAAACTACCTGGAATATTCGAGCAATTCTGAATAGCCGCAGTGACGTCACTTTTAGATATTGATCATGCTTGGTCGATTCTTGTGCTTTCGAGTACATTCATTTATCGATATAATATTATTAATAGTTGCGACAACAATTGCGACAGTAGCTTGCAGAATAGTTTGAACATGTAGCACTGCCCCCACCTTAGTTCTTTTCACCCTGAAAAGATGTGTCGCCAGTTGTAGTCAAGTCTCCCTGGATGTAATATGGGGCAAGATGGTCCAAGTGCACGATTTTCAGTTTGACCCTCGGCCTACGGTGTTCCTGTATGCGATATACGACATCATTGATTCGCTTTGTAGTCCAGTATGGTCCCACCCAATTATGCTGCAACTTCGGAGACCTACTCTTCCGCTGTTTTGGGTTGTATACCCACACCAAGTCATCTGGCTGGAAGCAGGTAGAATTTGCCTTTAGATCATACCTGGTCTTCATGCGGTCAGTAGCCTATTCGAGGTGTTTTCGCACTGTCCGATGTATCTGGTTCAATCGTTGCCTTAGTTGACTTGCGTACTCCGATATCGTTTGGGGTTGCTCGGAAGGTGTTCCGAACTTTATATCAGCTGGCAGACGAATAGTCTTTCCAAAAATGACTTTGGCTAGGGCTTGGCCCGTCGATGCATGTTCAGCAGCTCTATACGCAATCATTAATAGTGGAATGTGCTGGCCCCAGTCCCTTTGTATCTCATCAAACATCTTTGCGAGGTGTTTATTGAGCGTGCCGTTGAAAGGTTCGACCATTCTATCGGATTGGGGATGCAGCGGTGTTGTTCTTGTTTTCTGTATTCCCAGCAGCTCGCACATTTCGCTAAAAACTAGCGACACAAAGTTTTGGCCTTGATCCGAATGTAGCTCGTAAGGTACGCCATACTTACTGACCCAATTTAACACTATCTGTTTGGCTACAGTACTTGCTTCCTGGTTGGGAATGGGGTAGAACTCGGGCTACTTGCTGAAATAATCGGCCACAACCAGCATGCATCGATTTCCCCATTTGGATTCAGGAAAGGGTCCTGCGATGTCAACAGCAATCCTTTCAAACGGTACCTCCACGTTATAGGTTTGCATTTGTCCTCTCAGTCGTCACTTTGGACCTTTAAAGGAAGCGCAAATTGTGCATCTACGACACTCGTCCTCTACGTCTTCTCGAGCGTGAAGCCAAAAGAACCTTTCCCGCAATTTCGCTAAGGTCTTGTTTACACCAAGGTGGCCTCCCGAGGACCCTTCGTGCATTTCCTTAACCACATCGTGGATTCGGCTTTTGGGAAGAATAGTTTGCATTCTGTAGGAGCTGCCATCCGCCGTTTCCAATTTCCGCTTGAGTACACCACCCTCCACCTGAAGGGAGTTCCATTGTGGCCAATAAATTACCAGGGTTGCATTGTGCATTGATCAATCTTTCAACCCAGGTCACCCAGTTGTCTCTTTCCATAGTTCCGGGCGTTGGAAATCTCCTCCAATGACCAACCTTCATCAAATTTGGCCGGTATTACTCGCAAATCGACGGGCGGCTCTTTTTCCTCAATCCGTCAGCAATGCTTGCAGTTAGCTGGACATCAATGACGAGATAGGGCGCCACCATTTCCATGAAGTCCGCCCTTGTTATTGCCTCCCTAGGTCTGGTCAGATAATCGATCGAGTTGCACCAGTGTCGCTTGTTATAGTGCAATGTTCTTCGTCAACTTGACCCGGAAAGCATAAGTCCGCTTCTCCACGATGTAGTCTTGACACGATGAGGGGGTGCTGGGGACGTCAATCCTCCTAGCCAACGTCCGCCCGACGAAGTTGGCCTCTTCAGTTTGACAGGCTTCCATCCTAGGCTCCTGACTTGGTCTGGATCTTCACCACCCTGGACGATAGCTCCGTTTCCTTTGGTTCTTATAGTCTCTTCGCAGGTGCCCATTCTCACCGCAATTCCAGCATCTGGGCGCACCATTTACCTATGGGTCACGCCCAATTTCTACGCGCTCACACCTGCACTCATCTGCCACTACCTCGCGAACCCGGGCAGTGGTACGAGTCACATTTTTCGCTGCTTCAATGTTCAGATTATAAGCCAATACGTCTTTAACCGTTTGCTTTTGAGCTAAACGCATGGCTTGTTGCAACTCCTGGTCCTTGAATGCGCTGATGAATGCTTCTGTTGCTACATCATCTCGATGTTCTGGGTCATTAGCTGGGTAAGCCAAAAGTGCCAGTCACTCAATGTCTTGGGCTAGCTGCTGTAAGGTTTCACCAGACTTCTGCATCCGATGCCGTAGATGTGACCGATAAATCTGCTTCAGATGATCGTCTCCATAACGCATGTCGTGCGCATTCAATATAGCAGCCGGGTTTGAGTACAACTCAACATGGATAGACTAAGAGCAAGAATTAATGCAGTTGCTCGTTACTACTCATTTCAGTGATTTGTCCTAGCGGTGGCTTCAAACTGGGTTTTGTAAATACTCCAGACACCTTTCCCGTCAAATATTGGTGCTGTCACATTTCTGGATGAGCTTTGCGCTGCGGTTGAAAGTGGGGCTGGTGAAGTGGTTACTACTGCCTTCACTGCTTCCAATTCCTTTTTTAGGGTTTTGTAAAATAATTTTACAAAACCCTACTAAAATCGCGACCTCTCTGCCCGTCTGTCCGTCTGTCCGTCCGTCCGTCCGTCCGTCCGTGTGTCACAGCAGTTTTTCTCGCAAAGTACTTAAGCTAGAAACACCAAATTTTACACACAGTTGTAAAATGATCCTCTCTTGAAAGTTCAGCTACGAAAAAAATGTATGAGGTATTTAAGAGGGGTCTCCCCATATAGGGGAGTGGCCCCCGAAAAAAAAATTTCATCAGAGGTAGTCAGTATGGGTATCATATAAAAGGCCTTAACGAGGACTTTCCAAAACAGGTCTTAAACTGACATTTTTTGCTTCAGGAGATGCACACGAAAGGGGAAATTCACGAAAAATTTGTGTCCCCCGCCCCCCCTCGTGATTGGACACCTGTGATCTGAAAAATGTGAAAAAAATCATAGAGATAGATATTTATGAGTACAAAAACAACAAATACCTTAGAAGTCGAAATCTACTCAACTTTGTTAATAATAGTATGATTTTCGAATTTCACATTTTCCCCAAAAAAATCATACAGGTACGAACGAAATTCGATATTTGAGTAGCTCCGTATAAGGATCTAATACCCTGCAAGTTTGACGAAAATCGAATTATATTCACGAAAGTTATAGCCATTTGAAATTTCTGCAATTACAATAACAATAACATACGGTATTGGTATTTTATGGATTTCCCATCGGTTCAGACACTGCAATTTTGATTTGACCTTCTAAAAATTTCCAGATAGGATTTATAACAACACATATTTTTGGAACTAATGACTTAAGTGATTTTTGTCAGTTTGGAACAAAATGGGGACCGTTGAAAATGGAGAAACAATGAGTTTTCCTTTAAATGTGCACATCTCTTTGACATGCTTCTTGACTTTAATTGTTGCTGTAGACCGTATTTTAGAGAGGTTGGGTACAAAACCCTTCTGACATGATCGTAGGTCTGTTTACCCAACTTGTTACTTTTTCCGTTTCATGGTTGATTCTCCCCTCGACCTGGTAATCCTTTTCCTCGACACATTTAATTTATTTGTTCAGACTACCGAGCTCCACTTTTATTTCGCTTGACTGTTTTTGAAAATCTGCCTTGATTTCGATCACTTGTTGGTTCATTTAGCTTCGCTGGTTATTCATTTAGCTTCGCTGTTAAACTAGATAACTGTTCATTTAGCTTCGCAGTTAAACTTGAAGACTGTTGTCGCTGCACTTACTGTATCAGCATCAACATTTGCATCAGCGCATTTTCGGGTTCCTTTGATTTTGATGTTTCTACTTTTCAACCTTCTGCTCCTTTTTCCGCATCTGAGGGCTCAGCCGAATTCAGATGCACGCCAACCGATTCAATCGGGTCACGCAAGTATGCAATCAGTGTGGCCTTTGTGCCTTGCGCAGCCAAATTCCGTTGTTCCAACTCTTCCTTAAGCTCCGACATGGTCAATTTATTAATGTTTAAATTTAAGCTTCGTGGCATTTTTATTATTTCGGTTCTTTTTTTACCAGTTTTTACGTTGAATTTTACGATTGTGTACCTTAAAAATGTTTAAAAATTCTCACTTTCAAAGTTTTCTTTCTCACTTCTCGACACCACTGTCGCGTGTTATGGTTCGTGGTCAATAATTTTAATGTTCCGGGAAAGTGAAAACGTATTGTCTTTTAAATTAAGTTAAAAGTGTTTATTTACTAAGAGTGGACAGTTATTAATTTCACTATTTTACAATTTGACTTTCCACTTGTCTATCAATTTATATTTCGACTGTCTGTATCACGAAAATCACTCCACTATCCATCAATATCGCCCCTACTTCTCACTCCGCTCTATTGCAGTTTTACTATCGTGGTTTTACTATTTCTCCATTCAATCAGCTCGGCTTATTATAGGGTCTCTAGCCATTCAATCCATTTTTCGTACATTAGCGAACTACCTGGAGTATTCTACGAATTCTAAATGACCGCAGTCACGTCACTTTCAGATATTGATCATACATGGTCGACTCTTGTGCTTTAGAGTACATTCGTTTATTGAACATGATGTTATTAATAGTTGCAAAAACAATTGCGACAGTAGCTCGCAGAATAGATTGGACATGTAACAATACGCTATTCGTCAACAACAAACCCACATGTGCTTCTTAAGACACCGTTGCATCCGCAAAAAATTACGGTTTGGTGCGGTTTTCATGCCGGAGCTATGATTGCTCCTATTTTTTCGTGGATGAAAATTTCGTGGTCAATGGAGAGCACCATCGTGTTATGTTGGAAGATTATTTGTGACCAGAATTGGATAAGCTTGACATCAACGATATGTGGTTTCAAGAAGACGGTGCTGCTAGTCACATAACACGTCTCACAATCGATTTATTGAAATGCAAATTTAGTGAACGTGTAGTCTCGAGAAATGGTCCGGTCGAAAAGCCGCCTCGTTAATGCGATCTAAAACCATTGGATTTCTTTTTATGGGGCTATATCAAGTCATTCGTATATGCTAATAAGCCAGCAACTTTAGATGAGCTCAAAGACAACAAACAACGCGAAATTGCCAACGTTCCGGTCGAAATATGGGCAAGAGTAGTGGGAAATTGGATCCAAAGAATCGACCGCTGTAAACGGGCTCGTGGTGGTTACATGACCAAAATACTTCACCCACTACACCAACAATAAATTTGAGTTCAATATCACAAATATTTCTGTGTTTTTAAAAGGTAAAAGTTTGTGGAAAATCCTATAGATGGACGGACGATAGACGTACCGAAAAAACAATTTCGGTAGAGTGTTGTAAGCAGTGCAAAACACTGAAAAAGTTGCACTTACTTTTTTTCTTTCCATACACTTTCTCAGTACCTTGCCGTCTGTTCAAAAACTATTCCTCCGGCTAAAATATGTCATGGCATCAAACTACTGGTGAAACATTGTGTAGTACCTTTGAACTCTTTGAACTTTTTAAAGCTTTGCGAGAAAAAGTGAGAGTTGAATTTCTTTCGAATGTTTCGACAGGGCGTCATTCTACCTGGAGCTAATATTGAAAACAGTCAGGGAGAAGTCAATGAGGAGCTGAAACTTTCTTTTGTTGTTGGAAGTGAAATTGCTTTTGATGTTTTTAAAATTTTTGTGCGCATGCAAACAGGAATGGCTACGAAATACAAAAACACAATCTTATTATTTGCACATCAACATAAACGGCGGGATAGCCTGCGTTGGGCTTCAGCCTCCACATCAACATGAACAAATTTTATCAGATTCAAAGTGGTGTGTCTTCATACACATAACGATTTACGCAAGCACTGAATGCTTAAATATTATGGAAACAGACAATAAACCATTCATTCATGCATTACTTAATTAAACACAGGCAAAATCAGAATGCTTTGTAACCCATTCAAAACATCATATATCCTTCAGCAGGGAGATCGGTAGAATTGACCAATTTCTCATCTGTACGCTTTAGAAATTTGTGATTCTGTATACATATCTTAAAGAACATCCTTTGTTACACGAATTTAAATTGTAATTAATACGCTTGGGGGCGATTTCCTACCTTTTGGACAAAACAAAGATACAATTGACCTATACGTAACCAACGGGACATTCATGTTTCCTTTGATATTAACCTGTTGCCAAAGGGACACCGAAGAGGATAAAAGGCATACATGCAACTATGACTATTACAATAGTTTATATTTCTTGGAAACAGGAATTGTTTGGAGTGGCATGCGTTAGCACTTAAATTCCAGTGACTATCACACAAATTAAGGTCGCGTGCTTGGAAAGATGTAACTGAACGGTTCTGCATATGATGTGTGAAATTTTCAGGGAGGAATGCTTCCTTGTAAAGTTAGGTAGGAATCTTAATTAGCATAGAAAAGCAAGCAAATAATTTTAAAGCCATGATTTTTAGGGTTTTGTACTAAAATACAAAACCCTATTGCAATCACGACCTGTGTCCGTCTGTCCGTCCGTCCGTCCGTCTGTATGTCACAGCACTTTTCCTCCGAAACTATAGAGGCTACAGCCATGAAGCTTTGTGGAAAGGTCAGAAGTAGTGACCTCTTGAAAGTTCAAGGGTGAAAAAATTTTTCAAAGGGGTTTAAGGGGGGTCTCCCCATATAGGGAGTTGACCCCTCAAAAAAAAATTTTCACCATTGGTAGTCGAGTAGGGTGTCATTGGAAAGGTCTCAATGAGATCTTTCCAAAACAGGTCTTAAAATTGCCTTATGAGTACCGAGGGGGGCAGAGGAAGGGGAAACGTACGAACTTTTCGCGTACCCCCCTCGCGATTGAACACCTTCCATCCGAAAAATCTGCAAAAAATCATGAATGTAGGCCTTAATGAGTACAACAACAACAAATACATGAAAAGTCGAACTTCACTCAACTTTGTTAGTAATAGTATGATTTATCGATTTTATGTTTTCTCGAATAAAATCTAAATGGTACCCTTAAATTCAATAAAATTTAGCAAAAAGATGACTATAAGATTGATCTTTTCTGAAAGTTTCATAAAGATAGAATAATATTTAACGAAGTTATAGCGATTTGAATTTTCCCGTATTACTATGGAACAATGTGCCCTGTATTACTATGGAAACATATGGCTATGGAGCCATATGCGCTTTTTACCGACTTAGACACTACAGCTTTGCTAGGATTTGCATGAAAATTTCAGGAATGATAGATATCATGAGGGTGACTACATACAATTGAAACAAGTCGAAGAGGCAGGAGAGAGCTCCTAGCAAAAGGGCTTTGTAGCCATTCTAGGATTCGAAAAAATAGGCCATGAATCGATGCTTACAGTACAAAGGAGTGGCCCCTGAAAAAAATTTCATGAAAGGTAGCCGATATGAGTATCAAATGAAAGTTCTCTATGAGAGCTTTTCAAAACAGTTCTTAAACTGACAGTTTTTGCTTCAGTGCGTGCACAGAGAGGGGGGGGGGGGGGGGGGGAAATACATGAAAAATGTGTTTTCTCCCTCGCGAATGGACACCCGTGATCTAAAAAAATTTGAAAAAATTATCAAGCGAAATATTTATGGGTATAATTTTAACAAATACCTCAGAATTAAAAAATTCCTTCAACCTAGTTAATAATAGTATGATCCTCGAACATGACGTGTTTCTTAATTTTATTCGTTGCTGGTTACGGCATTTTGTAAGTTGAGTACAAAACCCTTCTGATATGAGCATAGGTCTGTCTACCCAACTTGTTTTTCTTGAAAAGCCATCGGTCCTTGGTTTGCTGTGTAAACAGACACGTTTTGACTACTTTGAGTTATCTTCAGTGTCTAAGACATTGAAGATTGTAGTAATCGAGCAGCCCGACTAGGTAAACTGCTCGAGGGACCTTAACGAAAAGAGGAAATTTCTTAATAAGAATAACGCAATAAGTGCGGAACAATTTGATATGCGTTATTATTATTAGTAACTCGAAATAAACCACGCCAATATCACTGCTACCATCATCGATAAAAAGTTTTTTCGAAGAAAAACATATTAAAAAAAAAACTAACAAATAAAATCCATAATCCAATTGCGAAATTCGTTGGGACCAAAATCTGCCAAAACTGCCATGGCGGCTCGTCGAGGGAAGTGGTAAACGGACTGGATACGAAGCGGGACTTGATTTTTCACAAGTACCGGGATAGCCGTCGTGCTAGCGGGAGTAGAATCATCATCACCAAAAATCAGATGATTAAGTTTTTGTTTGTTGAGCGGGTTTTCTCAATGATAATTTAATTAAAAGTGGTGCAAGCAAACAGCGAGTCCAAGAACCGCGCGATTAAAATAGATACATAACTTGTGCTTAACCAAATGACAACAAAAAGCTTTTGCGGGCTCTTACAGCAACTATTCAGAGGAGTCTTTTCTGCCCACGTAACGGCTACTTAGTGAAAATGTATACGGTGTCTGAAAGTGTCCCCGTTAAGAGCGGTAAAAAATCGAATGAGTGATTCTGCCGTATCTTCTACCTATTGTTTTATTTGTGAGTGATTTCACCTGTTGAAAATAAACAACATCCGAAAAAAGGTGAATTATGTCCAATGAGCCGCAGCGTCACTAAATGGTTGACCGAGCGACAAATTGGATAAATCACACGCCACAAGTGAAGAAACAACAGTCCCGCACTCAAGGCTGAAAACCAGGGAGGGTTGCACTAATTACAAATAAATTCACACGGGGAGAGAATATAATTTGTTATGGTTGACTTGAAATCTGAAAGCACTGAAACGGTTTCATGAACATCCAAGGAACGCATGGAAACATGCTTTGAAGCCGGAGGGAGTTTGTTTTACGAATATCGTCCATTGACCGCGTTGTTTACTGGCAAAATGGTTATAAATATATTGAATATGATTACCGGAATCTATTTTAATTCAAGTTGAATGCCATGATGGAAGTTTTATTTAATAAAACTCGTTTGGAATTGTAGAAGTGCCACCGTGATCAATAAAACATTGTGCTGAAACTTTCCACTTAAAGGATACCAATGAAGTTCAGTGTAATTTAATTGAAATTTTGGGGAAGAATTAAAAGCATAATAACAGTGATAAAAGTACACACGTTACTTTCTTTTCCCAAAAGTGTCCTCGATCCCATGTTTGACTGCTCTTTGAAGAGAGGAAAATTGTCCATTCATTGGTCGAAATGGCTCAGCTTGCATATTTGTAATCAAATTCATTTTCGCCTTCACAAAATACTCCAACTGAAAATAGAAAAAAGGACAGCCTCCTTTTAATTTTGTGTATTATATTTTTTGTTTTTCTTCTCGAAATCGATTTTCGACCGTAATCGTTCGATCATCTTCAGTGATTAGTTTGCATCTAAAAAATTCCCATAACAAGTGCGCGCCGTGCTCTACTTTGTTCCGTGAAGCTTGCTAGTTCGGCAAAATGAAAGTCTCTCTTGTTCGATTAAGTGGCGAAACCGTCATTTCAGTGAGACCAATCAAAAACTTCACACGCTCCCACCAATCGCAATTGGGTGGCTGATATCAAAAAGTTGGTTCATGGGGAAGGTAAATTAATGTGGTGAATGTATCTTGCCGAGGAATTGAGTATCGGAAAAATATCTCTTCAAACGAAACCCCAGCATTGTTACTTATGTGACTTGCCGCGAGTGCCGTGGGCATTAATAAATGACTTTTCCAAAGCAGTATGCCGTGGTTGTGCTAACTATGAAGGTGCAGATCAAACTGAGCTCGCACTGGATGTGGCACGTCAAATGAAACACCTACCCCAGGCAGCTAAGAAAAATAGTTAAAAATATTCCGCCTTTAGTAGAACTTTCAAAATAAAAAAATGAAAGAAAGTATATGCCCTTTAATTCTACTATTTATTTTAAATTTCGTATACAATTGTTTCGTTCTCTACTTGAGAAGTACTGAGGAAGTTCTCAAATAGAGAACGAAACAATTGTATACGAAATTTAAAATAAATAGTAGAATTAAAGGGCATATACTTTCTTTCATTTTTTTATAGCTAAGAAAAGTCACCCAAAAACAGTGAGTGCAACAGCTAGCGGAGTGCGGTTCAACGATCGGGAGGTTGACTCGTACGAATATCGGGTGTTGAAGGACTACAAGAAGGTTGATTCCTACTATTCTACCTATCGACCTGTTGAGGACGTGAGGTTTTTGCTTGATCCATCTAAATAAGACTTTAATTAACAGCATCTTGTTGAGAGTGTTTTTTTCGGAGTGGCTATAAAATTTTATTCTTTTTGCAATTTATTTTTCATTATAACTGTGTTAAAAGAGTTGCAGGCCCTTACCCGCCCCAAAAATGAGCGCTCGTTGGAGGAGAACCGGGTAAGTACCCCTTTTTGATAAATTGCAATTTTTGAACAGCTCGAGCTGGTCGCACTTTTTCGAATTTAAATTGTATTTCCATAAGAATAAATGGGAAGTCTGATTTTGAATCTCATCCGTTTAGTTTAGCATGAATGTTGAATAGTTTGCTAATAATTTGTTGCTATTCCAAATTTATGATTTCAGTAAAAATGGAAATTAAATTTCTATGTTGAATTTTTGAAGACAGATTTTATTTGAAACAAAAAAAAGTATGGCAAAATAGAGATGATATACTGGATGGTGTCATGTTCATATGAAAAAAGTGCAAGTTGTTGTTGTTGTTTTGTTTTCGTTATTGACTCGCAGTCGCACAGAAATTTAATTGAGAAAATGGTGCTAAGATAAATAAAAGAAAAACTCGGTCTTTTCATTTCACACGAATCTTGACCGCTTATGGGACCCACCACGTTGGCTGGCCACTCCAGTCATGAGCTAGCCATTGGGAGAGCTTACGCCTTTTCCTTTATTGTTATAGGTGCCTTCCGTAAAAGTTTCTTATTTATGGTAAAGTTTTATATGACTTTTTTTTCATTTAAGGGAAAAGTTCAAGCGAATTACGTTTGTATGGATTTTTCATTTAAATGAAAAATTTGTGACCATGTCTACAATGGACCTTGATCCAGATGGAGGGTGCGAGGGGGCACCGCTTCCACCTCTGGTTGCCCAACTCTAATTTGGGGGCCGTTAATATCAATTCTAATGACGAAATCCTCTCGCGTCTTGCACGCGTGAATCAAGCTCGGTCAGTCGCATGTCAGCACTAATATCTTCGCTCGCCGAGGCAGCGGACCATCGCTGCAGTCCTGAATGGATAATGAACATCCTTCAATCACTACAAGATGACTCAAAAGAGTCGAAACACGTCTGGCTTAGACAATGAAGATGACTCAAAGGTGTCAAAATGCGTCTGCTCACACAACAAAGCAACACCAGACGGCTTTTCAAGAAAAAAGAGAATTGGCCTGCGGATATCTTATGAACAAAATAATTGACTACCATGATTTACTTTGTGACAGGTCTTTTATACATCTTTTCACCACAGAATATGGCTACTTAATTGCTATCATTGATTACTTTTGTCTCCTGAGGATTAAAGCGAGACTCTAAAGTAGTCCTCAATTGAAATCTTTTCAAAATTTAGGAAGTTCTAGAGTTTTGAGAAGCCAAGTTCTCCTGTTACTTTCGTGGGATGGTAAATGCGTTCTTGCAGAGAGTGGCAGAAATAGGACTTGCCAAAGAAAGTTTTGCGGGCGGAAAAAGTTCAAATCGCTGCTGAACTGTTTAAGCAAGATCGTTGATTTTAGTTTTGCTGAAAGTTCGGTCTATAATCACAGGCTTTAGAACGAGATGGGATCACACTCTATATAAAGATGGCCTCGACACCGTCAAACCAAGAGGTTTTTATCATCTAATTCGTGAACGCGAATTTTTTTTGTACTGGGTTCTTGTGCTGAGGAAAAGAACGCATCCCACATCACCGCAATGCTAGCCTGCAAGCACATTCACGTTTCCTCAGACAAAGCCAATTTTGGCAAGCATCAAAATCTTCATTTGCTGAGGCAGCAACCCATCGCTGCAATCCTTAGCGGACATTTAAAACTTATTCAATCGCTACAGTCGGGCGTTGCTTTATTGAGTGAAGAGACGCGTTTTAAATCGAATCGCGTCTGCCCATTCACTAAAGCAATGCCCAATGGCTTTTCAAAACGAAAAAAGCCGAAATACACAAAATATTTGACTGAGAAATATCTACTTTGGCAAAATGTAGAGCAGAGATAAGTACGGGCTGTGGTGGAATTATATTGAGAGTCCACTAGTAGATGCATTGGCTACTTCAACTAATGTATGAACTAATGTATGTACTTGTATATGTAATGGTTCTTTTATTTTGCCCGGGAGTGACTTAATTCTGGCAGAATTTGAAGAACAGAGTATAATCCAAATCGAGTATTCAACTAGTTCTCTACAGTAAGCTATCTACTTTATAACATAGGGTTCAAAATATGGTAAATTAACAGTACAACAATAATATTACCCAATACGCCGTGTATTGCATATTGTATTCGCTGGCAATAGAAGGGCCAGGAATGGTCAAATAATAAATGCACTTATTCATGAAAAGTTTACAAGATGTGCTTCCCTACTTAATACTATTCTTCCTTTTCTCCTTTTTCGTAGCCCTACAGCCCCTCTTGGGCCTTCATTTCCTGCAATAGTCTGGTTCCATCGACCGTGTCCTCCAAATTTTGAAACCCAAACAACGATGAACAGTCTTCGTCGACCTTGTCACACCAATGTTTCCTCGGTTCCCCCAATAGTCTCGGCCCTTCATGTCTCCCAACGAATACCTTTTTGGTTATCCGTTGTTCATCCATACGATCCACATCACCAGCCTATTGCAGCTTCCGCAATCTTATAATCATTGAGACCTTCAGCTTGTCAAAAATGTCATACAGCTCATGGTTGTATCGAATCCGCTCCAATTATCCGCCTCAGGACCCGTATTTTGAAGCCGTCCAATTTGTTGATGTAGTCCGCATAGGCTACAACTTGACTTGGCTTGTATAATAACGTACCTCTCGTTACGACAGGTAGGTTTCTTATGACATATTCCAGAGTCAAATTGAATAACAATGGAGCCAGCCCATCTCCTTGCTTTAGTCCAATATGTGTGTGCAGTATGTCGGTGAGCTGGTTACTGATATGAACTATGGAGGTTACTGACGTCATTGTCATTTTGGTAAGACGGACTAAAGCAAAGTATTTTTTGGTACAGCACGTTACGATCAATACTGTCATATGCTTGCTAATAATCAACGAAGATCTATGTTGGTCTCCCAGTATTTTTCAAGTACTTGCTTTACTTTAAACCGTTGGTCTTTCATTTATCTACCTGCTCTAAAGCCACCTTGATACTTACCAATAATTCTGTTTTCTCACTATCTGATTTGGTTTTCTAAAATCTTTGCTCCTCAGGTATAATATACTCGTACAACGCTAAGAGGTTGGAGTCGGTCGAGAAACAGTTCCTACTTTTTGTATTAAGATCATTTACAACCGGGTAGGTTTGACAGACTACGATCATATACTTATCAAGTATAAATGCTTGCGCTGTGTGTGTGTGCCAGTCTGGTATCCGATTTCCTGAGTGATATTATTATTGTTCAATATCTAGCCGATAAAACTTCCTATGAGCCCTGATAAATCACCAGACCCAGAAAAACCTGGAAACAAAGAACGGGTTTCTTCTCTTTTCAAGCGGACAAGGATCGACAACAGAGGACCAAATATGACGAGCAACACGAAATTTTTCGTGGAATCCATCGAAGGCAGAAATTTACAACAGCGACAGAGGTATAATTAACGACCAAAGTAAGGAAGATTAGTGATGGACGATCATTAAGAAGGGCGCTGGCAAAATAACTTCGTGACGCAAATTACTTTGGGGCCCCCCAAATAGGTAGACGTAAGTTAAGTTTTGCATTTTGTTTAAATAAAGTTAATTTTTAAAATTATTGCACATCATCATTAAATAAATAATTAAAGGGTTAATCATATTTTTCGTCATTAAAAAAATATTGTTACAGAGGTAAATTGTACACCTGGCTCGGGTGTGTTTGGGAATATAGTTCGAGTGTGATTTGTGATTTTTAGCGCGGGTGTGTTCAGGTTTTCGATCGATGCGAGTTACGTCGGGAAATCCGAATCTGGTGAAGTTCTGCAAAGTGGTCGCCCCGGTTGAGACTAATCCTCCCCTGTTAGAAGAATAGCGTGTCTTATTTCTCGTTGTGTGAGGGGTGTTCAGTGGCCACGTTTCTCGCTTGGTGGCTATTTGGGACCAGAGAATAAGTCAGTTGCACCTCCTACGTCCGTCTCCGATGGTAAGCCGGGTCCGAGGTCCTTAGCCGAAGGAACTCCCACGCAGAGGGTAACACCTTTCAGCACGAACATTATTTTTCTTTTATGCCATGTTTCCTATAATTTAGAGATATTTGTGGCCCAAAGCATCTACAGAAAATAGGGAAATAAATCCCCTGTATCCTGATTTCCTAGAAACCTCCCTACACACACATGCATTGTGGTTTCGAAGTATGCCGGTGCACGGTCGTGTATTCTGTATATACATGGTAATAAAAAAAATGTATGTATTTATTTCAAATATTTATGAATCTCGACATTTATTTAATCAACCATGAGATCTATAATGATAAGAAAATTACTCAACCAAAACTAAACTGAAGTAATAACTAAAAATAATAAATCGAAGCGGAACGTAAGGAGAAAAACATCAATCAGCAAAACATAGCTCGAAGTTCACTTGCAGTGGTAAGCTTGGAAGCAATGCTAGTTTCTCAAAATGTGCAAATAAATGTCACATTTTGGCAGCGTATTTTTGTGGAAGAAGAACAATTTTAAAATTTGCATTTTCTGCCTCTTGAAAGATTGTCAAATACAGGGAATTGCTCGAATTGGTCAAATCGTTTTTCGAAACTCGGTGCTACTGCCTGTTTGTACCTTTTGAGCGGCCTCTCAGAGAGTAACGGAGGCTGCTCCTATTCCACTGCTGTGTCACCAGATGTAGCATCAACACTATTCATGAGAACGTCGACTATGTCAATCCTGAACCACAGTAAATATTTTGCCTTAAGAGATTCACAATCGATTTTGTATTGCCTCCAAGCATTTGGTACCGCAAGATCTAAAAAATGAGCCATCACTTTTGTTGGCCACTTCTTGGTTTTCAGGTATGTTTGGTAATACTCAAGGAGTTGATTAAGCACGTCCATACCTCGCATGTTTTTTTTGTAATTCATAAACATACTTGGGGCCGTCACTTGAATGTATGTTTATTGTTTTTTGTCCCATCGATTGACCGATGAGGTTTTGTCACCTCCAGTGCAATTAGAAGCCATCAATACGCCTTTGCTATCCTTCCATTTAACCACTGCAGGCCATGAGAAGTAAATTGTATTATATTGCTATGTTTAATTGCTTTGTCTTCCTTCAATTTCAATTTCTTTTGATCTGGAATTCGATTGAACAAAATTATTCCGGTGATATGCAAATGCATTTCTTTAAGACGGTCCAGTTGACCTACAGTAGTAAAGTAGCGAACAAAATACAAGCGACTATTTGGAAGAATACTCTGTGCTAGACAAAGAACAGCAGCTGGACCTTCACAGAGGGAGGGCTGTGTTTTTTTGAATAGCAAATTTCAAAATGTAGCATCAAGCCGTCACTTGTTGTAATAACAAATTTTTTTAGTCCTGATCGCCTTGGTTTATTTTAAACGACAACACGGAATTTGCATTTCCCAGTTAAGGGGATAATTTGTTCATCTATTGAGTAGGTACCAGGGCTTCTTTCAAAAGCTTTAAATGCTTTTTTCATAGCATCAAGCGCCGGTTGTACTTTCCAAAGTGGGTTAGTATTTCCTGTGAGAGGCTCGTCAAATTCGATGACATACATATTATTTCTTAAAAGCAAAAAGCAATGTCGTGGTATCTGATTAGTGATAACTTCGAGTCTCATTCCAGCATGGCAAAATATAGGAATGCGAGGAAAGGGAATGTAGCCCATTACCAGTAACATGTAATGTGACGACTACGCCCAGGAATCGAAGTGATTCCGATCCCGAACCCTTGTAACCTGCCAGATGGATATGTCCTCGAAGTGCCAGCGGACTTCATCTGTTGTGCGGATATCGTTGTGCAGAAAATATTTTTTTTTCTGTCCAAATATTTAGATCCGTGGATATAAATATTCGGAATATAGAATTAATCCAACCCCGGCACATTTCGAGACATAGCCATCTGGAAATGCCCCTCCACCGTGGCCATCGAGAAAACTATGCCACTGGCGACATCTGAAGAAGCACATTTCCGCCATATGAAGTGCCATTCCACGCACATATGTTTTGTCCGAGGTGACAACCGGAAATTTTGACAGCCACATGGAGGCGCGAAACGTCATCGTAAAGTTCTTCATGAGAATATCGAAGGTATTACAAAACCAGCTATACGTCGTTTGGCGCGACGTGGTGGAGTGAAACGTATTCCCGGTTTAATCTATGAAGAAACGCGTGGTGTGCGTAAAGAGTTTTTGGAAAACGTCATTCGTGAGGCAGTGACATTCACCGGAGCAGAACATTAGGAAAGAGGTTAGTTTAGTTAATAACTAAAAAGAAAGTTAGAATTGACTCACAATCATGTGCCCTACAGCCGCCGCCGCCGTCGTCCAATTCGAAATACGGCCGCCGCTCTCTCCTCGTTGCTGCCGCGCGCTAAATAAATTTGAAAATAAAAATTCCATCTGAGAAATAAAAATTCAAAATAAATTTGATGAAACAGAGAATTGGGAACGCGGCGTAGAAAATGCATAAATAATTGTAGGAACGCGCGATTGAGGACTTGACTGGAGAGACTTGAAAGACCAAAGAAAAGGGTGAGCGTGGTGGAACGTGGAAAACAGTGCCTGTAGTCGCAAGGAGAAGCGAATCAGGGAAAATCTCGAGTGGATTGTGTAACTTTATGTTAGCCCAACGGAACACCAGCACCAGCAGCCATTGCCATCAAACTATTTTCGGATTACTTCCATCGCTGACATCGTGCAAGGGACACAAGCAAGCAAGCAAACACGGCGACGAACCGAGTGCCTAGAAAAATGTCAAAAAGGACAACATCATCAAACTGGTGACTTTCCATTGCCAGCCGGTTGGGTTATTGCCCGCGATTACGACGGCAAAGTCTACTACATTAACCACAATAACAAGGATACAACGTGGTTGGATCCTAGAGACAGGTGCGTGCCTTTGTCGTCAAACATGCCACAGATTCCATGAATTTTACAATGATTAGGAATTTATGAAAAAAAAACCAAAAGAAATTACTAACAAATTATAAAAGACAAAAATGTATTAACCGGACTAAAACTGTTCGATTTTCTTGTTATAATTTTTAAACATGTATTATTAGATGAAAAACGGGGGCATGTCAAAAGATGGTATAACATGAATGTCAACTAAACATTATTCTTTAAATCCAATGAAATCTTTTAAAACTTTAATCAATGATTTCAAATGACAACTGATATGCGATAATTGAATGAGCTTTCTTGGAATAATTATAAGAAGTAAAATATCAAAAATCATATTATAGACAGATACATTTCACTATTGATAAATCCCGGTTTTCCGCACAATTTAAGTTTTCTGAGAAAAAGTAATAGACACAAAAGTAGTCTTTATAGTGTTCAACAACCCATACAATACTTTTCTTTCGCAATTTCAATATTTATATGACACCATAATTTTCTTTAATGTATCCCAACTTTGAACGTTATTTTCGTATAATTTACTTCGGATTCAAATTAACTTTGTATTTATTGTCATATGTAGGACATTCGAAACTATTTTGTTTTCAATCGAATCAAGACATTGGTGTGTCAGTCTCAGAAAGTTTAGCTTATATTCAGGAACAAGGTATCCCTGAAAGATAGGAACACAGAATACGATAATATTAAACAATGCCATTGATTTATTTGTTCAACGAGGCCTAGCCCAACGTAATGTGTCAAATGGTTCCAAGCTTGGTTCTTAGTCCGATAGAAGAGGCGTTTGTTAGATAGTCCAGAAGTTCTGCGCTCCAGGAGGTCTCACGCTCAGGGCGTAAATAGTATTCAACTCACTACTACAAAAATATTATTTGCTTTAACGCTGTTTCCTTTGAGTGATTTTCATGTTACTGATTTAAATCATTTGTTTCGTCCGTATTTTGAGTCCTAGCTTTTCACGGTTTCTTCGAAAAAAATATATTTTAAATACTGAGCTTCAGTAACGCATTTTAGTCTAGTGAAAGTCGAGAGATTTTATATCGAATCGCAAATGTTGGGAGATTTATATTCATGAATTGATTACCGATAGAGATAAAACAGCTAATAAAATGACTTTCCAAGCCCAACGGAGTATTCAACAGTTCAAAACCATTTTTGCTTTGTTCATTCGTTTTCCATATCGTATCTGTTAAATCAAAACGATTTATCATATGTTTTACACACACATAAACCCATGTTAGCTTACTCGAAAGAAAGAACAAAATTCAAATCGCAAATCTGCAACTGATACTCTCTCCTTAAGTTATTAGATTTTTGGGTTCATCTTTGAAGATAAATCCCTGTGTATAGCTTAAACTAGGAAGCTGATGTTTCTGCATTATTTTCCACTTTTTAACTTACGTTGCTAGTACATAGCTTAATTTGATTAGTTGATTGCAATATCTCGTTGAACTTAGTCGCTAAACAAACGATATGATATGCAAAAAGTTTCGAAGAAATGAGAATAAAAAGTGCTAACTATAATATTAGATGCTAGATGTTAGCTGTTATGAAGATAATCAGAAAACTAATTTCCACAAGTTGCCGCCCCTGATTTCATTTCTTTACTGCACGATCTCTAATTCACTTATATTTACTTTAGCTATTTTACCTCTTATTTATCCCGGAATCGTATCCATATAGTTTTTTTTCTTATTTTGTAAATAATATCGGTATAACCTTATTCACAACATGTTTGGGGAAGTTCTCTGTGTTTTTTTCTGATAATATTAGGATATATTTTTAAATCTTTTTAATTACCGCGAATGACTTATGTATAATGTTTCCATGTTCAGACATTAATCAAAACGCACTTCTTTTGCATTCGGCTGTCTTCCTCATAAAGAAAAGAACTATATTTACATAATATCGCCGTCTTTTAAATGAAAATTGTTTGCCATGTTTCTTATTTTTTTATTGAATTTTTAAGGTTTATTTAATGAGAAAAATAAAAAAAATATGGAACAAAAAAATCAATGAATTATATACTGGGATATCATGTACAATAAAATAAGTAAAGAAAAGACAGTTCTTTTGATATTAGCTTTTCGCATATATATACAATATTTTCATTTTTCTGTTTGTTTTTCTTTTCAAAATACACTTATACACACATAATAAATATATTTTAAATTAAGTAAAAATAATATTTGATATGAGGGTAAATATCATAATTTGATTTTGTTCAGCTCTTATGTCCCCTCTCATTGTCATTATTCAACATAGATTGCCCAGGATATATAAGAATATATGATATGTAAGAATTGAATAAACTAAGAATGAATTGCTAATTTAACCACGACTTTCCTTTTCAGTGACTCTTCTTTTTCAGTGGGAACAGAGAGTGTAGGGTAAGTATGCCGTCGCGAGGGTAGGGTTTCTGCAAATCCGCTGAAGTCGGTTTCGCGTCGCGCGCGGTACGCGGTACCTTTGCTTGTTTCGCCATTTCCTTAGAGTAGTTTTCTTCGGTTTAAGTTCGAGTAGTATATTTTTCGGTACCGCGTCGGTGAATCGGTAACGCGCCTGTGGATTTTTGTAGCGTTTTTGATTTGAGATCTGTGGATAGATCCCATCCAGAACTAACGTAATGTAGGTTTCTCGTTCTGGATGAGTGAATGTTGACGCGTTTAGAAAACGGGCAATTTCAGGTGACTGAAATATTGTAGTTGAGCGTAATCCATTCGGAGACCCGCGACCGAAATCCTCTCCGAACTAGCTGGCCGACAAGCAGTCACCGCGTGAATGGATTACGGTGCACGGATTGGTTGACCTGTTGGTACCATCCGTTGGCACTACTCAGACTTAACGTCTAGAACCGATGAGAGGTCGGTTCCGCGTTCGAGCTGAAGGTAGAAAATCATTACAAATGGCGCCCAACGTGGGGCCCAAAAACATCCTAAGGGGGAAAGAACTTCGCGTCTTCTGACGAGTTGGTCCTTTACGGAGGATGTAAGGTACTTTGGTACTCGAGTCCCACTATCAGGAGCAGTGGAATTGTGTGATACACATTAGAGGTCGCTTCACGTGAGTTGTAGCTTCCGCTCTCCTTTTGTTTGATTTTTTTTTTTCTCGCGACAGAATCCTTCCGATGTGTTGTCCCAGGTTAACCCCTGTAAGGACCTTCTATTTTCTTGATGGAACTGCCAGTCTGATGGGTTTACCTATCAGCATGGACTCTCAAGAAAATAGAAGGCTACCTTGCCTTTATGTCGCGGAAGGATTCTAACTATTTCTTATGCGTGTTAGACGAGTGGTATCGGTTCAACGTTCGATGGCGTATGCTGGAGTTGCGAAGCCCGGAATGCTTCCACGCGTCGGGAATTTTGACCGCGTACAAAGTCGTTACGGTAGCTCTACCACTTGTCTCGTCGAGTCACTTTAACGTAGTTTAGAGACGGTTTTTTTTTGTAATGTATGAGGGTATGGGGTTAAATTTCGTAAATCGACCAAAAGCACCCTTTCTTCGGCAGATTACCACGCACTCTCTTTTCCCGTTGAAGGAGTCGACCACTGGAAAGGAAAGTATATACTAATTAAATTTTTTTTTCTCATTTTTTTACGTAAATAGCTCGCCACTATCGGCCACTAAAGTATTTTTAAGCCTTTAGTCATATTATATAATTACATTTTTTCTTTTTTTTCGTCACTAAGACATAGCACCCACCCAAAACCAGCAAAAATCAAAGATGGCAACGAAGCGGACCCCAGACAAGCGTTGGACCAGATCCAAAACGGTCCAACCAGCTAACTGCGGGATCTGCTTCGAAGACGTAGTGGAGGGCGTACACAGCGTGCGATTGGATTGTGGACATTTATTCCATCGTGCCTGTGTACAACAGCTCCTCCTCACGTCAGAGCTGTGTCCCTTATGCCGGCGACCCATAGATCGGTCTGCCCTAGACGCCCCCCTCGGAACGCCCCTACCAACGCGTGGAGCAGTGGCGAAAGGAGCTCCAGAAGCCGAATCGTCACAACCACTCTTAGACCTGCAAGGAGCAGTAGGCGGTGAAGTTCCGGCTGCAAGTGTCGTGTCCGAGGTGATAACCATGCCTTCCGCCCACTCCATTGACACCCTCGTGGCGTTGATGAGGGATATGTCGGAGAGGATTGGCAACCTGGAGGGAAAGATCCAGAATCTCCCGTTGAGCCAACCCCCCAGCCGCGTGAGAACTCCGCTTGGCTGGGAGCCAAATCCCAGTGTGGCGATGCCCCCCTCCCGACAATCCGAGCAATGGGTCCCACCCCCAAGGAACTCGGGAATGGATCCCAGAGCTCCCGAATACAGACCGCGACACAGTACCGGACCTCCGTTGGTACCTCCAGCCCCCGAGGCAGTTCAGTACAACAGGTCAATCGAGGATGTGATTCCCCCCGGGAACGCATTGGCACCTTTTCGAGACCCGACGCCTCGTATCATGGAGAGTTGGCGCCTGAACTTTACAGGGTTCAACGATATGATATCGGCGGACCGGTTCCTTTTCCGGATTCAGGCGTTGGTGTCCAGCACCCTGGGAGGTGATTCCTCGGCCTTCCTCCGGCATGCCCATCTTTTGTTCAGCGGCGACGCTGCCGACTGGTACTGGAGCTTTAAAGAGTCAACGCCACGTCCCACTTGGCACTCTTTCAGTGCAGCCTTCCGCAATCGATTTGAGGATGGCTTCACTGAGAGAGAGCTAAGAGAGCAAATAAAGAAACGGAAACAAGGCGCTCACGAACCGTTCGACCAGTACTACACAAGTATAGTGAGATTGAGCACTCGCCTGCGAAATACCATGCCCGAGGACGAATTAGTAGAAATTATCAGAGAGAACATGCGCTGGGATCTCCAGAACAGCCTGCTACATTTTCCCATCAACACCATACAGGGATTGCGCCTCCATGCGCGTAGACAAGAACACTTGGATGAGCGACGAGGTACCTTCCGCCCACAACCTCGCATAACGGGACCAAATCCCCGAAATCATCACACCGCGGAGTTGATGGCAGCAGACCACCTGCTTGCTGATCCAGTACCAGTACCGAGGAGCGGAGCACCACCGGAGCTTGAGGACCCCGCATTGATTGATCGACCCTCCCTTGAAGCACTTACAAGCCCGACGGTCTGTTGGAACTGCCGACAACCGGGACATCGGTTCTATGCATGTCCAGCGGAGCCGACGCTTTTCTGCTACCGCTGCGGGAAGGCCGACACATACGCACCTGACTGTGCAAATTGCAAAGGGCGAAAAAACTTGCCACCGAGTGCCGCGACCACCCGTCGGCACTCCTAGACCCCATCACCAGCGATGACCCAGCTCCCAACATGACTCCAACTCTGCTGACTCGCACCGCTAAACACAGTTCTCCCGAAGTTCCACAACCGACGCCGTCCTTCGCCGAGGCCAATGCGCAGGGAAATGATAGCGAGACGAAGGCTCCTTGGCATGTAAAACCTTTTCATGTCAGGTTGCGGAATTATTTGGCTACTCGACAGCGCATCTTCCATGAGGAATTGGCCACAACTGTCCCACCGCGAAGCAAGCGAGCCACGCGTCGGATGCGGAGCTTCTGGAGAAAAGTCAGGCAGTCGAGAAAAAGGTTGAAGGACATATACTTAGACGAATTATTGAGGGATGATGTTCGGCCATATGCGTCAGTACACCTCCTGCAAAAACGAGTATCAGGCTTAGTCGATACGGGAGCCAGTGTGAATTGCATATCTGCCGAGTTTGCAGGGGAGGTACTGGCAAAGCACGCGGACCAAATCCGTCATTTCACCTCCTGGTTAAGCACGGCGGACGGAACTCGTCACTCTGTAGTGGGAAAAATTATGACGGATGTCACCTTTAAAGGGGTAACTAAACCTATGGAATTTTTCATCATACCTCAGTTAACCCAGAATCTTTATTTAGGAGTGGATTTCGTTCGAAAATTTAACTTGGCCCCGGCACTATTTTCCAGTTCGACCCTGGAGTCCGTCACCACCGTTCCTGACCAATCTCAACCCACTAACTTATTACGGCATACACTGGATGTAACTCAGCAACTGCGTCTCGACTCGGCTATATCGGCTTTTCCCTCGCACGAGAAGGAAGGTCTCGGGCGGACTGCCCTGGTGTTCCACACTATAGATGTGGGGGATGCTAAACCCATAAAACAGAGACATTTCGCCATATCTCCGGCGAAGGAAAAATCGTTATATGCCGAAGTGGATCGAATGCTAGCATTAGGCGTAATCGAAGAATCACAGAGCGCGTGGGCTTCCCCAGTCACCTTAGTGGTCAAGCCGAACAAGGTCCGGTTATGCTTAGATGCCAGACGCTTGAACGCCGTCACAGTCAAGGACGCATATCCTCTACCGTTGATCGAAGGCATTTTGAGTCGATTGCCTAAAGCCCATTTCATCACGAGCTTAGACCTCAAGGACGCCTTCTGGCAAATTCCTTTAGACCCCGGTTCAAAGGAGAAAACAGCCTTCACAGTCCCAGGCCGGCCCTTATATCAATTCGTGACCATGCCATTCGGATTGTGTAATGCCCCCCAAACAATGACGCGCCTTATGGACAAGGTGATACCACCTCATTTGCGGCACCAAGTTTTCGTTTACTTGGACGATCTGTTGCTTATAACCGAGACCTTTGACGAACACATCGACCTGCTTCAGGAGGTGGCTCTACACATCCGGAGGGCAAGATTAACCATCAACATAAGGAAGAGCCAGTTCGTGATGACGGAGGTGAAGTATTTAGGTCACATCATTGGGCATGGGCATATCAAGACCGATCCGGAAAAGACTCAAGCGATTGACGTTTTTCCACTACCCAAGACCACCAAACAGTTACGCCGATTCTTAGGGTTATGCGGATGGTACCAGCGTTTTGTACGTGACTATGCCACCATTACCACTCCTTTGACCGACATGCTGCGTAAGGGACGTAAATTCGTCTGGGAAGAGCCCAGCTTGCGAGCCTTTGAAGAGCTAAAGAAGAGTCTGACTACGGCCCCCGTACTGCACAGCCCGGACTTTGACAAACCGTTCTCAATCCATTGTGACGCGAGTCAACATGGGGTGGGAGCAGTCTTAGTCCAGGTTGCACAAGACGGCGAGGAGAGACCTATAGCCTTCATGTCTCACAAGCTGAACCCAGCCCAGCGAAATTACACGGTCTCCGAGCAAGAATGTTTAGCCGCGGTGTTGGCAGTGAAACGCTTCCGAGCCTATGTGGAGGGACACACCTTTGAAATCGTTACGGATCACGCTTCTCTGAAATGGTTAATGAGCCAGACTGATCTCAACGGCCGATTGGCCAGGTGGGCACTGAAACTACAGGCATTTGACTTCACAATTCGCCACCGAAAAGGAAGCCAGCATGTAGTCCCCGACACCCTATCCAGAATGTTCGCCCCTGAAGGAGCCGAGTTGGTCCAAGAGGACGACAGCCCCCAATTGATCGATTTGGACCATCCTGCCTTCAAGTCAGCCAGCTACACCCAACTGATTCACACTATCCAGAATCAACTGTCCCAGCTTCCTGAACTGCGGTTGACGGATGGATTTATTTATAAGCGGATGGGACACGCATCCGGAGACCCCATACAAGAAGAAGAACAGTGGAAGTTGTGGGTGCCCGAAGAATTAACCACTGATCTTATCAGACGGGCTCATGACCACCCATCAAGTGCGCACGGCGGATACGGTCGTACACTTAGGCGGTTGAAAACCTGTTTCTTTTGGCCTAAGATGGCCCAACAGATAAAAGCGTACGTAGCCTCTTGTGAGCTATGCAAGTGCACTAAAGCGCCCAACACCATCCTTCGGCCACCCATGGGTAAGGTTGAGGTCCCCGAACGCGTGTTCCAGCGCTTGTACATTGATCTTATCGGTCCTTACCCTCGATCTGCTTCTGGTCACACGGGAGCTGTCGTGGTCCTGGACCAGCTCTCCAAATTCCCTATCATAGAGCCACTACGTAACATGCACACTGGACCAATAATCAGCTTTTTGGAGAACCGAGTCTTTCACATGTTTGGAGTTCCGGAGAAACTTGTCTCCGACAATGGGGTCCAGTTCACCTCCAGCAAGTTCCGAGACCTAATGTCCAAATACGGCATCATCCACCAACGAACTGCCGTCTATTCACCACAAGCCAACGCATCCGAACGACTGAATCGTACGCTCATAGCGGCCATTCGCGCCTATGTCCACCCGAATCAGAGGGACTGGGATCGCAAATTGTCCGCCATCACTAGTGCGCTGCGCTCGTCGTACCACGCCACGACCGGCATTTCGCCGTATTTTGCAGTGTTCGGCCAGTACATGATCGGTCATGGGAGCGCTTACCGGCTATTGCGGCAGCTGAAATCGCTAGAGGACCCAATCGTGGTTCTAGAACCGCACGAAAAGCTCCAACTTCTGCGAGATCAACTGCGGGAGAAGATTGAAGAAAGTAGACGGATGGGAGAGGAGCGGTACAACTTGCGATCTCATCCTTCTGGCTTTAAGGCCGGCGACGAAATATATCGTCGAAACTTCCGACAGAGCGATGCCACCCGCCATTACAATGCCAAACTAGACAAGAAATTCGTGAAGTGTCGAGTCATGCAAGTCATAAGCCCCACCCGGTACCTCATCGCGGACATGACTGGTAAGACCCTGGGAATTTACCACGCAAAAGACCTTAGACGATGAAGTGCAACTAATTCCCACGAGAAACCTTGGCTTATCCCAAATCTCTGCCTAGACGAAGGCCTCCGAATAACACCTGACTTCCTACTATATAGTCACTGTCGAGTCTTCACGAACAGGGTTGTAGCCTATCCTTCGAAACGGATCTTCGACCCGCCACGTCCCTAACCAAGACCTTTTACAAAGGAGACGGGATCGTAATTACTTCGATTTTGGGGGGGGGAATGTGTAATGTGACGACTACGCCCAGGAATCGAAGTGATTCCGATCCCGAACCCTTGTAACCTGCCAGATGGATATGTCCTCGAAGTGCCAGCGGACTTCATCTGTTGTGCGGATATCGTTGTGCAGAAAATATTTTTTTTTCTGTCCAAATATTTAGATCCGTGGATATAAATATTCGGAATATAGAATTAATCCAACCCCGGCACATTTCGAGACATAGCCATCTGGAAATGCCCCTCCACCGTGGCCATCGAGAAAACTATGCCACTGGCGACATCTGAAGAAGCACATTTCCGCCATATGAAGTGCCATTCCACGCACATATGTTTTGTCCGAGGTGACAACCGGAAATTTTGACAGCCACATGGAGGCGCGAAACGTCATCGTAAAGTTCTTCATGAGAATATCGAAGGTATTACAAAACCAGCTATACGTCGTTTGGCGCGACGTGGTGGAGTGAAACGTATTCCCGGTTTAATCTATGAAGAAACGCGTGGTGTGCGTAAAGAGTTTTTGGAAAACGTCATTCGTGAGGCAGTGACATTCACCGGAGCAGAACATTAGGAAAGAGGTTAGTTTAGTTAATAACTAAAAAGAAAGTTAGAATTGACTCACAATCATGTGCCCTACAGCCGCCGCCGCCGTCGTCCAATTCGAAATACGGCCGCCGCTCTCTCCTCGTTGCTGCCGCGCGCTAAATAAATTTGAAAATAAAAATTCCATCTGAGAAATAAAAATTCAAAATAAATTTGATGAAACAGAGAATTGGGAACGCGGCGTAGAAAATGCATAAATAATTGTAGGAACGCGCGATTGAGGACTTGACTGGAGAGACTTGAAAGACCAAAGAAAAGGGTGAGCGTGGTGGAACGTGGAAAACAGTGCCTGTAGTCGCAAGGAGAAGCGAATCAGGGAAAATCTCGAGTGGATTGTGTAACTTTATGTTAGCCCAACGGAACACCAGCACCAGCAGCCATTGCCATCAAACTATTTTCGGATTACTTCCATCGCTGACATCGTGCAAGGGACACAAGCAAGCAAGCAAACACGGCGACGAACCGAGTGCCTAGAAAAATGTCAAAAAGGACAACATCATCAAACTGGTGACTTTCCATTGCCAGCCGGTTGGGTTATTGCCCGCGATTACGACGGCAAAGTCTACTACATTAACCACAATAACAAGGATACAACGTGGTTGGATCCTAGAGACAGGTGCGTGCCTTTGTCGTCAAACATGCCACAGATTCCATGAATTTTACAATGATTAGGAATTTATGAAAAAAAAACCAAAAGAAATTACTAACAAATTATAAAAGACAAAAATGTATTAACCGGACTAAAACTGTTCGATTTTCTTGTTATAATTTTTAAACATGTATTATTAGATGAAAAACGGGGGCATGTCAAAAGATGGTATAACATGAATGTCAACTAAACATTATTCTTTAAATCCAATGAAATCTTTTAAAACTTTAATCAATGATTTCAAATGACAACTGATATGCGATAATTGAATGAGCTTTCTTGGAATAATTATAAGAAGTAAAATATCAAAAATCATATTATAGACAGATACATTTCACTATTGATAAATCCCGGTTTTCCGCACAATTTAAGTTTTCTGAGAAAAAGTAATAGACACAAAAGTAGTCTTTATAGTGTTCAACAACCCATACAATACTTTTCTTTCGCAATTTCAATATTTATATGACACCATAATTTTCTTTAATGTATCCCAACTTTGAACGTTATTTTCGTATAATTTACTTCGGATTCAAATTAACTTTGTATTTATTGTCATATGTAGGACATTCGAAACTATTTTGTTTTCAATCGAATCAAGACATTGGTGTGTCAGTCTCAGAAAGTTTAGCTTATATTCAGGAACAAGGTATCCCTGAAAGATAGGAACACAGAATACGATAATATTAAACAATGCCATTGATTTATTTGTTCAACGAGGCCTAGCCCAACGTAATGTGTCAAATGGTTCCAAGCTTGGTTCTTAGTCCGATAGAAGAGGCGTTTGTTAGATAGTCCAGAAGTTCTGCGCTCCAGGAGGTCTCACGCTCAGGGCGTAAATAGTATTCAACTCACTACTACAAAAATATTATTTGCTTTAACGCTGTTTCCTTTGAGTGATTTTCATGTTACTGATTTAAATCATTTGTTTCGTCCGTATTTTGAGTCCTAGCTTTTCACGGTTTCTTCGAAAAAAATATATTTTAAATACTGAGCTTCAGTAACGCATTTTAGTCTAGTGAAAGTCGAGAGATTTTATATCGAATCGCAAATGTTGGGAGATTTATATTCATGAATTGATTACCGATAGAGATAAAACAGCTAATAAAATGACTTTCCAAGCCCAACGGAGTATTCAACAGTTCAAAACCATTTTTGCTTTGTTCATTCGTTTTCCATATCGTATCTGTTAAATCAAAACGATTTATCATATGTTTTACACACACATAAACCCATGTTAGCTTACTCGAAAGAAAGAACAAAATTCAAATCGCAAATCTGCAACTGATACTCTCTCCTTAAGTTATTAGATTTTTGGGTTCATCTTTGAAGATAAATCCCTGTGTATAGCTTAAACTAGGAAGCTGATGTTTCTGCATTATTTTCCACTTTTTAACTTACGTTGCTAGTACATAGCTTAATTTGATTAGTTGATTGCAATATCTCGTTGAACTTAGTCGCTAAACAAACGATATGATATGCAAAAAGTTTCGAAGAAATGAGAATAAAAAGTGCTAACTATAATATTAGATGCTAGATGTTAGCTGTTATGAAGATAATCAGAAAACTAATTTCCACAAGTTGCCGCCCCTGATTTCATTTCTTTACTGCACGATCTCTAATTCACTTATATTTACTTTAGCTATTTTACCTCTTATTTATCCCGGAATCGTATCCATATAGTTTTTTTTCTTATTTTGTAAATAATATCGGTATAACCTTATTCACAACATGTTTGGGGAAGTTCTCTGTGTTTTTTTCTGATAATATTAGGATATATTTTTAAATCTTTTTAATTACCGCGAATGACTTATGTATAATGTTTCCATGTTCAGACATTAATCAAAACGCACTTCTTTTGCATTCGGCTGTCTTCCTCATAAAGAAAAGAACTATATTTACATAATATCGCCGTCTTTTAAATGAAAATTGTTTGCCATGTTTCTTATTTTTTTATTGAATTTTTAAGGTTTATTTAATGAGAAAAATAAAAAAAATATGGAACAAAAAAATCAATGAATTATATACTGGGATATCATGTACAATAAAATAAGTAAAGAAAAGACAGTTCTTTTGATATTAGCTTTTCGCATATATATACAATATTTTCATTTTTCTGTTTGTTTTTCTTTTCAAAATACACTTATACACACATAATAAATATATTTTAAATTAAGTAAAAATAATATTTGATATGAGGGTAAATATCATAATTTGATTTTGTTCAGCTCTTATGTCCCCTCTCATTGTCATTATTCAACATAGATTGCCCAGGATATATAAGAATATATGATATGTAAGAATTGAATAAACTAAGAATGAATTGCTAATTTAACCACGACTTTCCTTTTCAGTGACTCTTCTTTTTCAGTGGGAACAGAGAGTGTAGGGTAAGTATGCCGTCGCGAGGGTAGGGTTTCTGCAAATCCGCTGAAGTCGGTTTCGCGTCGCGCGCGGTACGCGGTACCTTTGCTTGTTTCGCCATTTCCTTAGAGTAGTTTTCTTCGGTTTAAGTTCGAGTAGTATATTTTTCGGTACCGCGTCGGTGAATCGGTAACGCGCCTGTGGATTTTTGTAGCGTTTTTGATTTGAGATCTGTGGATAGATCCCATCCAGAACTAACGTAATGTAGGTTTCTCGTTCTGGATGAGTGAATGTTGACGCGTTTAGAAAACGGGCAATTTCAGGTGACTGAAATATTGTAGTTGAGCGTAATCCATTCGGAGACCCGCGACCGAAATCCTCTCCGAACTAGCTGGCCGACAAGCAGTCACCGCGTGAATGGATTACGGTGCACGGATTGGTTGACCTGTTGGTACCATCCGTTGGCACTACTCAGACTTAACGTCTAGAACCGATGAGAGGTCGGTTCCGCGTTCGAGCTGAAGGTAGAAAATCATTACAAACATACCAAACAACCTGCACATTTCTTGGCTATTCGTGTTTAAGTTTTACCTGTTTTTGTTAGATAATACCTATTCGTGCAGTTCATAAGGTTCTGAAAGCACTCCTCATTATAATATTCATCCATATACTGCATATGTGTTTTTACTCTGACAGATTGTTGATGAGAAGGAAATTCATGGCTCTTATCGGTGAATATTGTGGCTTTCCATAATCTTGGTCTTTTCTTCTGTAGACTCCCGCCACTGTTCACGGGAATATTTTTATTGTTAACAGGGTTATTTTCCTGGGTTTCGCGACGTACTTTTGCCAATGAGACATTGGAACAAGGATCATTGTCATCACCAAGGGACGTTAACAAGTGGTTCCACCTCTTCATCGGAAATGTCTAACTTGGATTTGCAGCTATCTCCGAGTAACTGTTCGATCAATTCTTCATCGAAGCACCATCTTGGGAGAAATAATACGATTTTTAGTTATATGACATATAACCATTATTACGACCATTGAAGACGACAACGCACGTACGTGCGTTGATATTTGGTAAGGTCACTAAGAGGTCAAATTCTCTAAATTCCACAAAAATTTATTTAAGCTAATGATATACCCTAATTAGTTGATCAAATCTAATTTAAACGTAAAACAATTACTTATTCGACCGTTCTCGTCAATAAAAATCGCGTCCATGTTTATCAAGTCACACCACACCACTCACTCTGCGCTATACCGTGCCGCCGCGAAAACTAAATATCAAGAACGATCGAATATGTCTCGGAGCAACAAAACGAATCAGAGCGGTGGTTATATTTTTTAAAAGGTAACGCGCGCTTAGTACTGTCCGTGCTGAATATGATACGAGTAAGTCACCATCATGCTACTTATGCAGTCAATGTGCCAATTAAAAGATGTTCTACGGCATTCAACAAGCTTGATTGAAGCCATCTCAATCAATTCCACTTAGGAAAAAATGGATAATGGCATTATCTCTCAGTGACGGAAAAGTCAACAAACACCGTTGACAAAACGTCCAAAATAATCAATTACAAAAGTTATTCAGCGAACATTATTTCCTTAAGATGCTTTCACCTGACTAGGCTCCAAAAAGTCACATCTCTAATTTCACATCAAACGTAAAAGCACAAATAAAGGTAAACAAATATTTGCCAGCTAAAACGATATTTCTAGTTTTACGGTCCATTACGTCTATTTCCATACTCTTGAATCGACATCCTCCTCATTCAACACACCATGGTGTGTCTTTCATTCATGCTAGTCCTGACAATGCGACAGGAGTAGGTCAAGAAATCTTTATTATTCAAGGTCAAATTTGACTTTAGGTACACGTTGTGCACATGTTTTATTATTTAAAAATAAGAACGTGCATGACCCTCCTCTTTGGAATACATAACAATACTGAGTTGATATCAGAGGAAGCTTTTCTTCGGGAAAAGCTCACCATTATAAATTTAAGGGGGAATACAAACAGAATAAGAATTTCTCCTCAGTTCTGTAATAGATTGTTTTGCTAAAGTGTACTAAATGTCATACATTCCAAACTATCCTCATTTTTTAACTATTTCATTTATTTTTAGGGTTTTGTACAAATTGTTAAAATTGGTACCTGAGTCCATTTTCTCAGGAACTGTAGAGGCTAGAATCACCAAACTTTTTTAAAACTCGAAAGTGGAGGTCCTCTGAAAGTTATTAAGTGAAAAAAATTCAAAGAATTTGTAAGGAGATGTAATAATCGAGCAGTCCCACAAGCAAACGACTTGAAAACCTTCTTATCTCCTATCCAAAATTTTAATGGCAGATTTAGAAAAAATATGAAATTACTTCCATTCATAGTCGTAATTTGTAAAATAGTTTCATTTCTTATTATTATTATTTTCCTTTGGATTTGTGCAAAATCGCGGAGGTTGTTCGTTCGGTGCCATTACGCAAGGATTCGATTCGAAAATTGTGAAAACGTAAAATGCAAAGGGTTGTGCTCCAAATACTGCTTCGACCTACTTTCACCGTTTTCGGTTAATTACGTCTGTAATTCAATTTGCGTTAACGCAGAGATTGGGGCAAACGACGACTTCGGCTAGTGAAGATTTTGCTGAACTTTTTGGCCCACGAGATTTGATTCTCAAGTGACTCGAAGTGAGCAGTGAATTTGAGCAGTTAGAATCTCCGTAATCGTGGATTACTTTTATACCGTATTCTAAAGCACATGCTTTCCCGCGCGAACCCTCACGATCAATTTAATTACGATGGATTGTCATAGTGCAAATGGCGTCAACGGTTGTTCCAGTTTCACGGGGACGCGGAATTTGCTGCGAAGAAGCAACGTAGAATGACCTTTTTGTTCGTTTAAATAACTTTTATAATTATTATTCTCACCTAACGAACCATTCTAATCAACAAATATAAAACTAATTATGTTTGTAAAACCAAGAAAAGTGCAAGTGGCCAAAAAGCAATCGACTTGCAATTGGAAATGTTCACAAATGTTTAATTGATGATAATTAGGTTGAGTGGTGTCGGTGCACTGTAAAGTGTATGCGCCGCGGTCATTACACTTTTATTCGAAAATTTTTTTGTACGTGTTTTAGTTAGAATTTCCTTCGAGCTAGTATTGTGCGATTCTAATTCTAAACTCCACGCATTTGGTCATATACGTGACGGCGGTGGCTGTGCCGTTTCATATCAGTTGCTTAGTTGGATGTGGTTTAACTAGGGTTTTATTTGGAATGCGTTATGAAGGCATTGAACCATATAAAGTTTTTTTACAAATAGCTCTTAAATTCGGTGAGTCTTGACTAAATGGAGACACGATGGAATGCATCGTAGTCACAGTCGCGCTTTCAATGAAAACTGGTGAGTGATCGCTTTCAATTTTGCCGTAATATATCATTGAAAGAAGTCCTTGGCCGAAAACCCCCGAATTCGGAATCGTCAATCCGGAAGCGAACTGCATTTTATTACTATCAACGTGGTTGGATTGGTGCGCTTGACTAACGAAATAAATCGGTATCAACTCCCGTGGGTTTTTCACGACCGTAGCCTAGACTCGCTTGCATTGCGATGAATGGTTCGAATTATCGTTTTGGCTGAGGATATGGTTTTCTCAAAATCAAGCAAGGCACAGCAACGTAATTAGTGGGAAGGGAGTAGTCAACCATACTTGTATGACCTTGCCAAGTACATGTATTAGAGCGAAGTATTTGCTGGAGTTCATCACTATAACTAGCCTTCAATTGTGATTTCAGCAATGCGTGGTTGCCCAGTCATCAGATACTGGAAGCGTGTATCTACGTATAGGAGACGGTGCCCGAATAGACTTATTTTTAAATGAAACGTAGTGGCGTTATGAAGAACATCCTTACTCGAACCTGCGCTACAATCACAATCACTTCTTGCCAACGATATTTCATTTGGCAGAACTAAACGCGGAGTGAAAGGTTTTTCAATGGTTTGTCCACTGCAAAAGGTATTATTGCCAAATTAATTGTCTTAACGTCTTTCTTAAAAACAACTTGGAAGGTAGCTAATATTTTTGTCCCTGAAAATCTTCAAGTAGTACCAATAGTTTTTTTGCACTCATGAAACAATTATCACAAGCAAATGATGCTGTAACTTTAATAGTTTTTGTGATTTGTATTAAATCTAAGACAACAAATGAAAACAAACTACAGTTATACAATCCTAATATTGCAATATTAGAGCTTAATATTTGGTCAAGTCAAAAAATACCCCAGTTTCAAACAAATAAGTTTATGTTTTCTTTTGTTTTATTTTTAATTGATAGAATGAAATTTTATTATTATATTCTGATATAGTACACAATCTATTATTAATTAAACCGTGAAAATATACATGTGTAGGAAAATTTATTTATGCAAAAGAAAACACTTGGAAGTTTAGGGAACACGACATTCGTTTTAAGAAATTATTATTAAAACATATTTATATTTTTGATTTTACACTGAAAATATTACAAATTCATATTTTCAACACCTTGAAAAGAAGAAAAATGGAAGTTTATTAGTTTATATAATCTAATCAACTGTTTTATACCAGTTGAAACAATGTTTATATGCAATTAGCTCTGCTTTAACAATACACGAATTCCGTTATTATCCAAATAACCGCTAATTGTGTTGTACTCGTACATAGTATCCAATCGAAGGTAAAATCAAAGACTTTCAAATATACTCGTAAGAGTTAATAAATATTAATGTAAAAAAAATAAAATGAATTGTTAAACCTTAACCGACGGCCTTTCCATTTCAGTCGACTTGACCGGGTATAGGACTCGCATCGATGGCAGGCTGTTCAACTAGAATGGACTAGCCATCGGGCGCGCTCCTCCATTTCTTTTGTTTCACAGGGGCTCTTGCCGGGTAGAGTGGCCTTCCGGTCGCGTATCCTTTTATGATATAGGGTTATGTGATTTCATTGCATAACGCTATAGCATAAATCGGTTACGTTAGTATCTCTCATTTGAGGGAAAGAGTCATACAAAGTGCTTTTGTATGAGTTTTTCACTCAAATGGGAAATACATGGCCACGTCTGCGTTTGGATCTTGATCTGTTTGGGAGGGTGCGAGGGGACACCGCTACCATCTTGATGCCCCACTCTTATTTGTGGGCCATAAGGATTGTCACTAACGACGAAGTCTCCGCCAGTCCGTTCGTTTTTGCTCGGCCTAATTTGTTCTTCGAACAAACATTTCAAACCTTAGTAAGTTACCTCGGCCTCGACACCAGTCGATCGGCATTTGACCCTTTTAATTCATGAATGCGAAATATTTTTGTAGTGGGTCCTTGTGCTAGAGGGAAAAAAACCCGCCCTACGACACCACAACGCTAGCCTGCCAGCGCATTCCCGCGTCCCCAGACAAGGCCAATCTCGGCCGACACTACCATCCTCTTCCGCCGAGGCAACAGACCATCGCTGCAATCCTAAACGGACAATTTTCCATACCTACATCACTACAGAGAGCTCTCAATATAAGGATGTGACACCCTTAAAATCGTTTTATCACCGAAGATAGTTGAGTGGAGTATCAAATGAAAAGACATTTAGACTACAATTTTGTTGATATCTTAACGAAAATTGTTAAAAGGGTTTGCATCATGATTATCTTCATATATTTGATCAATCAATAATATCTGTAATGTAAACATAAATTCATTTAGAAAAATACCCCTTATAAATGCCCTTCAAAGGATGAAATTGATTTTAATAGAATCGGTGCAAATCAGATTTCTCCGTTTAAGTTACGATTGATTAATAAGTCGTACCCATTCAAAACGAGGATATAAATTCGATACCTATCATAATTTTGGAGTATACATGTAGGTATCTTCAATTCATTGAACTTTATTATTACGGCTTTAAAATTAATAAGTTAATGAGCTAATGAGAATAATTATACAAAATTACATTTTTTGCGCAAAAATATTTGCGTGTTGTTAAGAATTATAGCTAATATTATTAAATTGAAAGTATAGAAATAATTCTGGGTGATTTCAACGCTAAGGTTGCCAATGAGCTATCTTATCGGAGAACGCCTGCTAGATGTGGCCTCCTCGATGAAATAAATGACAACGGTCAACGCCTGATTGACTTTGTATGTAGCAGAAATCTAGTCATACATTCCACTTGGTTCCCAAATCAACTCATACATAAAATGACCTGATTATCAACGGATGGCTGTAGTAATCGAGAAGTCACCTAGGCAAACTGCTCGAAAAACATCCTTAAAAATCATCTAATTTTAATTGTAAATTTATAAACAAAAAAAAAAACATAAAAAAAATTTACTATAAAAATATTAAATAAAAATATTAAATAAAAAAATTAAATTTACAATTAAAATTCGATGATGGCAACCCCCTTCTCAACGCAATTTAGAAGAATGAATCGCGTTATATCGCTAATGAAGTAACTGTTGACGGCAAGCCGAGGCCTCGCCAATGAAATAACCGTTGACGGCAAGCAGTGGGCTCGCATATGCAATAACCGGCGACGGCACGGAGGAGTCTTTGTGTTATCGCCAGATGTTTCGAACGTCGCAAATTGTCTGTGCCGGTGTTACATTTAATTTTCACACTAAAAAAATCATACAGATGTACTCAGTCAAGTTACCAAACAATGCATCTATACTTCATTGTGGCTTTGGAACTTACATTTAACATTTTTTATTGGCGAAATGCTATAAACGCGAGGGAAGAAGTTGCGGGTCCCGTGTGGTCACGCAAGCAAAAGTGGATAGCAATTCGTCCTAGCACAACCATATCGACTAATCGCGACCGAAATCGTTGTTAGTGAAATTAATTCTGGCTGTGCAATCTGAACGCTTGCCATTTATTAGAGTGAATACGAGTGGATGTTACCGTGTATTCTTTACTGCTTGAATTCCTTATATTCAACATATTCAGGACAGTGCAGGGAAGTTTCAACACGAAAATTGCGCGATGTTGCATGGAAAAGCTCGAGCGGGAGAGGCGCCGCGTGAGGCTAGAACGAAAACGAAGGAAAGTCAAGTGGTGTGCAACTAAGTTCTCAAGTAAAATCTATATTGAAGATAAAACTCGTGCGACAAAGCAATTTTTTGATTATTGTGTTGCCCTTGCTCTGTTTTTGTTTCCGCCTGAGTATGTTTGCAGCTTTTTGGTTGGTACGATATCACGTTTGCGAGCTTTCATGCTGTATTCTGATGAAAAGTGCGTGAATGTTGTTAGTTGGAAAAAAAAATTTCAAAGCTTGGGGAGTGATAAAATTATTGGAAACAAGAAAGGACTACCATGAAATGTTAAAACAACAGAAACTAATTTCAAGCATGGTACTAATTTTCACAATAATTATAAGTTTGTGAACAGTGTTGCTTGTTAAATTTCCATTCATGCAAAAAAAAAGGAAACAGTGATTCTTTCGCAACAAATTTCTTGACATATTCCGCCGTTAGTCTCCTTAATTATCTGCAAAAATCAAAGATCGGACTATCTTTTCCACAATCAATACCTGCTTTTCAGCATAACGAATCAAATGAGATCGATAGATTTTGAAAAGTGTTTGTTTCGTTATTGTTGGGATTTGAAAATTTTAGTCGAATCATTCTAATGGATTTTATCTAAGCTCAATGTTAGAAATTTACAGCTATTTATCGATTTATGATCACGGATCACACTTTGCAAACCTCAACTCTATGCAAAGAGAATTTTAATGTCCACAGACCTTACCCACCTCATCTACGAACGCTCGCCGGAGGAGGATTGGGTAAGTACCCCTTTCTTTTAATACTTAAATTATATTATAAATTACATATTTTATAAATTTTTACTTATTGAAATTGTCTAATTTAGACGCGAATGCATCCTTCCTACCTACTTATTTCCATTAACCCTTAAAATAAAATTCAATCCCTTCAAACACAACCAGAAAGATGAAATTGCAACAAAGACATTAAGGTCCAATTTGATTTATGCAAAACACACAAACACACACTTTACAATAGCAATAAAATTACCAACAAAATTATTGTTATCAGATTTTTGGCCAACAACACAATTATTTTAAATCAGAATGGATGCATAATAAACTAGAAAATACTTATAACTTCACTAGAAAAGTTTCTGATTTGATAAAAGTAGGAAAATTAGCATGGTATAAATAGGATTCACGGAGAAATTCAAATAAACTTTACGATCTGATTTGAATCCATAGAAATTATTTTGCTATGAAGAGTAGATAAAACGAAAAAAAGTTATATCCATGTTGACTTTATATGAGTAAATTTTATAACCTAGTTCTGATGAAATAGTATTCTAGATTCCAGAATTATTCATTTTTATAATTATTAATATTATATTATATTTATGTTTTGTAAATACGAGAAAACCTTGAAGACATAAAATTGTATTCTAGACTCGGTCTTTCTATTTACTTAGAACCTTGGCTGGCCCCTCCACTCATGAGCTAGCCATCGGGTGAGCTCACCCCTTCTCTTTGCTTTGTAGGTCCTCGTGCAGGGTAGAGTGGCCTTCCGCTTGAGTTTCTTTTTTATTTTATAGTATTATGTCATTCCATCATAAAACACTATAACATAAACCTGAAATTCATTTGAATTACGCTTGTATGAGTTTTTCATTCACACGATAAATATCTGGCCACGTCTACAATGGATCTGGATCTCGATGAGGGGGATCGAGAGGTCAACGCTTCCACTTGGATGCAACACTCTTATTTGGGGCCGTAAGTATACATGGTAAAGGCGAGATCTTTCCGAATCTCGGTCGCTTCTGCCGACCCCAGTCAGTCGTTTGCTTTGGTAATCAATCCCTTTAGTAGGTTATCTTGGCATTGGCACCGTCAAGCCGTATGTTTTAACCCCTAATTCATTCATGCGAATTTTTTTTTTGTAGTGGGCCCTTCTACTAGAGAAAAAAACCCGCCCCAGGACACCACAATGCTAGCCTTCCAGTGCTTTCACGCATCCTCAGACACCGCCAATTTTGGCGAGCACCAACATATTTGCTCACCAAGGCAGCAGACTAACGCTGCAGTCCTATATGAACATTTTATATCCATCCAATTTGCTATATGGCAACACACAAAACCAGACCGACCATGTTTTGATCCAACAACGTTGGGCCTCGAGCAAACTTGACGGTCGTACAAACCCAGGAGCCAATTGTAACTCAAATCATTACTTTATTAAATTAATCTATCGATTTCGTACATCGAAGGCGTATTCAGCGAAGACCATGACAGAACAGGTGATCGGACATCAAGCCCGGCGCAAAAGAAATTATTGGTTCGATGATGAGTGTCAGAATGCGTCAGACGAAAAGAATCAGGCGTACAAACAATATTTAGTTAGGAAAACCAGGACGAAGAGAAATCATTTTGAAAATCTCAGAAGAGTAGAGAATAGGATAATTAGAATTAATTGTTCTCGGAGAGCTTCCATTGGCCCCATCAACTCTGGATGAAGCTTTTTCCAGCATCAAAGCCCAAAAGAATAATAAACCGCCGGGCATCGATGAGATTCCAGTGCAGCTCATCAAGTATGGTGGCAGTGGTGTTTAGGAAGCCAGCCGGACATTTGGCAACAAGAACATATTCCGAAAGAGTAGAGCCAACCAATTATGTTCCCCATCCACAAAAACGGGGACAACATACATGAGTCGTTCTGATTTACGTGAGCACCTGCCTTTAGTTGGCCTAATCTCCCGGTCACCATTAGACTGCCATTGGTTTAAGCGCCAACCATTCGCCCCTAAGTTCAATACCAGTTTACAATGAGGGAACTCTCAACTTTCATACTGGTAGATCCGAGACCTAGCTATATCTGACGCTATAAGGTCAACGCCAAACTTTGTTGGCCCCACTAGCCACCACGATACTCCCCGAAAGGCCGCAACCAATCAGCTGACCATCTTTCAGATGGAGGCTCATCAGCTGCCTGAATATACCTCCAGGGTTGAGGTTCGCAGCAATGAGTTGGTCTTGTTATCGAACAATCACAAAGCGACTATATTTTGGATCCAGTTCCAATCCTAGTATTGTTACTAAGCGATTCGGGTACCCCGGGAATGCCAGTCCCCGTCGGCTTCACTGGAATTGGAGACGACAGCCCAACAATACCAATTGCACCCCTTTGAATTACCAGATCAGTTCCGCCCTGGGAGTGGGGACAATCTACAGTGGGAAACAAAAGAGGCACATCACTACTTGGTCCGGCGTACAAACTATTTTCAAAAATCTTTAGAAAATTAAATCAAATTATACGCCAAAAGTATTAACGAGAAGTATTAAGATGGATTTAAAGTAGGTAGACCGATGATAGACCAATTGTGTCCAGTCAATCAGGTACATGAAAAATGCTGGAAGTTCAACATAGACGTACACAAAATTTTTGTTGAATTGAAGGCGTATAGCCTACTCGTATATTGATATTAATATACGGTACCAAATAATGTTTTGCTTTGATGTCTCAGCCACATTAGTCCGTCTTACTAAAATGACAATGACATCAACAACCTCCTAAGTCAAACAAATATCGGACTAAAGCAGGGAGACAGGCTGGCCCCATTACACTTCAATTTGACTCTGGAATATGCCATAAAAAAGCCACCTGTCGATACATGAGGTACGTTACTATACAAGTGGAGCCAATGCGGTCGACATCAATATTTTGTCACATGTGTTAAAAACTGCCAATAATACTTTCCAGGAAGTCAAAAGTAAAGCAAAACTAGTAGGGCTGCAAATCAATGACAATAAAACAAAGCCCATGACGCAGCCGAGGAAAAATACGTCAAATACACAAAATATCACCCTTGGCGAATACAATATCAAAAATGTTAGCAAATTTGTGCATTTAGGCGCCAAAATAACGAGAACCGCTAACGTAAGAAATGAAATGATCGCAGCAAAGCTAGATGAGGACCAATGAAGAATTCGATAAAATCATGAGCCGTATGAAATTTTTGACGAGCCGGAGGTCTCAACGATTGTAAAACTACAGAAGCTGCAAAGGGCTAGCCGCATGAATCGTATGGATGAACAACGGATATCCAAAAAGGTATTCGTTGGCAGAACTGAAGGGTGGGGACTAGTGGCAAAACCGAGCAAACGCTGCTCTTACTCGGTCGATGAAGACAGTTCATCGCTGCTCGAATTTCAAAATTGGTGGACGCGGTCAATGGACCGAGCCAGTTGGAGGTACTTGTTTCAGGAAACGAAGGCCCAATAGGGGCTGTATTGCTACGAAGAAGAAGAAAAAGAAGAGTGACTTAACATCGCAGGCTTTCATCGCGACAATAATGAGATCCATTGTAAGAAGGGCATGAGTAACAAATAGATAAGCAACAATAGTACCAATTTCGTCGGGACAAATAAGTTGCTGAAAGAAGCCACAGAAGAAATGCTTAAGGAGGCACAACAAATACTCGTCATCAATAACATTAATTGAAAATTCATCCCATAAGGAAATCCGCACTTTGGAGGAATTTGGGAAGTTGCGGTTAAATCAGTGAAGTGCCCCCTTATACCGATGTTTTATGTGTGCCCCCTTATACCGATGTTTTACACATTGTCTGGGTGGCACACCTGTAGAAACGACGAAATGTGAAGTGCAGATCGCACGAGCGTTGTGCGACGAAGAAAGTGTGATGGAGAGAGTGGAAGGGAAGGAGGTTTAAAAAAAAAAAAAAAAAAAGTCGTATTTCACGAAAGTAATAGGTTTACACTTACTAATGTCGAAGAGATATAAATGTTGCTTGCCCTAACTGACCCTGCTTAAATTCGTGGCCATTGACCTCAATAAGCACTGAATCGAATGATCTAACTGCTTTGATGCCTGGATATTTTCTAACTGGAGAAAACTAAACAAAAGATAACCCGACTAAGAAATGGCAACTTGTCCATAAATTTAAGCAACAATTTTGGCAACGATGGAGTTTAGAATACGTAACACAGCCACAAGAATTTGCAAAATAGTTTACCGAAAACCGAAACAAAAATTTTGATGACATCGTGCTTGTTTCCACTGTCGAGCCCGACTTTATTGCAAAAGAGCGAAAACCAGGTATTTAAAAAAACTCGTTGACCCTATCAAAACTCATGGTCAGCTTACTGGCAGTTCTTGTTTGCGTAGCACCAACTAATGTAAACTTCACTATAAAACACCTCGAGTCTGGTCTGTACATAGAGCATATAGACCAAGCAAAGCTGATGAAGGGACAAATACAAATTAATATTCACATTTCCCCTGGAGAAATTAGGCAAGACCTTTCCAATCTTCAATAAGTGCATCGGAATACATCTAAAATTTGCAAAGAAAATGTTAAACTTCATCAGAATACACGATGCAAGGAGCTATTGGAGCTTCTGAGCTAGGGATCAATAGCACCTTGGAATCAATCACTTCATGGATCCAAAATCAATCGTGAAATAGAGTTCTGGGGAACATTCTGCAAGGTATATTGGGAGTGAACGATGAAGCTCACACAGATATCGACAAATGAGATGAAAATCAAAACCTCTTATGGACACCATGCAACATCAAGGATATTGGCTGTTGACCACGACTGCTAGATTCAACGATACCCAATATGTACTGACAACCAAACTATATGCCATTACTGAGAAATTCAATCAAGTGTCCAAGGCATTGAAAAAAATGTCCTCATCAGAAAAGATTTTTCAACCACATATCAATTAGCATTTGAATGGCTAGAACAGATCAGAATCGTTACAATGACTTATATAAGATTCAATCAGAAATTGATAGTCTTGCAGAAATATGCTCAACAACCACAATACAAAAAACACTGGCACTAGTACAGTCAAAGTTAGAGGGCATTCATCAAACCAAAGGAGGTAAAGAGAACACAAAGTACTAAATTTCGAAATAGCATGATTATATCAGGGTTCTTCCCAATACTCAAATAAAGGGACTTATACATTGTACAGGCATTCCACACAGTTTGAAAGATGGCAGACGGAATGCCGGTCTATAGAAATATTCTTGGAGGCTAGCATTATTTAGGGCGCCCCATCCCCACGGACTTGAGGATAGTTCCTTCTCCCTGACTGCATCTGGACTAATCTATGAACAGTTAATTTGAATTGATGCCTTGGGCTAGCGGGTATGATGGTTTGGACCTACTCGTGGTTGCTTTGCACAATAGCGCTGAGGTGACACTCGTGCGTGAACGGCTCTAATTCAACGATCATACAGTCTCCGTCTCAGTAAAACCTTCGCAGGCCTCAGAGTACGTTCAAAGTTCGCAACATTGGGTTGGTGGTGTACGTTCGGTTGAGACGGACTCCCGATTAGCGCTGGTCTAGCTCTGAGCACTTGTCCCCATAAGGGTTTGTGCAAACCCTCGCATGACCTCCCTGTTCTGCAAAGATAACCATAGGACCAAAAAGGCGACTACTAACGCGAACCAAGACAGCGGCTCCGAGGGGCGACCCAATCAAACTTGAGCAATTTCGACTAAAAAACCCAAAAATAAATAAAAAAATCTAAAAAAAAAGTAAGTTAAAATAACAACAACGACACAACCAGCACCTGCAGCCACAATGTTAATAGCACATCGGGAGCAGTACCAACGACGAAAAAAACTACGATGAATGCAATGACAGTAAATACGGATGAAAAATGGAGATTACAGAATAGCTTTCTGCAGACTGAGATTCCGGAGTAGCAAAAAAATGATGCAAACACCATAGTGTCCTAAAAGCGAAAAGCGGGAAATTCTACATGACGCACTAGACGCTCACACGGTGGGGGGAAATATAAAGAACATCGGGAATTTGATGTTTACTGCTGCGTTCGCTTTTGAAGCAACCAAAGCAAGGGTCAGAAATCCTGCAATAATAACGAACCAACCTAAAGTCCACAAAATAATCATGGCAGAAAAAGATAGAAGTGACAATTTCACCACCTACGTCAAAAATGTTGCTGGAGTACTGTACTCGTAAACGAAAGCTGATAATCCTCCCAAGAAAGGAGATTGCAACGCATAATTGTCGTCTAGTGACATCAAGACGAAAGGCTGATCCAAAAAGCGGGAGGTTCTAAAACAAATAAAATCTGCATGTGGCGCCAAAAATCAACAAAAGTGTAAAGAACGGGCTCCTTGAACTAGAGGAGCTCTTGGACCGCATCAGGCATTACCGGAGGAACTAGTTAAAGGCTGGAGAGGACCATAAGGCCGAAGAAGAGTAAGATGCTAAAGAAGTGCTGAAAGCTTAGTTTAAAGGGCATGTGCAGATAGGTTCACCAACAAGCATCTACAAAAGAATGGCGTCCAACCCAATCGAAGGAGATCGGCATAAAAGAAGGAAGAAAAAGGCCCTTGATGGGCATGAAATACTATATCAAGAGTTCCAGAGAGTGCTGATAGAAGGAGTGAAGAAAACCGCAAACAAACTTCTTCAAAAAGTGCCAGAAAACAAAGTTCCCACGGGCGCCCAACAAGAGAAAAGACCTGACGCAAAATAGGAGAGAAAAAAGCCACGGTGAGGATTTCGGCAGCAGATACTCCTTGTTAAACCCAAAAATGGCTGACCCTACACAAAAGTGATGTGGGATATGAGGGGAAATATAAAGCCCAAAGACACAACAACTGCCATTAAAGCAGTACGACCAACGCGGTCGAGCTACATACTGTTCGAATTCTAAGCAGAGATCGACAATAAATAGGCATTCTGTGACGCAATAAAGAAAGTCCTCCACAAAAGCGCAACTGTGGTCTCGCTTGAGCCGATAGCATCGACCAAAATAAGAGGCATTGACTGCGTCACGGACCTGGCCGAGAAAGAAGAGACCATCAAAAGGGAGCTCCCTCACGTGGGCAGGATCAAAGTGAGGCTGATACCAGAAAACTATTGAGGACTACGCAAGGACATGATTGACTTCACCGAAAAGTATGCCAACAATTTTTGAATGAGGGCAAAGTTGGAATAGGGTGGGTTGTCTGCAGGATACGGCAAAGAGCATGGCCTCTTCAATATTTCAAATGCCTTGGCTATGATCACACTGCACAAGTATGCAAAGGACCCGATAGGAGTTCCATATGTAAAAATGTGATGAAATGGGACATACAAGAAAAAAGTGTACCAGAGAGGCACACTGTATCCTTTGCAAGGATACTGATCTAAGACTGGAATTTGGGCACGTCTAGGGTTCAGGAAAATATCGATTTTTCCAAAAAGCCCTAGTCAAGGCAGAATCAGCACTACGGTGACCTGCATCCTGCAGGAAAACCTACATTGTAGCTCAACCGCCCAAAACCAAATAGATCAGCTTGCGAGTGACATGACATTCGATTTTTTGCTTTTGAGTGAACAACACCACCATAATTGTTCTGCATCATGGTATCCCGAAAAAACTGATACTGCTAACATTTGGGTTCGAAACAGTGATTTCTAGGTGGAGGGTTGTGGACGAGGGATGGTTTCATGTGGGTTGGGTGCTCAGGGACTACCTTCTTTAGTGTGTACCTAACGCCAAACGAATCGATATCATCTTTCTAGGCAAAGCTTAATGCTTTGGACGGCGTTGTCTCAAACACAGATGGCCACGTGCTCATTGGGGCGAGACTTCAACGTTAAAGCAGTCAAATGGGGCAACCTTCAACAGTTCCGCGGGGAAACCGAATCCTGAAAATGGTAACAAGGATAGCGCTCGTCGTACTAAACACTAGAAATATGCTGTGCTTCCGCCGTATAGACTGTGTAGGAACCATACCTGATGTGATATTCGCTTTGGAATGCTTACTACCGAAAAAGCACAATTTGAGCGTATTAGAGGACTACTCAGCCAGTGATCATCAGTAAATTCAGCTTGAGATCCTTGATTTGTCTCCCATCATCCGTGCTCTGGATCTTCTACAAGTGAGTGGAACAGCGGAAGGGTGTACGTTGAGGGACTCACGGCAGGTGCTCCGCTGGAGGGTGTTTCACAGGAGACAGACGTGGTGAACTCAACTATGAGCATCATCCGGTTTACTTGCAGTACTTTCTATGCCCCGTCGAAAACGCCGGCATGGCAAGCCCCCAGTGTACTGGTGGTTGACTGAAATTGCTGGAAAGCGAAGGGAGTGTCACAATCTTAGGCGTGAGACTCAACGGGCACGGAACCGTGACGAGAAATGCAACAATGCAAATAAGGACCCGTGAAGCCTTGGATACAAGCTAGTTATGCGGAAGCACGATAAACAAAGCGGAAATAATAGACGAAAAATTGCAGGTACTCTTCCCCATCCATCCCGTCAGTATTGACGCTGTCCATGGTCAAACAGGAATCGAGTTCCCACTCTTCAAACAACTGAACCTGAAAGAGGAAGTACTTCCATTGATAGAGAGGAAGGCTCCAGACCCAGATAGTGTTCCAGCTGAGATGTTGTCCTGATTTGCTGATCAGCACATTCAATGCTTGCCTATGAGACAGAGTTTTTCCAATGCAATCGAAAGTGTTGAGACTCGTGCTAGTCAACAAGGGGAAGAGGAATCCCGGGTCACCGTCTGCCTACTGCCCGTAATGCATGCTAGGTACGACTGGAAAACTCATCAAGAGAAGATTCACTGACATGATTCATGCTACTGGAGACTTATCTCCTCAGCAGTACTGCTTTAGAGCAGATACGTAGCTGCACCAAGCGACGGATCATTGTGATGCTGACCTGACGCTACGAATGCCTTTAACTCCGCCTAATGGGTGTATATTCTGGCTATGCAGGAAAACCCTTTTCAAGCTCCTGCATATCTTCTGAAGGCCTACCTGAAGAATCGAGTCCGCTTTACGACACGGCACAGAGCCGAAGAAGAATAGAAATTAGATCGCATGTTGCCCAGGGATCTTTCCTTGGTCCAGATCTGTTAACGTGTCTTACGATAGTCTACTGAGACTGGATATGCCAGATGAGTCGTGCTTGATCAGCTATGTGGATGATGTTCCGACTCTAGTCGCTGAATGCACCATTGAACAAGCGCAACTTAGGCTAGACATGATAATGCGCCGAGCGAAAGACTGAATGACTGCTCATGGGATCAGTTTAGCACTGGAGAAAACCAAAGTGGTCTTCTTTGCAAAGAAGAGAATCCCAAGAGCAAGGATGATCAGTATTGGAGACATACTAATCGAACCGAAGCCAGTGGTGAAGCACTCAGGGCTACTGATCGACTCGAAGATGAGTTTCTCAAAGCAAATCAGGGCAACGGCTGAGAAGACTGTTTTGGGTGTATCCGCTCTGGCCAACTTAGGGGGACCCAACTTATCAAGAAGACGTCCCTTGATGAGTTCCCTGGGGTCAGTGCTACTGTGTGGAGCAGAAATATGGGGCGACGCTCTCAGTAAGGAGGTGTACCGAAAACACTTGGCACAGGTACACTAGAGGTCACTGCGTTATTTATCTGCATTGGAGCAAGGGTGTGAGCACTCACTCATCGATTGGCAGCAGTTTTGAGTGAATCATATCAAGGGAAGTAGGACTGTAAACCCCATCTCTGATCTGAGGCGTGACTAAATCGAACGCACGATGAGACTGACTTCTATCTGACCCAGATTTTGAGCGGGCATGGCTGTTTTCATTCTTACCTGCGCAAGATTGATAAGTTGCGGTCCTCCGACTGTTGACTTTGTCCAGAAGAGGAGGAAGATTCATACCACAAGCTGCAACAGAACCTCTACAGGGAGACGGGAAAACTCACCCCGAATAGTATAGTCGCGATGATGCTTGGATCGGTTGACAAATGGAACCATGTGGCACATTACGTTCGGGTAGTCCTGAAAAGTAAAAGGGACTTACAGCAGCCGGACACGTTGGGGCTGGGGAATCGCGTTTCTGGCAATTCCTCTTTCTCCCTCCCGTCCTACTAGAGAACGGATTTGCTAGCTTGAAAATATCTCACGGGATAGCAAATCAAGACTTGGCCCGAGATAATGTGTCAAACGTTTTCAAGCTGGGTTCTTGGGTTGAAAGAGGAGATGTTAATGGGCAGTCCCATTGCTCGTTAGGATGGAAGCCCCACACTCAGTTCATGAATAGTATTCACCTCCTACCACAAAAAAAAACTATGGCAATTATATAAATCCTGACGTCCCCACGAATTACATTGGAGCAAATTACGATGACCAACTTTATTTTGAACTAAATCCGAAACAATTTAATCAATGTAAAAATGTTCCAAGCGATAGGTGTCATTTCTCGGTCGGCATACTCCAAAGCATTAACATCTCAAATGAGATTTTCGAGCGAACCAATAAGATGCCATGCCTACTCAACATATTACACGTGAAGGATTTGCTATGGAAGCAGCTAGCCCAAGCTAACAATTATCCTCCAAAATGCAATCAACCACCATAACATGCAGTCGACATCCACAAAATGTTAAGATTCATGGAGTGAGTATCATGGGAATGGCTTCTCATTGCAGCATTAAGAGTTCAATAATCATAATATGCGCTGATTCTCAAATATCAAAAACCGTAAATATACGATTGATGCAATACAACACTACAGATACTAGTCTGTCATACCTTTACATAACCATGGAACCACTTCTTAAACAATACGAAAGATTTATTCATACAACACAACAGCAAGAAGCTCTCCTGCTCCCTAACTATTTTCTGTACAGAAATAACAGAACAACAGGCAGAGGAGGCGGAACGGCCATTCTTGTGAGAAGGAATGCGAACCATAATCTCGTATTGACACCTACGTTACAAACACTAGAAGCTACTGCAATTCAAGTGCGGACGGATTCTTTTGAAGGCAGCTACGCTCATTGAAGATATTAAAAAACTTCTGGACTTTCAGGGTCCCATACTCCTTGCCGGAGACTTCAATGCCTATCACCGAAGCTGGGGAGCTGTGAGGAGCAATCGTGCTGGGACTGAGTTAAACCGATTCATCACAGATAATCCACTAAGCCTGCATATCCCCAACGAACCAACACATTACGGCTACCGAAATAGTTATCCTCTCAATATTGGTATATCACGTACCTTTGAACACGATGTACGCATCAAAGTCCTCGACGAACTTTCATCCGATCACAAACCAGTGCTCTTCTTAATAGGAGGAATATACATAGACGAACCCCTACAAGTAAAGAAGAAAACTGATTGGCAAGCTTTCCAAGGCGCACTGGCTAAAGAAACCATTATTCAAACACCTGAAACAGCCAGTGACACAGAGAAAATGATAGAAGAAATCACAGACAAAATAATACAGGCAAAAGAAGACAACACAGTCACAACTCTGACAAGGGTGACAAACCCCTATGAATTCCCTAACGACATCAAAAATTTAATAAGGAGGAGGAATCGAGTTCCGAGAAGGACTAGGAACACAGGTGATCCTAGATTACGCCAGGAAGCAAATCAAATTACGAACAAAATACGTGATCGGATATCCAAATTCCGCAATGAACAATGGGAGAGCTTCTTGCAAAGTCTGGAGCCTGGGAGCGATGCTTTCTGGAGGGTTTCCAAATACTTTCGTATAAAAAACAAACTTATAATACCACAAATTCACGGCCCTTACGGTATCAAATTCGACAGTTCTGGTAAGGCGGAGACCTTCGCAGATACTCTAGAACAACAGTTCTGTGAAAATTCATCCGATAAGGAGGACCTTGACGAACACGAAGACCATGTCAATCGGTTGACCAACAGGCTCATGAGGTTAGACATTACAGACTCCGATCTAATCCAAAGCACCTGCCTTCAAGAGGTTAAAGACATCATACAAGTACTGAACAGACGGAAAGCATCGGGATTTGATTTAATATCAAACACCATGTTAAAATGGCTCCCGGATAATATTCTCGATGCAATAGCAGCGATAATTAACGAAATTTTCCGCTTGCGAAAATACCCCAAAATGTGGAAATCGGCAATAGTTATTGTTCTTCCAAAATCTAGTAAAAACGTGACCCATTAGCCTATTATCCTCTCTATCGAAAATAGTAGAGCGGGTGCTACTAAATCGACTAACTGACGTTGTAACCGAAAAAGAAATACTTCCAGAAGAACAATTTGGCTTCAAGCCATTACACTCCACAGAACTCCAGCTTACTAGGGTGGTCCAACACATCAGAATAGGGCTAAACCGCAGGAAATCAACGGGTTTGGTTATGTTTGACATAGCCAAAGCCTTCGATAAAGTCTGGCATGCAGGACTTATTTACAAAATGCATGAATCCCAAATGCCACTGTCGCTCATCCAAATCATTGGCTCCTTTCTAAAAGGCAGATCATTTCGTGTCAAAATTGACAACCACCTCTCAACCATGCGGCCAATTCAAGCTGGAGTCCCACAAGGATCACCTATCTCGCACATACTATACAACATCTTTACTGCAGACCTACCTCGGCTGCCTTTGAATGTCCACAAGTCCCTATATGCCGACGATACTTGTGTTTTATACTCATCCAGACAAGCAAGAGTCATCACCGCCAAACTGCAACTCTCCATAGACATACTTTTGAAGTATTTTCGCAAGTGGAAGATCAAGTTAAACTCTGACAAGACCCAGGCATTATTTATAACCAGAAAAAGACAACAACAACCAAAAACTTTGACTGTAGAAAACGAAAATATTGCCTGGTCAAAAATAATCAAATACTTAGGACTGACATTCGACAACAAACTCTCCTGGACCGACCACATACGCAACAAACGAGGACATTGCTACAATGTACTATCCCAACTCTTTCCACTCCTTAAGGCCAAGAAACTCAACATCAAGAACCGTCTGCTGATCTACAAACAAATAATACGACCGACACTACTATATGGTAGTTCAGCCTTCTACCAGACGACAGAGACCAACAAAAAGGCACTACAATCCATCCAAAACAAAAGCATTCGGCAAATCTTCGGAATCCCAAAGTATGTTAGAAATACGGACATATACAAGGACCTTTGAATAGAACCTGTCGACATATTCGTACGTGACAAAGCACTCAAACTGCTCGACAAAGTAGACAACCATCCTAACACTACCCTGGGAATCCTAAGACGCAAAGCACTACCAAAAGAAACTTATCCAACTTTCTGCGCTTTCTTTAAGAAAATATAATTGACAATAATTAGAATAGCACAATCTCGTTAATAATGGTGGGCAAATAATTGCTCACAGATAGAAGGGAACTAGGGTGCTAAATCGCACCAGCTCCAAGGAAAACGAATCCAAGGAGGCCCTCCTGTGATACGAATTTTCGGCCACTACTTGGCATCAGATGCGATATCGTACTATTCTCCTTGGTACGAGTGTTGACCTCACCTTCCTAGCTGGATTTATTATCATCAGCGTCCTAATCTGGAGATTGTGAAAATCATGACTTACAGACAGTGCTAATCTAAGGACGAGAAGGTACGAAGGATAACAGACTCCGCTTATTTAGAAGAACCAGGAGTTCTTGGTAGGCAGAATGTTAAGATTTATAATTTCTTGTTGTTTATGCTGCCACATATGAGACACAAGTCTTCATAGCAGAGAAAAATAATCGAGGAAATTTCCGCTTGGTATGAGGTAGGAGCTTAATATTTCAATAAAGTGAAGAGTGGATTCATCATTCAGACTTGATTTGAAATCTACAACTTTTGCCTCAACAAATTCTGAAAGTATTTGGGTCCCTCTCTCAGCGTTCGGTAGATGGACCAATTCAAAATGAGTTCCAATCAGAGCAAATTCTGTAACCATCATACAAAATCATATTTCCATCTGTTTCCGCAGTCGTAGAATTATTTTTGATACCAGCTCTATTTAAAAGATTAGAAAAATTCACTCAAGACTTCTTACGAAATATTTTATTCACTTTTGTGGACACGCCATCCGGATTCTGTGGACTTATACCCTTCAGTTTCTCCGCCCATTGGTTGCTGACCTCACTCCTGTAATTTCAATGAGGGATGATCAAGGGATGGTTGTAGTCCAGAAACCACCAGTAAATATTGTTTACTTGTGTGAGAAGAAGGCTTCTCAATCTTTTCCATCTTGTGATGATAGAAGTTTTATATTCCTCCATATTATTTCGATGTTCAGTCTTGGAAACTACTTTCTCAATGGTTTTCAATTTCAGGTTCTCTAATTTTGACAAATAGAGATATATTCCATCGTTAGTTTAATTCCTGTAATTAGGGACCGTTGGGTAAGAGTTACCACCGTCAGGAAGTGGATACTGCTTCAGGTATTTCCAACTCAACTTTTCCGGTTCTAATTTTTTTTTGATTAGCCGATGACTTTCATTTTGAACTAGAATGAGAAAAACATCACCCCTTTGGTGATTAACATCCATTACAATGGCAAAATGGCCACTATTATAAAGGAAGCACCTGCAATTTCTACTGAGGTTTGTTGAATCTAAGTTCGAGTCTTGCGTCATCAATGCAAAGATCCAAATATGAGTTTGTCCTCGAGTATCTTGGGAGCTCCGTCGCAATTAGATTGCAACTGTATTATAATGATTTATCACGTCTCAAACGTTCGAGATTTCCCGAAGGAAATCTCAACCGACCTCTCATCGGTTCTAGAAATGAAGTCTTGGAACGTGACAACGGACTGTACCCATCAGGTCGACAAGTCCGGACACTTTTAGTCTACTCCAAGATGGCTGCTGGCTAGCTTGCTAGTTTGGAGAGGAGTTTCGGTCACGGGTCTTATGCGAGCAGACTAAGTCCGAAATACAACAACTCAGCCACCGGTTCAAATGCCCGATTTAATACGCGTCAAACAACTACCATCGACTCTACTGGAAATTACATACTTCCTTCCAAAGAACAAGAACGGAAACAACCGCTGAAATATGTTAATACGCACTCCCGAATATAACCGACGTGGTGCCCGAAACACACTACTCGAACTTAAACCGGAAAAACGTACTCTAAAAACGCAAATTCAACATATGGCATGGTGTACCAAGAAAACACGAAACCGACCATTCGCGAATTACTGGAGCCCTATCATTTCGGCGGCATACACTTATTTAAAAATATTTATATGATAAGTATGAATTTGTTTATGAACAATATCCTCAGGATATTTTAAATGAAGAATTAGAATACGTTAGCCGAATGCAATTAAAATCATTTCCTATTACATTTAGATGAATATAGAATTCTAGATGCTAGTGGATATCGCTTTTTGATTAAGGCGAGTGAATTTAAGCAAACTCGAAATTACAATTAAGGCGTCTTTTCGAAAATAATTTTATACCAACGTATTTGTTATCAATCAATGATCATATGACTATTCAATTAATCTAATGTTGCCACCAAAAGGCTCAAATTTCAAAGATGTCATTTAGTATCTTAATTTGATTAAAAATGTATGAGCTTCTTATAATAATTTGTAATGGTCGAAACTAATTTCCATTATCATTCATCATAACCTGTTGAGGGGGTCTGGTTATATTTAGTCATTCTACGACAAATTATTAAAATTCGAACAGTTGTCAAAGCGTATAAATAATATAAAACATGGGCATGCTTCATTAAATACAATAAATAAGACTCGTTCTTCAGTCCTATCCCCAAAGGCGCATTGGCGCTGGCATTTTAATTTCTTCATATTGTAAATTCCTAATTCCTCAACTACGGACAATCGATTTTTACGTTTAAGGCTTCAATTTTTCTTACATTTTATGTCGTGGCGTAATTACTTCTTTGGCTATTTATACGAGTATGTTTGTATCTTCTTAAAATAAATCTCTTAGTATCAATTCTTTCGTTCAAATATAAATAGAAGATTTGGTATAATATTGAACTATGGTTACCGGAGGTGTCTAGGTTAACCTCTCACCCCGAAAGGTCATTAAACAATATTGGATTTAATACATGGGCACTTATTTTGACGAATTAAACAACACTCTTGCTAATTTCAACAGAAAAATTCGAGTCAATACCGGCAAATATTCTGTACGTCCGCAATTTCAACAAAAGCAACTTGCACAATGTCTGTCTAGGGAGCACATAATTAATTCTTGCGAAATCAAGTTGACCTTCAACTTGAAATTGTCCACTTTCGGTTTGCAATAATTGTCTAATAAGGTAAATAACTTCACATTATTCACACGCATAGCAAAACGATAAATAGTTATTTAGGCCGTACTCGGGGAATTAATTCCGACTTCGACACAAAGCCGGTTCTATTTTCTTTTTAAGACATGCGATTGAGTGCAGAAATGAAAAGTAGGTACTTCCCTGAACGTACATTGCTCGCATAAAATCCTCCCACCTTGCGAACGATTTTGCCGTCGTTTTCGTTACATTAAGCCGTCGTCAGTATATCTATTGTACAGCAGCAAGATGGCGATGGATACTCCGGCACTCACACATGCCCTGTCTCCCGCTTAGCATCGAAATTTACTCTGGGGCCTCGCTCCCTAATCCACCTTTTTCCATTTTTTCGTACGCACAGCTGGCGTTGTGCTTCTCCAGGTGACTATTTCCCCCTTTGAAGCCTATATCTCGCTTTAGAATTCCGCTTTTTCCCGATCAAGGATTGTTGAATGTGTGGAATGACACCACCTATGGCAATGGTGGCTTTAATCAGACTGTCTAATTCAAGAATCTCAGCCATCAAATCCTCTAGAATGGCTGCAGAATATACGGCAGCAGTTGAGCCAACACGTCCGAGTCTCGTTGTATGCGAGTTCCGATGTCTATCACTTCTGCCAACTTGGAATTCCTGCCCAGCATGAGCCGCACGGGATACCACTTTCGCTTTGACTTTTCGGAATTCTTTTTCTGACACACGTCAAGTCGCGGTTCAGTGGCAGCGATTAGTTTAAAAGTCGCTCGCGAACTGTCAACGTCAGTGGCGTAGGGTATATGGATCGGCTGGTCGACGTCAGTTGCGTAGGGCATATGGATCGACTGGTCGGCGTCAGTGGCGTAGGGCGGCAAGAACGAGGTTATCACAGCATGCTATTTGATTCTCTGTTATCAACGATTTTAGAAATACATCTCTTGGATTATTGTTGGCATTTGGCCATAAGGTATGCACGAATATAGTAACTGTAAAGCCTTTTCAATTCGAGTTTTTCAAAGAATCAAGCTCCTCCTTCCCATTGCATAGGCCAAGTTAATGAAGAGGTTATCTACACATTGCAGTGAAATTAATTAATTAAAGTTAATTTTTGAATCTTGTCTGTTGATTCTTTCCGATTGTTGCCACTTATATTATTTACATTATTTTCTGCTGGAACTCTAGCGACAAGTGCAAATGATACCCTGAGTTTGAAGGAGCTAGAAGGTATGACACTGCGGTGTGCTTCCGTTTGTTTTGAAATAAATTTAACTTTTGCATCTTAATATCGGGGGTATCCTTGATATGATGCTGGATGACCAAATACACCGCAGGTCACGCAGTACATTTTTTCTTTAGGCTCTATCTGAGCCAAATAAACGTGCCCGGGGCATGCATTTTTTTCCATTTTACACACCGATAGTGCATGGCCCAGTTGGTAGCCGAATGGAAAAATCTTTTACGCCGGAGGCATTCCCAACTCACCCACTCTCAAATTAAAGTACGTAATATGTTGAAGGGCACTTGGACTGATTTTATGAGAGGTTTGTACTAAATAAAACGAAAAATTTTTCTTTTCAATGGCCGACCTCCTTGTTGCCAACTTTTTAACTGAAATGAATTCGATTTCTGTTGCAGCTTCTTTGAGCACCTGAAGAAGATCGACCGTGTCCTCGCTGCAGTCTAGACTCTTCAACAGAAAGGTCAAATTTTTTCCCAAAGTCAAAGTCAAAAGCGCTTTATTCAATACTAATCGGTATAAATTTTCAAAGAATATAAAGCAAAATCCAAACAATCACAATAAAAAACATAATGGCTCTCTAAATTTATACGTTATCATTAGACATATTTCTTCAAAAAACTGTAGCAAATTTAACTAATAAAATTATTACATATTTTGAAAAACAACTGGAAAAAGGAGATAAAACCAACCAACACTATCCTAAAATTATTTATAATTTAAACACAACAGTGAACTTTGATCCTACACCTAATATGTTTTAACTTAATTCTAATAAAATTCTATCAAAAACTTTATCTTATACTAAAAAATTCTATAACAATGTTCCTAACCTAAGCGTTTAATTTTATCTCTAACATAATATAATAAACATAACAAATATCTACCCTATACCTAATTTTTAACACAAATAAACAACAACACTAAATGTAGCAATAATGAGCTGAAACTCAAAAACTAAATAACGAAAAACACCAAAACTGAAAATAAACACGATTAATTTATTGTCATTCAGCCACCAATACCTGGATTGCGCCGTCTCAATTCGATCAGCTTCAACGAGTCTAGCAAATGAGTATCTCCATTGGAATTGTTGGTCTCGTGAACTCAAATTTGGAGGATATTTTATCTTCTTATCGGTGGCCCGTCGATATATGTGATATATGACTGGGACGCCGTCAGAACCAAAAACATATCGAATCATGTCCAAATACACGAGTGCTTCTGGAGAAACGAAGCGAGTAGCGAAGCAATTCGCAATATACCCGTCTGTAGGGTGGAACAGCTGTGAAATCCAAGGGTTTTCACTCACAGTCACAGATCTTGCGATATGATTCCGAAGAAGTTTCAATATGAAAATATCGATTCTCGTCACTTCAGCAGTTTGATAAATTTTTCTATTCGATATATGTTTCCAATCCGTCCCAGGCTTTCTGTACAAACCAGTACATGCACGAAGACATTTCCTTTCGATAACTTTTAATTTTTCCATAGTACTAGCACTCTGGTTGTACCAGATCTGATACCCATATGTCAAAACTGGTCTAACCAGGGTCTTGTAACAGATAATTTTGACCTTTTGATCAATGTTTTTGGAATGAAAGAGTCTTCGTAGGACCATGACTACTTTTAGTGCCTTACTGAGCATGATTTTCACATATTCAGTATAATACAGGTACTGATCGAGATTAACACCGAGGTATCGAATGCAAGATTTATGTGGAACTCGTTCTAAACTACCCTCGCCAGTCATGATGTGAAAATCTTTCCAATTACGTTTCAGGTCTTGACTGAACCCCTGCAGCGTTGTCCGAAACAAGATTGTTTAACACATCTGCGCATTGATTTTCATTCGCCAATTGTCAGTGTACAGTTGCACATCATTGAACATTTTTTGGAGATTGCTCTGAACTATTGTAGCTTTTCGGTCTGCCGTATAGATGATCAGATCATCAGCCAACGTTACCAATGATCGCGTAGGCGAGACGTTAAAATCAAAGCCGTTCAATAGCTTGCGAATGAAGATTGAGAAGAGCAGAGGCGCAGTAACTGTTCCCTGCTGTAGACCATTCAAGACCTTGAATCCGCGCATTGTTGTCAGATTTCCGTCAGTTACAACAAATGATTTCCCGTATAACATATTGCACATTATGGTCACAAGGTGTCCGGGGAACCTGTCCTGAAGAAATTTGAAAAATAGTCCATCTAACCAAACCGTATCGAAGGCTTTCTCCATATCAATGAGACACACTCCAACACAACCTCTATCATTAAGTTTCCAACAGATGTCTGAGGTTACTTTCGTTATTGCATGTGTTGTCGAATGCCTGGCACGAAAACCAAATTGGCGATTCGGCATCAATTCTATTTCTCTAAGTGGGCGTTTAATGCTCTGTTGAGTATCACTTCAAACACCTTGCTGATGTTAGGCAGCAAGCTGATTGGGCGATAGCTTTCGGGGCATGAAGATTCTTTTCCTTTCTACAGATCGGAAATACCTCAGCCTTTATCCACTCATATAGAAAATATGAATTGCTCAACATGTTGTTGAACAATATGCAATAATTCCTAATAGCAACCTCAGGCAAATGTCGGAGAACTACATTTGGAATGACATCAGTACCACATGATTTATTGTTGTTTATCTTGCAACACATGAAGCACAAGTCTTCATAGCTGACAAAATAATCAATAAGATACAAGCTCGGTATGAGGTCAGAAGAAGAAGAGTTAATTGGCCGTTCAAGCTTGATTTGAAGTCGGAAACTTTTGCTTCAACGACCTCTGAAAATATTTCATTCCCTCTCTCAGGGTTTGGTAGATGAACCAATTCAAAATGTGTTCCAATCAGGGCAACTTTATGCAATCCCTCACATATAATCGTGTTTCTATTTCCATCCGGAGTCATACTATCAATTTCGATACCAGCCCTATCAAAAAGATTTATCTCATCACTAGTGACTTCAAGATTCGATACCTTCACTCAAGACTTCTTATGAAATGAGCTATTCACTTTCACGAACACGCCATCTGGGACCTGTGGGCTAATATCCCTCAGTTTTTCCGCCCATTGATTGCTGACCTCACTCCTTAAGTATGAGCGGATTAACTTCCGGACATTCTTCAGATGTTATTTCAACAAAGCAAACGAGGAATGGTTGCAGTCTAAAAATTGCCGATAAATATTGTTGACGCGTACGAAAAGAAGATTTTTCAATCTTTTCAACCTTACAATGGTTAGTGTTTCATATCCTTCCATATTGTTTCGATGTTTAATCTTGGGAACTACTTTCTCAATCGTTTCCAACGTCAGCTTCTCTAACTTCGACAAATAGAGATATATTTCATCGTTAGTTAGATTTCTGTCATTAGGAACCATTGAGCAAGAGTTGCCATCATCAGAAGGGGGAGGTTGCTTGTGATACTCGCGATTAAACTTCTTTTGAAACTTTCCCCAGTCTGTTTTTTGAAATTCAACCGATGATTTTCATGTTGAACTGGAATGAGGAAGAAATCATCCCTGTGATGATTGATTTCCATTACGATTGCGTTATGGTCGCTATCATAAGGAAGCACCTGCAGTTTCCGTTGAGGACTATTAAAGCTGAATTCAAGTGTTGCGTCAGCAATGCAAAGGTCCGAATATGAATTTGTCCTAGGGTATGTGGGGAACTACCACCCATATAGATTGCACCTGTATTCAATTTGGTTCTCTGTTATCCACGATTTCAGGAATACACCTCTCAGATTAATGGTGGCGTTCAGCCATGATGTATGCTTGGCATTCAGGTCACTAGCAAGAATATAATAGTTATGCAGCCTGTTCAATTCGAGTATTTCAAACAAAGAATTGAGCTCCTCCTTGAGCTTGAGAGCAGTTCCACCAGTTGCATAGGCAGAGATAACGAAGAGGTTATCCCTTCCTGGCAGTGAGATTTTGATAACGGACACTTCAAGAGATTCAAAGCTTTTGAATTCGACTTTTTCAATATTTTGGAAACAATAGGGTCTTCGAACCAATATCCCGGTGCCACCTCCCCCATCACCTATTACTCTATCGTTTCTTACGAATTCAAAATCCTTGAATGTCATGGAGTGCCATGAGTTGAAGTGGGTTTCAGTGAGAAGCATGATGTCAGGCTTTTGCTTAGCAATGAATTCAAGGAGATAATCACGCCGATGTATAGTAACAATGGTGTTTACGTTGATCGAGATGAGACGAATCCTATCCATGGGAATGTGACTGGATGACAAACTATTTTGAAGCATGTTGGCCTAAACGTTGAAAAACGAAATTGATTTTTTGGTCTTGTTTATTTATTCTATCTGAAAGAGATTCAAGCTTTTGGTAAATTTTGAGAAGCAGCTCATTTTTGCCGCTTACATCATTTATTTTATTTACAGCAAGTGCAAATGATACTCCGGGCTTGATGAAGTTGGGAGGTAACAAGTTGTGATGTACTTGGGTATGTTTTGTGAAAAATATAACTCTTGCATATTGATACCGAGGGCATCCTCGATATATATGGATGACCAAATATACCGCAGTTAACACAGTATATTTTTCTTTTGGCTCCATCTGAGCCAATTTGCATTCACCGGGTGCGTGAATATCTTTGCATTCAACACAGCGGTAGTGCATGGCATAATTGGCAGCCGAATCACCGAATCTTTGGCAACTGTAACACTGGCTGACCTCAGTTTTTTGGAAGCGTTCCCACCTCACAACTCTAAAGTTTAAGTACCTTACCTGTTGGAGGGCACTCGGACTGCTATCGTTAGAAATTTGGACCAAATAAAATGGTAATATTTTGCCTTCAACAGCTGATCTCCTTGTAGCAAAATTTTTCACACTGATGAACTTAACAACTGGTGCTGCTTCCATCAACATTCCAAGGAGATCAACTGTATTCTCCCCACAGTTCAAGCCCTTCAATAGGAAGGTCTGATTTTTTCCGCCTTTGGCGTGTATGTGAAGTCGGGAGCTTTCACACTATTAAGAGCATCTTTCGCTAGCTGGAAATCAGCCAGTGTTCTTGTCTTAATTGTGAATTTATCAGCGGTCCCTCTCTTTACTTCGAAATGATCGATTTTATGCTTCGCTACCAATAGCCGAACCATATCCCCTCCGCGCTGCCCAAATACGTTCATCGGAGGAACTTTCTCCATTATCTTATTATTTTTAATAGCAGAACCAGCAGACACACCGTTTGGCTTCTTCTCCTTCTCCTTATTTTTAGTTTTTAAGTATTCGATAAAGTTGTCACTAGAATCATTAATATTACCTATATTTTCTTGACACTTCATCTCGGTATCCATATCATCATTCATCGCAGCAAGCACCGCAGAGTAATTTGTGCTGTCGTTTGCTCCTCCCGCGCTAAGTATATCAGCATCATGGGTTGTTGTTTTTTTCGTATCTTGTATTGTTGGTTTGTTTACTGAGCCTTTTGCGTGGCTACTTTTTTTCGCTCGTCTTATTTGTTGTCGCTTCTTGCTTTCTGGACGTACTGTATCAATCCAGCAATCACACAAGCAAACTGCTCGAAAACCTTCCTACCCTCTACTCCAAATTATGTGGCAGATTTAAAAAAAAAAATTATGTAATCATTTCCATTGTAATCGTAATTTGTAAAATAATTTTTCTTCTTGTTGTTATTATTAAGTGAAATTTTATATCAATTTTCCTTTATATTAAATTTAAATATTTCCCGTTAACTATACTCGTTGTGAGATTTAACTTTTATTACTATTTCCAATCCCCTTCATTTTTCTTTACTTCGGACAAATTTAGCTTCTTTTAAAAAAAAATGCAAATCTGCCACATACAATTTACAGTGTAGGAACGTTGATCGGATACACCTTACCGGGTACTAAATCGGGAATGGAATGGGATGGAAACGGAGTGGAGTAGTGTGAGATAATGCTTTTTGGGGTTAGGGCAGCACGGAAAAGTGAAAGATTACACTAGGGAGTTGATTGGAATTTTGTCATCAAAAATATCGGTTGAGTAGCTCGTTTCGAAACCTAGTTTGCATTTGAAGATTCTACGTCTAGCACTCGTTGCGCTTAGACGTGTTTTTAATCGCTCCTGTCATTAATTTTAAAAATTAATTAATTTTTCGCAAAAGTCAGTCTCAAACAATTGCAATATTTTTTTACAAGCCAATCGAAAGCAAATTTTGATTTTATTGGGAAAACCATCACCGTCGAATTATTCGAGCATTTATCGAATACCTGAAATTCATTTCCTGAAGAAATATCAAAAGTGGAAATACGTTCAAGGGAAGTCTCGGTCTGAGAACATTCCCTCTAGTCTCGCTGCGAAAGCAACGAGATGGAGGAGCCCGACGGCTTCAGCCATCAATCGGAGGGATCATGCCCATCGCCAATGATGACGGGCGAAAAAAACTTAAAAGAAGTTATGAGAATCAAGAAGAAAGCCCGACAATCCTATCGGTTATCGAGATTGAACAGCTGATCCAAGAAAAAGAGAAAGCTGAAAAATTCGAAAAAGGAAATGAGTTAAATCGTTAGAAGCACTTGTTGGAACGTTAACGTTCAACAAGGCTAATGAAACCAAGAAAGGCCGACAAGCAAACTCAAAAACCGAAAACAAGAAAATTAAAAAGCCACAGGAAGAAGCTAATCAAGAGGATGTCCTCAGCGCAGGAGGCGCAAACGAAAGCAGAAATTATTATGCAGCGCTAGCTGGTCTTGAAAAAACGATGAACATTGAAGAGGATACAGGTAAAACGTCAAAATTAGATAATGATTTCATTGAATATCTTAAAATTAAAAATCGGAAGAAAAAACCAAAAGGTCTGCTGGTCTGTCTGCTGGTCCGTCCGTTAAGATTGATGAAAAAAAAAGAAAAAAAAACAAAAAGTCCCACCAATCAATGTGTTTGGGCAAACGGGCAAAGATATGGTTCGGCTTTTGGCAGCCGAAAATAAACTAAAAGATTTTCAGATAAAAAGAGTCAATGCCGATAAATTGACAATAAGGACTAAGTCGCTGGTTGATTTCCAGGCAACAAAAAGTGCCTTAAATTCTGGAGATGTTCCGCATTTCACGTACACCCCGAAAAGCGAAAAGAACCAAACCTTTTTACTGAAGGGTCTGGACTGTGGTAAGGACACAGTCGATCTCCTTCAGGTGCTCCAAGAAGCTGCACCAGAAATACAATTTATTACAGTCAAAAACTTTGCAACGAGAAGATCGATTGTGGAGCGCAAAAACTTGCCTCACTACTTAGTCCAGATTTCTAGTAAAAAGAGTTCGAGTGCCCTGCAGAAAATACGGTACTTGAACTTTCGTGTGGTGAGGTGGGAATGCCTCCAGAAAAGTGAGGTCAACCAGTGCTACAGGTGTCAAAGATTTGGGCATTCGGCTGCCAATTGCGCCATGAAATATAGGTGTGTGAAATGCAAAGACATTCATGCTCCCGGCGAGTGCAAATTGGCTCAGGCGGAGCCAAAAGAAAAACTATATTGTGTGAACTGCGGTGCCTTTGGTCATCCAGCATCATATCGACGATGCCCCCGGTATCAAGATGCAAAGATTAAAGTCACTCCGAAACAAAGTCAAGCACACCGCAGTGTGATACCTACCAACTTCATCAAGCCCGGGGTGTCATTTGCACTTGCTGCGAGAGGACCAGCAAACAATGTAAATAAAATAAATAATGTAAGTGGCAATAATGAGCTGCTCCTTAAAATTTATCAGCAAGTAAATTCCTTATCGGAGCGAATCGATAAACAAGATTCGAAAATTAACATTGTTTTTCAGCGTTTAGGGCTTTCAAATGCCTCAAAATAAGTTGTCATCCAGCCACATTCCCACGGATAGGATTCGTCTCATCTCGATCAACGTCAACTCCATTGTTACTTTACATCGACGTGATTATCTCCTTGAATTCACCGTTAAGCAAAAGTCTGACATCATGCTTCTCACCGAAACCCACCTCAGTTCATGGCACTCCATGAGATTCAAGGATTTCGAGTTCGTAAGAAACGATAGGGTGACAGGTGAGGGGGGAGGTGGCACCGGGATATTGGTTCAAAGACCCTATCGTTTCCAAAATATTGAAAAAGTCGAATTCAAAAGCTTTGAATCTCTTGAAGTGTCCGTTATCAAAATCTCACTGCCAGGTGGGGATAACCTCTTCGTTATCTCTGCCTATGCAACTGATGGAACTGTTCTCAAGCTCAAGGAGGAACTCAATTCCTTGTTCGAAATACTCGAATTGAAAGGCTGCATAACTATTATATTCTTGCTGTGACCTGAACGCCAAGCATACATCATGGCTGAACGCCACCAATAATCCAAGAGGTGTATTCCTGAAATCGTGGATAACAGAGAACCAAATTGAATACAGGTGCAATCTATATGGGTCGGAGCTCCCAACATACCCTAGGACAAATTCATATTTGGACGTTTGCATTGCTGACGCAAGACTCGAATTCAACTTTAATAGTCCTCAACGGAAACTGCAGGTGCTTCCTTATGATAGCGACCATAACGCAATCGTAATGGAAATCAATCATCACAGGGCTGATTTCTTCCTCATTCCAGTTCAACATGAAAATCATCGGTTGAATTTCAAAAAAACAGACTGGGGAAAGATTCAAAAGAAGTTTAATCGGGAGTACCAGAAGCAATGTCCCCCTTCTGATGGTGGCAACTCTTGCTCAATGGTTCCTAATGACAGAAATCTAACTAACGATGAAATAGATGTCTATTTGTCGAAGTTAGAGAAGCTGACGTTGGAAACGATTGAGAAAGTCGTTCCCAAGATTAAACATCGAAACAATATGGAAGAACATGAAACACCAACCATCGCTAGGTTGACAAGATTGAAAAGCCTTCTTCTCACACGCGTCAACAATATTTATCGACGATTTTTGGACTACAACCATCCCTCGTTGTCTTTGTTGAAATTACATCTGAAGAATGTCCGGAACTTAATCCGGTCATACTTCAGGAGTGAGGTCAGCAATCAATGGGCGGAAAAATTGAGGGGTATTAGCCCACAGGACCCAGATGGCGTTTTCGCAAAAGTGAATAGCATATTCCGCAAGAAGTCTCGAGTGAAGGTATCGAATCTTGAAGTCACTAGTGATGAGATAAATCTTCTCGATAGGGCTGGTATCGAAATTGATAGTACGACTCCGGATAGAAATGGAAACAGGATTATTTGTGAAGGATTGGATAAACTTGCCCTGATTGGAACACATTTTGAATTGGTTCATCTAGCAAACCCTGAGAGAGGGAACGAAATATTTTCAGAGGTCGTTGAAGCACAAGTTTCCGACTTCAAATCAAGCCTGAACGGCCAATCAATTCTTCATTTCAATGAAACATTAACATCTGACCTCATACCGAGCTTGAATCTTATTGATTATTTTCTCAGCTATGAAGACTTGTGTTTCATATTTCGCAAGATAAACAACAATAAATCATGTGGTACTGATGGCATTCCAAATGTAGTTCTCCGATGCTCAACAGAGCATTAAACGCCCACATTGAGGAAAATGAGTTGATGCCGAATTGCCAATTTGGTTTTCGTGCCAGGCATTCGACCACACATGCAATAACGAAAGTAACCTCAGACATCTGTTGGAAACTAAATGATAGACAATGTGTTGGAGCATGTCTCATTGATATGGAGAAAGCCTTTGATACGGTATGGTTAGATGGACTAATTTTTAAACTCCTTCAGGACAAGTTCCCCAGACACCTTGTCGCCATGATGTGTAATATGTTATACGGGAAATCGTTTGTTGTAACCGATGGAGATCTGACAACAATGCGCGAGTTCAAGGTCTTGAATGGTCTACAGCAGGGAACAGTTACTGCGCCTCTGCTCTTCTCAATCTTCATTCGCAAGCTATTGAACGGCTTTGATTTTAACGTCTCGCCAACGTGATCATTGGTAGCGTTTGCTGATGATCTGATCATCTATACGGCAGACCGAAAAGCTACAATAGTTCAGAGCAATCTCCAAAAAATGTTAAAAAATGTGCAGCTGTACACTGACAATTTCCGAATGAAAATCAATGCGCAGAAGTGTGAAACAATCTTGTTTCGGACAATGCTGCAGGGGGTCAGTCAAGACCTGAAACGTAATTGGAAAGATTTCCACATCATGGCTGGCGAGGGTAGTTCAGAACGAGTTCCACATAAATCCTGTGTTCGATACCTCGGTGTTTTTCTCGATCAGTATCTGTACAAACTGAACATGTGAAAATTATGCTCAGTAAGGCACTTAAAATAGTCATGGCCCTGCGAAAGCTCTTTCATTCCAAATACATTGATCAAAAGGTCAAAATTATCTGTTACAAGACCCTGGTTAGACCAGTTTTGACATATGGATGTCAGATCTGGTACAACCAGAGTGCTAGTACTATGGAAAAATTAAGAGTTTTCGAAAGGAAATGTCTTCGTGCATGTACTGGTTTGTACAGAAAGCCTGAGACGGATTGGAAACATTATATATCGAATAGAAGAATTTATCAAACTGCTGAAGTGACTAGAGTCGATATCTTCATATTGAAGCTTCTTCGGAATCATATCGCAAGATCTGTGACTGTGAGTGAAAACCCTTGGATTTCACAGCCGTTCCACCCTACAGACGGGTATATTGCGACTTGCCTCGCTACTGGCTTCATTCCTCCAGAAGCATTCGTGTATTTGGACATGAATCGATATGTTTTTGATTCTGACGGCGTCCCAATCATATATCACATATATCGACGGGCCACCGATAAGAAGATAAAATATCCTCCGAGTTTGAGTTCACGAGGCCAACGATTTCAATGGAGATACTCATTTGCTAGATTCGTTGAAGCTGATCGAGTTGAGACGGCGCAATCCAGGTATTGGTGGCTGAATGAATATGTCTAAATTATTCGTGCTTGTTTTCAGTTTTGGTGTTTTTCGTTATTTCGTTTTTTGAGTTTCAGCTCAATATTGCTACATTTAGTGTTGTTGTTTATTTTTGTTAAAAATTAGGTATGGGTTAGGTTTATACTATGTTTATTATATTAGGTTAGAGATAAAGTAAAACGCTTAGGTTAGGAACATTGTTATAGATTTTTTTAAGTATAAGATAAAGTTTTTGATAGCATTTATTAGAATTAAGTTAAAACATATTAGGTGTAGGATCAAAGTTCACCGTAGTGTTAAGATTATAAATAATTTTAGAATAGTGTTGGTTGGTTTTTTCTCCTTTTTCCAATTAAATTTAAAAAATATGTAATAATCTTCATTGATTTGAATTTGCTATAGATTTTTTTTTTAAATGTGTAATGATAACGTACAAATTTAGAGAGCCATTTGGGCCATTAAGTTTTTGATTGTTATTGTTAGGAATTTGCTTTATATTCTTTTAAAATTTATAACGATTAGTATTAAATAAAGCGCTTTTGACTTTGTCTTTGCATTTGAAGTTGGGAGTTCGTGCAAGCCTGTGTCACCGTACATCTAGCGCTGGAAGAACTTTTCACCTTGGCGAAATCCCAAGTAAATGAAAGTTGTTGTAGTCGACCGGGTGTGTCCGTGCTAGTTACAGCCAATTGCAAGGTGCCACCTGGACGGTGTAAGTTATAAATGGCAAGGATGGAAAATTTGTAAACAAAGTTCAACATTAATACGTTTCATACTAAATTCGTTGTCCCAATATAAAGTGGGAGAAGTTTGGTTGGTAGATGCAAGGTAGTCGGATGGTCGTGAATGGTGTTGGAGGTTGTGGCCTTCCTTATTGGGAAAGCGGGCGCTTCCAGGGAGAAATCGTTGCAAAGATAAGATCAACGTCAGTGGTGAGTGTTGTCTCAATTGATCGCGAATTGATTTTTCGAGGTTTGGGGCGCATTTCCCGACGGCGAAGGGTTGGCCGAGACCCGGAGGCTTTAACACAAACACCAGCGAACGCAACGGCTGTTTCTGCTGCTCTCAAGCTCTCGTCCACGTGATTGCCGCTGTCGAATGGATCATCAGCGCTAATCCCACATCAAAGTCGTGAACAGCATTGGCGATAATTGGGAGGTATTTAAACAAAGAAACACAAACTCTCTAAAACCTGAACTTCAAATGAAATTTTATTTTTTTAAATGAAATGCAAATGTACTTTTCGGGTTTCCGAACATTTATGAGGAACCCTTTTTTGAACTCTGACAAAGTTTACGTAGCATTGTATAAATTACAAAGAGTACGAAATAGGCATGAGAAATTAAGTGCACCGAATATTATCTTTTTTTAAATGAACGTTTGCATGCAATCACATCATGGTGATGATTGTAAATTGAACAATAATTGACGGTGGCACGTTGTAAACAATTTCCACGTGGTAAATAAAGGCTACGCATCCGGTTCATACTATCCATATCAGAGAAACGGGAATAAAATCAATTTGAGAGATCGACGCGCGTTACCTACCTTACCACCGAAGTAATAGAAATTATATACCAAAAACAAGCGCACATTGAACACTTGTATATTTCCTTTTTTTTTACTTTAATGATTTTTGTGTTTCTTTTTTGTAAATGATCTTTGTAAGTTTCCTCTTATAAATGATTTTTTTGTAAATTTCTTTTCTTTTTCCTTTCAATGATTTTTGTAAGTTCCTTTTTTTAATGATCTTGTAAGTTCCTTGAACGAGAATAGACATTTTTTTTTTTTGTAAATCTCCTTTTTCTGTTTTTTTGCAATAAAACCATGAATTGTTAAATTTTAAAAATTCGGTCTTTCCATTTCGTTTTACCTGACCGGGTATAGAATCCGCAATTATGGCAGGCTCCTCCTATAGCATGGGCTAGCCATCGGGCGCGCTTCTCTGTTTTTTGTTGTTAACAGGGGCTGTTGCCGGGTGGAGTGGCCTTCCGCTCGCGTGCCCTTTTATGGTATAGAGTTATGTGATTCGATTACACAATTATATAACATAAATTGGCCACGTCTATATTTCTTATTTGATGGGAAAATTCATGCAAATTATGTTTGCATGAGTTTTCCACACAAATGGGAAATAGATGGCCACGTCTACGTTCGGATCTTGATCCGGTTGGGCGGATGCGAGGGCGCAACACCTCCATCTGGATGCCCCACTCTTATTTGTGGGCCATAAGAATCGTCGGGTAACGACGAAGTCTCCACTAGTCCGTCCATCTTCCCCAGGTCCAGTTTGTCCTTTGAGTCAGCAATTTCTGACCCTTAGTTGGTTACCTCTTTTCGACTTCGGGCGACCTTTAATTGACCCCAGGAATTCGTGGATGCGAAATTATTTTGTAGTGGGTCCTTGTGCTGGGTGAAAGAACCCGCCCCACGACACCGCAACGCCAGCCTGCCAGCGCATTCACGCGTCCCCAGACAACGCCAATCTCGGCAGATCCCAACATCCTCTTCCGCTCAGGCAGCAGACCATCGCTGCAGTCCTTAACGGACATTAATTTATCTATTATCACTACAAGGCTTTGTGGCTTTATCACTTTAGTTTGATAATTCACGGCTCATTTCCTCCAAATGTTGAATTCGCAGTTTCATCTCTTCATTTTCTCTAATAACTCTTGCGTTTTCTCTGGTTACTTTTTCCAGTTCTTCGCCTGATAGGGTAATACGCTTACCATGTTCAAAGTTTTCTTGTTCATTTTTTCTTTTCATGATTTTTTCATTAGTAGCATTTAAAAAGTCTGGCCCCTGGTCCCCGAGCCTTGGGAAGCCTTCGGGCTCCTCCATGCCCCGGTGAAAAAAATATTTCTTCTTTTTTTTAACTTTTTGAGACTTCTTCGCAAGTAAAATCCAGATATTCGATAAATTGTTCGAATAATTAGACGATGCAATGTTTTTTTTAATTAATTTCGAATTGCCGTTTTAAAAATTATTTTACTTTTTTTTTAAATTCTTGAAAAGAGCTTTTATATACACGTCAAAGTCAAAGTCAAAAGCATTATAAATTTTAAAAGAATATAAAGCAAATTCCAAACAATAACAATAAAAAACTTAATGGCCCAAATGGCTCTCTAAATTTGTACGTTATCATTAAACACATTTAAAAAAAAAACTATAGCAAATTCAAATCAATGAAGATTATTACATACTCGTATTTTTAAAATTCAATTGGAAAAAGGAGAAAAAACCAACCAACACTATTCTAAAATTATTTATCATCTTAGCACTACAGTGAACTTTGATCCTACACCTAATATGTTTTAACTTAATTCTAATAAATGCAATCAAAAACTTTATCTTATACTAAAAAATCAATAACAATGTTCCTAACCTAAGCGTTTTACCTTATCTCTAACCTAATATAATAAACATAGTATAAACCTAACCCATACCTAATTTTTAACAAAAATAAACAACAACACTAAATGTAGCAATAATGAGCTGAAACTCAAAAAACGAAATAACGAAAAACACCAAAACTGAAAACAAACACGAATAATTTAGACATATTCATTCAGCCAGCAATACCTGAATTGCGCCGTCTCAACTCGATCAGCTTCAACGAATCTAGCAAATGAGTATCTCCATTGAAATCGTTGGTCTCGTGAACTCAAACTCGGAGGATATTTTATCTTCTTATCGGTGGCCCGTCGATATATGTGATATATGATTGGGACGCCGTCAGAATCAAAAACATATCGATTCATGTCCAAATACACGAATGCTTCTGGAGGAATGAAGCCAGTAGCGAGGCAAGTCGCAATATACCCGTCTGTAGGGTGGAACGGCTGTGAAATCCAAGGGTTTTCACTCACAGTCACAGATCTTGCGATATGATTCCGAAGAAGCTTCAATATGAAGATATCGACTCTAGTCACTTCAGCAGTTTGATAAATTCTTCTATTCGATATATGTTTCCAATCCGTCTCAGGTTTTCTGTACAAACCAGTACATGCACGAAGACATTTCTTTTCGAAAACTCTTAATTTTTCCATAGTACTAGCACTCTGGTTGCACCAGATCTGACATCTATGTATCAAAAACTGGTCTAACCAGTATCTTGTAACAGATAATTTTGACCTTTTGATCAATGTATCTGGAATGAAAGAACTTTCGAAGGGCCATGACTACTTTGAGTGCCTTACTGAGCATGATTTTCACATGTTCAGTATAGTACAGATACTGATCAAAACAAACACCGAGGTATCGAACACAGGATTTATGTGGAACTCGTTCTGAACTACCCTCGCCAGCCATGATGTGGAAATCTTTCCAATTACGTTTCAGGTCTTGACTGACCCCCTGCAGCTTTGTCCGAAACAAGATTGTTTCACACTTCTGCCATTGTTTTTCATTCGGAAATTGTCAGTGTACAGCTGCACATCATTGAACATTTTTTGGAGATTGCTCTGTACTATTGTAGCTTTTCGGTCTGCCATATAGATGATCAGATCATCAGCAAACGCTACCAATGATCGCGTTGGCGAGACGTTAAAATCAAAGCCGTTCAATAGCTTACGAATGAAGATTGAGAAGAGCAGAGGCGCAGTAACTGTTCCCTGCTGTAGACCATTCAAGACCTTGAATTCGCGCATTGTTGTCAGATTTCCATCAGTTACAACAAATGATTTCCCGTATAACATATTACACATCATGGCGACAAGGTGTCTGGGGAACTTGTCCTGAAGGAGTTTAAAAATTAGTCCATCTAACCATACCGTATCAAAGGCTTTCTCCATATCAATGAGACATGCTCCAACACATTGTCTATCATTTAGTTTCCAACAGATGTCTGAGGTTACTTTCGTTATTGCATGTGTGGTCGAATGCCTGGCACGAAAACCAAATTGGCGATTCGGCATCAACTCATTTTCCTCAATGTGGGCGTTTAATGCTCTGTTGAGTATCACTTCAAACACCTTGCTGATGTTAGGCAGCAAGCTGATTGGGCAATAGCTTTTCGGGCATGAAGATTCTTTTCCCTTCTTCAAGATCGGAAATACCTTAGCTTTTTTCCACTCATTTGGGAAATATGAATTGCTCAACATGTTGTTGAACAATATGCAATAGTTCCTAATAGCAACCTCAGGCAAATGTCGGAGAACTACATTTGGAATGCCATCAGTACCACATGATTTATTGTTGTTTATCTTGCGAAATATGAAACACAAGTCTTCATAGCTGACAAAATAATCAATAAGATTCAAGCTCGGTATGAGGTCAGATGTTAATGTTTCATTGAAATGAAGAATTGATTGGCCGTTCAGGCTTGATTTGAAGTCGGAAACTTTTGCTTCAACGACCGCTGCAAATATTTCATTCCCTCTCTCAGGATTTGGTAGATGAACCAATTCAAAATGTGTTCCAATTAGGGCAAGTTTATCCAGTCCTTCACAAATAATCCTATTTCCATTTCTATCCGGAGTCGTACTATCAATTTCGATACCAGCCCTATCGAGAAGATTTATCTCATCACTAGTGACTTCAAGATTCGATACCTTCACTCGAGACTTCTTGCGGAATATGCTATTCACTTTCGCAAATACGCCGTCTGGGTCCTGTGGGCTAATACCCCTCAATTTTTCCGCCCATTGACTGCTAACCTCACTCCTGAAGTATGACCGGATTAAGTTCCGGACATTCTTCAGATGTAATTTCAACAAAGCCAACGAGGGATGGTTGTAATCCAAAAATCGTCGATAAATATTGTTGACGCGTGTGAGAAGAAGGCTTTTCAATCTTTTCAACCTTGCGATGGTTGGTGTTTCATATCCTTCCATATTGTTTCGAAGTTTAATCTTGGGAACGACTTTCTCAATCGTTTTCAACGTCAGCTTCTCTAATTTCGACAAATAGAGATCTATTTCATTGTTAATTAGATTCCTGTCATTTGGAACCATTGAGCAACCGTTGGCATAATCTATTTTGTACCCTCTGACTGCTAAGAAAGGTCCATTAACTGAAAAGTTTTAAATGACCGATTCCCACAAGAGTAGCAAAACCATAAATTCTTAACTGAATTAAAACACAAATTTTGATTTCAACAAATTATTTAATCAAAAGACAAAAAGATTTGTTACAATATATATGTTCAAAATTTATTACTTTATCTTTTGTTACATCATGATGTTAATGTTGTTTTGCAATTGGAACAATATTTGACTACCAACATTTTAAGTTAATCATTAATGCTTTCAGAACAATAAATATTTTTCGTTTCATTATTCATTCGTCTGTTTGATTTTTTTCTCTTGATTTTTTCTTACTTTACTTTCTTTGAAAAATGTGAGTTTCGGGACAACTAGTTTTTTTTACCCCATGGGACATATACGGTAAAATATTATTCAATTGATAGTTTACATAAATGCCTAAATATGAAAAGTAAAACTTAAAACGAACCGACTGAATACGATTAAGGATTAAAATAACTATTAACAATTACGATTATAAATACTGAAAATAATAATATAATTATAATAAAAGAAAATAAAAACAGCAAAAGACCAAACAAAAAACAAGGAAAAAACCAATTTTGAAAACCGCTAATATATAATTAACTCGTGGAGGACGTAAATTTGGAATTTTTTGGGAAAGGAATGAGGGTAAAGTTTTTGCATTGTATGATAGGTACGGAAGTGGGCATGCAAATATTTATATTTGATTTATTCTCAATAGCCAGAAATTAAATTTTATAAGCAAGATTTGATTGAGTGCAAATAGGAGAGATGTTAAAATTTGTACTAAATTTTGTGAAAAGTTACGCTTGAGTCCTTAAAGACCGCCAGCAAAATTTTATAGATGAACACATTGCGATAGACATTCCAAATACTTAGTCTCCACGCTTTTGAACAAAAAGATATAATTTAAACGACGTATCAATTATAAATAGTCAAAAATAGTTTTCCGTTTAATATAAATTGATTTTTTTCACTATTGTTTTCCTACACATATGGCAGGTACGTAGAGTTTCAGCGCATTGCGAACATGATCCGTGACCGCACAAAAATGCCACGTCTCGTGTACGCTCCATGCATATACTACAATAGTGAGTTTCTTCGTACTCCTGAATTTTATGCTCTAAATATCGCAGACGATCGGCAGACGGAAGCCGATTTTGTTCCTTATTGCTTATAAGACGTCCGTTTGCGCCAAACCGTCGCTCAATCAGCACGCCACACGACAAACATTTCTTCATGCGAATGCCGCACTCTTCGCACGATATCTGATGTTGGCACGGGTCGAACGTGATCAATTGAAGGATTTCATTACATACTATACACTCGGATGGTTGCGAGTTGATGGGTAGGGGTTTGACGATGGTTGTTCCGCTGCTGGCATTGTTCAGTTGCTTTCGACTTACATGGCGGGATGCTGTTGAAGGTAAGCCATCTCCGGCAGGCCCACCAACTCCACTACCACTCTTCGTTTTATTTGTTGCCACCATTTCCACGTACTGTGACGTATGCGTAATAGGTGAGGTCATTTGCATTCGATTGGAATCAGTATTGATTTTCTTTGGCACAGCAGGGAGGACATTAATTTGGTTTGAATCATCATTGCTATGGTTGCTGTTAGCAATTTGGAAGGGTGGAGGCGTGGCTGCATCACCACGACTATTCAGTCGAGTCCTTTGGGCAGGGGCAGGAGCAGGGCCATTCGACCCTGAAGAATTCGCTTCCAGATTTTCATTTAAACTAGTATTGGTGCTGCTGCTTGCGTCTGCGCTTTCGTTTAAGTTCAAGGACTGAATATTATCAATAACATTTCGAGTAACTTCTGCATTAGAACTAGATTCTGATTGCGTAGTGCCTCTTCCTTCAACCGCCCCATTCTGTTGATAGCCTAGAATAGTGTCAAGCAATTCCCTGTCGGTAATCCAATCGGTTATCTTTGCGCCTTTGTTGTTTGCTTCAATCGGACAGCCTTTCTTTGATAGGTAACACAAAATTGCATACATCATTCGATATTCAGTCACTGTTTGCAAACCATTGTAAATTTCTAGGATCTCAGGTGCGTCATTTGGAGCCGCTGCCTGAATTAAGTTCGTCTTCTTTATGACGCACAAGTGCATTGCATTATCACCTTCTTCATCCTTTGCTGAAATATCACAACCCAAGCTTACAAGTTTCTCAATGGCAGCCGGATGTCCTTGCGATACCGCCAATAAGAAAGGAGTCTGTCTACGATTGTTCCTAATGTCAATTTCAGCTCGGCCTTCCGTTATCAAGACTTCAACTACTTTGGCATGCCCATTTAGTGCGGCCAAATGCAAAGCTGAAAATCCGTCGTCCTTCTTCACGTTCACCAGCTGTCGAGCGAGCTGTAGGATTCGTTTCGTCGCGGTGACATTGCCCTTCAGCGAGGCGTGGTGCAAAACGTTGAAACCTCGATTATTACGTACTGTGAAATCTAAGTTTGGAGCATTGCAGAGCAATTCCACAACCTCTGTATTTTCTTTTCCAATTGCATCATGTAGAGCAGTATCACCATACGAGTCCTGTATGTTCACATCGGCGCCAAACTCCAGTAAAACACGAACGCAATGTGGCGTTTTCTTATGAGCACAAATATGCAGAGCAGAGCAGTGACTTGCGTTTAAAAAGTTTATGTCCGCTCCATTCTGCAGTAAAATACGCATTGTTTCCTGTTGGTTGCCGAATGCGGCATAGTGTAAAGTCGAGTCACCCTCCTTATCAACTACATTTACATTGGCTCCTAAATCTAATAAGTAACGAACTATATTAACGTGCCCTTGGTGCGCGGCAACTTGTAAGCATGTTTTCCCACCGCTCATCACATCAACCTGATTGGGATGTTGATCTAAATATTGCTGTACGTATTCAAAATGGCCTTGAGCTGCTTCACGCACAAGCTTATCTGCTAAGGACGTTCCTGATAGCCCCGATAAAGGTGTCATCACATGATCAGTACGCTGGTGGCTCAAGTCCATCATACTATTGGATCGTTCAGCTGCTGTGGCGAGCGGTGATCGTTCGAGTTTTACACATTTAGGATTGAGCGTCCATTCGACACCGTCGTCAAGTTGCTGAATACGTAGATCACCGTCAGAATATACTTTGATAACTTTACAGAGTTTGCCCAAGGCCTGTAAAGAAAAGAAAAAAATTTAATGAGTTATTTGAATTGATAGCTTATTGTAGAATTCAAATGGGCCCCATTAAAAGTGAAATAACATTTAGACAACGACGTTTAGTGAGAAATTTAGAATTAGAAGTACTTAGTCTTGCCACAATTCTGTACACCAATTAGAGAGATCTAGTTTTTATAAAAATTTAGACGTAAATATTATTTGTATTTCCTTTATTGCTTATAACATATTACCAAAAAAACTACAAAATAAACCCTTTTCGCCTTTACACATTTCTTTAAAGGTTCCAACCACTCATATATCGCTGCACGCACTACTTCTATCGGGGTGTCTGTAGCTGTCTTCATTGAATCTGCTTTAAACTTTGAATATTTGAATGAGGCTTAGCGCAGGTCTTTTCCTGTAAAATATTCCAACAGCGGCAGTCCAGTGGATTCAAATTTGAGCTTCTCGATGGCCAATGTTCAGCTCGAAGGAAATCTGGTAAGTTGTTCTCATACCATCCCACCTTATGCGCTGGTGCTGGAACCTGCTGAAATATCCTGTGCTTTCGAGCAAACTATTATCACTGAAGAGCTTCGCAGCTTGTTCTATGATGTCGCTTTGGTAACTTTTAGCAGATGTCGTTGTAATTATTTGTGGCTTGGTCCCGGAGACAGATCTGGCATTTGTCACTATAGCAGTTGTATGTGGCGCTCGAATGTCAGCAATCCTTTATTTTCAATTTGATGGTTAATGCGAGCAAAGTCACGTTTTCACCATCCTTTTTAACACCAAGCAAGGTGATTTATTGTGTAAGTATAGTTCATTTAAGGTGCCGTAGAGTTCTGCGCGCGTCTAACCTAAATTTGATTTCTTCGTTCAATTATATTACGGAGTGACAATCCCAGGGAAATTTTTGTGCTGAGCGGGAATCCAGGAGTATGAAACAAAGTATGTCGATGCCGGTAATGAAATAGAGAGTGTGAAAAGTAAGTTAAGTTTGATTTAAATATAGTTGTGCTTAATGAAATTATTCACACTTGTCAGAATACCGAAATCAAAAACTATGCATAGTAAAGGGCAACGTCTATGGACTATATATGTTGAAACAAAACCATACCTTCGTACTGTAGCACTTATAGATATCAGTCGTGTTTATTTTTAAAGTTAAAATCACAAGCGGCAATTACATATATCAATCGTAAACGGTGACGGTCACAACAACGAACGTTCCGATCGGCGGATAGTCAAAAACAGAAAGACCTCCTTGGTTAGATGAATACATGTGTGTCTTCGGCATTTGCCAGGCGGGATGATCTAACCTGACAGCTCGGCCAATCCAGCATCGGAATTGTCCTCGATTTTGTCATCTTCAGAGTCGTCTTCAAGTTCGGGAGGATAAGAACACCAGGGTCGAAGCTTTTCGGAAATATGCACTGAGCAAAACGGCTTGGTCGAAATTTGAAGTCCTTTATTCAAACTGTATAAGGCCCCTTAAACTTTCGTTCTAACTTACGGCTTTCCTCAGTCGCTGCGGCATCATTTTCGATGAGTACTTAGTCATCGACGGCATACTGTTTCGGCGGAGCATGCTTATTATCAAAACAAACTTTCCATCGTTCTCGTTCTTTCGCTAGATTTTCCAGAGCTGGTTTACGTTTAGTTTTGATATCGATCACGTCATCGTCAGCAGGGATCAACATCTTGTAAAACGGAAATAAGTTGATTTCCCGTCAGGTCCTACAATTTGAAATCGAAAATGAATTCGTTTGGACTAAATCCAGTTGTCGAATTCTTTTGGGAGTTTATAGCCCACTGAAGCGGTGGTAAAAGCTCGTCCCAGCTGTTTTGGTTTTCGGCGGTTGTAGATAGGTAGGACAAAATTGTTTTATTGGCCCGATATACCTGTCCATTACCTCGAGGAGTTCGGTCTGCAACTTTAATGTGTTTTTATGTTATTAATTCACAAAACGAATTGAACTTTCGTGAAGTGTACGCTGTCCCTCGATCGGTAATGATTTTGTATGGGAGACCAAATGAACTTGTTAACTCGGTTAATGCGTTGAGAGCCGACTGTGTTGAAGTATTCCTTATAGCTTTTACTACGAAATATTTAGTAAAGGCATCAGAGATTGCAATGATATATATATATATATATATATATATATATATATATATATATATATATATATATATATATATAGATATATATATATATATTCCCCTTTTTGCTACGTTTGAAAGGGCCCAATTGGTCGATGTGTAACTGCCAAAATGGTATAGGTGAAATGTCCTCAATATACATACGTCCCTCTGGTTTTCCCGACCGCGTTTTAAAATAACAACAATTCACACACGACGCGATGTAATCTTTAACAAATTTTTGGATATTTAGGAACGAATAGTGGTGTTCTATACGTTCAATTGTTTTTCCGACACCAAAATGTCCAAAGTTATCGTGACTGCTTTGTACGATGTGAAATCTCACTTATTAAACAACAACTAATTAAGTCCCCGGACGGTTTTTCGAGATAATCGATTATTTTTAAATTCAAACTCGGATTTTATCTGTTTTCCACACACGCCCTCTTCGATATTTTTAATTATAGCGATAATATGTCGTATCTGGTTATCCCTAAACTGCATGGTATCCAATCTACGGTTCCCGCAGTGACAGCAAAAACTAGTTCAGCCACTTCCGACTCGCTAGCGGGTAAATCAGGCGCACGACTAAGAGCGTCGAGCGTCGTATTTCCGATCGGTGTATAAGCTTAATATCGTACTCGATTAATCGCAACATCCATCTGGCGATTCGAGGTTTCAACTAGTTTTCGCCTTAATCTGGGCAAGGCGGAGCAATCGGTCACAGTCCGTATATGTTTTCCCCAAACCTAAACCCGGAAACGATCTAAAGTTTCACGAATGAAAATCAATGCGCAGACGAATGAAAATCAATGCGCAGAAGTGTGAAACAATTTTGTTTCGGACAACGCTGCGGAGGGTCAGTCAAGACCTGAAACGTAATTGGAAAGATTTCCACATCATGGCTGGCGAGGGTAGTTCAGAACGAGTGTTTATCTCGATCAATATCTGTAGTATACTGAACATGTGAAAATCATGCTCAGTAAGGCACTAAAAGTAGTCATGGCCCTACGAAAACTCTTTCATTCAAAATAAATTGATCAAAAGGATAAATTATTTGTTACAAGACCATGGTTAGACCAGTTCTGACATATGGATGTCAGATCTGGTACAACCAGAGTGCTAGTACTATGGAAAAATTAAGAGTTTTCGAAAGGAAATGTTTCGGTGCATGTACTGGTTTGTACAGAAAGCCTGAGACGGATTGGAAACATTATATATCGAATAGAAGTCGATATCTTCATATTGAAACTTCTTCGGAATCATATCCCAAGATCTGTGACTGTGAGTGAAAACCCTTGGATTTCACAGCTGTTCCACCCTACAGACGGGTATTTTGCGACTTGCCTCGCTTCGTTCCTCCAGAAGCATTCGTGTATTTGGACATGAATCGGATATGTTTTTGATTCTGACGACATCCCGGTCATATATCACATATATCGACGGGCCACCGATAAGAAGATCGTTGAAGCTGATCGAATTGAGACGGCGCAATCCAGGTATTGGTGGCTGAATGACAATGTCTAAATTATTCGTGTTTATTTCCAGGTTTTGTGTTTTTCGTAATTTAGTTTTTGAGTTTCAGCTCAATATTGCTACATTTAGTGTTGTTGTTTATTTTTGTTCAAAATTAGGTATAGGTTAGGTATATGTCATGTTTATTATTTTAGGTTAGAGATAAGGTTAAACGCGTAGGTTAGGAAAATTGTAATAGAATTTTGTAGTATAAGATAAATTTTTTGATAGAATTTTAATAGAATTAAGTTAAAACATATTAGGTGTAAGATCAAAGTTCACTGTTGTGTTTAAATTATAAATAATTTTAGGATAGTGTTGGTTGGTTTTTTCTCCTTTTTCCAACTGATTTTCAAAATATGTAATAATCTTAATTAATTGAATTTGCTAGAGTTTTTTTTTTGAAGAAATATGTCTAATGATAACGTATAAATTTAGAGAGCCGTTTGGGCTATTAAGTTTTTGTATGTTTATTGTTTGGAATTTGCTTTATATTCTTTGAAAATTTATACCGATTAGTATATTGAATAAAGTGCTTTTGACTTGACTTTGATCTAAAGTTTCGAACACGGCGAGCACTTCTAGTTCATAGTTATCGTAAGAAATCTCTAAGTCCGAACAGTGGCGGCTGTAGTAACAAATAGGTCTCCAATTTTTACTGTCTATAGATTGTAATAATACCCCAGCGAGTCCAACAGCGCTGGCATCTGTATGTATTTCGTGCTGGGCGTTGAAATCAAAGTTAAGTTGTTCGAACGACTCGGACTGTTCGGTGCTCCATACAAACTTTTGGTTGTCAGATTCCGATTCACGCAGCAATTTAGTCATGGGTTTCGCAATCAAAGAGTCGGCTTGCACGAACCTGCGGAAAAACCCAGTAAGGTCAAGAAATTGCCTCACTTTAGCTAAGTTTGTCGGTGGTTGAAAACTGTTAATAGCAGCTACCTTTTCTTCTCCTGGTCGAATGCCGTCTTCATTTACCACGGGGCCAAAATAAGCGATCTCCTCAACAAGAAATTTGCATTTGTCAAGCCTCATCGTCAGCCTGTGCGTCTCCAGTAATTCCGAGATTTTTTTAAATGACTGTAGGCCGCTTTCTATGATCATGCTGGGTAAAATTATGTCATCCAGATATGCCAACGCTTCTCCAGATTTCATCTGAGAAACAAATTTTGTTTATCAAATTTTGAAAGACACCCGGCGCATTAACGATTACATGGGTATTCTATTGTACTCATAATGCCCATTATGCGTGACAAATGCAGTATATGATTTCGACTCCTCGAACAACTCGATCGTAAAATATTTATGACCGGCCAACTGAATAAATTAGTCTTCGAGGTTCGGCATTAGAAATGATTGTTTGACAGTGATGTCATTTAAACGTCTATAGTCTACACATAAGCGGCTCTCTACGTTTTCTTTTTCTTGATAAGTACGATCGGTGACGCATAGACAGAATCGGACGGTCGTACGATATTTGCATCCAAAAGATCGGCGATAAGATTATCCACGATCTATCGTTTGAAATATGGAATGCGGTAGGGCTTCGACCCAATTGGCTGATTTGACTTGAGCAAAATGTTCATTTTAGTCGTGAACATTTTCTAAGTTCGAAAATATTTGTTGCCAATCTCGTTCGAAATTGAGTCAACAAAGTGTCTCCACACGTAAATATTTTTCATATATTATTGTTTTTTTTTGTTTTGAGTTAACATCTATAGAAGATTTGGGAAAAAATATACGGGATATAGACCCAATGAAGTCTAGCGCCTCATGATTAGGACAAACTAAACGTATTAAAGACGAAATAGTCCAACCCTTAAGTTTAGACTATTGTCTACACAAACTTAGTTCGGAAACACGTTTATTTAAAATTATGTAGTCCGCGTAGTGTAGTGGTTAAAGTTCTCGCTGCATCAAGCAACAAGTGCATTTTCAGTTTTTTGTGTTTTCCACTCATCTAAGTGCTAACCTATATTACGGATTCGGCATCACGTTTTTTTTTTAACTGATTTCATGAGTGTATTGTATCCGCTAGAGACAATATACTCCTTCGGTACTGATTTCAGCTAGAGACAGTACATAATTCAAAGACTGGTCTCCGCGAGAGACAGATCCTTTCATGAGTGTATTGTCTCTGCTAGAGACAATATACTCCTTGGGTAGTAGTCTCCTTTACTAGAGACAGTACATTAAATAAAAATAAGTCTCATAAATACAACTAAAGATGTTAGTCACTGATCGCCACTAGAGACACTGAATTTCATGATTGAATTGTCTCTGCTAAAGACAATACACTCCTTGGGTATTGTTGTCCATTGGAAACAGTACATGCATCAAATATTGTTCTCTGCTAGAGATAATATTAATTTTCTTTTTAAACAATTGATAACAATCTATATTTACTTTCAGAAACTTTGAGAGTGAACTATCTTTCGAACAGACGAACTATAAGGCCGCTCAGTTATACTTATGATTCAAAATCAAAACGTATTGCAGCTGGGTGGACGGACATACGACCAAAACGTGGTACTGACCATATTACCTTCTCGAGTGCCCATACATTCGATCAAGATAATAAGATACTCTATCTCTAAGCGAAGGCCCGAATGCGGCTGTAGTGCTAAAGCAAAAATAGATTATGTACCAATAACCCTTAAAAAATATACTGTTATCTGTTACTTTAATTATAATACCATCATCATCATCTATGGCGCGACAGCGTAAGCGGGATTTTGGCCTCTAGGCCTCAATCATCACGATTCTGTGACCTCGTTCGCCAGTTAATCACTCCCAGCAAGGATCTGCTGTCAACTTCTATCGTGTCTTCCCATCAAGTTCTCGGCCTTCCCGCTGGACGTCTACTTTGTGCTCTACCCTTAACGTATTAGAATACCATGTACACCCCAAAGACGGTTTTTTATGGATAATTAATATCCTTTATAGATGTTTGCTAAGTTTTCGACTGAAAATGCTATTTTTTTCTTTGAATATGATATATTTTGACAGACAGTTTTGCTGGCACCAGTCCCCTATTATTGAAAACGCCAACTTCTATCGGGTCAAAAAAAAAAGAACGTGCTATCATGTTGGTAGCCAAGATGGCCCGGGTGAAGACTTGACTTAGGAGACTGGCACTATTGTTCTAACACATCCATATTTTGTTAAATCGGTTTTATCAATAGTCCTACCAAGAAGTAGAAATAAGTCAAGGGAATATGTTTCTGGAGCTTTGAATATGTTTCTGGAGCTTGATATATATCCTTATATCCAAAATATATTTCTTCACCAGTTTTAAAATAAATATTCTGAATATCATTTCCTCCCCACATATTCCAACTGAAGCTAAATATAAGATAGTGAAAAAAAAGCTGTATGCAAGAACAGAGGTAATGTTCTACGAGATTCGGAAAACGATTAGCAGATGATGATTACAAACTCCGACTTTCAAAATTGCATAATTTCAGAAAAGTCACCTAGCCTATTCTCTATATTTTTTCCATCGAAATTTCCATGCATCAATGACTTTAGGAAGATATGATTTTTTTTCGATATTTAACATGAAAAACTCGAGATTGGAACCTCAAATAAGTGTTATAAAATTCGAAAATTCATACACTTACATTTTTCATCGTATCCACCCATTCGCCATGACCTTTTTGGAGTTGTTGAACTTTAGTAGCATCATTAATAATAGTCACTAGATCACCCACACGAAAAGAACAGACTTTGACTAAAGCGGCTGGATGGAATGTCCATCGATTTGGACAATTTTCATATTGAACTCTGCAATGAAGTACAAATGATTTATGAATTGTTTAAAAATGCGAGGCATCTCTAGTAATTACCTGACATCTCCTTTTTCTGTTATACGATGAACAGTACCCAACTTAGCCAAATGATCAATCATTCGAGGATTCCAACCGCCATGGCCTTGTTGAAGTTTCATTAAAGCATCAATTTCTAAACAGACTTTTACTCGATCGCCAACGGAAAATGTTGGCCTAACAGTTGGAGCAACAGGTTGTTGCTCCTCAGGTTGTCCTGAAATTTGAGGTATATTTATCAATATTTAAATAAATAATAGAATACGATGATAAATTAAACTATACAAGTAAAATTGAAACATAGAAACGATATAATTAACTTAAAATTCTCATGTTGCCTTACGAACCTAGTACAGGCATGTGATCCTTATAATAGTATCCACCAAATGCAGGAACGACGTATTTTAAATCGACATTGCCTTTATGGCCGAGTCGGTAAACATTTGTTGAGCCTGATACCCATGAAACGTTTGCTACGCTACGACAAGATTCATTGTCCCAGCCTCTTATTTCCATAACACGACCAGTTTTGCCTAAAAGGAAATTTATACATTATAGTTCCAAAGCCAACGTTTTTAGATATGAGAAAATATCATTTTTATAAAAAATTTCTACATGTACCTTCACCGCCATCTTGTTGACCCCACTCCCAATCTGGACCGCGAACTACTTTAGCACCGACAAAAATACCTTTTAGGCGAAGTCTAACTGATCCTTTTCTAGGCGGAACTCGAACTCTGATTTGAAAAAATTAATTAATCAATATTTAAAACTCAAAGTATTTTGATTTAATAACATAAATGCAAATTAAGATCATTCAACCACAAGTTAAAAATCTGTAAATAATATAAATTAACAACTCCTGATATAAGGTTAGAAATTTTAGTTAGACGTCTTTTGGCATAAATTAATGTTACATGCATTTTATTTTGAGGTGATTAGAAATTAACAATTGGCGCCTTTCAGTAATCAATAAAGATGCAACACTTAACTCACACACGGGCTCACCTCTTATTCACACACTATCTAAACAAAGACTTTTCTAGAGTCAGTCAGAAAATTTCCTCTCGTGAGTAGAGATCAATCAATTTAATAATCAATTCGATTAAAAATAAAAATTCGTTCGTTTCGTTTCCTACTGTAAATTATCGTTATTCATTATTACAAAGTCGCTAACTCTAACAGGTCCTGGGGCTAGGATGCGCAAGCGATGAAGAATCCTAATTTACGAAAAACGGCATGTTTGGTTCGAAGCGGACGCGATAACTTCTCCTTTTTTTCTCTCGCATACTCATGATTGACTGTTGTAATCAATTGCTTAATCATATTTATTCATTCATTAATCATTCTTTCATTGCCTTTATTTCCTCAAGGAAAGTGCGAAGGACGCCATTTCTGTTGTTTGTGTACGTGTTTTTTTTATTCGAGGAAATATGATCGACGAAATGGCTCAATTTTCCATGATTCGATGCGAATTGAACTCTTGTCAAAGGACAACTACGAAACATGGAAAATTTAAGTGTGGCGAAACCGTCAAACCCGACTCCGAGGAAGATGACGTAAATAAATGGAAAGCAGGACATTATATGGCCAATTCTTTCAATTAACTCTTCGCAGCTAAAACACATCAGGAACTGTGAGACTTCCAGGGAAGTTAGGCCACAACAGCAAAAATCAAGGTAAGCCAACGGACAATGGGAAAGAATTAATTAATCGAATCTGGATTGCCGAAAAATTTTTGGGGCGAAGCAATAGCAACTGCATGCTATCTTCTAAATAGGTGTGTAACAAAATCATTGGAATTCGAAACACCACAAAAGAAGAGGATCTAAGGAATTCAAGAAAATTCAAACTCCAGGCGCATAAATTGGAACTACGAGAGACTGAAGTCATTTTTGTTGAATATGCTACCAATGCCAAGTCGTACAGAGTCTGGATTCCATCTAAGAGAAAAGTGCGCAGAACACGTGATGTTCAATTCATGAGAGAATATTGGAAAGCTAATCAAACGAATCTTAACGCTCCATCTGACGTCGAATTCACTCTTAATCTCGGAATGGATCAAAACTCTCGTGATAACGAGTCCATTCTTGCTAAGCCATTCGAAGAAGCGGAAAATTCAGGTGAATTGGAAGCTCGAGGTCAAGAAATGCAAGTTCCAGGCCAAGCAGTGTAAGGTATTGGTGAAGACAACGATAATTTACGAAAAGGACCAGGTAGACAAAAAAATCAAGACCGGTAAACGAAGGTGTCCAAGCAAACAGTTCAATATCATTTCTTTGGGTCTTGTCGTACTTGCTCATCAACTTCCCAATTTTTTTGGTTTTTGCGGTTGGAAGGTGAAGGCTATTTATGCCCTAAGTGTGAGGCTACCAGATGTGCATGATGTTTGGACTACTCACTAAACACCTCCTCTGTCCACCTGAGAGCCTGGAACCGTTTGACACATTACTTTGGACTAAGCCTCGTTTTGCTAAGCCGTAGGCCGCCTTCAAGTTGGGAGATCCCTCCCCTAGCGGGAGGAGAGAGAGGAAGAGGGATTGCTAGAAAAGTGATCCCCCAAACCCAACGTCTCCGGCTGCTGTGAGATCATAACCTTCTACGTTAGACTCGGATGAAAATTCCAGCGGAAGTCCTAATGAAGATTCCAGCAAGGATTTTAACGAAGATTTGAACAAAAATTCCAACGAAGAAAAATTTTACGGATGATTTTACGGATGATGATAATGCTGTTATCAACACCCCCGGACCTGAAAGCAAGTTAAATCTTAATGGAGACTTGTACTTAGTTGATAAACCTATCGGCGGAAAGGTGATAAAAAATCGGACGGTTCTTCGAAATAAATATGGAGTAGGCGGAAAGTTGGAGTGAAAAAGACCCGTGTCGTGGCAAAAGGTTACGCACAGCAGCCTGGCGTCAGAAACCTTCCAACCCGTTTCTCGTTTAAGCTCGCTTCAACTGCTGATTTAACTTGCAGTAAAATTTGTAATTAAGAACCACGCAACTCGATATTGAAACAGCATAATTAAATGCCGATCTTTTGGAGAAAATGCTCAGAAGATGACTCGTAAAGAGGATTCCAACCTTTCGAGGAAACCTCAGGACATGCTCAAGAAATTTGACGAGACCCCTAAAGTCTGTAAGTTGAACAGGGCAATATGCGGTTTGCGCCAGGTCAGAAGACAATGGCATGTGAAACTGGACTCCGTGCTTCGTAGCATGAATTTGACTCCGACAAACGCTAATCCCTGCGTTTATGTGGATGATGCAAAAATTAGAATAGTCCTGATCTTCGTGGATGACGTCCCGATTGTATCAAACAATTGAGCAAGGGAGAGCTTCATCAAGAAAAGTTTATCTCAAATGTTCAAGAGCCATGATCTCGAAGAAGCGAAACTCATCCTAGGGCTATCTTCAAATTACTAACTCAATTTTCAACTTGCCTGCCTGAATTTAATGCTTGCAACAGTCCAATATGATAGTCATCGTTGCCGCAAAGACCTAATTCAATGGCTGGTTTATGTTGCTTACGATCACAATATCTTGTTAATAAACCCAACAAAAAGCCAAGTGAAGATAATATAAGTGGTGCGGCAGGTATTGACGCTGAAATTCCCAGACTCGTCCGCAGAACTGATTGTATGCCGCAAGCTGAGCTCCGATGATACTTTGTCAAATAATTTTTCGCACTTTTATGTAAAAACACTAAGCTCCGGCGATTTGTCGTCTTCATATGAAGTTCTTCAGAATCACCCAACAATGTGTCCTTCCATTCGCAACGAAATGTTTTTTTATAACCACTTGCTTCAGCCACAAATTTCATATACGCACAAAAACAACAGAGGGTCAACGAACGCAGCGGCAACTGTAAAACAAGTTTCACCCAGAACCGTGTTTTAGCCACGGTTCAATGTCGGACACCCCGATGTCAAGTGCTCGTTCAGCAACAGAGGTTTCCTCTTCATACTGAAGACGTCATGTGGTGAGTGGTAGCAAAAATCTGTCATTCCGTTCGCGGGGCGAACTACTCGATAAATACACATCGCTGAAAATAAGAAACGAGCTATGGGTGGAAGTGAAAGCAGCAATTAAGACCATAGCACAACAGACGATCGGACATCAAGCCCGGCCCAAGAGAAATGATCGGTTCGATGATGAGTGCCCGAATGCGTTAGACAAAAACAATCAGGCGTACAAAGATTATTTAGGTAGGAAAACCAGGACGAAGAGAGAGCATCATGAAAATCTCAGAATAGTAGCGAATAACATAATTAGAATTAAGAAGGGAAAATACTTAGATGACCAATTTAGAAATATCAATCTATGTTTAGCGAGCAACAACACAAGGTAAGCATACAAAGTAGTGAAAAGCCTGAAACGAGGTTATCAGCCATGATGACATCGGTGACATCAGCACTGATGAAAACAGGATTAAGGAAAGATGGGCATCATATTTCAAGGAACTTCTTGATCATCTGCACAGCTCCAGAACATCGGAGCCTATAGATATTCCCGAAGAGGTTCCATTGGCCCCACCACCTGTGGATGAAGTTTGTTCCACCACAAAAGCCCAAAAGAGTAAAGCGCCGAGCATCGATGAGATTCCAGTGCAAGCTATTCATAAAGCCATCCAGCACATTTCGCAACAAGAACATATGCCGAACGAGTGGAGCCAATCAATTATAGTCGCTATTTACAAAAAAGGTGGCAAGCTACAGTGCGAAAACTGTAGAAACATAACATATCACTACTTTGCCGTCGTACAAAATATTGGAAAATAAAATCAGATCATACGCCAACAGCATTACTGGGGAGTACTAAGGTGGATCCAGCAGGTACTTGAGAAATTGTGGAAGTTCAACATAGACGTAGATCAAATTGCCGTTGAGTTTAAGCAAGCATACGACAGTATGCTTTACTTTGGTAAATTAATCCGTCTTACCAAAATGACAATGACGTCGACAACCTCCCAAATCCGCATCAATAACCAACTCACCGATGCCTTTGACACAAATATCGGACTAGAGCAGGGAGATGGGCTGGCCCCATTGCTATTCAATTTGGCTCTGGAGTACGTCATAAGGAAGCTACCTGTCGATACACGAGGTACATTACTATACAAGTCGAGCCAAGTAGTAAGCCTATGTTGACGATATTAAAATTTTCTCACATTCATTGATAACTGCCAAAGAACTTTTCATGAAACTTGACAGCGAAGCAAAACTAGTAGGGCTACAAATCAATGGGAATAAAACAAAGCTCTTGACGCAGTCGAGGAAAAATGTTTCAAATGCCCAAAATATTACACTTGACGAATACAGTATCGAAAATTTGACCGAATGCGTGTATCTACGCGCCAAAATAACGAGAACCGGTAATGAAAGAGACGAAATCACCGAAGAATACAGCTCACAAATGAAATATTTTATTCACTTTTGACGATCTGAACACCAGCTGCATACACAGGAATACAAAGCTCCAAATATACAAATCTGTGATAAGACCTGTTTTATCCTATGGGTGTGAAACATGGACCCTAACCCAAGCATCTGCAAATATATTGAACGCCTTTGAGCGACTGGACCTGAGGCGAATGATCGGAGCAAAGCTAGACGAGGTCCAATGGCGAATTTGATGCAACCATGAGCTGTATGAAATTTTTGGCGAGCCGGAGGTCTGAACGATTGTAAGACTGCGGAAGCTGCAATGGGCTGGCCATGTGAATCGTATGGACGAACACGGGATACCCAAAAAGGTATTTGTTGGGAGAACTAAAGGCCGGAGACCAGTAGAGAAACCGAGGAAACGCTAGTCTGACTCGGTCGACGAAGACAGTTCATCGCTGCTCGGATTTCAAAATTTGTCGACGCAGTCAATGGATCGAGACAGTTGGAGGGGCTGTAGTGCTACGAAGAAGAAGAAGTGTCAACCGATCGTATTATTCTAGACTCGACTGTGAAATCTATTAAGTAGCCTACTGTTTTGATATTAAAGTTACGTTTAGTTATTAAATTGATTTAAGGAGCGAGAAATAGAGGAAGAACGTTTTAACATTAGTGAATTACTCTTTGAACTGGAAATCGTAGCTGAATTGGTTTGCCTGATAAAGACGACAATGGGCAACACCGAGTGCCAAGTGAAAATTCAAAATTAGCTCGTCAAAGTTTGTTTCACGGGAAGTGATTTAAAACAAGAGGATGGTCATGAAATAAATCTCATCCATCGAAAATAACGATAAGCTGATAGTGAAATTAACGCAATTAGTGAATCGTCAGATCTTTTAGTTGGATGAAGAAGGTAGTCCAAAAATTGAAGCAATCGGCAAAGCACATTGGGCTGCGGGCCATTGAAAACAAAACTAAGCTAATGTCTCTCACACAAAGAAATATACCTGCCCGACAAAATTTACGAACGGTTATTTCAAATTTGAACGCGGGAACCACTTTGTGTACCTAGAGTCTCAAACTTCAAAAGGCGACAAAGAAAGGGATGAAATCCAGCAGTGTATATCAAGTGCAAACAAAACATATTTTGCAGATTTCTCTTTGATGCGGTGTGAAAGTAAATCAACACCGAACAAAAATTGTAAATAGGATCGATGGTCCTCTATGATCTCGAAACGTGGACACATACATACTATATCAAGGCATCGGAAAAGAAAATTAAGGACTTTTAAAGTGCTCCGAGAAATATTTGGCCCAATCAAACATGGAGAAGTGTGCCGGAATCGATACAACGACAATTTATATACTCTACTCTAACGAGCCGCAAGCATCCATCATCATTAAACTAAAAAAACTGCAATAAGCCGGTCACGTTGAGTTAATTTCCGAATCAAGAGTACACCAAAAAGTAATAAAAGAACGGATTGCAGGTAATCGACCCCGATGAAAACCACAGAAATGATAAGAGGACTTTATCGATGCAGACAGCCCGATAAGTACTTAACCTGACCACCCGACGGCGCCACTATCGCAAGGAAGATAGTATATTCTTGTCAACGGCTACTGTCAAAATTGCACCTGAATCGGACGCGTTGTTTTGACCGCGTGTGGAAGCGGGTCTGTCTGCGGATTTTAGAAAAATGGAGAAAGAGCAATATCGGTTGGTGAGTCGATTCTTGTTTTGGAAGGGAAATCGCGCAGCGAAATCAAAAAGCGACCGTAAAAAATTAATTTAACGAGTTTCAACGTGGTCGCATGTCGGTTTTTGATGAGCCACGCTCAGGTGCACCGAAAACGGCTACCACGGAGGATAACGTGACAAAAATCCACGAGCTCGTATTGGGAGACAACCGACTGAAGGTGCGCGAGATAGCTGAGATGGTAGGCATCCCAAAAGATCGTGTGGGTCATATACTGCACGAAATTTTGGGCATGAGAAAACTGTCGGCGCCATGGGTGCCACGTTCACTCACTCCGGACAACAAACACAACCGTGTGACCACTTCAGAGCAATGTTTTACGCTGTTCAAGCGCAATCTGAAGGAGTTTCTGCGTCGTTTCATGACTATCGACGAAACATGGCACTACTGGTAGACACCAGAGACCAAGGAGCAGTCGAAACAGGGGATTTCACCTGGCGAACGTGATCCGAAGAAGGCGAAGACTGTCCTATCGGCTGGAAAGTTGATGGCCACCGTTTTCTGAGATTCACAATGTGTGATCTACCTGGGGAAGGGCATAACGATCACAGGGCTCTACTAAGTCAAATTATTGGGCCGATTCGACGCCGAATTGCAGAAAAAAGCCCCATTTGCCGAAGAAAAAAGTGCTTTTCTACCATGTCAACGCACCGGCTCACACCTCCGCCGTCGCCACGGCCAAATTAGTTGAATTGGGCTTTGAACTGCTACCCCATCTACCGTATTCTCCAGATTTGACCCCTTGTGACTTCTTTTTGTTTCCAAACCCGAAAAAGTCATTCGGCGGATAGAAATTTGAGTCGAATGAGGAGGTCAACTCCGTCAGACATCGTCAAAACGTATTTTTCAGACGGGTTCACGAAATTGAAGCATCGCTGGGTCGTGTATCGAGCTAAGAGGATATTATGCTGAGAAATACATAAATTGCCACTTTTTTAAAAATTTTGGTTTTTCTTTTGTAGGCTAAGTACTTATCGGGCCGCCCTCGTACTAAACTGAAAGATGCGATCACAAGATCGAGAACACTGGTCGCCATGTATCTGGGAGATGAGGTCCAATTTAGACTGTAACGCTGTCGAAGAAGGGCAGGTTTGTGAAAATACTGCAGAAAGGATATATCTTTTTAACTGAAAATTTGTATTCTCCCTGCGAAGACTAGGATGAAAATCCTACAGCCCCTAATCGGGGGTTTCAGACTGAAAATTACAATGCATAATCGCACGACATTCAAAGACAAATTTCTACGTTACTTTCCCAAGAAAACCGAATCGTCTTGAAATTTTAATAATTTCTCCTTCGGATTTAATGTATATTGAAATTGAAACTCAAATGGAAATTATCATCGAAATCAAAATTTACGACAGGATAATCCTAACGGATAAATTGTCTTCACAAAGAATTGCAATAATTTTTTATAGAGTGAGCATATCATTTACTTTAGACCAAAAAAACTGTTTTCAACAATTAATTTTTAATGTTCAATTTTGTGGCAAACAACAATAAACAAATTGTTATGATATTAAGCACAAATTTAAGTCATACAATAAAAATTTCAAAAAAATGTAAAGCCAGCTGTAAATGACTCGCGTGGATTTACTTAAAAAATTAACCACTTAAAACTCAACACTATTCGTACTTTCACTTACATTCAATACTATCCATTATCAATAAACAAACAAATAAGTTATCCTTACTCACCCGATTGAATTCGGTGTTGTATATCGTATGAAAGGATGTTCTGTGTCGTGAATGTCAGCTCCGTAACAGGCAGCACACAAATGGTAATTCGAGCACTGAGCACAACGAAACACAATTCCAGCTATTCCTCCTTTCGAGCAACCGTCACACACAACATTTGAATGGCGAACACCTTTTAATTAAAAATTTAAATCAAATTAACTGAACAATGAGCACTTAATAGCGCGTGAAGCACTCAAGGACAACTTATTGACAAATTACGAGTATTTTTTTCTCTCGTTTGTGTTAATTGCAAGGAATTTAGGTCGCGCTACTTACCAACTTGTGCGTTATCAACAATAATTAAATCGTATTGTCCTTGATAGCCGACGCGATAGTTGGTCCGATGTCCGGAGTCCCAGTTCACCACGACTGTCTTCTCGGGCGAATGTGTTGAGCCGAAACGACCAATCTCACAAACCGTACCCACATGACCTTCCCCATCGTCTGCCAAAAAAGATTCAACGACAAAATGAGCTTAGTTACATGTACAGTGAAGAAATTCTTGTTGATATCATGTTTATTTTTACGCCTAATATCCTTATGCCGTACATGATTACATACAATGGCCAAAAATATGTAAAACTTACACGTTTTCGGTAATAAAATGTGTTTTCAAAATATCCACAGAGTAAATCTAGTATTCCAAATCTGACTGTCACACACGTTAACTATCCTCAACCCGTTGAAGAACGTACGTGATGAGAATTTAATTTAACATCTTAATTTCAAAAAGATAAAATATTCAATCCCATGTTAGAAAGGCAAATTCCGTTCGCGTGCGGGGCAAACTAAATTCTCAAGAGTGTACACTATGCAGCATAGACGATTGGAAATAGATAATGAATTGTAAATATGTGGAAAATTCTGAACAGAACGAATGCAATCTATTTTTAGCTTAAAAGTTTTAAAGGCCCCGACAGCCCATCATGTGCACAAGAGTGTACACGCTTCTTTGTACAGCGGCAGCTTGTAATGTTAGCGCAGGACTTCACAAAAAAGACACGAGGCCACGAGAAAGGAAATGCTGACATTAAATCTGTGACGGGACTTGGTATGATACGTAGGGAACGATCCTTGTCTGATGGCTAAAATTATACCCAAGACGTGAAAACATTCCTGACAACTCAACAATTTCTTCTGGTTGATCTTTATGTGGAATTCAAATGCATATGATAACATGGATACAAGGTGTGAAAAGTCTCTAATAATATAATTCCTTTACATTTAGGGAAATTTAATGACAATGGCAATCGCCAAATGCATTTCAAATGTGTAATTTTCCATATTAGAGTTTACCCCGAAAAAATAAAAGCAAAACGGTTTTTTATGCGATTGGTGTATTTTCGGTAGTTCTCTGCAGAAGTTAAAGAATACCAAGCTTTGTAGAAATGTCAGAGGTGACAACCTCTGGGAAAAGTTTTCTCACAAACTGTTTAAAAATGGGTCACACTTCAAGTCCATGCATGGCAAAGTCTTTATAACGGCACATTCGTGCAAAGATCCTAAAAAAATATTTTGAAGCTTAGTGCCCAACGAGAAGAAGCTCAGTTTAAAGGCAAATCAATACTAAATGCTTGACCCAAAAAAGAAACACTCCAGTTCGAAAAAACAGAATTTAGGAGACGAAGTTTACAAAGACTGTAGTAACAGGCTATTGCTAAGGGGAGGTTGTGGAAAGAATAGCCACAGGCTTTCACACAATGTGGTTTGTGGTTATGACCGCCATTCCTGCAGCTGTCAACTCGAAGACGGAAAGTTAGTCGACAATTGTGAAAATTTTTTTGGCGAGAGCGAGCGTCATCGGGCGACGAGTCTTGTGACAGCAACTGAAATCGCAGCTTAATATCTGGCTGAAAAAAAACCCATATACAGAGGTGGCCAAAAGTGATCGGACAATACAAGAAACAAGCAATAAAATGCTTTTACGAGCATAAGCTTTGAAATGAAATAAAAATTTTTCCCTTATATAAAAGTTACTTGTATTCTCAATTAATTGCACAAAAAAATAAAACAGAAATAAAAAGAATTTCACAAGAAAATTAACAACTAATTCAAATTCACATTGCATCAAGTGGACAAAAGTAATCGGACATTTTGAAAAGTGTGAAATTAGTCATTGAAGTTTGGAGCAATTCTTTTCTTTTCATTTCCGAGTTTAAAAGGGAATTCCCCTAATTATATGTTGATATGTGTTTTTCTGATATCAGTCATTTACTTGTCAGTTTTAAGTGAAGAAAGTTAAACATGGCTAAGAATCGCAAAGAAACCTGTATACATGAAAGAAAAGTTATAATAAAGTTGTATAAAGAGAATAAATCCTTTTCTGAAACATCAAAAATAATTGGAAGAAGTCGTTCGACAGTTTTCGATATCGTGAAACGGTTCAGAAAAAATAATCAGGTGGAAAACGAAATTAGGAGTGGTCGACCATGTAAACTAACAGAGACAGACGCACGAAAAATCTTAAGAATTGTTAAAAAGAATCCGACTACAACGTCCAGAAATATTAGGGATCAATTAGCAGATGTAAATGGTACCAATGTTAGTGCCCGGACTATTCGTAGAGCTCTCAGCCGTGCTGGTTATCAAGCGAGAGTACCTCGAAAGAAACCACTAATTAGCAAAGTTAATAAGAAGAAAAGATTATGCTTTGCAAAAGAATTTAAAAGCAAGCCGCTCGACTTTTAGACTCGTATAATATTCTCTGATGAGAGTAAGTTTAATATCTACCACTCCGACGGCAGGTTGTTGATGTGGAGAACTCAAAATAGTGAGCTTCATCCCAAAAACATTCAACATACAGTAAAACACGGAGGTGGCTGTGTAATGGTCTGGGGTTGCATGGCTGCCAACGGTGTAGGAGAACTTGTTTTCATTGACGAACCTATGGACAAACTAGGTTACTTGTCGATTTTGAAAGAAAATTTGAAAAAAAGTGCACAAAAATTGGGTCTTGATGGTCATTATTTGTTCCAGCAAGATAATGACCCAAAGCATACAGCTCATGAAGTTCGTATGTGGCTCCTTTTCAACACTCCTGGTCAATTAAAAACACCACCGCAATCCCAGACCTAAATCCCATCGAACATCTTTGGGATCATCTGGATAAAAAAATAAGGAACCATCACATTACTAATAAAAGTCAACTGAAGACGGTGTTATTAGAAGAATGGGACAACATTGCTCCGGACGTTACCCGTAATTTGGTACAGTCTATGCCCAATAGGTTAACAGAAGTTATAAAACAAAAAGGATACGCAACTAGATATTAAAAGCCTATGTTCTAATGGAATCATCAGAAAGAAAAGTATTACAATTGAACGTCCGATTACTTTTGTCCACTTGATGCAATGTGAATTTGAATTAGTTGTTAATTTTCTTGTGACTATCTTTTTATTTCTGTTTTATTTTTTTGTGCAATTAATTGAGAATACAAGTAACTTTTATATAAGGGAAAAATTTTTATTTCATTTCAAAGCTTATGCTCGTAAAAGTATTTTATTGCTTGTTTCTTGTATTGTCCGATCACTTTTGGCCACCTCTGTAGATCCATTTCGTAATTTATATACGTACAAGGTAGTTTCTCTTAGATTTTGACGGCTAACACACCGGTTAATCAGTTAACACTTCTTCGGTTTGAATTGGTGGATAATTGTATTGGAATTCACATTATAAGGCAAAAATTTCAATTATAGTGTGGCGTGGAAGCTATTGACTGAACGCTATGACAACCATCGAGCCGTTGCGCAGGAAGTTTTTCAATAATTCTGGGAGGTCCAGAAATGTGGTACCAACGACATCAACGGTTTTAAACGAGTACTGGACGTCAACCATCAATTAGAGGTACGTCTGCAGGCGATCGACGGTGAATCTTTTGATGTCATGATCATCTTCATTGTAAACCAAAAATTAGATGAAGAAACTCGCAAGGATTGGCAAAAGGAGATTAGTGGAATCTCGACCATGCCAACACTTTCAACGTTTTTAGAGTTTATACAAATGCTTGAAGCTTTATCGGGGAGTTCAAAATCATTGATCAAAAGGGCGGTTTGCGTGCACACATGCCACGTTGAGGTCAAGCAGAGTTGTCCGAAATGCAAGGCAAACCATCGACTTCTAAGTTGTGTCTCTTTCAAGCAGCTTGAACTTCAAGCTAGGCGTAACTAAGTTTCATTGAAACAGCTGTCCTTCAACTGCCTAAGTGACAAGCACAAAGTAACTGGGTGTACATCGAAACATAAGTGTGAAACTTGTGGAAAGCGCCATCATTCGCTACTCCACAATTATGAGGCTAAAAAATCAGTAAACACTACGTTCGAAGTGAAGGCACAATGTGCACAAGCAAACCACGATCGTAAGCATACGAACGTTTTGCTGTCCACGGTGGCAGTTACTCGGATTCAAAAGCGTACAGGCGAAATAGCAACACTGCGTGCTTTGCTCGATACTGGCGCACAACGATCGTTTATCATCAAATCGGCAGTTAAACATCTCCGTGTTGAGACAAAGAAGGTGAACGCTTCAAATCTTTTGGGGTGGGAGGGAACCAAAAACTTGCAGCTAACGGTCTGGCCTCGATCACTGCTTTGTTAAAGAATGAAAATGGAATATGAGAGAGCATTTAATTCAAGCCGCTAGTTTTTGAAAAAATGACAGCCTTAATACCTTCTCTTCAAGTAGCTTATAAACTTCCGGATGGAATAAAGAAATTGGATTTAGCGGATCCATCATTTAATGTACCAGGTGAAATCGAAATACTAATTGGCGTGGATAAAAATGGTTGCATTTTACTACCAGAGTTTTGTACTGGGAATCCATGCACCCAGAATACAAAATTTGTATTTCGGGCCTACTGCAGCTCCATCCAAACCCCAATCAATCAATGCTCTGTTTTCTTCCGCAGAATTTGATAACCACTGAAAATAATTTTGGGAAATCGAGAATATTACGGATGACAAATCATTGACTGCTGACGAAATATTAGCCGAAATAAACATTATACCGAGCATTACACGCGTATGGGTTCTGCTCGATACATAGTTAGTCTTCCATTCAAAGCCAGGGAAGAACTATTGTCCTATGAAACTACCAAGATTGCGCAAATACATTCTCGTAGACTGGAACAGGCACTCATCCGAAATACTGACTTATACGCTCAATAAAAAGAGTTTATGAAAGAATACCTCAGGCTTGGTCACATGCGGTTAACACCTTTTACAGATATTAATACAAAGCCAAATTATTATTTGTCATACCACGCAGTCGTGAAAAACAGCAGTTCAACTACTAAGCTTCAAGTTGTTTTCAACACATTTCAAAAGGGAAATGATTGCAAGGGTTTGAATGACATCCTCTTAACTGGGCCACCCATTCAGCAACACATCCTACATGTGCTCATGCGTTGGAGGTAGCATCGATACGTGATAGCGGCGGACATTGAGAAAATGTACCGCTAAATTTGGATCAACGAGGAGAATGTGGATTGCCAACAGATACTTTGGCGTTTCAACCCAGAGGAACCTATTCATTTGAATCATTTGAATAGTCACATACGGAACATCGAGTGCACCATTTTTAGTCATTCGAACACTTCAACAATTAGCAAATTTCTAGTAATGATTAAACTGGTAAAGTCCCATTTACCTATTGAATTTTATTGAATTTAAGGGCGCCCTTACGAATTTATTCAAGAAAGTGTAAAACTGATAAATCATACTATGACTAACGAAGTTGAGTGAATTTCGACTTCTGACGTATTTGTTGTTGTAGTGCTCATAAAGGTCTACATTCATGACTTTTTTTAGATTTTTCGGGTGAAAAAATTCCAATTGCGATGGGGTACGCCAAAATCTCGTGAATTTCCCTTCTACTGACCAAATTCACTGATGGGACCTGTACCAGTTTCTTTCTGAATTATGTCGAGAATTCGTTTTCTACACAGTCGGAAAACCCGAGGGCTACTATATAGGACGAAGATTGACCACAATAAGCTCAACATCTGTGTACGAGTATAAGCGCTCTACGAACACGCTAGAAACTACATTTCCAGCGTATTCCTCAAGTACGACAGTATTCTGCGAACAATTCACGCGAAGTTTCGAAGTGGGAATGCGTAAAATTAGCAAACCTAGAATCAGCTATTTACAACATACAACCACTTCTAACAGCACATTTGGAGATAGTACACGCCGTTACAGCAAAAGTAACAACCAGTTATGAAGAAGATTGTCTGCAACTCACTGGTCAACTTCCAATAATAGACAATCGTAAATACGACATAGTCAAGAAAATCACGATGGGTTCACCATTTTTGACATTAAATCTACCATACTCGGAATCAACTACGACGGCGAACTTTACTTTGAAACTACAGAAAACGACGTATTCAACGCAATGAAAATTAATACTAACCACTACTTGCTTTCAGCAGCTACACTCATCGACCTTAAGATGCGACCAAAGTGAATGATCCGTGAAATCTATAATTCATGCACAGGGAAAGGATGTCCGATTAAGAACTTCAAGCTGCTTAAACCTGTTTGGAAGCAATTGACAAGCCCAAATTCGTGAATCTTTGCTACACCTAATCCAACACTAGCGTAAAGCGTATGCCACGGCACGAGAACCAACATTATGCTAAACAGAATCGGGATACTACGAGTGACACCAGAATGTACTACAAGGTGCCTTCCAAAATAAACGAGACTGAGCTAAAATAGAAACGACATGAGCTTTGTTCTGATAAATTCCAGTTTGTTCATTCAAAAGTCTCCTCGGGCCTCAATACACTCTTTGGCGCGATCCTAAAGAATATACACTCTTTCGCGCGATCCAAAAGTCGGTACAAGGCTTTTGGATGCCCTCTACGAACGCAAAGCGTTTTCCTTTCATATCCAAATGCAATTTTCCGAATAGGTAGAAGTCACAGGGAGCCATATTAGGCGAATATGGTGAGTGATTGATGGCTAAAATGCGATTTCTAGGCAAAAAACCAGTCACAACAGTGGATTTTTATGACAAAAGTCTCGTTTATTTTGGGACAAACGTGCACAGACTCTTCGGAAGCTCAAATGATCGGTTAAAATACGATAAATCGATGTTTTGGTGATATTCAACTCCGATTCCATGAATTTAAACGATGATTTCGGCTCATTTTTGATAAGTGCACGCACAATGTCGATGGAGTTTTCGGTGATCACTGATTTTGGGCGGCCCGTATGTTCATCGTCATTTATGTCCGCACGACCATCTTTGAAACGTGTAAACCACTCATGAACTCTAGCACGAGATAGACAATCATCGCCATAAACTTTTTTCATCAATTCAAATGTTTCGGTAAACGTTTTACCGATTTTAAAACAAAACTCGATATTAGCTCTGTGTTCGAAACTCATTTTTGTACCGATGACACAGACATACTGTCACTTTAGACGCAATAACTTCCCTTCCACTGAACAGAATGTCACGAAACTTTCACTGGAAGTCAGAGAGGGATGTGACTTTCCAACGCACTATCTCATTCACAGCTGGCGTAACCAAAAAAATGTTATGATAAAAGTCTCGTTTGTTTTGGTAAGCTCTTTGTACTACTGTGTCCAAAAAATAAGGTGACATTTGAATTTAAACTGCGCGCGTCGAAGGATTTGGAGAATTATTTTTTTTTTAGGTTAGTAGTACTTTCAGTGACATCAATGTCAAATTTATATGTCAAAATATTCATTAGTGTTTGAGATACGCGTCGTTTTGTGAGCTGCTAAAAGTGGGTTTTTCGTTTTTTGCGATGACGAAATTTGTTGAATTTGCATTAAATTTTGTTTGCGGAATCAATTTTCTGCTGCGGTTACATTGAGGATGGTGCAGAAAGCCTTTGGTGATGAGGCGATGTCTTAAAAAAATGTTTACAAGTGGTATAGTGAGTTCCAAGCCGGCCATGAACGTGTTCGAAGACGAAGAGCGTACTGGGCGACCATCAACCTCTTCTGTCCTTCGATTATCGTGGTGTTGTGCATTATGAATTCCTTCCGCCGGGCCAAACAGTTAACAAGGAATATTATTTGAATGTTATGCGTCGTTTGCGTAACGTTATCCGTCTAAAAAGGCCCGGATTGTGGAAAGACAATTCTTGGTTTTTACACCCCGATAATGCACGATCCCATACTGCACTCGAAATCGTGATCATTTCGCCAAAAACTCAACCCATATCGTTCCGCAACCACCGTATTCACCTGATCTGGCACCGTGCGACTTCTGGCTGTTCAGCAAGCTCAAAAGACCGCTCCGGGGACACCGTTTTGATACGATAGAGGAGATGCAAGCCGCAGCGAAGACGGAACTGAAGGCCATCCCGGAAACGACGCGGATCTCAAACACTAATGAATATTTTGACATGTAAACTCGCGGAGTTTAAATTCAAATGTCACCTTATTTTTTGGTCACAGTAGTATTTCAACAGCCGAATACATCCTCACTCCAAAACTTTACCAAGATGTCAAATTTCCAGTTTACGTCACAACATTTATTCCCACTCGCAATATAACTAAAACCTAAAAAATTAAATTTCACTTTAACATTTCAACTATATTTTTATTTATTTTATTTCAGATCTTATTTACAGAATAAATTCCAATTACAAAATAGGTAGACAAGAAGTTATCTCAAAAGAAAGCTACAATTTAAGGCAAAATAAACATTGTTGCAAAAGATGTGAACGAAAGATAATTAGCCAAATTTAAAATGAGGTAACGCAATAAAATTAAAAAAAATTAAGAATCCTACACAGCTAGGACTTGGCCACTGCGAGTGACACCAAAAGAGACCAAGCTGAAGGTATTCATGGCCACGGGCGGATTGAACCAATGGAGAATGAAAACAAATATTTGTCCGCGCGAGGGCGTGTGCAAATCGCGCTTTGAATATTAGATGATAAAAAGCCTCGAGTAAGCTTAAAGAGCAAACATGGTCAAGGTATTGTCGTCTCATCTCCATGGAAGGGATGCCAAGGTAGATAGGACATTCACCATATGGACGGTAGGATATTTTGTATTTATAGAAAAGCGAGCGAGTAAATTTTCTCTGTACAGATTCAACAGTATTCGAAAGGTATGTGTGACAGGAAGACCATATTTGACATGCGTATTCTAGAATAGAACGAACGAGAAAGATAAATAGACGGACACATTTTTGAGTGCTAAAAGAAGTGTGGGAACAGCGCAGAACAAAGCCCGCGATTCGAGCTGCTCTAGATGTCACATGGGCGATGTAATGGTCTAATTTGAGATGTTGGTCAAACATCACACCAAGATCCTTAAAATGGTCAACTGATAAAAGTCACTAATCGAATAGTCAAAACTTAAGTTGTTTAGTTTATTAGAAAAACACATATGAAAACATTTAGGAACGTTGAGAGCAAGATGATTGATACAACACCATTCGTCCAACACGTTAATGTTATTTTGGAGTTTCAAGCAGCCATTTATCGAGCGAATGATCCTGAAGATTTTAAGATCGTCGGCATAGAGAAGACAGTTGGAAGTAAAAACACTAAAGGTCATTGACGAAAAGGTTGAATAGGAGAGGGCTTAGGATAGATCCCTGCGGCACGCCAGAAGTCTGGGCCAAAGGGACAGAAGAGCATTCGTTGCAAATTACCGAACAAGAACGGTTGTGGATAAAGGAACTGATTCAGGTAAGGAAAGGACCGGATATTCGGTATAAATCACGTCAACTTGGCAACTGGAATCTATAGCTAGAGCTTTTGAATTGGGAAACTCTAGTAGATTTGTAATGGTTGAATGACCTTTTTTGAACCCATGCTTCTTAACGGAGAGATTTGTATGGAAAGCATCGTAAATTCTGGATTGGACGACCCTCTCTAAAATTTTGTCAAAGGATGCGAGGAGATATATTGACCAGTAATTTGAATCGGAATCGCGGTTGGCGAATTTATGGATGGGGAAAATATTAGCACGTTTCCATGCATCTGGAAAAACACCAATCGAAAGACAAACTAAAAGTCAAGGATAGAGGAAAACTTAGAAAAGATAATAGCGATTTAATGGAGAAATTAGGAAGGCCATCAGGTCCCATAGATCTGCTTGCATCTACCGAGGCGATGATATCTTCCACTTCTACAGATAAAGTCGAAGTGAGCTGGACTACAGGAATTTTTGGAACAAGGCAAGGAGGATCTGAAATTGAATCAAAAAAAAGTCAGCAAAGCGATTGTATATGTCTTGATCATTAGAGGCTATTTTATTAAGCAACGATACTGAATTAGGCAGAGTGTTGGAAAATTTAAGTGAATGAACAAATGACCAAAATGATTTAGGGTTATTGGCGCAGAAGGAGGCTTCAATGGACTGGTAATAGAAAAGTAAAGCTTGAGCAATAGCTTTTTTTTTTGCATCAGCGCGAAGAAGTTTTTATCTTAAAAGATCTATATTGGATCCCGATCGAAGGTAGATTTTAAGGGATTTGTCTTTTACACGCAGTACTTGTGCAACATCAGCATTGAACCAAGCTAGATGCTTATGACTTGGTGTACGAGTCAATGCTGTGAACTGAGCAATAAAGTAGAATAGCGTAGAGTAGAAAGATTGTACAGCAAGATCGGGATTAATTGGATCCAAAAGAGAAACCCAATCAATGTTCGCAGGTGTTGATATTCCTTCGTAGTTTGCTTTAAAAAAGTTAAAATGACGACGGTTTGTTTCCAGTTAAACGTGTTGAATGCACCGTTAATTGTGTTTCTAGTGGAGAATGATGAATATCCGGTATAACATGCAGCGACACCGCCAGAGAAATTGGCCTGACGGAATATGTATTATTTGATAAAATGAAGTAGAGGATTTTTTGTTAGCATTTAATACAGGATTGAGTTGGGTGAGGGGGCAAAGGGACAAGAAAGGCGAAAGAGCAATGGAAACTTCATTAACTGAAGTTATAGAAGAAGCGATCCAGCTTGCCATCGGCATGTTGAAATCACCACAGATAAGAATTTGGAGAGAAGGATTTGCATTATTTATAAATAAGGTAAGTTCACTAAAAAATCATTCATAGGAGCGATATGGCATATTACACGGAACGTACAGACATATGACGCAAGCTCGAAGATTATTAGAAAATTGTATTTGGACTGCGATACTTTCTACAGGCGGAGAATGTTTAAATTAGAGCAATGTGAAGTCTGAAAACTATACTATAGTTCCAACGACAAATGAATTTTCAGCGCTCTTAAACGAACAACACGACGACCTCACATCCATCGAGAATTCCTATTGGAAGGTGATCCAAAATTATGGGACAACAGCCGGAGTTACAATTTTAACTACAAGCCTTCTACTAGGCACTGCTCTGATTGCCTACTATATGCGAAAGCGATTATGCAAAACCATCCAAGTGGAAAACAAGCCATCACGAAGCAATTGGTTCGAAGAACATCAAATGTAGAACTAGATCACTCTAGGGGAGGCAGTAATGTTCATGTTATTGAACCATTACAATTTTGCTCTTATTTCATCATCATAATGTTCATGCCAGTGAACTTTCTTTAGGTTTAATTTGCTTACTCAAAATTCCATTGGCAAAGTTCATTTCTATAGCCTCCTGCAATTACGAAAGATTATGAACATTTTTTGTATACACTTGCCAGAAAAAGTACCCGTACAACATCAAAAGAAACCAACATATTAGGAGATTCATGATAAAAAAAAGCTGCTGCATTTAAATATTTAAGCAACAAAATTTATTCATTAATGAAACTATCTTTTCTATAAATTTTTCCTGTGGTATTCCTTAAAAAACAACAACAAAATTTATTCATTAATTAAACTATCTTTTCTTTAAATTTTTCCTGTGGTATTCCTTAAAAAACTTGAGTTTATAAAATAAAAACAAAAAATCCTTACTTAAACGAACCAAAAAAGTATCCGTACATGACAATTGTTGCTAATGCTGAACAAATAGAGAGTAGGTCAGTCTACTTATAATTGCTGCAGTACAAAATATGCAATTCTATGTGGTAGGTTACACTACCAACAGAATAATTTTTTCAAATTTCAGGAGTAATTAACGCCAAATAGTTCTGTTAACAACTCAACTTTATTCATCATATCATTTCTTTATATACTCTAACAGCAAAATTCTAAAATTAATCAAAAATAACAACTAAGCATTCTTTACTGCACGACGATTTTCCCATGCACAACAAATAGTCGAATCACCACAAAAAATGTTTCCCACACATGCAATGCAATTTTGCTGACGCTAGGTCTGGCTGAAGTGCATTTGAAGAAAATCATTGTGTTACATATGAACAAGTAAAATGAACTAAAATACGAATGAAATGGAAACTTTGAATTGAGATTATTTGTACTTACTTAAATGAATTTATGTCTGACGATGGTTATTTGATGACCTCAACAACAATATTAATTTGAAATATTCAAATATTATATTACATATCGGGATAACCTTTCTCCTTAAGTTGATTTGGCATGGAGTGAACAAATTTGGCTGTGTCTTGCCTGGTAATTTTGCCCCATTCGTCGATGGTGACGTTTTCAGCATTTTCTTCGAGGTTATGCTGTGCTGACGGATCCTGCGCCCCAACAAGTCCCACAAATGCTCAATGGGATTAAAGTCTGGGGATTGGGGCGGTGTACACAGTTGATGTTTTGTGTTGTACAGCAACCAAAGCTTCACATTGTGTGCTGTGTGTTTGGGACGATTATCTTGCTGGAACCAGAAATCGTCACCGAGCCTCAACTGCTGAAGTGACCGAATTGATCCATAGTTGATTCTATAAACACAAGTTGGCCAACTCCTTCTGCCGCCATACACCCCCAGACCATCACACCACCCCCACCATGTTTCACAGTTGGCACGAAATTTTCTTTTTCGAAGGCAGTACTGCTCTTCCGTCACACTAGCTTTCTTCCTTTAATGCCAAATATGCAACATTTACTTTCGTCAGAGAATAGGACCTGTTCCCAAAACTCTGGTGTCTTGTTTCTATATTTTTTTGCGAAATCCACATGTTTCTTCCTGTTCACTTTGAAAATGTATGGATTCTGCGTGAGCGATATCCACCTCTCTTTAGTATTTTTCGTATGGGATCCTCGTGGAGAACCTTACCAAAAGAGTCTTTTATATTTGTAACAATTTGGGAAGCAGTTACTAGAGAATTCTTTTTAACTGCCTGCAAAACGCTTCTTTTTTTCGCGTTGTCAGTATGGAGGGTCGACCACAACGAGGCTTTGACATAATCGAACCAGTTGTACTAAATGTTTTCACCACATACTGGACAGGGGAGTGAGTTCTGCCTACTATTTGACCAATTTTGCGATAAGTTTTCCCTTCGCTCTTAAGTTTCAGCATAATTTTCCTCTCCTCAGCACTGATTTCGCAAATTTTGGGCGTCATCATGTATTCTAGTGCACAAAAAATTAAAAAAAAAACGGTACTCACTTTTAAACCTATCACAACTTAAAGTCGAACTATTATCGGGCCTAAAAACAGTAATATGCATCAGCATATGTATTTCATCGCGTAACACGGGGAATCCCCCGGTTTGTTCTGTACGGATACTTTTTCTGGTCTATTGTGTTGCCTTAAATTGATTTTCTTTCAGTTTCAAGTTTTATTAAATAGTAAGTATTCTGAAACATAGTGAGAATCATGCAAAAATGTAGATTTTATGATATTATAAAAGAAAGCATTCAGATTAAGTGGACATACAGTCTTCCACAAAAGTCAAGGTACAGAGAATCGGTAACTGAAAATTGTATTACTGAATCAATATTTTTATTTGAAAACCAAAAGTTATGACATGGTAATAATACGAGTTCTGTTGAATTTAAGTTTTCATAAATTTAAAGGGATTCGGCAATAATGATCATTGAAGACAATAATTTTTTGTTGGCAATGTCTCTTTTCTACTCCACAAAAGTCTTGGTACAGTTGCAGAAAATGCCCTGTTATTTGTAAAAAGGGGAATCCCCCAAGTACATATTATCAGAGTGAGTTAACAACCGTAGGCCGCTGTCTTTAATATCGCGTCCGTATTCGTGGTGTATCTTTTATTTAATAAAATTTTTAAAAAATGAGTCGAAAGGACTTGAGTATTAAGGAGCGTGAAATAATTATTAATCTGCATTCAAATCAGAGCAAATCATATTCTGAAATAGCTGAACTAGTGTTGCGAAGTCGGTCAACCATTCAAAAAGTGATAAATCGATTTAAGAAGGAAAATAGAGTGGAAAATGTGCCCCGAACAGGTCGTCCATCTAAACTAAGTGCAAAGGACAAGAGAAAAATTTCGCGAATGGTAAAACAAGATCCATTTCTAAGCTGTAGAAAAATCTGCGATGTTCTTGGAATTAATGATAAGAAGAAGGTTAGCGCAGAAACTGTGCGTAGAGCTGTCGTAGAAGCTGGATTTTCATCTCGTACGCCTAGAAGAAAACCTCTTGTAAGTTCCATAAACAAACAAAAAAGAATAACATTTGCAAAAGCATATATTGACAAACCAATAACGTTTTGGGATAATGTTTTATTTTCGGATGAGTCTAAATTTTGTATATTTGGTGTAAATGGGCATAAGAGGGTCTGGCGAAAAGTAGGAGAAGCATTTAATCCCAAGAACACTATTAAAACAGTAAAACATGGAGGCGGTGGTGTTATGGTTTGGGGTTGCATGGCTGCTGCTGGAGTTGGGAATCTGACATTCATCGAAAATACTATGGATTAGAACTCTTATTTAGAGATTCTACGAAACAACATGAAACAAAGTGCAGGCAAATTAGGTATGCGAGAAGATTTCTTGTTTCAACAGGACAATGACCCTAAGCACACTGCGCATAAAGTTCGAATCTGGCTATTGTACAATACTCGCATGCTTGCTACACCGCCTCAAAGCCCTGATTTGAACCCTATAGAGCATCTTTGGAATGAGCTTGAGACAAAAATCCGAAAAAGAGTGATATCAAGCAAGGCGCAGCTTAAGGATGTTATATTGGAGGAGTGGGCCAGAATCAGCAGCGAATTTACTAAAAAATTGGTATATTCTATGCCTAAAAGACTGAAGTCAGTAATTCAGATGAAAGGATATCCGACAAAAAATTAAGAAAAGTATAATTCAAATAACTATGCAAGACTATAATTACAATTTGTATCATTTTTCTTTAGGTGTACCATGACTTTTGTGGACTTCATTCATTGACTTTCCAACACATCATATGTAATAATATATTAATACGACAGAATTTTCGTTTTGTTTTACATGAATTTAAAGTGTAATGATTATAATTGAAGTAATACCAAAAAAAATTTTATCAATATAGGTTTTTTTAAAAAAATATCAAACAATTTTCATGATATTTATCACTGTACCTTGACTTTTGTGGAAGACTGTATGCATGTACGGATACTTTTTCTGGCAAGTGTATCTAGTTGCTATAGTTTCGGAGAAATCTGTTGTGGCAGAGGGACGAACAGACGGATAAATAAAACCGCTTCTTTTTTAGGGGTTTTGTACTACTTTCAAAGTGCCTAAGAAGTATGATTTGATGGTAGCAGTATTTTCCGTATTTCATGTACATATGTGAACAATTTGAAAGATGGAACGCGTTAATTGTTGGCATCGATTCCATGAAATTTAATTCATCCTTTCTAGGGCACCTTAAAGTTACTTTTCGTATTTGCTAATAAAAGGTGATTTAAATTTGATGAAAAATTTACGAGAAAAATTTAATTCCATCTAATTTCACCATAAATTTAAAACCACTCAACTTCATTGTGAATTAACGAATGAAACACATAAAATTTCTGGACCGAATGAAACTGCTTCACATTAAAAATTCTTCATCAAATATCATCTAGACTATAAACAAGATCCTATTTATTCCCATCAGACATTTCTCAACATTCCACTTTTACATTCTTATTTGCTTTTACTACGCCACGCGCCCTCGCTTATACATATCTCATATGACAACATCTGCAGCCCATAAATACCACGTAATGGGGTTCTTACGGAAGTGGGAGAGTCTGGAAACATATGAGCAACAGTGATGATAGGAAGGAAATAATTCGTCTGATTCGGAGGAAAAAAGTCGAGAAAGAGTGATTCCCCGAAAACGCTCTCATTTCACCCCAGTCCAATCACATACATACGAGAGTACACTCGTAGTATGTCAACGACACATCCCAAAATAGTCTAGCCATCCAGACACATATGAGGGATTCTTTCACCCTAAATGATTCAGCGGAGTCAATCGCAATAGCTGTTAATCCTACAAGCGTTCCTCGACAGTCTATTTTCGGGCCATTGGTATTTACTTAGTACGCGACGGGTTCAAGTGTTTATTCTACTCACCTTGGTTTTGCCATATCCAGTGAGGGCCGCGCACCACACGGATGCCGGGCGGTAACATCATTTTGCAGCAAGCAGCGGTGACACCAGCAACAGGAGAAGGAATGTTAATATGTTGCAGGCAAGCAGGCAGCACCAGCTCAGCTCAATAATAACAGAATCCCAAGAGAATTATTTCGTCTGGTCTAGGCAAAGTGATATGCAAAGACGACGTCGACGACGATTATGATACGTATCGTTCACTAGTTGATTATTCATCAGATCTGATTCTTGGGTGGTACTCCTCCAGCGACCCGATCAGCAAAAGCAACAGCACTAGAAGCCTCGACGACAACGATGACCATTAAGCCATTCAAGACGACTAAGATATGAGGAATTTTTGTGGAATTCTGAAAAGGAGATGAAGATAAATTTATTATTTATTGTGAATTATGGAAATATTCGATAAATGAATGCACATAAATAAGAATGGATGTCAATTGATGAGCATATTGGATTAAATTTTGAAATATGAGATTCGACGATTCTGCATATTTATTGAAAATAGATACATCCGTTTGCCTGTTCTTCTTCATTGAATTAGAGCAAAGAAAACTGAATTGAAGAAATTAGTTATATACTTTTTTTTAATCAATTAATCTACATCCCTCAACTGTTAAGCAAACACCAAAGCACTAAAGGAAATTGAAACATCCTTTATTTACATACCACTTGACTTGCCAACAACTTTTGAAGAGCACTCAGCCGAATTTCACTAGTAACTGCCCAAAAAATGTTAAGAATCACTTGAGTTGAAATAATTAGAGCCAAACAGTGTCGGATTATTAACTACTTCATAAATAACTTCAGCTGGACTGAGTATGTAAATTAAAAATCTCCGAAAGCGTCTTGTGCCCAAATATGCCGGAGAGGGATTTCCTCTTACACTTGAATTCGTCATCGTTAGCGGACGCAGCGGCATCAGCACAGACGTAAACACAATGGACAAAAGGTCAATTATCAGTTTTTCCCGATAATTGAAAGTAATAATATTCTCGGTTACAGCATCATCGGTTTGCCGGAATATTGAACGGGAAATGGAATCCCCTGAACAATGCAAAACTTTCCTTACTTTCCGTCTTGTGCAAATCTCATTCATCATCTTGCGCTTTTTTTACACAACCCCCAAAGACAGGCAGATTGTCTTTGTGCGTTGACTTTTCCGATTATTTGTTCAAGATATTAAGACTCGCGGTGGAATGGAATGACAGCACCACAACGCAGCAGTAATTAAAGTGATATGACTCGGATGATTCACCCCGTGAAGTGGCGCAATTTGTATAGGTTTGTTTTGTATGCATGAGGAGCTTAGTTTACTAACTCTGCCGATGACGAGGCTTAGGAGGGGCGAACCAATAAAATCCGATGCTAATCTACCCTACTTGCCGGATTACTCACATAGTCATAGGTCAGTTGGATTACGTTCAATTGGTGCGTGTGTGAATGCAATGAAGTGACCCGTCTGGAGTATTTTAAGAACTGATTTAATTAGTTATTAAATAAGATTGGGTAAGGAATTAAATGGAGTATTGTGAGGAAATTATTTCAATACTTGATTAGTACTTTTGAGTTCACTCAAATCCTACTTGCATTTTAATGAATTGCTCGAATTTCAAAATTAGAATCTACGTAATGCTATGGCGTGTAGGAGATGTGCACGCTTCGTTCGAAGTTTATCTCAGAGAGGTGAAATAGCCACTGCTTCATAGCGATACCTAAAAGATTTGCCCGAGAAATTTGTGGAAGCTGAAACTTTGTATATACTTTCTACCTCAAAAAATAATTTCTTATTCAACCTCAGTGCAATTCCAACATGCGACTATTTCCCCGCAGGGGAAAGCCCGATCGACAAGAATGCTTTTGGAGGCTAGCATTCTTTGGTGAGTGCCGCCCCCACGTATCCCCCGATATCGAGGTCGCAGTGGGGTTCCTCCTGGGATGACAGGTAACGAACCAGTCTGAATCAGGACTACGCCTTGGACAATGAACTTTGAATGATGCTTTGGGCTGATGGGCATGATGGTTTGAAACTACACTATATCAAACAAGTTGAGTAATATATATATATATATATATATATATATATATATATATATATATATATATATATATATATATATATATATATATGATACTCTCCGCAATAGGTTAATTTCTCTCGAGAAATTTACCTAAAAAGCAATTGCAATAAATGTCATTTGTAAATCTTTCAAAATTTTTTTCCCAAATTTCCTTCGAAAAATAATTATTTCCCGTAACCCAGAGCAAGTACTTTAAATGATAAACAAGTTGAGTAAGCAGGAGAGTGCTCTTACCAGAAGGTCTTTGTAAACATCCTAGGGTTAGAAACAAGTTTTCTAATGGCGGGAATCGATAACTTGAATTATTCTTCCAATACTTGGATATGAAATCGTTCAAATTTATACAAAAGATGCACAATTTCTTTCATAAGCACAGTACAGCCGCCATTTTAATCTAGCTTAAATGATTTTTCTGAATGCTCGGCCAATTGAATATGTGCCTAAGTCAATTTTAAATATATATAGGGTTTTCCAATCAGAGGTGTTACTTGCGACTTCTTCCTATGGAGCCACGTGATAGAGAAGGCCTAAGCCAATGGCCCAGCGTCAATTTAAGATCTCAAAGATGAAATTCGTGAGGCTATCGGGGACATAGGGCAGCCACTTTGCGATTTGGTTATGGAAAATTTCATGAAGGGGATATGGGCCTGTAAGCGTTCGTAGTGATTATTTGCCTTATGTTTATTGTTGCTATTAACGGCATATCTTTTTATTTATAATGAAATAAACATCTGATCATTTATTTTAAAAAATGGCATTTTTCTTTTAATATCAAAATGACACCTCTTATTGGAAAACCCTATATCAACCATAAACACGTGTTATTGTTGTTGTAATTCCATATAATTGAAATGGCTATAACTCACTTGATTATGATTCGATTAAATTTTGTGAACATATACAGTGACTCCCAAAAAGATCCGCACGAGTAAGAAATTTTCCTCCTTTCTCATTTTATAAGGCAATTAAAAACGGGAAAATTTATTTAAACATTTTATTATGAGCAGAACATAACAGTCTTACAGATCACATAAATAAAATAGCTTCTCACTTTAAATATACAAAAAAAAAAAGGAAATTCCATGAACAAACAGAAAACATCATCCCTCAAAAAGATCCGCACAAGAGCTAAATTGTAAAAATAAACAAAAATTTTAGTAAGCTAGTATTTTGTTGCATGTCCGTTTTGTTCAATGACACATTTTAATCGATTTGTCATACTGGAGATGATTTTCCACAGGTATTCCACATCCATTTTCACCCATTCTTCGCGAAGCCTTTTCTCGAGCTCCGTTTTTGAACAAATTGGCTATGAACTCTATGATCCAATTCATCCCAGAGATTTTCAATGGGACTACAATCCGGTGACTGAGGAGGAGGATGAACCACTTTTGGACAATTATACAGCTGCCATTCTTGAACAATGCGTGCCTTATGTTTGGGATCATTGTCTTCGTAATATTTGAACGAATCCAAAATGCCCATTTTAGCAGCGCTTTTTCGCAAATTTTCCTTCAAAATGTCTAAATATCGACGGGAATCCATGATACTATCTATAAATACTAATTCGCCAACACCACGAGTAGATACACATCCCCAAACCATCAAACTGCCACCTCCGTGTTTCACTGTAGGCCTGAGGTTAATTGGACTCAATTCTTCATTGGGCTTGCGCCACACCATATTACGTCCATCCGAGCCAAAAACACTGAATTTGCTTTCATCGGCAAAAATCACATCCTCCCAATAATTGACTTCCTTTAATATAAATTCTTTAGCGAAATTTAAACGTTTTTTTCTATTCACTTCGCTGATGAATGGTTTCTTCCGTGCAACACGTCCATTGTATTGAGCATTTCTCAAAACTCGTCGAACTGTTTCACATCCTCATTTTTTCTAAAATTCTGCGAACACTTCACTCACAATTTTTGGAGAGCTTAGTTTTGGATTTTTTTTGATTTTCCGGACTATAGAGCGTTTTTCAAGCGTCTATTCTGCCTTCCTCTTTATACCTCCGGAGAATGTCGTAAACAGTTCTACGTTTCATGTTGAGGCTCGAACATATTTCTGCCACATTTTTACCTTCCATATGGTTAGAAACCAGCAACTGGATCTTCTCTGGAGACGTGTATTTGCCCATTTTAATTTAAAAAGCACAACGTTTTTTTAGGCTACGAACAACACGCGGTTTGTGATCAATATTAGATATGCTCTGCCCGGATCTATTACGACTTTATCACTGAAGGCGATATGCTATAAAGAGGTCACTCAAATGTGTTCTTTTTACATAAAAATGCACATGTTTGCCAAAGTTTCCTTGTTGTGCAGATCTTTTTGGGGCGTCATATTTTTGTGCTTCTTTTTTAATCCTTCGTTTTACTTCTCATTTTGCGGTACATTTTCTATTTTTTTGAGTAAAATTATCGAAATTTTGTTCAGTTAATAATATTTCCTTTTTCTTTTTGTGTCATGGATTGAAGCATAAATTGAAAAAGAAGGAACATTTCTTACTTGTGCGGATCTTTATGGGAGTCACTGTATATCTTATGTCAGTCTATATAATTGCAAAATTTCAAGAAGTTTAAAGGTACCGTTTCGATTTTATGGGCGAAAACGTAAAATCTACAAATCATACTATTATTAACAAAGTTGAGCGAATTTCGATTTCTAAGGTATTTGTTGGCCTTGTGTATTAAGGCCCACGTTCGTGATAATTTTCAGATTTTTCGGCTCAAAGGTGTCCAATCGCGGGGGGACACAAATTTTGGGTACATTTTGCCTTCCCCTGGACCCCCTAATTCATAAAATGATTTTTTTATTTCAGATTCTACAAGTTCTAATCAAGACCTTTTATTTGAGACTCCACTCGAATACCTTTGATTAAAAAAATTTTTAAGGGCCAATTCGTTATTAGGGGGAACCCCCTTAAAAAAATTTTTAAATTTTTGTTAAGACCGTAACTTTTGAGAGACCATCACTTCTGACCTTGTCACAAAGTTTGAGCATTCTAGCTTCTATAGTTTCTGAGGAAATGAGCTGTGACACACGGACAGATGGACGGACGCACAGATGGATGGACAGACGGACAGACAGGTCGCGAAACTAGTAGGTCTTTGCAAAAATTTTTTTTACAAAGACCTAAAAATTGCACATACAGCATCTATAATCGGGAATAGTTAGTTCTTTTTTAAATGAAAAAAGGTAAGTTGATTTCGTTTTAGGTTTTGTATTATATCTAATTAGTTCTTTTAAATGCAAGAATCAAACATATCTGTTTACTTAATTTTCTTATATATATTGTCATTTGTACGTCAGAAGTCATTATATACACATCAAAAAATTGCACATACACTTAAGAAATTCACGTTATTTACTATTTTAATAGCAAGTGTGATGTCCTTTGGTTGCTACTACTACTTGTAGACGATCCTGCATTGAAAGTGCTAATTTTCGAGTTATATAGGGTGTAATTTTGTTTCACTCTTCCAAAATAATGTCTTTCAATTGAGCACGGCTGGTAATGCAGCATTGTAAAGCAACCACTCACGCACTAATCTAGAAGAATGTTCGGGCTCATTGTCTTGGACAAATGAAAACCCACCGTTTATGCCAATTTTGACGGCGCTTTGTTTCAAGTTGTCCTTTAAAATGTTCAAATACTGAACTTTGTCCATTGTTGTCTCAACAAATACTAAATTACTCACTCAATTTGCCCCCATTGCACCCCAAACCATCACATTCAACACAGCCCTTGTAGCCTTTCTTATGTAGGAAATTTCGTAAAGTTCGGGGGTTAACGGATATTCCACAATTATTTTCAAGGGTAGCGGCTATTTTCGGAGCACTAATTTTAGGATCGTTTTTCACTAACCGTTCTATTTGCCTTCCTAAACGTTTCCTCAGTAAGTTCTTACGGCCTCTCCCCGGAGCAATATCGAAACTGTTATTAGTTTTATAGTTTTTTTATAACGCTTTGAATGCTTGGACGTGGTCGTCCTACGATCTTTCCAATGTCTACGCAACTTCTACCTTCCTCTTTGAGTTTAATAATCAGTTTTCTCACTTCAATAGGAACCTTTTTCTTTGTTTGCGACATTTTCAAATGATCGACGCGAATAAAGCTACTAAACACTTTCACAAGAACTTCGTGACTGCAGCTAGCATTAACACATAAGGGAGCGTAAACCTGCATAGAAATTTTAGTACCGTTAGGTTTTTGTTATGAGAATGCGAGATTAGTTTGAAGTGTATGTGCAATTTTTTGATGCGCATATAATGGCTGGTGACATATAAAAAATATATTTATAAGAAAATTAAGTAAACAGAAATGTTTGCTTCTAGCATTTAAAAGAACTAACTAGAAATATTAAAAAACCTAAAACGAAATCAACTTATCTTTTCTTATTTAAAAAAGCACTGACTCTTTTCCCAATACTAAATGCTGTATGTGCAATTTTTTGATATAGTGTAGTTATTTTGCATGGTAGCGCCGAGTTGATACTCGTGCGTGAACGGCTCCAATCCAACTATTACACCGTCTCGGTCCCGGTAAAAACTTGGCAGGCCTCGAAGTACATTTAAAGCATTTGGTTGGTGGGTTAGGTTCGGTTGAGACGGAATCCCGATTAGCGCTGCCAACCCTCACATGGCCTCCCTGCTCTACGAAGTTAATCATGGAACCAAAAGCCGACGACACACACGAACGGGGATAGTGGCTTCGAGGGGAACCCAATCAAACTCGATAATTCGCACTTAAAAAACATAAAAATAGATCAACAAAAAATAGTAACAATACCAACAATGATGACGGAACCAACAGTTACAGCCATGATGTTAATAGCTCATTGACAACGGTACCAACGACAAAAAAAAACGAAGAAGAATACAATGAAAGTAAAGACGGTCGAAATACGGAGAACTGTCCGTTGTTGTCTTCTCCAAACAGAAATTCTTGCGGAGTTTGGGTGCAATAAAAAACGCGCTCTTAAAAAGAGGAGCAGAGAACTATCCACGACTTGTCAGATGTTTGCGCGGTAAAAGAAAGTTTGAAGAAAATCGAGAATTAGATAATTATTGTTGCGACCGCGACTGAACCATGGGAGACATCAAGGAGAAAGGCCAATCCGACAAGCAGGACACGTTCTAGAAAGAATAGCTAACATGCAACTCGCCAAAAATCATCAAAGGTTTAAAGAATGGACTCCTTGAACTAGAGGAGTTCCTATACCGTATAGGGTATTACTGGAGCAACTGGTTAAAGGTCGAAAAGGATCAGAAGGCCTAAGAAGAACAGAAGGCTAAAGAAATGCTGAAGGCTAAGCATAAAGGGCACGAGCAGATAGCTCCACCAACAAATATCATTAAAAAAATGCCGTCTAGCCCAATCGAAGGAGATCAGGATACAAGGAGGAAGCATGAGGCACTTGATGGACGTGGAAGGCGTAGTAATCGAGCAGTCATACAAGTAAACTGCCCGAAAACCCTCCTATCTCCTACTCAAAATTATAGTGGGCCTAAACAAGCTTGTCGGCGTGACAGCACCAATGCAGTAAATTTCCCAGTAGCAGCGAAATATTACGAATAAAAGCCAAGAAATAGAAACAATAGCGTAGGTTCAAATAACACCAATGTGATAAATATCATTGGTGTTGCTTCCCATCAACCATCAGTACTAACATCTGCTATGAATCACCAAATGAATTTGTTTGGAATCAGTTCAAACGCAATTCATCTCCTTACGGTGACTGTTGCACCGAAATCACAACCGGAGATTGTTCAAACAATGCCACCCTTGATCAGTGTGAATGCTACGCCCCCAGTTCCCAGAGTTCAAACCATTCAATTGACGGTACAACAGCAGCAACTATTGAAAACCGTACAACCGCAAATGCAACAACTCTCGTCCGGCTACAAAACAAGAATCTTCTGACCAATCTTAATATCCCGTCAGACTTCAACCCAAACAATCCAATTTACAACAAACCAGCTCCTCAAACAGTCCAGTCACCATCACCATCGCCGACTCAAGCACTTAATCCGCAACCTCTAACATACCAAGGGAAAATGATCTCTAATTCCACATTAAATACCAATAAATACAATGCAGAATATTCATAATACAGATCAACGAAAAAATTACTTTGAAAATGAATGCTCATACCCAAGAAAAATTCCTGGTCACATGATCCAAAACACAGAATTAAATTCGTATCCAATGATTACAACATTGTAGCAACATGAATGGGCCAACTTGGTCCGCATCACAATTGCAGCAGCAACAATAAATGCAATTTACAACAGCTGAGCAAGGGGCTCGTCTTCATCCACCGTAACAGCATGACGCCACTGTGGATGACGGACAAGCAAGAAGAAAAACTTGCTTGGGCACGAAAAAGCCACCGTTGTGACGGGGAGACTCAGCTGGGAAGGGAATAAGATGGGAGGCTGGTGGAGATCGCGGGACCGCGTGGACGACGACGAGAGCGAAGTGGACAGAGACAAATCTTATTTATTTATTTATTTATTTAAATTCCATTTAAATAATAAATACTAAATGGAACAAAACAAACAGAAAAGAAAATTAATGAAAATTAGAATTAAGTGTTAAAGTTAGTATAAAAAAGGAATTCAATGCTACTAACAATAATAAATATGCATGTAAAATTAAATTAAAGCACATAAAAAAAATAAAGTCTAATATTTACTCCAATTGAGTTTTAAGAATCAGGCTTCTTAATCTTAATTTAAAAACTAGGTATGAGTCCGAAAAGGGCCAAGCTCAAGCTTATCATGATTCCTTACCATTCGTATAATGGGAGAATGAAAATATAAATTTGTACGGGCATACGGTGGCACGAAAAAATTGTTTGCCCGAGAAGAGCGCGATGATTGACGAAAACGTAAGTCTGCAAACAATGTTGATGAAATTTGATTGTGGCAGAGCTGATACAGAAAACACTGATCTAGATACATGCGACAGGACGACAGAGTTGGCAAACGTAGGAAGGTTAAACGACAGTCATAGGGTTGATATGGGATTTTGAATTTGTAAAACAAGACACGAGTAAATTTACGCTGGACATTCTCTAACGAGTCAATGAGGTAGGAGTGTCGGGGAGACCAAACTACAGAGCAATATTCGAGGATAGGACGGACAAGACAGATAAACAATCGGACGGGGGTAGATATATTGTTGAATTTATGAGCATGCCTGAAAATAAGTCCCAATATTTTCGAGGCCCTAGTAATCACGATTGGAATGTGTGCATCAAAATTGAGCTTAGGATCAAAAGTAACGCCAAGATCCTTAGCAGAGCTCACAGCAGCGAGTGGGACTTCATTCAACATATAGGTGAAAGTCAGCGGAGAATGATTGAGATTAAAAGTCATTTTATAGCATTTGGCAACATTAAGACAGAGGTAGTTAGACGAACACCAGTTACTTGGTGCGATCAGGTCCATTTGAAGATATTGACAATCTTGTACAGACCTGATAGCTCGAAAGACTTTAAAATCATCGACATACAGTAGGCAATTGGAAGCGATCACCGAAGGAAGATCATTTATAAACAATAGGAATAGGAGGGGACCTAAAATGGAACCTTGAAGAGCACCAGAGGACGGATGGAATGGAATAGAGGCAGTTCCACAGTAACTAACACAACATATACGAGAAGAAAAGTAGGAGTCCATCCATGATAAGAGAGGGCCAGCAACACCAAAAGTTTTCAGCTTCGAGAAGTCAGTGAAGATGACATCAACCTGCAATCGATTGTCTAGGGCCTTAGCAATGAAATCAGTGAATTCAATTAAATTTGAGGTCGTAGAGCGACCTTTGAGAAATCCATGATGTTCCTTCGACAAGATAGGGGTCAATGAAACTGAAAGCCGGTTATGTACCAGACGCTCGAGTAATTTTGGGAAACAGGAAATTAAGGAAATAGGACGATAATTGGACACAGAAGAAGGATCCCACTTTTAAGAATAGGAACAACGTTTGCTCTTTTCCAATAAGTAGGGAAAATACCAGTCTTTAGACTGAGGTTGAAGAGAAAAGCTAGAGGGATACAAAGTGAAGACGCTAATGACGACAAAAATATTCGGTAAGCCATCAGGATCAGGTTATATATTAGGATTTAGTGAACTACTTCGATATGGTGAGTGAAAAGTGAAGAAATGTCAATGGAGTGAAGTACGGGTATATTAACGGGATCGGAGACATGAGAAGAAGGAATAAAAGATGACGAGAAGAACTGAGAGAACAAGTTGGAAATATCCTGTGGAGAACAGCTAACTATATTATTCCAGCGGACTGAAGGAGGGACAGAAGAGGAGGACTTGAAGGATCTTATGTATGACCAGAATGGTTTCGCATTATTCGCCATGAGGGAACTCTCCAAGCTACGGAAGTAGTTTTTCATTGCAGTCTTTAGTTCTATTTTTGCTACAAGACGCAGATCACAAAAGCGGGCTCTAGATTCTTCAGTACCACAACGCTTGAAACGGCGGTGTGCCTTACTTTTAGCATTCAAGGCACTAAGTACTTGCTTGGTTAGCCATGGTTTCTGCTTTACTTTGCGAAGAGCTTGTAAAGGTGTAAAGTGTTTAATCAACTCATAGAGGTAATTATAAAACTTATTCAGAGCTTTCTCACACTCCAAATTATCAAAAAACTCCTACCAATCAACCAAGCTCAGCTCAAAGGCTAAAGCTTCGTAGTTTGCTTTGAAGAAGTTGAATTTTGGTGAAGAAGCAAAAGTACGACTTGGCGGATGATGACTATCAATACTCACTAGAGGAATTAATGCAGTGAAAACAGATAGACAGTTAAAGGGAAAGTTAGAAAGAACAAGGTCAAGTACCCGACCATTACCATTAGGGATATTATTGAATTGCGATAGTGAACAGAGTGATAGAAACGAGGAGAAGGATAAAGAAGGTGCATCGGTTGATGAAACAGAGAAGGTTCTTCGTCCATTGCACTGTTCCCAAATTAAAATCACCGCATATTAGAATTAAAGATTGCGGATGATGCAATAAGATATAAGAGGAAAACTCGTCAAAGAATGTCTCATACACATACAACGGAGAGTTACTAGGTATGTAGACAGAGGAAACTAATAAAGATGTATTGTTAGGAAGGAAAATCTTGACAATCACCCAATCCGCAACACGGGAAAAGCAAAAATCAGCACAAAGAGAGCTGCGCACTGTATTACTAACAGCTACAAGAACACCACCTCCATCTACTTTATTTGCAGAGGCCAAGTCTCGATCACAACGGAACATATCAAAATCAAGGGATATGTCCGAGTTTAATATATGACTATTTAACCAGGTTTCCGTAGTACACATAAATACATCTTCGCTGAGTTGTAACGATAATAAAAAGAGCTTATCAAGCTTGGTCCTTAACCCTCTTACATTTTGGTCATATACTGAAATATTTGAAGTTAAGCTACAGTCATGAAATCTTGTACTAGTTTGTAGGTTGCGGTCTTCCTGGAGCACGAAAGGACTTCCTTCTTCTTGAGCTGAATGTTTTAATAAGTACTCCAGGTGGCCAAGCTTCAGGATTCAAAATAGTATCACAATTTAAGGACACTGTTAGCTTGAAAGAAGCTACTACTCTGTCCTCAAGATTATCCTTAGTTAATTTGTAGCAACTAATAACTTTAACAGCTGGCCCAAATTTTTTACAAACGTAGTTTTTTAGGTAGTCCGCAGTTGTATGGTAGCTTAGGGGCGAAATAAAGATCTCCTTTGGAGGGGATACGATGTCAAGTGTTGGGACTTCGCCATCCGAAATCAGAGTAGCCACAGCCGATGTGTCAACACCAGATGAGGGGGGAAGATTAGGCGAAGTGTATTTTTGGTTTTAGGGATCACCCCCCGATTGACTGATAAGGGTCCCGGAAAGCTATCACATGTCACAGGTGATTCATTACCAACCATATGCTGAGTTGCTGTTGAAGGCACAGGAGAACTAGAACACGACGTAGTAGTCCTAGAACCAGCAGCAAGGTTCGGGGTTTTAAGAGCCGATAACTTTGCCAGCCATTTACTACGAGTAAGGATGCAAGGTCTTTGTACAGGCGTAATTGAGCCACTAGTGCATTCCTGCTGAGCTGCCGGCTAAGTTATTGCGTCTGGTTATTTAGGTCAGTGATATTCACTGGAGCCAGAGTTTTGGGTGACGCGTCCTCTGTAAATCTCAACAGGGTCTCAAATTCCAGACATGCAGTTGAGCACTTAGTTTGAAGCTATTTAAGCTCTTCTGCGAGCGATTTTATTGTTTTATCAGCTAATTGCAGACTGGAAACAAATGCTGACAAAGAGTATCTCCTGCAAGAATCACAATACCAGTACACGCCGTTACCAGCCTTATTGCTCAGGTCGGCTGAAGAACGTCGCAACTGTTTAATTATTTCAATCTTACAATTAATTTAATTAATAAGAGAATGTTCAAGTTTTGTACGCGAGATTGTGGAGTGATCGCCTAATGAAAACGACCCGATAGAAATTTGTGGCGATCCCGCTCGACTAGGAAGCACCGCTAATCATATGCGTGGAAAATTCGGAACTTATTGTTCGATAAAAGCGTTACCTGTTTGCGAATCGCGGACGATTGGATAAAAACGGCCTTCGCTTGCATCTATTATTTGGATTAATGGAAGTGATGGAAGACTGAAAAGTGACGGAAACTGGTGCAAGAAGAGATGACGTTGAAAATAAGAAAGGAAGACCTTCTATTACTTAATTGATTGAAAGAGGTGATGTGAAAATGGCTTGTTGGATTGTTGCGCGGGAGGAATTGTTTCCTAGCTGGAATCAACAGTAATTGAAACATATAACCACGAGAAGCTCTTACCTCCAATGTAATTTGCTAACAAATGAGAATGAAACTGCCCCGTTCTAATGGAAAGCATGTTTGTATCGTATGAAAGAAGTTTTTGTAAAGAATCTGAAAGGACGTTCTGATATAACGCTGCGTCTATGGGCCGAACAGGGTGAATTTATTTTGGCGCAAAGATTGTCAGTTTCTATCGCCGCATTTGGGATGAACATAAATGCGACAATTGCTCGATGGATTTCGCAGACAGCATTACAAATTTATGGAGTTCATGATGATCGATGACGGGAGGAGGTCGTGAAGCGGAGCTCTCCGGATCGTAGAGTAATATTTTCCCCCTTGGATTAGATTTGAATTTTTTTGGCTTGCTTGAGAGGAGTCAAGTCTTGTTACCGGCGGGTATCGTTTGTTCCCTTTCGCTAGGAATATTATTTTCGGATGCGGTTTTTGTGTTGGCGGTTTCGGAATTGTGTAAGAAACCTAAGACAATGCGTAAATCTACTTCACGTGTACAACAGATGCCGGCTTTGAGTGTTGAAAATATCTAGTAACGATTTCAGTATGCTAGCCTTGTTAATGGAAATGGAATAATCGAAGCATGACAAATTAAGGATTTTACAGTCCATGTAGATTTTAATAGAACAGAGTATATAAGAAATGTCTGCGGCCGTATAACCAATTCAAAAACTTTGATTCGAAATTATTAGAGACTGAGGAGCAAACGCGCCGATCGAGAATGCAAGTGGGGTGTTAATTCGATCGCGGGGAGTCTTGTTGGGTCAGTTCGTCAACCGCATACGTAAATTCCTCTGTGAATCATAGCATGAAGAAGTTTTTGCAATCATATCTGTAAAAATAAAATGATGCGTATTGCGGTATTGCTCGATTAAAATGAGCGAGTGAAAATTTTCATATTTGGAAATTGATCTGACGAGTGATGCAGGTGTTTGTACGCAGAGCGAGTGCACCGAATCGCTGAACGGGACCACAGAAATACGAGAAATTTAATATTTTTTTGAGTGGCTTATTTAGACTATTCTGGCATATTAATTCTTTCAAGTGGAAGAAATTAATAGTATTCGACTTTTAGAAAAAGTGTAATTCTGTCGAAGCTGAACAGTGGCGCCTGTGGGAATATTGCCTTCTATCATCGCGTTTTTTCGTCTGTTGCCTACTGTAAATCTGAACAGTTAACTTTTTGTGTTCTATTGTGTTAAGAAATATATGGCCACATCAACATTTTGATCTTGATCCGGTTGGGCGGGTGCGAGGAGGCACCACATCTATCCGGTTGCCCCACTCTTATTTGTGGGCCATAAGAATCGTCGGGTTACGACGAAGTCTCCACAAGTCTGTCTATTTTGGCTCGTTTCGACTTGTTCTCTGAACAAGCAATTTTCCCCTTCAGTTAGTTACCTACATTTTTTTGAGACCCGAGAAATTGTGACTGCGAAATTCTTTTGTAGTGGGTCCTTGTGCTGGGGGAAATAACTCGCCCCACGACACCGCAACGTTAGAATGCCAGCGCATTCACGCGTCCCCAGACAAGGCCAATCTCGGCGAATCCTACCATCTTCTTTCGCCGAGGCAGCAGACCATCGCTGCAGTCCTTCACGGACATTTTTATACCTACTCTCACTACAAACGCTAGACCAGGGGTTCCAGACAGTGACGACAAATGAAGCGAAGAAAGCCAGAAAAAATCTCTTTTAAAACGTGCCAGAAAATACCTGACGCGCGACATGAGAGAAACAAGTTGGGTAGACAGACATACGCTCATATCTGAAGAGTTTTGTACCCAACTTCTCAGAAATGCAGTCACCAGCAACGAATAAAGGCAAGAGATATGTCAAAGAAATGTGCACGTTAAAAAAAAATTCATCGTTTTTCTACTTTCAACTATCATCGCCATTTTGTTCCAAACCAACAAAAATCACTCAAATCATGAATCCCCATAAACATTAATGTTATTGACCTTATTTGAAAATTTCAAAAAGATCCAATCAAAACTGCAGTGATTGATTCGATGGAAAGTCCATAAAATACCAAAAACATGTGTTATTGTTGTTGTAATTGGAGAAATTTCAAATGGCTATAACTTCCGTGTGTATCGTTTGATTTTCATCAAACTTGGTGAGAATAAGGCTCTTTGCCAAGTCTACTTAAATATCGAGTTTAAGGGTACCTGTACGATTTAATTAGGGAAAATGTGAAATTCAAACTAACAAAGTTGAGTAAATTCGAAGGTTTTTTTTGTTGTTGTACTCATAAAGACCTACCTCCATTATTTTTTTCAGATTTTTCGGATCACAGGTGTCCAATCGCGAAGGGGGGGACACACATTTTGTCGCGTATTTCCCTTCCCTGAGCGCCCCTCGAAGCCATAAGTGTCAAATTAAGACCTGTTTTGAAAAGTCCTTATAAATACCTTTCATTTGATACCCATATCGGCTGCCTGTGATGAATTTTTTTTTTTCAGGGGCCACTCCCCTATATGGGGAGACCTCCCTTAAATACTTTATACATTTTCTTATATTTGAACTTTGACGAGAGCACCACTTTACACCTGCATACAAAATTTGATGTTTCGAGCTTAAGTAGTTTGCGAGAAAAATTGCTGTGACACACGGACGGACAGACAGGACGCGATTTTAGTAGGGTTTGATAAAATTATTTTCCAAAACCCTAAAAAGCCATGCTAAGACCCCGGCAGTAGGCACTACTCGTAAAACCCCAAGATGGCCGGTCCTACGCAATAGTGTTGCGGAACTTCAGGGGAAATGTCAGGCCCGAAGAGAACAACACTGCTGTTAAGGCAGTACGACCAACCCGTTCGGGTACATAATGATCGAATTAGGAGCAGAAGCCGACAATAAAGAAGCATTCTGCGATGCAGTAAAGAAAGTCCTCGGCATAAGCGCAACTGCAGCCTCGCTCACGCTGATGGCAACGATCAAAGTAAGATGCACTGATTGCGTCACAGAGCTGGCCGAGGTAGAAGATACCATGAAAAAGGAGTTCCCTAGCGTGGCCAGGATCAAAGCGAGGCTAACACCATCATAGGAGACAACGCATGGTTATCATTGACTTGACTGAAAAGGACGCCGACCAATTTCTAAATAAGAGCAAAGCAAGAATAGGGTGAATCATCTGCAGGATGAGGCGAAGAGCAGCGCCCCTCAAATGCTTCAAATGCCTTGGTTATGGTCACACTGCACAAGTATACAAAGGACCCGATAGAAGTTTCCTATGTTACAAATACGGTGAAATGGGACATAAAATAAAAGAGTACGAAGAATGCATACTGTACCCTTTGCAAGGATGCTGATCCAAGACCGGATCCTGGGCACGTCTTGGGATCAGGAAAATGTCGGGTTTTCCGGGAAAAATCAAAACTTCATTGACCCATACCCTGCAGGTAGACTTACACCGCAGTTCAATCGCGCACAACCTAATTGAGCAGTTTGTGAGGACATAAAAGCCGCCATTTTGCTGCTGAGCAAGCAACACCACGATAAAAGTTCTGCTTTATGACAAAACTGGTACTGCCGCTATCTAGGTCCAGAGCTCTCAGGCGGGGGCTGTGAACGAGGGGGTGGGTTCCGTACTCTGAGACCATCTTTTTTAGTGTGTATCTAACGCCGAACATACCGGTACCGTCTTCCCAAGCCTAACTTCATACTTGGAGCAGATGGCAACGTGCTGGTTGGGGGAGACTTCAAAGCTAAAGCAATCGAATGGGGCATGCCTCAAACAGATCCGCGGAAAAACGAATGCTAGAAATGGTGGCCAAGGCAGCCCTTGTCATGCTGAACACCGGACATACGCCAACTTTCTACCGTATTGACAATGCCGAACGTAACATTCACCTCGGACTCCTTAGCACGGAGGATACACAATATTAGATGACTACTAACAGCCAGTGATTATCAGTACATTCTGCTTGAGATTCGTGTTGTTGTCTTCCACCGTCCATGCTCTCGACCTGCTACCATTGGATTGATTATTAGAAGAATGGACGTCAAGAGGTTCGTCGAGGTACTCACGGCACGTACTGCGCTGCAGGGTGATTCGCAGGGGACAGAAGAACTGGCAGCTCAAGACGGTGAACCAACTATGAGCAACACCACGAATGCTTGCAGCGCTTCTTTGCCCAATCGAAAACACCGGCACGGCATGCTTCTAATGTACTGGTGATTGACTGAAATCGCTGAAAAGCGAAAAGGGTGACACAAGCTTCAGCGTGGAGCTCAATGGACACGGAACCGTGACGAGGCATGCAATCGGGCAGCAGCATATGAGTTGGCCAGAAAATGCCTTTGCAAATTGATTAACAACAGTAAGGCTGACAAGATCTAGTGAACAATGTGAAAAAGGATTCGAAGGGGCTCGGCTACAAGCTAATTATGTGGAAGCTTGGTGTCTTACGGGCGCCTTGCATACATGAAGCGGAAAAGATGGACAAGTTAGTGCGGGCACTTACCTCCGCCCATCTCATCTGTGTTGACCATGTCTACGGCGAACCAGCATTTAAGTGCCCATTCTTCGCAAAGCAGGGACTGGAAGAGGCAGTCCTATAGTTAAAATAAGGAAGGCTCCAGACTCAAATGGTGTTCGAGCTGAGGTGCTGCCACCTGTCTATCTCCATTTTCCTGACTTGCTGCTCAGCACATTCAACGCTTGCCTACGGGACGGAGTTTTCCCGGTACCATGGAAGGTGGCGAGGCTCGTGGTGATCAACAAGGAGAAGGGAAATTCCGGATCGCCTTTTGCATAACGCCCGTTATGCATGCTAGACACTGCTGGGCAAGTGATGGAGAAACTCATCAAGGGAAGACTCACTGACGCGATTCATGCTGCTGGAGACCTATCTCCGCGGCAGTATGGCTTTAGAGCAGGACGCTCCACTATTGATGCGAATGCAGAGGTGGTGAACGCGGTCCAAAAGGCAGAGGCATATAGCCGCCCCAAGCAAAGGATCGTTCTTTTGGTGATACTCGACGTCAGAAATGCCTTCAACTCCGCTAGATGGATTGATATTCTGGATCCACTGGAAAACTCTTTTCAAGTTCCAGAATATCTTATGCGGCTTCTGAGGCCTGCTTTACGACACGACACAGGATCAACCAAGGATGGAAGTTACATCGGGTGTTGTGCAGGGAGCGTGTGTTACAATGGGCTACTGAGACTGGAGATGCCAGAAGAGTCAAGCTTGATCGGCTATGCGAATGATGCTGTGGCTCTGGTCGCTGGACGCGCTGTTGAACAAGGGCAACTTAGGCTAGGTATGCTAATGCGCCGGATGTAAGACTGGTTGACTGCTCGTGGGTTCAGTTTAGCACTGGAGAAAACCGAAGTGGTTATCTTGACAAAAAAGAGTATCCCTAGAGTTAGGATGATCAGTATCGGAGCCATACTGCTCGAATGGAAGCCAGCGGTGAAGTTTTTTGGGCTACTGATCAGACTCGAGGAAGAGTTTCTCTAAGCAAATCAGGACAACGACTGAGAAGGGTGCTTCGGGAGTATCGGCTCTGAGTCGACTTATGGCCAACGTAGGGGGACCCAACTCATCAAGAAGACGCCTCTTGATTTGTGCTGTAGTGTCAGTGCTACTGTACGGAGCAGAAATATGGGACAACACTCTCAGTAAGGAGGTGCACCGAAAACGCTAGTTATGTCTGCGTCAACAGCTATCGACCATAAAAACATACTCTCAAATGTAAACCGATACATCCAGTAAGAATAAAATTCCAGGACACCTGCCCAGGTGCACACATAGCGTCAGCACATTATTTTTCTAAATCGCGGACGCATGCCCAGGTACAGACATAGTGTCAGTATACTCCAATTTTCCTGATTTATTTAAAATGTAGACGCATGCACGCTGCATCTCCCCAGTTTCTTCGAAATACTTGTCACGTTATTACTTAAGATACTAGACTTAGCCGCGAAATGTTCAAAGTTTAAATTAAATAAAGTTAATTTACACAGTGTAGACACCGTGTTCTCAATTCACTGTCTTCCTTATTTTTTTTTTTTTTGCAACACCCACCACTTACTTCTATAACTCGCTTGGCTCAGGTACAGAGAAGAGGAGCACTGAGGACTGCATCTTCATATCCGACAGTCTCTGATTCAACGGTGAGAGTTATTGCAGGAGTGATACCTGTTGCCCTCCTTGCTAGAGAGCACCACGTTATTTACCTGCATCGAAGCCAAGACGCGAGGGAGACGGTTGTCGGCGAGGAGAGACAGTGCTCACTCAACGATTGGCAACAGTCTGGGTGAATTGCATGAAGGAAAGGTGGACTACGCGCCTAATCCCGGATGTGAGACCGTGGCTACATCGAAGAAGGTGTTTTCAGTCTTACATGCACAAGATTGGGAAGTAACGGTCCTCCGAATGTCGGTTTTGACCAGGAATGGAAGACAATGCCTGCCACACATTTTTTACGCACACAAAATGGGACAGGCTGAGATGGGATCCCTACAGGGAGACGGTAGAGCTCACCCCGGATAGTACAGTTGCGGTGATGCTTGAATCGATTGAAAAATGGAATCATGTGGAATATTATGTTCGCGCAGTCTTAGAAGATAAAGGAGACTGGTGGATAACTTGTTTGGCAATTCCTCTTCCTCTCTCCCTTCCCGCTAGAAGAGGGATCCCCCAGCTTGAAGGCGCCTCACAGTGTACCAAACGAGACCTGGCCCAAAGTAATGTGTCAAACGGTTCCAGGCTGGGTTCTCCGGTTGGGTGGTATTTAGTGGGTAGTCCAGTCGCTTGCGAGCATGGGAGTCCTACACTAAGTACGTAAATGGCATTCACCTCCCAACCACAAAAAAAGACACGTGACTGAGCAAGCCAGGCCTCTCAATTCCATTGCCGGTAAACCATTTTTTCGCAGACCTATTCTTGTGCTTAGGGTCATTATCTTGTTTGCATACCTATTTTGATGGCAAAGTCCGCTCAGGATATGGCGACATTACATCATTGCAATATTCCCACGTACAATTACTTGTTCGTTATTCCATTTATCAGGTGGATTTGCCCAACTTCAATGTACAAAAAACTGCCCCAAATCATTACTTTTAGACTTCCGTGCTTTACTGTCTTGATGGTGTACTTTGGATCATATACATTTTTTTGGCGGGCGATGCACATATTGCCTGAACCTAGCTCCATCATTTCTCCACAGGCCAGTCAACGACCTCTATATGTTCCTTTGTTAGCAGTGGCACTTTGCGTTGACATCGCGCATATAATATCTTTTCTAATAGATATTTGGGTATTGTGACATCACTCACATCAAGCCCTAATCGCTCCTTTATATCTCTTGAAGAAGCCTAAGGGTAATTTTTGCCGCATTGTTTTTTGCGCCGATCTTGTTGCTGACGATTTCTTCATTCATGGTTTGAATTGGTAATGTGAAGCGTTCGCTATCATTTGATCGGGAAATCCGACAATTTCTTTGATTTAATTATACGTTTTGCCCTTTTCACAGAGATTTTTAATGATGGCGCTGTTCTCTGTTGCAATGCTTTCCTAGACCCAATATTGTGAACAAAATGCAAATCAATTTTTCGTAGAGAAAAGGATCGGCTTTGAGCTGTATGAAAGTTTTGATGAGCCGGAGGTCTCAACGATTGTCACTGCGGAAGCTGCAACGGGTTGACCATGTAAATCGTAAGGACGAACAACGGATATCCAAAAAAGTATTTGTTGGGAGAACACAAGGGCAGAGACCAGTGGGAAAACCGAGGAAACGGTTGTATGACTCGATCGACGGACAGTTCATCGTTGCTCGGATTTCGAAATTGGAGGAAGCGATCAATGGACCGAGACAATTGGAGGCGCTTGTTGCAGGAAGTGAGCTACGAAGAAGGAGAAGGATTAGAAAGGACTTTTGATATTTCACTTGCAGTAGTGTTCTGAAGATCTGCACCGATTTTCAGCTCTATGCGAATTATCGTACACTGAAATGCCTATTTTGACTGAATTACAAATATTGAATAGTCTGCCTGATGTAGTGATTAGTGTGTTCGCTCCGTAAGCCGAAGATCCTTCGTTCAATCCCGTTGGTGACAACGAGCTTTGTTCCCGTTCACGTACTAGTTTAAAATTAAAACGTATCGCAGCTAGGTGGACGGACAAACGACAAAAGCATGGTACTGACCATATCACTTTCTCGAGTGCTGATGCATTCGATCAAGATAGTCAAATACTCTAACTATCTCTAAGCTAAGGCCCGAAAGGGGCTGTCCTGCTAATACAGAAAAACACAAATATTGACGAATAATCGGGAATAACAAGGAAGCTTTTAAATCTTAGAAATTACTTTGGAAAAACATCCGGACTTGCACTTGGCTCATTTTATCCATAGCAAAACCTCCTTCTTGATGGAGCGATTGACTGTCCAAGAAAGTGCTAGAATGTTGTTGTGAAAAAACTTAGCATCAATCTCAAATTATGTTGTTAATTAATCAATTTTATTGTTTATTTGATATCCGGATGTCAATTCGCCTTTTTCTTGAAAATCCGTCGGGCCTTGATTTTTGAGTGAGCAAACGCATTTCGACTCCTTTCAGTGTCTTCACTGAAGATGTCTCAGTTGAGACAGTGTAGATGGCTCAACGGAGTCGGAACGCGTCTGCTCATTCAAAAAGTAAGGCCTGATGGCTTTCCAAGAAAAAATATTAATTTATTAAAAAAGATTAAATGAAAACCTTTGCTCCAAATACAATATCTCAATTCAAACCCATTCAACTAAAATCCATCCATCAAAAATCTGTTCAATATTTTCATTTTCTTATCAATACAATTACATATTTCCTATAACACACGCATTATTCATTTGAGTCATTTAATTCTTTAAATGATGATGTGACTCGTTGTGGATTATTGGATTTCATTGATAAAGCGTGGAAAATTAAAATTGCTGCCGACTATTATGGATGAATGAGTTTTTATATGTCAATGTCGCCGTCCGGGCGGACCATGCTTGGGCAGACAAGTAGTGATGAATCCAATTTATTGTATTGCTCTCTAAAGGTTTCATTTTATTTAGTTCTTCTTGCTGTTGTCATTTGCATTTGCTGATGATCCACGTCAATGTCTACGACAGTTAGTCTCGTGCCGGAATTTCAATTGGCACGAGCTAATTTACATTGAGTAGGATGGAAATTAGTAACGTCATCTCATCTCTGTAGATTGACAGGTTAACAGAATGTTACTTTTCGTTTAATTAGAGATGGTTTTCAGTTTACAACGGCGAACAAAGAGAGGTTGTGCGTTTTAACTGTTTTCTAGTTTAAAATAGGAATAATGTAATTGTAGGATTTTATTCAAAATTAGAAGAATCGAAACATTTTTTGTGTTGCATTGGAGCTCCAAACAGTTTAAGTACATTCTACCTTACTTATATATAACATATTTGCAAACATTTTAGAAAAACTGTTGGAATGAACCATTTCAGCGGGAAGCACAAATACTTGCCAAGATATTTAGTTTAAATCACACCGAACTAAAAGTTTAAGTAATGTCAACCTCATCTCTAGTTTACTGTTTTATTGGTTAAACAAAAGGCAAAAACTGTTCATACAATTTCGCGGCAGTTGAAATAACTTAATTTCAATCTTGAAACCTGGATTTCTACGGGATCGATTTTAAAGTATCGTGACATTAAATAAAACACATACAGTGGCTCAAGCTTATTTGACGCACTTCAATAAAAATCAAATACACTGTTGCCCTTATGGAAATCGATATAATTTTATGAAACTCTTGATGCAGTTTTCAAAATGAATTTTTTGAAATTTGTAGCATACAGAAAATAAGAAAAAATGTTTCAAATGTCCCGTTAGCAAGAATAACGCACAGGGCCAACGAAGGATGGAAATTTCATCGGGTGTTGCCCAGGGATCTATCCTTGGTCCGGACCTGTGGAACGTGTCTTATGACGGGCTACTGAGACTTGAGATGCCAGATGAGTCGCGCTTGGTCGGCTATGCGGATGATGTTGCGGCTCTGGTCGCTGGACGCACCGTTGAACAAGCGCAACTTAGGCTAGGTATGCTAATGCGCCGTTTGAGGGACTGGATGACTGCTCGTGGGCTGAGTTTAGCACTGGAGAAAACCGAAGTGGTCATCTTGACTAAAAAGAGAATCCCTAGAGTAAGGATGATCAGTATTGGAGACATACAAATCGAATCGAAGCCAGCGGTGAAATACCTGGGGCTACTGATCGACTCGAAGATGAGTTTCTCTGAGCAAATCAGGGCAACGGCTGAGAAGGCTGCTTCGGGAATACCGGCTCTGAGTCGACTTGTGGCCAACGTAGGGGGACCCAGCCCATCAAGAAGACGCCTCTTGATGAGTGCTGTAGGGTCAGTGCTACTGTACGGAGCAGAGGTATGGGGCGATGCTCTCAGCAAGGAGGTATACCGAAAACGTTTGGCACAGGTACAGAGAAGAAGAGCACTGAGAATTGCATCTTCGTATCCGACAGTCGCGCATGGGAGTCTCACACTCTGTGCGTAAATAGCATTCACCTCCCTACCATAAAAAAAAAAGAATAACGCAAAAGCGCGTAATCAGAATAGCTCACAGCTTATTTGATGCAGTTAGTTTTTTGTCTTCTAGCATATAAAGTGCACGCTTAACATCGTAATTTTCTCGCTATCGGATTTTTGTGTTTTTAATTTTATTGTCTCCAATTTGCAATAGGTCGCAGGAAAACACTTGAGCAGCGAGAATCTGTAATTCGTCATATTAAAAATGGTTAATCTCAATGCAAATTAAGCGGAATTGTTAATTTAAGGGGGCATATAGGTTACAATTAAAAAAAAACTTTTCTTCGGGTTTTTTTTTTTCATAGAAGGAAAAAGGGTATAGTTTCGAAATTTCGCACATATATTTATCAACATTCAAAGCATCCAAAAGAATTTTAAAATTATAGAAGCTGTTTTTAAGGTTATGTGATTTAAAAAAAATGCAAAAATTGACTGTGTGGATGATATCTCGAGTCTGGAATATCTGAGGAAAAAATAAAACCGATTTAACCCTAGTTTAAGTGGCTATCGCCTGAATTAGGATAATTTTTTCCCGCCGAAAAAAATTGGTGGTCATTTGAAAAAAATCGAATTCGAGGACAGAAAATCGTTCGCCATTTTTTTTTCGACGGGAAAAAATTATCCTAGCTCAGGCGATAGCCAGACATGTCACCGACAACATATTAACATTTCAGAGTGATCGGCCGGCAATTTTTTTAATTGTGCACACGAACTCAAAAAACGAATTTGAGAAATTAACGTTTAAAGTTTTTGTAAGTAATTTTTCAAAGTAAATGCTACATACCTCTAGTCAGATATGTCTGCGCCATACATAATCCCTTCCTCTTCTTCATACTTCTCCTGAAGCTTCAATTTCTCTCTCTCTCTCTCTCTCTCTCTTTTGGCAGTTCTAGACTTTTTGGGGACCTCAGGGCTGCGACTATTGGATTACTTCACGCGACAGCGATCGATTTCCATAGCGTGACTAGAGGCTGAAATTCCCATCAAATGGATAATTTTCATCACACTCGCAAACTCTTCATTAAAAACACAAGTAGCAGTGGGAGCAGCGATTTCCATAATGACCAAACCAGCAAAAGTGTGCTTAGGGATAAAATTCCAAACACAATTATTGAGACTTTCGTTGTTGTTTTGGGTGTTATTTCCCAAACATCTTTCTAAAAAATCATCTGATGTTGTCTTCATAGATTGATTTTAAGATTTCTTGTGCTTCTTGGTCAAGATAAGGAGCATGTTTGTAGTTTTTCAATTCACCAGCTGCCTCAGCTTTACGGTAATAGCACCCAGAGTTAGCGCCAGCTGGACAATAAGTGTGCTGTGGATTTCGATCCGTGTAAATATTGTTATAAAACACTGCTCAAATTTCTTTTCGCATGTTTTCCTTGGAATCAGAATTGCGTCTTACTGCCAAACCATAATAAGTCGTGCTTTTTTCGGAGTTTTTCCTTTTAAGTTACTTTCTTCTTTAGCTTCAGATGAATTTTCAGCCGTTTTTTCTGCGTGGGCATTTCTAAATAATCTTTTTTTAACATGCAAAACGCATTCTTTCTTCAAAACTGTAAAATCAGGACCATACGGCTTTGCATCTCCCAATGATTTGAAAGTTAAAGAATCGCCGTCACCGATATAATACTGTCGCGTGTTATGGTTCGCGGCCAATAATTTTAATGTTCCGAGAAAGTGAAAATGCACTGTCTTTTAAAATTAAGTTTAGGGAGTTTATTTACTAAAAATGCACAATCACAAATTTAACTATTTCACAAAAGTTAATTAAAATCTAACTTTCGCTTGTAAATTAATTTCTATCACAACTGTCCACTTAACAATCAATCACTCAATCAGTATCGCCTTTACTTCGCGCTCTACTATATCGCAGTTTACCATCGCGGTTTCTAATGAATCCACCCCCCATTCATTCAGCTCGCCTTGATATAGGGTCTCTAGCCGTTCAATCCATTTTTCGTACATTGGCGAATGCTCTGCCGTGAGGTATCTGGTACATTCGAGCAGCTTAATGAATGGAGCAGTGACTCACTTTCAGATGTTGATCATGCTTGGTGGGTTCTCGTGGTTTCGAGTAAATTCATTTTGTTGATGTTCTTAATGGTTGTGAAAACAATTGCGACTGTAGCTCGCAGAATTATTTGTACATGTAACAATACTTATCACCGATATAATACTTATACTGCATCGTGCAGATCGTCTACTTCCATTTTTCCTGAACAATTAAATTATAAAACCATTATTGCTCTGGAATATCTTCTTTTCCAGCGCACGTAGAACACAAAATTTACTTTTCACAATAATATCGAGCACTTTTCCAGTCTATTTTCCTATCAATGAAACAATACCCAACCAAGAAGAAAATCCACGTTTTGACCAGGAGCCATCACCTGATACTGTTAATAAAATTTCCACATTGCCCACATCTTTATTTAGAAGTTTTTCCTCATTTGCAGCTTTATTTAGGACAAATTTCAAGACGGTATCAATGGCAATTCTAATAATGTTTACACAGCTGTAGTAGGTGTTTTGAGAAAAAAAAAATATTGTTAGTCCATAACTCTAATGAAATTCTTGCCAGCAAAACCAACAGCTAATAGGGTCATTGTAAATACGAGTCTGCAATTGATTTCGTATGCTCTTTTAATTTTCGGAGATGAATGAAATTGAAGTTCGTCGCACTGGCACGTGGCATAAAGAAATAACCTAAACTTCTTTCATCATTTTTTGAAAATTTCACGTCATTGTTACATTTTTTAAATTTCCATATACTTTGCAAAGCGGTAAAAACACTAAATTGAATGAGAATGTACTGGAAAGTTGGATCGACATTAACGTCAAGCTCTTCACTATTTTTCAACTTTTTCACTGAGGCACTTGTAAAATCCGTACTTTTTCCAGCATCATGTCTATTTCCTTTTTTCACCACGTGCAGCTCGATAATCTAGAACTTTTTTTTATCCATATTTCGAAATTCTCAACTTATAACGACCGATGCTTTAGTTTTTATCGTAGTTCGCGAACTGCCACGTTGCACAATCGATGAAAGACGTTAGCCTTCAACCAGGTATGACTAACGGTTCTTTTGAGTTTCCCCACTTTTTTCTATTGAATGAATATATGTGTAAAATATTGCTACATGTCCAAACATTTCTGCGAGTTACTGTCGCAATTGTTGTCGCAACTACTAATAACATCATGATCAATAAACGAATGTACTCGAAAGCACAAGAATCGACCAAGTGACCAAGAATGGAAGTGCCGTGACGTTCTAGGTAGTTCTCGTCAGAACATTCGCCAATATGCGAGAAATGGATTGAATGACAAGATACCCTATATAAAGCCGAGCTTAATGAATGGGGAGGGATAGTAAAAACGCGATGGTAAGAACTGCGATAAAAGTGGAGCGCGAATTAAAGTGCGATATTGATTGAAAGTGAAGTGATTTTCGTGATACAGACAGTGGTTAAATAAATAAATAGTTAAATTAATGATTGTACATTCTTAGTAAATCAACTCTTTTAACTTAATTTAAAAGATTAAAATTATCGACCGCGAACTATAAAAACAATATGAAATATATATGTAGTATATTATACATGTATAAATCGGAGCAGATGTTTCAAAACAAGTGGAGAGCCGAGAATAATGAATAAGCCGGAGATTCGAAAAATGCGCTCTCACCGCGTTTCAGCTTAGGCGCTTGAAAACTCGTTTAAAATTTTTATATCGCTCTAAAACCTTTTGCATCGTATTTTTGATGGTATTTTGAACCTATATGCCTCCTCAAGCTTTCCGACAGTTCAGCATATAATTGAAACGTTTTTCAATGAAAAAATATTGGAAAAGAACGATGGAAATGCACCAAAGAAAATCTTGAATGAGGCGGATGAACAATCGATCATTAGAAAAATAAAACAAAACCCTAAGTTATCGGCTCCTAAATTGGTAGTTGAAGTATTTTACTGGGCTTGGTAAAAAATGCAATGTTGAAACCATACGCCGTGTGCTAAGAAACCATAAGTTTAATGGTCGAGTACCACGCAAGAAGCAATAATTGATAAAGCCGCCTGAACTTTGAAACTGGGGCTTTGGAAGGCGTTCATTTTTCCTGAAGAGTCTAAATTAAACATATATATACATGCTAAATTCAACATAATTGGCTCAGATGGAATGACGTACGTATGACGAAAGCCTAATTCAGCGCTAAAAAAAAGAAAATCTACACGAGACTGTAGGCAGGGTACTGGCAGCATAATGGTTTGGTCCTGTATGTCAGCAGCCGGTGTTGGAAAGCGGGTTATTATTGAAGGGAATATGGCAAGATCATTAATATTATGTTAATATTTTAAAGGAAAGTCTACTCCAAAAAGTTGATGAAATGAGAATCAGGCGTGAATCTTGATTCTACGAAGATAACGACCCTATGTATGTCAGAAGTTTTTCAATCCTGGCTTATTTGGAATTGTCCTCATTTTATGGTTCCCCGGGCACAGTCGTTCGACTCAAATGTAATTAAGAATTTATGAGTTTTTTGGAGAAAACCTTCTTTAACACAATATTTACAACAAAAATAATTTTTAAAAAGCGTTGTTAATGGAATGAAATAAGAAAACCCCAGAAATGACAGAAAAGCTGGTTGAATCGATCCCAATAGACTCAAAGCCCACGTAAAGCCACTATTACAAATATTAGTATTACACTCGAAAATTTTTAGTCGGATTACAAGACAAGCGATCCCTCAGCCTCGACGCCTCCGGCTATTGTGAGTCGCTTTTATCTTTAAGAACCGCTCGAACATAACGAGTGACATGATTCCACTTGTCAGCCGATACAAGCATCACCGCGACTACAGTATCCGGGGTATCCGCCTCCGTGTAGAAGTCCCGTCGCATTCTTTTCCTTTTTTTCTCACCCAAAAAAATGTGTGGCAGGCATTGTATCCTCTTCTGGGCAAAATCGACCATCGCGGAGCGGTGACTTACCAATTTTGTGAGGGTAAGACTGGAAACGCCCAAGCCCGCTCAAAAGCTGGGTCAGATAGAAGTTAATCGCACCATGCCTTCATTTTAGCTACGGTGTCGGATTCGGTTTGAGTCGCGCAGTCTACCTTCCCTTCGTGCGATTCACCCAATACTGCTTCCAACTGTTAAGTGAGCGCTGTCTTATCATCGCGAGCTGTGTGAAGAGTGGGAACTCGATTGCTGTTTCACCGTTGACAGCGCCAACACGGACGAAATAGGCGGAGAAAATTGCCCGCACTATCTCGTCCATATTTTCCGCTTTATGTATGCAAGGCGTGTGTAGGGCACCAAGCTTCCACATAACTAGCTTGTAGTCAAGGTCTCACGCATCCTTATTCACATCGTTCACTAGATCTTGCCAGCAGTGAGCCTTGTTTTTGTTAATAAATTTGCGAAGGCATTTACTGAACGACTTAAATGCTGCTGCCCGGTTGCATGCCTCGCCACAGTTCCGTGCCCGTTGAGCTCCACGCCAAAGCTAGTAACACTCCCTTCGCTTTTCAGCGTTTACAGTCGACCACAAGTACACTGGGGGCCGTGCCGGGGCTTTCGACGGGACATAGAAGCGCTAAAAGCATTTGTGATTTTGCACAGAGTTGAGTTCTCCATGTCTTGAGGTACCACTTCTGCTGTCCCGCTTTGAATCACCCTGCAGCGGAGCACCTCGATGAACTCGTTGTCCATCCCTCCAATGTCCCACCCAATTGTAGAAGGTCGACAGTACGGATGTTGGGAGACAACACCGCGGTCCTCAAGCAGATTGTTCTCTAATACTCTCCAATTGTGAATCCTCCGTACTAAGGACTCCGAGGCGAATGTCACGTCCGGTATGGTTCCTTCACAGCCAATTCATTTTGCCCGCAGATCTGTTAAAGGGATGCTCCATTCGATTGTTTTAGCGTTGAAGTCTCCGAAAACGAGCACGTTGTCGTCTGCGTTGGAGACAGCGTCAAAACATTAAACTTGGCTTGGAAAGATTATATCGGCTCGTTTGAAATTAGGCATACACTAAAGAAGGTGGTCTCTGAGCACCGAGTCCACAAGAAACCATCCACCCGTCCACTGCCCTTCGTCTAGAAATTACTGTTCCCAACCCAGATGGCGGCAGTTCCAGTTGCACATCAAGATACCATGATGCAGAACTTTTATCGCAGTGTTGTTCACTCAGTAGCAAAAAGTGTGCTTTCATGTCCGTCGCAAACTGCTCAAGCAGCTTGCGATGTAGGTTTACCTGCAGGTTACGGATCATCGAAGTTCCGATTTGGTCTTGGCTAGAGCTTCCTGGAAAATCCAACATTTTTCTGATTTCAAGATGTGCCCAAGATCCGGTCTTGGATCAGCATCTTTGCAAAGGATACAGTGTGCTTCTTTTGTACACACTTTTCTTTGGTGTCCCGTTTTCCCACATTTCTAGCATAGGGAACTCCTATCGGATCCTATGCATACTTGTACGGTGTGACCATAGCAAAGGCATTTGAAACATTAAAGAGGCGCTGCTCTTCGCCATACCCTGCATACAATCCACCTTATTCTTACTTTTCCCTTACTCGAAAATTGTTCGGTGTCCTTTTCAATCAAGTCAATGATGGTCACGCATTGTCCCCTATGGGTTGTCTGATGTCAGCCTCACTTTAATGCTGCCCACGCTAAGGAGCTCCCTTCTGACGGCCTTTTCTACTTCGGCCAGGTCCGCGATGCAGTCAATGTCTCATATTTTGATCGTTGCTATTGGCTCGAGCGAGGCTAGAGTTGCGCTTTGGCCGAGAACTTTCTTTACTGCATTGCAGAATGCTTCTTTATTGTAAGCCTCTGCTCCGTATTTGACCAGTATATGGCTCGTCCGGGTCGGTCGTACTGCTTTAATAACAGGATTGGTGTCTTCGGACCTTACATTTCCCCTGATATTCTACAGCAATTCTGCGTAGGGCCGGGCATCTTGGTGTTTTACGAGCAGTGTCTGCCACCGCAGTCTACAATCGTTGAAACCTTCGGCTCGTCATAAATTTCATACAGCTTATGGTTGTATCGAATTCGCCATTGATCCCCGCCTAGCTCCACTTCAATTGTTCGCCCCAGCACCCGTCTCTCGAAGGCGTTAAATATGTTTGCGGATGGAAGGACTACTCAGCTCATTTGACTTGTTTATTTTTTGTGATTGCTTCTGTTTTATAGCTACCTACGAGTTTTGAATTGCCGTTAACTCTTCGTAAACTAATGCGAAAGTTCAGTTTCTCCTCGCAACAACTATATCTAAATCCAGAATTGCCTTATTCTGACCACCCCTTTATGGTTTTTCCGATTTTGTCTATTTAATAAGAGCTTTATGCTCACCTGCTCGTTATATGAATCTCCTGTAGCAACGTTGACCGTAATAATTTACCAAACCAAAACCTCTACCATACCAACTAGCAACGAATTTTACCGGTCATTAGGATTATTTGAACGAAAAACTTCCCTAACAGGATCACCATCTTTGACCCTTCTCTGCCTACAAGTAATAAATGAAACGTGGATAAAAGGACTTTGTTTAAATATTAACCTAAGTAAACCCAATGAAATTATGCTAATAAACTTCATAGCACTCCAGAAATGTTAACAAAAACACAAAAAATTCCAAGTACTATCACTAACCTGAAAAATTTCAACGAATCTTTTTTCGGGTGCTTTGAAAAGGATTATTTTCAATGGCTAAGCAAAAGCATCAATTTTCGTGCTCACTTACTACAGCTCCTCTTCACCTTGCTGATAAAGATATCAACATTAATCCGCATGTACTCCAGTCCCCACTTAAGACTTATCTTAATTAAAGGATCCCAGAAAGGTAGACGCTCGTCGGCGAGATTAGGTGTACGTGTAATAATTAAAGCCAGCATGGAGCCGACGTTGTGAATGGGCAGTCGCCTCGAAATGTGCTGAACCCAACACTTTAGCAACGGTTTAAAAATGAGCTGATGTAACAGAAATTGTTCGCCCACTGTGACTCATAGTTTCCGAGTGCCAACTGTAATTTTCTTATCACAAACTAACCATGTGTGTGTGACAGTAACTTTTCATAGCATACGAGTATAATGCACACATGCGGAAATGAATTCATTCCCACGGTTTTGTGATTTGCTTATCAAAGGAATTCTTGAACAAGTCATAAGTCTCAATTCATTCAGACATTCTAGAATGCATACGTTATCGGTTTTTCGAATATTTTATCGGTTATAAAGTTGTTTATTAAAAAAGTGCAATATTTTGCTTATTTTAATGATTGAAATTTGGATGGATTTATACAACCTGAAGCAAGACCATCGCTGGAACGGAAATTTTTATTGCTGTGAATTATGATTTTAATGACTTAGATTTATTTTTAACAAAAGTGAAGGGTGGAATATTAATATTTTTGTTACGAACAAATTTGAATAAATCTATTCATAGCAAAACTAGATTTTGCATGTTAGCAATACATTAACAGCTAACGGTTATATTTCTTTCAAATATGGAACAAGGAATATTGCTTATACTAATTGAATAAGATTACCCTTAAGCAAACGCTTCATTATAGTGAGAGTTTAGATTTTTTAAGATTTTTCGTGCCGAAGGTCAGTTCTTTGCTTTAGCGAGGAGATTTAATTGGCAATAGGAAGTCTCATTTGAATATATTTGGTCTGTTTGTTTTATGTTGGGGCAAGAGTAAGTACAGGAAATGAAGCTGAAACAAGTTGGGTAGACAGACCTACGCTCATGCCAGAAGGGTTTTGTACTCAACTTACAAAATGCAGCCAGCGGCAACGAATAAAATCAAGAAACATGTCAAAGACGATTTCATTGGAGAAAATATGAATTTCGAAGATCATACTGTTATTGACAAAGTTGAACGAATTTTGACTTCTGAGGTATTTGCTACTGTTATACTCATAAATATTTCCCTTGTTAATGTTTTCAGATTTTTTAGATCAAAGGTGTCCCATTCGCGGGGGAGGAAACAAATTTTTCGTGTATCTTCCCCTCCTGTGACCCCACTGAAGCAAAAATTGTCAATTTAAGAACTGCTTTGAAAAGCGCCTATAGAGAACTTTCATTTGATACTCATATCGGCTACGTTTAATGAAATTTTTTTCAGGTGCCGCTCTCCTGTACTGAAATCATCGAATCATGGCCAATTTTTTTCGAATCCTAGAATGGTTACAAAGCCCTTTTGCTAAGAGCTCTCTCCTGCCTCCTCAACTTGTTTCACCTATGAGTGTTAATTGTAGGTACTCATCTTCATTCATTCATTAAATTGAACCAAGTGCTAAAAGCATGCGCTTTAAAGGTTGAAGTTGGGGAAAAATAAGTCAAAATTATTCAATCTTCGCATTTAAAACAACCACTATTTTGTTTTACGATTACTGTACCACTAGCTCAACCAATTCTCAAAGATATACATGAAACGTATCGTTCCTGAAATTTTCATGCAAATCCTAGCAAAGCTGTAGTGTCTGAGTCGGTAAAAAGCGCATATGGTTCCATAGCCATATGTTTCTATAGTAATACGACGCATATTGTTCCATAGTAATTCAGGAAAATTCAAATCGCCATTACTTCATTAAATACCATTCGATCTTTGTGAAACTTTCAGGACAGATCAATCTTGTAAATAGTCATCTTTGCACTGAATTTTATTGAATCTAAGGGTACCGTTAAGATTTTATTCAAGAAAACGTAAAATCGATAAATCATACTATTCCTAACAAAGTTGAGTGACTTTCGACTTTTCATGTATTTGTCGTTGTTGTACTAATAAAGGCCTAAATTCATGATTTTTTTCAGATTTTTCGGATGAAAGGTGTCCAATTGCGAGGGGGGTACACGAAAAGTTCGTACATTTCCCCTTCCCCTGCCCTCCTCAGTACTGATAAGGCAATTTTAAGACTTGTTTTGAAAAGATCTCATTAAGACCTTTCCAACGACACCCTACTCGACTACCAATGGTGAAAAAAAACTTTATAAAGAGTCACCTCCCTATATAGGAGGACCCCCCTTAAACCCCTTTGAAAAATTTTTCCACCCTTGAACTTTCAAAAAGTCACTACTTTTGACCTTTCCACAAAGTTTCATGGCTGTAGCCTCTATAGTTTCGGAGAAAAAGTGCTGTGACATACGGACAGACAGTGATTGCAATAGGGTTTTGTATTTTAGTACAAAACCCTAAAAATGGCAAAACCTCACAATTTTTTCGTCCAGCATCGATTTGCATAAATATTTGGGATTAGGCTCATTTCACCCTCTGGTTCATTTTCTATTTCGTGCCGTTGTACGCTTTTTGTCTTTGAAGGGTGAAAACTACCCCGAATCGTAAAAAATTAATTAATAAAAAAATCAAATTTTTCCCCAAAAAAAGATCATAGTGATATTTAATTGAATGATTCTGTTGTTTAATATGGATTAAGTTCATTTTGCAACTTTCCAACCCTTAAAAACCAACCTTTACAACATTCCAATTTTTATAAATTAATTTAATAGATATAAATAGAAAAAAAAGTAGAATTACATACAAAAAAAATTTATTACGTTTATAGATTGCTTATACCTTCAAGAATAACTCTCTAAAATATATAAAAATTTGATACCGATCCCCGATATAACGACGATCCCGATCCCGAGATATAACGACTCTATTGAAGCGCGCGCTCACGGCTCTCCACAGGTGTTCACTCAGCTGTCGCTCGCACATCTTAAGTATATTTCCCTCTCTACAAAATACTGGCGTATGTTTCGACATTTGAAAGACGTTAAAAAGACCATTACTGAAAGCACGTAAAATTAAAAAAAACTGAAGGAAAAAATGTATGAATAGGATAGTAATGAAACGTCTCAGAATATGCCGAAAGTAAAACAGACGCGTAAAAAAGTAAAAAGTTCACTACCTGCACTACCAAAAACGACGGATTTGACAGGTAAAGTTATGAAAGAGATGTCAAACTATTATTCACTAGCTATACAACGTAATTCTGGCTCGTTAGAAGACATGAACAAGTTGGGTAAACAGACCTACGCTCATGTCAGAAGGGTTTTGTACTCAATTTACAAAGATGTACTCAATTTACAATATACAGATCGAATCAAATCAAGAAACATGTCAAAGACGATTTTATTGAAGAAAATATGAAATACGAAGATCATACTATCATTAACAAAGTTGAACGAATTTCGACTTCAGAGGTTTTTGGTATTGTTATACTCATAAATATCACCCTTGATAATTATTTCAGATGTCCATCCGCGACGGAGGAAACACATTTTTCATGTATTTCCCCCTTGTGCCCCACTGAAGCAAAAACTGACAGTTTAACAACTGTTTTGAAAAGCTCCCATGAAAACTTTTATTTCATACTCATACCGGCTACGTTTGATGATTTTTTTTTCAGGGGCCACTCTCCTGTACTGTTATCATCGATTAATGGCCAATTTTTTCGAATCCTAGAATGGTTACAAAACCCTTTTGCTAGGAGCTCTCTCCCACCTCCTTGACTTGTTTCACTTTTGAGCATTAATTGTAGGTACTCATCTTCAGTCATTCATTAAATTGAATCAAGTGTTCAAAGCATCCACGTTAAATGTTGAAGTTGGGAAAAATAACTCAAAATTATCCAATCTTCGCATTTAAAATAGCCACTTTTTTGTTTTACGATTACTGATACCACTAGCTGAACCGATTCTCAAAGATATACATGACACCTATCATTCCGGAAATTTGCATGCAAATCCTAGCAAAACTGTAGTGTCTGAGTCGGTAAAAAGCGCATGTTGTTCCATAGCCATATGTTGCCATAGTAATACGTACATGCAGCGCATATTGTTCCATAGTAATACAGGAAAATTCAAACCGCTTTAACTTCGCTAAATATGACTCAATCTATATGAAACTTTCAGGATAGATTAATCTTATAAATAAACATCTACATACTGAATTTCATTGAATTCAAGGGTACCATTAAGATTTTATTGAAGAAAATATAAAATCAATAAATCATACTATTACTAACAAAGTTGAGTGAATTACGACTTCTAACGTATTTGTTGTTGTTGTACTCACCAAGGCCTACATTCCTGATTTTTTCAGATTTTTCGGATCAAAGGTGTCCAATCACGAGGGGGGGGGACACAAATTTTTCGTATATTTCCCCTCCCTGTGCGCCCCTCGAAGCAAATTTTGCCAAACTAAGACCTGTTTTGAAAAGTGCTCATCAAGACCTTTCATTTGATACCCATATCGGCTACCATCAATGAAATTTTTTTTTCGGGGGGTCACTCTCCTATATGAGGAGACCCCCCTTTAATACCTTATAAAATTTTTTTGTAATTGAACTTTGAAGAGATCACCACTTTACACCTACACACCAAATTTGATGTTTCTGGCTTAAGTAGTTTCCGAGAAAAACTGCTGTGACACACGGACGGACGAACAGACGGACAGAGTGGTCGCGAAACTAGTAGGGTTTTGTAAAATTATTTACAAAAGAGGTATGGGCTGGTTTTTACCATTAGATTTCTACGGATGCCAAGCCAACCCGCAACATGGTAAGTGCAATCCGGAATGGTGCAAATATTTCAACGCATAGGCAGAAAATACTGTCTTCGTACATAAGCTAGCTCTAAGTGAAGAAATACAGAATTACATCAAGCCAATATATGAAAAATTGACCAACGTGATCCCACTGCAGTGCAGAAAAGAGAAGACTTGTTCATCGATAGGAAGAGAAAACCTACAAATTCATTGCCACATCAATTGACGGGTCTGGAAATTTTATTACCAATGCTCTGAGCCCGGAAAAATTAATTGAAACGCGCGGATCACTTAAAAACTTCACCAGTGACCGACAATCGTATCATTACATTAGCTAAACGCGACCCGTTCCAGGACAATTACAAGCGAAATTGGGAATGTTGTATCACGAACCGTTCGACGGCGATTAGTAAGCGCAAGACTACCCGGTAGGATTGCCCAGAAAGTTCCTGGGCTTAGAACTGCAAATTTGAAGAGGAGCAAAAACGCAGAGTGAGAAAAAAGGGCGCAATATACTCTGGAGCGATGAAACAAAGATAAATTTGTTTGGAAAAGATGCGGAAAGAAATATTTCTCAACCAGAAGGCAAGCAATTTCATTTTAGGTTTACAAAAAACCGGCGAAGCACGGGGATGGCAGCATAATAGAATGGAGCTGTTTTTCCTGGCAAGGTGTAGGTCAGAGATATCGAATTGATGGCATAATAGATAGATTCCTGCAGAAGGCTTTGTTCAAGGATAATGTGCCGCTGTTGTGAACATTTCAGCAGAACAATGATCCTAAACGCTCATCTCGATCGGTCAAAGGATTATTCCAAGAGCATAGTGTGGAGGTCCTTGAGTGGCGATGTCAATCCGCAGATCTCAATTCTATTGAGAACCTCTGGGGTGAATTTAAACGAGAAGTTTCAAAGACGGTTTGCCCAACCGAAAAGATGTTATGGGAAAATATTGAAAAAGTTCCTGTCAAAACTTGACGGTTGACACCGTCTATGCCCGGAAACACAACTTTGTATGCTTGTCATGTATTGTTGTTTGCTAGACTAACATCGATGCTTCTCAATTGGTCGTCATAGTATTTTCTTTTCTTGCTTCTAATTATCATATTCGCTAAACTTCTGAGATTTTCATATTGCTCTCTTCGTCCTGGTTTTCCTATCGTAATATTTTTTGTAAGCCTGATTCTTTTTATCTAATGCATTATCGAACGAATCATTTCTTTTGCGTCGGGCTTGAAGTCCGATCGTCTAATCTGTCACGGTCTTAATCGTCGCTTTTACTCCGACAGATCGTTGCTTGTTTTCAGCGTTGTGGCTAATAGGTTGGGAGCTGCCTGATTTTTGAGGGTTTCCGTGAATCGTTTTGCCACAGGCGCCGTTTGGAGCGTTTTGATTCGAATTTTCGTAGAGGGCTGGTCTTCGCCGAATATGCCTTTAACAAACGACATCGATAGGCTAATTTGATCAAGCAATCATCTGAGCACCAAGTGGCACCTCGGTAAGCACGGACAGTAAATATGTTCGAAGCCCAACGTTGTTAGGTCAGAATATGGTTGATCTGGTTTTATTTATTTATTTATTCCCTCTTAGAGACTGAATAATCCAATAACAAAATGGAACGCAAGGAATAAATACAGCAGTATTTAAATGAAAAAGAATAATAAAATGTCGATCATTAAAAGTTAAACTAGTAGTAAGTCTCTTAGTTTTTTCTTAAATGCTATGTAAGAAGAAGGGAAAGGACAAAGCTCGAGATTATTATGATTTCGTACGATTCTTAAAATTGGTGAATGGAAATATAAATCAGTTCAAGCATATGGGATAACGAAATAAAGTGTCATCCGAGACAAACGAGATGTTTGTCAGAAACGCAGCTCAGAAAAAATATTTAACGGGACTTGATGGTAGCAGAGTTTATTCAAAAAACATTGATCTAAATAAGTTCGTCAGGATATTAGAGATGGAAGAGATAGGAAGAATAAACGACTTTCATAGGGCTGATTCGGCAAATTGAAAAGAAAACGCGTGAACTTTCTTTGGACAGTTTCTAAAGAAGACACGAAATAGGAATGCCGGGGGGACCAGATAACAGAACAATATTCAAGCAAAAGGCGAACAAGACAAACGAATAGGCGGACAGAAGAAGAGATGCTATTGAATTTATGTACATGTCTAAGGGTAAACCCGGAAACTCTAGACGCCTTAGTAATCACATTTAAAATATGTGCATCAAATTTGAGTTTTGGATCAAAAATTACTCCAAGGTCTTTATGACTGAACACTTCAGAGAGCAAAGCATTATTTAATATATAATTAAAATTGATAGGAGAGTCATTGAGAGAAAAAGTCATTTTATTGTATTAAGTAGTGTTGACATAAATAGTTTGAAGCACACCATTTATTTAGAGCATTCAGATTAGTTTGGAGGAGCTGACAGTCTAAATGGGATTTGACTGCTCGAAATACTTTGAAGTCATCAGCATACAAGAGGCAAGAGGAATTAATTACAAAGGGAAGATCATTTATGAACACAGAAAGAGAAGAGGCCCAAGAATTGAACCTTGTGGAAGGCCAGATGAAGGATAAAAAGGATTAGACGTAGTACCAGAGAGACTTACTCGACAGGGACGACATGATAGAAAAAATGACATCCAAGATAGAAGAGCACCCGAGATGCCAAGAGCTTCAAGCTTACGACAAAGAAGTAAATGATTCACAGTGTCAAAGGCCTTGGAGAAATCTGTGAAGATCACATCAACTGTCAGTTGGTTATCCAAAGCTCTTGCAATACTGTTTGTTAACTCTATTAATTTAGAGGTAGTGGAGTATCCTTTGAGAAAGCCATGGAGCTAATGAGTTTGAGAGTCGATTATGAACCAACCGTTCAAGCAACTTTGGAAAGCAGGAAAGTAAGGAAATAGGGCGATCATTGGAAACTGACATAGGATCACCAAATTTTTAAAAATAGGCACAATATTAGTTGTTTTCCAAGGGTTAGGGTCTGTGTTGTCTAGTGGTTAGAGCATGAACGCATAAACCGAAGGTTCCAGGTTCAAATCTCGTTGGGAGGATGTTGATTTAGTCCAGGGGATTTTTCGGACAGACTACGAGTGTTCACTCAATGGTGATATGTACTGATTTAATCAGATCATATCATAGCTGAGCAGGCACACGGGAGCATGGTACTGACCAAACCAACTTCCGAAAAAAAAACCAATACGATCATGAAAATAAGATAGTCTAACTATCTCTAAGCGAAGGCCCGAAAGGGGCTGTAGTGCTACAAAGAAGAAGAAGGGAAAGTACCAGTACTCAAACCTAGATTGAAGAGGAGAGATAAAGGAAAACTTAGCGATGAGGCTAACGACTTTACAAATATGTTTGGCAAACCATCCGGCCCAGGCCTGATATTAGGATCAAGAGCATTGATCAAAGCTTCGACTTTAGATGCATCTGTACAAATAAAGGAAATTGGGAAGGGAAGATGATTAGGTAAGACAACAAGATGCACAGCTGCAGCGGGAGAAGAAAAAGTCGAAGAGAAGAAATGGGCAAATGAGGAGAAGAAACCTCTGCATTATTCCAACGGACCTTACTAGGATTGGAAGAAGAGGATTTCAGCGACCTTATATGAGACCAAAAAGGCTTTGTATTATTAGCCACAAGAGAGATATCCAGACTACTGAAATAAGTCTTCAGAGCATATCTGATCTTTTTTGGCAATAGCACGCAGCCTGCTGAAATAGTGCCGAGTGTATTGAAAACACGATGTGCCTTATCTTTTGCTCGTAGGGCACTTAGCACTCGCTTTGTAAACCATGGCTTTTGATTTGCTTTACGGGGTGTCTGAAGAGGCGCAAAAAAGCTATTAAAATTATAAATATATATGTAAAATTTATCCAAAGCAGCCTCACAATTTAGGCCTCTAAAGATATCTAGCCAGTTGACTGAAAGTAATTCTGTATTAAAAGCTTCATAATTAGCTTTAAAAAAGTTAAGTTTTGGAGAAGGATGACGTTTATTAAATTTAATTTCATCAACTTTAAGATCTATAGATAAAAGAGGATGGTGCCAATCAGGAGGAACATACGGATGTACGGCATGAGATACAGATAAGTAGTTAACTGGAACATTTAATAAAACAAGGTCAAGGAGACGACCATTAGGATTGCGGATATGGTTAAATTGAGAAAAGGAGTAATGATATAGGAAAGATGACTGGGTTATAGAATAAGAGTCAACTGACGAAAAAGAAGGAGTAGGATAATATGGTAAGTTGAAATCCCCCCAAACCAATATTTTGGCGTGAGGGTGTCGCAAAACTAGATAAGAGGATAGATCATCAAAAAACGTCTCATAAACAGTTAAAGGTGAATTACAAGGAATATAAATAGACAGAATCAAGAACTCTGTATTATGAAGGAGAGAAATTTTGACAATAACACATTCTAAAGTAGGAGAAAAACAGAAATCAGAACAAGGAGCACTAGGTAGAGCTTTGCTAACTGCAACCAAATTTCCACCACCATCAGGTCACGGTCACATCTATATACAATATGATCAGGAAACATTTCACTGCTCAAAATGTTTCCATTCAGCCAGGTCTCGGAGAAGCAAATAATAGAATAATTACTAACTTCATAGAAGATAAAGAGTTCCTTAAGCTTGGTCATTAATCCTCGTACATTTTGGTTAAAAAATAGAGTACACATTTTATTAGAAGAGAAGTTACATTGAACATTATTAAGGTTTGAAAGAGATTCATTGAGCTTTAAAGAGGATACAGTGCAATAAACATTATGGTTATCAGAATATTCATCAAGATTACATGTGACTAAAGCTTTGGGATTTCGTTTATTGCCCAACAAAAATTTCTTCGTCTCAATTCAAACGGCTTAACAAGTGCACCAGCAGGCCAGTAATTCGAATTCAGGACAATATCAGTATTTGCAGAAATCACCAATTTAAATGAGGCAACTACTATGTCCGTTAAACTTTCCTTAGTCAACTTATGACAACTAAAAACTTTAACGGATGATCCAAACTTTTTGTTGGCATAACGCTTTAGGTCCTCAACAGAAGTTTCGTACACCACTCTAGATATGAAGATATTCTTCAAAGGTATAAAAGCACGAATGTTAGGAGAATCGGAATCTGTTGAGGGAACTAGGTCACTCGATTTCTGATGTTGAATTGGCGGTGGTATTTTCTTTGGAATCGCTCCCCGGCTGTTGGACGAAGAACCAGATGGGCTGATGGGAAGTAAATCAGATTGTTGATTAATAGAATGTGGCCTCAACAGCGAGTTGCTCCTAGTGACGATTGATTGACCAGGTTCCGCTGTTTCTATATATGTGTAATTGCAGCAATCCGGCTGTAGTACGAACGCTGGCTGTATCTGCATATCTTGTTGAGTAGCTAGTGAAGTATCAGGTACATTTAAATTGTCAGCTTCCGAAACCGTTGGTTGTTGGTTAATAAAAAGCGGCTTGAATTTACGTTCAGGCTGTCACTTAAGGAGATGGTGGATAGTTCTCTTTGAGAAAAGACATTGGATAATTTTCCCTGCGGTTTACTTTTAGTCGGTATTAATGAAGCTGGATCCGGCACTGAACGCACAGCCTTTTCGATCGAAATAGATGATGGATTGAAAGATGAGGAATCCGCAAATTGTAACAAGGAGTCGACTTCAGAACAAGCAGAAGAGCACTTGCCTAGCAGGGATTTTAGCTCGTCGGTTAAGCAAATGATCATCTTCCTTGCAGTTTGCAGTCGAGAGACATACGCAGATATTGAGTAACGCGTTTTGTGTATTGCCATCCGGTGATACCCAGGTAATTGTATGTATGCGTCGATTTGGGAAGCAAGTCGAACATACGACTAGATTTTTGCTACATGCAAAGCCAATTAGGCGCTGGCCGTTGTCATTTGTTTCACCACGGAGGCTATATCCTCCAGTCGTTTCCCCATGAGATAGCTCATTGCTAACGATAGCGTTGAGATCACCCAGAATTCTTTGGTGTGTCGTTTGTAGGTAATGAGTCGACTACCGACCTTTTCAGGTGATTGTAGAACGCTGCCTTCGTTTTTTCGTTCTTTTCTTCGGTCGGGGCGTGTACATTTGTCAACCAAATTTCGAAGAATTTCGCGTTTATACGGATCGCATACAGCCGTTCATTGATTGCCTTAAAATCAACACCGTGCGATTAGAGCTCCCAATCCACGCTCCAAATTCTCGTTTTCCAGCAGGCTTCCCAGTTTGGAATATTTTGTGCGATCTAATATCTTTAATATCACTTCCAACCCAATTCGTTTTCTGGACTACCAGTATGTTTAATTTATCTTGAGTGGCCTATTGTAAAAGGTCTTTCACAGCGCCAGGGTTGTTCAGTGATCTGACGTTCCAGGACTCAATGCCATAGCCCCTTTTTCGAGTGTGGGGTCGTTGCCGTAGGTCCAATCAATTCCGAGGCTTTGTCGCAGGTTTCGAAACAATGTAGGGTTTGACAGGGACGAGAAGTTAGCCCATCGTCCAACCTCCATTCCGGTGGCATGTTTATTACTTTCAATTCCGTTATCAGGCGCGGAATGCTCGCCTTAACCCTTTTAATTCCCCACAGAGGAGGTGTAAGTAGGATTTCGCAGCAAAGCTGTAGGTGTATTTACAGTTGTTGGCATTGCTCGTGTTCCAGGAAGCCCCAGCCAAGGCAAAATCAGAACTTCGATGACCCGCATCCTGCAGCTAAATCTACACTGCAGTTCAACCGCCCAAAATCTGCTTGAGCAGTTTGCGCGGGGCATGAAAGCCGACTTGCTGAGTGAGCAACACCATAATAAAAGTCCTGCATTATGGTATTCTGACGAAACTGGTACTGCCACCATCTGGATTCGGAACAGTGGTTTTCAAGCGGAGGGTTGTGGACGGGGGGATGGTTTCGTGTGGGTTCGGTGCTCAGGGACGATCTTCTTTGGTGTGTACCTAACGCCTAACGAGTCGATATCATCTTTCCAAGCCAAGCTTAATGCTTTGGAGAGCGCTGTCTCGAACGCAGAGGGTAAAGTGCTCGTTGGGGGCGACTTCAACGCTAAAGCAATCGAATGGGGCATGCCTCAGACGGATCCGCGGGGAAAACGAATCCTGGAAATGGCGGCCAGGACGGCCCTAGTCGTACTAAACACCGGAAATACGCCGACTTTCCGCCGTATTGGCTGTAAGGGAACCATACCGGACGTGACATTCGCCTCGGAGTCCTTAGTACGAAGGATACACAATTGAAAAGTATTAGAGGACTACTCAGCCAGTGATCGTCAGTGCATTCTGCTTGAGATAGGTGATGCTGTCTCCCGACGTCCGTGCTCTCGGCCTTCTACAACTGGATGGAACATCGGAAGGATGGACGTCGAGAGGTTCATCAAGGCTCTCACAGCAGGTGAGCCGCTGCATGGAGCTTCGGAGGGGACGGAAGAACTGGCAGCTGAAGACGTGGTGAACTCTACTATGAGCATCATTACGACTGCTTGCTGCGCTTCTATGCCCCGTCGAAGACCCCGGCACGGCAAGCCCCCAGTGTACTGGTGGTCAACTGAAATCGCTGAAAAGCGAAGGGAGTGTCACAAGCTTCGACCTGAGGCTCAACGGGCGCGGAACCGTGACGAGGCATGCAAGCAGGTGGCAGCATATAAGTCGGCCAGGCCAGATCATCAATAGCAAGGCCCGCTGCTGGCAAGACCTTGTGGACAATGTGAACAAGGATCCGTGGGGCCTTGGCTACAAGCTGGTCATCGGGAAACTTGGTGCCCTACGGAAACCTTGTATACATGACGCGGAAAAGATGGACGCGATAGTGCGGGGACTCTTCCCCGCCCATCCCGTCCGTGTTGACGCTGTCCATGGTGAAACAGCAGTCGAGTGTCCACTCTTCACACAGCCGGAACTGGAGGGGGCAATCCTCACATTGAAAGCGAGGAAGGCTCCAGGTCCAGATGGTGTTCCGGCTGAGGTGTTGCGGCTCGTCTATCACCATTGTCCTGACTTGCTGCTCAGCACATTCAACGCTTGCCTTCAGGACGGGGTTTTCCCGATACGATGGAAGGTGGCGAGACTCGTGCTGATCAGCAAGGGGAATGCATGCTAGACACGGCTGGGAAAGTGCTAGAGAAACTCATCAAGGGAAGACTCACTGACGCGATTCGTGCTGCTGGGGACCTATCTCCTCGGCAGTATGGTTTTAGAGCAGGAAGTTTTACCACTGATGCGATTGCAGAGGTGGTAAACGCGGTCCAAAAGGCAGAGGCATATACTCGCACCAAGCGACGGATCGTCCTGTTGTTGACAATCGACGTCAGGAACGCCTGCAAATTCGCTAGATGGGTGGACATTCTGGATACGCTGGAAAACTCTTTTCAAGTTCCAGAATATCTAATGCGGCTTTCGCGGAACTACCTGAAGGACCAAAGCCTGCTCTACGACACGACACAGGGCCAACGAAGGATGGAAATTACATCGGGTGTTGCCCAGGGATCTATCCTTGGTCCGGACCTGTGGAACGTGTCTTACGACGGGCTACTGAGACTTGAGATGCCAGATGAGTCGCGCTTGGTCGGCTATGCGGATGATGTTGCGGCTTTGGTCGCTGGACGCACCGTTGAACAAGCGCAACTTAGGCTAGGTATACTAATGCGCCGAGTGAGGGACTGGATGACTGCTCGCGGGTTCAGTTTAGCACTGGAGAAAACCGATGAGGTTATCTTGACAAAAAAGAGAGTCCTTCGAGTAAGGATGATCAGTATTGGAGATATGCAAATCGAACCAAAGCCATCGGTGAACTACCTGGGACTACTGATCGACTCGAAGATGAGTTTCCCGAGCAAATCAGGGCAACGGCTGAGAAGGCTGCTTCGGGAATATCGGCTCTGAGTCGACTTATGGCCAACGTAGGGGGACCCAGCCCGTCAAGGAGAAGCCTCTTGATGAGTGCTGCAGGGTCAGCGCTACTGTACGGAGCAGAGGTATGGGGCGACGCTCTCAGCAAGGAGGTATATCGAAAACGTTTGGCACAGGTACAGAGAAGAAGAGCACTGAGGATTGCATCTTCGTATCCGACAGTCTCTGACTCGGCGGTGAGAGTTATTGCAGGCGTGATACCTGTCGCCCTCCTTGCTAGAGAGCGCCGCACTATTTACCTGCACCGAAACGAGGATACGAAGGAGATGGTTATCCGCGAGGAGAGACAGCGCTCGCTCAACGATTGGCAGCAGTCTTGGGTCAATTGCACGAAGGGAAGGTGTACTGTGGGCCTCATCCGGGATGTGAGACCGTGGCTAAATCGAAGGCATGGTGAGACTGACTTCTATCTGACCCAGCTTTTGAGCGGGCACGGGTGTTATCAGTCTTACCTGCACAAGATTGGTAAGTCACGGTCCCACGATTGTCGGTTTTGCCCAGAAGAGGAGGACAATGCCTGCCACACGTTTTTTGCGTGTACAAAGTGGGTCAGGCTACGAAGGGAAGGTGGACTGCGCGCCTCATCCCGGATGTGAGACCGTGGCTAAATCGAAGGCATGGTGAGACTGACTTCTATCTGACCCAGCTTTTGAGCGGGCATGGATGTTTTCAGGCTTACCTGCACAAGATCGGTAATTCCCGGTCCCCCGATTGTCGGTTTTGCCCAGGAGGGGAGGAAAATGCCTGCCACACATTTTTTGCGTGTACAAAGTGGGTCAGGCTGCGAAGGGAGCTCTACAGGGAGACGGGAGAGCTCACCCCGGATAATATAGTCGCGGTGATGCTCGAATCGGTTGACAAATGGAACCAGGAAGCAACCAGAAAGTTTGGGCAGTCCTAAAATATAAAAGGGACTCACTGCAGCCGGGGGCGTCGGGGCTGGGGGATTGCTTATCTGGCACTTCCTCTTCCGCTCTCGCCTCCCGCTAGGAGAGGGATCTACCAGCTTGAAGGCGCCTCACGGCGTAACAAAACGAGACCTGGCCCGAAGTAATGTTTCAAACGGTTCCAGGCTGGGTTCTCAGGTTGACAGGGGAGGTGTTTAGTGGGTAGTCCAGTCGCCTTCTTGCAAGCATGGGAGTCCCACACTTTGTGCATAAATGGCATTCACCTCCCTACCACAAAAAAAATTGCACGACATTTATACCCCATCATTGGGGAACCAATAAACCCAGTATGCACCCCGAGCTCATTTGCTACCATTTGGTTGTGAAATTTGGGATGCGGAATCATGGAACACGAGGGTTTGGGAACAAGGGGAACCTTCCTCCTTTCTCAAACGGACTTGAGACCATCTGCGGCGGAGATTTTATTAATTCACTAAATGTTAAGTTTTTTGACAAGTTTGTGGTTTTTGTTATGACGGTGATTTGTGCTCATGTTTAAAGTTAGCTTATTTTTTGAGGGATTATGAAGAAAAAAATGAAGAAATATAAGAAAATCAAGCTTATCTTAGAAAAATAATGCTCACACTTACATTGTGGTTGAAAAGTTTTGAAAGCGACACCTATTAACCAGTACAGGAATCAATGTTTATACGCCATTTCAATAACTCAAATACAAAAGTTTATTGCTATCTGTCAATTCATTCTTTGTTGACAAGCCATTGGAAGTTGACGTGTCAGTGAATTTCTAAACAATGGATAAAACCGAATGTCAAGCAGAGATAAAATTTATTGTTTTGGAAGGTTTATCAGCAACTGATATCCATCTAAAAATGGTGAAAGTGTTAGAGGAATCTACTGTTTCATTTCCAACTTGGCATTGATGGGATTTAGAGTTTAAACGTGGCTATAAAAGCGTTGAAGATGATCCACGTAGTGGACGTCCAAAAAGTGCACCAGCAACAAAAATCATTGCGGAAGATCTAAGTGCGATTAAGCGTGCAATTGCTGATATTATAGGCATCTTGGAAGAACGAATACTCTATATTTTACACGAAAAACTACGTATGAAAAGGCTATTTGGAAAGATAGCGCCGCATTCGTTAACAATTCAACAAAACTGAATCGAAAACAAAATTGTAAGCGTATGTTGGAGCGTTTTAAGTAGAATGAAACTGATTTTTTGCATCGCTTTCTAGGTGTGGATGAGACTTGGATTTACCGTCATCATCCTAAACTGAAACAAGAACGTTTAGGTACAATGGTCTGAAGCTGGCTGTTCAGTTTCAAAACAGATCAAGTCTGAACGATCGGAAAAAAAGGTTATGGCATCAGTTTTTTTTGGATTCAGAAGGGATTTTATTGAATGATTTTCTTGAAAAAGGTAAAACAATTAACTCTGAGTGTTACTGAGACCTTTTGGACTATTTAGACAAAAAGTTTGTAAACAAAGACCCGGCTAACAGAAGAAAGCAAGTTGGGTAGACAGACCTATGCTCATGTCAGAAGGGTTTTGTACTCTACTTACAAAATGCAGTAACCAGTAACGAATAAAATAAGAAACATGTCATGTTCCAGGATCATACTATTAGTACTAAAGTTGAAAAAATTTTTACTTCTGAGGTATTTGTTATAGTTATACCCATAAACATCTCCCTTGATAATTTTTTCAGATTTTTGAGATTACGGGTATCCATTCGTTCCAGGATCATACTATTAGTACTAAAGTTGAAAAAATTTTTACTTCTGAGGTATTTGTTATAGTTATACCCATAAACATCTCCCTTGATAATTTTTTCAGATTTTTTAGATTACGGGTGTCCATTCGCGAGGGAGGAAACACATTTTTCATGTATTCCTCCCCCCCCCCTGTGCCCCCACTGAAGTAAAAACTGTCAGTTTAAGAACTGTTTTCAAAAGCTCTCATAGAGCCTCTTCGACTTGTATGCACTCATCTTCATGATACCTATCACTCCTAAAATTTTCATGCAAATCCTAGCAAAGCTGTAGTGTCTGAGTCGGTAAAAAGCGCATATGGCTCCATAGCCATATGTTTCCATAGTAATACAGGGCATATTGTTCCATAGTAATACAGGAAAATTCAAATCGCTATAACTTCGTTAAATACTCTTTGATCTTTATGAAACTTTCAGAAAAGATCAATCTTATGAATAGTCATCTGTTTGCTAAATTTTATTGAATTTAGGGATACCGTTTAGATTTTATTCAAGAAAACATAAAATGGATAAATCATACTATTACTAACAAAGTTGAGCGAATTTCGACTTCTCATGTATTTGTTGTTTTTGTACTCATTACGGCCTACATTCATGATTTTTTTTCAGATTTTTCGGATGGAAGGTGTCCAATCGCGAGGGCGGGTACGCGAAAAGTTCGTACATTTCCCCTACCCCTGCCCCCTTCGGTACTCATAAGGCAATTTTAAGACTTGTTTTGATAAGTTCTCATTGAGACCTTTCCAATGACACCCTACTCGACTACCAATGGTGAAAAATTTTTTTTGAGGGGTCACCTCCCTATATCGGGAGACCCCCCTTAGACCCCTTTGAAAAATTTTTCCACCCTTGAACTTTCAAGAAGTCACCACTTCTGACCTTTCCACAAAGTTTCATGGCTGTAGCCTCTCTAGTTTCGGAGAAAAAGTGCTGTGACATACAGACGGACGGACGGACAGACGGACACATGTCGTGATTGCAATAGGGTTTTGTATTTTAGTACAAAACCCTAAAAATCATTTTTCATCAAGACAATGCAGGTCCTCGCACAAATGCTTTGACGATGGCTAAATTGAAAGAATTAAAGTACGAATTGCTTGAACACCCACTGTATTCAACCGATTTGGCTCCCGTCGACTATTGGAATTTGAAACAGTTTCTTCGTGGAAGGCATTTTTCATCGAATGAAGAAGCCATTGCAATCGTGGAACAGTATTTTTCACAGCTTCTGGAAAATCGTTACAAAGATGGTATAAAATTATTGGTTCGCTGGACTAAGTTTGTTGAAGTTGAGGGAGAGTATATTGAACAAAAAAAACCAATAAAAAATACACATTTATTCATTTTCGCTATCCAAACTTTTCAACCAACCGGTTTGGCGTTCGTAGCTGCTGTAGTTATGGAGAAAAACTGCTGTGACAGACAGACGAGCGGACAGAAAGACAGACACGTCGCAGTTTCAATTGGGTTTTGTATTTAGTAATATACAACGTTCTAAAAATGAGATTGCAAGGAAACTTTATTAGTTATTTATTCAAAATACCTCTAATAAATTAAATATATCATTCTCAATACTCTTGGAACACCCCTCAATCGTTGTATTTTTTCAATCTTCTTAGTTATCAATTACTGTAATTAGAACTCGCTCTCCTTTTAGATTAATAATGGAAAACCCAATTTATGAAGTGTATGGTATTTATATACACAAGACCAATGACGAACAGTCAGATCGTTATCTTGACTGAAAATTAACATGAATGGAAAGGTATATTATATGTGGAAAATTATCTTGAGCTTGAACTTGAGATGTCAAGAAAGAATTTAAAAAATTTATGACTGTTGTTATGAAGGGTAAACTATTTAAAATTTCATATGAATGCTTCGCAAAGAAATTTATGTCATTTTTTCATGGATTGATGAATCTTAAAAATATTTCCAATATTTTCTCCAAATTGCGACTAAACAGATCAACTATTCTTTTGAATCTACAATCCTATCAATGAAGATGGAACAGCCGTGGCTTTAGTCAGGCTATACAGAGGCCGCGAAACCTTTCCTCAAAAACTTCTGACTCACCTGCCAACCACCATAACTTGCTCAACAGTTACATACTGAATGATTGGCCAAAGAAGACATTGATGGCTTCTTAAAGATATCATTTAGCAAGCGACCCCCAAACTTCCCGTTGCGAATAATTTACCCAGCACGTTCTAAGCCATCACATATTCTTAAATTACATTACGGGTGAGCATGATTACAATGGTATGTCCATAATTTATATAACGACGGCGTTCGGGTCATTGTCATCATAATTTGCTCATAAGTCACATTTCCGGCGGCGCGGAGTGCTTGAAACGTGATTACACAACTCAAGCGCTTAACAATTTAATACTCTCCTGACCAGAATGTTACACGGCCTACCAATGACCACCGTAGCCGTGTTGTCACATCCATCCACCTCTGCCACCTTCTAAGCAAATTGGAGTGCAAACAGAAAGAAAAAATAGCGAAACAAAGTGACGAACAAACAGAACGAGAACCTGTTGATCCGCATGAGGTAATGTTTCACTTAATTTCCACTTTCCGGTAGAATGAATTACGAGCAGGTTGATAACGAGGCGAGCTTGATGAGGACAACGGTGCTCCTGCATTAATCTTGCATTCGTCATTGCTTGGCAGGGGGACGACCAAGATCATATCACACTTCACTGGCCTGCACCCCAGTTCTATTCTAGTCCGTACGGTGGGTAATTGTAAAACCATAAAAGTTCAGTGCCTTGCCCTGTTTCCTCGCTAATTTGATAGAAAACAGCAGAAATGTGAAAGGAAAGCTTTTACGGCATTTACATTGGAAATAGCGAAGGCAGACCCGTTCAACAGCGTAAACATTACTTTACAACCCTCCCTACCCCTTGAACAGGCGGAGCAGTCAATGTACTTGTTGTAAATCGCGATAATAGCACGCTTAGATGGATTATCGAATTACACACATTAGAACACATGGAACGTGCCGGCGGAATGCGGCTTTGTTGAGATAGGGATCGGCCAGTTGGTGGAGGGAATAAAGACGATTTCATTCACCAGTCTCGAGAAAGACTTCTTTGAATTCTTTCATTGATTAATGAATGGTTTGAATTGCTTCTTGCATCGAATCTCATTAGGAGCAAACTTTCAATCAACAAATTAGAACTTCCTGAAAGCAATCAAATTGAAGTCCAATTAAAATTGAACTTTCAACCAGAACAAACCACTTGCCTTATCTTTAGGTTCTCAATCGACAGCTGATAGTGCACTTGGGAGCATGAATGTATAATGCATAATGCTCGCTAACAAGCAATGAAAACTTACAACATCCCCAAAGTGATACTAAGCCAAGTCCCCATTAAAATTATTAACAACTGGTGGTGCTGTTGGTTGCGTTGGTGTTTGGACTCCCACCCCACACTTCCGACGAAAATGCGATTAGAGGAAATTTCCCAGAGCATTGAATCGAATCGAACGACTCTTCCATCGAATTATGCAGGCAAGCACTCAATACACCTACTTTATCGGGTATTAGACATTAAAGGCAATTGTGAAATCGCGGGAGTACGAGTGGCTTCACCCATTGCCTTGGAGCTTCAAATTCATCTTCACCCACTTACTTTGGAGATGCGGTTTTATCTAAGGGAGTAATAGCATGAAAATTCACATTTCCATTTAGATGAAGAGGGATAGGATGCTTAGAAAACTACAGCGATAGCGTGTTATGGATTGTAGCGCGAATAGTTCTCGATTTAGAATTCAAGCAGTTTTAGCGATGCTTTTTGGGTTTAATTAATTAAACAACTTGGTTTGGGATAATTAACATTGATAAGATGCTCAACACAATCAAGTAATAAGGGTTGAGCTTTGTTCGAATGGTTGATTTATAAAGAGCACCTACGTCAACTACCTGATGAAAGATTTTTTGACATAAGCAATAAACATTCTACAGAGTTTGCCAATAAGAGGTGTTATTTTGATATTAAATGAAAAATGCAATTTTTTAACATAAATGATCAGATCTTTATTTCATTATAAAGAGGAAGGTATGCCGTTAATAGTGGAAAATAACATCAGGCAAATGACCACCACGACAACTTACAGGACCATATCCTTTTCATGAAATTTTCCGTAACCAAATCGCAAAGTGGCTGCCTTGTGTCCTCGATAGCCTCACGAATTCCATCTTTGAGGTCTTGAATTGCGCTGGGCTGTTGGCGTAGACCTTCTCTTGCACATGGCCCCAAAGGAAGAAGTCGCAAGGTGTTAAATCACAAGATCTCGGTGGCCAATTGTGATCACCTCTTCGAGAGATAACACGGTCCGGAAACTTTTCCTTTAAAAGATCAATGGTTTCGTTGCTTGTGTGGCACGTAGCGCCATCTTGTTGAAATTAAACGTTGTCCAAATCAATACCATCCAATTCCGGCCATAAAAAATCATCAATCATCTCTCGACAGCGCAATCCATTCACCGTAACTGTTGCTCCAGCCTCATTTTCGAAAAAGTAAGGTCCAATGACTCCGCCGGATCATAAACCGCACAAAACAGTCACACGTTGAGGATAGAGAGGCTTTTCAACAATAACTCTTGGGTTTTCCGACCCCAGATGCGACAATTTTGCTTGTTGACGAAGCCACCGAGGTGGGAATGTGCCTCATCACTCAAGATGAATTTTCGATGGAATTCTGGATCATTTTCATGCATTTCAAGGACCCAATCAGCCAAGACACGACGTTGTGGATCATCGACCGGCTTGAGTTCTTGTGTTAACTGAACTTTATAAGCTCTAAGACCCAAATATTTATGCAAAATACGGTATAATGACATTTGTGGAATGCCTAATTCCAAAGAACGAGGAGGAATTGACAAACCTGGGTTTTCATCAACACTTTCGGCTACAGCAGCAATATTCTCGGATGTTCTTGAGTGACGTGCACGGGTTTTATTCTTCACATCTCTAAGTTGTCCCAACAGCTCGAATTTTTTCACCAATTTCTGTATTGCGCTCCGACAAGGTGCTTCACGACGACCCAAAAATGTTCGAGTTTTACGAACCGTCTCTGCCAAATTTTCAACATTTTTATAGTGAATTTTAATAATTTCAATGCGTTGTTGAAGCGTGTATCGTTCAATTTTTAATAATGGCGTAATTTCTACTTGTCAAATGTCAAAAAATGACAGCGTCAAAAGTGACATCTACCGAAATAGCGCACCATACAAAATAACACCTCTTATTGGAAAACCCTTTAGATTATTTTTCGACCAAAATTTGATGTTCACAATATTTTCTTTGAATTGATACACAATAATAATTAATGTAAAGTAAACATTTTTCAGTTTCAGATTTTTTTTGTTTTGTCCCTCGGTCGCTAATTCATGTATTACTCATTTATATACTGCTTATGTAATGTTATATTTGCATTATTAGCATTTCACTTCATTTGCAGTAATCGAGCAGTCACACATGCAAACTGCTAGAAAATCTGCATAATACTTATCCGAAATTTTAATCGCAGATTTGGGAAAAATTCCATTACTTCCATTCATAGTTATAAATTATAAAATATTTTTATCATTGCTATTAAATGTAAATTTTGTATTATTTTCTTTTATATTAATTTTAAACGTTTCCTTTAATTTTAATCTTTATGTTATTTAACTTTTTATTATTTAAAATCTTTACTTCTGCTAATTTTTTTAAATTCAAATCTGCAAATTAAAATTTCGGCCATGAGAATACTGATTTAGTGCATCCCATCCGTGTATTGCATCGCTAAATGCAATCGAACTCGGCTTAGCGAGCAGCTGAATTCGATTTACAGTTGCGACACGGAAAAATTTTGGGAGATGTGGTCGTATCTGTGGGTTCGAAGGTAGACCTCGCCCGGAACAGAGCTATTCGCGCTGAAAGGGAATAGCTCTGTCCCGAGCGCATCGAATAGTAACGCCCGAACACGAGGAGATCGGCGGGATGATCGCCAACGAAATAGAACATGCAAAATTTCTTTCTTTGATCGGATATTGGAAAAAATCACAGTCGGGTCGACTTCACGGTTAGTTCTTGAGTGGCGCCCGGCACACAAACTTTCGGGAATTTTAGTTTTCAACAGTGTGTTGATTTTCTGACTGCACGGGCATGCAAGCTAAGAAGAAGGCGAGCCCTACACATGTTCCATGCATGATAATGTCGGCAACATCGTACAAGGACGATATAATAAATTTGATGGCGGAGTGTCGTGAAAACTGGAGTTGGAAATGTTTCCAAAAGATATATTAAAAAAATCTGCTTGTTCGCTCGATTGAAAAATAAAGTTTATTTTGCCGTTATGTTCGGCATAAGAATACCTCAAGCAATCGGTGCACTTGTGTTTATTATGAGTAAGGTATTCTCGCCTTGGCTATATCCAATAATCGAAGCAATACATTCGATTTGATAGCAAAAACGTTAATTCAATTACATGTCACATATTGAGCACCAGATAACAGCATCTCATTTCGCCTGTGTGATGATGAAACCATGAAACTTTTACAATTGCTTGCAAAAAGACCTATTTACGCTCGAACTGGATATTTGAGTCGAGTGGCGAGTATAGCGTTTTCAAAAGATGAATATTTTGGATCAGAAATTACAATGTCATGTCGAAATATCGTCTTATTGGAATTGTGAGGATAGGGCCGAGTGAGTTTAATTGAAGATGACGATAGTGAAAGAAATATTCTGAAAGGAATTCGTTGGAAGTGAAGTGGATCCGTCCTTTATAATCCTCATCAGCTTCGCAAAAATGTCTTGTGCCTGCAGGAAAATTTCCACCCGATGTCATTCCTCGTAGTTTGTGCGTTTGTACTGTAAATGGGGATGATTTTGTATACCTTTCATGTTACTGTGCAACAGATTCATGTGTTTCAGTTAAAAATAATGAAAAACAAGTTGAGCAAGCAGGAGAGTGCTCCTACCAGGAGGTCTTTGTAAACATCCTAGGGTTAGAAACATGTTTTCTAATAGCGTGAATCGATAGCTTGAATTATTCATCCAAAACTTTGATATGAAGTCGTTCAAATTTATACAAAAGATGCACGTTGCCATTTTAATCTAGCTGAAATGATTTTTCTGAATGTTCGGCCGATTGAACATCTTCAAGTTAAACACTATTCCTTAAATTTTCATGAAAATTGAAAGAAAATAAAAGTGCTTAAGTCAATTTTAAATATATATAGGATTTTCCAATAAGAGGTGCTATTTTGAATAGATCTTGTAATTTAACACCTTGCGACTTCTTTCTTTGGACTACGTGATAGTAAAGGCCTACGCCAATAGCCCAGCGTCGATTCAAGATATCAAAGATGAAATTCGTGAGGCTATTGAGCACATACGGCAGCCACTTTGCGGTTTGTAAGCGTGTCGCAGTGGGTATTTGCCTGATGTTAGTTTTTGCTATTAACGGCATATCTTCTTCTTTATAATGAACTAAACATCCGATCAGTTATATTAAAAAATGGCACTTTTCTTTTAATATCAAAATAACACCTCTTATTGGAAAATCCTATATCAACCATAAACACGTGTTATTGTTGTTGTAATTCCATATAATTGAAATGGCTATAGCTCACATGATTATGATTTGATCTTAATTAAATTTTGTGAACATATATATCTTATGTTAGTTTATATAATTGCAAAACTTCAAGAAGTTTAAAGGTACCGTTTTGATTTTATGGGCAAAAATGTAAAATCTACAAATCATACTATTATTAACAAAGTTGAGCGAATTTCGATTTCTAAGGTATTTGCTGCCCTTGTACTCATTAAGGCCCACGTTCGTGATAATTTTCAGATTTTTCCGCTCAAAGGTGTCTAATCGCGAGGGGGGGGGACACCAATTTCGGGTACATTTTGCCTTCCCCTGGACCCCCTAAGCCATAAAATGATTTTTTTATTTCAGATTCTAAAAGTTCTAATCAAGACCTTTCATTTGATACCCCACTCGACCACCTTTGATTAAAAAAAATTTTTAAGGGCTAATTCGTTATTAGGGGGGACCCCCTTAAAAATTTTTTAAATTTTTGTTAAGGCCTTAACTTTTGAGAGACCATCACTTCTGACCTTTTCACAAAGTTTGAGCATTCTAGCTTCTATAGTTTCTGAGGAAATCAGCTTTGACGCACGGACAGACGGACAGACGGACAGACAGGTCGCGAAACTAGTAGGTCTTTGTAAAAAAAATTGTTTACAAAGACCTAAAAACCAAACGGGCTTGCAATTTATTACCCCTCAAAGTGAAAATAATTTTTAGTGAAGTTAAACCATTTATTGAATTGAGCGTCACAGTAATTTTGAATGTGATAGGTGAAAACTTCGCCTTATAAGTCCTAGCAAACTCAAACAAACATAGAGAACGTCCCGTTTACAATTGGATTTCAAATGGAAGTTTAGGATTTATCAAAACCATTTGACATCAGCTCTATTTAGATTTTTCCTGCTACTTGTGAGTGGGAAGTGGGTTGTGTTGCCAGTGAAACAACGTTTACATCATAAAATATTCAATCTTGTAAATGGTCGTAGGAATGACATTCAAGAAATTGCGGTGTGGACTACGTTGTTAATCTAACTGATTAGCAACGAATGGCAAAAGAATGCACTCTGTTTTATGCACGTCTTTTAACCGTCAAATAATGTATTAATTGTAGGCAAAACGAGGTGTGAAAAAACTTCGTTGTGTCAAAACTTTATTATTCATTATTCTAATAATCCAAGTTTGGTTGCAGCCGCGCTTACCTCTCGAGCGCTCGTGGATGTAGGTGAGTACAGTTGGTTTTTTTTCTCTAATTTTATTCTTATAATTAACTTTTAAATATCTATTTATAAAATTTAAAATTTTGTTTGAATTAATATTAATTATATTATTATATATTTACTATATATTTTTTGAAGGGAAGAAAAAAAATGATGCATAAGTAACGCTGAAAATCGGTCTTTCCATTCACTAACTCTGACGGGTATGGGACCCGCGACGATGGCAGGCCCCTCCACTGAAGTGAGCTAGTCTTCGGGCGCGCTCTTCCCTTCTATTGCATTGTAGGGGCTCTTGCCCGGGTAGAGTGGCCTTCCGCTCACGTGCCTTTTTATAGAATAGTGTTATGTGATTCCATCACATAATACTATAACATAAATTGGCCACGTTTATATTTCTCATTTGATGGAAAAATTCATGCAAATTATGTTTTTATGTCATTCAAATGGGAAATATATGGCCACGTCTACATTTGGATCTTGTTCCGGTTGGAAGGGTGCGAGGGGGTACTGCTTCCACTTGGATGCCCCACTCTTATTTGAGGGCTATAAGTATCGTCGGTAACAACGAAGTCCCTCTAAGTGCGTCAGTTTTCTCAAGGCCCTATATGTCCTCTGAACCAGCAATTGGATAGCCCTTAGCAGGTTACCTCCTTTTTCGACTCCGGTCGATAATGATAGAACCTTCTCGGAAATTCGTGGCTGCGAAAAATATTTTTCGTATCGGGTCTCGTGTGCGGGGGAAAGAACCCGCTCCACGACACCACAACGCTACCCTGCCAACGTATTCACGCGTCCCCAGACAAGGCCAATCTCGGCGGATACTACCATCCTCTTCGCCGAGGCAGCAGACCATCGCTGCAGTCCATTACGAACATTTTATATCTACCTACTTTCACTACACATTTTTTGATTTTAGATTCATTCTTGTTCAAGCGCTCAAACGGATCACATTAAATATTGCATTTGTCATACAGCATATATGATTTCAGTTTATTTTTTTCATGCGCGCGTGTGCCAACAAGATTTTTTGTCTGGAATGTAATAATGAGGGCCTTGTTAAGAATAAAAATATAAAGATTCTAATTATTCGGGTTGCCATAGTCTGGCCAAAGTTCTATGCGGGAAACTCTGCGCGTATTGGGCCGCCTACATAAAAAAAAAACAAACTCTACATGAAAAATGAAGTGAGGGCAGGACCACTCTGAAAAATACATTATATGAAACATTTGATGAAATATAAAAAAAAAGATTCCAATCTTCTCAAAACTAAAATGAAAGTTCGGCTTTCAATAAAAATGAATCAAAATAATCATCATATTTTTGCTATTAAAAGTAAAATTGATTCATGCAAAGAACAGGCTGAATTTTATGAACGAATTTTTTTTTTTTTTTGATGATTAGTTTACCATTGCCATGCACTAACTATACAATCTGTATGTCGAGCAATTATTGAGATTTAGCATAGAAATATTCGAAGGGGGGTTTTAAGGCCTGCTTCGGATCGACGTCTAATGAGAATAAGGGTGCATTTCGAAACCGCTATGCCCATGAGAATTTCGTTTAAACCAGTATGACGGTTTTCAATTATTATCAGTTTCAAACGTTTATTTTTTGTTTGCTTTTTATAGTTTCATTAACAAAAATTTTTAACAATATCATATTCAAATCGGTATGTGTCTGTCCATCCGTCCGTCCACCTATCCGTCAGTCCGACACAGCAAGTTTTCTCAGGCACCACAGAAGCTACACTCATCAAATTTTGCGAGTAGCTCAAACGTTTCTGGTTGATGAAAGATCGACTCAAAAACAAAGCAGTTCAAAGAATTTTAAAGGGAGTCTCCCCTTATAAGAATGTGATCCCTTAACACTTCTTTTCACCGACCATAATCGAGTAGGCTATTTATCTATTTGCAGAATTCTATATACAGATTAGAAAAAACCCAATTAAAATATAGAAAAAGAAGAAGTTATGAAAGAAATAACAACACATTTACAAACAAAACAAGAAAAATTAGGTTACATAGCAAGAAAGTTAAAACTAAAAAGTACGCTCAAGTCAATCTACAAAGCAATAAAGAACAAGTTGGGTAGACAGACCTATGCTCATGTCAGAAGGGTTTTGTACTCAACTTACAAAATGCAGTAACCCGTAACGAATAAAATCAAGAAACATGTCATGTTCGAGGATCATACTATTATTAGCAAAGTTGAAAGAATTTTGACTTCTGAGGTTTTGCTATAGTTATACCCACAAATATCTCCCTTGATAATTATTTCAGATTTTTTAAGATCACGGGTGTCCATTCGCGAGGGAGGAAACACATTTTCATGTATTAGCCACACACACCCCCCCCCCCCCCCCCCCCCCCCTGTGCCCCCACTCAAGCTAAAACTATCAGTTTAAGAGTTTTTTCATAGAGAACTTTCAGTTGATACTCATATCGGCTACCTTTCATGAAATTTTTTTTCAGGGGTCACTCCTCTGTACTGTAATCATCGATTCATGGCCTGTTTTTTCGAATCCTAGCATGGTTACAAAGCCCTTTTGCTAGGAGCTCTCTCCTGCCTTTTCGACTTGTTTCAATTGTATGTACTCATCCTCATGATACCTATCATTCCTGAAATTTTCATGCATATCCTAGCAAAGCTGTAGTGTTTAAGTCGGTAAAAAGCGCATAAAGCTCCATAGCCATATGTTTCAATAGTAATACAGGGCATATTGTTCCATAGTAATGCAGGAAAATTCAAATCGCGATAACTTCGTTAAATACTATTCGATCTTTATGAAACTTTCAGAAAAGATCAATCTTATGAATAGTCATCTGTGTGCTAAATTTACCGTCTAGATTTTATTCAAGAAAACATAAAATCAATAAATCATACTATTACTAACAAAGTTGAGTGAATTACGACTTCTCATGTATTTGTTGTTGTTGTACTCACAAAGGTCTACATCCATGATTTTTTTCAGATTTTTCGGATGGAAGGTGTCCAATCGCGAGGGGGGGTACGCGAAAAGTTCGTACATTAACCCTTCCCCTACCCCCCTCGGTACTCATAAGGCAATTTTAAGACTTGTTTTGAAAAGATCTCATTGAGACCTTTTCAATGACACCCTACTCGACTACCAATGGTGAAAATTTTTTTTTGAGGGGTCACCTCCCTATATGGGAAGACCCCCCTTAAACCCGTTTGAAAAATTTTGCCACCATTGAACTTTCAAGAAGTCACTACTTCTGACCTTTTCACAAAGTTTCATGGCTGTAGCTTCTATAGTTTCGGAGAAAAAGTGCTGTGACATACAGACGGACGGACGGACGGACGGACGGACAGACGGACACAGGTCATGAATGCAATAGGGTTTTGTATTTTAGTACAAAACCCTAAAAACGAATTGTTTAAGTTTATTTTTATATTGTGCAAAAGATTGAGGTATCGGACCAAGACCAAGAGAGTTGTGTTTACGAGGCAAACGTAACAATGGCGAAAAATAAAACACATTGGTTCGGGCAAAGGGAACGTTAAAAATCATTGGCGATCTACTTGAGCGCTGTGCAATATATATATAGGTGGATATCTCATTACAGAGATTCAGAGGCAAGAGTTTATGGTTCAGTTTAAAAAGCAAACATTCATCAAGAAAAACACGACGCGAGCCTAAAGAAGGCATGCGCAAAAGGGATAGACGATCATTATGAGGGAAGTACGGGATGTTAAATTTAAAGAGAAGAGAGAGAGTAAACCTACGTTGAACAGTCTCCACAGTACTACATAGACTGTGTTGAGGAAGACTCCGAATTTGCGAGCAATATTCCAATAAACTTCTAACTAATGAGAAGAATAAACAAATACAGGAAGAAATATTTTTGAAGCCTTTGGTGGATTTTAATTCATCTGGACTATATGCTGCTCATAATGCAGCTTAGTGTAAAAGAGTACCCCACGATCTTTATGGAGGTAGACTGATTCCAGGGAAGTACCAGATACGGGATAATCGAAAGGAATGATAAACTTTCTCAGTGAGTAAGTCATACCATGACATTTGCTTACATTTAGTTTCAGACGATTAGCCGTGAACCAATCTAATAGAAATTATAAATCTAGTTGTAAACAGACACAGTCTTCTAAGGCCTCAATCACTCTAAAGATTTTCAAATCGTCAGCATACATAAGCGAAGAGGATTTGAATAACGATGGAATTTAATTGATAAAAACAAGGAATAGTAATGGGCCGACAATAGACCCTTGAGGCAGTCCAGAATCTGGCGAAAAAGGAGAAGAACTCTGGAAATTCACAGTGACTACGCAATTACGGTTGACAATGTACGAGTGGAACCATTGACAAATAAATGAGCCCACACCAAGATCACCTAGTTTTTTAATAAGCATTAGATGATCCACTGAATCGAAAGCCTTAGAAAAATCTGTAAAATAACGTTTTCTTGCTTTGATTTATCGAATACTGACGCAATAGTATTTGAAAATGAAAGCAAGTTCGTAAGAGCGGACCTACCTTTGATAAAGCCATGCTGTTCACTAGCAAAGGACGGAAGGGATAAATCTGATCATACACAATTCTTTCAAAAAGCTTACCCAAACAAGGAAGTAGGGAGATAGGACGAAAATCAGATATATTAGACTTATCACTCGATTTGTAAACCGGAAATACATTAGCCTTTTTCCAAAGAACAGGAAAAACAATATCCGAAAAACTACAATTGAAAAGAATGGACAAGGGAACACACAAAGAAGATGACAAAGATTTGGCAAAAAAATTAGGAATTCCGTCCGAACCACAGCCAATGTTAATTGTCTAGACTTTTAAGTAATGGCTCTACGTCAAGAGGACTTACATAGGCAAAGGGCGAATTTAAGGACAAAGCGATAGTATGATCAGAATTTTCAGCCCATAAAATGAAGAAAAATGTTGAGCAAAGAGTTCACAAATCTCTCTCTCGGCACACCACCTGATTTTTTAAGTCCATTGATATATGACCAAAAAGGTTTGCTCAGATTCGTTCTAAATGAATCTTCAACATAATCTATATACTTTTTTTTGGGCAATATAAACCAATTTTTTACCTTCTCTGCGTAAACTTTTATAGGTAAGAAGATGAATTGCAGAGCCAGTAAGTCTGATACTCAGTACGGGCAGCATTCAGCAGACAGGCGTATATTGTGAGATCAGAGATTCAAGAAAGCTGTAAAATTTTTGTACGGTTACATTAATATTCAAATTACAAAAAAAGAAAACCAATTAATGGAGCTTATTTCAGCCTCCATTTGACTATATTCAGCTCTCACGAAATTAAAGCGGGGAGAAAAGACTTTGTTCAGAAAGAAAGCAAGAAAATAGAAGAATGAAGTGGACGATGGTGAGGATCAAGTTTAACGTATTCAATTAGCGAAGTAGAGAGAAAAAAGCTTTGTTATTAACATTGGGAATATTGTTGAATTGGACAAGTGAACACAAGGAGAGAAATGAAAAAAGGAAATGGATTCACTGTCAATTGAGCTAATTTCAGAAAATGATGCATCCCACACAACATTTCGGAGGAAAGCGGTTGAAAATAAAGGAGGAAAGCTCCCAGAAGAATGCTTCATAAACATGTAAAGCGTAACCAGGGGGACATGTGAGGATCAATAAAGAAATATTAGACGATAAGGGGGCCTGAAACACTAATTCACTCAACAGGAGAAGGGGGTAGAAAGTCGCAAAAGTAGGCACCTAGAATCGATCTATAAACGCCAACTAGAACATCACCACCATCAAACTTACCAACGCTCTAGCGTTTCCGATCATTACGAAAAACATTATAAGAAGGCGTAATTTCCTTATCATGAATATCTTCTGTGAGCCAAGTTTCCGTGAAGCAAACAAAGTTGTCAAAGGACACAAGAAAGGAAAGTCGAACTACATTCGTAAGCCTCGAACATTCTGATAATAAAATGAGAATAAGTTATCTAAATTAGCTTTTAAGTTCTGTTTCGCCGACGAATACTTAATCGAAAATTTATCCGGATATCATTGACAAATTCTTTAACAAACACACCGTTAGGCCAAAAATCCAGGTCTTAGGAGCGCTTTGAGTTCCGTGCTTGTATTAATCCGGAACGATAAAATCCTCTGCATGGCGAGGTTATTAGCGGTTAATTTTTTGCAGAGCTTTAAAAAAGGTTCAAATCCCAACTTCGAAATAACATAGCTTTTGATAAAATCAGGACTCGTATTATAGGCCAGACGAGATATATAAAAAATTTACGCAGGTGGAGCAATCACATCCAGTGACGGAAGTTGAGATGGTTAGTTTGACATGGGAGCAGAAGCAGCTAGCAAAGTCTCCGCTGATACCGACGAATGAAAATCTGTACTATTTTTAACCGACTTCCAAAGAAAAGAAGGTTATCAATTCATCACGTACATATTGTTACATGTTCAAAGAATTCTGTGAGCTACTGTCGCAATTGTTTTCACAACCATTAAGAACATCAACAAAATGAATTTACTCGAAACCACGAGAACCCACCAAGCATGATGAACGTCTGAAAGTGACGTCACCCCATTAATGAATCATTAAGCTGCTCGAATATACCAGGTACCTCTCGGCAGAACATTCGCCAATGTACGAGAAATGGGTTGAATAGGTAGAGACCCTATATAAAGGCGAGCTGAATGAATGGGGGGATCATTCATTACAACCGCGATAGAAAACTGCGATATAGTGGAACGCGAAGTAAAGGCGATTGATTGTTTGAGTGCGAAGTGATTTTAAGAAGACAGTTGTAGGAGGAATTAATTGACAAGTGAAAGTTAGATTTTAATTAAAATTGTGAAATATTTAAATAAGTAATTGTGCATTTTTTAAGTAACTAAATAAACTCAGTTTAATTTAATTTAAAAGACATTGCGTTTTCACTTCACCGGAACATTAAAATTATTGGCCGCGAACCATAACACGCGACAAAAAAATTTTTTTTTCTTGCTTTATTATTTATGTATGTTCACGCATAACTTTTAAACGGATAAAGATAGAAGAGTTATGTTTTCGGTAAATGATACGTCTTTCTTCCTGTTAGGTCCCATTTAAAGGATAAGAAATTCTAGTAACGGTAAAGGGCTTTTACCGTTAAAACTAAAAAATTTCGACTTTCACTCCGATTTTTTAGCATAAATGATCGATCCGTGTAAGGATTTTGATTGTAGAAGTTTCAAATGAAGGACAACATATTGATCTAAAATGTATCGGTACATAAATGTGATCCTTTCAAGGACTCTGTAGATATTAACAGTTCAATATGCTGCATTGATGTCGAGAAATTGAATTTCAATGACATTTCGTTGGCAATCTTCAAGGATTTGATGGAGATACCAAATCCTTTGGTAACGGATGATAAAAACGATCAGTATTCTTAATTTACTGCATAAATCGTAAATTTTAGTTAATCATTTCTACCGGAAATAACCAATAAATTAATTCTAAATGTAGCATAAATACAATTCAACAATTTTTGGAAGGATAATTTCAGGATGCTTTTCGCTGCCGCATTCATTCTTTGCTGACTGATGAGCTTAGTAAAGGATCCTTCTTACATCCTTTGACGTAAACGTTACACATAGGATTTATAAAATTTCCCGAAGAAATAATAAAGATTCAGTGTTTGCAAATTATAGATTTGATTCGTTACTTTCCAGGTAATATTATATGTACATTAACATATATGCCCAGAAATCTAAAATTAGTGATTTCCATACCCAAGACCGGCGAGAGTCAAAACCTAAAAAGGTGATAATTTTCCTTCTATAACCTATCATAACTTTAAAGAAGAACATGAAAATGCATAGCTGAGTTTTCATTGAACTATAGGATATAATTTTCATGAAAATTATGTGCCATAGTTAACTGAAAACAAAGGCGATGGGTATCGTGAACGAATGATACGGTTAAGAAGGATCTTTTTATGTAAATTTCTTGAGATTGATTACAGAGTTAACTATATGTTAACATATATAAATACATATTTCTATATATATATATATATATATATATATATATATATATATATATATATATATATATATATATATATATGGGTGTGTGATACTCATAGGATATACCGAAATTTGTGCCTGGAGGTGGCAATTTTGCTTCGATTTTCGCCAAATTTTTAGAAATATTTCGACTAGTTTTGTTAATTATTCAGTTGAGGATGTTTTATTTGGTAACCCGTGATTTCTGTTCTGACCAAAGTATAGATTTATTCAAGTGTATGATAAAGCTCGCAATAAAAAGTTCAAAGTCGAACAATTTGACACAAAATGTTGGCCGCTCAAAGGTCGAAAAAAGTTGAACGATAAAAAAGCACTTCAGGATCAGGTCAGAATATCTCAAAGATATTTCTCAAAGCTATAATTCAAATTTGGATTTTTATGACACCTAAAATCAAGGAGACGTTGATGAGATCTTGTATTAAATGTATCAGAATTAAATTTGATTCCTATGAACTCTCCAGATTTTAGCCGAAGTGGTTTTTGCATTGCCGTAAAAAATTATATTGTAATATATTACATGGTACAATGTACTCAAGAAATTGAGGGTTCAAAGGTTTGAAGTGGAAAAATTTGCCTCTCAAAAGGGTGAAATAAAAAACTTTTCGAAAAAAAAGAAAACCGACTTCGGAATGCCCTAAAAAGGATAAAATAAATTTTAAGGAAGCGGTGCCAAAACAATTTCCCCATTTTAACATAAATACTTCCAAAATCTGCACCACCACAAAAGAATCGGGGAAAAAATGATATGGTACCGCTTGCATAAAATTATTTCATCCTTTTTAGGGCATTTCGAAGTCGGTTTTCTTTTTTTTTCTATGTTTTTTTATCTCTCGTATCGAATGAAAGGTCTTGATGAGATCTCTAAATATGTTTAAACTGCAATATCGATAACGCGGTAAACAGGGAGAACGGAAAAGCTTGGAAATAGATTGCCCCCCTCCCCCTCGCGATTGGACACGTGCGGACCGAGATAATTTTTTATGGGCACAACACTGAAAAACACCTCAGAAGTCGAAATTCGCTATACTTTGTTAGTAATAGTATGATTTATCAATTTTACGGTTTCTTGAATAAAATCGTAAGGATACCATTGAATTCAATGAAATTTGAGGCCCAGACGGCTACTTGGAAGACTGATCAACCATGAAAACTTCAAAAGGGTCGAATAGTATTGTATTTAACGAAGTTATGGTGGTTTGAATTTGTCTAGATTACAACAACAACGAAAAATGATTATAGAACAATATCTGCTTCCAATCGACACAGTCATAACGGACTTGTAAGGGTTTGCATGAAAACTTCAGTAAGGATATCTATCATGAATGTCTAAGAATTCGTTCAATGAGTGACATCATTAATCGTAAAACAATATGGCGGCCGGTTTAAATGAGAGCATTCAGTAAATTTGTGTAATTTTTCTCCATTTTTAACATTTGATGTATAGGCCTTTTAACTCTGATGATAGTGTATATTTTATAGGTGACCAAATCATGGTGGTAGGTTCTCATGAGTACAATAATAACAAATACTGTTGAGAATTTTAGAATTTTCTCCCGCCTTTTTCTCTTAATGTGAATTATTGCTACTACTGTGATCTGTCACGATTCCATTACTTTTACGTCAAATAAAGCTTCGTGTTTGCATAAGGCGCGAGAGTATCGGCGTATATTTGAAGAATCTGGGGGTCCTGGATTTTTGTTAGATTCTAGTTGGCCCTAACAAATGCCTTGGAAAAACGGTTGAGCCACTTAATGAGGTTTCTAAAACTTAAAGTAGAAAATGAGCAGCGATTGCAGCTAGCGGATAGCGCATTTATAATTGATCGGAAGGATGGTGTTACGGCTTCTAAACTACATCAGTCTGAACGTACAGCAGCAGTTTCGATAAACAGCAAGGAACAAGGTTGCGTGTTTTGCAGAAAGCCTCATTTTCGTGCGACGTGGCAAATAAGGAAGAATATTTGTTTTTACTGTTGTCAGGCTGGTTACAGGTTACGGGATTGTCGAGTTCAAAGTGTCGATATTGTTCACAATCGCACACTATGGTGCTCTGCCCACAGAGAGCAAAGGAGCCATCGAAGGTCGAAATATATCTTGCAAACTTTTGTTGTCAATGTGAGGGGCCGTAAACGTCTAGGATGGTACGAGTTTTGCTGGATACGAGGTCGCAGCACTCTTCCACATTCGCACCGACAACAGAAGCCCTAGGGTGTGAAAAGGTTCGCGAAGAAGAAAAAGAAAACCGACTCTCTAAAAGGGTATTGATCAATTGTAACTAAAACGGGCAAAAACTGATTTGATAATGACTCCAAAAATTTTCTTTCATCCTTTTTAGGACGTTTTAAAGTCGATTTTCTTTTTTTTCAGTTTTTTTTTCTTTTTTCGGCTAAAAGACAAAAGTGAATTTAGTGAGTTGATTAAGATGCTAAAAATAACTTAGTTTTTCCATTTAACATATTTCTTTGCTAATAGTGTCCCGCTAATCCACTGCTGCACTGACGGTTCAAACCACACGACATGTTGATTTGCGTTGCTTACAAATAATTTAATTGGGGAAATTTATGCGCAACTTCTAATCAACCTTCTTATTCATAGCACTACAGCTCCACACTTGGGCTTTCTTCAATTCCTGCAAAAAGTGCATCCAACTGTTGTTGCGAATCCCGACCGTCATTAGTTCGGAATTCATTAATATCACATTCCAAATTCGATGGTGCGCACATTTCTTTTAAAATATTTATTTTCCTACTCGCTTTAATCCTCTATTATTACTAAGTTCCCCTCCCCAATAAGTAAATATCTTCTTTTTTAGCTCCATTCATTCATTGCAATGGAGCAACAATTATAAAAAAATTAATACCTTTACCAAGTCAGGCGTATAACAACTTGCCCATCAGAATCTTGTTGATGCAAGCATTGTTTTATTGAGTTGCATGAATCGTAGCTTAATTATCCAAGAGAATGCCCACTACTGGTGCGATTATTTACTTGCTCAACAACAACGGTGTGTGGTGTGGGTAATAGCACGCCTGACTGACAATCTGAGGTTCAGCTGGGATTGTAAGTACGAATTTCCTTTGGGGCAAAATCACAATCACAATTTCATTACCTGACGGTCAGGTTTTGACTTTCCTTGATAGTAAGAAATTGTTCCGCAGTAGATTTAAATATCCGATATTACACAAAACGCTCCATCCCAAAACAATTGTCATTGACTATATGATGAGTGACCCTTGTTAGTTTCGTGATCTTCATCGGACACAAATTTCGTGTAATGATGCACATAATTGCAGCATATTCAACATCGCACGAAAATCCTACTGCCGGTGACTATCATGAACAAACTTGTTATACTTTTGGAAAAATTTTGCCCTGGATGAGATTGAATGCCGCACACAAAGATGTAACCCATTGTCCTACTAAGACAAAATATTAAAACTTTCGGGATCAGTCGGTCTGCAAGAAGTACTAGCCTGCCCAATTACACCAGCGATGTCTTCAACTTATCGTTATTTATCAACTGTAGATTGCATCTAGTATGGAGCAATAATTTTACATTATTGTCTATTACATTATTTTTCCAAAAAGAATAAATGTGACTAATGTAGAGAAAATATACAAATTGGATATTGGAGAAAGCAAAAATAATAATTTATATGAACAACTCCTAAGAAAATTTTGGTGCCCAGTAGATGTACAAGAATGGAGAAATGCTACAAGTGAAGGTTGAAGCTGGTGTATCAGAATTTCCACAGATGCGTACATCATTGACCAGCCATCCAAAATAAGCGTGCGGCTGAACCAAGCGCTTAGAGGCAGTTCATTTTTGTACAGGCTCTTTTATTTGATACTATTTTAGACAATCTATTCTCCGTTTCCAGAGATAAATCGCATCAAGAAAAAAAAACACCAGTAAGGGCAAACAACTACCTGTGAGAACATGAGGAAAGCATATGTTGAATTATAAAATTAAGCCAAGGCAACATAAAACGGACTACTCGTATAAGCCTGTTCAGTTATGATGCGTGCCGGTTTAAGAAAAAAATCAGAACGTGTCGCAACTGGGTTTACGGACACAGTGTCAAGGCGTGGTACTGACCATATCACCTTGTGGAGTGCCGATACATCCGATCAAGATTATGAGATACTCTAACTATCTCTAAGCGAAGACTCCAAAAGGGCTGTAGTGCTAAAGCAAAAAAAACATAAAAGTTCCAGCAACGAAATTGCTCACACCAGTACAGGCGCTGTAGTCCTATCACTACAACTTCTGCAAACATATCGAATAATAAATACCGAACAAAAACTAATGTGCGGGATCAAATAAACATTTTCTAAAACAAGCGTTACATGTATGTATATCACCTGTCATAATATATCATGACAATTTTCAGCTTATTTTGCGAAATCAGCTGTAAAACCAAATAACTTTCCGAACAACCCAATAGTATTACAAAAAATGAGACTTACCTACATGTCAAGGTTAGAGTTAATTCTGCAAAATATTCCTGGAAAAGAGAAAATAACGGTCACAGAAATATCAAAATTTTTTTTTTATATTTTATCATATGCATTTAATGTCAAAAGCTAATCAAAAAATAAAGACGCTTCATTTACGCGACTAATAATTTTACTCGTATTTCGCCTTCCTCTGTACAATAATGTGAAAATTTAAATTCAAATAGGTAGTGTAATAAGTTTGGTATTTGGCATGTCTGTGTTCACTTGGTGGAGTCCTCGATTTTTCAACATTATCTGTTTTTCTCCAAAAATTTCGAACATAATTAATTTTACAGAAAAAATAGTTTCTTTCTAAGACGACAAAATTTACTACACTTTAGTTCAAACTCCAGATCTTTAGCCTCTATAGATTCTGAGATAAATTGCTTGAAAAGTTGACATTCATTTCCAAAAATTTTAATATTCAATTTTAAGCATCCTTACAGTTTATTTCACATTTAGTTTTTGTATTGTTATTGTTTGGAATTTGCTTTATATTCTTTGAAAACTTATAACGATTAGTATTGAATAAAGCGCTTTTGACTTTGACTTTTTACAATGAAACAATCGAATTTAGAGGTTTGTCATCACTGCAGTTAGTCGCATCCTGCAGATGAACTTATATCGCAGCATAAATTCGCAAAGTCTGCTTGGGCTGTTTGGGAGAGATACCAAGACCGACCTACTACTACTGCTCAACGAACAACACAAAAACTACATTCTTTAGTGGGTACCTAACAGCGAACAAACCGGTGCCATCTTTTCAAACTAAGCTTAATAACTTGACGCTAGTTAGAGGAGACTTTAAAGTAAAGTATGCTAATGGAGCATGCCTCAAACACATTCAAGAGGGGAAACGAGCTTTGGAGATTTCGGCCAGGAAAAGACTTTCGTCGCTGGGGTTTTGAAGGAATCATGCCGGATGGAAAACTTGCCACGGACACTATTACCTTCAGTACACAACTGAAAAGTTCTAGAGGGCTACTCAGCCTGTGATCATCAGTGCATTTGGTTTGAGATTTGTGATAGGGCCCAAAGACCATGCTCCCGAGCTTTTGCTTTCGGGTGGGATATTGGAAGGATGGACCTTGAGAGGTTTGTCGAAGTTCTCACGGCTGGTAACCAGCTGCTGGGAGATTCCCCGAGTACTGAAAAAGTGACAGCCGAAGACGTGGTGAACTCAATTAGTGGTATCATCGCGTCTGTTTGCAATTTGCCTATGCTCCGTCGGACACCACGGCACGACAAGCCATCAATTCACTGGTGATCAACTGAAATCACTGAACAGCGAGGGGACTGTCACAAGCTCCGGCGAGAGGCTGAACGGGCGCGAAATTAGAAAGAAAAAAATGAACGGGATAGTGCAGGGTCTTTCACCTACACATCCCGTCCGTGATGATGGGGTCGACGGCAAAACACAAGTTGAATGCCCACTCTTCAGGTGCATGGAACTGGTAGAGGCAGTCCTGTCCATGAAGGCAAGAAGGGCTCCTGGGCCGGATGGAGTCCTAGCTGAGGTTCTGCAGCTGGTCTTTCATCTTTCTCCTGACTTGCTGCTCAGTAGGTACATTTAACGCTTGCCTGCATGAAGAGATCGTCCCGGAGTGCCGGAAGGTAAAGAGGCTTGTGCTGTTCAGCGAGTGGAAGGGGAACTCCGAGTCATTGTATTCATAACGCCCATGTGTATGCTGGACTCGAGAAAATCATCAAGGGAAGGCTCACTGAAGCGATCCATGCTACAGAAGACCTATCTTCATGACAGTATGGCTTTAGAGCAGGTCGCTCCACTATTTAAGCCATGCGGAGGAGAGCGCTGTCCAATGGACGGAAGCTTACAGCCATACCACCCGATGGATAGTATTGTTGGTCACTGAATGTTACGAATGCCTTTAACTCAGCCAGATGGGTAGATACCCTGGAATCATTAAGTTATAGAATATCTGATGCGAGTTCTGAGAGACTATCTGAAGCACCAAAGCCTGCATGAAGGAAGGTCGTTGGAGGATTGTAGTGTTGCCTAGGGCTCCATCCTTTTGGTTCGCTCTATATAACCTGTAATCTAGGCCCCACCATGACCAATAATCTTAGCCAGATTTTAGCTATCGCTGATAACTACGACGAAGTCATCTGGGGTGGTGACCTTAATGCACGACATCCATTGTGGGGCGACTGAATAATTAATTCGAATGGCAACACATTTTTTCAATGGCTAACCTCCGGCAATCAAATGTCCGTCGGAATTGCCAACGCAAGAGTCCCAACATTCCCACGAGGGAGGTCTTACTTGGACAACTTCATCATATCAGCCTCACTGTTACAACCAAGATACCTAGGAACAAACTTTACCACAGTCTCACCACCATCAGATCATCACGCCCTTCTGCTCCATATGTCCCTTGAAGATCTTTGGCCCATTGGACCCACAAACTCCAAAAGCCGCTCCTATCTGAATGTCGATTGGTGTGAATTCAAAGAAGAGCTTCAATACAGTCTTCAAGTTGAAACGAAGATACACAAAATCACATCCTCTCTAATAAGCTGCATGGATATACATGCCCCAGATAGAACGAGAAGCTTTTCGAAGGATAAAGAGGTGTCAGATAGTACTAAGGGGCTTCTCCGAACCAAGTCCCGGTGGTTGCAAAGATTAAAAAGAATCTTCCACCGGAGTCTAAATCATGTCACGCCGGAATATATTAGTCTCCAGTCCCAAATTAACTGTCTTAGTACAAGAACACGCGAGAAATTGAATAAAGAGCTTAACTCACATTTCAGACTATGTCTTTTGGATATGAAACCCTCCCCCAATTTCTTCCAAGAAATTAATGAAATCACTGGGTGTCTAAGCCAATCTTGCAACTTAAATGTTGACCCAATCCGCAGCGACGTACAAAAATTTAGCAAACAGAGCAAAAACTTTCTACGTGTGCTAACTTCTACGGCTCTCTGTACAGCGCCAGATCCTCCAAAGTCACAAATTCATCGGTACAAGAATTAACCGATCTTTTCTCAAACGGATACAGAGGTTCCTTCCCCATTTAATCGTTCGTCTTGTCCAGTCAGCTACGATCACGGTAATGTTTTCACGACTCCCACCGCAATCGAACATATCCTATACTCCCTTAACCGGAAGAAATCTTTCGGCCCAGACGGAATCCCCAACTATGTCCTGCGAAAATGCGCAAGTGTCCTAAGCATCCCCCTCGCAGTAGTGATTATCAATTGCATTAATAACAGACACTTCCCTAAGGCCTGGAAAAAGGCTACGCTCACCCCAATACCCCAAAACAGACTCTAAGGGAGACATTTCAAAACTTAGGCCAATGTCGCTCCTATCAAACCTAGGGAAAATTTTGGGAAAAGTCATACTCCGTTCCCTTCGCAATTTCACTAGTCGCCACATACCAGATGAGCAATTTGGATGTAAAGAAAATATGTCAACGGAGCAAGCAGCACTCTGTCTTCACGACTCCATCTCTGAAGCCCTTAGAAAAAAGAAAGCTACCGTCACCTGCACAATAGATCTAAAAAAGGCGTTCGGTTCCTTTTGGACAAAAGAACTTCTTTTCATATTAATCCAACTAAAATGTCACATTTCACTGAGTCGCATAGTAGCAAGCTTCCTGGCAGAAAGACAACTGGAGATTAAAATAGCTAACTCAACATCAGCTACTATTGAAGTCCACTCTGGAGTACCGCAATGATCCATCCTTGGGCCAACGCTTTTCAACCTATATATTTAGGATATACCATCAGCTATCAATATTACAAGAAATCTTAACCTAGATCGAGACCTAAACCCCCAAAAGCCATCTTTTACGCAGACGATATTATCCTAACCGCCAGCCACTCTAGACCATCCAACGTACTGTCCTTACTAAAGCAGCAAACTGAAAACCTACAAACATACTTAAAGAAATGGGTGCTAGATGTGAATGCAAACATGTGCGAGCTTATATGCTTCCGGAATGCCAGCGGAAAGGACACTGGATGGCCGTACCCGAAAGCAAACCACTTGCTCTAACTATTAACAAACAAACCGTCCCGCTCAAGCAGTCCATCAAATACCTTGGCGTTCTTTTTAATCATCCACATGCCCGGACAGCTTTGAACAACGCTACAGCGGTAATAGCAACTGTAGCACCTTTACTCTCTAAGAAATGTCTGGAACCTCGAACCAAGCTGTTAATGCACAAGACTCTTATAAGATATATCCTGACCTACTGTTTTCCCGTTTGGATGACTATTTCCCCTACTGCTGGTGAAGAACTATAGGCTTTCGAGCGCAAAATCTTAAGAAAATGCCTCTCTAAATACAGAAGGCCGATTAAGAAGCATTTCTAGAATCAGATTCTCTACAGAGAGGCCAAAATAACTCCCATCCTATACAATACCTCCTACATAGTAGCGGAAAACGCATATCCAACTGGTCCATACACCCTGAGCCGATTGTGAACAGTCTTTTTCACCGGAACGCTACTCTAGCCGAAGGTTTATATCTATCACCCATTAAACTTCTCTTTTCTAACCATCCTTCCCTACTCGTAAGAGCATCCCACCCATTTCAAAAACCACCTTTCTATGATTTGCATTTCGGCAGTAATAGCAACTGTAATGATACTGAAAAAATAAAAAGTAAAATTTCCTTTTTTAAGCGCTATTTATTCTTAATTTTCTTAACCAGGTACCGGTATTTCGAGGACAAGTTACCCTCTTCATCAGTGGCGTTGGTCTGAAGCTCTTTTTACAATCATCCGAATATTTAAACCTTTCACATTTAATGGCAGAAAAGATACATCAGGTAATAAACATAAATATCCTTAAGTACTACTACGGGAAATAACAAACAATTATAATGCAATTAAGGGTTAGCTGAGGCAGGTATAAAATTAACAAAGAGCTTAAAGGTAAATTTACTACCGGGAATTACAAAAGTTGGTAACTAAAATAATTGTGGCGATTTTATTACAAAAACTTAGTTATTTGATGATTTTAATTAGGTTATTATATCCATTCCCTAGATCCGTATTTAAACGTTGTTCACTGGGGACTCTCGAGATTCATAAGTATTCGCAAGCATCCAATTTTGGGCAGTCTCGGACTTCCTGTACTATGTCTAGATTAGCCCATTGAATAGGATGAGATTCCTCAATAATATGTCTGGCTAATGATGATCTTGCTGTTTCTATTCCACCTCTTCTGATGATCTGTTCAGCCTCCTTAATATGTTCTTGGAATCTTGTTTTTGCCAAGCGTTTCGTCTGTCCAATATATACTTTATCGCATTTCGGGCAACTGATCCTATAGATTCCACTCTTTTCCTCTTTTTTCTTGCCATTCTTAGTTGATCCAAGAAGTGTTTCAACGCTGTATTTTCTGCTTGTGCTAGCCGTATTGCATGCTGTCTTTTTCAAACTGCCTTCCAATCTTTTTGTAGCTGATGAATGAGTGATTGGCATCCATTTTCGTACTTGTCGTCGTTCTTGTAGAAATAGTGAAGTGAGCCCATTTCTTCTATGTTGTTTCTCCATTTTTCGAATACGGTGCTCGATCAAATTCCTCCTGTACCCATTTTTGCTAGCCGTGTCCACAATGTATTGTTTATCTCGTTCCAGACGCTGGTTATTCAATGGTACTTTTAACATTCGGTGAATCATACAATTGTATGCAGCCAATTTCTGAGCAAAAGAATGGTTAGAAGAACAGGGGATTGTTCTCTGGATAATTGTGCTCTTCCTGTAGATGTCAAATTCTAATCCACCTTTGGCCTTTATGATCAAAAGCCCTGATTCCCTTTTTCTATCGTGAATATTATTTTAGGGTGTATCCCATTGAGTACATGTGGTAACTCTTCCGGCTCATTTGCTTTAACCATCGTGAAAATGTTGTCCACATATCTGGCCCATACCGTAGACATCATTCCTTTTTTCTCCACACCTAAAACTCCAGCCAATCCATGAAAATATCACTCAACAGAGGTGAAAGAGGGTTACCCATAGCTGCTCCCATCGTCCCTGAAAATAAAATAGTTTTCATTCATACATACAGCTGCTAATTTACTATAGCATTTAACCCGTCTTCTCCATTCCATTGAATCACTATGTTTCAACAACCAGTCTTCAAACAGTGCCAAGGACTGCTTAACTGACAGGCTAGGAAACAGTGATTTGACATCATAGGAAATCAATAAATAGCCCTCCTCAACTTTCACGTTTCGAAGCTTCTCCACCAGTTCGTCCCTATTCCTCACTGATCGCGTGCTAGGTTTATACGGAAGTTGTGCGCATTCTTTTAAAAACCATTGGGCTATATTCCTAGTAGGTGCATTAGTGGCTGCGATAATTTCCCTTTATTCATTCCCCTCCTTATGGGATTTGGACAGACACTTTATTCTAGGTAGGCAGGGGTTAGACACTCTAAGTTTTTTAATGTCACCAATTACTGGTTTTGATTCTTAAGGACTTTTTCCACTCTGTTTATCAAGTCCGGTAGGGGGTCTGCTCTTAATTGGTGGTAATCGCCGCTATTCAATTTATCAAGCACCATATCATCATACTGCTTCTTGTCTATTATTACCACAGAATTCCCTTTGTCTACCCTTACATAGTACACTGGTTTTTCTTTTAGTTCTTTTAACAGCTTCCATTCGGCATTTCCGTTCATTCCTCCTACTCGACTCGCTCCAATTATCTCCGATGTTCTCTTCCGTACAAATTGCTTTTCATGAGAATCCATGAATCGTATTCCAGCCTCAATATCCATCACAATGTCCTCCGCTGGAAAATTGTTGCTAGTGACCGCGTATTTTAAGCCTTTATTTAAAAGGTTCATTTGGTCCTGTATGAAGGTTTCTGATGGTTTATTTATGACAAAATTGTGAATAAAATCAATATTTTCCCGTTGATCGCGTTTCATATGAATTTTATTCTGTACAATAGCCAACTTTTTGTCTAAGATCTTCCTTTTTCTCGCCTTTTCACACTCCTTGGCCCGTTGTATTTTGTCTATGATATCCAATATATCACCTTTTCTTCCAATTAGGCTCTTAGCAATCTTCAGATGCAGGGAGTAGCTTTCCAAACTAGCAGACTCCAGTGTTGAAAACAACCGGTTGATACTTTTTTTATTGATGATTTCAAAAAAACCTTGTGACTCTTCGGTGTCACGTTAAACTTAAGGCACATTCTCAGAAACCTGATGTCTTCTACCAACCCTCCTATAGACTTGTCGAGGTTCAAGCATCTATTGAATTCCGAATTGGACCTGGTCATCTCATCTACGATTTGCATTTCGGCAGTAAGAGCACCTGTAATGATACTGAAAAAATAAAATTTCCTTTTTTAAGCGCTATTTATTCTTAATTTTCTTAACCAGACACCAGTATTTCGAGGACAACTTATCCTCTTCAGCATTGGCGGTATTCTGAAATATCTAGTCAAGAAAATTAAGAATAAATAGCACTTAAAAAAGGAAATTTTATTTTTATTTTTTCAGTATCACCTTTCTATACATACGCAGGAGCTGGAATAAACCGAGGCTAAAACTGGGAGCTGTGACTCCTTTTTCTCCACTTATCACTTCTGACATCACGTCCCCATCACATAAATAATTGTAAATATCCACCCGCACGTTGCGGGCTAACGTAAGTTAAGTAGAGAAAGCCGAAAATAAATCAAAATATAAACAAAAAATATACAATCCTCAAAAGACAACAAACCATTCGACCAAATGGTACAATCAACTTCATTATCATAAAAATAAAACAAAATATGTATTGGTCAAGGGCGAATCTTAGACTAGTTCCACGTTATTTGACATTAGTATCACTGCCAAATTAAATTTAGCTGTAATGTCCTCTCATTGAAAGCGAGGAAGGCTCCAGGTCCAGAAGGTGATCCGGCTGAGGTGTTGCGGCTCGTCTATCACCATTGTCCTGACTTGCTGCTCAGCACATTCAACGCTTGCCTACGGGACGGGGTTTTCCCGGTACGGTGGAAGGTGGCGAGGCTCGTGCTGATCAGCAAGGGGAAGGGAAATCCCGAATCGCCGTCTGAATACCGCCCGTTATGCATGCTAGACACGGCTGGGAAAGTGCTAGAGAAACTCATCAAGGGAAGACTCACTGACGCGATTCGCGCTGCTGGGGACCTATCTCCTCGGTAGTACGGCTTTAGAGCAGGACGTTCTACCATTGATGCGATTGCAGAGGTGGTGAGCGACGGATCGTCCTGTTGGTGACATTCGACGTCAGGAATGCCTTCAGCTCCGCTAGATGGTTGGATATTCTGGATACGCTGGCAAACTCTTTTCAAGTTCCAGAATATCTAATGCGGCTTCTGAGAAACTACCTAAAGGACCGAAGCATGCTCTACGACACGACACAGGGCCAACGAAGGATGGAAATTACATCGGGTGTTGCCCAGGGATCTATCCTTGGTCCGTAACTGTGGAACTTGTCTTACGACGGGCTACTGAGACTTGAGATGCCAGATGAGTCGCGCTTGGTCGGCTATGCGGATGATGCTGCGGCTCGCGTCGCTGGACGCACCGTTGAACAGGCGCAACTTAGGCTAGATATGCTAATAGGCCGAGTGAGGGACTGGATGATTGCTCGCGGGCTCAGTTTAGCACTGGAGAAAACCGAAGTGGTCATCTTGACAAAAAAGAGAATCCCTAGAGTAAGGATGATCAATATTGGAGACATACAAATCGAATCGAAGCCAGCGGTGAAGTACCTGGGGCTACTGATCGACTCGAAGATGAGTTTCTCTGAACAATCAGGGCAACGGCTGAGAAGGCTGCTTCGGGAATATCGGCTCTGAGTCGACTTATGGCCAACGTAGGGGGACCTAGCTCGTCAAGGAGACGCCTCTTGATGAGTGCTGTAGGGTCAGTGCTACTGTAAGGAGCAGAGGTATGGGACAACGCTCTCAACAAGGAGGTATACCGAAAACGTTTGGCACAGGTACAGAGAAGAGGAGCACTGAGAATTGCATGTTCGTATCCGACAGCCTCTGATCCGCCGGCGAGAGTTATTGCAGGCGTGATACCTGTCGCCCTCCTTGCTAGAGAGCGCCGCACTATTTACCTGCGCCGAAACGAGGATGCGAGGGAGTTGATTGCCCACGAGGAGAGACAGCGCTCGCTCAACGATTAGCAGCAGTCTTGAGTCAATTTCACGAAGGGAAGCTGGACTGCGCGCCTCATCTCGGATGTGAGACCGTAGCTAAATCGAAAGCATGGTGAGACTGACTTCTATCTGACCCAGCTTTTGAGCGGGCATGGATGTTTTCAGTCTTACCTGCACAAGATCGGTAAGTCACGGTCCCCCGATTGTCGATTTTGCCCAGGAGAGGAGGACAATGCCTGCCACACATTTTTTGCGGGTACAAAATGGGTCAGGCTGCGAAGGGAACTCTACAGGGAGACGAGAGAGCTCACCCCGGATAATATAGTTGCGGTGATGCTCGAATCGGTTGACAAATGGAACCAGGTGGCACATTATGCTCGGGCAGTCCTAAAATACAAAAGGGACTCACGGCAGCCGGGGGTGCTGGGGGATCGCTTTTCTGGCACTTCCTGTTCCCCTCTTCCCTCCCGCTAGGAAAGGGATTCCCCGGCTTGAAGGCGTAGCAACACGAGACCTGGCCCGAAGTGTCAAACGGTTCCAGGCTGGGTTCTCAGGTTGACAGGGGAGGTGTTTAGTGGGTAGTCCAGTCGCCTTCTTGCGAGCATGGGAGTCCCACACTCTGTGCATAAATGGCATTCACCTCCCTACCACAAAAAAAGCTGTAATGTAACCATTATTTTCTGTACGCTAAAAGACTCGATAAAGATTATCCATCTATTTTTTAAAGACTTCTAACACCATTCTAAAAATAGTACAAGAGACGAGGAGCGCTAAGGATTGCATCTGCATGCCGGACAGTATGCGAGTCAGTTAGAGCTGGAGTTATACCCATCGCCTTCCTTGCTAGAGAACGCAGAAATTATTACCTGCGTAGAAATGAAGGCAACAGCGAGGTTGTGGCTCACGAAGAAAGACGCTCACTCAGCGATCGGCAACAATCTTGGATGAACGACACCAACGGAAGATGCACGTCGCGCGTCATCCTTGACCTGACGCCGCAGGTGAACCTAAGGCATGGGAAGACTGACTTCTATATAACCCAGCTCTTGAGCGGGCATGGATATTTTCAGTCTTACGTGGACAAGATTTGTAGGTCCCGCATGCATATTCTGCGCAGAAGAGGAGGACGATGCTGCGACACATTTTTTGCGTTCGAAAAATAGGGCAAGCAGGATAGGAACCTCCTCACCAAAATGGAAGTGTTTCTCGCAATAGTTTAATCGGAGATTTTTAGGTCCATTAACAAATAGAACCATGTGGCACATCACGTTGAGACAGTCCTGACCGATAAAAAGGGCTTTCTTGGGCGCATGGAAGCGTCGAGGGTTGAGGGATGTTTTGCTGTAGCACTACAGTCCCTTTCGGGCATTGGCTTAGAGATGGAGTATCTCATTTTCTTAATCGAATGTATCGACGTTCAAGAAAGTGATATGGTCAGAACCGCGCATTGGCCGTATGTTCATCCACCCAGCTACGATATGTTCCTATTTTAAATTAGTGCATATCATACCTGAACGGGCTTATAGTCCGTCCGAAGAATCACTCGAAAAAAATCCTAATGTCACCAGTGGAATTCGAACCAGGGAGCTTCGGCCTCCACAGCGAGTACTCTAACGGCTATACTACACGGAGAGATATATTTCCTAGTAATCTCTCTCACTTCTTTCCCGCTAGAGAAGGGATTTCATTTCGTTGACTTGATGGCCCTTTAATGTGGCACCCAAAGTAATGTATCTAACTGTTCCAAACTAGGTTCTCAGATTGACAGGAGAGGTGTTGTGGGTATTCTAGAAGGCTTGCGGTTCTTGAAGGCCCATATTTTGGGCGTAATCGAGATTGCGGGTGACGGGTTGGGATTTCGATGTAATAATAGCGCTTAACAAACAACACATATAAACACGTTTCTGTAAAATAGAATGATTTTATAAGCTCTAGTAAAGAATCACCATATTAAGTAATGAGAACTCAAAAGAAACAGTATGCGCTTTTTAAATACGCATGTTTTCTTACTGGTTGATTAGTACTCCTTTATCTGTTCAATTAAAATTCTTTTTTGTTCTTCAAGCTCTTCACAAACCAAAGAAATATTGAACACGAAACAGCAAGCTAACATAGATAGAAATTTTATTACATAGGCCATTCGTTTGTTGCTCATTACCGATATTTGGAAACCGGGAAAAATTCAGTACAGCTTTATCGGCAATTAAATTTCTATATAGAATTATAATAACATTCCGCAGAATATCTTATCTTTAAGGTTACACATGAACCACCATACCCGTGTTAATTACAAAGCTCGTCAAAAATTTACTCAATTTTAAATACAAAGTATCATTCATTTTCTATCAGTTGAATTGTTTTTCAACTTCTTACAGCAAGAAACCGATTCATTAAATTTTCAAGATTTTCCCTCCATTGATTATGATTTATTTCAACTTCATCAATCTTTCGCGCATGAATGCATGCAGTTATCTATTCAAAGAAATACTTTTGTACTTACACACGTTCAATGTAAAAACCTCTCCATAGTGAGTCTTCTTCTTTCTCTGCTTCTTGTTCGATGTAACCTACATTTTTTTTCCACGGAATTTACCGCGCAAATTACTTCGAAGGGTAATCAGTCTAATCTGAATGTTTCAATCTAATTATTTTTTCTTTAGGAAATGTTTCACTTAAAATTTCTGTACATACTCGCATCTATCTACTGCACATTGGTCTCCCTCTCATCCCAACAATATTTCAAAACCAGCACACGAAATTCATGCCTGTGTGTTGGGTGTTTGTGGTGAGTGTTTGTGTGGTTTTGAATGTTTTTGATCATTGAGTGGTGAAAACAATTTCCACTGATGTGAGATGAATATGATGCTGTTAATGTAGACTTATCAGAGCACACTTGATGCCGTTCTGCTTGAATTGTTCTACGAGTACGAGTATACTCGTATGCATCATATGAATTTGGGTAGAGGGTGAATAGGAATATTTTTGGTGTCAAGTGGGTTGTATTTAGGTGATAATTTTGTATAAGTGTGTCGAACGATTGTGTAGTGGCGTTTAGGATTTTTAATTGTGTAATGCAAAGTGAATGCTTGAAGAAATTTATTAGAACCGATGAATATTAGGACTCATTGATAAGTTGGATAATTCACATTTGAAACATTGAAATTTATTGTACGATTACTACTTCTTGTGCTTAATACATATATGCGTTTTCAAAGAAAGAAATGTTTCCTCTTCATACAGCAACTAAATTATCCTATTCATTGTGATTACGTCGGTCCAATTTGTTAATACGTATGAACAACGCAATCCTTCTGTTTTTTAGCCATCCCATGTACGAGTGTTGTGTATCCTCGTAAAAAGAGAAAACAACAATCTTGAAAATGATTTACTCGAAGCATTTATACAATACAACCACTTTGATTCACACTATGTTGAAAGATATTTCTCTGAATTTTATCCGCTCCTCATGAACAAGATCACAAAGAATTAATTAAGCCTAATATCAAAAATACTTTATATATTTATGTACTCATTTAGGAACGTCATTTGATGTTTAGATCAGAAGTACAAGTATCCGCCCCGTAATTCTAATGGCCAGCTTCGAGTCCTAAGCAGGGAACGCTAAATTTCTTTCAATTTCATTGTTATTCTTCTTCTTCTTAGCACTACAGCCCCTCTCGGGTCTTCGCTTCCTGCAAATAGTGCCTCCAACTGTCTCGGTACATTGACTGCGTCCTCCTATTTCGACATCCGAGCAGCGATGAACTGTCGTCGTCGACCGAGTCAGACCAGCGTTTCCTCGGTTTCCCCACTGGTCTCCGGCTTTCAGTTCTCCCAACGAATACCTTGTAGCATCACTAGCGCATTACGGTCAAACCTTCTCGTAGCTCTAAGTATAAACAACTTACAATAATTTCATTTTTGCCAACATGTAAAAATGAAAGTATATCATAACACACAAATGCAAGTATGCTGGCAACACAATCACACAAAGTAAAAATAACAGTTACGGTTTTTCACTAGACAGATTCTCGTGCGGTTGTAATTATTTTGCTATAGTCGAATTCTTATTGTTAGTTTTTTAGATTAATGTGAAATAAAGTAGGAAAAATATTTCCAAGTGTTTCATTTACAAAATAACAATTTCGTATAGCCGTCGCGATACAGAAAAGTTAAATTGGTGACCCCGACCTGTGAACAAGTGTGAAACAAAGGACACGTGAAAAATTTTCCATCACGAAAGCCTCAATCATCCGCTTTATTTTCCAACACAATTGGAAATAGAAGACATTTGCATCAAGAATATTCCGGATATCAAGTAAAGCATTCATTATTTGTTCGTTATATTGCATTTTCCACTGTGCGTGAACATAACCAACACCGGATAACTTTTCATGCAATAGTAAATCCTATCCAGCTACATTTATTAAAACAATCAATTACACATTAGCAACAAATTCGACAAATATTACATCTGCAGCGCGTTATTTTCATATATTACGAGATGGGAAAGTCAGACGATGAGCTGGAGAGCAAACAGCCAACAGCTAATCTACTGGCATATCACAAGTTTCTAAAATTAGATTGCCAGAGTTTTTCACAGATAATCTGGACCTATATTTAGGCAAATCAAATACTTATTTCGCGCATGTGGCAGCGTATAAGATACCAAAAAATATAACACAATCATTGGCCATTTACCGCCAAATGTCATTGTGAAATTATCCGATTTTCGTACAAAGCCGCCAAAAACCGGAGCAATGTACGAAACACTAAAAGCACGCATTGTACGCGAATGCGCCGATAGCGAGCAATCGAAAATAACTAAACTATTAGAGGACATGCCGTTAGGAGATCGTAGGCCATCACAACTACTTGCCGAAATGCGCACAAAAGCCGCAGATACCCCTATCAACGAAGATCTGTTGCGTCAATTATGGGTGAGAAACATGCCCGAAACTATGCGCGTTATTTTGTCTACCGATGGCGGCATTGACTTAAATCAGCAAGCAGCTACAGCTGACGGTATACCCGACGCAATGAAAGGAGGATCTTTCTTGACTGGCCGAAAAATCAATACAGTCGGGATGCAGCAAAAAAATAGTGAAACATCGAATGTGGTACTTCAAGAGTTACGAAAAAAAGTCGACAAGTTGTCGAATGACGTGAAACAAATTCGTTCTCCAAATGCAAAGCGAAATGATTCAAATTCTGGACGAAAACAATTTGACCTTTGCTGGTGGCATCACAAATTTGGATCAACCGCACGTAAATGCAAAGAACCATGCAAATTCAGCCAAACGTCAACCGAGCGAATCAGAAAGTCTGTGAGCTCGGCACAGCATCCAAGAGATTATTTATTCACGACAAGACATCGAATTATAAATTTCTTATTGACACCGGGCCTGATGTTTCAATCATTCCTGCCACAGAAACTCAAAAGCAAAACATCAAGCCATTTCAAGCAAATTTATATGCAACGAATGAAACGCCGATCAATCTTTATGGTAAAAAGACAATTAAACTCGATCTACATTTACGTCGTCAGTTTGTATGGACATTCTTAGGGGCTGAAGTCGACAAGGCAATTATTAGTGCCGATTTTCTGGCACATTATAACCTCACAGTCGATATAAACAATGCCAAACTCATTGATCAAACAACATAACTTCAAATCAGCTGTGTCATTTCAGAATGTCAAGCACTGACAGCCACAGTAATCAATCAATCAAATAGATACACACGACTTTTAAGAAACTTCAAGGGTATTTTGACAAATCCAGAAAATAAACCGATAGCATCAACACCGACATTTCACCATATTGTAACAAAAGGCCCACCAGTGAAACAAAAAGCAGGACATTTATCGCCAAAGCGTTACAAATGCGCCAAAGCAGAAATCGATTACTTAGTGTCGTCCATCAAAGAGTCCATGGGCTTCGCCATTACACATGGCCAAGAAAAAGGCGACATGGCAGCCATGCGGGGACTATCGGAAATTAAACTCAATAACAATTCCTGATAGTTATCCCATACCACATTTGCACGACTTCACAAATATACTGGCAGGCAAAACGATATTTTCAACGTTGGACTTAGAAAAGGCTTACCACCAAATACCGATAAATCCAGACGACATACCCAAAACTGCCATAATTACCCCGTTTGGCTTATTTGAGCTCATGTTTATGACATTCGGGTTATGCAACGCCGCACAAACCTTCCAACGCCATATACAACAAGTGCTGCATGGTTTAGATTTCGTTTTTCCATATCAGGATATTTTGGTTGCATCGTCGAATGAAAAAGAACATGAAAAACATGTATGCCTTGTTTTTCAAAGACCACAAGATTTTGGCATGACAATCAATACCGAAAAATGCATTTTTGGTCAAACTCAAATCAAATATCTTGGACATTTGATAACCAAAGATGGACTATTGCCACTACCTGAAAAAGTAGAAATAGTGAAACAATTTGAAAAACCTACAGTTGTCAAAGATCTACGATAATTCATTGCCGTTGTGAATTTCTACCGTCGTTTTATACCAAATGCCGTTCAAACTCAAATAGTGTTACAGTCGTTAATTCAAGGCAACGTGAAAAACGACAAACGCATTGTTGAACGGACAGACGACGCTGAAAAAGCATTTTAAGAATTCAAGGATAAACTGGCAAGTGCATCTTTATTAGCTTCTCCAATCGAAAACGCCAAATTGCTTCTAGCAGAAGTTGCATCGGATAAGTGTATCGGTGGCGCATTGCATCAACTGAACCAAAACGTAATTGAACCACTTGGGTTTTTTTTTTCAAAAAAACTCACGAATGCCGAAACTTAATATAGTACATGCGACAGAGAACTACTTGCTATTTATCACAAACCACTGTGCTTTGCGTTCCATCAAAACAGCGAAAAGGCATCGCCACGTCAGCTTCGACACTTAGATTTTATTAGCCAATACTCAACAGCTATACAGTTCGTCCAAGGTCGTAAAAATGTCGTGCCGGACTATCTGTCAAGAATCAGCGAAGTACACCAGCAACAAATCGATTACGAAAGTATTGCCGATGAACAAGAGAAAGACAAAGAAATTTTGCAAATCATCGAAGGTAATTCAAAATACTCGATAACGTTACAAAAATTTCCAGTACTCAACAGCAAAAAATAATTGTTCTGCCATGTGCATAACAACATCGCACGTCCGTTTATTCCGTCGACAATGCGCAAAAGAATTTTCGATTCCATTCACAACTTAGCTCACCCTGGGGTGAGATCAACGAACAAACTCATCGCCGAAAAATTCGTATGGCCGCAAATGAACAAGAACATTGCAACTTGGACAAAGCAATGCGTACCCTGCCAGCGTTTGGAAGTTACACGTCACAATCACGCACCATTGTCCAAATATCAAATGCCCGAGACACGCTTCGAACACCTGAACATCGACAAAGTCGGTCCGCTTCCACCATCAAATGGCTATAGATTTCTATTAACGTGCATCGATCGATTCACCAGATGGCCAGAAGTCATACCACTCATCGATCATACTGCTGAAAATGTATCAAACGCATTAATCGAGCATTGGATATCCCGTTTTGGTGTGCCAGCCAGAATCACAACCGAACAAGGCAGAGAGTTCCAATCCGAATTGTTCAGTCAACTAAACAAAACTTTGGGTGTGCAACATTTTCGCACAACGGCCTACCACCCGCAGTCCAACGGATTGATAGAACGCTTTCATAAAACGTTCAAAGCTGCACTCAAATGCAAGCAAAATACAAATTGGTCAGCCGAATTACCAATGATAATGCTTGGCCTACGTTGTGTTTTTAAAGACGACATCAAGGCGACACCCACAGAAATGGTCTACGGAAAAACACTTCGCCTTCCATCGGAATTCTTCGTTGAAAGCAGAACATCAAACAATGATTTCATCAAAAATTTGTTTCATTTACAAAATAACAATTTCGTATAGCCGTCGCGATACAGAAAAGTTAAAACCTTTTTGGGTATCCGTTGTTCGTCCATACGATTCACGTCGCCAGCCCATTGCAGCTTCCGCAGTCTTATAATCCTTGAGACCTCCGGCTCGTCAAAAAATCATACAGCTCATGGTTGTATCGAATTCGCCATTGGTCCCCGTCTAGCTTCGCTCTGATTATTCGCCTCAGGACCCGTCGCTTAAAGGCGTTGAATATATTTGCGGATCTTGAGTTAGGGTCCATGTTTCACACCCATAGCATAACACAGGTCTTATCATAGATTTGTATACTTGGAGCTTTGTTTTCCTGTGTATGCAGCTGGTCTTCAAGATCGTCAAAACTGAATAAAATATTTTATTTGCGAGCTGTATTCTTCGGAGTATTTCGTCTCTTCCGTTGCCCGTTTTCGTTATTTTGGTGCCTAAATACACAAGTTCGCTAACATTTTCGATACTATATTCGCCAGGTGTGATATTTTGTGTACTTGAGGTATTTTTCCGCGACTGCGTCATGAGCTTCATTGATTTGTAGCCCTACTAGTTTTGCTTTGGTGTCGAGTTTCAGGAAGAGTTCTTTGGCAGTTGTTAATGACCGTGACAAAATGATTATGTCGTCCGCATAGGCTACTACTTGGCTCGACTTGAATAGTAATGTACCTCGCGTATCTACAGGTAGCTTTCTTATGACGTACTCTAGAGCCAAATTGAATAGCAATGGGGCCAGCCCATCTCCCTGCTTTAGTCCAATATTTGTGTCATAGGCATCGGTGAGTTGATGCGGACTTGGGAGGTCGTCGACATCATTGTCATTTTGGTAAGACGGACTAATTTGGCTGGGATACCAAAGCAAAGCATTGTTTAGTACAGTACGTTACGATCAATACTGTCGTATTCTTGCTTGAAGTCAACGAAAATTTGGTGAACGTCTATGTTGAACTCCCAGCACTTTTCAAGTACCTGCTTGACTGTAAACGATTGGTCTACCGTCGATCTGCCTGCTCTAAAACTAGCTTGATGCTCTCCAATAATACTGTTGGCGTATGATCCGATTTTATTTTCTAATATTTTAGAAAATATTTTGGACCAAGTAGTGATATGCCTCTATAATTTTCGCACTGTAACTTGTCACGTTTTTTGTGGATAGGGAATATAATTGATAGGCTCCACTCTTTCGGCGTATGTTCTTGTTGCCAAATGTACTGGATGACTTTGAGAATAGCTTAATGAACACTGCTCCCACCATATTTGATGAGCTCCACTGGAATCGCATCAATGCCCGGCGCTTTATTATTCTTTTGGGCTTTGATGGCGGAACAAACTTCATCCAGAGTTGGTGGGGCCAATCGACACTATCCGCAGACATCTATAGGCTCCGAAGTTCTGGAGCTGTGCGGAGGATTAAGGAGGTGCTTGCAATATGATGCCCATATTTCCTTAATCTTCGTTTCATCAGCGATGATATTGTCGATATCATTAATTAGGACTAATTCATTGTTATTAATCCTAATTAATTCATTTCATTAACCTTGCTCTTGCTATTCAATTTCATTAGTGCTAATCGCATCATAAATTCATTATCACTGTAGTCAGCAGTAGTCAGTTTTATTAATTCATTGATTTTGCTTATAATACAAATTTTGATTATGTTACAATTACGTTAGTTAAGTTTGAAATTAAGCAATTTTGTATTATAAAAGAAATCGAGTTTTAACGAATTCTCGTATTCGAAAGAAAAGCGTGGACCAAGCCTATTTTATTTTCCTGTAGTGAGGCTGCTGTGGAGCGTAATTAGCTGCTAATACTTTCGTCGAAAGTAACAATTGTGAACTTCTTGAACTGGCCAATCGGTGTTTTACTTATTGTACACAATATTCTATCCTCACTAACTGTTTCCTCGATTGTACATCAGAGAAGCATCAGATGGAACACTTAGTGCAAAGCATAGTATACTCAACTAGTACCCACACCTTTCATTTACCCTGTGGTGCACATTTTTTGAATTTTCCCAGGGCACGTCAGCTGATCCAGGGCATGACAGCTGATCCCATGTTTGGCGCGCTCAAGAAACAAAGCAAAATGCAAATGAAACTTCCGACGCACATGTTCTTTTACGCATTTCAGAACATAGGAGTGCTGCCAGATCCTAATAAAAAACTAAAGGATTGCATAGAACGAATTTGTTTTTCTGCAAAGTTATTGATTTCTTGAGATATGGTAATCCTGAAATGTCTCATCGAAGCATATGTTTATATTCGCGCCAATCCTCGCGTCAGCATTTACGTACCTACCTGCTACCGAAGATTTATGGCTCGCTGTTCGGCTTGTGTCCGGATTTTTCCGGAGGGTTGATGGAGTGTGGTTACTAGTTGAGTATACTATGGTGCAAAGTGAATTCAATATTCAATTTGGTGATTCACGAGAACTCTTCTCGAGCAAATTGTCTGTTCCTCACCAAGGAGTACGCAAGTATTTAAATGATTATATGAAAAATCAATGGGGTATTTAAGTGGCTTGACTTTTTAAATTGATTGAAGATTGTTTCTCATTGAGTATTTTCATTCTGACACTTCGTAAATGCTTCATGACAAAAAAACTCAAAAGTGTTTTCAAGCAAAACATTTAAAATGTTTTTAATTCAATTTACTTTTAACCCTCGACCCGTTGCATGGTGACTTCAAAAGCTCAGCTTTTGAAAAACAAATTATGCTTTTAAATCGACATTCTAGGTAGCTTTTTTGGGTTGGGAGGTGAATGCCATTCGTCCACTGAGTGTGAGGCTCTCATTTTAATACTAGCGAAGGTGCATAACATACTTCCGATTTGAAATGATACATGCGCGACAGATTGTGTACTTTTCTAGTTAAAATTTTGACATACACGAAAAATGTTACTGCGTGCTAAAAGAAATTTATTACAAAAAATAAATATTTCCATTCCTAAACTTTATTTAAGAGTAATAGCTAAGCGAATAGAATAGAATCTACGCGTCTACAATGTACAGGTTTCTCTATGGTTAGTTAGCCGGAAATTTCCGAGAAATAAATCATTCATTCCGTTCCTCATACATGTGATATCTTCTATCTGTGAACAAAAAATAAGGTGACATTTGAATTCAAACTGCGCGCGTCGAAGGATTTGGAGATTTTTTGTTTTTAGGTTGGTAGTACTGTCAGTGACACCTATGTCAAATTTACATGTCAAAATATTCATTAGTGTTTGAGATACGCGTCGTTTCCGGGATGGCCTTCAGTTCCGTCTTCGCTGCGGCTTGAATCTCCTCTATCGTATCAAAACGGTGTCCCCGGAGCGGTCTTTTGAGCTTGCCAAACAGCCAGAAGTCCCACGGCGCCAGATCAGGTGAATACGGTGGTTGCGGAACGATATGGGTTGAGTTTTTGGCGAAATGATCACGAATTACGGGTGCAGTATGGGATGGTGCATTAGCGTGGTGTAAAAACCAAGAAATGTTTCCAGAATTCCGGCCTTTTTAGGCGGATAGCGTTACGCAAACGACGCATAACGTTCAAATAATATTCCTTGCTGACTGTTTGGCCCGGCGGAAGGAATTCATAATGCACAACACCAGGATAATCGAAAAAGAGAAGAGGTTGATGGTCGCCCAGGACGCTCTTCGTCTTCGACACGTTCACGGCCGGCTTGGAACTCACTATACCACTTGTAAACATTTTTTTTTGGCAAAGCCTCATCACCAAAGGCTTTCCGCACCATCCTTAACGTAACCGCAGCAGAAAATTGATTGCGCAAAAACAAAGTTTAATGTAAATTCAACAAATTTCGACATCGCAAAAAACGAAAAACTCACTTTTAGCAGCTCACAAAACGACGCGTATCTCAAACACTAATGAATATTTTGACATGTAAATTTGACATAGATGTTACTGATAGTACTACCAACCAAAAAAAAAAAAAAAAATTCTCCAAATCCTTCGACGCGCGCAGTTTAAATTCAAATGTCAACTTATTTTTTGGACACAGTATAACGCAAGTATCTACTTTTCTTTGCTCCATACGTGCAGTATTGTTTTGTATAGCTGTTTATGTTACCAATTTACCTATTATTATGAGTGATAGTGAGGAAAACAGTGGCCGTTCTTCTAGTCTCAACTAGGCAAAAAAAAATACCTGAAAAAGGCAATTGAACAAGAAATAATTCGAGTAAGCAGGAGAGTGCTCCTACCTAACGGATTTGTAATCATTATAAAATTCGAAACAAGTTTCCTGTTGGTATGAATCGATAACTTGAATTATCCATTCATTACAGTTCTTGTATAAGAAATCGTTCAAATTTATCCAAAGATGCAGTTTCTTTCATAAGCCCTTAGGTTGTAGGCTGCACTTTTCACTACGATTGGAACGGTTGGTCCGGGTTTTCAAAATAATTAAAATTAGTGTGAGCGTTTTATTAACTCCTGTTGCCAGAAGAATATCATCCAGATAAATCAATATTTTTCCCCCATCGAGCACTTTCTTAAATAACTTCTGAAGGATTCCCTGAAATACAGAAGGAGCGTTGCGAAGACCGAAAGGCATCTTGTATCCTCGAACTGACCATGAGGTGTCACAAAGCTAGTATACTTGATGGAGCCTTCAGCCACTCTGACCTGGTGGAAGCCACTTCTAAGGTCAATACTTGTAAAATATTTTTTGTTTCTTAAAGTATCGATTAAATCCTCAATAATCGGTAACGGATAGTTATCACGCTTGATTATAGCGTTTATCTTTCGATAATCGACGCACATCCTTGTTTCATTGTTCTTTTCACGAACAAGAACTATCGTCGAAGAATAAGGCGAATCCCTTGGCCTAATAGTACCATTCGCTTACAGCCCATCAGTAATTTGTTTGACTTGCTGTTTTTCAAATATCGGCAATCTCCGAGGTAAGTGTGATATGATTTTCTTGGAAACAAGCCTAATATTCATTTCATAATTTACAGCCGAGGATCCACATTCACAACTGACATAATATTTTCTAAATAAATCATAAACCTCCGTTTCAACATCAAAAGGTAGCCTATCATTGATATCCAATTCATAATTGTTATCCTGCAATAAATTTTCGATTTCGATATTAAGAATGTTATGATCGTTGTCTGATATATGTATGCTACTTAACTTTTTATCAACTGAGCATATCTGACTAATTTTTAAATAGTCACGACCAAGTAGTACACTATGTGCCATTGTTCCATTTGGAACGACAAAAATTTAACATCGTAACGTTTGTTATTGAATTGAACGCTAGCCATACATAAACCTAGTATAGTTAGTTTAGTGTTGTGTCGTTCATTTGTATGTCGACAAATCGGGGCAATAAGCCTTCCTTTATTATGCTTATAGGACTTCCAGTGTCCACTAAACAGTTCGCAATTATCTTAAGTTCTCTAATAGATTAAAAGGATAGATCAGAATTAATTACAAAATCATTACCATCCCCAAAACGTTCAGATAACAGTTGTACGTTCGGTTTCGCTGGGCAATCTTTGATGAGATGGCCAGATTTTCCACATTTGAAGCAGGTCCCCTTCTCTCTCTTCGAGGTGGTTCTTAAATTCCATCCAAGTATTTGCCTCAGTTTCCGATGTGTGTCGCCATAATTTTGCACATCCCTTCAAACTAACTGTAGCATAATGAATTACCACATCCCCCGACCAATTGTCAATTGTCTTTAACTTTTCGATCTTCGACAGCCATAATTCGGAAGACACGCATGTCTCGCTGCTAGGGTCGAAACATGGAATAATTTCATTCAATTCTAACGGGTGGATGAGTTTTTCCTTAGCGGACTTATGTTCGGAGCTACTCAATAACTCATTTTCCCGTTTTATAAGCGCGTTCTCCCGTTCCATCAGCGATTTCTCACGCCTTAACAACTCGATTTCACTATCGACACTCATAACGGATGTAGATTCCACTAAACGTTTTTCAATGTTTTTTTCCACTCGCACTAATGCCTTGTTGTTTACACAGCCGCTGCAATTCCTTGCGACGCATGATCACCAAATCAAAAATCCAAAACTTCTTTCTTTTCTTCTGTTTCGCGCTACAGCCCCTCTCGGGCCTTCGCTTAGAGATTGTTAGAGTATCTCATTTTCATGACCGTATTGATTTTTTCGGAAGTTGATTTGGTCAGTACCATGCTCCCGTGCGTCTGCTTAGCTATGATATGATCTGATTAAATCAGTGCATATTACCACTGAGTGAACACTTGTAGTCTGTCCGAAAAATCCCCTGAGCTAAATCACGTTGTTCACAAACGAGATTTGAACCTGGGACCTTCGGTTTATGCGTCTCATGCTCTAACCACTAGACCACATAGACTACGAACCATAATTTAAGTTTTCTCGCAAACACAGTAAAAATTGTTCAAAACTATTTCACCGAAAAGGAATAATTGAAAACACAACCGCAAGCAATTTTTCCTATCCCACTTATGAGAATTTGTGAGCGTTTTATTAACTTCTAAAATTAAAACACGTCTTTTCGCTTTGACGATCCGATCATAAGTTCCTTTATTCGCACAAATACACAAACATAATAGAAGTTTCGTAAAGTAGGAAACCAATACATAAGTGCATAAATACATAGTAAGTGCATAAATGCATAAGTACATAAGTGTTGACATAATAAAACAAGTAAACAAGAGTTGCCAAAATAGAAATTTCGTAAAGCAGAAAATTAAAATTTTACTGGGAGGATGTTTACACGAGAAGGGGTGGACTCTCAATCCGTTTAGGAAAAAACGGTTTCCAAGAAAACTTCAGTTTTAATAAATTTAATTATTTGCTAAGACACAACAATTATGTAATTTAATATGACAAATTAAATATACACCATTGTAAGCACAAGACTCCGCTAGGTTAAGCTTCATTTTCGCGCAGCAATGATGAAAAATCATGGATCAATCGTCGGAAAACGTACGCACAATCCAGGGCACACAATCCGGAAAAATTCAAAACATGAAAATTACAGGGTGCGTACGATATTTGAGGACAACTTGAGAATTAATTAATTATTGTAAATATTCAATAAAATCTTCATTAGCAGCAATAACCTCTTCGATCCGGGTCCGGAAATGATTACATGCCCGCATCAAATGCTCCTTGTTCATATTGACCATAGCGGCATTAATAGCAGTCTTCAGCGAAGAAGTGGTATTATGAGGACGCTTATTGGTCTCACGCACAGCTACGCCCAATACGTAATAATCCAAAGGATTAAGGTCTGGGGAGCTAGGTGGCCACAGGTTCGGTGTTGTGTGGTCATGAAAATATTCGGCAATCCAATCTTGCGTCGCCATCGCTTTATGTGAAGAAGCAGAGTCTTGTTGAAAAATGTATGGTCTGCCTCCGCTTACATTGTCTATTCAGAGTTTCACCTCGATGTATGCAGCAGAGTTCACTCGAAGTCCTTGAGTAAAAAAAGTGTGGTGGCATAACATATCCTTCGTTGCTGACAACATCTAAAACCATAACAGTGGCTGAAAATTTTGTGTGCATAACAACAGGAACATCCGTAGGATTTGAACATAGCTATATGTCATTTCTGCGATTGGTCTTTTGATCTTGGTCAACATTTTTTTCGTCGGAAAAAAACCATAACATTTTGGGCGCCTCAGGGTGTTTGATTTTGTTCAAAAGACGTTTTGACCGGAGAACTCTCTGTTCCCGTGTTCGTTCCGACATGAACTGTCCTCTGCGTATCACGTAGACTTATACCGAAGGTCTTCGTGGACAACCCTACGAATAAGGCGCTCAGAAACATGAAGCTCACTCGCAAGGACCCTTATTGATTTTGAATGGTCCTCGTCTATGATCGCTTGCACTTGGTCTAAAAATTCTGCAGATCGGACAGTGTCAGAACGTTGTTCGTGCTTTTTGCGTTTCCAGCCGATTCTGTATCGCCTCCTGGTGCTTCCAATTCACGGCGAACCTTATGCACGAATGAACAACCGCAATTAAGAAAATTAGAGATCTCTAAATCTGTATAGCTCGCATATATAGTGACGATGACAGCATGTCTCTTCATTTCTTGAGTGATGTTGTAGTCCGCCATTTCTTACCTGAAAAGGAAAAAAAAATCGCGTTATAGTCGCATTTATGCATGTCCTCAAATACCGTACGCACCCGTATAATCCCGAGCTTCAAGAGTCGAGTTCTTGGAAGCGGAAATGCAAAAATCAGACAGCACCATGTTCACAAAGGAAGAAGAACTTTGATTACAAGATGTGTTAGCCAGAGTGTGAGCACAAAATCGTCTACACTTTTCTACGGCAACGCTTCCTTGATTTCGGCGAGTCAAATTTGGCTCCTCGGTCAACATGGATTCACTGTCGAGTGTAATTTTCTTCGTCATCGCCACTGGACTAAGCTCCTACTTGATGGCCATGGCATGCAAGGACACTAAATTCCAGCCGAGTTACAAAGTCGCCGTGAAACGGGACAATTGACAATTGGCTGATGACAAGAAAATAATTTACACGGAAAAAGACAAGCGTGTTCGGAGAAAGAAGATCGAAGTTGCTGACTACGAAGCAATCACTTTCATATTCTCTACAACAAATGCCTAATACTTGGAAGGTATCATTTTCATTACTTGCTTTTCTCAACCAGTCAAGCGTCGTAAAAGGAATCAAGATACATACCTTGATTTATGGCCCCGGATATCATGCAAATCTTCCTTTTTCATGATCCATCGCGGTTGTACGGCGACCAGCTGTTTTACGGGAGGCATGTTGATCTTCGTTTTTTGCATACCAACATTTTCGCTACTATCGAGGCACAGGAGAGAATTCAGCGAGCTGAACGAGAAAGCGCCAAATGTTACAACCTGCGACGACGAGCAGTGGTTTATCATATTGGAGATCGGATTCAGCCTCCATGGATTATGCGATTTCGGATGCCGCGAAAATCTTTTTGGCGAAGTTAGCTCCCAAGTATTTGGGTCCGTATTGGATAACCGTGAAGGCGTCCGGGTAGGTTTACAGACTTCGGGACGAGACGAAGACGCTGGAACACGGGACGTGAAGGAGCTCAAAACGTACATAGAATAGACGTAGTTGAATCTCGTCAATACAGATTGATTTCAAAGGAAATACATAATTATACATGAAGTTGAGGACAACACAAAAAATACAATGATTTAGTTAGTTGATGATCGAGCAGATGAAATTGCCGTTGAGGTGAACAACGTTCAGAAAAGGAGCTCACGTGTGAGTGAAAAATCAAAACAATTGAGTGGGACGAGGAAAAATACGGTGGTTTCAACATGGAAGATGGTTGGTCGGCGAAGTCGTGTATGAAGGAGCCGCTAGGCGGAGGAAATATACATAAGTCGATACTTTTGGCGCGCGTTTGTTCGGTTGATTCTGGATATTCTCCCGGTAGGCAGATGTGGTAGCGAGAAGAAGAAGATTATCGGAGGTGATAACGAAAAGTTTCCGGAAAGTAAATTGCGGAATCAAATTGAGTTGCGGAAATTTAGTAAGTTCCTGGAAGGTGGAAAAGGATCTAACCGGCACCTGGTGCAAAAGGGCCCCAAAGATTATAGGGTTTAGTGTAGGTAAACCGGGTAAATTAACGATCGCATGCGATAAATTTTGAAAATTTATATAATGTGTAACATATATAATATGAAGTTTATATAAAGTGTAATATTATGGAATTGATTTTGATCACGTAATAATAATGTTAACTGTACATTTATAGAAAACGGATTGAGTTTCTTGGTATTCTATCATTGACATAGTGAATGTGGAAAGTTCTGGCGAACTTAGTATGGACCGGGTGAATTCCAAGTCTGAAAAGAAGGCTTTTAGTGAGTTTTAGGTTTGGAGAAAGAATTTCGAATCGGTGGAGCCAGGCGATCCGGAAGTGTTCCGCGTCTTCTTTTTGAATTTCTGTTTTTACAGCGGTATAAAATAATTGAACCTTTTCAAGTGTTTAGTACAATGGTGCCAGTCGCCTTTGTGAAAGAACCACTTGTTTTTCACCCGGGTCATCTTGGCTATCAACGTGATAACACGTTTTCTTGACACAATGGAGATCTGCGATTCCAGCATATGAGGGCTGGTGCCAGCAAAACTGGGGTTTCGTCGAGGATGAAGAACACACCTTAGGGGCTGCCACAGCCCATCACCTACGGAGCAGCTCGAACACATGGTCCCGAGGTGTAAATTGGAGCCTTTTATGCATGTGGGAACATAAGTTCCATGTTGGGCGTGGTTTCACATGCATACAAAGATTCCAATTTACATGTCGGGACCATGCGATCGAGCTGCCCCGTGGAGGATGGACTGTGGCACCTCCTGAGGAGTGTCTGTCATCCTCTACGTAACCGCAGAACATATTCAAATTCAATGCTATTCCTCAAATGTTCATGAAAATCTGAAGAAAATAAGTGTGCCTAGATAGATTTGAAATATGTATCAACCATCAACACGTGCTATTGTTGTTGTAATTCCAAATTGAAATTGCTCTGACTCACTTGATCTGATTTCTATAAAATTTTACAAGCATAAGGTCCTTATATTAATCTGCATAACTTTAAAAGTTTGAGGTACCGTTTTCATTTTATGAGAGAAAATGCAAAATCCTCTCTGATTTTGCCACACAAATTGAGCTTTCTAGCTCTTATAGTTTCTGAGAAAAGTTGCTGTGACGCTCGGACAAACAGGATACGAAACTAGACCTTTGTAAAAAAAATTTAAGGTAATTCATAATCGCTCATAAAATTTTAGACCGCAGTGGTGAAAGGATCTGGATTTTAAGGACAGGCTTCTGCTAGGCGCCAATGATTCAAATAAAGCTAAGTGTGCATTTTGCCCGGGAACATCGATGATAGCTGAAATAACTAATTTGAAAATTCATACATCTACCAAAAAACATCTAAATAACAAACCTTGATCTAGGGGGAAAACGCAAAAATGAACATGGTTTGGATTCCAAAAAGGCGTAACATCACAAAATAAAAAAAAAGCACGTGTAGAAATTAAACTTGCTGCTTTTTTGCAAAGCATAACATTGCATTTTCGGTTGCTAACCATTTGATACCCTTATTAGTAGAAGATCTGACGGATTTTGAATTAATTAACCAAATAGAGCTCAAACGGACTAAGGTAACGGCAGTGGTAAAGAACATTCTTGGAGAAGGCTATAAAGCAATTTTAGCCCAAAAACTGCAAAAAAAAATTTCGATCATGACGGACGATTCATATTTTGATCAAGAAGCTCAAAAGATATGTAACACCTTTTTGGAAGCTGCACAAAGTTTTAAAGAAACAACCGATGCTGATTATATTCCCAGTCCCACAGCTAATGCTGAGAACTCATGCAGAACTCTTATCGATTCATTCGCCAGCCACAATGTCCCGTTGTAAAATGTTATAGGTTTTGCCTCAGATGGATGTTACGTCATGATGGATGAAAGACTCCGTAAAAAATAGATTTCAACGTGATTTTGAAGGAATCACAATACTGAATTTAATTTTTATTTTATTTTTATTTAGGCCCAGATCAACAGGAGTAATCCCTTTTACAGAGTTGGTACAAAAAAATAAAATATTAAAAAGTTAGGAATACATTAATTCGCAACCAAAAGAGACTAATGCGAATACAATTCTAAGACAAATTAAACAGTAGCAAAAAAAAATAATTAAGAAAATCCAAAAAGCAAAGATTTAAGTGAGTTCTTAAAAATTAAGAAAGCTGGAAGGAAAAGAACCAAGCCTAAGTTCATGGTGTACCCGGAGCAGCCACAACATAGTTGAATTATAGTATAATTCCGTTCTTGCAAAAGGTATACAAAGTCGAGAAGGAAGACGATTTAGTCTATCAGATTCCCTCCATCGTATATCATTTGCCAGTGGAGAATAAATCAGACGGTGGTGAAGTTTAAATAACAAACACTCATCTAAAAACGTACGTCGAGCTTCAAGTGAAGGAAGTTTTAATAGGACAAGACGTTCATTATAAACTCTGTAAGGCAGATTGAATTTGTAAAGCAAGCACCTTGTGAATTTTCGTTGAATACTTTCAAGATCTGCAACTAAGTAAGCATGGTGCGGAGACCAAATCTGAACAGAGTATTCCAGAATACTCCTGACCAGAGAAGTATATAATAGCAAGGCAGAGGATATTTCGCTAAAAATATTAATATGATGGAGAATGAATCCAGACAACCTAGCCGCTTTAGAAGTGACATGCGATACATGTTTATCAAACTTGAGTTGGGAATCAAAAACGACTCCCAGATCTTTCATTACAGACACCAATAGCAGAGGATGATTATTAATAGTATACGTAAAGGAAAGGAAATGAGGCTTGAGAGAATAACTCATAGCTTTACACTTGGAAACATTTAAGGGAAGTTTATTTGACTCACACCAGTTCCTTAAGACAACGAGGTCATCTTGCAAAGATCCATAATCTGATTGTGTATTAATACACCTATACAATTTTAAGTCATCTGCATAAAGAAGTGAGTTAGACTCAAATCTATGATAAATAGAAGAGGGCCTAAAATGGAGCCTTGAGGTACACCTGACGTTGGATAAAATGGTGGTGACACCACATTACGGAGGGATACCGGTTTGATAGAAAAGAGAAAATCCAGGATACAATGGGATAAGGGAAACCATAACATTTCAGCTTATTACAGAGAATATCATGCGGGACCATATCAAATGCCTTACTAAAGTCGGTGTATATAACATCAACTTGCGAGCGAGCATCAAATGATTTGGCGATAAAGTTAAAGAGTTCCAACAAGTTACTAGTCGTCGAACGCTGAGGAAGGAATCCGTGCTGCGATTGAGAACAAAACGGTAAAAAACAATTAAGGAGTCTAACATACATGATTTTTTCAAAGATTTTGGGGAAGCACGAAATAATGGAAATAGGGCGGTAGTTTTTCACAGATGATGCATCACCATCTTTCAGTATCGGTGTAATAAACGCAGACTTCCATGCAAATGGAAATGAGGCCTCTTCTAAGCTTATATTGAAGAGAATAGCAAGAGGAAGGGAAATGGCAGGAGCTAGTGATTTAACAAAAAAGCTAGAAACCCCATCAGGACCCGGACCCAAGCTTGCATCTAAATTAGAGATCACAAACTCAACATCACTAGGACAAATGGAGAAGGAAGACATGCACTGTGGATATGAAAAATCAGACTGGAACAAATTTGATACATTGGCGTTGTGGTAAATAGACGCGAAATATTGAGCAAAGAGCCCTACGATATCAACTGGTGTATCAGCACTAGAACCTTCATAATGCATCACATCAGGAACAGTGGACGATGTCCTCAAAGAGCGAATGTAAGACCAAAAAGGCTTAGGCATGTTAGCTTTTAATGATTTCTCAATAGAAAAGTAATAGTTTTTCATCGCAGTCTGAATCTCAAGTTTAGCCAAAGCTCGGAGTCTTGAAAATTCTGCATATGCTTCATTAGAGCCAGTCAATTTAAAAAATCGATGGGCTCTATCTTTAGATTTCAACGCAGCAAGAACTCTTCAAGTGAACCAAGGTGGTTGCGAAGACTCTGATCCACAGTAGACTGGAGTATTTCTGGCGATAAGACAATTCAAATAAGGGTGGAATTCATCAAGAGCAGAGTTAACGTCCAAATTAAGGAAAAATGAACACCAGTCAATAGAAGACAGACCCTCAGCAATGGCAGCATAATTAGCCTTACGAAAGTTATATTTACAAGGGAGCACATCATGCCTACGTTTTAACAAAGGGGAGCAGAACTCCATGCGCAGTGGTGGATGATGACCGTCTGCAGTCACATAGACGTTCACGGATAGAAATGACAGTGAAGTAGATGCAGCACTATTCGTAAAAATTAAGTCGAGAATGCGGTCGTTACTATTCAAAATTTGATTTAGTTGGGAAAGGGAACAATGGGACATAAAGGAGGAAAAAATAAATGAAAGACGATTGGAACTAATGATTTGTGCATAGTTAAGAGGATCGTAATCAATCTGAGGTGCATTAAAATCACCGCAAAGCAGAAGTCAATCTGAAGGGTATTTTCATAGCATAAAAGCCGACAGCTCATCAAGAAAAGTTTCAAAGAGAGCAAGTGAAGATTGACACGGTATATAAATAGATGCAATAAGCAGAAATGTGTTAGCCGTTATACGAAGTCTAACAATGACACATTGTACAGGACCAGATGGAAGAAAGTCATAGTAAGGCACACTAAAAATGATTTCTTTACACCAATAAGAACTCCACCACCAACTTATTTGCAACTAGAAAGCGAACAACGATCTTGTCTATAAATGTTATGAATTGGGGAGATATGAATATTAGAAACAGATTCATTCAACCATGTTTCCGTTAGGCAAAAACATCATCATTTGCGGTAATTATTGAAGCTGAAAGATCTTTAAGCTTGGTTCTCAATCCTCTTACATTTTGATAATAAATTGAGAAATGACTGTTCACATTTATCAACGGCGAAGACGCTTCTCTGGGCGCTCCAGCTCTAAAAAATTACGACGATCTCTGGTTAGCTTCTTGCAGCTGATGATGCATGAAGATGACCCCAGCTTCGATTTGATATAATCAGCAATATCATCGGGAGTAGTGTCATACTCCAAGCGAGAAATAAATACACTGAGAGGCGGTGATATTACGACCAAACGCCCCTTTTCTTTGGGTTTATAATTCGATGCAATCACAAGCCTAGAGCGCTGACCATCAGACTCCTTACTAGTACCTGGAAAGATATTTGATGGCGCATCACATGAATTTATACCTTTTAGTTGCGTAATCACAGGCGATGACAGATTGGAAGATGAGGCAGTATCTGATGCAGGATTTAATAAAAGGTTCCCATTAGTAGAACCATCTGCGACTAATGAGCCAGCAACTCCGGAACCGCAAGCAATGGGACTAACAACCAAGTTCGGGTCTGATGAAATGCTCGTGCTTTGCAGTCCACGATGATCATTAACGGAAGGTGAAGGAGAAGCAATTACAGCATCAACTAAAATGCATTCACTCTGCTGTTGATTATCTACAGGAGTGTTAACTGTAGCAGCCGAAGGAGGTGGATTTTGCAATACTCTAGAATTCTTCTTACTCCTAGTGATAACTGACGGCACACATGGCACTGGCTCTATCAGGTTCGATAAATCTTCAGGGACATGCAACGACTGCAATAACTTGGCAATGTCTTTTTTTGTATCTTTGAACTTTTTCTGTATGAAAAGGAAGTCTTCATTCAGCGTGCTAACAATCTCATTTGTCCTCTTCAATTTGTTGACATAAGTTGAAAGGGGAAGTCCACGGCATCTGACACAAAGCGAGAAAACTCCCGAACCAACAACTAACAATAGCATCAGCAATATGATCTGAAAGCTGTGCCCACTTAGCATGAAAGGAACACGCGCAGAAGCCCGAACATACAATAAAAGGAGTTTTATCAATTGTTTCAACACACTGTGAACCAGAACAAGATGGCATTTTAAGACTTTGCGTATAAAATAAGCAATTACAAATTCACTTCAGTATGGGTAGGTGAAAATAAAGTGTACCAAAATGCACAAAATAAATGAACTTCAAACAGTACAACACTAAAAATGAGCGAAAAAGCACTACATAGCTCAATCACGGCACTCTAGCACTAAATACCCACAGGCGGGTTCGTGTCCAAGTAGAGTTTAAAAATTGAACGACGAAACGATCACTGCCATGCAAAGCGAAGAAATCAACCACTAGATGGCACTCCACACCTGCCACCTCAACAAAAGAAAAATAATGAAAATGTCTTAAAATGCGAAAATGTTTAAACTAAAAATCCACGGTACAGCAACGCGGAATCGCACCACCACGAACACGATAGTCAATTTAACGCAATAAGGCACAAAACCCGAAAGCACACCACGAGCAAAAGTGCAAAAAATCACAAGAACCAAGCACCAATCAAAATGTTGCTGCGTTTGTCAAGCGGCTCATTTGTGTGCCAGCGAAGCATGTAAACAGCTTCTGAAAATGTAGAACAACTAGCTCGGTATATTTATAATTTTTTGAAACACAGTGGCAAACACCAATTAGGTGTTCGAAATTTCCAGGATGTGTAGAAGTGGAGTCACACAAGACGGCTTTCCTTGTCAGCAGTGATTGAAAGAATATTAGAGCAATGGGAAGCCCTACGTCTATTTTTTATCGACTTCACGACAAATCGAACACACAAAGCCAAAGCCGATGTGCAAAATTGAGCAGTATTTATTAGGACAAAAACTCAGTAACCCACTCGTCAAGCAATATTTTTCGTGTATTTCCCCTCGCTATGCGCCCCTTGAAGCAAAAAATTTCAGTTTATGACCTGTTTTGAATAACTCTTATCAATACCTTTCATTTATTAATACCCATATCGGCTACCCTTGATGAAATTTTTTTTTGGGGGCCACTCCCCTTGAATACCTTATAAAATTTTGTTGTAGTTGAGCTTTGAAGAGAGCACCACTTTGCACATACATACAAAATTTAAAGTTTCTAGCTTAAGAAGTTTGCGAGAAAAGTGCTGAGACACACGGACGGACGGATGGACAGATAGTCAGACACGACGCGATTTCAGTAGGTTTTTGTAAAATTATTTAACAAAACCGTAAAAACGATACACTCATAAAATGGAGGACCCTGTCTTATCGGAGCTACACGTTTTTAAACCAACATTAGCGCTCTCCTACTATTTCAGGAGCCGTTTCCCAACACTTATGCCTCTTATTGAAGTGGTTCCGCTTATAATTGAACCAGATGATCACACAAAAAACAAATAATATACGATCAATGGAGACGGCTGCCAAACGCACAAGCTCGGTTTCCTGAAGGATTAAATGAAATTAGTGAGCCAGATAAATTTTAGGCTCTTCTACTGAGAACTGAAGATTTTTCTGGGCTAGCTCTTTTTGCCCTTACTACACTGCCCCTTCCTCATGTCAATGTTGACTGCCAGTGAGTTTTCAGTAAGATTAGTTTAATCAAAATAGACATCAGAATCCGGCTGACTGTGGAAACTGTGAATGGGGCACTTCTTGCTGCAGAGAGCGTGCAAGGGCCAACGCGTACTGGAAACTGCGTCAATTTTAAACCGACGAAAGACATGTATAGCCGTATGACAAAGGAAAAATTATACGGCAACATAAAGAAGGATGATGTCAGTGAGGTTGAAGATCTACCTGATATTATATTTGGAGACGCGAATAAAATTTTATAGTTTAAGCAAATTTAGGTTAGATTTTGCCACTATTGAATGATCTGTGGAGGTCTTGTGGTCTCGGTCACGCCACTGATGGTGGACCAGAAACGAAAAACGCCTCAAAGTTACCAAAAATCTACCAAAAGAACGAAGAGGTTTTCCCCGATTATAAAGGGTTTCGCATAAGGGACACAACAATTTCGTATCTTTATATAAACGCACCCTTAAAGTTTTTTAATAAACCGTCAATGTCAAAACGTTAGCTAAGTCATTTTTATCATGGTAAAGATCACGAACCAGCAACGTTTGGAAATTGTTAAAAATTACTATTATGGAAAAATCATCTTCAGTGATTGTTAGTAAGCAAAATATGCGTTATTGGTCAACAACAAACCCATATGTACTTCTTGAGACACCATTGCACCTGCAAAAAATTTCTGTTTGCTGCGGTTTTCGTGGCGGGCCATATTTATTCGTGGATGAAAACCACCGTGGTGTTACCGTCAATGGAGAGCGCTATCGTGTTATACTGGAAGATTATTTGTGGCCAGAAGGGGATGTACATGACATCAACGATATGTAGTTTTAACAAGACGGTGCCACTAGCCACACAGCATACCTCACAATCGATCTATTGAAATTTATTTATTTATTGTTATGTCCTTAATGGAATATTCTATAAAAATATTTTTTCGTGTATCTGTGTAATATTATAAATCTCGTGAGCACAGTACTTTTTAATGTACAGTCGCCAGCACGTCAAATTTTACAAATCTGTAAAATTTCTTCAACCAATTTTAAACTTTATGTTACAATCTTTAGGTTCAAAATATATTGAGGAAATTTGATAGATTGTAGTAGTCTGATGTGACGGCTACCCTACATTCTCATTGAACTTCAATCAATTGTTTAAAATGGTGAGCGTGAATTTAGCAGATATGTTAAAATTAAAAAATTAACAACTCATAAAAGTAAAACAAACATAATTTTAAAAACTTACACTTATTTTTTTTTTAATTTTTTATATCAACATTTTATTTGTTCTATTAAAAATTTTATAAGTTAACAAATGTCTGCTAAATTTACACCCATTTAATAAATCTTATTTGGGTTTTATAGAATTTGATATGCTTGATGTATGTATGAGGTTTGAAAACCCATAATACGAGATTTTTAATTGTTTATGTAGGAGGAAAAAATTCTAATAGGTGAATGTGAAAGGCAGTCGGAAGCAAGCCATGTGTGGGAGAAGACGTACCACTTTAACCGCATTATCACTATGCCAAATTAATTTCCAAAAATATGTAATACAAACATTTAAATAAAAATTGATATTCATTTATAATTACACCCTTCTGTTTAAAATTTGCCACATTTATGCAGATTTTTACCCTTAATAATCTGAGAATTATAACTTTTGAATCACACCTCGTATCTAAGCGCTTGCATTCCCGATAAATTGGTATTATTCAATTTAGCACCGAATAACAATTTCAAATTACTCTGAACTGCTAAAAATTTGCTTTGAGCCGGAAATTGTTTAGATTCCTAACTAAAAATCAAACAATATTATTCATTTAACATGCAACTTTTCAAAGAACAACATCAAAATCATCAGCAAACATTAGTCAGTGACAACGACAACAGTTTATTTGCGGAATTCTTGAAAACAATTTAATCATACGTGATTTATAAATATCAATTTATCTGTCAACAAAAAAATTGTTTTTACAGCCATTTTCTCGCCATGCAACAAAAAGGAATTCAGAACGCCGCAAATAGTTTGTTTACAATATTTTTTTATTTATTTTTCTAATTTATTTTCCCTTCTGGTTGGCGCCGCTTCTACCATCTCAACAAACTCCATATTTAAAAATTCTCTCAAAATTATTTTGAAATTCATTGTGAATCGGTTTCCGTCTAAAAATAAATTTAGTTGCGAATCTTAAGTGAATGGTAGTGTCGTGTCGAGTTCACTGAGAAAGCTTTTCCACGTATCGCCATACAATATAAGATACGATCGATGCTAAGCGCGAAGCACGAGATTGTTACAAAAGTAAATTGATACGCAAATTGGATAATTACAATAGTCTCTTCGTACCGTGAAGAAGTGGGCTGGCGGGGAGTGGTGAGGAAGTGGAATATATAGAGCGGTGGGACATGTGTATTCCAAGTAGAAACAACGAACGGCAAATATAGGGCAAATATGAAAGTTGTATAATGTCTGCTTGCCGCTCGAGAGATGTATGGCTTCGTGCTATATGGGAGTGTGAATAGATATTATTGTCAGTACTCGTATGTTAGCACGGGCTTTTGTTGTAAATTCTATTATTGCTACGGAGACTGCTTGTTTGCGGTCACACAGTGATTTTCACCATAATAGACGTCTATGAAATGTCTGCTGGTGGCATAGATTTTCAATAAAGCCGTCAAAGGTCTCTTTTAACTTACACTTGACGTTTTAACTGCTTACAATTTATCCAATTACGTAAATTTATTTTCCTGATCATAATTGAAAAGTTTTCTTCAAAGACTAGGCTATTTCGATTTGAAAACTTTCCATGATGACAACTTTTTGGTTCGTTAGATTTTTTGCTGACCTTTTCTGAAACGTTTTCAAGTATCCTAGTCTTCATGTTTCAACAGCATCCTCATTAGAAGCAATATCCTTCTATTCAATCAAGTTCATATTTCATCATCAAGTTCAATAGCCATCCATGTCAAGAGCGAGCAAGGAAAAAATATCAATACTAATCATTTATCAAGCTCTCAAAGTGCGGAAGTCACATCAAAGGACGAAACATAAGTTTACAAACGAGGCGAACGGAAGGCCTACATTTCCTATGCGTTGTGTATCTTGTGATCCTTCCATCGGGTTGTTTTCAAATGCAAAATAACTCGATATTCATAGAAGCATTGTAGTCACTGTCGCAGGGTTCATAGACTTTAATTTTACGCTTGGCGTTAGCTTCCCCACTACTCAACACATTATACGCGACAATTCCTTTCATTTTTTCTCCGTTGGTCGCGTTTATTGATTAAATTTTCTTCCTTTTGCGATTTTTTCTTCATTCGCAGACAATGTTAACGTCTTACAGAGGGAAAAAATGAATAAAGTGGCCTTGCCTTGGCTTTTATTTGACTAGAACAAATAGTATGAATGCAAATTTAAGGAATTTATTTGTTGGTAGGATGTTACAGTGAGGGCAAAAAATTTGTTGAATGCAAAGCGCTTGGGCATCAAAAATTTATTCAAAACATATTTCAGCGGAAAAATAACAGAAACGTTGGACATAAAACAATGTTAACAGAACCTTGCCACGTTTTTATTGAGCTATGCACACTTTTAATAGCATTTTATAGCACTTTTGGGTAGTATAGGGTGATCCAACCAAAACGCACGATGTTAATTGTAAATAAAACAAAAAGTTTACAGAGAATTATGTTAAAATTTTTTATTATAACAGAAGGATCTATGACAATTATGCGTAAAACAAAATATTGCCCAAAGGCTGGCCACGGCTACGGTGGCATGCTTTTATCCGATGGTACATATTTTCAATGACTCTGAGACATAATTGAGATTCAATGTCGTAAATGTGCTGAATTATCTCATCCTTTAGCTCTTGAATTGTTTTTGTCTTATTGACGTACACTTTTTCTTTTAAATATCGCCAGAGAAAGAAGTCCAACGGTGTCAAATCACATGATCGTGGCGGCCAATTAACATTGCCACAACGTGAGATAACACGGCCATTGAAATTCTCTTGGCTGTGTGGCAAGTGGCACCATCCTGTGGAAACCACATATCGTCCAGGTCCATAACCTCAATTTCTGGCCGCAAGAAGTCCGTTATCGTCTCGCAATAGCGAACACCATTCACGGTAACTGCTTGGCCATCCTCATTTTCGAAGAAGTACGGACTGATGACGCCACCAGCCCATAAACCGCACCAACAGCCACTCTTTCTGGATGCATCGGCTTTTCAACAATCACTCGTGGATTCTCATTTGCCCAAATGCGGCAATTCTGCTTGTTAACGAATCCACTGAGGTGAAAGTGTGCCTCGTCGCTGAAGATGATTTTCTTTGTAAAGTCACCATTCCCTTTTGTCTGTTCAACCAACCATTTGGCGTATTGCCGACGCTTGAAATGGTCAGTAGGCGTCAGATCTTGAGTCAATGTAAGCGTGTGAATTCAAATCTTTATACATAATTCGCATCAGTGATGTTCGTGAGATGTTCAATTGTTGGTCACGACGACGAGTCGAGGTTAACGGCTCTTCTGCCACACTATCGCAAACAACAGTAATGTTTTCCGCAGAACGAACTGGGTGAGCATGCACACGTGATTTCAAATTTCCTACAGGCCCGGTTTGCTGAAATTTGCGCACGATTTTCCTGATTGTGGACACATTTGGTCGATTATACTGACCAAAAAAAGCAAGAAGTATACGAAATGCATTTTGATTTGAACGCCCATTTTTGTAAAAGGCTCCAACAACATTAACACACTGTTCAATTGCGTGCCTCTCCGTAGTCGAATTTGTCAAACACTGAAACAAAGAAATGTCAAATTAAGTTGGGCGAAAAACTTGACATTAAGGTGTGACTCACAATTAACATCGTGCATGATGGTTGGACCATCCTTTACATAATTATCTTTTAAACTAACAGCAATTATGGCTGCATAACTACTTCACAACATAAGTTAGAATTTTGGCAATCGGTTAATATGGATTTCTGACTTAAATCACACTGCTTCCTTTTAAATTTATACAATATACGAGTATGGATGCGAGGGCCACTACAAAAATTGTTTGTATGAAAATGCATTCGGTTTTTATCAAAAATGGTTTTATTGTTTTTCGAAAGTTCCCGTAAACATTTATGCAATCAAACCAATTTTCGAAGCAGTTTTCTCACTCCGATTGAGACACCTCCAAAACAGCTTCAACAACTGCTTCGGGCGTATAAAAACGTTCACCGTGCAATTTATTTTTGATATATGAGGACAAAATTAAATTGTTGGGTGCCAAATTATGGTTGTACGGGGGATGACCCACCAATTCGATGTATTGACCGGCCAAATAGGCGACTAGTCTAAGCTGATGTGTGAGAGCTCGCATTGTCATGATAGAATATGATTGGACTTCTCTTGTTCGGTTTTTTTATATATTGAAATGAAATGCTACATCAGAATATATGATATTTAGAGGTTAAGCTGAAATGTCAAAGAGCTAGTACGGCGTGATAAATGGTATGAGTCAGTCATATCAATCCGTCCGTCTCAATTAAAGAAAGTTGATATAAAATAGTTTTGCAAATTTCTCCGAAGACCTCCGGCAAATAAATGGTCGTGTTTCACTCGGAGTAGATCATCCAACGTTCCTGAACTAGAAGGGTGGTCACATGACCCGTTCGGCGGAAGAAAAGGACGACCATTTGCTTGGCAGTGCTACGTACACAAACAACTTTTGTTGGATTTGGCTCGTCTTCGAAAACCCATACGGACGATTACTGATTTGTTTCCGACTCATAGGTATAAATCCATAATTCGTCACCTGTGACAATCTTATTCACGTCGTTTGTTGCCCGCGATACTATTTTCCGATCATTTCTTTGCACCAATCGACGCGAGCCTTTTTTGAGCGATTGGCAAATTATGGGGGTGTTACAAACCAGTGTACCCTATGTATACTGGTAAGAACTGGGAGCTCAACTTGATGCGTATCCTATATACAACATCAACGCTCCCGGGGAAAGATCTCGCTGTAACACCACTTACCTGCTACTCTGGCCATCAAAACCAGAACACCAAAGGCGAGGGTTAACTTTAGAGAATGAATTTTATTACACTATCCATTTTTTAAACATTTAATTACAATTGAATTTATTAATTACATTTCCACTTAATTAATTATTTTAAACTTCTACCTATCAGCCAGCCTGAAGAGGGAACCAACTTGTCGTATTAATGGTTCGGGGTGGCCACACGGCGTGAAGCGCCAAAGGGCCGGTTGAGGATCTCGGCGCAAGCCAACACCTCACCCCTCACCATTTTGTCGGGGATTGGACAGCACTTTCAACTTAAACTTAAACGCGAGTACTTGCAACGATGTAGATAAAGAATGGGTAGCAGCACGCTCCCTTTTGGATTTGAACAAGACTCACTGGTATAAGACTGCCCAAGAACATTAAATACCATTCTTTCGTGAGCTTTGAACCTAAATTCTCTTTAAAGGTGCTGAGTAGCCGAACACGTGCGCTCTCGTTCCACGAAAGTTTTTCCTCCCCGCTTCGTCTCGCTTGCTCGGCTGGTGAATATCCGAAACTGGGGAAATTGAGCGAAAGAGTGTTTTTCGCTTAAGCTTTCGACTTCGAAAGAGTGCTTTCAGTTTAAGCTTCCGGCTTTCCCAAGATCTCTTGAGGTAAAATAGCGAAACTGGGGACATTGAGCGAAAGCGTGTTTATGCTGGAACTTTCGGTTTTCCTTTCCGCTTACCTCTCTTGGAAGCACCCCGTTCGTTCACGATGTGAATATCGTTGCGGGTTGAACTTTCTCGTTCACTTAACTGCTCGCTTATTTACTTGCGCATGTGTTTCCATGGCTAATTTTCATTGGCGAAGTGCGAGTACATAGGTATTGTTTGCTCGCTACTATTGCAGTAATGAAGCGGGAATATATCCGAGTATGTTTATGTGTTCACTCGCAACATTCCTCCGGCAGTTGAAAAAAGGATTTAGTGTACTTGGAGAGTACAATAAATCGTCGCTCTACTCCGGTGATCTGAATTACTTAATGTACCCCAATAGATTACGCTCACTCTTGGTTTTTCGCAATTTTTGTTGTTGGTTGAGTCTCGCTACATTCCTTTTTGTGCAAATCATTCGTACTTATATCTCGCGCTGTTATCGCCATTGGTATTGTCCACTGTACTTCTCGCAACTTATTATTAACCGTTGTTTTGCTGCTGATTTATGCGTAATTTACTAGATGCGAACGCGCCAATGTTATAATTCTATCCAATTGACGTTACTTAATATGTTGTTACAAGTCAACGTTAGAATTGTAAATTTCCACATTTATGAATTAATGAGTTAATATTTGGTTTGATAATATACAATGTTTTGTTTGATTCAATCATAAATTAATATAATAATATTTCGTTCGGTACCATAAGTTGATGCTAATTAATATGTATTAAATGTCAGTGTTGTATTTGCAAATTACTACAATCAAAAATTACTAAGTTAAGATTTGATTTGATACAATTATGTATCATATTTTCCTATTTTGTTTGGTACCTTGAGTTAATGTTAATTAATAAGTATTACATATCCATGTTGCTTTCATAAACTACTACAATTATAAATTAATAATTTGAAGTTTGATTTCATACAATGTTTTGTTTGATTTAATCACAAGTTACTGTAATGATGGATACAATGAGCTAAGATCCTGTTTGGTTTAATAATTTGTTTGCTTCAAACATTAAGATGTTACTATTTCATTTGATTCTATGCAATAATGGAATAGTGCTAAATTTGCTTCTGACGTAAATTACAGGATTATAGATTATTTCGTTTTACTATAATATTGAAAACCATACTGAACATATTTTTTCTGACCTTAAATTGTTTTTTCTTGACAATGAACTATTATTTTACAATCGAAAAATAGCGGACTACAATTTCTTCTTTTAATTGGTTTTACTTAATAATATGGTTACAACTTCTTTTAAGATTCATATTCAATGCCGATCATTTTTTTATATTTGGAAGTTAATGGTTTTCTCTTACTTTTAACATTACTTATCATCTTGAAATTTTTATTCTACTCGTATATTTTTTGGCTTTTAATTTCCTCATTTCTTTCAAATAGTATTAAAGTTCTCTTGCGTATATTCAAATATTTTTTAATTACTAATTAATTCGATGTTGCTTTTGGTTAGTGATTATTACTCGTATTAGGGTGTTACTATTTGTTTAGTACAGGTTTTAGTAAATTATAACAGTTAGCGTTAGTGAGGATTTAATGTGGACGGCTTTCAAAATAGTTTAAATGTGCAAAGAAATTCGTTTTTTATTCCATTCATGGTTTATTAATATTCTATTAAATTACTTTCATTAATGCTATAAAAAAGCTCTTTATGTAAGCTTCTGCTAGCATTTTATTAAATTGTGTATTGTGCGAATAGGTTAGTAGGGAAGTTTCAATAGGAAATATTGTTAAAGCTTTAGCGGTAATTTATTGCGAATAAGTTAATATGTAAACGGGGAATGAATATTTCACACGATCGTTACGTTCGGGCATTGCTTCGCTTCGGAAGAAGATTTGCCGAGAGAATAGCTTTCCATTTATGTAGCTTGGGAGTCGTCTTTGTTGTATTCCCAAGACTTTAGTATAAGCTATCTTGGCTTTATAGGGTGCGAGTGAGCGTGATAAATAAACTTTCCCCTTAATATGCATGGTTAATGGTGTTAATGGGAATGGGAGTCATGGATTGAAGGTTTATGTGATTGTTTTTGCTCGCCGCTAACGAGTTTTGAAGATATGATTAGCATTGCTTCTGCAATGATGCATGAGATAATTAAATGAAGCGATGTATTGTAGCTTTTACATGCGCTGATTGCTAGGAAGTATGTGAAGTATATGATGTGTATGTACTAATTCGTGGTTGGCTGGTAATTGCCTTGAAGAGCATTTGTTTTTAATTAAGTTGGCTTAATGCATTTCGTAGTGGGCAGGGCTTTTAATTCATCTATGCTATACGATTGTGTAGGAGGAAGAGCTTTTAAGGTATATGCATTTAATTGTCGTTTAATTGGCTTAAGTCGTAAATTACATACTTGTTTATTCATTTGTAGTTGTAAAAAGGGAGGGTTATTAGAAATGTATTCAGCAGTATGTGTAAATAGTTGTGGATTATTTATAAATCGGAATTATTATGTACGTTTTTTTATTAAGTATAGAAATGTTTAATGAGTTAATATGAATGAATTCGACCTTTTTCTCAAACTGAAATTAGAAGGAGCAATTCTGAGCTCTGGTGTATGCTTTTATTGATTTTAGTGAATTGTTAAATAGATATACTGCATTAAAAATATCTTGCGAGAAATTATTGCAAAAGATGATCGAAGCGACACAATCACTATATGGGCTTGGGAACATATAGTTTCGGTCTTCATTCAAGACCCTATATGTGTTCCGTCTAATTTTTCCCTAGCGTGTGTCTACTTAGTTTGGCATAATGCTGTCCTGGACCTTACTGGAAGACAGTACAGTGCCGTGCGAGGTCACTTCATTAGCCGTTAATAAATTTTTGATCTCGATCTTGAGAAAACGATTGTTTAAAGCATCTTAAAGTATATATTATAGCATTCTAAGAAGCTATTTGGTATTTTCGCCATATATAAAGTAAAGGGGTGGGAAATGGGTGGGTTTTGAATTGTCTTGCGCTTTCTACAGGGGTTTTATTTGTGACTTTTTTCTAATAGTTACCAGTTATATAATGTATTTATTGTGCAAGCAAACGTAGTGGCTTGTTTAAAGGGTACATGGTTGATAGCGTATTTGCAAATCATTTTACATCAACAGCTCAGAGGCTAAGATGGGATGGTAAATTGATGTCTGTTTTGTATATGACTTAATACTAAATGTAGCGTGTCTGCCGGAAGTTGAAGTCGCGCAGCTCAGAGGCTATTATTTGTTTTTTGTTGAGGACTTATAACTAAAAATAGCGTGTCCGCCGACAGCTTACGTCGACGGCTCAGAGGCTGTTGTGTAATCAACTGGTTTTCATTCCAGTGATCGTACAATTTAGACATCGAAATAGCGTGTCTGCTGATAGTTTTGCGAGGTTTTACCGACTTGACTGCCACTTTTCCCGTTTCCTTAACATTATGAATTTGGTGATTTGAGAGTGAATTGCAGTGGAACTTGAAAGAGATAATTGGTTTTGGGGTAAAACCGTTTGCATTGTTGTATTGTTCTAATAACTAAAATTCTGTTGGTTCAAAGTTCCCATTCTTAGATTTTTTCAGTGTAACTGGAAATTAAATTAGTTTCATGTTTATTTGCGTTGGAAAATTGCCGTTCTCATGTAAATTATTCTTTGTATTTGTGTAGCGCAGTTAATTTATTTAGTTTGCTCTTCCATGTTATTGCATTTAAAAATTATTACCCAAATATCTATCTATTCAATTTGCAGTTAAATGTTTGTTTTTATTTGCTCTTTTAATTGTGCTTCAGGTAATTTGAATGCTCATTCAATTCAAGAGATAAGACTTTAGTATGCATGTGGGTATGCGTATTTTCCAAGCAGTTGGAGTGATAGGTGGTATCATATTTCGAAAACAATGGACACGCGTTTGTTTGCTCGCTATTAAGTTTTCGTTTTGCTTATTTGTGTTTAATATTTACTTGTAATGTTTTGTGTTTTGCATGTTAGTTGACTGAAACTTTATATCTTCTATAAATTGTACGTTGGGTTTGAATGAGTTAGGAGTTAGTTTGAATGATGTTCAGATAAGAAAAATGAGATTTAAGATATATGAATGGCGGAGTAAATCAATGAAGAATTAAATGTTCAATATGACTATTTGATTTGAGGACTGATCTTATTTAATGGATAGTATGAGTAGGATTAATATTATATTTGAATATTGTTATTATATTTTGGTTACTAGAATGATCAATATTAGTATTTGAGTTTATTTTAAAGGCAGGCTGATTTAGTTTGATCACTAATATTCATACTTTCTTTTTGTTATTTAATTGATTGAAATAATTATTTGTTTTATTTTTGTTCTAAGAAGATTGATTTAGTTTTATGCACTGTATAAGTAGCACCATTATGAAGTGTGGATATTGATATTATATTTTTGTTTTTTAAATGATCAAAATTATTATTTGATTTTTTTTTTGGAAAGCTGATCTAGTTTGATGAACAGTATGAGTAGCAATGGTGTCTTACAGGAGTTGACTGGTTTGAGATATCGGCTGGGTGAATAGATTTTTCAGCCCATTTAAATTTGCTACAAAGTGCACTACACTGTGGTCTCTGCAAAACCGATATCCTACCGGCTGCGCCAATTTTGTTACAAACCAGTGTACCCTATGTATACTGGTAAGAACTGGGAGCTCAACTTGATGCGTATCCTATATACAACATCAACGCTCCCGGGGAAAGATCTCGCTGTAACACCACTTACCTGCTACTCTGGCCATCAAAACCAGAACACCAAAGGCGAGGGTTAACTTTAGAGAATGAATTTTATTACACTATCCATTTTTTAAACATTTAATTACAATTGAATTTATTAATTACATTTCCACTTAATTAATTATTTTAAACTTCTACCTATCAGCCAGCCTGAAGAGGGAACCAACTTGTCGTATTAATGGTTCGGGGTGGCCACACGGCGTGAAGCGCCAAAGGGCCGGTTGAGGATCTCGGCGCAAGCCAACACCTCACCCCTCACCATTTTGTCGGGGATTGGACAGCACTTTCAACTTAAACTTAAACGCGAGTACTTGCAACGATGTAGATAAAGAATGGGTAGCAGCACGCTCCCTTTTGGATTTGAACAAGACTCACTGGTATAAGACTGCCCAAGAACATTAAATACCATTCTTTCGTGAGCTTTCAACCTAAATTCTCTTTAAAGGTGCTGAGTAGCCGAACACGTGCGCTCTCGTTCCACGAAAGTTTTTCCTCCCCGCTTCGTCTCGCTTGCTCGGCTGGTGAATATCCGAAACTGGGGAAATTGAGCGAAAGAGTGTTTTTCGCTTAAGCTTTCGACTTCGAAAGAGTGCTTTCAGTTTAAGCTTCCGGCTTTCCCAAGATCTCTTGAGGTAAAATAGCGAAACTGGGGACATTGAGCGAAAGCGTGTTTATGCTGGAACTTTCGGTTTTCCTTTCCGCTTACCTCTCTTGGAAGCACCCCGTTCGTTCACGATGTGAATATCGTTGCGGGTTGAACTTTCTCGTTCACTTAACTGCTCGCTTATTTACTTGCGCATGTGTTTCCATGGCTAATTTTCATTGGCGAAGTGCGAGTACATAGGTATTGTTTGCTCGCTACTATTGCAGTAATGAAGCGGGAATATATCCGAGTATGTTTATGTGTTCACTCGCAACAGGGGATCCAACGCGAACATAACAATCCTCTTTTATGGCCAAGTGTTCATGCAATACCAAATATGTGGCCGGGAGAGAATTGCCTAAGGATTTCTCTATCTGATTGCGTGTCACATGACGACCTTGCATAATAAGTTTGACATCGATGTTTTCTGGCACAACGCCCGTTTTTGGACGACTTTCACGAAATACATCCTTGAGCAAACGACATCCACGTTTGAATTCGTTAAACCAGATATACATTGTCTCTGTGTGGGGCTTTTGGTCCCCATCGGACTCGCCCTTAGGCGGCGGATATAGAGTGACCTAGCCCGCGAATATGTGGGAAATAAAATACCACTTGTGGACCAAAATCGACTAAATCGAAGCGCTGACAAAGCTCCACTTAGCATTTACCAGTCATGTAACCAGGACAACAGCCTCGGATTGGATTGGATAAACGACAACGACTATCGCAACGTACGAGTATAAACGACTATTCTTTGGAATTTGGAATGTTCGATCATTAAACAGACCAGGTGCACTGCGACTTCTGGATGTAATAAGGAAATAAAAATCAACATCCTTGCAGCACAAGATGACACGGTGGAGAAACATTTGACGTGCAGACGCGCACCGTGTTTAAAAGCGGTGTTAAGAATAATGCTGAAACAAAAACATGAAACATATCACCAACAAGCGCTAATACATCATTTGCTTTCGGAACCTCAAATGCGTCCCAACATAACATCGCCCAACAGTAGCAGGTCAACAACCATCCAACAATAAACCAATTGATCATCGATCGGATCAATCAGCAAATTCCAACAGAGAAGTGCCCAACAGATCAACATTGGGGTGAATGGTTGCATTCTGCAAATCAGCAAATATATGCAACCTAAATGGAATTTGCTGAGCGTTTGGGTGAATGATTGAACTTGCATACCAGAATGAAATGTAAGCTAATGAAATTTTATCTATAAAAATTACTGTAAAAATACAATAAAGTTTCTGTGATCAATAGAAGTTGAACAAGGGAGTTTCATTTCACATTTAAACATTACAGCCGCTTCAAGAAGCAATTTTTCATTTCCAGAACATTGGCCGTCGAGCCGGATATCGCAGGACTTAGAAAGGAACTCCTCTCGAAGAACCTCAAGGTTCTTCAAATCAGGATACCGTAGAAGGAGCAAGTTGACACTCATCCCTGAAGCCATCACAGGACTTCTGCCGTTCAAGGAATCCCAGGGTACAATCAAGTAGTGGTGCTTGGTTTCATTTAGAGCATTCGCCGCAAGACATTCATCCCAGCTCAATTCGTCAAAGACTTGCGTTGCAGGATATTTTGCTGTGTGTGTTGGCGCAGGAACTCACCAAGAGGTCTCAAGGACACGAGTATACGTGAAGACAATCAAAGACATGGCCAACCCAGCAGCATCACAAAAATTAAGCTTCGATAGCATCGCCCGTGTTGTGATAAATTTTAAAAAAAAAACGGTTTTAGCCGACACTCTCTAGCCTTATTTTGAAGCGAGTCTAGCCCGCCTGGAAGAGAAATTGAGAGCTTGCGAAGAGATGCATGCGAAGGCCCACGCAGAGCTAAGAGAAAAAGGCGACCATGGGCTCATAGCCAAATACAACGAAGAGTATGCTTACATCGAAGATCTTGTCCTGGACCATCAAACCATTTTCAAGGAAGGGATCTACAAGTTCAGGCTATTGGGTCAGAACAGTTGCAATTATCTAACACTGCCAGCGAAGGGTTGCGACTGAAGCGAGTCAAAATCTCTGTTTTTGATGGGAACTACGGTAGCTGGATCTCTTTGCGAGACATTTTCAAAAGCATGGTTCTCAAGAACATCTGCGACAGGTGGAAGCTTGAGTACCTCAATCGACTACAAGAAAGGCCAAAATGGATGACCCAATCTTCAAGCAGGGGAACTCGTCCTCGTGAAAAATGACAATTTTCCATCAACTCACTGGTATCTTGGAAGAGTGATAGAAGTACACCCTGGACCTGACGGATTAGTACGTGTTGCTTCTGTCAAATTCCATGGCAGAGTAACAAGGCGGCCCGTCACTCAGATTTGTCGTCTGCCATTTGGCAACACAAACCGAGAGGAACCAGTCGAAACATCGAAACAATCACCACAAGCAATAGCGTGTTTAACAACTACGAGGAGAACAAAACGCAAAAGAACCAAAATAGCGCCAATCTTGGACACATGGTCGGAATATTTAGCTATACACTCAAACCAACCCCAACCCGTACCACCAGCGATCACCCCCTAAGAAGCCTCGAATCACGATATCAGCATCCAACCTGCTCGTTTCTCTACTAGTAATTATTTGTGCACTTTTAAAAATAAGCTGTAATGTGACAGTAACGCAATTGTCACCCGGTGTCTATATTGAATACCTCGGGACTGCTCGAATTCACAGAGGAGCCTTAGAAATGCAGCTTAAATTACCATAGGACAACTAAAGGCATGACCAGGCCAATGTGGAAGCTATCGTCGCCAAATGCCACGATTTCTGTGAAGCCAGTTCAAGTCCTTCAACCGAAATTGGATGTTCGGAGCTTGGGCAACATCTCGAGGAATACAAGGATGAGATTCTTCACAAAACGTTCACGTTAAGATTGGTACACAAAAAAAACGACGACGAGTTGTATTGGGGAATTTAATGACAGCAATTTTTGGCGTAATTGACGAAGGCTTTCAGAGAATCAAAGGAAAATTATCCGTTCTATAACCAGTCAATCAAAATTAATACTCTGAACCACTAAAACGCTAAACAGCACGACGGGAAGGATCAACACACAGCTGCAACGATTCCAGAGTCGACTTCAACGTGCTTAGACTTAGATTATGAACTGGGCGTAATGACCTGCTAAGAGGCAATGCTTAGGCACTTTTTGGACCTTGCAAAATATGTGACTATAATAACATTTTAGGTATACCGAGTGGCTTAGTGGTTAGAGCATTAAGCCCGTAACCCGAAGGTCTCTGGTTCAAGTCTCGTTGGGATCAACGAGATTTAGTTCGAGTGGTTCTTCGGACAAACTATAAGCCTGTTCAGTTATGATACGTGCTGGGTTAAAATCTCAAACGTATCACAGCTGCGTGGACGGACACACGGCCAAAGCGTGATAATGATCATATCACCTTGTGGAGTGCCGATACATTCGATTATGACAATGAGATACTCTAACTATCTCTAAGCGAAGGCCCGAAAGGGGCTGTAGGGCTACAAAGAAGAAGAATAACATTTTAAACCTTGTTAGGATAATGCTTCGACCATGAATTTGATGTGATTTTTTTACTAAGAAATGCAGATATCTTCTAGCACGAACCGGTTCATATTGTCAAGGAGAACATAAAGAAACCCAAGTTCTCATAGAAAGCAACTTCTTTATATACGCAACCAGATAGATCAACTTTCAATAAGAGCCTAACAAACTGCGAGACCTGAAAATCTCTCAGTTGGGGAGATTTTCCAAAAATGGGCAATTGCTTGACCCAGAACCGATTCTTATATCTAAAAGACCAAAAACCAGCAACGTACAAATTTTTACACTGAGTCTTACATACTTGCTAAGCAATAAATGTCAACTCTGACAGTCTTTCGTGGTAGAGAGAGTCCATCGTAAAACTTTGAAGGGGTTCAGGAATAAGGGAAATTTAGTTAAAAGAAGCAATCATTGAAGTTTATGTACGTAGCTGTTGAATTGACTTATATGAATATTTTTTTTTTCAAAAATTGTGAAGGAAGAAAATATCAGATAAATCACACTATTGACACACACGGGTGATGACGACCACTACGCTTAGAGGTGAGAGAATCATTTCAAATTTATTCTTAGTATGCAAACTCAATATGTTTTTGCAACTACGCATTGTAAGTCAATTGTCTGTGCTAAACATTTTAATGATCACTCGACCCTTCTTACATTAACTTAATGCAAATGCATACAGCAGTCATAATAATTCAAGAGGTATCCTTTCGTAAATATTTTGTGTCATAAAAACTTCTGCCAGAAGCTTTTCCCCCCGTTACTTTCTAGGCAAATGTTTCAGCGCTTTGGCAACCCTGTAAAGGGATGAATATGTCCTGGAAATTGTTGAGAATCCATATTGGTTATGCAGGAACAGATGCTGGTACGATGCTTCTTGTGATCTCAGATGCCTATAATAATTCAAAAGGTTCCATTCGATAATATTTTGTCTTAAAAATTTTTGCCAGAAGCTTTTCCCTCCGTTACTTTCTAGGCAAATGTTTCAGCGCTCCGACAACCCTTTAAAGGGATGAATACGTCCTGGAAATTATTGAGAATCCATATTGATTATGCTGGAACAGGCGCTGGTACGATGCTTTTTGTGATCCCAGATGCCTACCAAATATGGATCGAAGTGAAGGTTACTGATTCCTCTGTCATAATCGAGTCTTGAGGAGCTACTTAGCACTTCTAAGGTTCCACCTAATGTCGTCTATAGCAAGATTTTTTTTACTAGATACAATTCAAGTGTCCTTAAAAACGTTGGTATCAATTTTTGCACGTACGCAAGGCCATATTACCCTTCTTTTGGGGGATAGTCTGAAAGTAATGCTGAATTCGAAATGAGTTGCAAGCGATGACCACCTTCAAAGATATACTTGTATATCGGAGAATGTGAATAAATTACCACATCGTTATCATGCGGCTTCGTATTCAGTAATGGACCAGCACATATCGTCTGTTTTCCTTAGTCACATGCTGCAGACCAGCACAAATTCATCGTGAAGCAGTTCTTCGGCTTTAAACTGTTGCTTTGCACGCTCCAGCCAGATCACTATATTTCATGTCGTAAAAAAAAACACCCTAGGATAGATAAATGGGTCTTTGGCATATACCTCACAGACCTGACGCGCCTTTGCGATTTACACTGCGATCTGCACTTCATTGGGAAGAAGTTAAGGGCCTTATTGACTAAATGTGCCTTATTTTGCATTTCGAATACACTTACATTGAACAACCAAAGCCTCAGATAAATGGCACGCTTGAGCATATAGACATCTATCGACGACTCAAAATGACGCAACTGCAAGCCATCTCGATCTCAAGAGCAAGAAACGGAAAATAAGTACATTGTCGTTTCCACCAAACAGGAAACCGAACTAACTATCGTATCGAGAAATAAGTATAAGGCAAGACAGTTTTTGCCGACTCCACCAAGTCGTGTACCAAAAATAATTTGTGGATCCGGGCCAGTCAGAATTGCACACGTCTCCAAGCCGCTCCGCCAGAGTATTTTTTTTTTTGTATTTTGGAGGTGAATGCCATTTACGCACAGAGTGTGGGACTCCCATGCTCGCAAGAAGGCGAGTGGACTAACCACTAAACACCTCCCCTGTAAACCTGAGAACCCAGCCTGGAACCGTTTGACACATTACTTCGGGCCAGGTCTCGTTTTGTTACGCCGTGAGGCGTCTTCAAGCTGGGGTATCCCTTTCCTAGCGGGATGGGAGAGGGGAAGAGGAAATGCCAGAAGAGCGATCCCCCAGCTCCAGCGCCCCCGGCTGCTGTGAGTCCTTTTTATATTTTAGGACTGCCCAAGAATAATGTGCCACCTGGTTCCATTTGTCAACCGATTCGAGCATCACCGTGACTATATTATCCGGGGTGAGCTCTCCCGTCTCCCTGTAGAGGTCCCTTCGCAGCCTGACCCATTTTGTGCCCGCAAAAAATGTGTGGCAGGCATTGTTCTCCTTCCCTGGGCAAAACCGACAATCGGGGGACCGTGACTTACCAATCTTGTGCAGGTAAGCCTGAAAACACCCATGCCCGCTCAAAAGCTGGGTCAGATAGAAGTAAGTCTCACCATGCCTTCGATTTAGCTACGGTCTCACATCCGGGATGAGGCGGACAGTCCACCTTCCCTTCGTGCGATTCACCCAAGACTGCTGCCAATCGTTAAGCAAGCGCTGTCTCTCCTCGAGGACAACCATCTCTCTTGGATCCTCGTTTCGGCGCAGGTAAATACTGCGGCGCTCTCTAGCAAGGAGGGCGACAAGTATCACGCCTGCAATAACTCTCACCGCCGAACCAGAGACTGTCGGATACTAAGATGAAATCATCAGTGCTCCTCTTCTCTGTACCTGTGCCAAACGTTTTCGGTATACCTCCTTACTGAGAGCGTCGCCCCATACTTCTGCTCTGTACAGTAGCGCTGAGCCTACAGCGCTCATCATGTGGCGTCTTCTTGACGGACTGGGTCCCCATACGTTGGCCATAAGTCGACTCAGAGCCGATATTCCCGAAGCAGCCTTCTCACCCGTTTCCCTGATTTGCTCAGAGATACTCATCTTCGAATTGATCAATAGCCCCAGGTACTTCACCGATGGCTTCAATTCGATTCGCATATCTCCAATACTGATCATCCTTAGTCTAGGGATTCTCTTTTTTGTCAAGATGACCACTTCGGTTTTCTCCAGTGCTAAACTGAACCCGCGAGCAGTCATCCAGTCACTCACTCGGCGAATTAGTATACCTAGCCTAAGTTGCGCCTGTTCAACGGTGCGTCCAGCGACCAGAGCCACAACATCATCTGCATAGCCGATCAAGCGCGACTCATCTGGCATCTTGAGTCTCAGTAGCCCGTCGTAAGGCACGTTCTAGAGATCCGGACGATGGATAGATCCCTGGGCAACACCTAATGTAATTTCCATCCTTCGTTGACCCGGTGTCGTATCGTAGAGCAGGCTTCGGTCCTTTAAGTAGTTCCTCAAAAGCCGCATTAAATATTCTGGAACTTGAAAAGGGCGAATCCAGAATATCTACCCACCTAGCGGAGTTGAAGGCGTTCCTGACGTCGAGTGTCACCAACAGGACGATCCGTCGCTTGGTGCGACTATATGCCTCTGTCTTTTGGGCCGCGTTCACCACCTCTGCAATCGCATCAATGGTAGAACGTCCTGCTCTAAAGCCATGCTGCCGAAGAGATAGGTCTCTAGCAGCACGAATCGCGTCAGTGAGTCTTCCCTTGATGAGTTTCTCTAGCACTTTCCCGGTCGTATCTAGCATACATAACGGGCGGTATACAGACGGCGATTCAGGGTTTCCTTTCCCCTTGCTGATCAGCACGAGCCTCGCCACCTTCCATCGTACCGGGAAAACACCGTCCCGAAGGCAAGCGTTGAATGTGCTGAGCAGCAAGTCAGGACAACGGTAAGAGACAAGCCGCAACAAGCTAAAATTGTCGTTACACGAGAAGTGTTCCAAAAGGATTGAACTGCATTCAAAGGCCGGGAGAAAAAACTATAGTAAAGTCACTTGAGTTGAAGCTTTCTTTCATTAGAAAAATGAAAATTCTCTTAAAAGCATAGATAATATTATACAAATTCATGTCAAATTTGCAAGAAAATTTGTGTAAATGGTTCCAAAGAAGGAAGAAACCTAAATTCGAATATTTCATATTTGGATAATGAGAGATTTCCTTTTTTGTTTTTTTTTTCTCAATAACACTCTTTGGCCGTGCATCCTTCCACCCAGCTTCGATAAGTTCTGATTTTAAACCAGCATGTATCATAACTGATCGAACTTATAGTCAACCCGTAGAATTGCTCGAAACAAATCTCGTAGTCATCAACCGGATTCGAACCAGGGACCTTCGACTTACACAGAAGAGATTTCATATTCATGTGCCTGTCTTTTGTTCCGTGAGGTGCGAGATCGATTTGTGTATTTGTCCAACATAAATTAAAATCTAAAGCTGTGATTTCATAATCAAGTGCAACAAATAACTACACCACTAAGTGTTTGTAACAAACATAAAGTTGCCTTTATCTAAATTTTGCAATTGAACATAAATTTTGATTTGTTTTTGCAGACACAAAACTGACCAAACGTGTATAGTATTTACTCGATTTTCTGCAGTTTGGCACAATATTTTCTTACCCATCTCATAGGAACCCTTACCACTACTTGTCTTATTTTGAATTTTTGGTATTGAATTTAGGATTTTTTCTCTTAGCATAAACAAGAGTCCCTCATTTCTCTTCAAAGTAAATACGGGACCATAGGGATTACTTTTTAGCTTTTCTCAAAACGAATGCAATTTGCATTCTACATAACTAAGTCAGTTTTTAGGGCAAACAATCTTTCTGTTTAAAAACTCCACAAAGCTTAATAAGAACATTTTATCCTAACACTGTACAAAGCCAACATTCAACATCAAAGACCCATTTATCGATTCTCCAGAATGGATCCAACGAATTCACATTCAAATGGGTTTTACTTTCGTCGTCAGCAAACAGTTGCCCGCACAGAAACTGTGAATTAATTTTCCAAATGAATTCCTAAGGCAATGTTGTAGGATTCGCCAAATGGCATTTACAAAGATGTAACGTTTCGACAGTTTTGAACCGAAAAGGAAAATAGTCACGGTACGTACGGCGGTGTCGGTTAATAGGGTTTGGTCTCGGAATGAAGATGGTAGGTTGGTTGGCCTGAAGCTTTGTCTTGACTTTCCTTTGACGTTGTGCAGTTGCTTGCTGTATTATAGCGATCATAAGGACTATGACGACTAAATACATTACGTACGAGTACAATGCGAACCGTATATATGAGTATGAGCAACGTCTAGAGTCGGTGACTTAACCTTTTTTCCACAATTCCTGTTATACTCTATAGTTAGGTTGTTCTATACATGTTTGGTATGTCAAGCATTTTATCTATGCAGATGAAGTCACAGAATTTTTTCCATAATGGCCCAACGACGACGGCGAAGTCGAAGGAAACCGTAAAAAAGGAAGAGAACGTGACATCCTCAACCCGACGACAAGATTGCAAAGTTGATTGTTTAGAAAATGCTGGAAATGAGAACGACGGCAGGAAGATGTGCAAGGATACATGTACGGGGCATCCTGTCGTCTTGTATCTGTCTGTCACTTTCTAGGGAAATTATTTCACTTTATTGTGTTTGCTTGACGCAATATTAAATACATTTGAATAGGCATGCAAAAAACGGGTTCTTTTACGTTCCATTCTGGATATAGACATAAGTCAGGGATTTTCTAAGATTACTGAATGTGCAGTTCAAAAGGGGGTTTGGAATCAGCATAATATAAGGAGTATTGAAAATGGATTCCACACTAAATTGTATATAATTGCGGTAGCATGCCTGTGAGATCGTTTTTAAAGCATGTTAATTTATAGCCTTTACTCGTGAAACATATTTCAATCTACAATACACTGGTTTCAAATTTAGTCTCGTTCGAAGTGAAGTCAAATTTTGAAACGAAAAACGGCTTTTAAACCTAATTAGTATTCTTTAGTTGGTTGTTTGAATATTAATCTTCTACACTTTAATTGAATTGTTGAGTCTCCAATAAAACGTTTGATTTTTTTAGTGTGAAATCTCGTCTTTCCGTAAAGTTTCAATATATCGTGAGTATGACCAATGGCAATCACACTCTTGCTCTCCTAAATTTACCGGCTTTTTTTTAAAAAGATTTATGAAAATTACAACGAAAAACAGATTCAAAATAAGTTTGAGAGCGTTGTCAATTCTAAATTACTTCCAAGAAATGTCAGCTTCTGCTGGTGCTGGTGTACATCAGACAAAATAATACTGTTGAAGGAAAAGAAACCCAACCTAGTTTAAGTGAAAAAAGGTTAAAAGTTTACAGAACTAATCAATTTTAAAAGAACTTATTTTTAAATAGAGGTAAGTGATTAAAGAAAAAAATCATGGATTGCGAGACTAATACTGTAACACGTAGAACGCAAGGAGTCTCTAGAGATATTAATAATAATCAGCTACATGAATCGACTTAATCCATGCCAACATTATCCAGGGGCCTCATTACAAATCATAACACCACCTCCGCACCACAGGTCAAAGCTTTCTTCTTCTTCTTGGCCTTCGATTGTTGCAAATAGCGCTTCCAACTGTCTCGGTCTATTGACCGCGTCCTCCAATTTCGAAATCCGAGGAGCGATGAACTGTCTTCGTCGACAGAGCAAGACCAGCGTTTCCTCGCTTCTCCACTGGTCTTCGGCTATCAGTTCTCCCAAAGGAAAACTTTTTTGGGTATCCGTTGTTCGTCCATACGATTCATATGGCCAGCCCATTGCAGCTTCCACAGTCCTACAATCGTTGAAACCTCCGACTCTTCAAAAATTTCATACAGCTCATGGTGGTATCGAATTCGTCATTGGTCCTCGTCTAGCTTTGCTCGGATCTTTCGCCTCAAATCCAGTCGCTCAAAGGCGTTCAATATATTTTCGGATGCTTGTGTTAGGGTCCATGTTTGACACCCATAGGAGCTTTGTTTTCCTGTGTATGCAGCTGGCCTTCAAGATCATCAAAACTGAATAAAATATTTTATTTGCAAACTGCATTCTTCGGCGTATTTCGTCTCTTTCATTACTGGTTCTCGTTATTTTGGCGCCTAAATACACAAATTCGCTCACATTTTCGCGACAGTATTCGCCAAGTGTGATATTTTGTGTACTTTAGGTATTTTTCCTCGACTGCGTCATTGATTTGTTGCCCTACTAGTATAGCTTCGCTGTCAAGTTTCTTTGGCAGTTGTTAATTAACGTGGCAAAATGTTGATGCCGTCCGCATAGGCTACTACTTGGCTCGACTTGTGTAGTAATGTACCTGGTATATCGACAGGTAGCTTCTTTCTGATGTACTCCAGAGCAAAATTGAATAGCAAAGGGGCCAGCCCATCTCCCTGTTTTAGTCCGATATTTGTTTCCAAGGCATCGGTGAGTTGGTTATCCATGCGGACTTAGGAGATCATCGACGTCATTGTCATTTTGGTAAGACGGACTAATTTGGCTGGTATGCCAAAGCAAAGCATTATTCGGTACAGTACAATTCAATACTGTCGTATGCTTGCGTAAAGTCAACGATAATTTTGTTTGGGTCTATGTTGAACTTCCAGCATTTCTCAAGTACCTGCTGGGCTATGAATAATTGGTCGATCTACCTGCTCTAAAACTACCTTAATACTCCCAAATAATACTGTTGGCGTATGATCCGATTTTATTTTCTATGATCTTTGAAAATATTTTTTACGCCGTACAAAGTAGTGATATGCCTCTATAATTTTCGCACTGTAGCTTGTCACTTATTTTGTGGAAAGGGAATATAATTTATTGGCTCCACTCTTTCGGCATGTGTTCTCGTTGCCAAATGTGCTGGATGACTTTATGAATAGCTTTATGAACACTGCTCCCACCATATTTGATGAGCTCCACTGGAATCTCATCGATGCCCGGTGCTTTATTATTCTTTTGGGCTTTGATGATGGAACAAACTTCATCGAGAGAGGGTGGGCCAATGGAAGCTCTACGCAGACATCTTTTGGCTCCGATGCTCTGGAGCAGTGCGGAGGATTAAGGAGGTTCTTGAAATATGATGCCCATCTTTCCTAAATCTTGGTTTAATCAGCGATATTGTCGATGACATCACGACAGAGCGTGGTTTTGAGCTGATAACCACATTTCAGGCTTTTCACTACTTTGTATGCTTTTCTTGTGTAGTTGCTCGCTAGACTCACGTCGATACTTCTCAATTGGTCGTCGTAGTATTTCCTTTTCTTGATTCTAATTATCTTATTCGCTACTCTTCTGAGATTTTCAAAATGTTCTCTCTTCGTCCTAGTTTTCCTACCAACATAACCTTAGTACGCCTGATTCATTTTGTCGAACGCATTCTGGCACTCACTATCGAACTAATCATTTCTCATACGCCGGGCTTGATGTCCGATCGTCTGTTCTGCCACGGTATTAAACGCTGGGTCAAGTATATCGAGCGAAGGGACGATTATGTTGAGAAAAAAATCGCCACTTTTCCGAAATGTGTGTTTTTCTTTTGCCTACTATCTCAGCTATCTCGCGACCCTTCAATCAACGGTCTGCGAAAAACAAAGTTAATTTTTGAAACCTGTTTATCGATTCTCTTCGATGAAGAATTTAGTTGCTGGTAAATTTTAAGAAGCAGTTCATTATTGCCACTTACATTATTCATATTATTTACATTGTTGTCTGCTGGTCCTCTAGCAGCAAGCGCAAATGACACCCCGGGCTTGAAGAAGTTGGTAGGTGTCACACTGCGGTGTACTTGAGTTTGTTTTCGTGTAAATTTTACTTTTGCATCTTGATTCCGGGGGCATCCTCGATATGATGCTAGATGACCAAAGACACCGCAGTTCACACAATATAGGTTTTCTTTTGGCTATGAGGCGCTGAGGACATCTTCTTGATCAGGTTCCTGTTACGGTTTCTTTGATTTTTTGCCTCCGGTTGCTATTGACTTTACTTCTTTTTCTTTCTTAGTGGTTTTTTTTTCCTTTGTTGAACATTAATTTGCCAACTAGCTCTTCTAGCGACTGGATCCTAAGCCTGAGTTCCTCATTTTCTCTCTAATACTTCTCGTTAGCTTTGACTAGTTACTCGATTTCAACGGCTGATAAAATTGTGATAACCTTGATCCCGCGGATCGATATTCCGCCGAGATCTATCGCCCCTATATTTAAATGTCCCAACCAGCTGATAAGGTTGTGTGACAGATATCTACAACCTACGCCACTGACATCGACGGGTGTTGAGCGAACTAAACGAAAACCAACAAATCTCTACACCCTACGCCACTAATATCAACGGGTGTTGAGCGAACTAAAAAGAAAACTGATAGCTGGCGGCGACTGCACCGGGACGTGGGTGAGAAGAGCATTAAACGGCGGTCGTGTGTTTACTTATTGTCGAGATGTGTGAAGTACTTGAGACGACTTTCCGAAATTTTCGCCATTAAAACTTTTACAGTACTTATTTAAATACGTGACAAAGCAGCCGCCATAATGTATAGTTGTTATTTCAAGTTAAAATAGTTAGTGCCGGCGAGTGCAAAGGTGAACAAATTGATTGATTTGCAAAGTGTGTGTGCCGCGGAAAGTGCGGTTCGTGCAGAAGGCGACGAATTGTGTTGAAAGTGGTTTTCCCGAGGGAGTCTGAGCACAGGGTCCTGCGGTGCTAAGTGTCATTGCATGCATCTTTATCTTGCATGCTTGCTTCCCTGTTGCGGAAGGGACGGCGGTCCCCAAACTCTTACGTTCGCACGCATCATCCCAAGGAAAATTTCGCGAATCACCGCGTCTCGAATGGTTATCATAACACATGTTGCGATAAAATAATCGTAAAAATTGCGATTATAAAGGGTAATGGCGGCCTCAACTCAAGGAGAAATTCAAGTGGGTTCCGGTCACCAGGTAAACGACGTCTATGTACGTTACTCACAAAATCACGGTAACCAATTCAAAAGCGAAACTTCCCGATTTTAATCCAATTTGAAGTCTTCCCGTTGATAAAGAATCTGAACGAGAATTGGAAGATCCCCAAGGGAGTCCTGGTGTTGTTCTCGATAGGGATCTTTTGATGTATTTACGTGCAGCCCGGTCAATGGTAGCATTTTAAGGAATGTGTCATGGTGGTCTTGAAGATAAAATGCTCTTACTCTTGATATGCTACATGATTCAGGCTACGACCCTGGTAAAGCACTTCAAGCGTTAGTAAAGTGCCCTGTGACAAAAGCAATCGACAAGATATAATACATCGTTCAATAAGTCCCGAGACTAACCCAGAGATGGTGCTAGTAGTACCAAACTGGCCATGTTTCCATAGAGTGCAAACCTTTGCATGAAACGTGTAAAAATTTCACGTCGATCGGATCACAGACAGCAGTTATCGAGGTTAGAGTAAAGTAACTTTGTAATTTGTTTGAAAAATGGAAAAAAGCGAGTTTCGCGTGTTGATAAAACATTGTTTTTTAATGGTTAAAAACACTGTAGAAGCCCAGCAATGGCTTAAAAAACATTACCCAGACTCCTCTCCATCGAAACCAACGATTTTTGGTTGGTATGCTGAGTTTAAACGTGGTCGTACGGACACAAACGATGCGGAACGTTCGGGTAGGCCATTGGAAGCCGTTACACAGGAAAATGTGAGTGAAGTGTTAAAAATTGTAATGAAAAATCGCAAAGTGAAGGTCCGTGAGATTGCAGAAATGATACAGATATCATCTGGAAGCGTATTTACAATCCTTCATGAAAAATTTAGCATGAAAAATGTTTTTTCCAAGTGGGTGCCGCGATTGCACCAATGCACCATGCCACAAGTCCATGAAAACAATGGCAAAATTGAACGAATTGGGCTTTGATTTGCTTCCCCACCCCCCGTATTCGCCAGATTTAGCCCCCAGCGACTACTGATCTCAAAAAAATGCTCCAGGGAAAAAAATTTGGCTCGAATGAGGAGGTCAGTTTGCCGAAACCGAAGCCTATTTTGAAGCAACGGATAAATCCTTCTATAAACTGGTATAGAAATGTTGGAAAGCCGTTGGAAAGATTGTATCACCATAAAAGGAGATTATATTGATGATTAAAAAGGATTTTTGAAAAAATGTTGGTTTTGTTGTTAGTCTCGAGACTTATTGAACGATGTATTAAAAGGAATAGGACAATTTGAGACGGATTTCTTCCGTATACATAAAGATAATTGCACGTTGTGGAGCAACCAGACTAGTAAGTGTCGCAGTTACACGAAAAAAAGTTACGATTTTCAAATTTTTAACTCTGTAGCTGTCTGGCGCACTGACAGTGGGGAAACTTTGGTGCGGAGTGGATGAAAAATCTCTTGTGAATAAGTAGACGAGCGGATGGAAGTTATAGAGGAAAAGAATGAGATAATCGGCAAAAGGTTAATTTCAGAACTAACCATTTTTCATGGCCACTGTGAAAACATCTTGTTTGAAGAATCGCCAGGTTTTATTTGGTACTATCGTAGGGGCTATGGACCATGCTAAGAAAATTGAGTTTTATGGCAGCCAATTGGGTAGATCAACTAAAAAATCATCTTTACCGACTGCGAACAACTTCAAACTGTGGTAGGAATGGGAGGAAGTAATGCAGATAAGTATCCTAATTACTCTCAGTATGATGTGCAGGTCGATTTTGCATAACAGCTACAATGTGATATGATCGGAATTCACCGAATTAAATATTGAACGGCCTTTAGGGTTTTCAACAAAGGGTTGAAGCTGGTAGGGACGTTTGCTTAGCGCCATATAGGCCGATTTGTTATTATTTACTTTGATACACATATAACAATAGATATTCATTGTTTTACTAAGCGTCCTAAGTGTGCGACGCTGAGCTTTGGATCAAGGCTACAGAAGGAAATGAATAAAGTTGTACTTATCTTTTTATTTTCAAGTCATTAATTATGTAAGTTTAGTTATCTTTCTGATACATGATATTGTATCGGGTATAACTTTTTGAGGGAATGTAATTATCTATGGTTTTGGTAGCCTGTCTAATTGTTAAATATCTCATATCATTTTTCTATTTTGCTAGCTATTCGTATATAGCACTTTCTGGCATATCACAAATATTTGAATGCTTCCCTGTAAATGCTATCCATAACAGATGGGGTGTTGGTTCTGTAGATTTTATTGTGAGGTTGGTGCCTGGGGACGCGTGAATGCGCTGGAAGGCTAGCGTTGCGGTGTCGTGGGGCGAGTTTTTTGCCCTAGCATAAGGACCCAATGCAAAAAAATCACGCATTCACGAATTAAACAGGTCAACTGGTGTCGAGGCCGGGTAACCTACTAAGGGTTGAAATGCTTATTCAAAGAACAAATTGGGCCGGGCAAAAACGGACGGACTTGCGGAGACTTCGTTGCTACCGACGATACTTATGGACCACAATCAAGAGTGGGGCATCCAGGTGGAAGCGGTGCCCCCCCGCACCCTCCCAACCGGACCAAGATCCAAACGTAAACGTGGCCATGGATTTCCCATTTGAGTGAAAAATTCATACAATAGTACTTTGTATGACTCTTTCCCTCAATTGAGAAATACAAACGTAACCGATTTATATAGCACGCGAGCAGAAGGCCACTCTACCCGGCAAGAGCTCCTGTTAACAACTAAAAAACGGAGGAGCGCGCCCGATGGCTAGCCCATGCTAGTGGAGGAGCCTGCCATCGATGTCAGGTCGAGAGAAATGGAACGACCGTCGGGCAAGGTTTAACAATTCATTTTATTCAATCTTTCAATTGCAACTAATACTAACAAAAGAGGACTTACAAGTTTTTCGATATTCGATCTGACATGAAATTATGTGAAAGTGAAATACACGAATACGATAAGAAAAACGTTTTTCTTACTTAGTAGACTTTGCTTTTATTTAACAACAATAATCACATCTATGTATTAGTAATTTAGTGAAATTAAATTGTGTTCAGTATCCTCTAAAGTTTCGATGGAAACATGCATTTTATTTACTTAAAGTCAGCTAGTTCACTTCCAAATATAAGTGTTGGATTTCTATATAATTGGGTATTTAACTCCTTCGATCCTCTCATGCCGTGGTAGACAAACAGAAAACACAAATACAATTCCAAGGTATAATTAGCGATTTCCTGCCTGAGAGTTAATTTTTACCAATTTGAATTATAAATTTTCGCAATCAGTGGTCTTAACGCCACTAAGTTTCATTTAAAAAAAAGTTTATTCGAGTACCGTCACATATACGCAAATACACGCTTTCGGTATCTGACGACAGAGCAATCACGCATTACCGAAATCACAATGGGTTTTGTAATAAAAATTGAACGCTAGTTATAGTTATGAACTCCAGCAAACGCTTCGCTCTAATACATGTACTTGGTAAGGTTATACAAGTGTGGTTGACTTCTCCTTTCTAACTAATTGCGTTGCTGTGCCTTGCTTGATTTTGAGAAGACCATATTCTCAGCCAAAACGATAATACGAACCATTCATCGCAATGCAAGAAACTGAAGCGAGTTTAGGGCTAAAGACGTGAAAAATCCACGAGACGACGATATTGATTTATTTCCTTAGACAAGTGTGCCAATCGCATCACGTGGACATAAACAACGCGGTTTCGGCTTCCGAATTGACGGCTTCGAACATGACCGCCCTCGCTAAGCACTTCTCCCAATGACATTCTACAGCAAAATTTAATTAAAATCACTCACCAGCTCTCGTTGAAAGCGCGACTGGGACCACGATGCATTACATCATGTCTCCATTTACGTCAAGACTCACCGAATTTGAAAATTTACTTTTCAAGTTCACTAAGAAATTAACTTCGAATTGTTTTGTTAATTCACTGCCCGTGTTCACAGAGCAAATTCAACAATTCCAATAAATAATGACGGCACGACAGTCACTCTTTACACACACTCTTATGGAAGGCGCTCGACGAACGTTTTCATTCTCGGGTCGGGTATTTTTGGGACCACCCTCGTATCAATGCATCTTCGATCCGATTGCTTTTCTTGAAATGTTAATGGGAAGAAAAGGAACACATTTTGTTGAAATTCTGTTAATGGGTAGGTATTTTCGGGAAAATTGAATCTTTCTAACGATATCATTTTCACTCGTTATAATGACTTATCACAAAGAATTTGGAGGCAACCACGAATCCAACTTCGAATGGATTTCACGAGTGGGGTGTCGAGATCCTATATGCTGAACGGAAGACAAATCGAGCCGCAAATTTTCACCTTCAAAGGGGTGCTCCTGAACATTTCACGCAGTAAACCAATCAATTTTTACAACACATATGTACGTTTTATAAACTTTAAAACGATTATGGAATCTTATAATGTAATTTCCTAAATACTCCCGACTTTAAAACGCGGCCAAGAAAATCTGCCAATCGTTTTTCGCGTCTTCCCCATGGCATATCAAAACCCTCGATCCTTCACAAAACTTGTCCTTCTTCTTTCGCATCAGTTGCTCACTCAGCCGCGTGCGATTGCCTTCGGTAATGTAATACACCGTTGGGGTGCACTAAATCAGTGTAGCCCGGTTCAAAATTATAATTGGCATTTAATAATAATAGGAAAGAAAACTATTTTACAAATTACGATTATGAATGGTAATAATTTAATATTTTTCTAAATCTGCCATTTAAATTATGAATAGGAGATAGGAAGGCTTTCAAGCAGTTTGCTTGTGTGACTGCTCGATTACTCCAGGGCAGCTAATTTTCTCGCGATCCCAAGGCGACAAGGCTTGCGGAACAGGAGCTGAAGGATATTCAGTTGGAGAATCGATTGTCTTCGGGGTCGGAACACGGAGTGGGACGATTGAAGAAAACGATTAACGGACGAACAGACTGACACGTATATTTACGTTTTGCTGGAAGAATGTAAACTTTGCACGTGGTTGAAACTGAGTACGGACGGACAAAATAGACGTATATGAGTATATGTAACTATCGACGCAGGTCTTTTGCGTGACATACCCCGACTTGTTTTCCCGATAGGGCGGTGAGGAGGTACGATTGGGTCCTGCAACCTTCTGTAAACGGCGGCTCTTCAGGAAACGCCGGTCTAGTTTGGCGTTGTAATGCCCAGCGGTGTCGCTCTGACGGAAACTGCGATGAAAAACCTCATCCCCTTCTTTAAAATCGGAAGGTCGAGACCTGAGGTTGTAATGCGCCTCATTTGCACGTCGTGCGGCCTTTATCTTCCGTCCAAATTGTTGGCGGAGGTCTCCTAAACGCTCGTGGCGCTCCAGCGCAACGACGGGATCTTCCAAACACCTCAATTGCCGTAGTAGCCTGAATGATTTACCGTGGCAAATCGTGTGCTGTCCGAAGGCGGCAAAGTAAGGCGAGACACCAGTGACGGAATGATAAGACGCCTAACAATGTGCGATTCAAACGTTCAGACGCGTTAGAATGAGGAGGGTGTATGCGCGTCAGTTGGTGTTCGACACCGTACTGTTCGAGTAGGCCCTTAAACTGCCGAGATCGGAACTGTACTCTGTTGTCTGTGTACACACTTTCTGGTACCCCGAACACGTGGAAAACTCTACTCTCTAAAAATTTCACGATGGATGGAGTCGTGAATAGGTTCCACCAGTGGGAATTTCGAGAGCTTGGCTAACACACCGATAGCTCCGATGTGTCCCATAGAAGAACGAGGATATGGACCAAGTAGATCTATGTACAGACGTTGGAATACGCGCTCCAGAACGTTGAGTTGACTCATAGGAGGTCGAAGAGGCTGGTTGAGAGCTTTAGTGCCTTTACATGTCTCACAGGCGCTCACGTAGTCTTTAACCTGGGATGACATTTTAGGCCAAAAGAAGTACTTCTTAAGTCGCCGAAGCGTCCGACCATAACAACCGTCGCCACTTAAAGGATGGTCGTGTGCCCGAAGGATCAAGTTGTGAGTCATTTCCTCCGGTACCCAGAGTTTCCAGGACTCTTCTTCCTACCATGGATCACCAGTGGCGTATTCATTTCGTCGATAAACGTAGCCGCCTATCACTTTCATGTCAGGCAACTGTGTTTGTTGGATGACGATGGTTTGCCTCAACTTTTTGTAGCTGTCTGACTCAAGATGTGGGCTGACTAAATCTATCTTAATGGGGTCCTCATCATTCACTGTCAATTCTGCTCCTTCGGGTGAAAACATTCGCGAGAGAGTATCGGGTACGATGTTCTGAGTCCCTTTTCGGTGTTTGATGGAAAATTTGACCCCTTGCAGTTTAAGAGCCCATCGGGCCAGGCGTCCATGTAAGTCCGCTTGGTTCATCAGCCATTGTAGCCAAGCGTAGTCTGTAATGATATTAAACTGGTGGCCTTCGATGTACGCTCAGAATTTCTTTACAGTCATCACCGCTGCCAAACATTCTTGTTCGGATACGGTGTAGTTTCTTTGGGCCGAGTTCAGCTTATTGGACATGAAAGCAATGGGAGCTTCCTCTCCCTCTTCGGTCAATTGCACAAGCACGGCTCCCACTCCACGTTGACTTGCGTCACAATGGATGGAGAAGGGCTTCTTAAAGTCGGGGCTGTGCAAGACTGGAGCAGATGTTAAGGCTTGTTTTAGCTCTTCAAATGCCTTTCGACTGAGCTCGGTCCAAATTAACTTCACTTTCCGGAGCATGTCCGACAGAGGCGCTGAAACTGTTGCGTAATTCCGACGAACATTCGGTACCAACCACACTCCAATGAAACGTCGTAGCTGCTTAACAGTTTTCGGTAAGGGAAACTCATCAATCACCCGTGTTTTGTCCGGATCCGTTTTGATAGTACCATGTCCAATCACATGTCCTAGGTATCGAGCTTCGTTCATTACAAACTTACTTTTCTGGACGTTGATGATGAGTCCTGCGTTGCTGATATGCAGGGCTACTTCTTGTAAGAGTAGGAGGTGTTGGTCAAACGTTGCCGTGATGAGTAGAAGATCATCCAGATACACGAACACTTGATGTTTCACATGAGGTGGAATTACTTTGTCCATCAGCCGGGTCATCGTTTGCGGAGCGTTACACAGGCCAAAAAGCATTGTTACGACCTGGTATAATGGTCGTCCGGGCACTGTGAAAGCGGTCTTATTCCTCGACCCTTCATCGAGAGGAATTTGCCAGAATGCATCTTTTAGGTCGAGACTGGTAATGTAGTTTGCTTTCGGCAATCTCCCCAATATTATATCGATAAATGGAAGAGGGTCAGCGTCTTTTACGGTCACTGCATTGACTTTCCGGGCATCTAGACAAAGACGGAGTTTTACCTGGCTTTTCCACCAAGGTTACCGGTGAGGACCATGCGCTTTGAGGCTCCTCTATAACCCCCAACTCGAGCATCCTGTCCAACTCTGCGTGCACTAGCTTTTCCATGGCCGAAAAGATGGCATAATGTCTCCGCTTTATTGCCCTACTATCGCCAACATCGATGACATGTGAGACCAGAGTGGTGCGACCAAGGCCTTGCGTAGCGTAAGATGAAAAGCCAGCGATGCATGCTTCCAGACGTTGTCGTTGGTTAGGTGTTAATTCATGCCTGTCGGGCACAGAAGCGAGTTCGTTGACATATCTAGTATTCAAGAGTGCGTCGGTGAATATGTCTAGGGCCAAACCAAATTGGAGGACGGAATCGACGCCAAGGTACACGTTCTGAGTCAGAGAAGGGATAATGAGGAAGGTAATATCCTTAGTTTGACCTCGGAACGTCACGGATGTGGTCAATCTACTCTGGATAGAATGCTTGGTGCCATCTGCCGTGCTGATTTCAGAGCGCCAGGGCTTAATCAAGGTAGGATGTTGGTGGAGTACCTTTGAGCCGAAGCTCGAGGCAAGGCAGCTGATACTTGCACCCGTGTCATTCAGTGTAATAGCGATTTCGCCCAACACTTTGATTGGGGCAGGTGCGCACTCTCTTGCAGAAACTCCGTGAACGACGAGTTGACCATTTTACTTTGCACGAGCGAGAGCTGACTTCTTCGAAGCAAAGATACGCTCTCGAGCCGCACGGTATTCCTGCAGTCGAACATGATATGGCTTTCTTACGCGAATTCGTGGCTGCCGTGGTTCTTCAGGCAGTAACTGCGGTGGTCGCTTCAACCGTGTCGTTGGAGAGGCTTCCGGGAGAGAGGGAACCTCCGCAGTCATAATTGTCAAGGCTGGTGTTTTATCGTCAACAATGGGGTTTTCAGTAGGCTGGCAGCCTACTGTGGGGCTTTGGAGTACCACTGAGGTGGTCGGGTACTCGCTCGTCCGTTTTTTGATGTGGCACAATCTGGGCAATCCGGGAAATAGCTCACCGCATCCGTAGCAGAAAACCGTACGCTCTGCCCGACATGCAATAAACCGATGTCCGGTTTGCTTGCAGTTCCAGCAGGTCGTGAGGTTCCCCACCGCGGCTACCGTAAGCTCGTCTGACCTCATGTTGGTATCCTCAAGATATGGAATGTTGGGCTCTTGTGCCACTTCCGCAATTTCACGCCGCGGACCCGTTCTCGCTAGCATGTATGACCGTTCTCGGAGGTGTTCCTCGACTCCCTCCTGTCGACTGACGGCTCTTAGCAACGATTCCATATCCTGAGGGTCTAAGTTCGCGACATGGCGGTGAAATTCCGGCCTCAAGTTCCGTTTTAACACCCGCAGCAGTTGTGTTTGCGTCATCGGCTCGGCCAGCTGGTCGTTTAAGCGTAGGATATCGGCTCGGTACTTATGGAAGGGCTCATCGGGACGTTGCCATCTGGCATGGATCTTGTCCAAAACCCTCTCGTCCATATTGACTGTGGGATACTCCATACGGAGTACCTCCTTCAACCGTGACCAGCGTAGAGATAGTGGAGTAGAATGTATTCGCCAGTATGTTTCCAGCGCTGCTCCCCTAAACAGCATCAGCAAGTAGATGGCCAGCGCCGTGTGGTCTCCTGTCAACATCTGTTCTATCAGGGACTCCGCCCAACAAGTGAAGACCTCTACGTTCATGGCGTTTGGCTCCCCGCTAAAATGCAGATTCCAGCCCTGGAAGATGCTGGGGATATGCTTCGGCTTCAACATATAAGGTTGCTGCGGCGGAGCCACTGGACCTCGAGTCGGTGGTTGTACTTGGCTAAGTCGTGGCGGAAGATCCCAGGAGTCCCAAGGCATGTATCGAGATGGTGGATCCGGATCCTCACACGGATGGAAATCTGCTCTCCGAATCTGGGTCGGCCGGTTTATGACTGGGTCCTGAGGTCGTCGTGCCGATCCAAATCGTTGTAGCACCGTCTCGGTCTCTTTGCAGCGACGTATGAAGGAGTATATCCGTTCCACTTCAGAGTAACAGTCACCGCAGATTTGGCCTGGTGAGCCATCTTCAAAAGTGATATTAGTCTTGACGGACTCCTTCAGGAAGCCAAAAACACCAATTCTTCTCACTTCATCGACCAAACAATCACACAGCGGATACATTTCGTCGCCAATGTCTAGGCAGAGTCGGCATGCATTTGAAATGTTCATTATGTGATCCTAAAAAATGGAATCGAACTGGATAAAAGCGTGCAAACTAGACACAAAATTAACGATATAAAAACTAAAGTATTGACAGGACAAAATCTTCACAAAGTGGTTGAAAGTGGCGAACTATAACAAATCTCTCAAAAAAAAATCTATAAGTGTATATTTATCATAAGAAAATTCGGTCTTTCCATTTCATCGGTCCCTTTCCAAGGTAAGGACACCAATGGTGAGCTCTTCCTGTTGCGTCACAGGGACTACTCTCTTGCGGCACCATAAGAATCAGGGTTTGGAAGTGCTCTTTCGTTCGCAAGTTTTCACAAGGTATAACTGGTCAGCCCAGGTTTAATTCTGACCCACAAGCAGCGCGTGTCTTATAATGGATAGTCACGGACTAGCTAAGCAGCCAATCACGTGAAGTCAAAATCCATGTAATGGAAGACACTTGGGCACCGTTTGAGTTGGGGTGCAGATCAGAATCCGCCGCAAATATGATGTTGGGATAACAATTTTCGAATACACATGAGGCCTCTAATATCATTTGGCCTTACTAGTCATACAATGGTGGTAAACCATCAAAGTATAAGTCAAGACTACCCGGTTTAGGGATTCTAGTTTTTTACTCGTGTATTTGAAACTTCCTAGGGCTTCTAGAAGATTAACGCAGTATTTTTAACTTCAACGTCTGGCGTTCGTTGTCGAATTATATGTAAAATTTGAACATTCTGCTTATGTTGCAGTGCATGAATAATAGGAAAGCTGATTTTACCTTCAGTAAGATCTTCACAGTAGCTTTCATTTTCCGAATACTCCTTTGATCTTAGATTACAGTAGGCATCTGTTATTTGAAGATACAATCCCAATATGACGGTGAGCTTAGAAAAATCCTCTTGACACTTACTAAATAATTGCATAAATCGAATAGCTAACATAAATAATCCGCCTGTTTTACGTATCGCCATTAGTTTATGACGTGATTCTGTAGGACAAGTGAAATTATTTCACCAATAAATTTACAAGCCTTGTCCTCGATGCAGTTCTTACAATTGTTCTGTATTTACTTTTATAGCATCTGGATGTTCTAGCAATTGAACTTTTTCTAATATGAAAAATAGTACATACTTGTACTAGCCACTCCATATATTGAATGTACTACCGGTATTCCACGACGCAGAATTGAATTGTCTTCAATGTCGTCAATTAGTAGACTCGAGTTGTGTAGCATTTGCACGATGTCATCGATTAGTGCGAATTTCTCATCTGGAATTTGGAGCCAATGATTTAATGCCAAGGCTAGTTTGGCCCGGAATTGTTTTGTTAATTCACTGCCCGCGTCACAGAACAAATTCAACAATTCCAATGAATACTGACGGCACGACAGTCAACCTTTACACACACTTGTATCTAAAAATTAAGCCGGGACGTATTGCATCACGTAACGCACTTGGGGCGAATCAGATAACACTCAGATTTTCAATGGAATGAGGAAGTGAAACTTCCACTTGTACTCCCATAAGACTTGTCATACTTGGGCATTTTTACGGGTGAATATTTCACTGTGGAATTTAGACAATCCAGTTACAATTGCTATATTGCACAATTTACTCGTGATATTGAGCACTGATAATAATGTCGATACTATTCCAGAAGATTTGGATGTCCTCAAATCGCAAAAAGACACAATCCCACTTTTCACTGTACTCCGTGGTGCAAAATACAACAACCACGAACCGTCTCTCGTACTTTATTTATTTATTCCATCTTACAGACTAAACAATCCAATAACAAAATGGAACGCAAAGAACAATTACAGCAATATTTAAATGAAAAAGAATAATAAAATGTCGATCATTAAAAGTTAAACTAGTAGTAAGTCTCTTAGTTTTTTCTTAAATGCTATGTAAGAAGAGGGGAAAGGAGCAAGCTCGAGATTATTATGATTTCGTACGATTCTTAAGATTGATGAATAGAAATATAAATCAGTTCTAGCATATGGGATAGCGAAAGAAGAATTCATCCGAGATGAACGAGATGTTTGTCGGAAACGCAGCTCAGAAAAAATATTTAACGGGACGATGGTAGCAGAGTTTGTACAAAAAACATTGCTCCAAATAAGTTCGTCGGGATATTAGGGATGGAAGAGATAGGAAAGATAAACGACTTTCATAAGGCTGATACGGCAAATTAAACTTAAGGAAAATAAAACGCGTGAACTTTCTTTGGACAGTTTCTAAAGAAGACACGAGATAGGAATATCGGGGGGACCAGATAACAGAACAGTATTCAAGCAAAGGGCGAACAAGACAAACAAATAGGTGGACAGAAGAAGAGATGCTATTAAATTTATGTACATGTCTAAGGATAAACCCGGAAGCTCTAGACGCTTTAGTAATCACATTTAAAATATGTGCATCAAATTTGAGTTTTGGATCAAAAGTTACTCCAAGGTCTTTATGACTGAACACTTCAGAGAGCAAGCATCATTTAATATATAATTAAAATTAATTAGAGAGTCCTTAAGAGAAAAAGTCATTTTATGACATTTAGTAGTGTTAAGACATAAATAGTTTGAAGCACACCATTTATTTAGAGCATTCAGATCATTCTAGAGGAGCTGACAGTCTGAATGGGATTTGACTGCTCGAAATACTTTGAAGTCATCTGCACACAAAAGGCACGAGGAATTAATGTCAAAGGGAAGATCATTTATGAACAACAAAAAGAGAAGAGGCCCAAGAATTGAACCTTGCGGAACGCCAGATGAAGGATAAAAAGGACTAGACGTAGTACCAGAGAGACTTACTCGACAGGGACGACACGATAGATAAGATGACATCCAAGATAGAAGAGCACCCGAGATGCCAAGAGCTTCAAGCTTACGACGAAGAAGTAAATGATTCACAGTGTCAAAAGCCTTGGAGAAATCTGTGTAGATCACATCAACTTGCAGTTGGTTATCCAAAGCTCTTGCAATACTGTTTGTGAACTCCTCCATGCTGCTCTGTAGCAATAATAGGAGCTAATGAGTTTGAGAGTCGATTATGAACCAACCGTTCAAGTAACTTTGAAAAGCAGGACAGTAAGGAAATAGGGCGATAATTGGAAACTGACGTAGGATCACCACTTTCAAAAATAGGCACAATATTAGCTGTTTTCCAAGGGTTTGGGAAAGTACCAGTACTCAAACCTAGATTGAAGAGGAGAGATAAAGGAAAACTAAGCGATGAGGCTAACGACTATTTGTCAAGTCGTTAGCCTCATTGCTTAGGTTTCCATCCGGCCCAGGGCTGATATTAGGATCAAGAGCATTGATCAAAGCTTCGACTTCAGATGCATCTGTACAAATAAAGGGAATTGGGAAGGGAAGATGATTGTAAGACAACAGGATGTACAGCTGCAGCGAGAGAAGAAAAAGTTGAGAGAAAAATTAGGCAAATCAGTAACTTCTTGAGGAGAAGAAACCTCTGCACCATTCGAACGGACCTTACTAGGAATGGAAAAAGAGGATTTCAGCGACCTTATATAAGACCAAAAAGGCTTTGTATTATTAGCTACAAGAGAGCTATCCAGACTGCTGAACTAAGTCTTCAGAGCATAGCTGATCTCTTTTTTGGCAATTGCACGCAGCCTGCTAAAATTACATCTTGCTTCAATAGTGCCGAGTGTTTTAAAGACACGATGTGCCTTATCTTTTGCTCGTAGGACACTAAGCACTCGCTTTGTAAGCCAAGGCTTATGATTTGCTTTACGGAATGTCTAAAGAGGTGTATAACAGCGAATAAGATTATAAATATATATGTAAAATTTATCCAAAGCAGCCTCACAAGTTAGGCCTCTAAAGAAATCTAGCCAGTTAACTGAAAGTAATTTTGTATTAATAGCTTCATAATTAGCTTTAAAAAAGTTATGTTTTGGAGTAGGATGAGGTTTGTTAAATTTAATTTCATCGACTATAAGATCTATAGATACGGATGTAAAGCTTGAGATACAGATAAGTAGCCAACTGGAACATTTGATAAAACAAGGTCAAGGAAACGACCATTATGATTGCGGATATGGTTAAATTGAGAAAAGGAGCAATGAGATAGGAAAGATGACAGGGTTATAGAAAAAGGGTCAACTGAAGAGATTGAAGGAGTAGTATAATTGTTCCACTCTATGTATGGTAAGTTAATATCCCCGCAAACTAATTTTTTGGCGTGAGGATACCGCAAAACTATATAAGAGGATAGATCATCAAAAAACGTCTCATAAACAGTTAAAGGTGAATTACAAGGAATATAAATAGACAAAATCAAGAAATCTTTATTATGAGGGAGAGAAATTTTGATAATAACACATTCTAAAGTAGGCGAAAAACAGAAATCAGAACAAGGAGAACTAGGTAGAGCTTTGCTAACTGCAACCAAAACTCCACCACCATCAGCCCTATTAGTAGCAATCAGGTCACGGTCACATCTATATACAATATGATCAGGAAACATTTCACTGCTCAAAATGTTTCCATTCAGCCAGGTCTCGGAGAAGCAAATAATAAAATCAATACTAACTTGATAAGAGATAAAGAGTTCCTCAAGCTTGGTCCTTAATCCTCGTACATTTTGGTAAAAAATAGATAAACACATTTTATTAGGAGAAGAGAAGTTACGTTGAAGTGTGTTAAGGTTTGAAAGAGATTCATTGAGGTTTAAAGAGGATACAGTCGAAAAAACATTATGATTATCAGAATATTCATCAAGATTTGGGATTTCTTTTATTGCCCGACGAAAATTTCTTTGTCTAGATTCAAACGGCTTAACAAGTACACCAGCAGGCCAGTAATTCGGATTCAAGACAATGTCAGTATTTGCAGAAATCACCAATTTGAATGAGGCAACTACTTTGTCCGGTAAAATTTCCTTAGTCAATTTATGACAACTAAAGACTTTAACGGATGATCCAAACTTTTTGTTGACATAACGTTTTAGGTCCTCAACAGAAGTTTTGTACGCCACTCTAGATATGAAGATATTCTTCAAAGGTATAGAAGCACGAATGACAGGAGAATCGAGATCTGTTGAGGGAACGAGGTCACTCGATTTCTGATGTTGAATTGTAGGTGGTATTTTCTTTGGAATCGCTCCCCGACTATTGGATGAAGAACCAGGTGGGCTGATAATAAGTAAATCAGATTGTTGATTAATAGAAAGCGGCCTCAACAGCGAGTTGCTCTTAGTGACGATTGATTGACCAGATTCCCCTGTTTCCACATAATTGCAGCAATCCGGCTGTAGTACGAACGCTGGCTGTATCTGCATATCTTGTTGAGCAGCTAGTGATGTATCAGGTACATTTAAATTGTCAGCTTCCGAAACCATTGGTTGTTGGTTAATAGATAGCGGCTTCAACAACGACTTACTTCTAGTAACAATTGAGAGACTAGGTTCAATCAATTCAGCAGAATTGTGGTAGTCTGGCTGCAATACTAACGCTGGTTGATGCTGCATATCATGTTGAGAATTGACGTTCAGGCTGTCACTTAAGCACAAGGTTGATAGTTCTCCTTGAGAGCAGACATTGGATAATTTTACCTGCGGTTTACTTTTTGTCGGTATTGATGAAGCTGGATCCGACACTGAACGCACAGCCTTTTCGATTGAACTAGATGATGGATTGGAAGATGAAGAATCCGCTAATTGTAACAAGGAGTCGACTTCAGAACATGCAGAAGAGCACTTGCCTAGCAGGGATTTTAGCTCGTCGGTTAAGGAAGTGATCATTTTCCTTGCAGTTCGGAAGAGAGACATACGCAGATACTGAGTAACGCCTACATGATGCACAGTACCAATGGACTCCATTGTCTACTTTGTTAACAAGATCTGCCGCAGTGCCCTTCAGATTGACGCACGCCGCGTGGAAAGGAAGTTCACAGAACCCAAAACACACAATCATGGGGGATTTGCCACTACTAACGACACATTTCGAAGAGATACTTAACTCCGTCCGGGCACTCGCACTATACCGCAAACATGTTCCTTCAAATTACTCCGTTCGTTCTCGAGTAATTGAACTGGCTCGCGAACATGCTAATTGTAAATCCCCCGTTCGTTCTGAGGTAATTCCCCACGAAGTTTTAAAGGGGTTTTCGAACAAAAATTCGCCAATTTATCCCGTGGTTCTTCACGATATATCGTCCACTGCCCTCCGTCCAAAACTTTTCTTTTTCTTTCCCCGTTTTGTCACGGTGAATCGAATCAGCTGCTCGCCCAGCCGAGTTCGATTGCATTCGGTAATGCAATACACTGTTGGGATGCAATAAATCAGTGTTACCATATCCGAAATTTTAATTTGCAGATTTAAAATTTTTCAAAAAATTAACTGAAGTAAAGAAAAATGAAAATATAAAGGAAAATTGATATAAAATTACATTTAATAATAATGATAAGAAAAAAAACTATTTTATAAATTACAATTATGAATGGGAGTAATGAAATATTTTTTTTTCCTAAATCTGCAATTAAAATTTCGGATCAGGGTTAAGAAGGTTTTCGAACAGTTTGCTTGTATGACTGCTCGATTACTACAACCTGAAGGACCGAAGCCTGCCCTACGACACGACACAGGGCCAACAAAGGATGGAAGTTACTGGAGATGCCAGATGATTCGCGCTTGATCGGCTATGCGGATGGTGTTGCGGCTCTGGTCGCTGAATGCACCGTTGAACAAGCGCAACTTAAGCTAGGTATGCTAATGCGCCAAGTGGGAGACCGGATGACTGCTAGCGGGTTCAATTTAGCACTGGAGAAAAACAAGTGGTCATCTCGACAAAAAAGAGAATCGCTAGAGTAAGGATGATCAGTATTCAGGGCTGACGAGAGGAGGGGAGAAGGGGGGAGTCCTCCCGGGCCCGGCCTTCCTAAAGGGGCCCGTAGGTTTTATTCACCAATAAAAAAAAATTTTATATTCTTCTCCTGAAATTTTTACCACATGAAAAAAAATTCATCAAAATCGTAAATTAACAAATAATAACTGAATTTAGAGCCGAAAATGAGCAATTGTTTAAATTTTTTTCAAATTTGGCAAGCTTATTTTACCGTGCTGCTCATGCCGCAGTTGAATGGGCGAGTTTTCACGTGGCCGCAATCAAGTTTGCGACCAGTGGCCATAAACAAATCAGCTGGATACCGCCTCAGGTCTACCGGGCTCAACATGCTACCCATGTTCATTTTCAATACGATACACATTTTATCTATGTATGTGTATCATACTCATTCCATTGCCAGCCATCGTCAAATGCAAACGACTTACGCACTGCCGCACAACATAGTCTCGGGTTTCTCACCAGGACCAATCACCCATTTCTAATCTGCCATACATGATTCGCATGATCTTTCCCCTTGAACTATCGATGGATGAATGATTGCCTTGAACGAATGAATGATTGCCGTGAGGCGAAGCTGATGGGCATGCATTTGTTGTAGATCGTGCTGCTTGGTTGTTTTGACATGTGCAAACCTCTTTAGTACATTTTGGCTTCTCTTGACGTCGCTTCCCTTTCGTCTAAGAAAACCTGATTAACCTGTTTGCAACTGGCAGCACGCTGAAGCGTGTGAACTTGCTCCGATCGCAGTGCATCTGACATTCTAACAGAAGTTGTGGTCCAGACTGCAACAATTTGTAATTGTTTGTCGTTTTCACAACGTTGTGCGAAACAAAAAAGAAAACAGTAGCGATTGGATATGATAACACATGAGTAAGTAACAACTATTCATTATCATTGTACATCGAGTGCGAGAATTTGACCAACCGTCTAAATATGGTGGAGAATTTTTGCAGTATGCATGTTGCATCGCTGTGTGCATTTTTCGAAGTTCTTATTAATATGGTCATGGCAAAACTTTCAATCTCCAAATAGTTGTGCACTATATTTCTTACATCCACGAATGTTTTTGTTGACGTTTTGTCGAAATATCAAATGGCAGATGGAGAGTTTTGATATAATTGACACTGACAGTGTAAAATAAAATTTCGTAATAGATCGAATCCCACTCTTCTTCCATAATATTGTACATCAAATATTGGATTTTCCATTCGAGAGTTGTGAGAAAAAATTTTCTTATCATTTTTTTCATTTCTCAGTTGTTATTAAATTTTGTAGAGATGGAAGTGATTATTGGTAAGAAATTTTTTCATACTTTAAAACTTTACAGAAATTACAAATTTAGAAAATTGTTAAATATTTTATAAATCCTCTAGCTATATATCATTAAACAAAATCGAGAGTAATTAAAAATAAAATTTTTATATTAGATACATTATATTCAAGCACAAGTCTGGAGGTCAAAACGCAAAGAACGCTTGGAGAAGACAAAAAGGAAAAGGAACATTCCAAGCACCAAAAAACCTCTTTTGATACAATTTTGGACCGAAAAATTCGATTGTTAGAGCTGTTAAATGTTGTCAGTATGCTGATCATATGATTTACATTTAATATTATGATTTATAGCTTTTAGATCTTGCGCATTATCTGAACCATGAAAACAACGTTTTACCCGTCTCTTCAGAAAGAGACAAATTCACGGGAGCTGCAAACAATGACGTAGTTTTTCAAAACTTGGGAACTAAATACTCTAAAATCGACATTGATCACGGTTCATCTTCAATGGAAACACAATCCATACGAAGGACCCTAGAAGAACAGCTGTATCTTTATGATTATGATATTGGCTCTGTATGTACTGAATTTGTCCACTACGACGTGGTGAACGATATATTCGTGGAGGTCACCGAAAGATGCCGTCTTCTATTCCATGTGATCGTAACGATGAGCCATTTCCCACCTCGCATTTATCGAAGACTTTGCTAAATAGGGAGAGGGTGGAGCGAGATTGGCTGGTGTGGAGTAGCCTTATAAACGCTTTGTATTGCTTACCTTGTTGTTTGTTAAGTACCAACCCTTTCGATCGTCCACACCTTTGCTGTCCTACAGGTTCCTCAAAAAACTAAGCTTGAAAAAACAGTCCTTTGGAAGATTGTCGAGCATAAGGATGCGACAATGGTGCTAATATGAAATGATCATATACTAGGGCACAACGTCATATTCTGGACAAAAATCCAAATGCTGTTTATTCATCCTGTGCAACACGTAGTCTCAATTTATGTGGTGTTGACTCTGCAGAATACTGTGAGGCAGCAATCACTTTTTTCGGAGTTGCTCAGAAATGCTTTACCAGTTTCAGGAGCAGTCCATAACGTTGGAAAATTCTCAAAAAAAGTTTAATGGGTTCCTTTCACAGACTTTCAGATATAAAATGGTCTGCTAGAGCTGAGGTAGTTGAACCTTTCGCCAAACATATTCAAGATTACATGAAGCACTAGAAGGTTTAACAAAACTTAATCTCACTGCGGAGACTCCTAGTGATGTCAACGGTGTTCTGAAATACATGCAAAAATTTGAGTGCATCCTGATTTCCTCAATCCTCAATTTGGTTTAAGATATTGATAGCTATCAATGAAAGGAGCATCATTCTTCAATCCAGAGACGCTACTATTGACATCAAAGTTCAAAACCTTGAAAGTTTGCTGTCTGACTTGAATTTGATTCAATATCGATGGGATGACATTGTAAGTGAATGCAAAACGGTTGGCATTAAATTGGGGATTTTATCAACCTTCCCTAATACTCGAAAAAAAAAACGCAAGAGGTTTTTCGATGAAAATGAGGATGACGATGACACAAGTGCAGACGATCAAGAGACCATTTTTAAAAGGAACACTTTCTACATAATCATCGACTCGGTTATTGCGGGAATATCCAATAGGTACAATGCCATGAATGATTTACATCATGGTTTCTTTTTTTATGGCTATTCACAGCGATGGACGAAACCGAAATTCGAAGTGCTGCCACAAATTTCATCCAAAAACACAAATTTGACGTTTCTGCATATTTAGGAGATGAAATGATCCATCTGAAACACATATACAAAGGCAACTTCGAATAAGAGTTATCACCCTTTTCATTGTTAAATGCGATCTTTGTTCGAAATCTGGAGACGATTTTTCCAAATGTGTGTGTTGCCCTCCGTGTATTTTGCACTATACCTGCTACTGTTTCCGGTTCTGAACATTCATTAAGTGTTGCTCGCATTAAAAACTTTCATCGATCATGCTCTTCACAAATGCGTGTTTCAGCATTTGACACTCTTTGTATCGAGGCTCCATTAGCTAGGGAGTTGGATTTTGATACTGCGATAAGATATTTGCAGCCAAGAAAGCGTGAAAAGCTAATTTACAACTATAATAGAATACAACTATAATAGAAAGAAGAAGAAGAACTGTCATTGCGTGTCATAACAAATAATTGTCAGAGTGAAAATTTGCTAAATATTTGTTTAAAATAAATTAAATTGTCTGTTTTTAGTGAAATTTGATCAAAATCAGCAATTAGGTATTATTACATCATATTGAAGTAAACTGAATTTAGTGAGTATATAGTATTGATACGATTGCTTGATTTTCAACCTAACCTTAGCAGTATTCTCTTATATATGTGGTGCTCTGTTTTTTTCAATATAATGTTGAATAAGTGCGGAATTTGCAAAAAAGTGGTCAACAAAGGCGATTTCGCAATGAAATGCGACAGTCTGTGTGGAAAATGGTTCCACACAAGCTGCATGTCAATGCCAGACACTGTCTATAATGCCTTGAAGGAGGCGGTAGATTGGTGTTTTTGGGTGTGCCCCAGTGAAAAAGCCACTGCCTCTAAGCTGCTAAAAGCACAGCAATTAACAGCGAGTCAAAGCCAAGCTGAAATAATGGATAAAATTTCAGGTCAGAATGACACTAACAGAGAAATTGCAAAAAAACTAGAAGATCTGCAATCGCAAATCTCCAACAAATCAGTGCGGCCTGTCTCATATGCAGCAGCATTGTCCCAGAATCCAATAGGAGTAGCGCCGAAATATAATGGAGGGGTTGTAATAAAACCGAAAGAAAGGCAAGCTTCAGACAAAACTATGGCAAGAGTAAAGGAATCATTTAAGCCAGCGGCGGCTAAAATTCCGATTACATACAGCAGGGAAATTACTGATGGTGGCATTTTACTCAAAACTGAAAGTTTATCTAATACAGAGGCTCTTGTCAATTCATTGCAGGAATGCCTAGGTGATGCTTATAAAGTGGTTCCCACTAAGCAGATGATGCCTAGGTTAATAGTGCATGGATTGGAAAGAACATTTGAGAGTGATGAGCTTTTGGATGAGATAAAGGCTCTCAATCCAGGTATTCCTGATTTCTCAATCAATGTAGTCAAGCACTGGCAAAGCAGAAAAACATCTAAATATTCATTAATCTTTGAAGTACCGGGAATTTTATACAAGCGATTGGTTAATACATTTGTTAATATAGATTTTAACTCATATTTTTGTAGGGAAGAATTCAGCATTAGAAGATGCTTTAAGTGTCAAAAATTTGGCCACTCTTCAATAAACTGCAGAAGTAGCATAGAGGTTTGTGGCAAATGTGCCGAGCATCACGACACAAGAAGCTGCAATTCCCAATCTAGTAAATGCTCTAATTGCCTGTCAGCAAAAAATAATCAAGTTTCTCATCCAACATCTCAATCTCATAAAGAGTGCCCAGAATATCTCAAGGCTATTAAGTCGTTCCAAAGAAGAATCAATTATACATCTGAAAATGAATAAAGCATTAAATATAAATATATTTTATGCTAACATTCGAAGCATTAGGAACAAGTTTGATGACTTTGGGGTGTTTTGTAACTCACATGAGAGTCTGGATGTCATCATATTGAATGAAACTTGGATTTGTAGTGAGGAAGTTAGGTTATATAACGTAAATGGATTTCAGTCTATAAACATACACAACATCTATTTTTCTGGTTTGAAAGGGAAATACATTGTATACGCTGATGATACACTGCTTCTTTATTCAGATTCATCTGCGGATGCTCTTGAACAAAGAATTAATGCTGATCTTATATCTTACGGTACTTGGTTATTAGGGAATAAACTTACTATTAATACGAGTAAAACTAAACTTATGATATTTAAACAAAAAAATAAGGTGGACATCAATTTAAATGTTAAAATCTATGAAGACAAAATTGAACGGGTTTCCTCGATCAAGTATTTAGGTGTTGAAGTAGATGAAAAGTTATCTTGGTCAAAGCATATTAGTAATTTAAAATCAAAATTAGTCTTCTGGATAAGAGTGTTCAGGAGTAGAAGCTATTTAGATATTGGTCTCAAAAGATTAATTTATAATGCACATGTTTTGCCTCAGGTAACTTATGGCATATTGAATTGGTGCCATGCGTCGGAATCGAACATTGACTCAATTCATAGAATGCTGAATAAGATTGTCAAGGCAATGCATGGTCTGGATAGGTTGACACCCAGTGATAGTCTTTATTTATTGACTAGAAAATTTAGTATTAGACAGTTGATTTTTATGGAAAAGGCTAAATTTGTATTTAAAATCAGTACTAATAGTTTGAAATCAGGTATAAAACTCATCAAACACAGAGATGTCCACTCTTACAATACGAGAAATAAGGACTACCTTAAATTATCACTTGCGCGGACAAATAGAAGACTCCATGATCCAGTAAGGCTGGCCATGGAATCTTATAACTCATTACCAACTGAGTTGAAGAATGTCAAATCATTTCCCATGTTTAAAAAACTTTTGAAAGAATACACTGCTAAGGTTTGGATGGGTTGAGCTTGCGTTTCTTTATTTTATTTAGTTGAATTTCTTTACTTCTGTTTTAATTATTCAGTTCTTTAATTAGTCATCGTAGTTATTACTAACAATTTAATATCTTCCCTTATACCAGCAGCTGTTGCTGACTGGGAAGTGGGATATATGTGTAAATGATTTTCAAAAATAGAATTTGAACTGGTTTAACTGGATAATTCAAATATGAGCTTCTTCTTCTTCTTTTATGTTTAACAACTAATAATCTTTATAACAAGCTTTATGTCAAGTCCTTCTATCCCATATAAGTAGTTGTACAAGTCTTTATTAGTAAATGTAAAAAAAAGCTAACAAATAAAAAAAAAAAATATTTATATATATACTAATAATTTGTGATATTGTTAGTGTGGATTTGGAAAACCTTTCCTTAATCCTTTGTCCTGTCGGGAAGTGATGAACAAAGGATGTGCTAATTGCTAGATGGTACCGGTGTTTCGCTGGTACTACATGAAGAAGCTCACTATCTATATATCTGATCCCATTGTCCATTGATATAATTAATGATTAAATGTATTAACTTGACATTACAATAAAACTTTTAACTCCAAAAAATGGACTACTTGCTTTCTATACTTCTATTCAATATTTTGATATATCAACTTATATTTACCGTGACGGACGAAAGTCTACGACAATTCCTTTTATTGAGATACCGGTTAATTGGAAGCTTTAATCAAAAATCCATTGAAGTGCATTTTTCAGTAACGTAAATATATTTATAAAAAAATAAAGTTAAAAACTTTTCATACCAGAATTAAGGAGAAAGTCCGAAAAGCATAAAAAATTGAATGGACAAAAGTCTAAGACAGTCAGTGTTGACTCAGTTATACACAAAAAATTTCCAACTAAACATAACGGAATGTCATCAATGTTTGTTTACTTGGTATTGATATTATTCCATATATGTGCTGCTGCAATTCTGTTTTAGTTTTATCGCTAGTATCTAACTGTAAGGACCGCAAAATGACATCGCGAAAAGAAATTTCTAGTGATATCCGAAATTTGGTCGTGCAGTATTAAAAAGTCAGTATATCGTGCTCGAAAATCATGAAATCACTGAAACTTAAACAAACTTCTCTGTATACAATCATCAAAAACTTTGAAAACAGTGGTTCCATTGATTATAAGCCGCGAACTGGCCGACCGAAAAAAGTTGTCGGGCAGAGACATTCGTTTTATTCTAAAAGAAGTGAACAATAATTCAAAAATAAGTGCTCCAAATTTGGTGGAATAAGTGGCTACGGAAAGAAAAAAGGATGTCCATGCAAGAACCATTACGAGAGCATTAAATATTAATGGTTTCAAAGTAGAACTCCACGTGAAAATCCATTAATATCCGCCAAAAATTGACTTCTGCGTCTACAGTTCGCCAAGGCCCATATTGACAAGGACAATGATTTTTGGAATCGCGTCCTTTCCACAGGTGAGTCTAAATTCAACATTTTTGGAAGTGATGGTCGCAGTAAAGTAGGGAGGAAAAGTAACATGGCTTTAGAGACCAACGCAAGCACGGTGGAGGTAATGTGATGGTTTGGGGAGCCATCGCTGCATCTGGAGTTAGCAGATTGGCTTTTGTTGAAACTAGGATGGACCGTTATGTTTACAAAAACCTGTCAGAATAACATTTGAATCCATAAGTGGAGAAGTTGGGTCTTGGAGCGAGATGGATTTTCCAACAAGACAATGATCCAAAACATACAGCACTTTTCGTCAAGAACTGGTTGTTGTACTACGCTCCCGGACAACTTAATACGCCTCCGCAAAGTCCAGATTTAAATCCAACAGAGCATGTATGGGAGCTTTTGGAACAAAAAATTCGAATATGTCACATTAAAAATAAAAATTTGTTAAAGGAAGCGCTTGTTACAGAATGGGAGAAAATCACATCTGTAGAAATCGCTAATTTAGTTGCCTCTATGCCCCAAAGACTGCAAGCAGCAATTGATACGAAAGGGGATCCAACCAAATATTAAGGCAGCAAAAATTTTTTAAATTTTCAATACGTTTAGTTGCAAATACTTTGTGTACAAGTCAGCCATCACTGACTTTCGTAGACTCGTAGACTTTTTTATGTTTTTACGAATTTCTCCTTAAGTTAATTATGAAATGTTTTTGTCTTTGTTTTTGATAAATATATTTACGTTACTGAAAAATTCACATCAAATGACTTTTGTTTCAAGCGTCCAATTAACCAGAATCTCAATATAAGGAGTTGTCGTAGACTTTTGTCCGTCACTGTATATAGCTTGTTATAGAAACAATTTCTTTTAAAAACAATTTTCCGAAGATTTTATAACCCTTTCTTCATAGAATCAGCATGTACGTATTTCATTTAGCATATTCTAATTTAATTCAAGATGCTTTATAAAGTAAATCCATAACATTTTTTATAAAAACATAATGCAAAGTTTCAAAAACATTATACAATTAAAAAACTTAATGGCCCACTTGGCACTCTAAATTTAAACAATATCGATACTAAAATTGATTTATAAAAACATTATGTGAAATTAATCAAATGAATATTATTAAATATGATTAATCAATTGGAAAAATGGGAAAAAACCAACCAACGCTATTCAAAAATTAAATATAATACAAAGAACACAAAACAGGAATCTTTTGACTTATATCTAATATGTTGTTACTTACGTCTAATAAAATTTACTCAAAAAACTCTAACTTATCCTACTATAATACTTTTACAATACTCCTAACCTACAAAGTAAACCTTATCTCTTAGCCTAATATAACGAACATCACAATATACCTATTCTAAATCCTATAAGCTGATTTTAAATAACACAAACAAATAACAATTGAATGTAGCAATAATGAGCTGAAAATAAAAAGAAAACAAACACAAACGAGACACGCGAACACGAATAATTTAGTCATTGTCATTCAGCCACCAATACCGTGCCAGCTCCCTCCCAGCTCGATCAACCTCAACAAATCTCGCAAATGAGTATCGCCATTGTAGGTCGGGGTCTCGCGAGCTCAAATTCGGAGGATATTCTATCTTCTTATCGGTGGCCCGTCTATATATATGATATATAATCGTGACACCGTCAGAATCAAAAACATACCAATTCATGTCCAAATACACGAATGCTTCTGGAGGAATGAAGCCAATATCGAGACAAGTCTCAATGTACCCGTCTGTAGGGTGGAACGGCTGTGAAATCCAGGGGTTTTCACTCACAGTTACAGATCTTGCGATATGATTTCGAATGAATTTCAAAATGAAGATATCGACTCTTGTCACTTTAGCAGTATGATAAATTCTTCTGTTAGATATATAATGTTTCCAATCCGTCTCAGGTTTTCTGTACAGACCAGTACATGCACGAAGACATTTCCTTTCGAAAACTCTTAACTTTTCCATTGTACTAGCACTCAAGTTGTACCAGATTTGGCATCCGTATGTCAAAACTGGTCTAACCAGGGTCTTGTAACAGATAATTTTGACCTTTCGGTCAATGTATCTGGAATGAAAGAGTCTTCGAAGGGACATGACTACCTTTTGCGCCTTACTGAGCATGATTTTAACATGTTCGTTATAATACAGATACTGATCGAGATTAACACCGAGGTATCGAACGCAGGATTTATGTGGAATCTGTTCTGTACTACCCTCACCAGCCATAATGTGGAAATTTTTCCAATTACGTTTCAGGTCTTTGACCAACTGCACTGTTGTTCGAAATAAAATTGTTTCGCACTTTTGCGCATTGATTTTTATTCGCCAATTGTCGGTGTAGAGCTGCACGTCATTAAACGATTTTTGCAGATTGCTCTGAACTACTGTGGCTTTCCGACCTGCCGTATAAATGATAAGATCATCAGCAAACGCTACCAATGATCGCGTTGGCGATATGTTAAAATCAAAGCCTTTTAATAGCTTGCGAATGAATATCCAGAAAAGCAGAGGCGCAGTATCTGTTCCTTGCTGTAGACAATTCAAGACCTTGAAATCGCGCATTGCTGTCGAATTTCCATCAGTTACAAGAAATGATTTCCCGTACAACATATTACACATCATGGCGACAAGGTGTCTGGGGAACTTGTCCTGTAGAAGTTTAAAAATCAGTCCATCTAACCAAACCGTATCGAAGGCTTTCTCCATGTCAATGAGACACGCTCCAACACATTCTCTTATATTTAGTTTCCAACAGATGTCTGAGGTTACTTTCGTTATCGCATGTGTAGTCGAATGCCTGGCACGGAAACCAAATTGGCAATCCGGCATCAACTCATACTTTCCAACGTGGGCGTTTAATGCATCGTTCAGTATCAATTCAAAAACATTGCTGATGTTAGGCAACAAGCTGATCGGGCGATAGCTTTTAGGGCACGAAAATTCTTTTCCTTTCTTCAAGATCGGAAATACCTTGGCCTTCTTCCACTGATTTGGAAAATATGAATTGTTCAACATATTGTTGAACAATATACAATAATCTCTAATAGAAACCTCCGGCAAATGTCGAAGTACTATGTTCGGAACACCATCTATACCACAAGATTTCTTGTTGTTTATCCTGCGAAATATGACCCACAAGCGATCATAGCTAACAAAATAATCAACAAGATTCGAGCTCGGTATGAGGTCGGACGTCAATGTTTCATTGAAATCAAGAACGGATTCGCCGTTCAGGCTTGATTTGAAGTCGGAAACTTTTGCTTCACCGACTTCTGAAAGGACTTGATTCCCTCTCTCAGGGTTTGGCAGATGGACTGATTCAAAATGAGTTCCAATCAGAGCAAGTTTCTGGAATCCATCACATATGGTCCTGTTTCTATTTGTATCCGGAGTCGTACTGTTGAGTTCGATACCAGCCCTATCAAGAAGATTTATCTGATCACTAGCAACGTTAGGATTCGATACCTTCACTCGAGACCTCTTGCGAAATATAGCATTCACTTTAGTGAAAACGCCACCTGGGTCCTATGAGCTAATACCCCTCAGTTTCTCCGCCCATTGGTTGCTATCCTCACTCCTGAAGTGTGAACGGATTAAGTTCCGAACATTCTTCAGGTGTAATTTCCACAGAGCCAATGTGGGATGGTTGTAGTCGAAAAATCGCCGATAAATATTGTTGACGCGCGTAAGAAGAAGGCTTTTCAATCTTTTCAACCTTGCAATGGTTGGTATTTCATATCCTTCCATATTGTTTCGATGTTTAATCTTGGGAACTACTTTCTCCATCGTTTCTAATGTCAGCTTCTCTAACTTCGACAAATAGACATCTATTTCATCGTTAGTTAGATTCCTGTCATTAGGAACCATTGAGCAAGAGTTGCCATCATCAGAAGGTGGACATTCCTTTTGGTACTCCTGATCAAACTTTCTTTGAAGCCTTTCCCAATTGGTTTTTTTGAAATTCAACCGATGGTTTTCATGTTGAACTGGAATGAGAAAGGCATCATCTCTTTGATGATTGATTTCCATCACGATTGCGTAATGATCGCTATCGTAAGGAAACACCTGCAGTTTCCGTTGAGGATTATTAAAGTTGAATTTAAGTCTTGGGTCAGCAATGCAAAGATCCAAATATGAATTTGTCCTAGGGTATGTTGGGAACTCCGACCCATATAGTTTGCACTTGTATTCAATCTGGTTCTCTGTTATCCACGATTTTAGGAGTACTCCTCTTGGATTATTGGTGGCGTTCAGCCATGAAGTATGCCGGGCATTTAGATCTCCAGCAAGAACATAATAATTATGCAGCCTGTTCAATTCGAGTATTTGAAACAAGGAATCGAGTTCCTCCTTGAACTTGAGCACGTTTCCACTAGCTGCATAGGCAGAGATAACAAAGAGGTTATCCCCGCCATGCAGTGAGATTATAATAACGGACAAAGCTTTTGAATTCGACTTTATCAATAGTTTGGAAACAATAGGGTCTCCTAACCAATATCCCTGTGCCACCTCCTCCATCACAATTTACCCTATCGTTTCTTACGAATTCAAAATCCTCGAATGTCATGGAGTACCATGAATTGAGGTGGGTTTCAGTGAGAAGCAGGATGTCAGGCTTTTGCTTGACAAGGAAATCTAGCAGATAGTCACGTCGATGTATAGCAACAATCGAGTTGACGTTGATCGAGATGAGACGAAGTCCATCCACGGGAATGTGGCTGATTGACAAATTATTTCGAGACATTTAAATTAAGACGCTGAAAAATAAGATTAATCCTCGCGCCCTGCTTGTCCATTCTGCCAGACAATGAATCAAGCTGTTGAGTAATTTTAATAAGCAGCTCATTATTGCTACTTACACTATTAATACTAGGCTCTACTGGTCCTCTCGAGGTGAGTGCAAATGATACCCCGGGCTTGACGGGATTTGGAGCTATACTGTGGCCTTTTACTTGATTTTGCTGCGGTATAATTTTATTTTTTGCATCTTGATATCGGGGGCATCCTCCATATGATGCTGGATGACCAAATGTGCGGCAGTTAACGCAATATAATTTTTCTTTGGGCTCCGTCTGAGCCAATTTGCACTCATCAGGAGCATGCACTTCTTTGCACTTCACACATCTGTAGTGCATGGCGCAATTGGCGGCCGAATGTTCAAATCGTTGACACCGGTAACACTGGTTGACCTCTTGTTTCTGTAATCGCTCCCACCTCACAACTCTATAATTCAAGGACCTTATCTGTTGAAGGGTACTTGGGCTGCCAGTATTTGTGATTTGTACCAAATAAAAAGGTAACTCTTTATTCTCAATGGTTGATCTTCTTGTTACGAAATTTTTCACCGAAACGAGCTCTACATTTGGTGCAGTTTCCTTCAGCATTGCAAGAAGATCAACGACATTTTCTCCACAATCCAGGCCCTTCAACAGAAATGTCTGATTTTTTCGCTTTTTGGGTTGTATGTGAAGTGGGGAACCTCTACAGATTTTAACGCGTCTTTAGTTGCATGAAAATCAACCAGTGATTGCGTTTTGATGGTGATTTTTTCTGAGTTTACTCTCTTGATCTCGAAATTTTCAATTTTTTGTTCGGCCGCCAATAGCTGAACCATGTCGCTACCACGTTGTCCAAAAACGTTTATTGGTGGGACTTTGTCCTTCTTCTTACTAACATTAATTTGGCCCTGAGGGCCAGCAGAACCACTAGTTGGTTTTTTTCCAAGATTTTTTGTTTTAAATTTTTTATGAAATTTATATTATTATTATTCGAACGTATACCTTCTGATGTGGATGGTTCCGTTCCGTTCCGTTTCTTAAGTTCGTCTGTGGTGTCTCTACTTCCAATTCCATGGATTCGCCTAGGTCCTTAAGGGCCGCATAATATTTCGGCTTTCGTTTGTGCCATCTGCACTTAGAATGTCTTCGGTTTTATCATAGCTTTTCTTCAAAATATTTGCTTTCTTTTTTGTCTCCTTTTGCTTCTTCTCTTTTCTTTCTAACGTACTTATTAATCCTTTCATTGTTTCTTCCATTGAATATATTCTCTGCTTAAGTTCGTCATTTTCACGTCTGATTTGTTCCATCTCAGCGCTGGGCTCCATTATTTGCAGCTTTCGTTGCGATTCGTCGGATTTTTCGCTGATGATTCCTTTTTAATGTTTTATCTATCTGCAGTTCTTGATTGTCAGCATTTAATTTCCTTTGCTGTTGTGCTTCAGCGGGATCCCCCATCTCACCTCCCGGCGGGGGAGGATTATTCAGGTGCTGTTCTGTTGTAAACAGCCTTCGTTTTGTTTCCAATTGATTGTTCCAATAGATATATATACTCGTATATATATATATATATATATATATATATATATATATATATATATATATATATATATATATATATATATATATATATATATATAACTTTTAACGATGTTAAAAAAACGAATAACTTTTTGAACTAATTAACCAATTTGACAGTTGAAAATTTAATTGAATAAAATTAATTTTCTGATAGGAGCAATTAAAAACACGTCTAGTCACTACGAACGCTAGACGTAGGCTTTTAGCATATTCTATAGTTGTGTTTCATGTGTGGGGGGGGGTTAGGGCCCGTAATTGTTTACCCCCGGGCCCAGGTTTTCTCTCGACGGCCCTGTCAGTATTGAAGATATACGAATCTAATCGAAGCCATCGGTGAAGTACCTGAGGCTACTTATCGACTCGAAGATTTGTTTCTCTGAGCAAATCAGGGCATAGGTTGAGAAGGCTGCTTCGGGAGTATCGTAGGGGGACTCAGCCGATCAAGAAGACGCCTCTTGATGAGCGCTGTTGGCTGAGTGCTACTGTACGGAGCAGAAATATGGGGCGACGCTCTCAGTAAGGAGGTGTACCGAAAACGCTTGGCATAGGTATTGAGAAGAGGACCTCTGAGGATTTCATCTTAGTATCCGACAGTCTCTGATTCGGCGCTGAGAGTTATGCAGGCGTGATACCTGCTGCCCTCCTTGCTAGAGAGCGCCTCGCTATTTATCTGCGTCGAAACGAGGATGCAAGGGAGATGATTGTCCGGGAGGAAATGCTGCGCTCACTCAACGATTGGCAGGTGAACTACCCGTCTCATCCCGGAAGTGAGACCGTGGCTGATTCGAAGGTATGGTGAGGCCGACTTCTATTTGACCCAGCTTTTGAGCGGGCATGGGTGTTTTCAGTCTTACCTGCACAAGATTGGCAACTCACGGTCCCCCGATTGTCGGTTTTGCCCAGGAGAGGAAGACAATACGTGCCACACATTGTTTGCGGGCATAAAATGGGACAGGCTGAATAGAATAGGGGAAAATGTACGAAATTTTGACGTAACCTCCTCGCGATTGGATACTTTTGATCCGAAAAATCTGAAAAAATCATGGATGTAGGCCTTTATGAGTACAACAAAAAATACGTTAGAAGACTAAATTCACTCAACTTGGTTAGTAATAGTATAATTTATCAATTTTATATTTTCTTGAATAAAATAGCAAGTGTTTACTAAAAATCAATAAAGCATATTTAACGAAGTTTAGCGATTTGAATTTTCTTGTATTACAACAAGAACAAAGCATGGCTATTGTATAAAATTTTATTTTCATGAATTTTGCTTATGGCTGCTAAGTATGTGAAATTGATAGCTTATAAAATTTTCTTACGGACATGGTCTCGATTTTTAACGAAAACCAGTGGTTATGACAATCATCACAATTATAAGCTTCCAAATTTTCAAGATTCCAAGTAATCAAGATGGTAAAATTTGCGACGTCAAACCGTATTTGCACTAGGCCAGCCTAGAACACTGCATGCTTGACCGCAATATAAAATTATCTCCAATGAGTCATCGCGCTAGACGCTGCAACGAATATTTTAAATTGTTTATTTTCACAGGGAGCACAAGGGCAGCGCCGAAGTGTTTCCATTAAATAATTTTGCTCTGGATAATTTCCAAACATTGATCGGATGATTCCGCCACTGCAGCAAAAAAGGTCGTTCACTGATAAAACAGGTGGAAGGCAGTGAAAGAGCGGCGGAAATGGTGTGCACTGAGCCGTTGCAAAAGCAACTGTAACAGCCGTTACACTCGCATCAACATGTTAACGTGATATATGACAAATGGGAAACACCGGGTGCAATCAAAGCGGAAGGAAAACCGCAACGAAAGGGTACAATGCACACGCAAATGATTTTCTCTACAAACCAGTTATTGGAAACGCACCTTTTCAGGCAGTGGCGCGACTTTCCCTCATTATTGGGGGAATAAACGTAGTCAGCGCGACCGACGACAATCGACAATTGTAATGCAACACACGCCCATGCCTTTGGGGCTGCACAGAAAACAAACAACCAAATCGGAGCCTGGCGTTGCTACTTTGGATTCGGATGCAATATGAAAACAAAATGCAGGCGGCGCACTTTTAGCTCGAGCACCACCAACACGGCAGACGTCAACTCGTCGCACGCGACTTCCGGTCGCAATTGCGTCAACACAGCACACCAAAATCCCACACACGTCCCAGAGAATCAAAAACTAACGAATGGTATGAATGGAATTTCTATAACGAATTTGTAAACATACTTGCGAGTGTGAAAATTGTCGCCCTCGTGGATTCCAATTGGAGCTGGGCCGGGGCAGGGTTCCCCAGCAATTGTCGCCCGATAGACGGTTGTGAGTCAGCGGTCGCTACGTTGACGTCTTCGACGTGCGGAAACAGCCAGGGAAAGGAGGCAGCGGGCCGCCTGTCCGCTTCGGTCTGCAATCGAATCCTTTATTTCCCGTGCACAAGGGCAAGGGCTTGTTGACATGCACACAACACTTCCCGATAATGCCAATTACTCTTGCACTACTGTGATGACATTTAAGAATTATTCTCGGCCGCGATCACGACACTCACGAAACCGAAATTGGAATTTGTCGACAACTGGCCCGCACTTTGCATTCACGCACACCAATGCACGCACTCGGGAATTTTCTTCTTGGCACCTTTCTGACGTCCAGGAGGACGACAACCGCAGCAACTTGCAAGCGTAATTATCGGAAAATCACTTCACTCGAGGTCACCGAGCGACGACAGCTACAACAAGTTTTCGCCACTCACCAGATCACACCACCAAAAACTGTTTTCCTCGAACTCATCAACAATTCCCATTAATCCTCACAACTTTTTGACAACTGCCGAACGACACTCGAACGATGCGAACACCCGTCTTTTGCAAACATTTACAAATGGCTGACAGGCAGAGCAAGAGTGGTGAATAGGAGGTAGATTCTGTAAGTGGTTACAGTGGTGAAAATGTCGAAATATGCACGCGACATCATGCGAGGAATAGTGTAGATACGCTTAAACTATAGTCTGCGTGTTGAGAAGGCATGAAATCTCCAATTTTTTGAATCCATAACTTGAAACAAGTCTTGCGCTTAAAATTGAAATTTCGGCAAAAATGTGGTATTAAGGAGGTAATGGGAAAAACGATTGATAGTCATCCTTATTTAAGCATTTCATGAACATAACACTGCAATAAAAATATCGATTTCAGTATTGAGCCTTTATGTTAGATGTAATTGCTTATTACTCGTACTATTAAGCATAAGATGGATAGAAAATCGTTGTTGCAAATCTGCTCGGGTGTGTGGGTTGGATTTGAAGCGATGGTTGAAATGAACGCCAAGGTATTTAATAGACTGCTTGAGCCAATTGTTTGCTTTTGGGAACAGCCTTCCAATGACCCTTCGCGCTTCCATTGCGAAAGCATATTAGCTCACACTTAATTGCATTCATTCCTAGGGCTTTCGCAAGGACAGTGCTTCAGTAGGACGAGAGTGGCTGGCAGTTAGAACTATATTGTCTGAGTAAAAGAGGGTTTTTGGACTTGGACCCCAATCCGGGTAAAGATTTCTAGGGATATTGATAGCTAATGGAATGTCATGGAAGTTAACACGCTATTATTTCCATATATTGCATTTTCTTACATTGCACTTTTCCACACGTTCTTTCCCATACCTTGGATTCAGGTGTAAAGTTTCCTTTTAAATTCCCATGCAATCCGCGGACATGCCGCTGCATCATCGTAAATACAACCCAAGTTGAACTCGGTAATTAGAGTAAAGTAAATCTGACGATTTCTATAAAATGCAAAATATGTTGACTCAGTTTTGGTAAATTATTAAAATAGGCAAACGAGTTTTATGTCAGTTGTTAACGAGACGTCATGCGAATAAATTGTTTTCTAATTTTAACAAAATAGTGTTTTACTTCAACCGAGTGAGGAAGCACTTGAGGCTTGCATATTTTTTTTAAAGCCTTGTAGAAAACTTTTGTTAACTGACGCCCGAGCTACAAAAAAGCTGTTCCCATGAGAACCCAGCTATCTGTCGCTACCCGTAGCATAAAAATTACGCGAACAATTAAGTTAACCCGCAATTTTACGGAAATCCGTGCAAGAAATAAATACCACGCGAAACGACTTGTGATAAGTGTCCCAAGGAAATAGTGTACAAGACGCATTTCAAGGATTACATACTAACGCCTTTTGGAAGATTACCAAGAACGTGCCCGAAATGCCCTTCTTCAATTAAGGGCCATATCCCAAGGGCAAAGAGTTGACGTACCGCAGTAGGCAGCCTCCAAGAATCAACGATCGGCGCCAAATAGGAGGAATACGCTACTCTGAAATCAAATATGAAGATACTTTTATATTGCTTCATGTAAATTTGCCTGTTCTCATTAACAACCAGTAATTTTTTCAAGATTTGTTTTCTAATCACATCAATCTTTTAGATTTTTGTCATCTTTTTATTAAAAACAACATTTTTTCAGTCATTATTTGTAAAAATCATTCAAATTAAAGTAATATATAGATTTCGCATATTTTTTACCTTAATTCAATTGTTTAAAAGTGAATTAGTGAAATGTAAAACGAGTTCAACTCGTGAGTGTTTCGTGTTTTTCCGAATTTTTTGATTTAAAATGGAAGAAATTAAACAAACCCTTCTTCCAGGGACGGACGCAGGGGGTGGTCCGGGGGGTCCGGACCCCCCCCCCCCGAAATCTCAGACTTTTTCAAAACCGCTTGCAGCACACGGTCTTTCAACCGTATAAACTAAATGGTCCACATAACAAGTTGGTACATTACAAATATGATTCATTCCACTTTATTTCGTAATTTTCAGTTTATTTTCACATCTTTTCTGGTCAAGATCACAGTGGTAATTGAGTGTTATTATCATGCCACATGTATTAATAGTACTATCGTTAGATGACTCGCAACCTACTGTAGTACGAGAAAGATGCATAGAACGGAAGCCGGTTTTAAAGACAAAGGACGGAAAGCGAAGATCTATCAAAAGCGTTCCCAATAGTTACCGATTATTCAGTGTATCGATAACTATTGATAATAATCGATAGTTTTCCCAACATTTCCCAACACAATTTGACATTTAGTGTTGTGGGGAACAATTCAAGATTGATTGACCGCTCTAATGACAGCGGTCATGGGGACATGGGGACAAAAAGAATCAATCAATCTTGACTGGCAATTAATCATACCAGTCGGACTTTCGTTTTTGGAATATTGTCGATACTTCTTTATCTTTCTCGAGCCTTCTCGGATTTTCATTTTCTGGAATTTTCTTAGACACGGGGTATAAATACCTGCCGAGCCCGGCCGGGCAGTCAGTGGAGCACGAACAAAATACGAAACGCATACGAACCGTTTACGATCAACGAATTGTACGCGTGCGAAAAATCTACGTGTAAGACGGAAATAATAAAGTGTAATAGTCCAGTAAATATCGAGTGAGTTATTAGTCGGTTTGACCTCCCACAGTGTTGACATGCATTTGCTTCATCGTCAATAAAAATGGCACCTGTTAAAATAACGTCCTTTTTTAAACCGACAAATGCAAATGGTAAACGCGAATGCGAACGATCAGTTAAACAGGCTGAAGAAGTATCAACAGCAAAAAAATCGCGGCATGATGAGGAAAATGATCATCAACCGGAGCCCATAGTAAGTATTTTGAATTTTCACCCAGTAAAATGTTGATTAAAATTTGAGTTTAATAACTAAATTGAATGCGTTATATCATTTTCTTTTTTATAAAATTTTCATGAACGTGGAAAGTACAGGAACTTTTTTCCGCTCAAAATTCACTGAACAGACTTTCGTACAATTGCATCATATTTTATTGATGTACTGTTTGACGGTTTGCAGTGAGGTTTTAAAATTATACAATTCTAATTCGTTGACGTCGTTTTGAATTTTTAATCTATATAAAGAAATTAATTTCAAATTTTACAGTGTAAGATACTTTACATGTTATCTTCAAATATGTTGTGGCAGAGCAGTTAGAGCACAAGCTCCCCACTCAATCATCGCGGGTTCAAATCTCACTAGTGACGATTTTTTTTTTTTTTGAAACTGACTATAAAAAATAATTTTTAAAATTATTTTTGCGAGAAAAAATCAATAAACTAAATTTTTTCAAACGAATACTGTGTAAATCGAAGAAATGTTCAATGGTTCGGTAGAAGAAAACTTGAAAATACCGAGATGTACGATCTCCTTGTAAATGTATGGACACCGGATGCTGCTTTTGTGTTTTCAGCAACGGAAATGAACAAAAAAAATCTGAAATTCCAACTTTCGTGGTTACAAAAGTATCCTTGGCTCACTTACTCAGCCTCAGAAGACGGCGCTTATTGTCGAGTTTGCATTTTATTTGCGCAAAAAGAAGTTGGAAAAGGAAAACATGAACGTTTGAGTTCATTTGTGCAAACTTGTGTTAAAGATTGGAAGAGAGCTTTAGAGAGATTTAAAGAACACCAAACGAAAAAATATCACTTGGACGCCCTTGAAGGTGCGCAGAATTTTAAGCTCATTAATGAAAATAAGAAAAATGATGTCATTGTCGAGATCGATCAGAGCCGAAAACGGCTGCAATTGGAAAACAGACGGAAGCTTGCTCCCATCATTCGTGCGGTTTTGTTCTGCTGCAGACAAGGACTGGCGCTACGAGGACGTCGAGATGATGGCTCATTGGTGCTGGAAATTCCAGAATAGAACGACGGGAATTTCAGGGCACTTCTGCGTTTTTCTGTGGATAGTGGAGATGTAGCACTGCAAGAACATTTAAAGGTGGCTGGTTGTAATGCAACATACTTGAGCCATAGAATTCAGAACGAGATCATTGATGCTGGAGCGGAAATCATCACAAGAGAGTTGGTGAGACGCATCAACGAGACGAAATGTTTCACTGTAACCGCAGATGAAACGTCTGATGTAAGTGGAATTGAACAATTCACGATTGGAGCTAGGTTCATTCAAGAAATCAAAGGGAGACACACGATCAGAGAAGATTTCTTGTGCTTCGTTCCTGTAGAGGATGTGACTGGCGCCGGCCTTGCAAATACGCTGCTTACAACTTTGCAGAAACTTGGAGTGGAAACTCATTTCATGAAAGGGCAAGGTAAGCTGGAAAAACTCAAATTAACAAGGATAAAACTCAAATGAACTAATTCAAAATTGAATTACTATAAAATATCATTATATAATTTTAAACATTAATGTATTAAATAAAAAATATTTTTGTCTAATATTTAATGTAGTATAACTCACATTCACTCATTAAAACTTAAATTAGCTAATTAAAAAATTAAATCAAATGGAAACTCATATGAACTAATTAAAACTTGGATCCCTATAAAAAAGCATAATATAATTTTAAACATAAATGTATGAAAAAAATTTTTTATCTAATATTTAACGTAGTATAACTTACATTCATTCAATAAAATTTAAATTGACCGATTAAAAAATTCAACCGAATGAAAACTCAAATGAACTTATCAAAACTTGAATCACTATAAAATATCATCATATAATTTTAAACATTGTTTTATATTGTATGAAATAAAAAATACTTTCATCCAATACCAAACGTTGTATAACTTGCATTCACTCAATAAAACTTAAATTAACATGAATTAGCTAAAAGTAGAAAAAGAAAGTGAAGTTTTGGAGCTACTATTCATTGAAGTTTTGGATCAAACTTTCTACGAGCATAGAAAAATTCACTCTCGATTAGATTTAGTGACTAGCTTAAAAATGATATTTTTCAACTCAATTAAAATCTTATCTGAATAGGATTTTATAAAACCTTTTGACAAACCTAGCGAAATTTGATTCTTGAATTAATTTTAGTATGAAATATAGACAAGAATTCTTAGTACTTAAGAATATATATACATATATTAAGTGGATTAAATACTATAACAGTTTTAGAGTCTTGCTTAAAAATGATTTTTGAAATATCTTGAAAATTAGATTTTAATTCGATTTTGAAAGAGTCTTAAAACCCAAACCAAGTTGAGTTGAATAGTGCTTTGAAAATTTCAATTACACAAGCTCCTGAATCGGATTTATAAATATAGGAGCTCTGAAACCATAGAAAAAACTTTTGATTTGTAAAACAAGGATTTTAACGGTTTATTTTGAAGGTTATGATGGAGCTCGAGCAATGAGTGGAGAGCTGAAAGGCTGTGCAGCTATTGTAAAGAAAACATGTCCAGATGCTCTTTATCTTCATTGTGCCAATCACAACCTAAATCTGGCAATTACCCATGCGTGCGATATTACACCGGCTCGGAACTGCATTGGAACAGTCAAGCAAGTCGTCAACTTCTTTCGTCTGTCGAGCAAAGCTGGAAATTTGTTGAAAAAACATATCCTAGCAGAAAATCCTAGTGCCAAGCAGACACGTCTTTTAAAATTTTGTGAAACGCGTTGGGTCGAACATCTTGCTTCTCTGGGATTGTTTCATGAAGCATTGGAATTCATCTGCTTGACGCTCAAAGAATTAAATGAGCTGAGATCAAAAACAGATGGAGTACAGCCAAACAGCTTGCTTGCTTCAATCCAAACAGCGCAATTCATAGTTGCATTGGTTGTAATGGTACCGGTATTCAGCTTGACGAAGAACCTGAGCCAGAATTTGCAAAAAGAAGATTGCGATTTAAGTGAATGCGTCCAATATGCCAACAATGTTCACAAAGAAATAAAGGTGATGCGTGCCAGGGCCGACGAAAAATTTGCGGAAATGTTCCAGTCAGCGACTCAAATTGCTGTGAAGATTGGTATCGAGTAGGACGTCAAAACAATCGTGACAACTATTTTGGAAATGCTGAAGAATATTATCGACGATCAATATTTATTCCATTTTTGGATATATATCTGGAAGAACTGGACACGAGATTTCTCGAACATCGAGCACTTTTGTCAATGATACAGAATATCATTCCAGCCAAATGCGCAGAACTCGATGAAGAGGAAATAAAAAAAACCGCCCATGTTTTTGAAGAAAAATGGCCGAACGACATTGTAACGGTTTCCTACTCCGTCTCGTTCGATCGCAATCAGAACCGACCTCTCATCGGTCCGAGACGTGCAGTCTTGGAAATGATAACGGACTGTACCCTTCAGGTCAACAAGTCCGGTCACACTTAGTCTACTCCGTGGTGGCTGCTTGTAGGCTAGCTAGTTCGGAGAGGAGTTTTGGTCGCGGGTCTTACGCGAGCAGACTAAGTCCGAGTTACTTAACTCAGCCACCGATTCACATGCCCGATTTACAAACGCGTCAACAACTACTCATCCAGAACAGGAAACCTACGTTACGTTAGTTCTGGATGTGATCTCTCCACAGATCTCAAATCAAAACACTACAAAATCACCATAGGCGCGTTACCGAATCACCGACGCGGTACTAGAAAATAAGCTAAACTACCTCAAGTCCAAAATAACCTACTCTAATAAAAAAAAAAAAGACGAGCGCAAACAAGGGTACCGCGGACCGTAACCGACTAGAAATCAATCATCCGCAGATTATGAAAACCTAACCCTCTTCAAGACATACTTACCCTCGGTCATCACTTCCGCTGCAAAAGAAAGAGCATGCGGAACGGAAAGGCTTATGGCTTCTTTAGTACTTCATCTTTACTTTTCAGATATTTCATTTACAATAATTATTAAAAATTAATAGTTTTAGAATTATTAGCAAACTATAAGCTCCTCTCCTTTTTATTTTTCCATATGAAAAAAATATAGACTAGCCTAGTATATAAAACGCAACAAAATACTTAGAAAACTAATAATAATAATTAAAAACATTTCGTACTTTAACTTTGAGTGGAATATTTAATTGGAGACATTAACTAACAAATTTTACGTCACCAGCAAAATCACACGTTATAATAGTATTGTTTGGAATTTTTTTAGTTGCTATCATATTTTCTTTCTCCATTCGTTTTACTTACATCAAAATTTAAGTTTCAAGTAAAAATATGAATAATAATTATCCAACAATTACATCTTTACTAATGAATAATGATCTTCATTATTTCTATTTACATATCGCTTCATTTAATGAATTTCAATTCACATTTTCCGTATGCATCTTTTTCATTACTATTCTAAGATATCAAATGCCAAATGTACTTTTAAATCGTATACATAGTTTTACGAATAATTATTTTTATTTATTCATATTTTTAATATTCTAAAATTGAATAAAACTAAATTATTTAATTCTCTCTAATATTCTAATTGAATTATTGTAAACGTATCTACTCTAAAAAGTTTTAGGAATTGTTGCGCGTATAATTTCATCACAAAATTAAGGTAAAAGTGAAATCAAATTACATTTCACGCGATGCTCTAAAAAAAAGATTTGGAAGAACGTTGAATAAATTTTTGTTTTTAATGTTGGAATAATATCTAAAATCACTTATTAATATAAACATAAAAATTTGGCTAAAATTTGTTAAACATTCTTCTTGTTGTGCTTTATTTTCTGCAGCTGCTAAGATATGGTATTTAGTATAGATATAAAAACTTGGCAAACATATTAATTTACGATGCTCTTTGACACTAATTGCACATTTATGTAAGATATTATTTTTTTCGATCCTCAAGTCACGTTACTTTTTTTTTCATTCAGGTATGAGCTTTGTTTTTTTTACACACTAGCATGGCAGCATATAAAATAAATAACTGCCTTTTATATTGGGGTAGAAATTTCTCTTAAAATCTATTTAAAATAAAATTATTAAAAAGGCCTTTTTGATTCTTTTTAAATGAACATTCCATAATGTTATTTAGCGATAGTTAATAATCTGTGTTCGCTACGCAGATGTAAATAAGATCGTCTTATTTGTGCAAGGATCCAACAAGTCATACATTTTTTTTTTTCCGTCTCCTCACAATGGTTGCAGACTTTTTAACTGATAAAACATGCATAAACTATTTTTTTTTCTTATCTCTTTAACGTAATTGTTGGTTTCAAATATTCAGTGATGGTAGTTTTAACTGATATAAAGAATATAATGGCTGATGGATAACTGAGGTATATATTTAATATTAGTATACTAACTTTGGGTTTTATTTCTGTTGCAAATAATAATCTATTCACTTTTTTTGAAGGAATCTGAATGCTGTTAGATAGCACATTACTCGATGTGCCTTTTTTTTAAAGCTCATTGCTTAATTAACTTAATGATGCACAAAGCTCTCGCGGAATGTGAAATCATTTTTGATACACCAATTGCTAGTTACTTAATTGTATTTCGAATCACTTTTCAACAACAATTGCAAATAGTTGTTCAGCCCCATCAAGACTTGCTTAAGATTAAACGGGAAAGTAGTCATCTACTTCGCCATTCTTACTGCTAGCTATGGAACCAATTCCTTTAGACGATAAAACGGGAATCGGTGAGATTTGCGATATATGGTTTTGGGGCTGCGATGATAATGCAGTGAACTGTTTCGTTGCGATGGATATATTGGGAATGGTTACATCCGGACTTACACTCGGGTTAATTCCTCTTTTGTAGCAAATTAAAAGCAATTCATGACCAAACGATGCAAATTGGTTGCCGACGGATCCCAGCCAAACAGCTGATTGAAACAGTAGTTCGAATTCTGGTTGAAACCGGGCAGGGATTGATGGCGAAAGATTCTGAATCGTAGAAAAGAATTTCTATCGTAAAATCTTTCTGATATCCTCATCAAATTGTATGGCATCAACTGTTTACACGTGCTACATCACTATTTTTACTATATCTACTCTAACCTGGAATTAAGTCGCCTGCCTCTTTCACTCTGCTGTATCCGTCACTTGCAACATCTGATGATACACGTGTAGTGAATAATAGATTTTCATATGTCCGTGAAGGACCGCAGCGATGTTCTGCTGCCTCGGCAGAGGAAGGTGTTGATTCCTGCCGAGAATGCCCTCGTCCGGAGACGCGTGAATGCGCTGGCAGGCTAGCATTGCGGTGTCGTGGGGCGGGTTCGTTTCCCCGGCACGAGGACTCACTACAAAACATTTCGCATTCACGAATTGCTTGCAGAGTTCGAGAGGACGACCGAAGTCGCAAATCAGTAGATAACCTCCACGAAGGAATTACGACTTGTTGCGAGAACAAGTGCAACCTGACAAGAAAGACTAATTTGGGGGTGACCTCGTCCTTACCCAAATACATTCAGGGCCCACAAATGAAAGAGGGGCAACCGGGTGGTGGTGGAGCCCCTTCATGCCCACCCAACCGGAATAAATCCAATGTTAAATCGTTGAAGTGGCCAGGTATTCCTCTTCTGAGTGGAAAACTCATACAACTTGAATTGTATGAACCTTCCCATCAGAAGGGGAGTACCCCGGTGACCAATTTATGTCATAGAATTATACAATGGAATTGCATAACTTTATGCCATAAAAAGGCACTTGGCTTGGGCCACTCAACCCATTAAGTCACCTGAAATAAAAAGGATTAAATTGTACCCGGTGACTGGCTCATATTTTGAGGGGGAAGCCTGCCACCGTACCGGGTCCTATACCCGGTTAGAAATGGAGGAAAGGAAAGACCCTCGGGTACGTTTTTAATTCATTTTTATTTTTTTTTCTTTCAATTTTCAATCAATTCATTAGATCATCTATACCTAATCTAACTTATTGGTTTCTAACAGGTTAAATTCCGGAATTACACATTTTTTGATACTCTATAGCTGACCACAAAATCTTATTTGGAATTTGAATATAAATGAACTATTTATGTTACACTTATGTACATTTTGTATGGTGATAAATAATACTTAAATAAAAGGCAGAATTTAAGTAATGAATCAATTTGAGAAAGATAATCTTCAACACAGGAAATGTTTCAATTCCAATCTACCTTTCTGACGAGCGATGTTAACAGGGTTTTCAAAATTGCAATCTCTGGTTGAGAATTAATTCCAAGCTCTTAGAGAGCGATTTAATAGACTAAAATTATCGCCCTTTATTAAATTTTTGACTTTTAATTATAAGAATAATGTTCAGATACTGTTACATTACAGACTTCTGCGGAAAATGCCAGAACAACGATGTTGCAAGTGATTATTTTGCATGTCCCATAATTATCTCTTTTTGTTGCAACAAATACTCGTTTATACTTGTATTTTACCTGAACTGTCATTCTAAAATCCCAGTTGAGAAATTACATCATTATTAACTCTCGTTAAACACAAAAGCTTCGAATTTAATCTAAATTTTTTATCTGTCATTTATAATACCTTTTTATATTTTTGAATGGTGCAAAATTTATTGTTTATATTGTCTTTGATTTTTATCATTTCAAATTGTTATTCTTTTTATTGAATGGGTTTAGGCTATTATTTTAGGTGTGATATTTTATCTTATGGTTTAATTTTACTAAGAATTTGAATCAGTGCTGTCATATAAATGGGTAGTAGAAAGATTTATAGGGTAAATAATTAGGTAAATTTGTTTATTTAAATAAATGAATCAGTATTATTTTATAATTATTATTATTAAATAATAAGGTAATGTTATCTTATTTTTTTATTCAAATTTCGGGAACTTTTAACGGAGTATCACTAAATGCAAATGATATAATGCCTTTGATGTTCAAGTACATCGACAAAGCGTAAACTGAACATACTCTTTATTATATTAAAAATCCAAAATTTTTCATGAAATTGAAAAAAATGTTCACTTTCAAGAACTGATTAAAATATGTATGAATATAAAATTAAGCCTTCAAAATTAGACCAATAAGTATGCTCATTTACATATCCGGTATCGAAAACTAGTAAAGTGCAGATATTTGAGAGTGTCAAAAAAAAATCTATAGCAAGAAATACATTGAAGTTCACGAACAAGAATTACTAAAACCAGGCGTAATCTCTGGATGCACAACGTAATCAGTATAAAAATGGATACATGCAAATTAATCGCTCTGAACTCAGACAGATTCATTCAAATTAATCGTGTGATAGCAAAGTTCTATATGCAATTGATTACATCATGGTGCTATAATTTTCATGCGAACTTTATCCAAAAATATTTCGACAAAATTCATTGAATGCCACATAACATTCTATAGAGAAAATTATCTCTTCAAGATTATGTTTCTTAATGCTCAGGTCGTCTTGTATCTGAACACGACTGATAAGCTTTTCTTACAACTACACTTTCAATCGACGCTTTTAATTCTAAGGTTTTGTGACTTGAACTTCATACGGGATTCCAATAAGACGCGAAAATGAACATGCATGCAAAAGCTAATATGAATTTTCTATTACTTGAAATAATGTGAACTACTCAAGTTATGTCTGCGCCGAATAATGTGAAAGCCTCCTCTTCTCCCGACAATTCTGCAACCTTTCCTTGCAATTCCCGAAAAGCATGGACAGCCTCGATTTCCTGCTTCAGCTCTTTGATCGTTTTGCTAGGATCAATTTCCACGGTGAGCGTGCTGTGTTGCAATGTCTGGACCGTTATTATCACTTTGTTGTTTAGTGCAACTGGCCGACGTGCTTTAAATTTGGGCCTTCACTTCACTTCTTGCTACAGAATCTTCGCAAGCATTACTTTGTGCATTTCTATCGCGATCAATTTACTCCGACCACACACGCACTTTATTTTTTCCACGCAAATATCCACCGTGTATTTACTAGTTTTTTCTCTTGTGTCTAATTAAATCTACATTTGCGAACTACCGTACTTTTCTTTTTCGTTGCCACATAGGGAAACGTGAGAAGATTCGAAGAGATATTTGTCGATCAAACGCGTATTTATTTTGTTCGGGTTGCCGGTTTTTCTTCGAAGACTTGCTCTCTGATCCTTCACTAGTTCATTTCACCCCAAGCATGCACCATTCAAACACAGAAATTATTCCATGAAAGTGTTCTGTGTACTTCTGTGAAACGTTCCAGTTTGTTTGTATTCTCACGATTCATCTCTGTGTGCACGCTTCTTCTAACAAGTATTGTGGAGGAGTTTCCGAATTTGTATTGGAACATGTACAGTACATTAACAACAACGATTCCACGCGAACCGACTTCCTTAATCGATGAAGCGAAGTTGCATCACAGCATTTCGAAAAATTTCCGACAAAAGAGCTAACGGTTAATTACAAATCCGTTACATGCTAAGTGCATTGAGTAACTAATTGTTACTAAATTCGGGGGCAAATCAATGACGCCTTTTTCCACATTTTCAAATTGTTTCTTCGTTTCATATCTCCTTTGGGGACCTGATTATTTCTGGGAACTAAAGAATAACTTTTCGACAAATGATTTAAGGGAGGGAGAAACCTTTGGACACCCAAGCGAAAACACTTCCACTAGATTTTGACGGAACACGAGTTTTATTCCACTTTTCGCTAACCCACACGACTAACAAGGTGTTCACAATTTGCACGATAACTTTATCGTCTATTTTTTTTTTACAATATTTCACTGTCTTTTACGCGAGAAACTTTTCCACGTGTCTCGGCGATATTCTGATCAGCCCGCAATCTCCTCTCACTCCCAACTCGCTTCTTCTTTACGCGGCGTCCGCGCTGTCTGGCGGTTTCGAGCAGACTCCTGATCTCCATCCCATTCCTCGTTTGTCAGACGAAGCATCAGACTCGACTTGCCGGCGCCACTCTCCCCGATAATTCCAATTTCCAATGTTGTTATGTAGTTATCACCCATTTTCACGATTTACGACGCAATAGCATGCAAATTTCGCAAGCACAATTTAATATTCTCCACACTCAAGCAACTACGACACTTTATGGGCAAGTAGAACAATACGAACCCATTCAGAAAGGGGGAAATCACACAATTGAAGATTTTTGTTGCTATCAAATGTACTTTTTCCTTATCATTTGTAGTTTATGACGGCGGTATTTGCAATTTCCCTTTTCACTGTCTTTTGTAGGTTCAATTAAGTTATCAATTGAAGGCAATTTGTCGTTTATGATAATTAGGCGTAATTAGGTGGGAAAAATCGGAAGAATTAGACAAATTTTAAGGGGTTTAAATGATACAATGATTTTAGCGTTCATATAATTAACAGGTTAAATGATACAATGATTTTAGCATTCATAATTAAAAGGGGTTAACCGTTTCGTTCTAAGCATTTGCATACCGCGTTACACCGCAATTCGTTAAATTATCTTCAAAAGATATTGTAATAAGATACTACACATTAGAAATTTTTAAACATTTTTAGAATTTTGTTTCCCGGGTGTTAAGTACAAAGGAAATTTTTCCACTTATTATTCCTGCGAAAAAAAAAAACGAGTGTTGCGATGGGGAAGGTGACTGAATCGACTGAATCCTTATTAAATTGCGTTCGTGCTGTGTGCCTGTGTCAGCGCTGCTTTTAGAGCCATCGTTCTTAGATTACTACAGGGCAGCTAATTTTCTCGTGATCCCAAGGCAATGCGGATTACGAAAAAGGAGCTGAAGGATCTTTCTGTGTCTCACGGGTTGCCTTCGGCGTCGGGACTAGAGATGACGAACAATAAAAGAACACAATTAACAGACGGACGGACTGACTTATGTCTATGTTTGCCTGGAAGTATACAATCTTTGCGCGTTTTTGAAAATATATGCGGACGGACAAACAGACGTGCCCAATTATCTATCGGCGCAGGTCTTTCGCGTGGTATATCCCCACTTCTTTTCCCGATGGATCCGTTATCAAGTAACGGTTAGGTCCCATTACCTTCTTTATGCGGCTTTTCAGGAATCGCCTATCCAGCTTGGCGTTGTAATGCCCCGCGGCGTCACTTTGGCGGAAATTTCGCCGGAAAACTTCATCTCCTTCTTTGAAATTAGCAGATCGTGACCGGAGATTGTACTGCGCTTCATTTGCACTACCTGCGGCCTTAATCTTCCGTCCGATCTGTTGGCGGAGGTCTCCTAAACGTTCGTGGGGCTCCAGCGCAACGACCGGGTCTCCCAAACACTTTAATTGCCATAACAGTCGGTATGATTTACCGTGGCAAATCATGTGCTGTCCAAAGGCGGCAAAGTAAGGGGCGACACCGGTGACGGAATGATACGAGGATCGCAGGGCGCATGTGATGGCAGACAGTCGCCGATCCCAATCCTTTTGAGATGGGTGGACGTAGGAACGGATCGCGGCCAATAGGGTGCGGTTCAACCGTTCTGACGCGTTGGACTGAGGAGAGTATATGGGCGTCAGTTGGTGTTCAATGCCATACTGCTCAAGTAGGCTCTTAAACTGCCGAGACCGGAACTGTACTCCATTATCTGAGTACACACTCTCTGGAACTCCGAACACATGGAATACCCGGTTCTCTAAGAATTTCACGATCGATGGAGTTGTGAATTTACGGATAGGTTCCACCATTGGGAATTTTGAGAGCTGATCTAGAACGACTATAGCTCCGATGTGTCCCATGGAAGACCGAGGATATGGACCGAGTAGATCGATGTATAGACGCTGGAACACGCGTTCTGGGACGTTGAGTTGACCCATAGGAGGTCGAAGAGGCTGGTTGGGCGCTTTGGTGCCTTTACAGGTATCACAGGCGCTCACGTAGTCTTTGACCTGGGATGCCATTTTAGGCCAAAAGAAGTATTTTTTTAGTCGCCGTAGTGTTCGACCGTAACCTCCGTGGGCACTTAACGGATGATCATGTGCGCGGAGGATCAGCTGTTGTGTCATTTCCTCCGGTACCCAGAGTTTCCAAGACTCTTCTTCCTGCCATGGATCACCAGTGGCGTATTCGTTTCGTCTATACACATAGCCGTCTATTACCTTCAAGTCAGGCAGCTGTGTCTGTTGGGTCGCTATGGTTTGCCTCAACTCTTTGTAGCTATCTGATTCGAAATGTGGGCTGTCCAAATCTATTTCGATGGGGTCCTCGTCATTTATTGTTATTTCGGCTCCCTCTGGGGAAAACATCCGTGAGAGAGTGTCGGGTACGATGTTCTGGGTTCCTTTCCGATGTTTGATGGAGAACTTGAACCCTTGCAGTTTAAGAGCCCATCTGGCTAGGCGTCCACTTAAATCTGCCTGGTTCATCAACCATTGTAGTGACGCGTGGTCCGTGATGATCTCGAATTGGTGGCCCTCGATATAAGCTCGGAATTTCTTCACAGCCATTACCGCTGCCAAACATTCTTGCTCGGAAACAGTATAGTTCCTTTGGGCCGAATTCAGCTTATTGGACATGAAGGCGATGGGAGCTTCCTCCCCTTCGTCGGTCAATTGCACCAGCACGGCTCCTACTCCATGTTGACTTGCGTCACAATGAATGGAGAAGGGCTTCGTGAAGTCGGGGCTGTGCAAGACAGGAGCTGATGTGAGGGCTTGTTTAAGCTCTTCAAATGCCTTTCGGCTGAGTTCGGTCCAAACGAACTTCCCTTTCCGCAACATGTCTGACAGGGGCGCTGAAACTGTTGCATAATTCCGAACAAACCTTCGGTACCAACCGCACACACCAAGGAAACGTCGTAGCTGCTTCACAGTTTTTGGTAAGGGGAACTCATCAATCGCACGCGTTTTGTCTGGATCCGTTTTGATAGTGCCATGTCCTATGACATGGCCTAAGTATCGGACTTCTTGCATGACAAACTTACTTTTCTGTACGTTGATGGTGAGTCCCGCCTTACTGATGTGCAGGGCTACTTCTTGTAGAAGTAGGAGGTGTTGATCGAACGTTTCCGTGATGAGTAAAAGATCATCGAGGTACACGAACACTTGGTGTTTCAGGTGAGGTGGGATGACCTTGTCCATCAACCGGGTCATCGTTTGCGGCGCATTACACAGGCCAAAGGGCATTGTGACGAACTGATATAATGGTCGTCCAGGCACTGTGAAGGCGGTCTTGTCCCTCGAGCCCTCATCGAGTGGAATTTGCCAGAAGGCGTCTTTTAGGTCGAGACTGGTGATATAATTGGCTTTCGGCAGTCTCCCTAGTATTCCATCGATGAGTGGAAGAGGGTACGCGTCCTTGATGGTAACCGCGTTTACCTTACGGGCATCAAGACAGAGGCGGACTTTACCTGGCTTTACAACCAAGGTTACCGGTGAGGACCAGGCACTTTGGGACTCTTCTATGACCCCCAACTCGAGCATCCTATCTAATTCCGCATACACCAATTTCTCCATGGCTGGCGAGATGGCGTAGTGTCTCTGTTTAATCGGTTTACTATCGCCAACGTCAATGGCGTGTGAGACTAGGGTGGTGCGGCCAAGGCCTTGGGTAGCGTAAGATGGGAAAGCAGCAATGGATGCTTCCAGGCGTTGCCGTTGGTTAGACGTCAGGTCATGCCTATCGGGAGTAGAAGTGATTTCGTTGACATTTCTGGTTTTTAAAGACAAATCGGTGAATAAATCGGAGGCCAGTCCAAAGCGAAGGACGAAATCGACACCAAGGTATACGTTCTGAGTCAAAGACGGGATAATGTAGAAGGTAATATCCTTCGTCTGACCCCTGAACGTCACGGGTGTTGTTAGTTTACCTCGTATAGGGTGTTTGGTGCCATCAGCTGTACTGATTTCAGTGCGCCAGGATTTAATCAAGTTCGGGTATTCTTGGAGCACTTTCGAGCCAAAGCTCGAGGCAAGACAACTGATACTGGCACCCGTGTCGATCAATGCAAACACGGTCTCGCCCAACACTTTAATTGGATGATAAGGTCTGATCTCATTCTCAGCAACCTCCGAGATGTTACAAGAGTTTACGGTTTGACGGCAGGTGCGCACTCTCTTGCGGAAATTCCGCCAACGACGGGTTGACCATTTTGTCGTGCACGGACGGGAAGTGACAACTTCGGAAGCAAATATTCGCTCTCGAGCCACCCGATATTCCTGCAGTCTAACATGATAAGGTTTTAGAGTGCGTACTTGAGGCTGCCGCGGTTCTTCTGGCAGTGACTGCGATGGTCGTTTTAATATTGTCGTTGGTGAGGTCTCCGGAAGAGAGTGAACATCCGCAGTCGTAATGGTTATGGCTGGTGGGTTAACGTCAGGTTGGTTGGGGTGAGCCGCTGACTGAGGAGCTACTGCTGGGGTTTCGAGTACCGCTGAGGTGGTCGGGTACTCTTTTGGCCGTTTTTTCGTGCGGCACATTCAGAACAGTCCGGGAAGTAAGTGTCCGGCTTGCCGCAACCGTAGCAGAAAACCTTACGTTCTGCGCGGCATGAAATGAACCGGTGTCCGGTTTGGTGACAATTCCAGCAGGTCGTAAGACTTCCCACTGCCGCTACAGCAAGCTGGTCTGGGTCCAAATCATCCTCCAGATCTAGGGTGGTATAATCTGGGGCCAATTCCGCGATTCCTCGTCGAGGACCCGTCCTGGTTAGTAAGTATGGCCGGTCCCGTAGGTCTTCCTCAAACCCTTCTATACGACGCACATTTCTCAGCAGGGCCTCCATACTCTGTGGATCGGAGTTCACGATATGCCGACGAATCTCCGGTCTTAGATTGCGCTTTAGCAGGCGAAGAATTTGGGTAGAAGACAATGGCTCTGACAGCTGGTCATTCAACCGAAGGATATCGGCTCGATATTTATGGAAGGACTCGTCCGGACGCTGCCATCTAGCATTCATCTTATCCAGGACTAATTCGTCCATGTCGACCGTAGGGTATTCCATGCGGAGTACCTCCTTCAGCCGTGACCAGCGTATGGATGGTGGAGCTGAATGTATCCTCCAATATGTCTCCAGGGCTGCTCCCCTAAGCAGCATTGGCAGGTATCCTGCGAGCGCTGTGCGGTCTCCTGCTAGCATCTGCTCAATCAGTGACTCCACCCGACTTATGAAAACCTCCACCGTTATCGTATTGGGTTCCCCACTGAAATGTAGATTCCATCCCTGGATGATGCTGGGGATCTGTGTCGGCTTCAGCCGATACATGTCGTGTGGATGGAAGCGTTGGTCCGGCGGAATCACGGGAGCCTGATTTGGTGGCGGTGCTTGGCTCAATCGGGGCCGGTAAACTGGAGCCAACGGATTCATGGCTGTACCTGGCCGGATCCGTTCGGGATCACGCCGCGAGTCTACTGGGAAGTCCCACGGATTTGGGTCCGAATCCCACATAGGAGGAGTTCTTGGCCGGGATGGTGCGGGGTTCTCTCTCTGGCTCTCTAGAGAGGCGAGCCGGGTGGACATGTCCTGTACGAGCGCCATTAGATCTCGTAGAACTGTGGCTTCCACAGCCACCGGTGGACTCGCTTCTTCTGCAGGCGGAACTGCTTCAGCCCTGTAGTCATCGTCTCGTGCACTCCTTGTAGTGGATGGAAGGGGTCCGCTTTTGGGGACAGCTCCACTTGTACTGGAGGACTGAGGTCGTTCTGTTGCTGGCTGTGCGATTTCCAAAGGCTGTCGACAGAGCGGGCACGTGGATGAAGTTTGCCGCAGTTGTGCCAAACACAGCTGATGTAGCCTGTGTCCGCACTGCAACCTCTGGCTTGTAGTTTCGTCCATGTCCTCGTGACAGATGGAACACAATAGAGCTGGTCCGGCATCCGACCGCAACTTTCTCCTTTCGGGAGTTCTTTTGGTGGGCATGCTAAAAGAAATTTAAATTGCTAACTAAAAACCTAAATAAATATATATATATAAATAATGAAAATGTGAAAAAAAATGATGCAAAATTTATGATTTGTAAGTGGCCGTCAGTGGCGAACTATAGTCGAACCTCACAAAAAAAAAAATGTATGATAAAGTTTCAAAAAAAGTTTTAAGTTATCAAAAAAAATAATCGGTCTTTCCTTTCCGTCCTTCCTCCCAAGTATGGACACCATGGCACAATCCTTCTAAAACGTTTCAGGGACACTCTCTTGTGGCACCATGAAAATCAGGGTTCCGAAGTGATCCCTCATTAGCAAACTTCTCAAGTTACAGCTTGTCAGCCCAGGGTGGGATTCTAATCCACAAGCAGCGCGTGTCTTGTCATGGATAGTCATGGATTAGCTAATCAGCCAATCACATGAAATCAAAATCCATGTAATTTAAGACACTTAGGCACCGCTGGTTTGGGGAGCGGATCAGAATCCTCCGCAAAATAGATGTTGGGATAATAACCTCCGAACACAAAAAGGGACTCTAATATAATTTGGCCTTACTAGTTATACAATGGTGGTAAACCACCAAGGTATAAATCAAAAGAAGGACCAAACGATATTGATGTCCGAAGACAACACACGTTCGGAAGTTACTCGGCTGCTGGGGCACGATTAGTGCAAAAACCCTCGGGAGTTATCTACCCGCCAAAATTTCTAACACCTTGTGGGGACACCTAGAGACGATGGACTGTCTCGTGCTCACGACTGATGATACAGCCGGGCTTTTCGGGCCCCACGTTGGGCGCCATTTGTAGTGAATAAGAGATTTTCATATGTCCGTGAAGGACCGCAGCGATGTTCTGCTGCCTCGGCAGAGGAAGGTGTTGATTCCTGCCGAGAATGCCCTCGTCCGGAGACGCGTGAATGCGCTGGCAGGCTAGCATTGCGGTGTCGTGGGGCGGGTTCGTTTCCCCGGCACGAGGACTCACTACAAAACATTTCGCATTCACGAATTGCTTGCAGAGTTCGAGAGGACGACCGAAGTCGCAAATCAGTAGATAACCTCCACGAAGGAATTACGACTTGTTGCGAGAACAAGTGCAACCTGACAAGAAAGACTAATTTGGGGGTGACCTCGTCCTTACCCAAATACATTCAGGGCCCACAAATGAAAGAGGGGCAACCGGGTGGTGGTGGAGCCCCTTCATGCCCACCCAACCGGAATAAATCCAATGTTAAATCGTTGAAGTGGCCAGGTATTCCTCTTCTGAGTGGAAAACTCATACAACTTGAATTGTATGAACCTTCCCATCAGAAGGGGAGTACCCCGGTGACCAATTTATGTCATAGAATTATACAATGGAATTGCATAACTTTATGCCATAAAAAGGCACTTGGCTTGGGCCACTCAACCCATTAAGTCACCTGAAATAAAAAGGATTAAATTGTACCCGGTGACTGGCTCATATTTTGAGGGGGAAGCCTGCCACCGTACCGGGTCCTATACCCGGTTAGAAATGGAGGAAAGGAAAGACCCTCGGGTACGTTTTTAATTCATTTTTATTTTTTTTTCTTTCAATTTTCAATCAATTCATTAGATCATCTATACCTAATCTAACTTATTGGTTTCTAACAGGTTAAATTCCGGAATTACACATTTTTTGATACTCTATAGCTGACCACAAAATCTTATTTGGAATTTGAATATAAATGAACTATTTATGTTACACTTATGTACATTTTGTATGGTGATAAATAATACTTAAATAAAAGGCAGAATTTAAGTAATGAATCAATTTGAGAAAGATAATCTTCAACACAGGAAATGTTTCAATTCCAATCTACCTTTCTGACGAGCGATGTTAACAGGGTTTTCAAAATTGCAATCTCTGGTTGAGAATTAATTCCAAGCTCTTAGAGAGCGATTTAATAGACTAAAATTATCGCCCTTTATTAAATTTTTGACTTTTAATTATAAGAATAATGTTCAGATACTGTTACATTACAGACTTCTGCGGAAAATGCCAGAACAACGATGTTGCAAGTGATTATTTTGCATGTCCCATAATTATCTCTTTTTGTTGCAACAAATACTCGTTTATACTTGTATTTTACCTGAACTGTCATTCTAAAATCCCAGTTGAGAAATTACATCATTATTAACTCTCGTTAAACACAAAAGCTTCGAATTTAATCTAAATTTTTTATCTGTCATTTATAATACCTTTTTATATTTTTGAATGGTGCAAAATTTATTGTTTATATTGTCTTTGATTTTTATCATTTCAAATTGTTATTCTTTTTATTGAATGGGTTTAGGCTATTATTTTAGGTGTGATATTTTATCTTATGGTTTAATTTTACTAAGAATTTGAATCAGTGCTGTCATATAAATGGGTAGTAGAAAGATTTATAGGGTAAATAATTAGGTAAATTTGTTTATTTAAATAAATGAATCAGTATTATTTTATAATTATTATTATTAAATAATAAGGTAATGTTATCTTATTTTTTTATTCAAATTTCGGGAACTTTTAACGGAGTATCACTAAATGCAAATGATATAATGCCTTTGATGTTCAAGTACATCGACAAAGCGTAAACTGAACATACTCTTTATTATATTAAAAATCCAAAATTTTTCATGAAATTGAAAAAAATGTTCACTTTCAAGAACTGATTAAAATATGTATGAATATAAAATTAAGCCTTCAAAATTAGACCAATAAGTATGCTCATTTACATATCCGGTATCGAAAACTAGTAAAGTGCAGATATTTGAGAGTGTCAAAAAAAAATCTATAGCAAGAAATACATTGAAGTTCACGAACAAGAATTACTAAAACCAGGCGTAATCTCTGGATGCACAACGTAATCAGTATAAAAATGGATACATGCAAATTAATCGCTCTGAACTCAGACAGATTCATTCAAATTAATCGTGTGATAGCAAAGTTCTATATGCAATTGATTACATCATGGTGCTATAATTTTCATGCGAACTTTATCCAAAAATATTTCGACAAAATTCATTGAATGCCACATAACATTCTATAGAGAAAATTATCTCTTCAAGATTATGTTTCTTAATGCTCAGGTCGTCTTGTATCTGAACACGACTGATAAGCTTTTCTTACAACTACACTTTCAATCGACGCTTTTAATTCTAAGGTTTTGTGACTTGAACTTCATACGGGATTCCAATAAGACGCGAAAATGAACATGCATGCAAAAGCTAATATGAATTTTCTATTACTTGAAATAATGTGAACTACTCAAGTTATGTCTGCGCCGAATAATGTGAAAGCCTCCTCTTCTCCCGACAATTCTGCAACCTTTCCTTGCAATTCCCGAAAAGCATGGACAGCCTCGATTTCCTGCTTCAGCTCTTTGATCGTTTTGCTAGGATCAATTTCCACGGTGAGCGTGCTGTGTTGCAATGTCTGGACCGTTATTATCACTTTGTTGTTTAGTGCAACTGGCCGACGTGCTTTAAATTTGGGCCTTCACTTCACTTCTTGCTACAGAATCTTCGCAAGCATTACTTTGTGCATTTCTATCGCGATCAATTTACTCCGACCACACACGCACTTTATTTTTTCCACGCAAATATCCACCGTGTATTTACTAGTTTTTTCTCTTGTGTCTAATTAAATCTACATTTGCGAACTACCGTACTTTTCTTTTTCGTTGCCACATAGGGAAACGTGAGAAGATTCGAAGAGATATTTGTCGATCAAACGCGTATTTATTTTGTTCGGGTTGCCGGTTTTTCTTCGAAGACTTGCTCTCTGATCCTTCACTAGTTCATTTCACCCCAAGCATGCACCATTCAAACACAGAAATTATTCCATGAAAGTGTTCTGTGTACTTCTGTGAAACGTTCCAGTTTGTTTGTATTCTCACGATTCATCTCTGTGTGCACGCTTCTTCTAACAAGTATTGTGGAGGAGTTTCCGAATTTGTATTGGAACATGTACAGTACATTAACAACAACGATTCCACGCGAACCGACTTCCTTAATCGATGAAGCGAAGTTGCATCACAGCATTTCGAAAAATTTCCGACAAAAGAGCTAACGGTTAATTACAAATCCGTTACATGCTAAGTGCATTGAGTAACTAATTGTTACTAAATTCGGGGGCAAATCAATGACGCCTTTTTCCACATTTTCAAATTGTTTCTTCGTTTCATATCTCCTTTGGGGACCTGATTATTTCTGGGAACTAAAGAATAACTTTTCGACAAATGATTTAAGGGAGGGAGAAACCTTTGGACACCCAAGCGAAAACACTTCCACTAGATTTTGACGGAACACGAGTTTTATTCCACTTTTCGCTAACCCACACGACTAACAAGGTGTTCACAATTTGCACGATAACTTTATCGTCTATTTTTTTTTTACAATATTTCACTGTCTTTTACGCGAGAAACTTTTCCACGTGTCTCGGCGATATTCTGATCAGCCCGCAATCTCCTCTCACTCCCAACTCGCTTCTTCTTTACGCGGCGTCCGCGCTGTCTGGCGGTTTCGAGCAGACTCCTGATCTCCATCCCATTCCTCGTTTGTCAGACGAAGCATCAGACTCGACTTGCCGGCGCCACTCTCCCCGATAATTCCAATTTCCAATGTTGTTATGTAGTTATCACCCATTTTCACGATTTACGACGCAATAGCATGCAAATTTCGCAAGCACAATTTAATATTCTCCACACTCAAGCAACTACGACACTTTATGGGCAAGTAGAACAATACGAACCCATTCAGAAAGGGGGAAATCACACAATTGAAGATTTTTGTTGCTATCAAATGTACTTTTTCCTTATCATTTGTAGTTTATGACGGCGGTATTTGCAATTTCCCTTTTCACTGTCTTTTGTAGGTTCAATTAAGTTATCAATTGAAGGCAATTTGTCGTTTATGATAATTAGGCGTAATTAGGTGGGAAAAATCGGAAGAATTAGACAAATTTTAAGGGGTTTAAATGATACAATGATTTTAGCGTTCATATAATTAACAGGTTAAATGATACAATGATTTTAGCATTCATAATTAAAAGGGGTTAACCGTTTCGTTCTAAGCATTTGCATACCGCGTTACACCGCAATTCGTTAAATTATCTTCAAAAGATATTGTAATAAGATACTACACATTAGAAATTTTTAAACATTTTTAGAATTTTGTTTCCCGGGTGTTAAGTACAAAGGAAATTTTTCCACTTATTATTCCTGCGAAAAAAAAAAACGAGTGTTGCGATGGGGAAGGTGACTGAATCGACTGAATCCTTATTAAATTGCGTTCGTGCTGTGTGCCTGTGTCAGCGCTGCTTTTAGAGCCATCGTTCTTAGATTACTACACACGATTTCGTACATTATTAGAACATCGCATTAGTTTGCGCTTTTTTCTTCTATACAGATAGGCAGCTAACTGAAGTTGCGCATTCTCTGACAAATCCCTTTGTAGTTGACGATTTTCCTCAGTATCGTTAAGAATGAAATCCGAATTAACTCGTCGATCCCAAGATGAATTCCAACCTTGAAAATGAATTTTATATTGAATTAGTTTCTTGCCTCGCTTGTCTTTTGTTTCCACGAACCTAAGAACCTTAGAATCGTCCAATACTTTTGCCTTTGTTGGATCCGGTTCATAGCACAACACCCGCTCTCCTTCCGTAACTTATACCGTACGCCACGAGTTGATACCATCCGGCTATTTCGATCCTCGTCTGACATTTGGATGGCAACTGTGGGAGGCATTGCCAGATAGATATGCTTCGAAATGTATCAGTGTTTTACTACAGCGGATCACATTGACAGAAAATATTTCTCCACAAATATAAATATTTGATGAAAAATATTTTCGGCGCAATGATGGTTGCACGAAAGATAAAGTCTGCTTGCATTTTGAAGTCATACATATCTGGCCGGGTGCCAGGGTTCGGGATCGGAATCACTCCAATTCCCGGGCGTAGGCGTCACATTACAACATCACTGGGTCTACGGAGGACTTGCAATTAGACATCAAGCTGTGGAAAAGGTAATCATCAGTTTTTCGCAGTTAAAAAAAGGGTCTATTTGATTTATTAATTGTTTTTTTATTCCAGGTTCTGTTCAAAAATTCCTGAAAAAGAACCTCCAAAAACATTCATCGAAGCTCTGGACGTTTGCAATAGAAGATTTTACAGCCAGATATACAGATTTCTTCAAATTTGTGGGACACTACCGGTCACAGTTGCCTCTAGTGAACGGTCCTTCTCCACTTTGTGAAGGTTAAAATCTTACTTGCGCAACCGAACTGGAGAGGAACGGTTGAATGGACTGGCGCTTCTTAGCATTCACAGAGATGTGAATGTTATCAGTGATCAAATTCAGGATATTCTCGCAAAAAGAACAAGAAGAATTGACATCACTCTGAAAATAGTCTGCCTAATATTAAAGGCAGTAGATCATATGTATTGCAATTTCATCATTTGATTCGTGTGCTGTCAATTAATTCTTCTTATATTATAAAATATTATAACGTTAAATGAAATTCCAATTGAGTGAAAATAAATTTTTTTTTAAATTATGATTACAATTTTTAGCTATTTTTACCCAAAAATTGATGTTTGTCTTGTGTTTATTTTTTGGAAAATAGAACTCGCAGACCGCCAATCAACACGCGATTTAATGAACAATCATAAGTTATAAATATTAAGTTTGTCAAACACAAATAAAACGTTACGGTTTGTTAGAGCCGAGCTGTTTAATTATTCCAAATTTTTCGATCGGACCCCCCCAAAATTTTTTTCTGCGTCCGTCCCTGCCTTGTTCAATTGACTGGTGCGGTAAATGAATAAATTGAACATAGTAAGAATCTAGAGAATAGATTGAAAGCTCTCGAACAAGATGTAGTGAATAGATAAGTTCAAAGGCCGTGAAGGACTGCAGCGATGGTCTGCTGCATCGGCAGAGGAAGGTGAAGATATCCGCCGAGAATGCCTTGTCTGGGGACGCGTGAATGCGCTGGCAGGCTAGCATTGTGGTGTCGTGGGGCGGGTTCATTCCCCAAGCACAAGGATCCACTACAAAAGAATTTCGCATTCACGAATTTCTGGGGTAAAAAAAAAGAAAGGCGACCGAAGTCGCCAAAATTGTAGGCAACCATACCGAGAGCAAATGACTTGTTCAGAGAACAAGTGAAACAAGTAAAAATGGGCGGACTTAGGGTAACTTCGTCTTTACCCGAAGAGGCTCATGGCCCACAAATAAGAGAGTGGCAACCGGGTGGTGATGGAGCCCCCGCGCACCCGCCCAACCGGATCAAAATCCATAAATGTTGCAGTGGCCTGGTATTCCCGTTCTGAGTGGGAAACTCATACAACTTAACTTGCATGAGCCTTCCCATCAGAGAAGAAGTACCCCGATGAACAATTTACGCCATAGAATTATGCAATTCGATTACATAACCCTATGCCATAAAGAAGCACCTTGCTCGGGCCACTCAACCCGCGAAGTCACCTGAAACAAAGGAGGTTAGTATGTACCCGGCGGCTGGCTCATGTTTGGTGGTGAGAGCCTGCCACCGTACCGGGTCCTATACCCGGTCAGATCCAACGGAATGGAAAGACCGAAGGGTAAGGGGTATCAATTCATTTTATTCATGTTTTCCTATTATCCGTATAAAAATAAATTCTATTACGTTTAAGACCATATAGTTATCAAAATTGTGGTTGTTCAATAAGCATAGTATTGTAAATTGTTTAATCCCACGACCCATTAATGTTCCTTTATTTGACAGTAATATTCATTGCACTTGAAAATGCATAAGCATGGAATAACAGAACTGACTGGATATTGGGGTTTAATATAATAAAAATTTTTAATTCAGCCTATAACTAGTGAGCAAAACGCAATTGTTTTATTTAAATGAATATTCACACAGAAATGTGCATTAATGTGACATGAAATAGTTAGATTGTTCTGAAAACTACAAGTTAAAAGCACAAAAAATTCTTTTATTCAACATAATAAAGAAAATGGAGATAAATTTTCGAAGCTCCGATTCGGAACATACAATAGGCCAAGTTCAAAAATAATAAAAGTATTCACAAAAAAGCAATTGACATCGATAATAGGTTCCAAAATTCATGCTTGAGATTCTAAAATCATTTTCGTTTCAAATTTGATTAGTTTTCCGTATGATAAATAATAAAATTATACAAAATATAAGTTATAAAATAATATGAACAATGAAAAAAAGGGTACTCACATATCCTTGTCCGACGACGAGCGCTCGCTGACGAAGCAGGGGATGTAAATCCTGAAAATTTTTTCACAAGAAGACATTAGATAAACAATTTGAGGACGCCGACAACGGTTGCTTAGAAAATAGTGACAATCGTAAATTATAAACGGATGTGTTCCTTTTTGATGTCTGAACGTATTTCTTGCCCCCTCTGGTTGAAGCAGTTGCATAGGCTGACTATCAGCTTCTGGCAAACGAGGCGAGTTTTCTAAATTTAGGCTGGAAAACCCAACAGTTGATGGTGTTATAGCTGCAGGCGGTGGAGTTGCTTTCCCCAAAATTTGAAGGATTTGTAGGCGTTGGAAACACTTTAGCGGTCGGTTGATGAACATTAGAGAAGGGTTGGTGCATATGTTTTCTTTTTTTCTTTCAACCCTTAAACGGTATGTACTCTGATTCGTATTGTCTCGATTGAAATTTGCTTTCCAGTAAGCAGCAAATAATTCTATTCTGCTGAAATTCGGTCTCAATTTTCCAGTATATAATCATATTTACTTTTAAGCAATTGGACACTCACAAAAACAGTGCGATTGTTTACATGTGTCCATGACTTCCACAAATACTTCTGGTGTTGAATTCATGTATTCATCTTGTTGACAAGGTAAACATGACACAATTTCCCGTTCATCACCAAGTCTTACACATTTGACTATTACCAACATTCTTCCTAGAGTCAATGAATTATCACTTTTATTTTGTTGCCATTGAAGATGCGACACACATTCATCGACGATTTTCTCCTCGGACAGTGAACGATAGACACAACATTTCGAGTTAGAGTCTGTCACATGCAAAATCTAATCAAACTTATTATAACCCCCTAGCTATGCTCACAATCCTCTTTACTCGTTTTCCACCAAGGAATCAAGAAACCGCGCCCTTTCTACATTCAAAACTGGATTCCCCTTCATCACGGTTTACTCTTAAAAGGTCGTCAGAAAAAAACTTTTCGTCGCAAAACACCACTTAGAATCTATGCTGCCGGTAAATGGCAACTCCGAAATTTTAACCGCTGCACGAGCAACGGGTCTTTTCACTCCAACTGATGTTGGTATTCGGAAAAATTTTTAATTCGACAAAAATGGAGCCTCGAAAAGCTCGACCGTTTCTATTTACCTGTCGTCGTCACTGCTGCGGAGTATGTATTTGAAAATCAAGTCACGAAATATTGACAACCCTTGAACATGCGTTATAACAATCATACATTCACTGGAAAAATGCAGTAACAAATTGCAGGTTATAGGGTTTTGTCACGAAGGTTGAATTTAGGGAAGTTCAATAATAAATATGCAAATTTCCGATGCAATTGTCGTTCTGAGCACAGATTCCTGTTTTCCGGCTTTGGCAACAGCAATTCAACTCGAGCATAAAAAAAACGAAAGGGAGTAAAGTTTCGGGCCGGGCACTGACACTATGGGGGTTGACGCGAAAACAGTTTTGCAGGTCGTTCGCCGTTTTTCTCCCCCGCAACACACGCACTTTTCTGATTCGTTTTTTGTTTAGCGTAAAGCTGAGCCAATTTACGGTCGATTTTCGTTCGTTTTTGCGGACTCGCTTCTCGCTGTCGTTGCTTCCATCGCCGACGACGCCACGCATCGCTCTTTCAATCAATTGTTCCGTTGTCTGTGAAGATAATTACTTGCTAAATTCCGCCTAGCAATCAAGTCCGCGTCGTTGGATACATGAATTCTATCCGAATGTACACAATGGTATATTTGCCGGCTCCACAAATTCCAACACAATACTCATTTAACTCGCGACTGTCATAGATTCACCGACAACCGCCCGAGATCTTGACTCCAAACTCCTTCAAGTCCCTCATTTTGCACCGCTCATTCCTGTTCCGTCTTCTCCTTTTTCCCAATTCACACTCTCTTTCCACTCATTCCGTTGATTGACCGCAAAGCATCTTAAATATATATTATTTCAGTTGAATGTTGTATCCATATGTTTTGTTTTTGTCTACTAATTGTTGGCATTTTTGCATAGTTTTATCCATTTTTATCCCCATTACTTTCTGTAGCTACAGCGCCAGTGAATGAAAATGGTTGTGCATTATTTACAATGCTTGCCCGATCGGATGTTGATGGCGATCCGGCATAATTTGATTGTGTGGCGGCATTGCGCATTTCCTCGCGATTGCTGTTATCTTATCTTAATGTAGAACAATGCTCTGATGGTTTTATTGCGACTGCTACTCGAATAGGTTGACTTGTGACTGATGATGAGTCTTACATTCTAATAATTTTGATATTTAGATATTTATAGGCGATGTAATTTCATCCAGATCAATTCGGCTACGTCGCGGCTTATTTAAATGACTGAAATTTCACGATCCGACATGAGATTGGCAGCAATATTGTTTCGAATTTGTGTTGTTTTGTGGTTGCGAGTTCGTCGATTTTCGTTTTTTGTTCACCGTCGTTAACGTCCGTGAACTCATCGATCATTTACATTCTATTTTTTTGCAGCCAAAGGGGGTCGCCTTCACCTTTTGAATCGACATTTAATTCTTTTGGATGAACTGGTAGATATGTTTCGGGGTGATAGTATAATCGATTATGTTCTGTTATATAAGGCCGTTGATTATTCAGTTCATTTTCATCCAAATCTAAAAATGCACTTAGGCTCGGTCGTGGTCGACGTAGACGACAAACGAGCAAATTTGTAACGCTCGTTCGTCTTACAGGGCCGGCACGAGCAAATGCACAACCTGTTCGATTGCTACAAAGAAGTAAAATCACGAACGGCAAATATTTCCACACCGACAAATCCTGCCACACCTAAAACAGAACAGGGCCTTGAAGAAATAAAGAGGTTACCTGATTGTGTCAGAAATCTGCAGGGATTCGATAGAAATCCAGTGTAACACATATCCTAGGCTCATAGTGTTGAAACTATACTCAGAGATTATATATTCAAATGAATTATATTATAGTTAGTCCTAATCATCTAGTACATCTGAGTTTATGTAAGAATATATGATATTTAGAGGTTAAGCTGAAATGTCAAAGAGTTAGTACTGTGTAATAAATAGCATCAGTCAGTCATATATCAGTCCGTCTCAATTGTAGCAAGTTGATATAAAACATGGCGCAGTCGGGAAAAGAATAAAGAAAAGATAAAACCAAAACCGAAAGCAGAATTTAAAAGGCCAAAATGGATGGCTCCCGGACCATTGAATTTTGAAGGAAATCTAAGCGGAGAGTGGCGTAAGTTCAAGAGATCTTTTGAAATTTTTGTACTTGCATTCAGAGCGCAACAGCCAGACGATGAGGTTACGATCGCCATGCTATTAAATTTAATGGGCGAGAAAGGCATCGAAATTTTTTAAACATTTAAGCTGAGTGATAATGACAAGAAAGTATTTCAAAATGTAATCAAGGCACTTCACGGATATTACGATCCGAAGACGTATGTCATATACGAACGTTTCAAATTTTATACCAGGCAGCAGCAACCGGGTGAACCATTCGATAAATTTTTTACCGACGTTCCGAAGCAAGTTCAAAAATGTAACTTTGATGATGATTCGGAAAATATAGTTGATCAAATGGTGAGAGATCGTATTGTACTTGGGATAAACAATACCGCCTTACAGGAGAAGCTTCTGAGAATGGAAAATTTATATCTGGAATAAGTAGTCGAGCTGTGTCGAGTGGTGGAAGTTACACACCAGCAAGCGGATCCAGGGAGAATGTACAAAAGTAAATCAGGTCAGTCTAATAAAAATACTTTTAAAACCAATAAGGCTAATTTTTCGAAGAAGAATCCGAGCTTGGAAAAAAATTAATCACATAATAATAAGATACCTGATAACAATATCACTAATTGTAAAAGATGTTCATTTTGCAATCCTATTAATAAGTGTTCAGCTTATGGAAAACTTTGTATGAAATCCAAGAAACTGAATCATCTCGCAAATCGGTGCAGGGCTAAGCAAATTAACGCGATAGATGGACATGATGACATTGATCTCAATGCTTTAGTTATTGACATGGTAAAAGCGGAAGAAATAGAGAAAGGGGACTCAAGGTATACTAAACTAAAGATAAATGGGGAAGAAATACAATTTAACATAGATTCGGGTGCTGAAGTAAATATTATTCCTTATTCAGTATTTAAAATGATAGAAAATGAGACAACTATTGTTGAGCCTGTTAAGTTAAAATTGGAGGCAAATCGTGGTTACAATTTAGACGTTTTAACCACAGTAAAACTTGGGATGAAATATAAGTCAGTAACGAGTATAGAACAATTTCTTATTGCTAATGTGGGTTTATCATCGATTTTAGGATAAAAAATTTGTGTTGAGAGTAAATTAATCAAGCGCATAGATAATCTTAACTGGAACTCTTAATTCAAAAGAGGAGTTTATTCGGGAAAATGGTTAATTATTCGAGCGACTGGGTACTTTTACAGACAAGTGTAAGATTTATTTAAAGAAAGATGTGGTTCGAGTCGTAGCGAGCAGTCTTAAAAATAAAGTGAAGACCAAATTATATGACATGAAAAATGCAGGAATCATCAAAAGAGTTAATCATCCCACTGAATGGGTCCAAAATCTAGTTGTGGTTGAGAAACCCGATTCAGCACACCGTTCGGAAGTTATAAATTTCTAGGATTGCCATTTGAGCTCAATTTTGCTCCCAAGCATTTTTCAAAACTAAATATTTTAGTCATCTACCGGGTGTATTCATCTATTTTGACGATATTTTGATTTTTGGAAAAAATAAAGTGGAACACGATTGTAATCTAATTAAATATTAAATTTAATGCTATAAAATTGCAATACTGTCAAAAGCTGTAAATTACTTAGGCTTGGTATTTTCAAAAGACTGTGTTAGAATCGAAGAATGATGATGATTAAAACCATTGAAAATATTGAACTCCCTAAAAACAAAACAGAATTACAAAGATTCTTAGGATTAGTCCATTTTGTGAGAAATTTCATTTCAAATATGTCACAGATAACAGTGCCTCTAAGAGATCTATCGAAAAAGAATTGTTCATATACATGGTTAGAAAAACACTCCAAAGTATTTGAAAATCTGAAATTAATTGTTTCAAAATCAAAGTGTTTAAAGTTCCAATGAGAACATTCCATTATATATCCAAACTGATGCATCTCAATTTGGAGTTGAAAGTTGTCTTATGCAAGACAACAGACCGGTTTGTTTTGCGTCGAAACGACAAATACAGAACAACAATATGCGCAAATTGAAAAATATGATGTTGGCCATCCTCTTCGCGTGTGAGAAGTTTCACGATTATACTCGTATTTATGGGCGGAAAGTCGTCGTTTTATCAGATCACAAACCTTTAGTGGCAATTTTCAACAAATTAATGTCCCACGTTCACTCCAACAGGTTACAGAAGATAAAACTAAAATTATTGAAAAATGATATTGAAGTCAGGTACCTTCTGGAAAAAGGGATGCACATAGTGGATACACTGTCTAGAAGTATCATGGAGAAAAATTCGAATCCTGTTGACTCGACATCAAATACTATAATTCATACCATCAATGCTAGCGATAGAAGAATGGAGGAAATCCGTATAGCCATTCTTAATGATGATAAGTCGAAGGAATTGATAGAGTTAGTACAAAAAGGTCGGCCCAAAAATAAAACTAAAGTTAAAGATATTATTAAAAGGTACTGGCAAGTTAAAACTGACATTTACTGTGAAAATGGTCTTCTATTTTATGAAAACAGACTCATCATTCCAAATGGTCTTCGTGCACTGATATTGAAAAGTCTGCACGAAGGCCGCCTTGGGATAACTAAAACAAAGGAGCTAGCAAAATTAACTGTGTATTGGCCAAGTATAAATAGGCAAAAAGAAGATTTTATAAATAACTGTTGGACATTTGAGTAATATCAACAAGTTGGGTAGACAGACCTATGCTCATGTCAGAAGGGTTTTGTACTCAACTTACAAAATACAGTAACGAATAAAATCATGAAACATGTCAAAGACGATTTATTGGAGAAAATGTGAAATTCGAGGATCATACTATTATTAACAAAGTTGAACGAATTTCGACTTCTGAGGTATTTGTTATTGTTATACCCATAAATATCTCCTTTGATAATTTTTTCAGATTTTTTAGAACACGGGTCTCCATTTCATGTATTTCCCCCCCTATGCCCCCACTGAAGCAAAAACTGTCAGTTTAAGAACAGTTTTGAAAAGCTCTCATAGAGAACTTTCAATTGATACTCATATTGGCTACCTTTCATGAAATTTTTTTCAGGGGCCACTCTTCTGTACTGTAATCATCGATTCATGGCCTATTTTTTCGAATCCTAGAATGGTTACAAAGCCCTTTAGCTAGGAGCTCTCTCCTGCCTCTTCGACTTGTTTCAATTGTATGTACTCATCTTCATGATATCTATCACTCCTGAAATTTTCATGCAAATTCTAGCAAAGCCGTAGTGTCTAAGTCGGTAAAAAGCGCATATGGCTCCATAGCCATATGTTTCCATAGTAATACATATTGTTCCATAGTAATAGAGGAAAATTCAAACCGCTATAACTTCGTCAAATACTATTCGATCTTTATGAAACTTTTAGAAAAGATCAATCTTATAAATAGTCAGACGGACACAGGTCGTGATTGCAATAGGGTTTTGTATTTTAGTACAAAACCCTAAAAATCAAATTGAAGGTCTCCATTGATTCCTCATGAAATTCAAAATTTGCCATTTAGTAAAGTGGCTTGTGATATACTTGACATCCGAGGAAAGCCGTTTTTAGTTTTGATGGATTACTCCTCGAAGTGGTTAGAAGTGAAATTGTTAAGAAATAAGACATCTGAGGAAATTTCGAGAAAACTTAAGGAAATATTTGCTCAAGTCGGAATCTCTCATATTATTGTATTGGACAATATGCCATTTAGTTAATATCAATTTAAACAATTTGCACAAGAGTGGGATATTGGCTTAATAACCTCTAGTCCAAACTACCCTCGTAGTAGTGGTTTAGCGGAGAAAGGTGTAGGGATAGCGAAAAGCTTACTTCGAAAATGTGGGGAAGAAGGGAAAGATTTAGAGAGTGGATCGGCATCACCAGTGCAACTATGAATGAGCCGAGCAACTCGCCCCAAATATTCTGTTAGAAAGGAATTATTGAAACCAAAAGTTATTGAAGGAACTTATGAAAACTTGAAAGTATATCAAGACAGATATAAAACATACTACGATAGGACTGTAAGGAAAATGAGAAAGGAGGGGTTTCTGTTGCGCAGGAATGATCAAGAAAACAAAGAAAACGAAACAGCGTTACGACAAAGAATAAAATAAAAAAAAACGTGTCTACTCGTTGACGGTCAAAAACAGACTGGTTTATTGTGTACTGAACTGAAGAACATGAGATGACTACGTTATAGAATTCAAACAAAAAAAATAGATCAGAGAGAGTAGAGAACGCATACATTAACACTTCCACTCGTTCCTTATCTCTCAAAAGAATACAAATTATTTTATATTTAAAGTATTACGTAGCTTCATAATGGTTTCACGATTAAGTCCTTTGGTGAATAGATCTGCAAATTGGTCTGAACTACCAATCTGCTTAATCTTGATTTTGTTGTCAACAACCAATTGCCTCGAATAGTGAAATTTGACTTCTATGTGTTTCGTGCGACGGTGAAATACTGGATTCTCTATTAATTTCTTCGCTGCTACGTTGTCAGTATACAAGATAGTTGGCTGTTGTTGCTTACAGCCTATAGATTCTAGAAGTAATCTAGCCCAAATTACATCCTTTGCCGCATCGTGAATAGCTACGTACTCGGCTTCAGTTGTCGATGTCGCTACTATTGTTTGCTTCCGTGAAGACCATATCACGGGGCTGCCATTAACCGTTAAAACTACACCACTGACACTTTTCCTAGTGTCTAGGCATGCTGCATCAGCATCACCATATGCATCCAGTCTGCATACATCGTTGCCCCTAAATGACAGTCCGATGTCCAAAGTACCTCGTAAATACCGTAGGACACGTTTTGCTGCTTGCCAATGCTCCACTGATGGTCGTTCCAAGAATTTTGATAACGTGGAAACAGCGAATGTAATATCGGGGCGTGTACCAACAGATAAGTACATCAATGCACCAATTAGTTGTCGATAGGGTACATTTGCGACTTCTCCGGTATTTGCCACAAGTTTCGCATTGCTTTCGAATGGTGTTGAGATCGTCTTGCAGTCGGACATGCCAAATCCTTCCAAGATAAGTTTGGCATATGCTGACTGAGATATTCGAATAATAGAATCGGTCTCCTTTTGGATTATCTCAATTCCCAGATAGCAGCTTGCAATATTGCTTTTAATTTCAAATGTATTGCTCATTTTTAGCAGCAGATCTTCAACGTCAGACTCGAGTCGACCACATACAAGTCCGTCGTCGACATACAGCACCACCAACAAATCGCCACCTTTGCCAATGTATACACATGGGTCAGCAGATGACTGCATCAACCCAGATTGCTTCATAAAATGATCGAATTTGATATGCCATTGTCGAGGAGCTTGCTTTAAGCCATACAAGGCCTTCCGTAAAAGATGAACTTTGCCTGTTCCATCGTCAAAACCATCAATCTGCTTCACATATATTTCTTCTGCTAGTTCGCCATACAAGAACGCTGTTTTGACATCGATTTGGAATACTCGATACTTTTTGGCTGCAGCAACTGCTAACAAAGTACGAACTGATTCAAACCGTGCCACTGGTGAAAACGTATCATCATAGTCGATTCCCTTACGCTGACCGCAACCACGCACAACTAAGCGTGCTTTGAAGCGATCAACAGTTCCATCAGGGTGTGTTTTGGTACGATACACCCACCGTGTTGAGATAGCTTTCTTACCACTAGGCAATTCGACCGATTGCCCAAGAACACCATGATCGCTTAATGATTTCATCTCGTCTTTCATACAAAGCTCCCACTTGTTAGCATCGGCACAAGACCGAGCCTCTGATACGCTGTTAGGAATGACAGTATCTGCAATGAAAGCACAACTGGCATTTAGCAGTTCTGCCATATTTACGGAACGAACATGGGATCTTGTCCTTTTCGAAATCGGAGCTTCCTCAATAGATCGACTTCTCGTTCGAATCGGTGAAATATTCGGTAGATTATTGTCATCCTCAATCGCATCGTCAATATCATCAATGTTTGAGCCATCACTGACTCTGATTGGTTCGTTGATAATATCAACGGTTTCTGGCGTAGTTCGCTTCGCAACAGTTTCCGCATTTTCGCTCGTCACATATTGAGTTTTCCGTAAATGAGTATCTTCTTCTACAAATACGACGACACGACAGGTAACTACTTTGTTAGTACCAGGACGCCACAATCGATAGCCTGCAGGCGCATACCCAACTAAACGCAAAATTTCCGCTTTTGGTTCTAGTTTCGACCGCTTCGATTCATCAATTAGGGCGTATGCCTTGCAACCAACTGTTCGTAATTTTGTAAGCTCTGGTTTTCGTCCGTACCATACTTCAAATGGTGTAAGACCGCGAAGACGATTGAGCGGTATCACGCAGCGTAAGTTAGCTGCAGTTGATAAAACTTCAGCCCAAGCTTCGTATGGCAAGCCATTACACAACATTGTGCGTGTCGATTCTAAACAAGTTCGATTTTGCCGTTCTGCACGACCATTCATCTGTGGACAATATGGCACTGAGTTTTCCATTTTGATCGAATGCCGTAAAAGTAAATCACGCATTGGTTTCCCCGTAAATTCACTCGCGTTGTCGCCGGCGAATATCATGTCCGACAGATTTAGAATTTATGATCAGTCGTTCAAGCGCGTCGACTACTCTGTCTTTTGTTTTTAAAGGTTCGGCAAAAACACTTCCACTATAATCATCAGTAAATAAGAACGCGAAACGATTTCCTCCCCAAGACGGCACTTTCATCGGACCGATAATATCGAAATGGATAAGTTCTGCGCACTTTGTTGCTCGCTTCTCATTTTTTACATATGGTAGGCGATGCATTTTACCTAATATGCATGACTCACAAAATGTGTTTTCGTTCGCGTCGCAGGTAGAATTATCATTTTTACTGTCTTCTTGCCCTTCAACTTTAATGTTTCCGAACAAATTTCGTTTCAATATTTCACGAACCGCGCGATAATTCGGATGACCCAATCTTTCATGAAGTTGTCGAACACTTACAGACGCGACACATGCATTCGATGGTTGAACTTCTTCATAGTCCATTTCAAATAGGTTGTTGTTTACTTTCCAGGCACAGCCGACTATTTTACCATGTAATTTCAATACGGCTTTAGATCCTTCGGCTTCGTGTCTAGCACCCTTCTTCGAAATGAACGAACCTAACGACAGAAGTTTTTGTTTTAAGTGCGGTACATGATATACCCCTCTGATCGTTGCGAGACCAGCCGACTTAGATACGAATTGTAGCGATCCCTTGCCAACTGCATAAATTATATGATCGTTTGCTACTGCGATAGGTTTCTCGTCTCTGCATAGCGGCACATAGTTGAACATGTTCGAGCAATCGTTTGTCATGTTGTCTGACGCTCCGCTGTCTAATAGCCATTTAGAGTTGTTGTTGTGTGTGTTAGATGCATTGAATACAACATCTTCAGTGATTGCACATTTCGCATCCGCGCCGTTAGTATTCTTCTTGTTCTTTCGGCGATAACAATTTTTAGCCATGTGGCCAAGTTTGCCACATTCAAAGCATTTTATTGCTTTACGTTTAGGCTTACTTGCATACAATGCTTCGTTTGGTTCGACGTTGTTGGTACCTGCACCTGGTTGCAGTTGGTTTTCGATTACCTCTAATTGTTCACGCAACTTGTCAAAGGATAACGAAACTCCTGATGCGGCCGAAATCATGTACGTCTGCTTGAAAGTGGTAAATTTTGCAGGTAATTCGTTGATAACTTTGGCTACCATGTGTCCGTCGGTTATTTCATCGCCAGCTGTATGTAGCCTTTGTTTCAAAACGGACAATTCAGAGCAAAAGGCACCGACACTTTGGCCTTCTCCGAATTTCTTGCCCATAAATGCCTGAGCCAACAAATATTTATTTGTTTCGGTTTTCGCTTCGTACAGCGATTTGATTTTTACGAACATTTCTCTTGATGTCGTACACTCACGAATAACCGCGTGATCATTCACGTTCAGGCCTGGTGATAATATGCGTCTCGCTTTTGCATCCTACATCTTCCATACTCGGAGATCAGCAGCTACTTGAGGCTTAATTACGACGCCATTAGCAACCTCGTCAACACCACACATTTCCAAAGACGCGTTGACTTCGAAAAGCCACTCTTCGTATGTCGCCTTGCTGAGTTTCGGAACAGAAATCTTTTCTTCTTGTCCAGCCATTATCAAATTTCAAAAAAAAAAGTCTAACACAAAAGAAACCACAATGAAATACAAATGTCACTATGTCCCTAAAATACGATCCCGATTTTACACTTATTAAACTTTCGATTTTTGCACTAGAACTGGGCCCATAACCTGTTGCGCAGGAATGATCAAGTAAACAAAGGAAACGAAACAGCGTTACGACAAAGAATAAAATAAAAAAAACGTGTCTACTCGTTGACGGTCAAAAACAGACTGGTTTATTGTGTACTGAACTGAAGAACATGAGATGACTACGTAATAGAATTCAAACAAAAAAAATAGATCAGAGAGAGTAGAGAACGCATACATTAACAGTTTCAAATGGGAGATAATGACGTTTTCCAAACGAAACGAATTTGGGAACCAGCTAAGATAATAGAGTCACATTCAACGCCAAGATCATTTACTATTCAGAATGAAAATAATCAATTATTGAGACTAAATAGCATAAACTTAAGAAAATCAGAGTACACTCACAGTTTTAAAATGACAGACTCCAATTTTTGGATATTAATGAGGCAATGTTTAATAATTCGGATTCTTCCATTTCACGTATAAGAAATGAAACAGGGCGAAGAAAAAGAAAGAAAATAATTTGAATATAAGTAAAGAATATCATACATGATCAGGCAGGATAGTAAAACCCATAAAAAGATACCAAAGTGCAAATTGAATTACAACATGGTTTATTTAGGAGTTTACAAATGATAAATTAATTACAATATACAATAAGGTAATGCTTCCAAGTGTATCATGATGAAGAATTTGTAAGGCCAGTAGTCTGTTTCTAATATGATCATTGTAATTGTTGAATTTAAAAACTGTAAAGAAAACAAAAATAATAAAATAAAAATTGGAGATGTTATATCTTGAAATGAATTATATTATAGTTAGCACATAAGAATATATGATGTTTAGAGTATAAGCTGAAATGTCAAAGAGTTATTACTGTATAATAAATAGCATGTGTCAGTCATAAATGAGTCCGTCTAAATCTGTTAGTGAGTTGATATAAAACATCTAGCATGCATAACGGGTGGTATGCACACAGTGCTCCGGGATTTTCCTTCCCCTTGCTGATCAGCACGAGCCTCGCCACCTTCCATCGTACCGGGAAAACCCCATCTCGTTGGCAAGCGTTGAATGTGCTGAGCAGCAAGTCAGGACAACGGCGATAGACAAGTTGCAAAACCTTGGCTGGAACACCATCTGGACCTAGAGCCTTTCTCGCTTTCAATGAAAGGACTGCCTCTTCCAGTTCCAGCTGTGTAAAGAGTGGGCATTCAACTGCTGTTTCACTATGGACAACGTTAACATGGATGGATGGGCGGGGAGGATTGCAGTTTCAGATTCGGCGGTATGAGTTATTGCAGTTGTGATACCTGTTGCCCTCCTCACTAGAGATTGCCGCGGTATTTACATGCGTCGAAATGAGGAGACGAGGGAGATGGTTGTCCGCGAGGAGAAACAGTGCTCACTCAGCGATTGGCAGCAGCCTTGAGTGAATTGTATAAAGGGAAGATGGACTGCGCGCCTTATCCCGGATGTGAGACTCTGGCTTAATCGAAGGCATGGTGAGACTAACTTCTATCCGACGCAGCTTTTGAGCGGGCATGGGTCTTTTTAGTCTTACCTGCACAAGATTAGTAAGTAACGATCCCGCGATTGTCGGTTTTGCCCAAGAGAGGAAGACAATGCCTGCCACACATTTTTGCGTGCACAAAATTGAACAGGCTGTGACGGGACCTCTACAGGGAGAACCCCGGATAATATAGTTGTGGTGATGCTCAAATTGGTTGACAAATGAAACCGGGTGGCACATTATGCTCGGGCAGTCCTAAAAGATAAAAGGGACTCACAGCAGCCGGGGCGTTGGGGCTGGCAATTCCTCTTCCTCTTGCCCCTCCCGCTAGAAGAGGGATCACTCAGCTTGAAGGCACTACACGGCGTAACAAACGAGACCTGGCCCGGAGGAATGAGTCAAACGGTTCCAGGCTAGGTTGTCGGGTTGACAGGGGGGGTGTTTATTGGGTAGTCCAGTCGCTTTCTTGCGGGCGTATAAGTCCCACATTCAATAAAAAAATTCAATAAAAAAAAGGGTTTGCGTAGCATAAGATTTACAAGCAGCGATGAATGTTTCCATTCGTTGTCGCTGGTTAGAGTTAATTCGTGTCTGCTGGGCGTGGGAGTTAGTGTATTCAGGAATAAACCTATGGCCAAACTAAATTGTAAGACGAAATGGCCACCGAGGTACACGTTCTGGGTCAGCGGGGGGGGTGATAAAAAATGTCATATCCTTGGTTTGACCTCTAATCGGTTTTACCAACGCAGGGTGTTGATGGAGTTCCTTTGAACCGAGGCTCGAGGCAAGGCAACTAATAATTGTAGCCGTGTCAATGAACGTGACAGTGACTTCGCCGAATACTTTGATTGGTGCTTAAGGTCTGGTGTCATCTTCGGAAACCTCCGAGATGTTATATACATTCAGGCTTTGGTGGCAGGTACGTACTCTTTTATAAGCTACCCCAACGACAAGTTGACCATTTTGTCTTGTGCTGGCGTAAGGTGACCTCTTCTGAAGCAAATATCCGTTCTTGTAGTCCAATGTAATATGGTTTCAATGCACAAGTCAGTGGCTGCCGTAATTTTTCAGACAATAGCAGAGGTGGTCGCTTCAAAAATGTCTTTGGAGAGGCCTCCGGAAGAGATCTGTGATCTGCAGCATCATGAATCAACGAAGGTGTCAGTGTGGTTGTATCTAGAGTGTTTTCTGGCAAAAGGCTCTACGTAGTGGAACTGTCAGTAGACGGGATGGAGTGACGTTCGGTTATTGGGTCCATCTCGAGTGTTGCTGGCTGTCCTGGGCACTCACTTAAAAGTTGTTTGACTTCTTGCGATTGGTGCTATTTAGCGCATATGTATCTGGCTTACCACAATGGAAACAAAAGATGTCTGCCGACAGTTTCAACAAGTGGTGAGTTGTGCCTGAGCTACTAGTTCCTGGACTTCTATTTGATGGGCTTAGTGCAGCTTCATTATGGGTGGTATGAGACAGGATAACGTGGGTAGGGTAGACACGTTGTGTTCGTGCTCAGCCGCTGTGTCTCATTTCGGTTGCTTCCTTTTGTTGAAGTATTTGCTTTGGAGTGTTGATCGCTGGGAGTATTGCACGGCTTTTAGCTCCTTTGATGAAGCATGAAGTACATGTACGTTGTAGTGAGGAGCAAAGACCAATCTTTCTTGTAGCTCCGACCTGATGCCCCCCCAAAAGAGACTTAAGAAATTTGTCTCCAGTATGGGGTTGATTAATCGTTCCAACAAGTAACATAGAGCTTCGTAGCTGTCATCTACATCTCTTGAACCAATTGGTATCTACTTCGCATCCTTTGTTTCAATACGGCATCGCTCTCTACAGGTGTGAATTCACGTAACGCGGCATACCTCAAAGTCTCCCAATCGTGTGTTGGAAAGATGTCAACGAAACAGCGGAACCTATTCCAGTGAACAGCGTTTGGGCGCTTCAGGCAACTAGTCGCATGTCTCCTCCTAGGTTCATTGAAGTCATGTTTTCTACTCTTCGTAAGAAGGCACCTATGGTCGCAGGGTCATCATGGCCTGAAAACACCAACTTCCCACTAGGATTCATGGGCGTCACCTTTGATGGTGGAATAGCGCACATGGAACGATTGCGTTCGCAGTGGGTAGTTGCGGCACTGGGGCATCTTGATGCATAGACCCTCCTATTCGACGATTTTTTGGCTGAGTCGATGGCGGGAGATCACAAGTTTTTCAGGGCATGGAGCCATGGTTTGGATCTGTTGATTCGAAAACTGTCGATCAGGGCCCCACACATGCATGTTATTCTGATGATGCGGGTGTGAAGTTGAAATATTTTCTCTGGGCCCAGATTCTGGGGCCATTGGTTTTATCACTTCGTTACGCCTTGGAGTTACTAGGTCACAAGCTAGTGTTGGAGGTAGCTTTGCGGCCTCCGTATTGTCTGCCCTTGAAGATAGAATAGGACGCTGTACCTCTGATCATGGAACAGATAGCTGTTCCAATTGTTTCCTGATCTGCTCCATATAGGCAGCCATCAGCCGCATGACGACCAGCAGCTGGGCCAGTTCAGAAGTTGATGATGAGGATTGAGGCGTAGGACCAGCTTGTGGTAGCGCTCCCGCTCCATCTATGTCGCTGAGCGTAATAGGTGGACTCTGTCCTAACTCGGTGAATGTTATTTCTAGTGGTTGTCTGCATAGAGGGCATATTGACGATTTTTGACGTAGTTGTGCCATACATAACTGATGGAGATGATGACCATAAGGCAACGTCTGGCTGGACACCTCGTCCATGTCCTCATGACATACAGAGCAAAGCAGTGTCGATTCAGCATCTGACTGAAGCCTTTTCTTCTCTGGGGTCCTTTTTGTAGGCATTTTTCCTAAAAGTCCTTAATACATTGTAGCAACCACGGAAGTCACCGCAGTTGCAGACATTAAGTTCTGGCAGAGGGGTGTGTAGCCCGGGGTGGCATACTGAGGCCGGCTAGCGCTCAGCCGTGTCGTGGGACTTCCGGGACACCCTCTGCTCGTGTTGAGCCACCTTACATAAAAACTCTAACACGAAGGGAAAAGGACGGGAAAGGAGAGGTCACATTGAGAAATGAAAAATAATTATTTTAATACTTCATGTCTTATATTTTTTTCTTCAACTAGTTTACAAGGCACCAATTTATCAAACAAAAAAAAATTCAATTCTATAGGCCCGCTTTTTTCCTTTTACAAATTTTAATTTGATTCAAAGATAAAAATAAATGAAAATTTACTTTCAATTAATGCTACTACTAAAATTTACACCAAGAAAACAATCAATTAATGAATTCACTTTGTAATATCATAAGAGAAACCGAGAAGGAAAAGAAACAGAATTAAAAACTACTCACCCTTTTTTACGGCTGCGGAGCGCTCTGCAACAGAAGGGGAACTGGGCAACTACCAAAAATATTGAAAAACATTAATAAATTAATTTAACTCGGTTACTAATATTGTTTATTGCAAAGGGCCGTTTGATAACGAGTTGTTTTAGTTCTTAAATGTTCAGAGTATTTCCGATTTATTGTCACTCCACGAAGAGACACAACCAGCTTTATACACATTAAACAAAAGAATTTTCTCGTTCATGTATTTAAACACCTTCCACTTTTTCGCAATTTTAAACGGATTAATTCATTATCTATGAGACCCGCTCGAATCGCCAAATCTTTGCTGCACTTCTAATACAATAAATTGCACATCGTTTCTAAGTAGTCTATGCACTTTCACGACCGTTAATCACATTGGGTCATTAATCCAAACCAAACCACTGACACCATTGACACACCTCCTCGAATTGTTAATTCCTAAAATCCTTTTTTTTTATTCAAAACAGCATGTCGAACAATCCATTTCGTAAATCACCTCCACAAAAACGCGATAACTCCCTATTTCTTTCAAGATTAAATCACCCCAAAAAATCTTTCCTCCCCGAATTAAAATTTAATGCACCCCCAACCGCAATCCCTATTGTTCTTTCCAAATTCAAATACCGAATCTTTTCACGAATTAACTATCTCACACCGCACTGCTTTTCTATCTCCTAGTCAAATCCTAACTGCCTCAATCCTAACCACTTCATTCCACATTTCACCTTCATCCAATCCCATCCCGCAATCCTTTTCATTTTCAAATTACCGCTGCCGCATCTGGGTAATGTAATTGAAGTTCATTACACTGATTCCGCTACCCACATATCTTTTGTTCCATATCCACAACCTCAATAGTACCCATTGTTTTACATATGGCAATTTGCACAATCCAAGAAGCGCTTGATTGAATGCAAAGTGTCACACATACATTACGGAAGCTATTGGTTTTGCCGATACCCCAAAAAGAGTGCTTCCCTGCGCCCGGGGGAACTTGAACTCAGGGTTCCAGCAGACCCCCTGTCGAGAACTCGTGACGTAACCAATGGAGCTATGCCTTATCGATCTCCTATTCATCAGATTAGCAACTTCAACGATGTATCTGGGCAAGAGATTGAATTTTGTTAATAGGGAAACTTGAATTAATTTTCGTTAGTAAAAAAAATAAAATTTGTTAGTGGGAAGTAGTGAATAGAATTTGTTAGTATGAAGAAAGGAATTAGGTTTTGTTAGGAAAAATGAATAGAATGAAATTTTGTTAGTTGGAATTAATGTAGGGAGTGTTGTTAGTGGGAAGATTGAAATTATTAGTATGTATTATTTTTTTTGTAGTTGGAAATAAGGGAAAAGGGTAGGATTGTGATGATGGGGAAATAAAAATTAAAGGGAAAATAGAAAAATGTTGATAAAATAAAAAAATTTACAGAGGAAAAGGTAGGAGTGCCCAAAGGAAGGTGGAAATGTTACGGCGGCAATTTGAAGTTGCGAATGGGAGAAAGTCGGTACGCCGGAATTCGCAACAACATATGAAAGAGAAAAAAAATGAAATAAATTTTTCAAAGCGGCGAAGTGGTGAAGTATAAAAACCCTCACAAAAAATATAATTATAATGTTTACTTTTACTCAAACAATTGCTAAGTAATGTCAATATTAAATTAAGTCTTCCCACTTTTCCTCCTTGCAGCAGGGACACCAATGGTGAATTCCCCCCACGTGTTGACAGGTACTACTCTTCTGAGGCACCGTGTACATCAAGGCTCTAAAATCGACTCTTGTTGGCTTGTGTTAATCCACTCGGCCCAGGGTGAATTCTGATCCACAAGAAGCGCGTGTCTTGTCATGGATAGTCACTGGCTTGCAAAGCTGCCAATCTACGAAATCAAAATCCATGTAGTGGAAGACACTTCCGCACTGCTTGGTTTGGGGTGTGAATCAGAACCTGCCACACAAGATTGCTAGTTATACAATGATGGTAAACCACCAATGTATAATTCAAAAGCAAGTCCAAACGATATTGATGGCCGAAGACAACACAAAATCTGAAAGTTTTTAGGGATCCTGGGGCACGTTTATTGCAATTTCTTTCAGCAGTTACATCTCCTTCCTTTTATCAAGATGATATTTACCTAAAAAATCGAACGATTTATCTCAATTAATTTTAATTTTAGGCCAGAAAACGCTCTGTGGAAATTGTTGTAGTTAAGTTTCTATTCAATAAATTATACTTTTGTTACTTCCAATCTCAACTGGTGCATATATTTAAACGTAGTGCTTTTAAACACTTAGAACGCAGATAACGTGATTTTTGCTTAAGTTATGTGATTGAAACCAATTGGCTTCCTAAACAATGTTGCAACATCTCATGGAGCCTTTCTTTATCAATTTCTAGTCATTCCAAGCCTAAATTGTTTAACTGTACAAGTGTTGAAGCACAGCAAACAATGAATATGAAGATTTTAGCACCTAAAATAAATAAAATCTATTACACTTTCTTTTCACATATTCCTCAAATATTACCATACCGTCAAACATGTTGGCAAAGTCACTGGGAAAATTCCACCAGCTTTGATTTGAGTATTTATTTTCGAGCTAAGTAAAAATATTAACAATGTTTTTTTAAATTTCTGATCCTGCTCCGTCCAGTTGCATGAATAAATTGATTCTGATAAGCATTCACTTTGTCCTTCTAACTCGCTTCCAAAATAACACTGGAGAGCAGTTGCTAAGAATAATGCAATTACGTACGAGCCTAAAGATACTTTCGAGAAGGTATCGTTGTCAATTAGAAAGACATAAAAAATTCCAACGCAAATATTTATTTGGACCACAATTAGGGCTACTAAAAGTGGAGTTGATATGATCGAGTTGAGTTCTTCAATTGTCCTGGAATACAGAAAATTATGAATGAAATTGAATAATTTTTTATGCAAGTTTTTTAAATGAATCGTAGGTACATAAATGATTAATAAATTATCTTTAATAGCTCCTGTACAATCCAAATAAAAGTGTTTAATTCTACGTTAAGTATTCTGTCTTGTTAGTGGCTCCTGTCACTTGTTTACAAAAAGTAAATAATTTTTAAAACGTCAGTTGGCAATTAGTTTTAATTGGAAAAAGCAATTGATTCAAGCAAGGGAATTTCCGGACTGCTGGTGTGGAAGAGTCCGACGGCTTTCCACCATTGGAGGAACCTAGAGAAACGTCAAATATTAAGCTGAAAACAATTATTAAATAAGTTGGGTAGACAGATCTTTGCTCATGTCAGAAGGGTTTTGTACTCAACTTACAGAATGTAGTAACCAGCAACGAATAAAATCAAGAAACACGTCATGTTCGAGGATCATACTATTATTAACAAAGTTGAAAGAATTTTGACTTCTAAGGTATTTGTTATAGTTATACCCATGAATATCTTTCTTGATAATTTTTTCAGATTTTTTAGATCACGGGTGTTCGCGAGAGAGGAAACACATTTTTCATGAATTCCCCCCCTGTGCCCACACTGAAGCAGTTTAAGAACTGTTTTGAAAAGCTTGTAGTGAATAGGTAGAATTCAAAGTCCGTGAAGGACTGCAGCGATGGTCCGCTGCCTCGGCAGAAGAAGGTGTAGATATCCGCCGAAAATGCCCTTGTCTGGGGACGTGTGAATGCGCTGGCAGGCTAGCATTGCGGTGTCGTGGGGCGGGTTCATTCCCCCAGCACAAGGACCCACTACAAAGAATTTCACATTCACGAATTTCTGGGGTCGAAAAAGAAAGGCGACCGACGTCGCAAAAATTGTAGGCAACTACCACAGGGGTAAATGACTTGTTCAGAGAACAAGTGAAGCAAGTAAAAAGGGGCGGAATTAGGGTAACTTCGTCTTTACCCGAAGAGGCTCATGGCCCACAAATGTGAGAGGGGCAACCGGGTGGTGATGGAGCCCCCGGGCACCCGCCCAATCGGATAAAAATCCATAATTGTTGTAGTGGCCAGGTATTCCTCTTCTGAGTGAAAAACTCATACAACTTAACTTGCATGAGCCTTCCCATCAGAGGAGAAGTACCCCGGTGGCCAATTTATGCCATAGAATCATGCAATTCGATGACATAACCCTATGTCATAAATAGGCACCTTTCCCGGGCCACTCAACCCGCGAAATCACCTGAAACAAAAGAGGTTATTTAATACCCGATGGCTGGCTCATTTGTGGCGTGGAGAGCCTACTATCGTACCGGATCCTATACCCGGTCAGAAGAGGAGGAACGGAAAGACCGGCGATTCAATTTGAAAATCCATTTTTATTCAAATTAAATTCTACTGAATTTAAACAATCTACAGCAATTCCTTTTGCCGCGCCTGCTTTGCGCAGGTTTAAAATCTAATATGCGATAACGTTACAAAAAAAAAACCAAAGAAAATTCACGAAAAATCTAAGAATTTGATTTAAAATGCAATCACCTATAAAATTTGCCAACACTTAAAAATTGTAATTAAATAATAGGAAAGAATAACGAAATTAAACAATGATAATGTGTGAATTAATTAATTTAAAAAAAGCTATATTTAAAAATATAAAAAATGTAACAAGAAAGGAAACAAACGGGGTACATACCCACATGGTCCGTCGAGCGCTCGATGACGATGCGGGTGATTTTCTCCTATTAACTTAGATTTGGCAAAAATTATGTTATCTGCATTGCTGTTGTATTACACAGAGTGAATATCATGCAAAACAATTGAATTTCACGTCCGGGTGGTGTCACAGACGCGATGTTTTAATTCCAAAACATTATACAAATCGGCACCGCGAGATGGATGTTGTAATCCTGGCAACATGAAACTATCCCGGGACAGCAATTTACGATATAAGGCTCGGTAACGCTGTACACATAGGTAGCTGTAAGACGATACGAGGACCAAAAGTTTTTTTTTCCCGAATTTTCCCAGCTATGTATTTCGCCGGCAGCTCAGTCCGATTTTCTGTGATTCAGCCTTAACGCTACCACAGGATAAATTTGAGATAATTCACTTTTGGTAATTTTCAGCAAATCGCACTCCTAGACATTGTAAGCTACTACGTATTGCAGTTAGAAGCTAAATCAAAATTAATGCAGTAACTCCCGAGCGCATCAACACAAACCGAATCAACCACTCTTGTTTTGTTGTCATTGAAGATGCAATACACACTCATCGACGATTTTCTCCTCGGACAGTGAACGATACACACAACATTTCGGGTTAGGGTCTGTCACGAAGGTTGAATTTAGGGAGCTTCACTAACAAGCATGCAAATTTCCGATGCAATGAAATTCTTCTTTTCACACTCTCGAGCAAGAAACACAGTCACACTTAAGGTTATTCGCACATAACGGTCCGGAACATTAATCCATTTCAAGCTGAAGCACGGCCAAGGTATTCTCGTGATCTCGATGTTGGGTCATCCGTTATAAGAACACAAGCCCGTTGGCTATTTTCGACGATAAAAAGATTTTGTTGGCTTCAAGAACTTAAGTTTTTCGAAATTCCCCGTTCGACCACTCGACAAACGTAATCAAACAGCATCCACACCCGAAGGTTGTTCTCGAGCACCGTCCGTCTTTCCGTTCGATAATCCATCGAACGACACACACACACGGCCGAGTGACAGTTCCTCCTAGCGGATCGCATGCAGGGCGACCCTGCTTCCCAAAGACGATTCGAGGTTTACGAATTCGCGTCCAATTCCGGTGAAAATTTGACTTTCCACACAAATTTTGCAAAATATTCCATGGCTCACACTCAAAATTCGATATTTCTCACTTATTCTGCCACTAATTCTACCGCAATTGCTGTTCATCATCTTCTATTCCACTTTGCAAAATCTACCAGCTGAGCTAACCTGCTCGCTCAAGCCCTGCACATCCACACCTCGCGTCCACGCACGTTGGCGATTCCAAGCAGACTACCCCAACGTCTCGCGGCAGAATTTCAGCTCAAGACGATGATCGCGACGAGCCTCATTGCTGTGTAGGATGCAATAGCATCCCATGACTCTCTAGATCTTGATGCTGTTGATGTTGTAGCTGTCGTATTGGATCGAACATTGTCATTATGTGATCAATACAAACTGCACGCAAATGTATAGAGGTAGGTTATGGAGCTTAAATGGTTCGTGCGACACGCCTGAATGTAAATGTGCATCCGCGGATGGGATGCATGGAATAGCAAGTTGCGTTGAGTAGCTTGTTCACTGATAAGAGTTGTTACTAACAATTCGATGAGTGTAAATGTATATTTTGTATGTCTAGGAGTATGATTAGCGGAATGCGAGAATGTGTATTTTACATACTATCAAGTCATAGTAGGATTTTCTATATGGAAATAGTTTGCCGGTTGTGTAGTGATCTAGCAGATCTTGCCTATATTATGCAGGAATTTTCTTTAACCCTTTGCTTGCGCCGAATTCGAGTCGAGCATTTTTTATTTATATTTAATACATAAAATATATGAATTTGACATAAAAATAAAATTTAAATTTTATACAAGATTATTATATAATTTGAATATAAAATAATAAATTTAACAAACTGCTCTATTACTACAAGCTCTCATAGAGAACTTTCAGTTGATACTCATATCGGCTACCTCAGATGAAATTTTTTTCTGGGGCCACTACTCTGTACTGTAATCATCGATTCATGGCCTAGTTTTTCCAATCCTAGAATGGTTACAAAGCCCCTTTGCTAGGAGCTCTCTCCTGCCTCTTCGACTTGTTTCGATTTTTTGTACTCATCTTCATGATACCTATCACTCCTGATATTTTCATGCAAATCCTAGCAAAGCTGTAGTGTCAAAATCGGTAAAAAGCGCGTATGGCTCCATAGCCATATGTTTCCAGAGTAATACAGGGCATATTGTTCCATAGTAATACAGGAAAATTCAAATCACTATCACTTCGTTAAATACATTTCGATCTTTATGAAACTTTCTGAAAAGATCAATCTTATGAATTGTCATCTGTTTGCCAAATTTTATTGTATTTACGGGTACCGTTTAGATTTTATTCAAGAAAACATAAAATCGATAAATCATACTATTACTAACAAAGTTGAGTGAATTTTGACTTCTCATGTATTTGTTGTTGTTGTACTCATTAAGGCCTACATTCATGTTTTTTTCAGATTTTTCGGATGGAAGGTGTCCAATCGCGAGGGGGGGTACGCGAAAAGTTCGTACATTTCCCCTTCCCCTGCCCCCCTCGGTACTCATAAGGCAATTTTAAGATTTGTTTTGAAAAGATCTCATTGAGACCTTTCCAATGACAAATTTTTTTTGAGGGGTCACCTCCCTATATGGTGAGACCCCGCTTAAACCCCTTTGAAAAATTTTTCCACACTTGAACTTTCAAGAAGTCACCACTTCTGACCTTTCCACAAAGTTTCATGGCTGTAGCCTCTATAGTTTCGGAGAAAAAGTGCTGTGACATACAGACGGACGGACGGACGGACGGACGGACAGACGGACAAAGGTCGTGATTGCAATAGGGTTGTGTATTTTAGTACAAACCCCTAAAAAAGAAAACATTAGCGGAAAAACTCCGCAGATGGCGGTAGCAAATTACAAATAATCGCAAATAATGAAGGAATTATTAAAGTACGCAATGAAGATGAGGCTACGGATACCTTCTCTGAAAGAGCTAGTCAAGAAAGGGATGAAGATTCATAAACCACAGTAGCAAAAACATGTTCAACAGAAAACGAAGGTGAAAAAGAATATGAAGCGAATGATTTCGAAAGAAATTTTTAGTACTGATGGCATTAATGAAAATTTTACAGCGCTGGAAGGACTGGCAAATAAACGAAAATTGAAAAAGATGTCAAAGATAATTCTGATAAATACATTAATGTAAATTTTATTTAATATTTAAAAAATAAAATTCAGGGGAGAAAAAAATTGCTTTTTGATGGTTCCTCAGAAAAAGCCGGCAACAATGCGGAAAAAGTTTCTATGATTAAAACACGTTGTTGCAGTGTAACGACTAACTATATATTGAGAAAAAGAACAAAAAGACACTTAACAGTGACAGTTTAGTTTACATAATTATCAATAGATGGTTCCATGTACTATTTTGATATCATTCTTTGCAACACCCCCACTATAACAAAATAACAAATAAACTTATACATTTTAAATAATAATCAATTTACTATTGAACAATACCAAGTGATTCCATGAACTTATAATGTTTTATTCCTGACAATCCTTTAGTCAATATATTCGCAATACTTTAGTTAATATATTCGATGTTGGCCGATCCTTCGTTTCAATTCTATTACCGTTAATTACATCTCTGATGAAATTATATCTAACATCAATATGTTTGGAACGTTTATGAGACTAATGGTTCCCTGCCATCTTCAATGCACTCTGATTATCATTACATAAAACAATTTTATTGCAACAACCTATCAAACCACATTCTAAATTCTGTAAATATAAACCTTCTCTGCATGCTTCTGACAAAGCCATATTCTCTGCCTCTTAACTGCTGAGAGCTACAGTTCTTTGCTTTTGGGTAAATTTCTCGGGAGAAATATATATACGGGGTTTTCCATTTCGCGGTAAGAAAGTATAACCCTGCCATTTGACATCTGTCAAAATTTAATGTCATCCAAACCGTGTGTTTTTTTAGTTGAAGGTTTGCCATTTAGAAATATGGATCGTTTAACAGTCGAAGGACGCGTTAAAATCATTTAATTTTATCAAAAATGGTGATTCTGCTGTATCAACATTTAGGGCTTTACGAGCCGATTACGGTCGATATAATCGACCTACACAGTAAACAATTTCGAACAAAGTGAGAAAATTTGAAGAGACTGGATCGGTTATTGATATTGCGAGGCCTGTGCATCATCGCAACATTCGTTCTGCTGAAAATATCGCTGTCGTTGCTCAAAGTGTGGAGGAAGTCCCGAATTTGTCGATTCCTCGACGTGCTCAACACTTGGGCTTGTCTTACGGCTCATTGTGGCGGAGTTTGCATTTGGATTTGCATCTCCATCCGTACAAAATCCAACTCGCTCAAAAACTTAAGCCTCAATGCCATACACAACGCAGAATGTATGTGAATCGGGTGATTGAACAACAAGCCATTGATAACGATTTTTCGAACAAAATTTTCTTTAGTGATGAGGCTCATTTTTCGCTCAGTGGTTACGTAAATAAACGGAATTGCCGCATGTGGGACTCCCAAAATCCTCAGGTGATCGCAGAAACGCCTTTGCATCAGGAAAAAGTGACCGTTTGGCGTGCATTATGGTCTGGTGGTGTTATTGGCCCGTATTTTTTGAAAACAATCAAGGAGGAGCCATTAGAGTCAATTCTGACCGCTATGGACGGATGTTAACCGATTATCTTTGGAGAGAAATTGAAGATTATGATCTGGAGAACATGTGGTTCTACCAGGACGGAGCCACCAGCCACACAACACAGGCTAATCGAGCACTTTTGCAAGAGAAATTTCCAGGACGCGTAATTTCGAGATTGAGTGATGTCAATTGGCCCACAAGATCCTGCGACCTTACACCTTTGGATTTTTTTTTATGGAGCTATGCGAAAGATTGTGTTTACGCGAACAATCTTCAAAATTTTGAGCAACTGAAAACCAATATTCGTGAAGTGATGGCCGAGATATTGCCGGAAATGTGCCGAAAAGTCATTGAAAATTACCTCAAAAGGAGTGAGGCCTGTAAGAGGTTCCGTGGAAGACATTTGAATAATGTTGTACTTCACGTATAATGGCAAAGTTTGATCTTTATATTAAATAAAAAATTTAGTTTCTATCTGAATATTTAATGCGTTTTCTTTAGCTTTACTTTCCCAAACGTAAAATGGATAACCCTATATATATATATATATATATATATATATATATATATATATATATATATATATATATATATATATATTGTCGCGTGTTCTTGGTTCGCGACCTATAATTTTAACGTTCCGGGAAAGTGAAAACGCAATGTCTTTTAATTTAAGTTAAAAGAGTTTATTCAATTAAATAAAATGCACAATAATCAGTTAACACTTTCACTAATTTTAATTGTCACTATTAAAATTATCTGACACTTGTCCATAAATTTATTATCGCAATTGTCTTCTAAATTACTTCACTATTACGAAACACACTTTCCTACTACTCGAAGAATATCGCTTCCCACACACAATCGCAGTTCTTCTCGCGGTCGAATGAATGATCCCCCCATTCATTCAGCTCACCTTTATATAGGGTCTCTACGTATTCACCCATTTCTCGCACATTGGCGAATGTTCTACCGAGAGGTACCTGGTAGGTTCGAGCAAATTAATGAATGGAGTGACGTCACTTGCAGATGTTGATTATGCTTGTTGAATTTACTCGTGGGTTCGAGTAAATTCATTTATTGACGTTCTTAATGATGATGAAAACAATTGCGACAGTAGCTCGCAGAATTATTTGTACATGTAATTATTTGTACATGTAACACTGCCCCCATCTCAGTTCTTTTCACCCCGAAAAGATGTGTCGCTATTTGTAGTCAATTCTCCCTGGGTGTAATATGGGGCAAGACGGTCCAGATACACGATTTTCATTTTAGCTCTCGGCTTACGATGTTCCTGTATTCGGTATACGACGTCGTTGATTCGCTTTGTAACTCGGTATGGTCCCTCCCAATTATGCTGCAACTTTGGAGACCTACCCTTTCGCCGTTGCGGGTTATAAAGCCACACCAAGTCATCTTGCTGGAAGCCAGTAGAACTAGCCTTTAGATCATACCTGGTCTTCATGCGGTCAGTAGCCGATTCGAGGTGTTTCCGCACTGTCCGATGTATCTGGTTCAACCGTTGTCTTAGATCACTTGCGTACTCCGAGACCGTTTGGGGTTCCTCAGGGGGTGTTCCGAACTTTATATCGGCTGGCAGACGAATAGTCTTTCCAAAAATGACTTTGGCTGGGGCTTGGCCCGTGGATGCATGTTCGGCAGCTCTGTACGCCATCAAAAATAGTGGGATATGTCGGTCCCAGTCCCTTTGGTTCTCGTCAACCATCTTGGCAAGGTGTTTATTGAGCGTGCCGTTGAAACGTTCGACCATTCCATCGGATTGGGGATGCAGCGCTGTTGTCCTCGTCTTCCGTATTCCGAGCAGCTCGCACATTTCGCCAAAAACTAGTGGCTCAAAGTTTCGGCCATGATCCGAATGTAATTCGCAAGGTACGCCGTACCTACTGACCCAATTCAACACTAGCTGCTCAGCTACGGTAGTCGCTTCCTGGTTGGGAATGGGGTAGACCTCGGGCCACTTGCTGAAATAATCGGCTACAACCAGCGTATATCGATTTCCCCAATCGGATTCAGGAAAGGGTCCTGCGATGTCAACAGCAATCCTTTCGAATGGCACGCCTACGTTATAGGTTTGCATTTGACCTCTCAGTCGTCGCTTTGGGCCTTTGACGGAAGCGCAAATTGTGCATCTGCGACACCAGTCCTCTACGTCTTCTCAAGCGTGGAGCCAGTAGAACCGTTCCCGCAATTTCGCTAAGGTCTTGTTAACACCAAGGTGGCCTCCCGAGGATCCTTCATGCATTTCCTTAACCACATCGTGGATTCGGCTTTTGGGAAGTATAGTTTGCATCCTATAGGAGCTACCATCCGCCGTTTCCCATTTCCGCTTGAGTACGCCACCCTCCACCTGAAGGGAGTTCCATTGTGCCCAATAGCTTTTAAGGGTTGCGCCATGCATTGAAACGTCTTTCCACTCAGGTCGCCCAGTCGTCTCCTTCCATACGAGCAATGGTCCGATGTCTTCATCGGCTAACTGGGCGTTTCGAATCTCCTCCGATGACCAACCTGCATCGAATTCCGCCGTTATCAATCGCAGATCAACGAGCGGTTCCTTTTCCTCAATCCGTCGGCAATGCTTGCAGTTAGCTGGACATGGACGGCGGGATAGGGCGTCAGCATTTCCATGAACTCCGCCCTTCCGATGAACAATTTCGTAGTCGTATGACTGCAATCTTTCGATCCATCTCGCAACTTGTCCCTCGGGGTTTTTGAAGTTGAGCAACCATCTCAGTGATGCATGGTCCGTTCGAAGAACAAATTTCTGGCCATATAGATACTTGTGGAACTGCTTGGTGGCCTCTATTATAGCCAATAGCTCCTTCCTGGTCACGCAGTAATTCCTCTCATTTTTTGAGAGAACTCGACTGTAATAAGAGAGGGCTCTTTCTTCGCCATTGATCTGCTGGGAGAGTACAGCTCCAATACCGCCGTTGCTTGCATCGGTGTCAACTACAAACATTTTTCCGGGTTTCGGATACGCCAGCACGGGTGATTCACACAGCTTTTCCTTCAGGGTCTCAAAGGCTGTCTGGCATTGTTCACTCCAGACATACGGACGATTTTTCTCGGTTAGCTGATGGAGACACTTAGCTATTTTGGCAAAGTCTTTGACGAATCTTCGATAGTAGGTCGCCAGACCCAGAAAACTTCGTAGTTGGCGCTTGTTGTTTGGTGTTGGCCAGCTTTTCACGGCTTCAATTTTCTCAGGGTCTGTTTTGACCCCTTCTGCTGATACGACGTGTCCCAGGTATTTTACTTCATCTGCGAAAAGAGTACACTTCTCGGGACTAAGTTTCAAATTTGCCAGTCGTAATCGGGAGAAAACCTCTTCTAAGTACCGCACATGCTCTTCGAACGTTCTACCGATGACGATGATGTCATCTAGGTATACCAAGCAGGTTTTCCAGGTTAGACCACGTAGCACATATTCCATCAAGCGTTCGAAAGTGGCTGGAGCATTGCAAAGCCCAAACAGCATCACAACAAATTGCCACAATCCAGTCCCAACTGAAAATGCGGTCTTCTCTCGGTCCTTCTTGTCAATTTCTACCTGCCAGTAGCCACTCTTGAGATCGAGTGTAGAAAACCATTTTGCGTCGGCTAAAGTGTCCATGATGTCATCGATGCGTGGGAGTGGGTAACTATCTTTCTTAGTGACGTCGTTAAGCTGCCTATAGTCGACACAAAAGCGAGTGCTACCATCCTTTTTCTTGACTAGAACTGCAGGCGCGGCCCATGGACTGACAGAAGGTTCAATAACGCCTTGTTTTTCCATGTCCGAGATCAGCGCGCTCACTTCTCCTTGTTTGGCTATAGGGAGACGTCTCGGTGCTTGTCGAATCGGCTTGGCTCCCTGTGTATCTATGACGTGAGTTACCATACTCGTTCGGCCTTGGTCATCCGGCCTTGTTGAGAAGATGTCACTGTACTTGGTGACCAGATGAGAGGCTCGTTTGAATAGCTGCACTGGCAATTTGACCTGCTTCAATATTGCAGACGTGGATTCCCGGGCTTTGTCTGTGTCTTGCCTCCTTTTCCAATGATGGTCGTGAGTAGCTTCCAAAGAGGTGATGGTGGAAACAGGCTGGCAGCTGCCGATGACTTCTCCCGCTTTGATGCTCGTAGTTGAGTCTGCGGTGTTAAGGACTCTAACCGGCACATATCCGTTCCTTAAAGATCTTACAAGGCATCGTCCTACAATCAAACTGCGTAATGCAGACGTCGTCGTTGGCTCTATCAGATAAGATCGGTGGTCTCCAGAATCACCATCAAGCTTGGCCCATACAATGCTCTCGGAAGAATTCGGTACATCAGTGTCAGTACATACCACTACATTCATCTTGGGAATTCGGACGCTGGGATCCTCCATCAGTACTTCTACATTCTGCCATTTCAATACACGTTTGCCCAAATCCAACGTGATTCCATGTGGTCGCAGAAAATCCATTCCGAGAATGCAGTCATCCATAATGTTCGCGACCAGAAAATTATGTCGGAACACAAGGTCTCCCAACTGTATCTGGAGGTTGACCTCTCCATGAACAGGTGCAGTTTCTCCCGTAGCTGTCCGTAGTGAGAAAATTCTGCCCTTGTGAAGTTGTTGCTGTCTAACTAGGTCTGGTCGGATAATCGATCGGGTTGCACCAGTGTCGATTGTTATGGTGCAGTGTTCTCCGTCAGCTTGACCCGGAAGGCATAAGTCCGCTTCTCCACGATGTAGTCTTGACACGGTGATGGTGGTGCTGGGGACGTCGATCCTCCTAGCCAACCTCTGCCCCACGAAGTTGGCTCTTACATGTTTCTCGACCCCTCTGTTTGAAGGGCTTCCATTCTGGGCTCCTGACTCGGTCTGGATCTCCTTCTAGCTGCACACCCTGGACAATAGCTCGGTTTTCTTCGCTTCTTGCAGTCTCTTTGCAGGTGCCCCTTCTCTCCGCAATTCCAGCCTCTAGGCGCACCATTTACATGCGGGTCTCACTCAATTTCCACGCGCTCACACCTGCACTCGTCTGTCACTACCTCACGAACCCGGGCAGTGGTACGAGTCACATTTTTCGCTGCCTCAAAGTTCAGACTATAAGCCAGTGCGTCCTTAACCGTTTGCTTTTGAGCCAACCGCACGGCTTGTTGCAATTTCGGGTCCTTTAGTGCGCTGATGAATGCTTCTGTCGCTGCATCATCTCGATGTTCTGGGTCGTAGGCTGGATAAGCCAAAAGTGCCAGTCGCTCAATGTCTTGGGCTAGCTGCTGTAGGGTTTCACCAGACTTCTGCATTCGATGCCTTAGCTGTGACCGATAAATCTGCTTCAGATGATCGTCTCCATAACGCATGTCGAGCGCATTCATTATAGCATTCAGGTTTGAGTGCAATTCAACGGGGATCGTCTGCAAACGCTCGGCAGCTGGGCCTCTTAGAGCAAGAATCAATGCAGTTGCTCGTTCCTGCTCATTCCAGTGATTTATGCGAGCGGCTGCTTCGAACTGGGTTTTGTAAATAGTCCAGACCGTTTGCCCATTGGTGCTTGCACATTTCTAGATGAGCTTTGCGCTGCGGTTATAATTGGGGCTGGTGAGGCGGTTATTACTGCCTTCGCTGCTTCCAAGTCCTTTTTCACTTTTTCCATCTCATGGTTTACCTGGCTGATCTCAAGGTTGATTCTCTCCTCGACCTGGTATACCTTCTCCTCGACGCATTTAATTTGGCTGTTGAGACTACTGAGCTCCGCTTTTATTTCGGTTGACTGTTTTTCCAGCTTCTGAGCGATGTCTGCCTTGATTTCGATCGCTTGTTGATCCAGCTTCACTGATTGTTCATTAAGCTTCGCTGATTGTTCATTAAGCTTCGCTGATTGTTCATTTAACTTCGCTGATTGCTCATCTAGCTTCGTGGTTAAATTGGACGACTGTTCATTGAGCTTCGCAGTTAAATTGGATGACTGTTCATTGAGCTTCGCAGTTAAATTGGATGACTGTTGTCGCTGCTCCTGCTGCATCAGCATTAACATTTGCATCAGCGCGTTTTCTGGTTCCTTTGGTTTTTTTGTTTCTGCTTCACCACCTTCTGCGCCTTCTTCTACATCTGCGGGCTCACCCGAATCCAGATACGCGCCTTCCGATTCAATTGCGTCACGCAAGCGTGCAATCAGTGTGGCCTTTGTACCTTGCGTAGCCAGGTTTCGCTGTTCCAACTCTTCCTTAAGCTCCGACATGGTCAATTCATTAATTTTTAAGTTTAAGCTTCGTGGCATTTTTAATGTTTCTTTAAATTTTCCTATTGTGCACTATAAAATTGTTCAAATATTCACTTTCAAAATTTTTCTATCCCACTTCTGACACCACTGTCGCGTGTTCTTGGTTCGCGGCCTATAATTTTAACGTTCCGGGAAAGTGAAAACGCAATGTCTTTTAATTTAAGTTAAAAGAGTTTATTCAATTAAATAAAATGCACAATAATCAGTTAACACTTTCACTAATTTTAATTGTCACTATTAAAATTATCTGACACTTGTACATAAATTTATTATCGCAATTGTCTTCTAAATTACTTCACTATTACGAAACACACTTTCCTACTACTCGAAGAATATCGCTTCCCACACACAATCGCAGTTCTTCTCGCGGTCGAATGAATGATCCCCCCATTCATTCAGCTCACCTTTATATAGGGTCTCTACGTATTCACCCATTTCTCGCACATTGGCGAATGTTCTACCGAGAGGTACCTGGTAGGTTCGAGCAAATTAATGAATGGAGTGACGTCACTTGCAGATGTTAATTATGCTTGTTGAATTTACTCGTGGGTTCGAGTAAATTCATTTATTGACGTTCTTAATGATGATGAAAACAATTGCGACAGTAGCTCGCAGAATTATTTGTGCATGTAATTATTTGTACATGTAACAATATATATATATATATATATATATATATATATATATATATATATATATATATATATATATATATATATATATATATATATATATATATATATATATATATATACTACTGTGTCCAAAAAACATTAGTGACATTTGAATTTAAACTGCGCGCGTCAAAAGATTTGGAGAATTTTTTTATTTTAGATTGATAGTACTGTCAGTGACATCTATGTCAAATTGACATGTCAAAATATTCATTAGTGTTTGAGATACGCGTCGTTTTGTGAGCTGCTAAAAGTGAGTTTTTCGTTTTTTGCGATGTCGAAATTTGTTGAATTCGCATTAAATTTTGTTTGCGGAATCAATTTTCTGCTGCGGATACGTTGAACATGGTGCAAAAAGCTTTTGGTGATGAGGCTATGTCTAAAAAAGTGTTTGCAAATGGTATAGTGAGTTCCAAGCCGGCCGTGAACGTGTTGAAGACGAAGAGCGTCCTAGGCGACCATCAGCCTCTTCTCTTCTTCGATTATCGTGGTGTTGTGCATTATGAATTCCTTCCGCCGGGCCAAACAGTCAACAAGGAATATTATTTGAATGTTATGCGTCGTTTGCGTAACGCTATCCGCCTAAAAAGGCCGGAATTGTGGAAAGACAATTCTTGATTTTTACACCCCGATAATGCACCATCCCATACTGCACTCGAATTCGTGATCATTTCGCCAAAAACTCAACCCACATCATTCCACAACCACCGTATTCACCTGATCTGGCGCCGTGCGACTTCTTGCTGCTCAGCAAGCTCAAAAGACCGCTCCGGGGACATCGTTTTGATACGATAGAGGAGATTCAAGCCGCAGCGAAGACGGAACTGAAGGCCATCCCGGCAACGACGCGTATCTCAAACACTAATGAATATTTTGACATGTAAATTTGACATAGATGTCACTGACAGTACTACCAACCTAAAAAAAATTCTCCAAATCCTTAGACGCGCGCCAAATGTCACCCTATTTTTGGTCACAGTAGTATATATATGGGATATAACGAAATTATTGACCACGCTAGAGGTTGCACCCAATTTTCAGGAAAGGTGTGCTGAGTAGTATATTGGTTAAGTTCGTGAACCAGCTATACCGGCCAGGCGAACACGAAATGGCTGCCATTTTAGACGAAAAATCGTGATTTCTGTGCTGACCAAAGTATAGCTCCGATCTGCATGAAATTTGCTACAAATGTTCACTGATGTATGTGATGAATTTTAAATAAATAATCCAAAGTCGGTACGGCTGAAACAAAATGGCAGCCACGCAAAGGTCGCAAACGTATAAAATTTTGTTGTTGTAGTTTTGACCCTAAGCTTTCAACCAATGCTAATGAAATTTGATACTTTGATATAAGTATCTAAAAAGTTATGTAAAAAAACTGGAGGTCACGTCGTAAAAAAGAAAATAGCGGCCAATTGAAGCTTATAACTTCAAAGTCTTCTAAAAGTCACAATTTGGATCGGATGCATATGAAACTTAATTTAAGATAGAAATCAATTAGATCTAGAAACTTTGACATTTTAGCGATCATGCATGTGCAATTTTCAAAATGGCGGTGGTTTAAATATGCGACTTTTTCGGGTTTTCGTGGCGCTCTAGCGGTCACTTTTTCCAATGGATTTTGATGAAACTTGAGATTATGGAGCTTTGTACTAGGTTCTTGAATTATGCAGAAATTTTTTTTTAACTCGAATGAAAAATAAAAAAGTCGAAATTTCAAAACCTAATACAGAGTGCGCCAGAGAAGCTTACATATTTGAAAAAATTCCCGCGCGGTGAGTTAGGCGGCTAGAGGGGCAACAGGGGGCGCATCTGGAGGGGGAAGTTTCCAAGTTTGTTTCCTTCTCCAGTTAGTTGCCATCATGCTCTGGTCTAGAAAACAGCGGGCCTTCACAGTCGAGAGCTTCTTTTCTACCGGTCGCTCACTTGTTGCTACGCAACGTGCCTTCCGCGCTCGCTTTGAAACTCCTCCTCACAGACTCGTTCCTGGCCGTAATTCAATTCTGTCATGGGTTAACTCATTTCGGGAGTGTGAAAGTGTCGCTTAACCCAGGATTGAACTTTAACGGACCATCAGAACTCCGGAAAATATCGAAAGAGTGAGGCAGTCAGTTGTGCGTTCTCCCCGGCGTTCGGCTCGCAGACACGCAGCTGCTATTGAAATTTCGGACACCACTGTTCGACGAATTCTCCATGACGACCTTCACTTTCATCCCTATAAATTGGCTGCTCTGCAAGAATTAACTGAAGGCGATTTTGTTGCCCGTCAAAATGCATGTGGAATGCTGATTGACAACCTGCCTGAAGACGCGGTCGTTTTTTTCAGTGACGAGGCTCACTTCCACATTTTCGGCTGCGTCAACAAGCAAAACACGCGTTATTGGTGTGGTGTAAATCCGCCTGAGCTTCACCAGAAGCCACTTAATTGTGAGCGAGTTACTGTCTGGTGTGCAATGTCGGTAATGGGAATAATTGGTCCTTATTTTTGTTTAAGAAAACGAACGCGCAGTTACCGTGAATGGAGCTCGTTACAGGAACATGATCGAGGAATTTTTTCTTCCAAGACTCGAAGAAATGAACGTGTGGTTACGGCAAGATGGGGCCACAGCACACACAGCACGAGACTCAATGAATTTGTTGCGACAACATTTCCCCGACCGCCTCATCTCTCTCAGAGGCGATCTCCAATGGACGGTACGCTCTCCAGATTTGACTCCATGCGATTTCTTTTTATGGGGTTATTTGAAATCCCTGGTTTATGTCGATCGACCATGGACCATAGCACACCTCAAGAACAACATTCGCGACGCCATTGCCAACATACCGATTGATATGCTGCAAAGAGTGGATACGAATTTCAAAAATCGACTTCATCAGTGTATGCGCAATGGGGGTCGCTATTTATCAGATGTCATTTTCAAGACTGCATGTAAAAAATTGGGATATTGTATTCTCAAATAAAAAAAATTAAACAATAACTGAAGTACTTTTGTTTTTATTGACCTTTCAAATAAGTAAGTTTCTCTGGCGCACCCTGTATTTTTAGCTGCCATTTTCACTAAAAATTGAATGATTTTGCCCTGTCTAGAGTGAAACTCTGGTTTGAACGAGATTTGGCACATTGATTGATAAGGTCCTAGCATATAAAGATTTAAAATAATCCAAATCAAATGCATACATTCAAAATGGCGGCCCCCCAAAGGTCAGAAAGCAAGCGCAAGTCGCTATTTTAGTAGCAACTGAAGTAATGAATATCCTTCATGGAAACGTTTTAAATAACTTAACTTGGAAGTATGTATTTATATAGCAGAGCATTTTTAGGATATTGTTAAAATATTTTTACAATACCCTAAAAAATTATGAAATCGTGACTTGTCTGTCCGTCCGTCCATCCGTCTGTTTGTTCGTGCGTTACAGTAAGTTTCCTTGCAAACCACATGAGCTAGAATGAGGAAATTTTCTACGTGTCAAAAGTGGTGCCTCTCGCAATTACCAGTGCGAGAAAATATTTTAAAGTGTTTAAGGGGAGCCTCCCCATACTTAAATTTTTTTTATTTCTGTAGCCCTATAGCAGCCAAGTTTCTCAACAGATTCCGATGAAATTATAAGTTATTAAAGCAAGCTAATTTAACCTGCAAAAAAATTATGCCAATCGGATGATATGAAAAAGTCGAAACTTTGCAGCTTAATATTTTTAGCAGCCGTTTTCAACACAAATTCAAAAGGGTGGCCCCTGATGGTTCAGAAAAGAAATGAAAATATTTATACTAATAGCAACGCAAGTGCTGTTTAAACTTTTATGGAAATCTTTTGAAAATATCTATTTGTAGCCCAGTCATATTAGGTAAAAAAAGGGGTCAACCTCGGAATGAAAGATAATAAGCTGCAAATTGGTATGAACCTTTGTTTTGTCATTCTAAATGTTGTCTCAAAAGTCACAATTGTTATCGTGTCCGCGTCTCAAGATATTCAAGGTCAAAGGTCACAAAAATCGGTTTTTCGCGAATGTCTGGCTTCCTATCGGTTAAATGAGATTTGCATTTATTATAAAAGTTGTAGGCTATAAAATTCCCTACAACTTTTGTTTAAACTTTTTTTTCATACGACCAACCGTTTTGAAGGTAGAGCGCGAAGAGTGCACATCGATCTTGATGAAAATAATGTAACATACATCATCGATGGTGGATTTCTTCTGCATCGCGTCGTATGGAGCAAAGACGATACTTTCTCTATTATTTTAAATAAGTACATTAAATATTTACAAACACATTATGGCTCAGCAATTGTTGTTGTATTTGACGGATATTCGGACTATAGTAAAAATATTAAAGCACTGGAACAACAAAGAAGAACTGCTGCACTTTCAAAATCATATGAAGTTTGTTTTGACGAAACAATGGTTGTGCCAATCAGTCAAGAAAAATTTTTATCAAATCGGTCTAATAAAAAAAAATTTATCGACATGCTTGTTGAAAAATTTAAAACTGTTAATATCACAACAAAACAAGCCAGAGATGATGCTGATGTTCTCATCATTGACACAGCTATTGCCTTATCAGAACATCAAAAGACTGCTGTCATCATAGGAGAAGATATCGATTTGCTCGTTATTTTAATTGGACGTACTCAGTCACATCATCAGGAAATTTTTTTGAAAAAAGTTGGCAAAGGCAATGTCAAAACACAAATATATTCTACTAAAAGTTTTGACCAATATCCTCGTACTAAAAAGCACATTTTATTTTTACACGCATTCAGTGGCTGTGACACGACTTCTGCGCTATTTAAAAAAGGAAAAAAAACTGTTACTAGAGCATTGGAAAAAATTCCTGATTTAGATAAACTGGTGGAAGTATTTCAACAAGAAAACTGCCCAAAACAAACATTATTAGAAAATGGAGTGCGCATCTTGTTGGCATTATATAATGCTCCAAAATCTGAGGACAACATTGATCATTTCCGCTACACGCAATTCATCAAATTTACAAAACTAAATAAACCTGTACAACTGTCAACACTTCCACCAACAAGTGTAGCAGCTCATCAACACATAAAACGTGTCTACTACCAGATTCAAACGTGGTTAGGGAAGGACTTAGAACCTAAAGAATGGGGCTGGATGCTTGAAAATGAAATCCTGGAGCCCATACGAACGTTATTACCTCCAGCACCAGCCGAACTACTAAACGTAATATTTTGCAATTGCAAAAATGGTTGTGGTTCCCGCTGTGGATGCAGAAAATCAGGGCTACAATGTTCTTTAGCTTGCGGCCAGTGCAACGGACAAGCTTGCCTCAACGCTTCACTGTATCCAAGTAATCCCGATGAAGAAAATACATATGATCCCGATATTCTGGAAGGTTTGGAGATGAACATGACAGATAATGAGGATGATGACAATGAATCGAACATTTTTGAGCGACAAGAAGAAGAAGACGACGAATAAGAAGAAGATAATTAGCTTCCATTTCCAATTTCATTACAATTAAAATCAACAAAGATACTTTTGATATTTGAACTCACATTTTGATAAATGTATATTATGCCGTATTTAATAATAAATAAAAATATGTGTAAAATATATACTCTTACTATCATTTTAACTTAAAATAAAACTAAAATATATAATCCAGAATTAATAATATTTTATACTTAAATAGTTAAATATGAATAATTATATATAAATAATCAAGTTACTTACTTTAATTAAATATAAATAATTAATAGTTAGTACATAAATAATAGGCATTGTTTAATAATTATAATTTCCAAGTAAATAATTGACTTTATAACGTACTGATAACCATAACTCACGCTTGACCTTGCATTAGGCCGTATATGACTGTACGATGTGCACTCTTCGCGCTCTACCTTCAAAACGGTTGGTCGTATGAAAAAAAAGTTTAACAAAAGTTGTAGGGAATTTTATAGCCTACAACTTTTATAATAAATGCAAATCTCATTTAACCGATAGGAAGCCAGATATTCGCGAAAAACCGATTTTTGTGACATTTGACCTTGAATATCTTGAGACGCGGACACGACAACGATTGTGACTTTTGAGACAACATTTAGAATGACAAAACAAAGGTTCATACCAATTTGCAGCTTATTATCTTTCATTCCGAGGTGAAAGCCCTAATATGACTGGGCTATTGAGCTATTTAAGCCAATAAGTTATCACCTTTGTGTGGTAACCACTGTATTTATATGTTTATAACAATTTATTATCTGCCGATTTTCAATATGTGATCCATAAATGTGCAACTCAATTGAATGAGCAAAATATTTGCGCCTCTATAAAGGGTCTTTAAATATGAACGTCGGCAGATTCTTTTTATGTCAATAAATATCCATGTGGTGCACGAAAATTGCAGTAAGAAGTTTAGTAGTACGCAAGCCAAATTCTTTTCCAAAATGTTACGCTGCATACGACAAATTTACCTTTCCGGTTGGTGCTGCCAACGGGGATTTTTTACTTTCCCAAGAAATAGTAGATCCCTATTTCATGAAACAAAATTCTGTATATGAACGTCTATCAATGACATCACTGGTCCAATCTGCATCCACAAAACCAACCAGTTCTGCTCCTTCTTTGGCATATCTTAAGCAATAGTTTTTTGTTTTCAACAAATAATTTAAAATTCTCTTGGCATAATTCAAATGCAATTGTAATTATCAGTTATTAAATTGACTAAGATAACTTACTGCGTATGAAATATCTGGTCGTGTCAAGACCACTAAATACATGAAGCTACCTATTAGTCTCTGAAGAGGTAAGTTATTATCACACATATTAGATTTCTCTACGTTCATATTTACTTTCTATGGATGTGTTTGCTAGATTAGAATCAGTCATATTAAACTTATTTTCCAACTGTTCAATATAACTCTCCTATTCTACTATAATAACATTTTTATTTATATTAACTTTCATGCACAAATAATGTGCATGACCTAAATTTTTTAAACTAAAATTATTGGCTTAATGCTTCTATTAGAGACTTAGTTTCTTTTTTTAATTCGATAAAATTATAAAATCATCGACATAAGCTCCAACAATAGTTTTTTGATTGTATTATGACCTTTTATAAAAACGCAAGGTGCAAATTAACATCTACTGTACCCTAAATTACATCATCTATCCTTTGGTACCAAGCTAAGGATGAATGTTTGAGACCATAAACAGCCTTTTTTAATGTTAATACTTTATTCGAATCATTAACAGGAAATACTTCTGGCAAATGCATAAAGATGCTTTCTTTCAAATAACCATTAAGAAAGGCTGTTGTGACGTCTAGGTGAGTAATATCCATACCTAATTGCACCCGCAAAGCAAACAGTAACTAAAAGGTTGAGTGCCTAGTTACCGGTGAAAAAGTTTCCTGATAGTCCACACCAGCCTTCTGCGTGAAGCCTTTTGCAACCAGTCTAGCGTGATGCCTCACTTTATTATCATAACCAATTTTACCTTTTAAGACCCACTTGCACTGCACCACACTAGCTCTATCTGGAGCATCGACAATCTCTCACGCTTGGTTGTCGTTGTATGACTGTTGTTTCTCAGGACCGCTGATAGCTTCTGCCTGAGTCAGTTCATCTTCTCCTATGGGTGTTGTATTTAAATTTGCAAATCCATATCTTTTTGGCTTTTTTCTATGCCTTCTCTTTGGTTATTCATAGTTTATCTGAGAAACATTACTTAATTCATCTTCTTGCGCTTTTCTGTCACTCTTTTTTCTAGATTATGTACTTCTTCTTTATTTAAAAAATCCGCTAGGCCATCCAAGTATTCACACTCACTAAATCTCGACTGATTATGAGTAGGTTCTTTCTTCACCGTAGATTCCTGCAACGATTCCCCACTGAATCTGTGGTCTCTACTGGAACTTTTACCGTTCCTATACTTCTTAGCTTTTCAATAATCACAACGTCTGTACACGTAGCGAAATTCCTTTTAACTGGATCATTAATTCAGTAATCTTTGATGTTTCCACTGAAACCAACCAGTGTATGCATCTTTGATTATTTATCCCACTTGGTTCTTTTTTCTTTAGGTATGTGCACCACTACAGGACTTTCAAATATACGTATATGTAAATCTGGTCTCTTCTTGGTCCAAACCTCATATGGAGTGTTTTCAATACCTGAAACTACTGATCTATTCTTCAAATAGACAGCTATGTTAGCGGCTTCTGCCCAACATTTTTTTTCAAGACCTGCTTCGAAGAGTAAGCATCTCGATTTCTGCACTATGGTTCGGTTTGACCTTTCACTTAATCCGTTCTCTTCAGGTGCGTAAGGGTTTGTTTTTTGATGTATTATTCCCTCTTTCTTTAATAACTTCTCAAAATCATTGCTGCAATACTCGCAGCCATTATCTGTACGCAAGACTTTTATTTTCTTACTCTCAAAACTCCCTCCCATAGATTTGATTTCTTTAAAATGATTTAATACTTCACTCTTTGTCTTCAGGGAGTAAATAAATGTCATTTTAGTGTAGTCATCAATGAATATTAAGAAATATCGTGCACCGCCTATTCACAGTCTCCATGGGTTGGCAGATATCTGAATGAATTACCTGAAGAGTCTCTGTGGCACGTGATCCATGATTGCTGAATGGAAATCTTGATTACTTTCCTTCGCAGCATATTTGATAGCTGGATTTGCTTTTTATGAACCCATCAGCATAATCAAGCCTTTCTACCAATCTTCATTTTGTTCATATCCGTGCTATTGATGTGACCAAGCCGTCTGTGCCATGTATCGCCACTGATTGTCAACAAACAATTCTGTGTTAGTATTCTTAACTTATATACTTCATCAACCAGGTCAGCTGTTGCAACTAACTCATCCAATTTGTTTCTTATGAGGCACTTATTGTGCTCAAATACGACCCTGTTTCCATTTTTAATTAATTCGCCTACCGACAAGAGGTTGGTCGTGAGACTTATACGCAACGCATTCTGCACAGTGATGTCGTAGTTGTAGCTCATTGTTATTTCTATGTCTCCTGGACACAAAACTGGAACTTTCATCTTATTGGCAACAGTAATTTCTGGTAAACTTGATGAGCAATTAGGATTTTTCAAACAACATTTACTGGGCTTCATGTGCATGCTTGCACCCGAGTCGTTGTAATGGTCACTTTTACTGAATCCGCCACTGAGAAAAACAACGTTGAAAGTGTTGCTTTACTTCTTATTTCCTGTTTTCTCCTTCAAAAGTGGGCACTGGTTACGGTAGTGACCAATTTCCTTAAAACGATAACAATGTTTTTGTGTTGTTGACACTTGATGATGTTGATTTTGACGTATTCGATATCTATCCGCCATGTGTACTAGTGCTGCCTCCTTTAGTCGATTTTCTATGCTTTTTTGCTGCTAGTGTTGCGTTGCGTTCCGATTCCCCCGTATCTGCCACTTCTATATCTGCGGTTATTTGAATCCCGGAATGCCCTATAGCCATTATCATAGGCATAAATCACTCTGGTAATCCAGCAAGTAACAATGAACCGACCCATTCATCATTTATAGTGAAGCCTGTTCCGCTTAAATGTTACATAATTCGTCATATTTTCACAGTTTTCCAATCTTATAGAAATTAGATGACGAAGCAGTTATGGAATCAGTCACTAAGGACGTGAACTCTCCTAAATCCTGGTTCTGAGTCATAAACGAAAATGCCTAATTGCATTTTCCTTTTGGTTCAGAGCCATAAACACAAATGTTATATCCATATACCCTGGCTCATCATAGTTTATGACGGTATTTTTCATGCCGACCGAATTATTTTCTTAAATTACATGCATGTCATAAACCCTGATCCATTGTTGATGATGTTTCATGGTTTAAGATGTTTTTCGTTAGTAAGTAATTAACAATAGATTAGCATAAGAATGTATTGGTAGGAAATAGTTTAGCTCATAAGATATAAAAGCAATGTTTAGATATTAAGGAAGACAGTTGGAAGTAGAGAATAAACGGATCAACATGATAAGTTGTTGTTATTTAACTGAAGCAACGTAATCCTCCGAGAAAATTCTGAATCGTCGAACAAAGAACTTAGTTTTTTAGACAATTCCTTCGCGGTCGTTGTGTCCTTTATGTGCACGAAGAGCGATAAACCAATCGTCAAAATCATTTTTGCCTGTGTCTTTGCATCTGCTACTGCCACATTTTCATCCGTTCCTTCTAGATTTAGTTACTGGTCGGCACCCTCCAAAATTAGTAAGTTCTCAACTGCAAACGCCCAATTGTCGAAGTTCTCGCGACTTTTTAACTTTGGCACGTAAGCGAGATAACTGGAACTTATTTTTAACTTACATAAGACGAAAAAATACTACAATCAAACGGTTTTTACAACTTAAATGGGTCTGGGCCCATAATCAAAAGTAAAAAACGTTGTTGCAGGGTAACGACTTGTTTATTTATTGAGAAAAAGAACAAAAGGGCACTTGACATTGACAGTATAGTTTACATAATGATCAACACATGTCTCTATTTACTATTTTGATATCATTCTTTGCAACAATTTCTTTAAAAAATGCATTCATACTAAAAGAAAGAGATATGATTCAGCTATTGGCAGCCAAAAATAAACTTATCAATTTTGAAATCAAAAGAGTAAATGCAGAGAAATGAACAATTGAAATGAAATGACTGGTTGACTTCAAGTGAACCAAAGGTGCTGTCATACTTAAGATGTTGACTGCCCTGTTTACTTTGATTTAGGTGATTGATCTGGGTTTTCGAGGCAAACTACATGAACTTTATGAATGAGAAAGCATCCTCAGCCCATTTAAGAGCTCATTCGTTTAAAAGAAACAGTAACTATATTAAATGTAATTATAAGCACAAGACTCAGCTAGGTTTAACTTGATCTTCGCGCAGCCATGATGCCAAATCGATCATCGCAGCTGCATAGAAATAGAGACGAAAAAATAATATAAACAAGTTGGGTAGACAGACCTATGCTCATGTCAGAAGGGTTTTGTACTCAACTTACAAAATGCAGTAACCAGCAGCGAATAAAATCAAGAAACATGTGAAAGACGATTTTATTGGAGAAAATGTGAAATTCGAGGATCATACTATTATTAACAAAGTTGAAAGAATTATGAATTCTGAGGTATTTGTTTTAGTTATACCCATAGATATCTCCCTTGATCATTTTTCCAGATTTTTTAGAAACACATATTTCATGTATTTCCCCCCCCCCCCCTGTGACCCCACTGAAGCAAAAACTGTCAGTTTAAGAACTGTTTTGAAAAGCTCTCATAGAGAACTTTCAGTTGATATTCATATCGGCTACCTTTCATGAAATTTTTTTCAGGGCCCACTCCTCTGTACTGTAATCATCGATTGGCCTATTTTTCGAATCCTAGAATGGTTACAAAACCCTTTTGCTAGAAGCTCTCTCCTGCCTCTTCGACTTGTTTCAATTGTATGTACTCATCCTCATGATACCTATCATTCCTGAAATGTTCATGCAAATCCTAGCAAAGCTGTAGTGTCTAAATCGATAAAAAGCGCATATGGCTCCATAGCCATATGTTTCCATAGTAATACAGGGCATATTGTTCCATAGTAATAGAGGAAAATTCAAACCGCTATAACTTCGTTAAATACTATTCAATCTTTATGAAACTTTCAGAAAAGATCAATCTTATAGAAAGTCATCTGTTTGCTAAATTTTATTGAATTTAAGGGTACCGTTTAGATTTTATTCAAGAAAACTTAAAATCGATAAATCATACTATTACTAACAAAGTTGAGTGAATTTCGACTTCTCATGTATTTGTTGTTGTTGTACTCATTAAGGCCTACATTCATGATTTTTTTCAGATTTTTCGGATGGAAGGTTTCCAATCGCGAGGGGGGGGTACGCGAAAAGTTCGTACATTTCCCCTTCCCCTGCCCCCCTCGGTACCGATAAGGCAATTTTAAGACTTGTTTTGAAAAGATCTCATTGAGACCTTTCCAATGACACCCTACTCGACTACCAATGGTGAAATTTTTTTTTGAGGGGTCACCTCCCTATACGGGGAGACCCCCCTTAAACCCCCTTGAAAAATTTTTCTACCCTTGAACTTTCAAGAGGTCACCACTTCTGACCTTTCCACAAAGTTTCATGGCTGTAGCCTCTATAGTTTCGGAGAAAAAGTGCTGTGACATACAGACGGACGGACGGACGGACGGACGGACGGACGGACGGACGGACAGACGGACAGACGGACACAGGTCGTGATTGCAATAGGGTTTTGTATTTTAGTACAAAACCCTAAAAATGTCTACCCACAAATCAGTAAATATGTAAACGATATCTTCATCGCACGACACACCGTTGCCAGTAGTGAACCGTCTGAACAACTATCAACATCTACCAGTAAGGACAGCAATCAATCAAACGCTGCAGACTCTAAACGCAAACGTCGTAAGAGTTCTATACAAAGCATATCAATCCCGAAACGATCGATATCTGAAGTCACCATAGAGTCAACTACTGGTGATACTGACAAAACCAACCCAAGAGATAAAGAAAAAAAAACAATTGTAGATCACAAGAAGACGCAGAACGCTCATGACATCCCTAGCTCTTTCTCGTAACCTGAAACTCCCTAAAAAAGACTGAAAGGAAATTGGAAACAAAAAAAAAACCTACTTGCTAGACCCGGAATTCACCCGGTCCCTTCTCAGTTGGCTAGCGCTTTTTATACGATCTAAACCAATATAATGCGAGCAAAACCTACCAGTTAAATTGAATGAGTGATCACCTGACATTAAATTACAGTGAAAAGTCTTTAACGAAATGAAAATCAAAGACAGTCCGTTTGTAGTAGGCTTTAACATTTTCGTCAGTAAAACTGTATTAGTATCATGAAATTGAATGAAATCAGCCATTCAATAAAATTTATCGAAGTTATAGCCATTAGAATTTCTTCCGATTACAACAATCATATACGATTTTTCTACTACATGGGTTTTCCGTCGAATCAGACACTACACTTTTGATTGGATCTTCTCCAAATTTTTAGATAAGATAAATAACAACATACATTTAAGATTCAGGTCAGGATTTTAGTAAAATTGGAACAAATTGTAGCTGATTAAAATGGAGTTCTTTTAAAGCAAGAATATATTATATTTGTTGTGCATATCATAAAATTTTTTCTTGAATTAAATCATTCTATTTATCCACATATTGGCGTAAAACTCAATTAGTCGAAAACAAACAAGAAGTGATTCGACTTTTAGTTGAAAACTAGGAATTGAGATTACAACTCAAAAACCCTCGAAGGTATGTACAAGAGAGGGAAGAAAACTCAAGATGCAGAACCGGTAAAGTAAATAAATACGGAAACTAAGGCAAAGAACGCTGTCAAACAAGTCATCCTAGAAGAAATACTAAGTGTTGAAGGCGCTAACGACAACCAAAATTTCTAAGCAGCGCTGGACGGACTCCAACAAGAAATGGAAGTTGAAGAAAGTATTGAAGGTAATGCTAATCAAGATAACAATGATAATTTTATCCTTTACTTAAAAAATAAAAATAAGGAGAATAAACCAGCTCGCAGTTCTGCTGGTTCTTCTCAAAAAGTTTCCAAAAATACAGAACAAGTTCCGCTAATTAACGTGTTCGGTCAAAGTGGAAAGAATATGGTTCGGCTATTGGCAGCCAAAAATAAATTAACCAATTTCGAAATTAAAAGAGTTAATGCCGAAAAATTAACAATCAGAACAAAATCACTGGTTGATTTCAAATCCGCTAAAAATGCACTGAATTCCGGGGAGGTTGCACATTTCACCTATACCCCGAAAAGGAGAAGAATCAAACCTTTTTGTTGAAGGGCTTTGAATGCGGAGAAGATACGGTTGATCTTCATCATGTGCTCAAGGAAGTACACGTGAAATTGAATTTACTTCCGTTAAAGCATTCGCGACAAGAATATCGACGGTAGAAGAATAAAATCACCACTTTTTTTGGTGCAGGTTTCAAATAAGAGTAGTTCAAGTGCTCTTCAACAAATAAAATACTTGAGCTTCCAAGTGGTTAGGTGGGGATGCCTCCAGAATAGGGAAGTGAGTCAGTGTTATCGGTGTCAAAGATTTGGACTTTCGGCTGCCAACTGCACCATGCATTAGCGATGCGTCAAATGCAAGGACGTCTATGTTCCCGCTGGGTGCAAATTGGCTCAGTTGGAGCCAAAACAGAAATTATACTGTATTAATGGTTACCCGGCATCATATCGATATCAAGATGCGAGAGTGAAATTTGTCTTAAAGCAAACACAACTACACCGCAGTGTCTTAGCTCCGAACTTCGTCAAGCCCGCAGTATCATTTGCACTTGCCGCTAGAGGACTAGCAGAAAATGCAGTTAATAATGTGAATAATGTAAGAGGTAATAATGAGCTGCTTCTCAAAATTTACCAGCAACTAAAGTCTTTATCTGAGAAAATCTATAAACAAGATACGAAAATTAATCTTATCTTTCAGCTTTAGGGCCTTCAAATGCCTCAAAATAACTTGTCATCCAGTCACACTTCCATGGATAGGATTCATCTCATCTCGATCAACGTCAACTCCATTGTTACTATACATCGACGTGATTATCATCTTGAGTTCATTGGAGCTCAATTCCTTGTTTAAAATACTCAAATTGAACAGGCATGCAGCCTATTATATTCTTGCTGGTGACCTGAATGCTAAGCATACATCATGGCAGAACGCCTATAATAATCCAAGAGGTACATTCCTAAAATCGTGGATAGCAGAGAACCAAATTAAATATAGGTGCAGTCTATATGGGTCGGAGTTCCTAACATACCCAAGAACAAATTTATATTTAGACCTCTGCATTGCTGACGCAAGAGTGGATTCAGCTTTAATAGTCCTCAACGAAAGCTGCAGGTGTTTCTTGATGATAGTGACCATAGCGCAATCGTAATGGAAATCCATCGTCAAAGGGATGATCTCTTCCTCATTCCAGTTCAACATGAACATTATTGGTTGAATTTCAAAAAAACAGACTGGGGAAAGTTTCAAAAGAAGTCGAAGTTATAGAAGCTGATGTTGGAAACGATTGAGAAAATAGTTCCCAAGATTAAACATCGAAACAATATGGAAGGATATGAAACACCGTATATTGCAAGGTTAAAAAGATTGAAAAGCCTTCTGCTCACACGCGTGGCTTTGTTGAAATTACACCTGAAGAATGTCCGGAACTTAATACGTTCATACTTCAGGAGTGAGGTCAGCAATCAATGGGCGGAAAAATTGAGCGGTATTAGCCCACAGGACCCAGATGGTGTTTTTGCGAAAGTGAATAGCATATTCCGTAAGAAGTTGTTACGTTAAAAATGTTAATGATACGTTACAGCAAGCGATTCCGGTTGGGGGCTTTGGAATCCCGACTAGCCCGTGGAGACAGATTTGGAAAGCGCCACTCGCCAACCCTAGTATTGCCCTCAGGAGCCAATTGGAGAGCTTGAGACTCCGTGGAATGGTCCTTTTGCTAGAATATCCACTGGTGACCCTTACTCGGATCGTCGAGCCGCCTATCACCACTTTCACTAACTTCCACTAAAGAAAAATTAAATTCGACAAAAGAAAAACTAACGGGAAAGATTCTTACGCACTCCAGTCGTAGTCCACGCTGTCGGCAAACACCTAGCGCTCCACGCGCAAATACACTGGCTGAAACACTTCACAAAACACGAAAATTATGTATAAGGAAATTAAACGATAAATTAGTATGATCTCAGTTTCATGAGAAGTTATTATTTATAAAATTCAAATTCTTTATACTTACACAATTTTCCTTACTTCCTACGTTGGGGGCCCGGTCGATGATCGAAATCCTCGCACTTCAACTCGCTCGCTGACTGAGTCGATTTTCTTCCCTTATTGTCTCAAGCAATTTTCTTTCGTTGCCTTTCTTCTGATGTTTTTCACCTGTTAGCCCACAATATGCTCTGTCCTTCCTTCTCCGCTGCCCAAGTATCCGTAAAAGAGACCGCTTCCATCGTCGCTGGCTCTTTTTTTCTTGGTGGCCATCTTTCTTTCGCGCACAGTCTTGCATTATCGATGACAACCTTATCGATTTGTTTTGGTTGAAGTGTCAATTATTGTGTTGATGCTTGTAATTATGTGCACGTTCGTCGCGAGATATTTTAAAATAATTATGTCCGCAATAATTGTGTCCGCGAAGGGATATCACCTTGTGTCAGGCGATAAGTCCGAGGATTTCGTAAGTACATCTTAACTCGCTAAATACGCTTGTTTTCAGCAATTCTTCCATTTGTCTTCCATACCACCGTCAGTCTTAACCAGCGCGGTACTAAGAAGTTGGGTACTCGCAAGATTCTTCACTTTTAGAATAATGTCCCGTATATGATACGCAAGATTCTTTACTTTTAGAATAAAGTCCTGTATACGACTGCTTGTTGTTAGTGTATTCCTAGTGTCGCAAGCTTTTAATACGAATGTTGGTCGTGAAGATGGATTTCGATGTAAAGATGGAAACTGCAGCGATGCCAGATATCAATGCAACGGCCAAAACGATTGCCTCGATCATTTGGATGAAGAGAATTGCGAGGAACGAACATGTTTAATGCCAGAATGGTTTCTTGTGCCGACAATATAAACTGTTTATCGTACAAATTTGTCTGCGATGGAAATGAAAATTGTCCGATTGTCGACGATGAAAAAGGATGCGAAACAGTAATTGAGAAGCGTCCAGATGACCATTGCTCAAAATACAAAAATACGTGCGCTGATAGATCGTGCATTCCTCTGGGATTGGAATGTGATGGGAAAAAGACTCTCCTGACAATTCAGATGAAATGGAAGGATGTGAACTTTTGAAGAAAGAAAATGTCTCCTGTTTTGTATCGCCACCAACTGGTGTACATCCAGTCAACAATACTCAGGCCAATACACCAACCAACCATACATCTGTTTGCAATGATGATGGTTCATTTTGTAGTACTCCAGGTGCGACACAATCGGCTGTGCCCAGAATTTCACGAATTTTACTGCCATTCCCCGTAATGAAAGCGGAGTTGAAGTTCGGTGGCGTCGGGAAGCTGCTTCCTTTTTGTTTATTTTTTTTTTGCTTAATACCTAACCTTACTTAACGCTAATTAGTTACATTGGTTCGAATTTTTCTGGGTTTCACTTAAATGATGTGCTTGAACAGGACGCTCGATTAATGTGCAAGTTTTACAATATGATTAAAAATAAAGAATTCTAATTGAACGTATTAAAAATCAACCTTACTTAACGCTAATAATTTACATTGGTTATCCTAACATTACCTTAGTGCTTCCCCCCAGTACTTCAGCACGTGGAGTGGTTCCTTGGTAATATTCCTACTAAAATGTTGGAGTGCAAGGAATCTTTCCCTTCCAGGAATGGTTCCGGGTTTCAATTTTATACTTCGTAACAAAGTCTCGACTGAAGGTATCGAATCTTGAAGTCACTAGTGATGAGATAAATCTTCTTCTAGGGCTGGTATCGAAATTGATTGTGCGACTACGGATAGAAATTGAAACTGGATTATATGTAAGGGATTGCATAAACTTGCCCTGATTGGAACTCATTTTGAATTGGTTCATCTACCAAATCCTGAGAGAGGGAATGAAATATTTTCAGGGGTCGTTGAAGCAAAAGTTCCCGACTTTAAATCAAGCCTGAACGGCCAATCAATTCTTCATTACAATGAAACATTAACATCTGAGCTCATACCGAGCTTGAATCTTATTGATTATTTTGTCAGCTATGAAGACTTGTGTTTCATATTTGGCAGGATAAACAACAAGAAATCATGTGGTATTGATGGTATTCCAAATGTTGTTCTCCGACATTTGCCTAAGGTTGCTATTAGGAATTATTGCATATTGTTCAACAACATGTTGAGCAATTCATATTTCCTAAATGAGTGGAAAAAGGCGAAGGTATTTTCGATCTTGTAGAAAGGAAACCACCCCTTGTCCTCCATGGTTATCTTTTTGGGCTACGATGTAATTTCCTTTTCCCGTTTTTTTAGCTTTACTGCTTTTGTATCCTACTTAAACACGTTTCTACCGTCATTTTGTCCTGTTTTATTACAGGAACGCATTTATTGGTTCACGAATATATATGCTAGGTTTATTTTCAGTATGAGTCAACACCATAACAGCAGCCTGTGCTTCCCGGTTTGCGATCTTAAGTGGAATCCTCGGTCCGTTCAAATCTTTTCTTTCTTTTGCCGTGTCGCGACGGTTCCTCGAATACAGCTGCTCGCACACCCGAGTTAAATTGCAGTCGGCAATTCAATACACGGACGGGATGCACTAAATTTTTTTTTAAATTAATAGAAGTAAAGAAAAATGAAAAAGATTTTAAATAATAATAAAAAGTTAAATATCATGAAGAATATAACTAAAGGAAAACGTTTAAATTTAATATAATAGAAAATTGATATAATTTTACATTTAATAATAATAATAAGAAAACAATATTTTATTAATTACAACTATGAATGGAAGTAATGAAATCTTTTTCTAAATCTGCAATTAAAATTTCGGGTAAGTGTTAAGCAAGGTTTTCGAGCAGTTTGCTTGTGTGACTGCTCGATTACTACAGCCTTTGACTTTGCCTACCCAACTTGTTTTAATTAATTTCTCCTACATAATGATGTTAATGCGTTAATCAAAAATTTTACTATCCGAAATAGCTGTCCTCCCTTTATTTCGGTTAGCCGGGGCTCTACGATAGATGTATTGTGCATGTTGTATTATTCATAAATAAAGGATTATTAAAATCAAATCAAACATTTAAAGTAAAAACAATCGCCCATACTTGGTATTATTTTAATACATTATAATTTGGATACGGGTAGAAAATTTTCTATAAACTGAACATTTTTGCGCAAGAACTTGTCACGAAGTGAAGTTAGCACTAAATTCTAATCAATTTTCGAGCCATCAATCAATTTTGATCTTAATTTTTCATCAAACAGGAATTAGAACAATAAAAATTATATTAAAAGCTTGTACTCATGTATCAGCTTTCTTCAATGATAAGACCTCCCTGAATAACTTTTTAATCCTTACCTCAACACAATTTGATGTTTTTGTATGCATGCTGACAATTCTGCATAGTTCCCTTGAACGTTTTTAGGCTGAGAATATCCGATTTTTGCAACTCGCATGGCCAAAACATGCAAATGTCCTGAGATCATATAAACGAACATCTCTCGAATGACGTCACAAACATTGTCTTGAAAAATTAAAACTGCATGCGAACAGCACTGATAGATCATAATTATGCAATAATTGAGCACCGATTCATGCCAATCAATTGGATACCAAGCTGGGAACTCCAAGCTCTTGTTGGTGATTGCAGACAAGAGCGCTCCATTCCAATTCAAAAAACCGTTGACAAATTGTAGCACACAAAATCGTTTTGCAATTTTTATTCGCCGTTCCAGGAACTTCTTCATGTCACCATCGTGAGTTTCTTGGTCTAGTTTTCGAATCACAACGTTCATCGAACATAAATTTTCCATGTTGATTATCAAATTGAGACCTTTCCAAATAAGGGTGAAACTTGCTCCGAAACCGAGAAAAGCTTGGAAAGTTTGTGTCCAAAAATTCATTTTAAGGTGAATTAATAGCGAAACTGGATAGTACACATTTATGATCAAGAAAATAGAAATCAGTAATAGTTTTTGAATGCACCCATTTTGATATTTGAGACAAAACATTTTTCCAAAGGACAACATTTTTTTGAGAATATTTTCCGCGTAGTGGCTCTCCATAATGCCTAGTTAACTAAAAAGACTTCTGACAACTTTAACAGCAAATGCAAAAACTGGCATTTATAACCAGTTATTTGTGACGATTCTCAAAGGATTCTTGCGGTTGGTTACAAGTTCAAATTCCCATGCTCTACATCGAATTATTTATTTTGTGGTTGCTTTGTTTGGGGCTATCTTTTCCGCAAGACCATTTTACTTAGAAATATACGTTAATGCTTGTTATGATTAATGCCCTCTAATTAATTAAGCTGATACTTTTATATGTAAAAAATTTACAATGCACAGGCCGATGCATTGTCAGGAAGCGAAGGCCCCAGAGTAGTGTTAGGACGGAGAAGAAGAAGAACTTACATACAATGCAAGATATAATGAAAAAATCATTACTGGCGCTAAAATTATTCAACTAGGCTTGAATTCCAAACTCAATTATTTTAGCAGTTGATAGTTGGAATAGAAATGGTATGTTATTCTATAACAACTAGAAAATTTTTTATACAATAAATCTTTCGATGAAAAGCTGCTAATTGTTTAGGAACATCAGTAGCGTAGAAATAGGCAAGGCATGATTCCTAAATCATGAAAAGTCAAGATGGAAGGTGAAAAGGAAATCTTTTCTAATTGACATATTTTTGAAATATACATATTTATTCGTACGATGGCAAATCAACTTTGGCTGTATACTGTTGATCAGACAAGAAATTCGTGTAAAAGCAGAATAAACTGGCCAGCGTAACAGCAAACCATTATTGAGTCCATTGGAGGCCATTGTAATATCGAGACAAAATATTGAAGGAAACAAGTCAAATTAATAGGAGAGTGCTTCTGCCAGAAAAGTTTTGTACACATATTCTTCTTCTTCTTTGTAGCACTACAACCCCTCTCGGGCCTTCACTTCTTGCAAATAGTGCCTCCAATTGTCTCGGTGCATTGACCGCGTCCTCCAATTTTGTAATCCGAGCAACGATGAACTGTCTTCATCGACCGAGTCAAACCAGCGTTTCCTCGGTTTCCCTACTGGTCTCCGCCCTACAGTTCTCTCAAGGAATACCTTTTTGGGTATCCGTTGTTCATCCATACGATTCATGTCACCAGCCCATTGCAGCTTCCACATACAATCGTTGAGACCTCAGGCTCGTCAAAAATTTGATACAGATCATGGTTATGTCAAATTCGCAATTGGTCCTCGTCTTTCAATATATTTGCGGATGCTTGGGTTAGGGTCCATGTTTCACACCCATAGCATAATACAGGTCTTAACACAGATTTGTATACTTGAAGCTTTGTTTTCCTGTGTATGCTGCTGGTCTTCAAGATCGTCAAAACTGAAAGAAATATTTTGTTTGTTGAGCTGTATTCTTCGGCGTATTCGTCTCTTTCATATTTTTTGTGGTTGGGAGACAAATGTCATTTACGCACAGTGTGTGGGACTCCTATGCTTGCAAATGACTGGACTACTCACTAAACACCTCCCCTGTCAACTTGAGAACCCAGCCTGGAACCATTTGACACATTACCTCGGGCCAGGTCTCGTTTTTCTACACTGTGAGGCGCCGCCAAGCTGGGGATTCCCTCTTCTAGCGGGAGGGGAGAGGGGAAGAGGAATTGGCAGACAAGCGATCTCCAGCCCCAACACTCCTGGCCGCTGTGAGTCCCTTTTATCTTTTAGGACTGCCCGAATGTAATGTGCCACCTGGTTCCAATTTGTCTATCAATTCGAGCATCACCATAACTATAATATCCGGGGTGAATCTCCCGTCTCCCTGTAGAGGTCCCGTCATAGCTTGTCCCATTTTATGCATGCAAAAAATGTGTGGCAGATATTGTCTTTCTCTCCTGGGCAAAACCGACAATCGAACGACCGTGACACACCAATATTGTACAGGTAAGACTGAAAACATCCATGCCCGCACAAAAGCTGCGTCAGATAGAAGCCAGTCTCACCATGCCCTTGATTTAGCCACGGTCTCAGATCCGGCATGAGGCGCGCACCCCACCTTACCTTCGCGCAACTCAACCAAGACTGCTGCCAATCGTTGAGTGAGCACTCTTCGTGGATAATCATCTCCCTCACGTCCTCGTTTTAACACAGGTAAATAGCGTGGCACTCTCTAGCAAGCAGGGCAACAGGTATCATGCTTGCAATAACTCTCACCAATAAATCAGAAACTGTTGGATATACAAATGCACTTCTCAGTGCTCTTCTTCTCTGTACCAGTGCCAGGCGTTTTCAGCATACATCTTTACTGTGAGCGTGCTCCGTACAGTAGCACTGACCCTACAGCACTCATCAAGAGGCGTCTTCTTGATGGGCTAAATCCCCTTTCCTTGGCCATAAGTCGACCCAGAGCCAATAGCCCCGTAGTAGCCTTCTGAGCCGTTGCTCTGATTTTTTTCAGAGAAACTCATCTTCGAGTCGATCAATAATCCCAGGTACTTTACCGCTGGCTTCGATTCGATTAGTATGTCTCCAATACTGATCATCCTTACTCTAGGGAAGGAGTCTCTCACTGAGCACATTGGCATACCTAGCCTAAGTTGCGCTTGTTCAACGGTGCGTTCAGTTACTAGAGCCGGAACATTATCCGCATAGCTAATCATCTGGCATCTCCAGTCTCAGTAGCCTGTCGCAAAATACATTCCACAGGTCCGGGCCAAGGATAGATTCCTGATGTAATTTCCATCCTTCGTTGGCCTTGTGTCGTGTCGTAAAGCTGTGGTCCTACAGATAGTCCCTCTGGAACTTGAAAGGGGTTTTCCAGCGTATCCAGAATATCCACCCATCTAGCGGAGTTTGAGGCATTCCTAACATCGAGAGCCACCAAGAGGACGATCCGTCTCTTGGTGCGGCTATATGCCTCTGCCTTTTGGACCACGCTCACCACATCTGCAATCACATCAATGATGGAGCGTCCAGCTCTAAGGCCGTACTGCCGAGGAGATAGGTCCCCAGTGGCACAAATCGCGTCAGTGAGTCTACCCTTGATGAGTTATCTAGCATACATAATGGATGGTAGGTATGTCGATGGCGCTTCAGAATTTCCCTTCCCCATACTGATCAGCACGAGCCTCGAGACCTTCCATTATACCGAGAAAACCCCGTCCCATAAGCAAGCGTTAATGTGCTGAGCAATAAGTCAGGGCAATGGTGACAGACAGATGCAATACTTCAGCTGGAACACCATCTGGACCTGGAGCCTTCCCCGCTTTCATTGAAAGGACTGCCTCTTCCAGTTTCAGCGGTGCCAAGAATAAAAACTGTTCACATAGCCGAAATTTTTCATTAGCGGTTCTCGTTATTTTAGTGCCTAGATACACAAATTCGCTCAAATTTTCAATACTGTATTCGCCAAGTGAGATATTTTGTGTATTTGAAGTACTTTTCCTCGACTGCATCATGAGCTTTGTTTTATTCTCATTGATTTCTCACTCTGCTAGTTTTGCTTCGCTGTCGAGTTTCAGGAAGAGTTCTTTGGCAATTGTTAATAACCGTGATAAAATGCTGATGTCGTCTACATAGGCTACTACTTGGCTCGACTTGTACAGTAAGGTACCTCATGTGTCGACAGGTAGCGTAAAGTAATGTATACGAAAACGTATTAGGTACTATATTATACGAAAACGTATTAGGTATTTTACGAAAAAGTATTAGGTATGAGGGTCATTCAACAAGTACTTAGCCTACAGAAGAAAAACGAAAATTTTGGAAAGATGGTAATTTATTTTTCCACGTAATCTCCTTCAAGCTCGATACACTTGGCCCAGCGATGCTCTAACTTTTTCAATCCGTCCAAAAAATACATTTTCTCGATGGCTATAAAATAGGCCTCCGTGGCGGCGATGACCTCCACATTCGACCCAAATCTATTTCCGGCGAGTGATTTTTTTAGGTTTGGAAACAAAAAGTAGTCACAGGGGGCCAAATCAAGTCCGGTGGATGGGGCAACAATTCGTAGCGCAATTTGACCAATTTGGCCATGGTGACGGCAGAGGTGTGAGCCGGCGTGTTGTCGTGGTGGAACAGCACTTTTTTCGCCAAGTGGGGCCGCTTTTTCTTCAATTCCAGCCCAATAAGTCTGCATAGTAGCGCCCCGTGATTGATTTACCCTTCTTGAGGTAATCGATGTGGACCACACCTTGTGAATCCTAGAAAACGGTGGCCATCACCTTTCCGGCCGATCGAACAGTCTTAGCCTTCTTCGGAGCACGTTCGCATGGTGAAGTCCACTGTTTCGACTTTTGCTTGTTCTCTGGTGTGTTCCAGTGAATAAATGTTTCGTCGACGGTCACGAAACGACGCAAGAACTCCATCAGATTGCGCTGAAACAGCGCCAAACACGTCGCCGATGTGGTTTCACGGTTGCGTTTGTTTTACGGTGTGAGCAAACGCGGCACTCATCACGCCAACAGCTTTTTTCATGCCCAGTTCTTCGTGTAGAATATGATGCACCGTTCCTTCTGCGATGTCCACAGTCTCAGCTATCTCGCAAACCTTCAATCGACGGTCTGCCAATACGAGATCGTGGATTTTTTAACGTTTTCCTCCAAAGCAGCCGTTTCCGGGGCACCTGGGCGTGGCTCATCAAAAACCGACGTGCGGCCACGAACAAACACGTTGAACCAATTCTTGACGGTCGCCATCGAAGGAGAAGAGTCACCATACACAGCATGCAAGCAATCTTTGATTTCACTGCGCGTTTTTCCTTCCAAAAGCAAGAATCTAATCACTGGACGATATTGTTCTTTTTCCATTTTTGTATAGCCGACCGACACGCTCGCTTCCAAAGACTATCAAAACAAAACTAACGAAAGGAATTGACTGAAACTTTGACAGTGGGCTACTAAAAGAATGTACTGCACGATGGTAAAACTCCTTTGTAATCGGGCGGTGAGGCTAAGTACTTGTTGAATGACCCTCGTAACGTACACGAAACGTATTAGGTATTATGAGGACATGCATAAATGTGACTATAACTTTGCGAATTTTTTTTTTCTTCCTTTTCAGATAAGAAATGGCGGACTACAACATCAATCAAGAAATGAAGAGACATGCTGTCATCGTCGCTATATGTGCGAACCATACAGATTTAGAGATCTCTAACTTTCTTAATTGCGCCCGTTCATTCGTGCATAAGGTTCGCCGTGAATTGGAAGCATCAGGAGGCGATACAGAGTCGGTTGCAAAACGCAAAAAGCATGAACAACGTTCTGACACTGTCCGATCTGCAGAATTTTTAGAGCAAGTGCAAGCGATCATAGATGAGGACCTTTCAAAATAAATGAGGGTTTCAAAATAAATGAGGGTCCTTGCGAGTGAGCTTTATGTTTCTGAGCGACTTATTCGTAGAGTTGTCCACGATGACCTTCGGTATAAGTCTTACGTGATGCGCAGAGGACAGTTCATGTCGGAACGAACACGGGAACAGGGGTTCTCCGATCAAAACGTCTTTTAAACAAAATCAAACTCCCTGAGGCACCCAAAATGTTATGGTTTTTTCCAACGAAAAAAATTTTGACCAAGATCAAAAGACCAATCGCAGAAATGACAGATCCTACGGAGGTTCCTGTTGTTATGCACACACAATTTTCAGCCAATGTTATGGTTTTAGGTGTTGTCACTAACGAAGGACATGTTATGCCACAACACTTTTTTATTCAAGGACTTCGAGTGAACTCTGCTGCATACATCGAGGTTTTGGAGACGGTAGTGAAACCCTGGATAGACAGTGTAAGCGAAGGCAGACCATACATTTTCAACAATACTCTGCTCCTTCACATAAAGCGATGGCGACACATGATTGGATGGCCGAAAACTTTCATGACCACATAACACTGAACCTATGGCCACCTAACCCCCAGACCACAATCCTTTGGATTATTGCGTATGGAGCGTAGTTGAGCGCGAGACCAATAAGCGTCCTCATAATACCACTTCTTCGCTGAAGACTGCTATTAATGCCGTTATGGTCAATATGAACAAGGAGCATTTGATTCGGGCATGTAATCGTTTCCGGACCCAGATCGAAGAGGTTATTGATGCTAATGGCGATTTTATTGAATAACTTTATAGCCATATTTTAATTTAACGTTGCATAAAAAATTCCTGAAAATTCATTGAATTTTGTTAAAAACACAAGCTAATTAATTTTACTCTCAAGTTGTCCTCAAATACCGTACGCACCCTGTAAATTTGTATTATAAAAACTCAACATATACAAAAGAAAAGCGTAAAGTAACGTACACAAAAATGTGTTATCTATCATAAATTTGTATTATTTGACTTGAACATACGCAAGAGAAAACACTGAATTAACCAACTCACCATCAAGCGTCATCCTTTCCAATTACATAACCAGCCAAACTTCGATCGATCAGCATATCGCTAACAATGTTTATGACCGATTGTGGATCGGATGGCAAGACCCTTGGTACGTGCAGCACCAGTATGTGGATTTCGCCCCAGAGCTCGTGAAGTGAACAAGTTGAAGTGTACTTGGAGTGAGGCAGCAATTGCTCGGGAAGTTGTGAGCGCTCGTCGTTTAGGATCTCACCCATTTCCGATCGAAGTCAGCGTTGATTAAATGTGAAGAATTAGAAGTGTAAGAGAAATGGCAGAAGATATATTCGTCAAGACACATCTGTGTTTGACCCCCGATTGTGAATGTGTTCCAATTTTGACGAGCTTGGTTACTGATAACGAGCCTCTTTTGTCGAAAATTCCAGCGTGCGTCAACGTGAAGGTTAATCAATCTGATTGTTTATCATTACGAATATGTTACTCATGTATCAGCTTAATGAACTCATGGCAAAGCTTCAAAAATCGATGTTTCACCGCGTAAATGAAGCAGATGAATTGGTTGTAAATGGCTAAAAATTCAATGCGTCAACAGGTTGCTTATATGCCATCATAATAGAAGCAAATTTCAACCCTCGAATAAAACAACGCAAGACAAACCAATTCTAAATCGTCCACAAAATGAACCAGTAACTGGACGGCCTTTGCCCATGCCGATCATTATCAAAGAAGAACCAAATGACGAAGAAGCTGATGCTCAGGAAGAAGCTGCTATGAAATTGAATTTGGATCCAACACAATTCTGAGGTGAAAATATTATGCCCAAACAGGAAGTTGAAGATAAGAAAGAATCGCTTTTGGAACCAATCAGAACCAATGATGAAACAACAGACGTTTCAGCTACACAGTGTCAATTTTGTCATATGTACTTCTCATCTCCAACCAGCGCTCGCCGACATAAACGTAATATACATCGCGCATCAGAAGTGAATACCATAAAACCACTCAAGTTTTGTACTAAACCAACAACACCACGTCCATTGCTAAAACCTCTTCATTTGCTACAATCTAACATAAAGCCAACTCTCAAAATGCGGTGCCACCAGTTACACTGGAAATGATGGGAATTTATGAATATAACCGACCGGAAAAAATATTCATCTTTTGACCGACCCGAAATTGCTCTTATACGTAAGAACGAGGATTTCCTTAAGCAATACTAAACATTAGCGTCCACATGTTGTCCGCAAACTTACCCATCATATAAGACATTCATGGCTCCTATGCGACGAAAATTCACGAATTTGGCAAGGAATTTATGTTTTAATGCTTGAACCAAATCCAGTCAAAATTTGAAGAAAAGGAGTTGTATGAATTTATATCAGCTTTATAAGGCAGATGAACTGATAGACAAAACAAACTGATAAACTTTCAGTGAATTGTCTCACTGACATTTCCCCAAACAGTTTAACAGGAGTGAGATTCTTGTGAACACCCAAAAGCACCAATTTTCGTGGTGGAAAACTGCACAGCGGACCAGACGTATTGGAATTTATAAGGTCCTCGACCTACAAGAATAAGTCGTTGGTTGGAAAATTAACAAAAATGGGAAACAGACAAATGTCCCGCTCTTCTTTTGATCAGTGAAAATCATCCGGTGAAGAGTGCTGGTTGGGAAACAAAGTTAGTGGATGCACGTCTCGAACGGAGGATCGACATCGGAAGAAATGTTGGCAGCTAAATTCGCCGCGGAGCGGAGAACGGCTTCAATAAATTGGCAGCGAAGTAAGCGAAATTAAATTATTTGGGGGTCCCCACACCAGGGGAAGCAGAACCATCGGTGTAAGGGTTGGCCAGCCGTTTTCTTTTTTTATTAATATTTGATTGTATATTTTATTGCGAATTTCGTATTAACATTTTGAGGAAAAGTCAAATTGAATTGGATTTTCTGGTTATTTCCTTTTCTTCTTTTGTTTCAGTTCTAGATGCTGTGAACTTTCTGCTCGTGGGTGGGAAAATATTTTTTTTCCCAAGAAGGAGCTTTACTTACTTTACTTGATCACGACTTGATCAAGTTACACTTAAGGTTTTCAGAGTTTTTTTTCAAGTGTTTTTTCAGGTGTTGTAGTGATTTTCAATTTGGTAGAGTATAATCTCCGTTCGGTGGAGTTTCACTCATTGTTCTCCAGGGAGCCGTAACCTCGTTCGGCGGTTCCAATTGGGCTCCGATGGAGCTATCCGAGGCCAAAAAGAGCCTGACTGGAGCACCCCTTTTAAGACGATAATAGTACTCCAGAGCCACATTGAATAACAATGGGGCCAGCGCATCTCCCTGCTTTAGTCCGATATTTGTGTCAAAGGTTATCGGTTGTTGTTTATTGATGACGGACTTATTTGGCTGGGATGCCAAAGCAATGCATTATATGATACAGTATGTTACGATCAATACTGTCGTATGCTTGCTTACAGTCAACGAACATTTGGTGCTCGTCTATGGTGAACACGCAGCATTTTTCCAGTACCTGCTTGGTAGTCAACAATTGATCTATTGTCCATCTACCTGCTCTAAAACCACCTTGATACTCTCCAATAATACTGTTGGTGTATGCTCTGATTTTAATTTCTAAGATTTCTGAAAATATTTTGTACCACGTAGAAAGTAGTGATATGCCTCTATAATTTTCGTACTGTAATTGATAGGCTCCACTCTTTCGGGATATGTTCTTGTTATTAAATGTGCTGGATGACTTTGTGGATGGCTTCATTAATACTGCTCCCACCATATTTGATGAGCTCCACTGGAAGCGTTGAATATACTGAGCAGTAAGTCAGGACAATGATGATAAACAAGGTGCAACACCATCTGGACCTGGAGACTCCCTTGCTTTCAATGATGGGACTGCCTCTTCCAGTTCCGGCTGTGCAACGAGGGGACACTCGATTGCTACTTCACCGTGGATAGCACAAAAATGGACGGGATGGGCGGGAAGAGTGCACATACTGTTTCGTCAATCTTTTCCGCATCATGTATGCAAGGCGCCCGTAGGGCACCAAGCTTCCGCATAACTAGCTTGTAGTCAAGGCCCCATGGATCCTTGTTCACATTGTTCACTAGATCTTGCCAGCAGCGAGCTGTTGTTAATCAATTTGTGACAGCATTGCCTGGCTGACTTATATGCTGCTACCAAGTTGCATACCTCATCACGGTTCTATACCCGTTGAGCCTCGCGCTGAAGCTTGTGACACTCCGTTCATTTTTCAGTGATTTTAGGTGACTACCAGTATACTGGATATACTGAGCTTGCCGTGCCGAGGTTTTTGACGGGGCATAGAAGCGTTGCAAGCAGTCGTGATGATGCTCATAGCTGAGTTCACCACGTCTTGAGCTGCCAGTTCTTCCGTCCCCTGTGAGTCTCCCTGCGGCGGGGCACCTGCTGTGAGCACCTCGACGAACCTCTCGACGTCCATGCTTCCGATGTTCCACCCAATTGTAGAAAGCTGAGAGCATGGATGTCGGGAGACAAAATCAATGATTTCCAGCAGAATGCACTGGTGATCACTGGCTCTAAGGTGAATGTCACGTCAGGTGTGGTTCCCTCACACTCAATACGGCGGAAAGTCGTTCCGGTGCTTAGAACGACAAGCGCCATCCTGGTCGCCATTTCCAAGATTCGTTTTACCCACGGATCTGTTTGAGACATGTCCCATTTGATTGCTGCAGCGTTGAAGTCTCCTCCAAAGAGCACGTTGCCGTATGCGTTCGAGACAACGCCCTTCAAAGCATTAAGCTTGGCTTGGAAAGATGATATCGATTCATTCAGTTTTCGGTACATACTAAAGTAGGTGGTCTCTGAGCACCGAACCCATACAAAACCATCCTCCCGTCCGCAGCTCTCTACGTGGAAATCTCTTTTCCAAACCCAGACGGCGGCAGTACCAGTTTCATCAGGATATCATGATGCCGAACTTTTATCATGGTGTTATTCACTCAGCAGCATAAAGTCGGCTTTCATATCCCTCGCAAACTGCTCAAGCAGATTTTAGGCGGTTGAACTGCGGTGTAGGCTTAGCTGCAGAATGCGGGTCTTCAACGTTCTGATTTTGGCTTCACTAGAGCTTCCTGGAAAACCCGGCAATTTCCTGATCCCAAGACGATGCTGATCCAAGACCGGATCAGCATCCTTGAAAAGAATACAGTGTATCTCCTTTGTACACCCTTTTTTTATGTCCCATTTCACCACATTTGTAACATGCATACTTGTGCGGGGTGACCGCCAAGACATTTGAAACATTGAAAAGGTGCTGCTCTTTGCCACATCCTGCTGAAAACTCACCCTTTTTTTACTTTTTCCTTATTCAGAAATTGTTCGGCGTTCTTCTCGGTCAAGTCTATTATGGCCATACGTTATCCCGTTTGGTTTTCTGGTTTCAGCCTCGCTTTGATCCTGCCCACGCTAGGGAACTCCCTTTCAATGGCCTCCTACCTCGGCCAGATCCGTGACGCAGTCGATGTCCCTTATTTCGATCGTTGCCTAGTGCGGTCTAGAAGCTCTCCTAGTTCAAGGGCCCCAATCTTTACTGCTTTGTTGATTTTTGGCGAGTCACATGCAGATTGTATTCTTTTTAGAGCATCTCGCACCTTTCGGATCAGCCTTTTTTCTTTAAATCACTGGGCAGTAATTGTACTTTGTGACCACCTTTCTTAGGAGAGGTTATCAGCTTCCGTTTCCAGGTACAGTACTTCCGCCACATTTTCAACGATGGCGATGAAATCACACAACGGCGCTGTATGGTTACTCCTTTCTTTTCCTACCATGTTCCTTTGGTGGACTTCAGGATGGATCGTTATTATTTCGAGATTTGCGAAACTTGCTTCGGTCGCTTCGGTAGCGACTGCAGCAGTAACCATCGAATTCTCGATGTTCTTTATATTTTCCTCCACCGCCCGAACATCTGGCGCATCCTGAAGAGTTTCCCGCTCTTTCTTTTTAGGACGCTCTGGCGTTCGCATCATCTTTTTCCTGTGCCCGAACGCGGCAGGAATATCAGTCTGGACAAGACTGTCCGTTAATTTCCGTTTTTCGTCCGCCTTCACTGTCACTGTATTCATCGTCATTTCTGTCATCATTAGTACCGCTCCCGATGTGTTGTTACCATCATGACTGCAGCCGCTGATTGCGTCGGCATTATTTTTATTTTTGCTTTCTTTTTTTTGGGTTTTAAATATTTCTTAGGGTTTTTGGTTGCTCGAGTTTAATTGGGTCCTCCCTGGGAGTCGCTATCTCCGGCCGTGTGTGGTGTCGCCTTTTTTGTCCCATGGTTATCTTTGCAAAGCAGGGAGGCAATGTGAGGGTTGGCACAAGCTCTTAACCAGCGCTAAACGGAAGTCCGTCTAAACCGCATCCACACCACCAACCCAATGGTGTGAACTTCGAAAGTACTCCGAGGCCTGCCAAGATGTTACGGGGACGGAGACGGTATGATAGTTGAATTGGAGCCGTTCACGCACGAGTGTCACCTCGGCGCTATCGTGCAAAGCAACTAGATCCAAACCATCATATCCGCCAGCCCAAAGCATTAATTCCAGTTCGTTGTTCAAAGCGTAGTCCAGATTCAGTCAGGGTCGCTACCTGACATCCCAGGAGGGAACCTCACGGTGCCCCCCATATCCTCGGGTCCGTGAGGGTGGCACTCCCCAAAGAGTATTTCTGTCAGCCAGCATTCCTCCTGCTGTGTGGATAAAGTAATACTACCGAATTTACGGCACCAAGTTTTCGTATACTTGTATGGCTTACAGGTATTGCTTATAACCGAGACCTTTGACGAACACATCGGCCTGCTTCAGGAAGTGGCTTTGCATATCCAGAAGGCAGAGTTAACCATCAACATACAGCAGAGTCAGTTCGTAATGATGGAGGTTAAGTATTTGGGTCAAAAAATTGGCCATGACAACATCAAAACCGACCCGGACAAGACACAAGCGATTGATGCTTTTCCTCTGGCTAAGACCACCGAACAGTTACGCCAATTCCTAGGTTTATATGGATGGTACCAACGATTCGTACATGACTATGCAACCACCATCACACCCTTGACCGACATGCTGCGTAATTGATGAAAGCTCATCTGGGAAGAGCCCGGCTTGCAAGCCTTTGAAGAGCTAAAGAAGAGTCTAACCACAGCCCCCGTGCAACATAGCCCGGACTTCAGTAAACCGTTCTTAATCCAATGTGACGCTAGCCAACAGGGGGTGGGAGCAGTCTTAGTCCAGGTTGCGCAAGAAGGCGAGGAGATGCCTATAGCCTTTATGTCCCGCAAGTTGAACCCGGCTCAGCGGAACTACACTGTTTTAGGCAGGAATGCTTGGCGGTGGTGTTAGCGGCGAAACGCTTTCAAGCATATGTTGAGGGACGCCTCTTCGAAATCGTTACGGATCATGCATCCCTGAAATGGCGGATGAGCCAAACTGACCTCCATGGCCGTTTGGTTAGATGGGCCTTGAAATTGCAGGCGTTTGACTTTACGATTCAATACCGGAAAGGAAGCCAACATGTGGTACTGGACACCTTATCGAGGATGTTCGCCCGGGAAGAAGTCGAGTTGGCCCAGGAGGACGCCAGCTCCCTATTGATCGACCTGGACCATCCCGCCTCCAAGTCGGCAGGCTACATCTAGCTGATGCATACTATTCAGAGCCAGTTACCACAGCTGCCAGAACTGCGGGTGATGGAGGAATTTGTAAACAAGTGGATGGGACACGCATCCGGAGACCCCATGCAAGAAGAGGAACGATTGAAGTTATGGGTGTCCGAAGAATTGACTATCGATCTTATTAGACATGTGTTTCAAATCATTACAGTTGTAATGCACGGATTGCATTATAAGGGCCACATGCCGTGCCATAGGTAACAGTAGGTAACTTTTATGTGTGCAACGGTTTGGATGCCGCTTCTCGCCACTGAATTTCTTGCCAAGGCTGATGCCGCTCATTGACACACAATTGTCGGAACATCTTCTCTATATGCGCTGATAAAGCCACATGGAATAATCGGAACAGAAGGATAATGTTCACCAATGATAGTTGTAGCATTAGTTCAACCAATTGAGTGTCATTTAATAAAATGCCATTCGAAGATTTTGCACATGCGTTGAATACCACAGGAAATTTCATAGTGACTGCATGATGAGGAATGTATTATACCTGTGATACATCGCCTATTGTTTCGTCCATTTCACACATGTGCCCAAGAGCAATGTACTCCGCCATAAATGGTACGTATTTAGCCTTCGATTCTGCATCTGCTGCCGATCTCCGCTCGAGCTAATGGAATTGGTGCAATGCCAACGAATGAAGCATCTGGTCAAAACAGGATCTGCATGACATAACGGCCATCGATGCGTTGCCAAAAATAGCTTCTCACAAATGTCCACCTCCACCGTCATATCTGACAAATCAGTGGCCTCTCCGATCTTTCAAAAATTACGGAGAAGATCGTCGAGACGTTGATCACTGTCGCTAGTCATGTATACGGTAACAAACAATTCTCATAAAAATATTGAAGAACTTTTGCAGACGTTGCATTTACCTAATTATGGAAAATGCAACGAGATCATTTCTAAAACGACACATGTCTAATCCAGACATAGTGTCAGCAAAATTAGAGTATTTAGGGAAACCGTATCCACGGCGTCGCCCCCAGTCTGTAACCGGTACTCTAAGCGTGCGAATCGTTAAATAAAAGTTTGTTAAAAGTCTTAAAAGTGTGTGTTGTTATTTGTGTTGGTGGAAATATTCTTTTTTTTATTCTATGCCATAAACGACTCTAAAACTGGCGCAGTCGGTAAACGCGATCCGCGACTCGAATAAACTTATAATAAAACAGGGTATTGCAAAGCCCACGCAGAATTATAAGAGAATTCGCCTCTGGCCTCAATTGAATAAATTGGGAGTCAGTTAATAATAAAACAGGGTATTGCAAAGCCCAGGCAGAATTATAAGAGAATTCGCCTCTGGCCTCAATTGAATAAATTGGGAGTCAGTTAATAATAAAACAGGGTATTGCAAAGCCCAGGCAGAATTATAAGAGAATTCGCCTCTGGCCTCAATTGAACAAATTGGGAGTCAGTTAATCCAAACCCGTGTTTTAAACTTTATAAACATTTATAAAATCCATTTGGGGGATCAGATTAAGCCTAAAAGATCCTCAAATTTGTGAATGAGGCTGTTCACAATCCCAAAAGTTAAAAAAAAAAAAAGAAAAGTTCAAAAAGAAACTTTAAACCACATCAAGTGAACGAACTAAAATATTAAATCATAAACAATCTAGTGAGTGAATGAACTAAAATATAAAATCATAAACAATCTAGTGAAGTGAAAGTGAATGAACAAAAAAAGATCTGACCTTTATTACGAAAGAAGGAAAATATCAAGAGAAGTGATGGCTGAAGAAATCCAACAATTGCAACGCGAGATCCAAGTGCGAGATGCTCAAATAGCCCAACTGGCTGAAGCAATCCAACAATTAAGACTCGACCGTGAAAATAACGTAAGAGCTATGGCAAACAACGACGCTAGAGTACGGGAAAACGTGCTCAAGGAAATAAGACACATGTCGAATTTCACGGGCACGTCCGAAATAACAATAAACAGCTTCATTGCTAGCACGGAATATTACCTGGCGAGCATCAGCGATGAGGAAACAAGAAAAGCGGCAACAAGAATGATCTTTTATGAGAAAATTCAGGGAGAAGCGAAACAAGGAATTATCAACACGGAAAAAACAGACGACTGGGAAGAAATAAAAAAGGCGCTCAAACATCTCTACAGACCAGACACGGAGCCAGCGGAGATATATCGGAAGATTTGCAACCTGAAGGCAAACAATGTAAGTGATCTTGTTTTACATTTACAAAAGATAAAAATTAAAGCAGATGAATTGAAGATATTTTATAAAAATTCGCCATATGTAGATTTAACTAGTGTAAATTCTCTTCTAATTAATACTGCAAAAGAAATGTCCCAGGGTATTTTATACGAAAAAATTTATTCATTACACGATATTAATAGCATACTAGAAATAATGAAAGAGAGGAGGTTTGAAGATTCATGCATTAGGCCTGAATTTAAAGTAAAACAAATGTCTAATGAAAGAAAGTTTTCAAAATTTAATACAAACACTCCCAAAACCTATTATGACCGTAAAAACCAAAAAATCGACAACAGACAAACTGAGTACAAGCCAAATTTCGAAAATATCCATAGCAATAATTATGAAGAAAACAAACAGCGTACTTATAACAGTAATCTCGACGAAAACAGACAAAACTATAAAAATTATTACAGCTCTACTAATCCTCAAGGACAATTTCAAACAAACTACCAGTACAAAAATAATTATAGAAATGTTAGCAATTCAAGCGGTCAAAATAGGGGAACGAACATTACCAGCACTAATAATAATGGTAATCAAAGTCCTGGGCGGAAAAGATTTAAAAACCCCCCCACAGATTCCAATAATTACAGGCAAAATAATTCATCTGGTAGCGGGCAAAATTCTCGCCAAGTTCAAGCTTATCCAGAACCAATGGAAGTTGATAATATTCAAAAATTCCAAAGAATAACCGATGCAAGAAATCAGTCAGAAGACGATTCAGAAGCGGACTCAAATCAATGTCCAGAAATTAATTATGCGCATAATAATGAAAATTTTTTTATCAATTAGCCTCGGATAATTTACCTCTTATTAAAATAACTTTAAAAAATTATCAATTCATAGCATTGGTAGATACGGGATCCTCATTTAGTCTCATTGATGACTCCATTAAAATTTTTCGAAAAACTAAAATCAATCCAGTCCCATTTTCCACGATTATTGGAAAAGATGTTTTTGAATATGAAGTCCACACTCCAGTACCTGCTGAGTTTAAGACTTCCCATAAAGCTATGATCAGGTGGAAAGTAAAACCTTTAAACAAAAGAAAATACGATTTTATAATTGGAGCAGATCTCCTAAATAACTTAGGAACAATTATTGATTTCGAAGAAGGAACGATCACCCTAAATGGTCAATCAATTAGGTTTTTAAATACTCCCTACACATTTCAGGAAGTTGCTCACTTAGAAGCATCAAGCTCTGACTTCTTAAACAGACTTAAGTTAGAACATTTAAATTTTGAAGAAAACAGGGAACTATTAAAAGTTCTTAAACGATTCGAAACTATATTCTTTAAAGAAGGGGATAAATTAACAAGTACCCCAACAATCGAACATGAAATTAAAACCATAACAGACAAGCAGATAAATGCAAAATTATATAGGTATCCCCCAAAACACGAACAAGAAGTTCGCAAACAAATCGCAGAAATGGAAAGTCAAGGCATTATCCAAAGAAGTAATTCAAGATATTCCTCTCCTTTGATAGTCGTTCCCAAGAAAACTGATAATTCTGGTACAAAAAAATATCGAATCGTCATAGACTATCGTAGACTCAATGAAATCACAGTCGACGATAAATTCCCTTTGCCAAACATCGAGTCTATTTTGGATAAATTAGGGAGAGCACATTACTTCTCCACAATTGACTTAGCCAAAGGGTACCACCAAATATTGGTCCGCAAAGAAGATCGTCATAAAACGGCGTTCGTCACACCACATGGTCTATATGAGTTTGTTAGGATGCCATTCGGGCTGAAAAATGCTCCGGCAACCTTTCAGCGTTTAATGAATGATATCCTGCGGGATTTTATTAACAAATGCTGTGTAGTATATCTTGACGATGTGCTAATATTTAGCACATCACTTGAAGAGCATATAAAATCTCTAACACAAATTTTCAAAGTCTTAGAAAAACATCAGTTAAAAATTCAAATTGATAAATGTTCATTTATGCAAAAAGAAACTTCCTTTTTAGGTCACGTAGTCACTAAAGACGGCTTAAAACCAAATCCAGAAAAAATTCAATCAATACAAAAACTTGAACTACCAAAAACAGAAAAAGAACTTAAAAGCTTTTTAGGAGCCACAGGGTATTACCGCAAATTTATTAGGGATTATGCAAAGGTCGCACAACCCCTAACAAAATACTTAAAGAAAGATTCGAAAATCAATACTAAAGATCCAAATTACATAGAAGCGTTTGAGAAATTGAAAGCACTTATTAGCACACATCCTGTTCTTCGTTTTCCCGAGTTCGATAAACAATTTCAATTAACAACAGATGCGTCTAACTACGCCTTAGGTGCAGTATTGTCGCAAAACGGACATCCTGTGTGTTTCGCATCACGAACATTGAATAGTCACGAACAAAACTATTCAGCAACGGACAAGGAATTCCTTGCTATTATGTGGTCCGTTAACTATTTCAGGCCCTACTTATATGGAAATAAGTTCGTGATCTATACAGATCATCAGCCAATAAAATTTTTACAAACCAAGTATAAAGGCAAGGATTTATCACCACGCCATCAACGCTGGCTGTTAAAACTAGGAGAATATCAATTTGATATTGAGTATTTAAAAGGAAAGGAAAATAGAGTAGCCGATTTCCTTAGCAGGATCAAACATCAGCAATCTGAAAAAGAAGATTCCCAAATAGATAGCCACAAAGCCAATTCGTATTCTGATCTAGGTATTTGGAATATGGAAAATGAGGAATGTTCAGATCTGGCCACGATTCACTCTGCAGAAGAGGAATTACTAGATCACATTCCTATAAAAGATGAAATTGTCAACAAACATAAGACACAATTTATCCTTACAAACAATAAAACCGTGGAGTTTGAAATCATTCATGGTAAGCGAATAATATATATATCCGAACATGATTTTGAAAATTTAAATCATATTCTAAAAACTTATGTAAACAAAGGTACAATAGGCATCTACACTGAATTAGATGATAGTAAGTACAATATTGTACAGCAAAAAATTAGGGAATTATTCCCAAGCAAGAGTTCAGTAAAATTTTTCAGATGTTCACTAAGAGCCAAGGATATCGAAACAGAAACCGAAGCCGTCAAACAAATTGCATTTTATCATGTAAGAGAAAGTATTCACTCTGGAATACAGGAATCTTACGCAGTATTGAAGAATAAAATTTATTTCCCGAAGCTCCTTGAGCTTATAACAATTGTAATAAGCCAATGCGAAGTTTGTCAAAGAGTAAAATACGACAGGCGACCCATTAAACCAAAATTTCAAAACACTGAAACTCCTTCCAATATCAACGAAATAGTCCACGTAGATATTTTTATAATAATGAAAAATAGTTTTTTAACCATAATAGATAAATTTTCTAAATTTGGAGCTGCTTATTATCTAAGCGACAGGAACCATGTAACAATTATTGAACAATTAGAAGATCATTTTGCGAAAATTGGTAAGCCAAAGAAAATTATTGCAGGAAATGAGTTTAGTGGAGTCTTATTGAAAGATTTCTTACAGTCTGAAGATATAATCTTACACTTAACTAAACCTCATAGTCATACAGGAATAGCCGATGTTGAAAGGCTACATAATACCATACTTGAAAAATTCAGAACTCTAGCAATTGATAAAACGAAACTCTCTGTAAGAAGTACAATTCAAAAGGCTATCAGGAACTATAATGAAAGGTATCACTCGACAATGAAATGTACCCCAAAAGAAGTGAAAAGCGGTCAAGTAAATTCTGAGAAAATAAAGGCAAATATTGAAGAAACCAAGAACAAATACCTGAATAAACTCAACCAAAATAGGGAAGATTACAATGAGACCAGATCTACAGGTTTCATCAAAAACTATAAAGCTGCTAGACGTAAAAACCTATATACCAAAATATAGGAAATCAAAATTAGATAATGTCCATCCGACAAACATTAAGAAAGAACTAAAATATGCAGACCAAAGCAAAAATACAGAAGAGTTCAGTCGCAAACCAATGAAAATTAAAGGAAGTAATCATAATACTAATAGCGAGATTTTTAATGAAGGCCAAAAACTTATTCTAGAAAATGCAACTAAAAAGGGTCCTCCTGACGAAACCATAGTTTCAAAATATAATATTAATATCACAAGAAGTGATATTCAGACATTAAACGGATTAAATTGGCTAAACGATAATATCATTAACTTTTATCTAAATTTAATAACAGAGCAAAGTGTGCAAAAAGATGTCGAAAACCCGTTAAAAGTTTATGCTATGAACACTTTCTTCTTTTCACGATTATTAGAGGCTGGATATAACTCAGTGCGCAGATGGACCAGAAAAGTCAATTTATTTTCATTCGATTTAATATTAATTCCGATACACGTTAATAATAACCATTGGTGTATGGCAATAATCAACATTAAACAAAAATCTATAAAATATTACGATTCTTTAGGAAATCAAAACCCTATAGTACTAACTAAATTAGAAGATTATTTGGCGCAAGAATCATTAGATAAATTAAAACAGACTTTAGATACAACAGAATTTACAAAAGAACATGCCAGTAATATTCCGCTTCAAGCTAACGTAAGTGATTGTGGAGTATTCAGTTGTATGTTTGCTCGATATATTAGCAAAAACCAAAAAATTGATTTCACACAATCAAACATGCCTTATCTTAGACAAAAAATGATTATTGAAATAGCTCAAGCCCAGCTTTTCTAACGTATTGTCTTTTAAACCTATACATTTTTCAGCCCCTCATGCCAATATTTCTCATCTTAACCGTACTTATCCAATCAACAACAGGAATTCTTACATTGAATCCAATAGTATCCAAAAATGGATACACAACTATTAACCTTGGACAAACGGAAATCATAACAACTACTAAAACCATCCTTCATATAATCAGTATCAATGAAATCAAAAGTACGATACACGCTATTGAAGAAAACATTCACAAATTAGGAATTATAAATGATCCATTTATCCAAAATGAATTAGAGAACATTCACGCAAAATTATCAGCTATTGATCCCAGAGTAAGGCAAAGAAGAGGACTCATCAATCTCGTTGGGACCGCAGAAAAATTCGTTTTTGGTACAATGAGCGATGATGACCGACAAACAATTTTAAATACTTTGAACACGATTGAAAAGAAACAAGACGAAGAATTAAATAACTTAAACAGACAAATTGAAATAAATTCCTTTTTAAACGACTCTATTACGAATTTAAAGCAAATCATTGAATCAGATAGGAATAGAATAATTAAAACATATCAAGAAACTACTGAAAATGAAAAGAAAATTATTAAGCACCAATTAAAACTCGATCAGATTCTCAAAATAGAGTTGTTGAAGGAAAAATTGGACCAACTTATCGACAATATAGGACTTATCAGACACGGAATCGTACATCCTAGTTTATTGACAGCAACAGAAATCAGGTTGACGAACCTTGACTTTTACAAACTAAAGAATGTTCGAACTGGATTACTGAAACATAACAATGACACAATTATCCTTGCTATCAAAATTCCCGACACATATAAATTAGTCGATTTTAAAGTTATAGTGGCAATGCCTAATGAAAATAATCTTGAAATCTACCTCGAAGACCAGTACATTGTTGAATCAAACTCCACAAAATATATGTATAACGAAGAAATTTTATTTGAAAATGAACTAAAACCATTAAACAACTGTATTTCCCAAAATAATTGTAAACTGGTCAAAAGCAAAGAAAATGTTATTAGAAAAATAGATGATGCTACAATAATATGTAAAAACATGATAAACCAAGATGTTGTAAACCTATGCGATGATAGAGAAATCAAGCTTAATGGAAATTATCTTATAAATATAAATAATTGTACAATAAAAATTTCAAATTATACATTTAGTAATAATAATCAAGAATTTGTAGATAGATACTTTTATATCGATAATGAATCTTATAATTTTACCGAAAAATTAAGCTTTGATGATATTATTTTGAAAAATGTTGAAAACCTGAAACGCATAAATCACTTGAAATTACACTCTAATATAAATTACATTACCATAGGCATTATCTCGATTATCATTTTGAATTTAACAATTTGGATACTCACTATTTTTAAGAAAAATAAAAACTTGGTAAAGTCTCTAAATCATGTAAACGAAAATATTTATAAAATTCAGGAGAATTTTAATGTAAAGGGGGGAGAAGTCATGTATACGGTAACAAACAATTCTCATAAAAATATTGAAGAACTTTTGCAGACGTTGCATTTACCTAATTATGGAAAATGCAACGAGATCATTTCTAAAACGACACATGTCTAATCCAGACATAGTGTCAGCAAAATTAGAGTATTTAGGGAAACCGTATCCACGGCGTCGCCCCCAGTCTGTAACCGGTACTCTAAGCGTGCGAATCGTTAAATAAAAGTTTGTTAAAAGTCTTAAAAGTGTGTGTTGTTATTTGTGTTGGTGGAAATATTCTTTTTTTTATTCTATGCCATAAACGACTCTAAAACTCGCTAGCCTTTACATACAATGAATGGAGAGATGTAAAAATATTTGAGTCAGTTGAAGCTGGATCGAACACTACCCAGCCGAGTAGCGTTATCTGGGCAAAAGGTTCGTTGGATGAACCGCGTACTACGCAATCTTGAATGATTGAGCCCCAAACATCAGCACCAATCAATGCGTCAATTCTGCCAGGAATTCCAAATGCTGGATCAGCCAATGGTGGTGAACGCAAATGATTCCAACATGAATCCGCAATCCGATCAAAATGATTCCATGGTGGGTTGCCAGCAACAGTCAATGGGGCCACATTTTCCGATACCACTAGTTTCGTTGGAGCTGAGCCAGAGCTTGATGCCACTGATGAAGTTGAAGTCAACTTCCGACACAACAAAGTGTGATGTTTCTCATTGCAATTGTGACAATTCCCTGAGTGGCACATTTTGTCGAATGATCTTGTCTCAAGCAATTGAAATATAAATTTGAACTTTTGATAAACTAGAAATGTTCTGCCACTGGAAGCACTAGCAATTGGGGACACTTTCCAATTGAATGATTTGCATTATTTCAGTAGTCACATTAGCCAGGTAATGTTGAAGCCAAATTGATTTTAATCAATCTCGGTGGCTGATTCAATGGGAAGGAAGCTCGTCGAGTGCCTGCCTGCGGAGTGCTGCTGGTGGCTGGCAAAAACAGCACGTCCACTACCAAACTGTGGGCACGCTTCTCGATGAAGGTCAGCAATTGCTCCAAAGCGGGTATATCATTCGAGATTAGACTCATACCCCATGCCTGCGGGAGTTTTGATGTGACAATCTGCACTGTTAACGCATCCTATTGATCCACCGGAAGCTTCATAGCCATTAATGCTCACAGAGATTCTCGAACCGCGTCAACGATAGTCAGTCAATTTGAAGTTGACTCTTGTACTTGTGCCTTTATCGTGAGCAACCCTGAAACATGCATCTCTGCCAATTGCTTTCGGCTATCGTATCCCACCCTTAATGTCCTTCATGCTGCGCCATAACCACCTGTATACATGCTACCTATCAGTGACATTGCATGGCCCTTGGCCGCCGCACGCAACTTCGCCAAATTTATACGCCTCTTGATAATCTGGTTCGTCGACCAGAGTCTCGAATGAGTCTTTGAAGGCTAGCCAATTACGTAGTGTCCCAACGAAAACGGGCACAGTCAGTCGCTCCAGTCGCAAATTGACTTCGTTTGACCGTACGGAGCCAGCCACATCCTCTAAAACTAGTGTCGGCACCATCCGGCGGACTTTTGCCACCGCCAAATTATATCTCACTTCAACTACCGTAAAGAGGTCATTATGGGCATCCATCTCCGCTTGGTTCGCACTCACCAGCAAGCCATCAACTGCCAGCATAAACCTGTTGAAGTGCATTTGTAAAGAATTCAGCTCTAGAACCAATTCCTGCTCGCGCTGATTATAATTGTCGGCTAGTACCGCCGATGCTATCCACTGAACAGCAGCCATTGCTGCTGTACGCTTATTCAAGTCCGCCATCTCTCTCTCCCTGAGTAATTTGTCTCAAACAAAAAAAAACAGAGAATGCTGCCTGCAACTTTATGCTAGCCAAAAACGCCACTCAAGCCAATAAACCACACACTCACACAATTCAAAGCAAATATAAATATGTGAATACGAGACACGAAAAACAACCCGAATGCAAAAAAAATGTCACTGGGATATACGACGCAAACTATTCGGGGGAAACCCACACATGCACGCGCACAATATATGCAAGTATGTCAATACGAGCCACGAAGAACAATCCGAATGCAAAAAAATGCCACTAGAATATGCGACGCCACAATCGAATAACTTGCAAAAGAATGTTCTAAGCAAAATGCAAGCAGGCACGATCAAGTGAAGATGTCTGTATGTGTGTATAACAAATGGCCAAGCGCCATCAAGTCAACCACCGCACAACACGCGCTTTGTCCAGAAAATTACGGGAAAAATAGCCAAGGTGTCTTAAATTCAATTCGTCACAGGAGGCACCAAAAATGTTAGGAAAAAACTATGCTACGTTTCCCAAACATCGAGTTTGAATGAAACGCACTTTATCAATCTTAAATGTACTTTCCTTCATTCGCCATCCAAGTAACAGCTACACTCAACGCTCCCAATTTACAGACTGCCTCTACTCGACTCACAAAACGTTGTATAGAAAAAACGATGTTGCCACTACCGCTCGTTTCATTTGATATTTATCCTAAATAATCGTCGTTTTTGTCATAGTTAGTACCACCTCCGATGTTCTATAAACATCATAGCTACAGCCGTTGGTTGCGTCGTCATTGTTGTCATTTTTGCTTTCTTTTTTGGGTTTTTTAAATCTTTTTTTTAGGGTTTTTGTTTGCTTCAGTTTTATTGCGCCCCCCTTGGAGTTGCTATCTCCGTTTGTGTGTGTAGTCGCCTCCTTGATCCCATGGTTGTCTTTGCAGAACAGGGAGGCTACCACGGGTTGGCAGAAGCCCTTATGGGGACAAGCACTCAGATCCAGACCAGCGCTAATCGGGAGTCCGTCTAAACTAAACCTACACCACCAACCCAATGGTGTGAACTTCAAAAGTACGCCGAGTCCTGCCAAGGTTTTACCGAAATGGAGACGGTATGATAGTTGAATTGGAGCCGTATACGCACGAGTGTCACCTCAGTCAGCGCTACCATACATAGCAACTAGGTCCAACATATCGTTTCCGCCAGCCCAAAGCATCAGAAGACCTTTCTCGAAAGGTTCGCTGCGAATAACCAATAAGCAGCCGCCGACAATGGTCGGCAGTGAAAGGAGAGTCTCAGGACAAATACCTGAGTGTCAATGATCTTCACTGTGACATGCCGAAATATATGGCGTCATCAATTATCCATATATCCTGGCAGTAGGTAAAATGCTATGGGAACGGAAACCCAGACAGAAAACCAAATCATGCAGGTCCACAAGGGGAACCAAATTACGGTGCAGGGGGTCGGATCCCCAGTACCGGCGGCAGAGGGTAGTGAGCGAGCAGGCTCCCGGGCGTCGTCATCCAGCGACTGCAACGTTATAGAAGTGGTGAACTTGGCTTCTGTAACAGATATAACTACAAGCAAACAGGACGCTAGCACGGAGAACCCTTTCAGGCAAAAACCGCTGTTGGCAAGAACACCGATAAAACAAGTCACCGATTGCGGGGGGACGCAGCAAACCCCAGAAACACTGTCAATGTCAACATCACAGATTTAAACATCGGAGACAGACCACAGACGGACTAACGAACGAAAGAAGGCAGAGTGCGTAGTGCAACCTGGCATCATTGCGGCCTTTGGGCGCAATAGAAGGACTATGCGCACCCCGGAGCGTCTAGTAAAAGACGTACACAATCCGGATCAAGCTGCGACACCAACGGAGGCCAGTGTAAGACTGGGGGAGGGAGAAGTTTTGCCGTTGGCCGACGCCACTTCAAACGCGACCCAAGCGATAGAAGCAAATGGGCTAGGAAACGGGGGCCTCTCCCAAGAGGTGGCGCCAAATAACACAATCGCCCTTAACCGCGCCGAAGAGGAGCGGCTTACTCGGAAAGCGGGGACTATCGTCAAACAACTGAGGGCTGCCTGCAAAGTGCAGAAAAACATAGGCAAGAGTGTCAAGAATGGCATTCTTGAACTGGAGGAGCTTTTTGACCGCATAACGCACTACAGGCGGAGGCGGCTTGCAACCGAAAAGCACCAAAAAGACACGCTCTCCCTTGAGGCGTCAGTGGGTCCTAGCAGCAGCAAAAGAATGGCCGGTAGCCCAATTGAAGGCGACCGTGAGAAAAGGAGGAAAGACGAGACCATAAACGAAGTTGTCACCCCAGGCGAGGAGTTTCATGTGTTGCGAAACAAGGCAGCAAAATAAGCGGCCAAAAAGCTACTCCTAGAAAAAACAGACAAAGAGCTCAACCACGAAAAGAACAAAGAACCCCCCGATATACCGCAGAAAACAAAAAGCAAATTGCGGCGCAAACCCTTGCGAGAGGCACTGCTTATTAAACCCACTAAGGGCCGAACCTACGCAGATGTCCTCCGTGAAATTAAAGGAGCGGTCAAGCCAGACGACACCAAAACTGCCATCAAAGCAGTTCAACCAACCCGGACCGGCGGCCTGCTGGTGGAATTCGGGCCAGAGGCCACAAACAAAGATGCATTCCGTGATGCGGTTCAAAAGGTTCTTGGAGATGCGGCAACGGTTGCCTCGCTCGAATCAATGGTTACCCTGGAAATCAGGGACCTCGACTGCGTCACGGACAAAGCTGAAGTAGAGGATGCCATTAGGAGGGAGTTCCCCAGCTTTAGTGAAGTTAAGGCAAGATTGACACGTGAAAACACAAGGGGGCAACGCATGGCTATTGTCGAACTAGCTGATAAAGACGCCCAACAAATCCCGGCGAAGGGCAAAATTAAGATAGGTTGGGTGATCTGCAGGATACGGAGAAGAGCGATCCCTATCCGCTGCTTCAGATGCTTCGAATACGGACACACCGCGTATGGCTGTAGGGGACCCGACAGGAGATCTCTGTGCTACAAATGTGGTGAAACGGGGCACAAAAGGAAGGAGTGCCCGAACGAGGCAAAATGCATTCTTTGCAAGGATGCTAAGCTAGCACCCAGCAACCTCAAACATGAGCCGGGGACAGGGAGATGCTGGGTTTTCAAGGAGGCCCTAACTAAAGCCAAATCTATACTCAAATGATCCGTATCCTGCAGGTCAATTTGCACCGAAGCACAAACGCCCAGGACCTACTTGAGCAGTTTGCGAGGGATAAGAAAGCTGACCTCCTGTTGCTGAGCGAGCAACATCATAACAAGGACTCGCAAGCGTGGTACCCTGACAAATCTAGTACCTCGGCCATCTGGGTTCCGGACAGCGCCCGCCTTCAGGTGCAGGGCCATGGACGCGGGGATGGTTTTGTGTGGGTGCGGTGTTCAGGGATAACATATTTCAGTGTTTATCTGACGCCTAACGAGGCAATGCGATCTTTTCGAACCAAACTCGATGCCCTGGAGGACGCTGTCTCGCATACAGAGGGCCACATGCTGGTCGGGGGAGACTTCAACGCTAGAGCCATCGAATGGGGTATGCCACAATCCGACCCAAGGGGAAAGCAAATCTTGGACATGGCGGCCAGAACAGCGCTTTTTGTCCTAAATACTGGTAACACCCCTATTTTCCGCCGATGGGTTGCGTAGGAACCATACCCGATGTGACACTCGCTTCGGAGTCCCTGGTACCTAGAGTACACAACTGGAGAGTACTAGAGGACTACTCGGCTAGTGATCACCAGTATATAGCGGTTGAGATTCACGACAGTGCCACTCTGCGTGCATATGCCCAAACTTCAATCCTCGGATGGAGGACTGGGAGGATGGACGTTGAGAGGTTCGCTGACACGCTTACGGCAGACGCCCGTTGCTGGGAGCTCCGCCAGGGAGTGGAGGGCCCACAGCCAAGGACTTGGTGAACTCAACTATGAGTACCATCATAGCTGCTTGCGAGTATTCCATGCCCCGTCAGAGACCCCGACACGGTAAGCCTCCAGTATACTGGTGGTCAAACGAGATCGCCGAACAAAGAAGCGAGTGTCACAAACTTCGGCGAGAGGCCCAGCGGGTGCGAACACGGGAGGAGGCAGACACTAGGCTAGCAGCATACAGGTTCGGCAAGAAATATCTTCGCAAGCTTATTAACAAGAGCAAGGCCCGATGCTGGCAAGACCTCGTGGATGATGTAAATAGGGATCCGTGGGGCCTTGGCTACAAGCTGGTCACGGGGAAACTTGGTGCCCTACGGAAGCCTTGTATACATGACGCGGAAAAGATGGACGCGATAGTGCGGGGACTCTTCTCCGCCCACCCCGTCCGTGTTGACGCTGTCCGTGGTGAAACAGCGGTCGAGTGCCCACTCTTCACACAGCTGGAACTGGAGGAGGCAGTCCTCTCCCTGAAAGCGAGGAAGGCTCCAGGTCCAGATGGTGTTCCAGCTGAGATTTTGCAGCTCGTCTATCACCATTGTCCTGACTTGCTGCTCAGCACATTCAACGCTTGCCTACGGGACGGGGTTTTCCCGGTACGATGGAAGGTGGCGAGGCTCGTGCTGATCAGCAAGGGTAAGGGAAATCCCGAATCGCCGTCTGCATACCGCCCGTTATGCATGCTAGACACGGCTGGGAAAGTGCTAGAGAAACTCATCAAGGGAAGACTCACTGACGCGATTCGTGCTGCTGGGGACCTATCTCCTCGGCAGTACGGCTTTAGAGCAGGACGTTCTACCATTGATGCGATTGCAGAGGTGGTGGACGTGGTCCAAAAGGCAGAGGCATGTAGTCGCACCAAGCGACGGATCATCCTGTTGGTGACACTCGACGTCAGGAATGCCTTCAACTCCGCTAGATGGGTGGATATTCTGGACACGCTGGAAAACTCTTTTCAAGTTCCAGAATATCTAATGCGGCTTTTGAGGAACTACCTTAAGGACCGAAGCCTGCTCTACGACACGACACAGGGCCAACGAAGGCTGGAAATTACATCGGGTGTTGCCCAGGGATCTATCCTTGGTCCGGACCTGTGGAACGTGTCTTACGACGGGCTACTGAGACTTGAGATGCCAGATGAGTCGCGCTTGGTCAGCCATGCGGATGATGTTGCGGCTCTGGTCACCGGACGCACCGTTGAACAAGCGCAACTTAAGCTAGGTATGCTAATTCGCCGAGTAAGGGACTGGATGACTGCTCGCGGGCTCAGTTTAGCAATGGAGAAAACCGAAGTTGTCATCTTGACAAAAAAGAGAATCCCTAGAGTAAGGATGATCAGTATTGGAGGTATACAGGTCGAATCAAAGCCAGCGGTGAAGTACCTGGGGCTACTGATCGACTCAAAGATGAGTTTCTCTGAGCAAATCAGGGCAACGGCTGAGAAGGCTGCTTCGGGAATATCGGCTCTGAGCCGACTTATGGCCAACGTAGGGGGACCCAGCCCATCAAGCAGATGCCTCTTGATGAGTGCTGTAGGGTCAGTGCTACTCGATGGAGCAGAGGTATGGGGCGACGCTCTCAGCAAGGAGGTATACCGAAAACGATTGGCATAGGTACAGACAAGGGGAGCACTGAGAATTGCATCTTCGTATCCAACAGTCTCCGACTCGGCGGTGAGAGTGATTGCAGGCCTGATACCTGTCGCCCTCCTTGCTAGAGAGCGCCGCGCTATTTACCTGCGCCGAAACGAGGATGTGAGGGAGATGGTTGTCCGCGAGGAGAGACAACGCTCGCTCAACGATTGGCAGCAGTCTTGGAGGAATTGCACGAAGGGAAGGTGGACTGCGCGCCTCATCCCGGATGTGAGACCGTGGCTAAATCGAAGGCATGGTGAGACTGACTTCTATCTGACGCAGCTTTTGAGCGGGCACGGGTGTTTTCAGTCTTACCTGCACAAGATCGGTAAGTCACGGTCTCCCGATTGTCGGTTTTGCCCAGGAGAGGAGGACAATGCCTGTCACACATTTTTTGCGTGTACCGAATGGGCCAGGCTGCGAAGGGAACTCTACAGGGAGACGGGAGAGCTCACCCCGGATAATATAGTTGCGGTGATGCTCGAATCGGTTGACAAATGGAATCAGGTGGCACATTATGCTCGGGCAGTCCTTAAAGATAAAAGGGACTCGCAGCAGCCGGAGGCGCTGGGGCTGGGGGATCGCTCTTCTGGCATTTCCTCTTCCCCTCTCCCCTCCCGCTAGGAAAGGGACTCCCCAGCTTGAAGGCACCCCACGGCTTAACAAAACGAGACCTGGCCCGAAGTAATGTGCCAAACGGTTCCAGGCTGGGTTCTCAGATTGACAGGGGAGGTGTTTAGTGGGCAGTCCAAGGGTATCCTCCATGGGAGTCCCACACTGCCAGACTCGGCGGGCGTAAATGCCTTCACCTCCCTACCACAAAAAAAAAACAAAAAAAGCATCAATTCCAGTTCGTTTTTCAAAGCGTTATCCAGATTCATGCAGGTATGTAATAATTTTAAGTGAATTGAATCTGATATTGTTTTTTGATTGAATGTTTTTGTTTAGGAATGTTTAAATTTAGAAAACCATTTGAGTTATTAAGTTTAAGTATTTTTTATTTTTTGGGATTTGCTTTATATTCTTTGAAAATTTATAAGAATTAATATTAAATAAAGTGCTTTTCACTTTGATTTGAAGACTCGTTAATTTCTGTTTGCATTTTTTGCGTAATATTCAATAAATATTAAAGATAAAATCAATTAAGCATGAGCTCATACTTACTGAGAAATGATTTGGATCAATTATACATATGATTCAGCACTGCAAAAAATGAATAAGATGATTTCAACACCTGAAAAAATTAAAATGAAAAATGATAATTTTCCCAAAGGTTATCCTATTGAAATTACAGGGCAATAGGAGCAAACAAAAGATACGTAGGCATATACCGTCAAAAAAGAATAATTTTTGCTATAGAGAGCAGCTCCTTGTTAAATAAATCTATCTTTTCCAGGAATATAGTCAGTATATATTGTATTAATCGGAAGGGCTCAGGAATGGCAAAATACGTTTGTTAGAGAAATCTAACTAAGCAATAGTCAGAATAGCTATCATGTGTGGTACATGGTATCTGTTCTGACTGTTGCCTGTTTCATTTGATAAAATTTTATTGATAAAAGTCAGGAAACTGAATCTTAGTTAAATTTTTGTTTATTTTTCATTTGCGGTTCTATTTATTCAAAGCAATTTCTTTTGAGAAAATTTAATGACACTTCTTAAAATCCTAAATTTTCAATTACTTACCGCAACAAACGTTTGCAGTGATATCGGCGTAATTCTTCCGCAATAAAGCTGAATTCCTCCTCGGGCTCGCAATAAGAAAACCAATAGTGACTTCTTAAACCGTGTCTCCTGATCCATCCAATTACATGAGTAAATCGCAGTAACGAGACTCTCGCTTTTTGCTTGTAGCTCGGTCCCAAAATAGCATTGTATCATAAATTGTGTCAGCAAAAGCATCACATATGAATAGTTGAATGCCTTCTTAGACATTGTATCCTGCACCAAAACGGAGCAAAACAATGAGACGCAAATATTGATTCCAACAATTGCTAAATTAATGAAGTATAACCCCGAAATTACCAATTGAATTTTCTTCACAAGTCTAGAAACATGGTTAGTTTTAGGCTCCAGCATAGTAATATCTTAAGGAAAAATTACCGCAGAATCGTTTGATGGTCTTTAATACATTCCACCAATTCCGCGTAATGTTGATTTGTGTTTTTGGTAGCCGCATATCCAACACGGGAAATTCTCAGACCAAGGAGATGAACGTGTTCTGTTATCATGTAAATACACATGATTCGCAAAATATCGCTAAATCCATCTTGAAATGCAATCATGAATATTCCGAATGTTTGAAATGATAAAATGGAAACATATTTGAATATCGAGTTCGACCAGTCGATCGGAAACCAAGCGCCAAATATTAGCATCTTTCCCTTTGACAAAGCCGCCGTTAAAATCCCTCCGCTGCAGCATATTAATAAATTGCCACCATAAATTAGACTAGCTTTGGTAGCAATTGCAACCCTACGCTTCAAGTAACGTCGATCATCATCCCGAAAAATGCTGTGCTCCAATTGCACTATTTGCTTCCTTAATTGGCAAAAGACATCATAATTCAAATACACATTTCCAACCTTAACTGGAATTATCGCACAACCAAGAAGGACTGGAATATTGCCCAGCTTGCGCTCCATACTATCACTTTTCCAAATCGCAACAAATAATGTGATTGCATAACCGAGTCCTGACGATATGTGCACAAGGATTATGAAAAGTGTTTTTAAAATTCCACCACTATACGGAACCCCAACGATTCTCGCACACATAAACAATTTGCGGAAATTTTTTTCTGCATAGACCTTATACATTTGGGAAAACCGTTCAAAGGAACCACTTGAAAAACTGCACTTATTCCTAACTAAGAACTTTCTTTTATACTCTATCCAGGCGCTTTGTTAATGTACGTACGTAATAGTAGGGAAACAACACTTGAAGAAGATAAAGCCACTTATCAAGTGTTTTTGTGAATGTGAAATTAGCTTTCTTTCAAAGGTAAGTGCCCAGTTTAAAATATATAATAAGGAAAGTAGTTATGAAAAAGTTTTAAGTATTCTTTTCGGCCTGATTAATAAGGAAGAAAATTGAAGAGCTTTCAAATAAAGACAAATATAGCAGGACACCCTACAAAATAAATATTCTACCAAGGATATCAACCTCAACTCAGAAAAGTGTTCTTGTTAAATTGCAAAGAACCAGCTTTTCCGGTAAGACGAGTTTTGATTACTCTATTATTGTGTTATGACTTCCTAGTTGAAAAGTTATGTTCAATTTATTAATAATTTACGTTTTTGAAAACGTAAACAAAAACCTTGAAAATATGTGGCCAATCAATGGACTATTTATGGATATGATTCGCTATAAGAAAGGGTCAATGTTTTCGACTACTGATATTTGAAATGCGAGAACAGTATTTAATTGATTCAACTTATCCCTATTAATTCTATTCCTATACTTTTAGAAGTTTTCGGTGGTTCACCAGGAAAACTTCACATAGATATCAGTCAGCCAATGTGTGAATTGTATTCATCACAATAAATTATCGAAAATGAAATAAAATACAGCACATGTTGCGACAGATAGTTCGCTTTGTCAATATCTTATGTTTAAAATTAACAAAAGAATTGAAATGACTGACTTTCCTGTAATGCCTGAAATATCAAGATATTTGGGTACGATTAATGACCAAAATCAGATTGGACCTACTTTATATAATAATGCAGCAACTACTTCAACCGATGGTGAAGCAAACAACAGTAATTTTCATCGTAACAAAACAAGCAGACATAGAGATGGCACATAACTTCGAGATTTTTGATAAAATAGTAAACGATGCATTAGTGATCGAAAACATAAGTGTTGATGTAGAGACTCTGAATGAACATTTAATTAAACATGATAATTTGATACTATATTTAAATATTAGAAGTATTAATGCCAATTTTGCAAACTTAGAAATATTTGTTGAGAGTTTAGTTTCAAAACCTCTATATATTTGCTGTGCTGAAGCGTGGACTGTTACAAATACTAATTTTTTCCAACTATATGGATATAATATGTACTATTATGGTAGTGAACTAAATAAACCGGATGGGGTTATAGTGTATGTCAAAAACTGTCTGATTGAAGAGACTGAAATCATTCAGGTTGACCAATTAAGAATTATTAATACTATCTTAAAAATGGACAACTGCAGCGTCACAGAATTGTCCGCTTTATATAGATCACATAGTATTAAGAAAATTGAGAGTCAAGTCAAGTCAAGTCAAGTTATAAAGTCGACGTGCTGACGGAGAGTAAAAGTTGAAAGTGAAGTAAAGTGAATACAAGATAGACGAGGAAGGAGGTAGAAGAAGGAGACAGAAGATAAGAAGAAGGAAGATAAGAAGGAGACAGAAGATAAGGAGAAGGAAGATAAGAAGGAGACAGAAGATTGGAAGAAGAGGAAGTCGAAGGCAGAGGGAGATAGCGAATAGGAGAGAAGTAGAGTGAGAGGGAAGATGGTAGGGTAGAAGGTAGAGCGAGACAGCAGATAGATGGAGCGAAATAGAAGAAGATAGAGTGAAAGAGAAGAAGATAGAGCAAGTAAGAAGAAGATAGAGCGAGTAAGAAGATAGAAAGAAATAGAAGATAGAGCGAGTAAGGAGATAGAAAGAAATACAAGATAGAGCGAATAAGAAGATAGAAGACATAATACCGGGACTCTGGGTGAGTACTTGGTATCTCTTTACTGACCTGGGTTAGCCTCAGTCAATTTTTCTTGTTATATATTTTCTAAATTCTGAATTTTATTGAAAATTAGTTATTTGGCGGATTTTCTACTAATTAACGCATATAGATAGTTCCCTTTTGGTGGACAGGATGTCGACGGATGGTGGCGTCGTTGCCGGACGTGACATACCTGCTGACAAAGATGAACAAATTGCTTCGTTGGTTGCCCAGCTTGACAATATAACGCTGAAGTTGGATCAAGTGTTTGCAACGCTGTTAGAAACACAAGTGACACTCGCGAAAACTAATGCTGAGCTGGCCGACCAGCGAAACAAAAATGAGCTGCTAGCTGCGAAAAATGCAGAACTAGTGTTAATGCTCAAGGACAAGGCTAAGGTAAACGAAGAATCCAAAAAAGACAGCCCTCGTGGAAAAGCGAAAGGTTAGGGCGTCTTCACCTCCCAAGTCAAGTTCCTCATATGAAACTACAGAGAGTGAGATGGAAGTTGACTGCGATAATAACAAAGATAAGGAGGATGAGATTTTCCCTGCCCTTCCACCACCAAAACCAGCTACGGTATTCAAAGAAATGGCCATCACACCAAAACCAAAGCCAACAGTTCCAAACACTACAAACACACAACCCGCAACACAAACACAAGAATCAAAAACAGTTCCTATCATTTTACGAGAGCCCTCAAAATGGTCCCAAACACTGAACATAATGAAAACACAAAACATTTCATACACATCCGCGAAAAGGGTCTACCTGGGAATACAAATTATACCAACTACACCCACAGATCACAGACGACTGACCAAAGCACTAACAGAAAATTAACTGCAATACCACACTTATATACTGCCAGAAGATAGACAGCTGAGTGTTGTCATCAGGGGTCTGTATGGCCTTTCAGCTGAAGAGATAAAAGAAGACTTACAATCTCAGGGCTTCAAACCGATTGAAGTCTACTACATTAAAATGAGGGAAGGTCTCTCTAAAGTCGTCAAGGTTCTCCTCCCAAAAACCGAAACAAATATATACAACATAAAATCTGTATGCCATCTTATGTGCATCGTGGAAGCACAGCGTCCTCGTACGGGCCAGGGTATGTGCCACAACTGTCAAAAATTTGGACATTCTGCCAGCAATTGTCATGCACAGTCTCGATGTGTTAAATGCGATTCGCTTCACCTCTTCTCGAACTGTCCGAAGAAAATAGAAGAGAAAGCAAAATGTGTTAACTGTGTTGGAGAGCATCCAGCAAGCTACGTGGGTTGTCCCAGAAATCCAAAGAATGTGAGAAGATCGTTCGCACAGGTTGCTGCGGCCCAACCCACACAACCAGCACAAAAACAAACAACCACGACACAGTTTCCCCCACGCATACAAAATCAAACTAACAATATGGACCAAATGTTTGCCAAAATACAGACACAATTCCAAAACATGATGCAAGAGATGATGGCAAACATGATTCAAACCATGTTCGCTGCATCTCAAAATGTCATCAACACTAAACACAAATGAGTTTAATGAATTACGTTTCAATTCTGACGTGGAATGCGTATTCCTTGCCTCAGAATACAGGCGAATTTCAACAATTTTTTTTCGATCATAAATACGATATCATTATGATCCAAGAAACCTTTCTGAAGCCTGGAAGACGATTCCGCATCCCCAACTACATCATGTACAGAAATGATAGAATGATGGATAGGGGAGGCGGAACGGCCATTCTCGTGAGACGAAACGTGAGTCATTATCTCATCAATACACCCACACTAGAGAAACTAGAGGCCACAATAATCAAGGTGCGAACTGATTTTCTGGAGTTCATTGTGATTTCTGTTTACAATCCTCCATCAAATAGAAATCTTTCAGATGATCTCAGATTACTTACTGCATTTGAAGGCCCTATCTTCATTGCAGGGGATCTAAATGCCACACACCGCCTTTGGGGAGCTGTGAGAAGCAATAAAGCTGGGACCGAGCTCAATATATTCATCATAGCCAATCACTTCAGCCTGCATATCCCCAATGAGCCAACACATTACGGGTCAAGAAAAGGCTCTGTACTGGACATCGGAATATCGCGAGATTTCACACAAAATGTTCGATTAAATGTCCTCGACGAACTGTCATCCGACCACAAACCAGTCCTTTTCCTCATAGAAAACATCTTTATTGATGTTCCTATGCAGGAAAAGAAAACTACCAACTGGAAAGCGTTTAAAGTCGCATTGGCCAATGAAACTAATTTTCAATCACCAGAAACGGCCGACGGCATCGACAATATCATTGAGAACATAACTCAGCAAATTGTACAGGCAAAAGAGGATCACACGGTCATAACTCCGAGAAGGGAAACGAATCCCTATGAACTCCCTTAGAATATCAAACAACTGATCAGGAGAAAGAATAAAGTTCGGAGGACAGCTAGGTTTACAGGTGACCATACGCTACGCATAAACGCTACTCGGATGACAAATGAAATTCGTGATAAAGTAAGGGTATTCCGAGATGAGCAATGGGAGAGCTTTTTGCAGAGTCTCGAGCCTGGGTGTGCCAGTTTCTGGAGAATGACCAAATACTTTCGGAAAAACTGTAAGATTGTGGTACCGCCTATTCATGGTCCGAATGGGATGCAATTCTACGATGCAGGTAAGGCAGAGGCATTTGCAGATTCTCTAGAATCACAATTCCGCGAAAATTCTTCGGGTGAGGAGGACTTGGAAACTGAGGAGAGAGTTGAATCTTCTGTCAACAGACTCCTGATAGATAACATTCAACACAAAGACAGGATTAAACCAACGGACTTAGATGAAATCGAAAACATTATACAGACACTCGACAAACATAAATCACCTCGAAACGACACTATTACAAACACTATGATTTCTTGGCTACCAGACAATATTTTACAAACACTTACGGACATTATTAATGCAATATTTCGTTTGCGAAAGTATCCCAAAATATGGAAATCAGCGGTTATTATTGTCTTCCCAAAACCTCAAAAGGACCCACAATTTCCAAAAAACTGGAGACCCATCAGTCTCCTCTCTTTGCTGTCGAAAATTGCGGAAAGGGTGATTCTACATTGACTTTATGAGGTTATATCTGATAAAGATATTCTACCGGAAGAACAATATAGCTTCAAAGCCAAACACTCTACTGAGCTCCAGCGGTTAGAGTGGTCCAACATATCAGAACAGGTTTTAATCGCAGGAATTCAACAGGCTTAGTTATGTTTGACATAGCGGAGGCCTTTGATGTAGTCTGGCATGCAGGACTTATCTTCAAAATGCATCAGTTCAATATGCCATTGCAGCTCATTCAAATAATTGGCTCCTTCTTGGAAGGCAGATCATTCCGTGTCAGAATTGACAAACAACTCTCAAGCCTGAGACCAATTGATGCTGAAGCTCCTCAGGGTTCGCCCATATCACCGGTCGTATGCAATATATTTACTGCAGATCTTCCCACTCTGCCTCCAAAAGTTAAATTATCACTCGACGCTGATGATACCTGTATATTTGTTACAGCACGATAAGCAAGAGTCATCACCTCAAACTTGCAACGATCGATAAACATTTTATTGGAATACTTTCGCAAATGGAAAATCAGACTTAATTCTGATAGATCACAAAAAAACTACTACAAACTCCACAGAGACTTACCGTTGACAATGAAACAATAGACTGGGCACCAACGGCTGAATACCTTGGACTTACATTTGACACAGGACTGACATGGAGACAACACATACAAAATAAACGGGGACACTGTATTGGACTTCTCTCCAAACTATACCCACTCATTGAACCCAAAAAACTTAGCCTTAAAAATCAACTGCTAATCTACAAACAAATTATACGACCGACGCTACTATACGGTAGTTCCGCTTTCTACCAGATGACAAAGACTAACAAAAAAGCACTCCAGTCCTTCCAAAATAGAATTATTCGAAAGATCTTAAGAATTCCATGGTACATTAGAAACACGGACATATACAAGGACCTAAGACTTGAGACAGTTGAAAAATACGTACGTGATAGAGCACTGAAACTGTTTGATACAATAGACAACCATACTAATAGTACCCTGGCGTTCCTTCGAACTGTTCGGAACGGGGATGATTTACGTTACCCGATAATCCGCCAAATAACTATATAAAATTTACTTCTAAAATTATATATTGACTGAAGCTAGCTCAGGAAGGTTAGTGGGTACTGTAGTGCTCACAGACACGAGGGAGTTAAGGTGCTAAATCGCACTAACTCCATACCCCCCACATTCCAAAGAAAGTACTCCTATTATTGTAGTGTTTTCAGATTTGGCCAAAGCTTTTGACACGGTAGATCACGAGATTTTGTTAAAAAAAATGTATTGCTTGGGTATAAGAGGACATGCTCATTTACTTTTAAAAAATTATTTAAATAATAGAAAACAGAGGGTGAGAATTGGCGATAAATTGAGTGAAAACAAGATAGTTGATACTGGTGTTCCACAGGGAACGATACTTGGTCCGCTTTTTTTCATACTCTATGTTAATGATTTGCTTGAGAGTCTTCCAAATGATTCTATCTTATCGTATGCAGATGGTACTGCTGCTATTTCCACAGATGACACATGGATGGGTGCACAGATTAAGATCAATTCTTTGCTAGAAAAAATATCAATTTGGCTAAAGCTAAATAAATTAACACTTAACATTGAAAAAAGTGTGTTCATGACATTTGGAAATTATTATGATAGCGTGCCCGAGAAGATAGACATATTTATTGATAAAAAAACAATTAAAAGGGTTGAGCACTGTAAATACCTGGGTATAATATTTGATTATAACGTTAGATGGAACAAACATATTGAATATTGACATCAAAAAACAAAGTATATAGTCTATGTTTTTCATAAGCTATCCAAATGATATGTTAAGAATTATATACTATGTTTATGTCCACAGTATTATAAGCTATGGAGTTCTTGCATGGGGTCGGGCATATAATAATAACTTGAAATATATTATATCATTGCAAAACAGGATACTTGGCATAGTTAACAAAAATAAATTTACTGTCGTTAGAAATACAATAAAAGTGAATCACATATACTCAATTGAAGCACTAACATATTATTATGAAATACATCGAAATAATTATATAGACTCACAAAGTATCACTAGACATAAGTCAATTTTGCTACCAAAAAACTCCAAAAAAAATAAGCGAAAAAAATAGTTATATTGTTTCGATTAAACTTTTTAATCGTTTACCAAAAGAACTTAAAAATTTACATGCTTGTAAGATAAATATTAAAAATAAATTGTTATCTTGGATTATAACATTATAAAACTAGGAATTTTATAGTTTGCAGCGCGAATTCTAAAAATTCTAAAACCTTATTTGAAATGCTTACATAATATTGGCAAATGTATGTTTCTTGTAGTTATAAGATATTAGTTTTTAAGCACACCAGTTTGCATACAGGGATAAAGTTCCCTCAGCAGTTTACTGTTTTATATATATATATATATATATATATATATATATATATATATATATATATATATATATATATATATATATATTATGCATATTTATTTTACATGTAAATTTTACAGGTAAATAAATAAATAAAAAATAAATATATACTATGAAATGTGGTGTTTTATTTGAGAACAAAGCACTTTTTGGTTTAACGATAATCCTTAATTTATACTTACTGATAATGGTCTCCCTCAAAGCTACCCACCTTGACCGGTAATATTGGCCGCAATGATGCTGGCCACTGTTATAATTTTTGCACATGACTCTGGAGAGGTTCGCAGATTACCAACAAAATCGAGATCAATCTCGCAGTCAGCTTAAGGCATAGGGTCTGGAGGCACGGAAACATATTGTACCTCCTAAGGCTCAAAATCCGGCCATGACATAATTTACCAGTTGGCAGCTGCTTGCAGGCTAGCTATTTCGATAGGGTTCAGTCATAAGTTAAACGATTGACAGACATATTGCTCCTTACAATTATTCACCAAACGTAAAATTTCCCGATTTTAAAAGTGTTTCAAATCTCGCATTACATTCTACTCTAAACTACCATTTCCTCCAGCAGGGGGAATGCCGGCTGACAAGAATAGTCTTGGAGGCTACCATTCTTTGGAAAGTGCCGCCCCCATGGACCCGAGGATATGGAGGTCACCATGAGGCTCCTTCTGGGATGACAGGTAACGACCCTGACTGAATGTAAATCACGCTTTGGGCAAAGAACTGTAATCGATGCTTTGGGCTGGATGATATGATGGTTTGGACCTTATCGCTTTGCACAGTAGTGTTGAGGTGACACGTGTGCTCAAAAGGCTCCAATTCAACTACCATACCGTCTCCATTCTGGTGAAACCATGGTAGGTGTCGGAGAACGTTCGAAGTTCGCACCATTGGGTTGATGGAGTAGGATCGGTTCCCGATTAGCGCTGGTCTGGCTCTGAGCACTTGTCCCCATAAGGGCTTGTACTACCCCTCGCATTGTCTTTCTACCTTGCAAATAAAGCTATGGGACCAAATAGGCGACCACAAACACGAACGGAGATAGCGGCTCCGAGAAATCCTAGAAATGGCGGGCAGGACGGCGCTCGTCCAGAAATAAGCTGACTTCCCGCCGGATTGCCTGCGAAGGAACCATACCAGACATGACATTCGCCTCGGAGTCCTTAGTATGGAAGATACACAATTGGAGAGTAGTAGAGGACTACTTAGCCTGTGAACATCAGTGCATTCTACTTGACATCCATGAAGTTGTCTCCCGACGTCCGTGCTCTCAGCTTTCTACGACTGGGTGGAACATCGGAAGCATGGACGTCGAGAGGCTCATCGAGGTGCTCACAGCAGGGTTATTCGCAAGGGACAGAGGAGCTGGCAGCTCAAGACGTGGTGAACTCAATGTAGTAATCGAGCAGTCACCTGGGCAAACGGCTCGAAAAACCAACATAATGCTGCTCCAATTTTAATTGTAAATTTAAGAAATAAATATTTAAATTTTCAATTAAATTTGCACACGCAACCCCCTTGTTACTAACGAATTGCATTGTCCCGCGATAAAAACTAAAGTTGACGGATGATGGCGGTCGTTGTTATGGTGGTGTCCGAGTGCAAGTGGAGAGGGGTGGAAATGTTGATATTTATCGGTACGCAAGCAAAAATCACATATCATACGTTGATAAGAACATTGTACTGGCGATTCGCGAGTGATTTACGAAAGGAATTTACGATGAAATTTTGTGATTTTTGCATGCAAGTGTTGTGGAAAGTTGGAATTCTTATTGTACGATATTTAGAATTCAAAGGGGTGCAACTGCTATTGTTGGATTATCGTCTTTGATTCCAGTGAAGCCGACGGGGACTGGTGTTCCCGGGGTACCCGAATCGCTAAGTAAAAATACTAGGATTGGAACTGGATCCAAAACATAGTGGCTTTGTGATTGTTCGATAACAAGATCAACTCATTGCTGCGAACCTCAACTCTGAAGGTATATTCAGGTACCATGGGCATCTGATGAGCCTCTATCTTATAGATGGTTGGCGTTAACCTTAAAGCGTCAGATACAGCTAGGTCTTGGATCTACTAGTATGAAAGTAGAGAATTCCCTCAATGTAAACTGGTAGCGAACTTGGGGGGCGAATGATTGGCGCTTAAACCAATCGCAGTCTAATGGTGACCGTGAGTTTAGGCCAACTACAGGCAGGTGCTCACGTAAATCAGACGACATATGTACGATATTTAGCCCCCCCAAGGCGGAACTGATCTGGTAGTTCAAAGGGGTGCAACTGCTATTGTTGGGTTGTCGTCTCCAATTTAAAGCGAAACCAACGGGGACTGGCGTTCCCGGGGTACCTGAATCGCTTAGTAAAAATACTAGGACAGGAACTTGATCCGAAACATAGTGGCTTTGTGATTGTTCAATAACAAGATCAACTCACTGCTGCGCACCTCAACCCTGGAGTTATACTATATGTAGTCAGGTACCACGGGCAGCTGAAGACCTCCCATCTTCTGATGGTCAGCTAATTGGTTGTGGCCCTTCGGGGAGTATCGTGGTGGCAGTTGGTTAAAAACAAAGATTAGCGTTGACCTTATAGCATCAGATACAGCTGGGTCTCATATCTACAAATATAAAAGTTGAGAGTTCCCTCAATGTAAACTGGAACCGATCTTGGGGGCGATGATTGGCGCTTAAACCAATCGCAGTCTAATGGTGACCGTGAGGTAAGCCTTAAAAGGCAGGTTAATCATACTCGACTCTGTGCGATTTTTAGTGACCGTATTTCAATACTGATGCGTTGAAAGTGAACAAATACCTATTCAATGAAAATTATTCTGTGTACTAAATAATTGAAATTATTAAAAGTAGAAACCTGCAATTTCTTAAACAATAAAGATAATTTTGATCAATTTTCTCGAACGTTCTTACATTCAGTCAAAATGCGGAAAAACCAAGGAAACTCGTCTCATTCATCGCAACACCCATCGAGATTCACTAGTTGACAAAATTAGGAAATTTCTGCTCGTCTTTTTGGTTCCTAGTTCCCTTACTACATTGCTAATTTGCTAAGTGAAATTTTTATTAATTCAAACAATTTCACCTATTCGTTAAAGTGTTTTCCCTTGATGTTTATTACTATACAAACAAAAAAACAAGCATTAAAGTTGAAGAATTGAATTAAATTGTCAGTTATAATAATCTCCTTCAAATTATTGTAATGTTGAAGGATATCTCAATGATTGTTGCATTTTATTTGTCACGACGACAAAAGTTTTGAGTGCAATTTTATGGAAATTTCTTGTACTTGAAACTGATTTCGATTTGATATCGAAGTCAGAGCAGGAAAAACACGCGCGAGGGTGAACGAGGGTTCGGAAAGATTAGTTTCGCAAAAACATGCTATAAGCCACAGAAAATCATTGTAATGGTAATTTGGCAGCATCGAAAGGCGGAACGGATTTTTCAAATGCTGCAATCATGGCATAAGTGCATCGAGTTGGGAGCGTCAGAGAGAAGTATAACGAGAATCGCAAAATATGAGTGGCAAAAGAGAGATAATTAAACGTTCTTGTGCCAACTGATTGAACATTATACTGCTCGAAACAACTACCATATCTAAAAGCTGGTAGTATTTCGCAAGCGCTTTATGAAAAAAAATTTGAAGCAGAAAAAGGGGAAAGGTCCTGGGGAATGGAAAATCCGGACAAAGGACGGAGTACCTAACCTCAAAGTTTGTAAAGTGTGAGATCTCGAATACAACCCCAAAGGGAGTACCTAACCACAATATTTTTTTGTTAGCGCAGATCGATTTGCGGTAGTCATGGTGCATCGGACACCCAAGGGTTCCCTGCCGAGGAAGATGACATATTGATGGGTAAAATTATAGAGGATATTTGGAGGTTAGCAAGGAATGTGTTATGTCCACATTACGACGAGTGTACTAAAATTGATCGAGAGCACGTAGCGAAGCCCAGCAAATCTTAATGCAAATCTTAATGCATCGACAGTGAAAATACAAGATCTGCATCCTGCGGAAGTTTAAACTTTGACTTAGGAATAGATATCGAGAACATCGGACATGCCAAAGACATATAAAGTAATGGACGCGAAATGAGCTTATTTTCATCCATACGTGAGTGAAGTACTTTCACTACATACATGCCTTCCTCTCGCATGCGAATTGAAATCCCCCTACCTTTCACGCCGCTAGAGAATCTACACACTCAAGTGGCTTTCTAGTTGCTCTCACGAAAATCCCACTCCTCTTACACCTTGACCCCCGAATTGTCAACAAAATATCAACAATATGATTGAAAACATATGATTTGTGAAAATTCAACTTTAATGGGAAACGTCTAATCAAGTTGAATTTGAAATTGTACACAAAACAATTTTTTTAAGATAAACCGCGTTGAATCTAGTGCAAAAGCGTTGCAAATGTGATAATTAATCGAACTAAAAAGTTTGTTACGGATCGCGAGTGTTTTTGTGTCGGAAAATGAAAAATGTAGTGACGTGTGTGGGATTACAAAAACAGCTCTAGGAAGCATGTCAGGGACGTATCCTTCGTAGGGTAAGTCATGCTCAATCTTTTACATCGTTCAAGTTAGAATACCCGCACGGAAAATTGATTTAGTTCAAGATGCGAAAATTAATGGGAGACGTCACATCAAATTTATTTGAAATTCGAATCAACAGCACATAACGCGCCAACTTCACGCTACATGATAAAGTGCTTCAATTCTCTCGGTGCATTTCGTATCCATTCTCTCTGAGATCTATGGGACATGCATAGTAGTATTATACAACCGGATCATGCTCTTCTGCATCAGCGAAGCGTAGGTCTCCTACTTACAAAAATAATTAACAACAATCTTCTGTAATCGGCTTTGGTGCTTCTATGAATATCGCCAACTCATTTAGGTACTTGGTACGTTTACGCATGAATGGAGTCGGTGAGTAAACAATTAGTTAGAAAAGTCAATTTGCAATAAATAAAAGGTACCACTATAAGCATCTGAAATTCATACCATACATATCGTCGTACCAAGTTACCATACATGTACTTCTTAAAAGTTTTACAAATACTGAACACTGTCTCAAGCACTGAATTAAGCCAATAGGACCAGATCGTATTCGTGAATTCACGATCAATAATATGATCGTGAATTCACGAATACGATCTGGTCCTATTGGTTGAGATGAGTATGAAGAGATAATCCTATTAATATGAATCGTAGTTCAGCTCAAAAAGTGTTGTCGAGTTGCTGGAAATGAATGTTCTTTAAATAAACCAAAAAATAAGCAAAAGGCACTGCAGCCTAATTCATGTTTTTTAGAAAAAATACTTTATCTTCTAACTTCGTAAATGTATCGCAATATCAATATTATGATGTGATAATAAGAAATCAGATTGCATAGGTTTCATTAAAATATGAAATCACCTTCAGTTCCCCTCTGTCGTCAAACAAAAAATACTCTATGTACAGGTGTAGTATGAAAAATAGGAAGGATCATTTCCATTCAAACTCTCTAACATGCAGTGCCTACCTTAAAGCTGTAGTAGCTCATCCTAACCTGATTTGGTTTTAAAAAGAAGGGATCAAAGTGCAAACTTCAATTATGATATTCATTCACACAGAACGGCAACATCCTTTTAGTAAATTGATAATAATTTTTATTTTTAAATATCTCGAGCGTGATTAGGTTGGAAATAAATTATAGAGAGCCATTCATTCCTCAAGTTATTTCTAGTTTTAGCAGGTACAAATTACATCAGAATATATAATATACTAAATATTTTTAAGGTGAATGATCAACTCAACCTTCCTAAAATGTGAGCAATTTCTGAAAAGAAATGTTGTTTTGAGTTTTAATTTTGTAAATTGCAACATATTACATGTAATATGGTGAAACGTATATTTTTCTGTAATGAATAGAAACATCCATTATTTTATTTCGGTAGAATGAAACAAATTGCTATTATATTCTTCATAAAAAGCTATCTCTAACAATTGTTGTTTTCAAGTTAAATAAGTTACAACCATCACGCATGAAATTAAAAACACGAGTTAGAAGTGCATATACTATTTGAAATAATTGTAATTCTTAAATATATAAGTATGCATTGCTAAACAAACCACGACTTTCTTCCAGCATGCCCTTCTCTTCCAACAGGAATGACAGCGAGCGGTAAGTATGCCGTTACAAGGGCAGGGTTCTAAGAATCCGCGAATGGTTCAGGTTCGGGTTAGAGTAGGATATTTTTCGGTACCGCGTCGGTGATATTCGGGAACGCGGAATTATATACGTTTTTTTGTTGTTGCCTGCATCTATGAAAGGAATACGGAATAAAGTAAAGTAGAGTTCTTTTCCGCATGTTAATGTTTTCTACGCGTTAATAAAACGGGCATGTGAACCGGTGGCTGAATTTTTTGTATTCCGGACTTAGTTTGCTTGTGCAAGACCCGCGAGCGAACTCCTCTCCGAACTAGCTAGCTAGCGGCAGCCCCTCGGAGTAGACTAAGGGTGTCCGGACTTGTTGACCTGTAGGGTCCAGACCATTGTCACGTCCCAAGACTTCACGTCTAGAAACGATGAGAGGTCGATTCCGATTTCCTTCGAGCGAAGTGAAGTGAGAAAATCATTACAGAATCTTAATCAAGATGGGTTGGAGTGTGAGGGGGCACCGCTTCCACTTGGATACCCCATTCTTATTTGGGGGGCCATAAGTATCGTCGGTAAAGATGAAGTACTTCCAAGTCTCGTCTGTTTTCGCCAAGCCCAGTTTATCATTTGCTTTGGCGATTTCCGCCCTTAGTAGGTTACCTCAGCCTCGACACTTGTCGATCCGCATTTTATCTGTTAATTCGTGAATACGAAATTTGTTTGTAGTGGGCCCTTGTGCGGGAGAAAAGAACCTGCCCCACGACAGCACAATGCTAGCCTGCCAACGCATCCGCACGTCTTCAGACAAGGTCAATCTCGACGACCACCACCATCCTCTCTCGCCGAGGCAGCAGACCATCGCTGCAGTCCTACACAGACATTTTTATCCATCCTTTTCACTACATCAACTATGAGCATCATCACGACTGCTTACAGCGCTTCTATGCTCCATCGAAAACCCAGGCACGGCAAGTCCCCAGTGTACTGGTAGTCAACTAAAATCTCTGAAAAGCGAGAAGAGTGCCACAAACTTCAGCGTGAGGCTCAATGGGTACGGAACCGTGACGAGGCATGCAACCGGGTAGTAGCATATAAGTAGGCCAAGAAATGCCTCCACGAATTGATTAAAAACAGGTCGCTGCTGGTAAGACCTAGTGGACAATGTGAACAAGGATCCGTAGGGCCTTTTTTACAAGCTAGTTATGCGAAAGCTTGGTGCCCTACGGACGCCTTGCATACAAAATGCGGTAAAAATGGACGAGACAGTTTAGGCACTCTTGCCAACCATCCCGGTCCGTGTTTGTGCTGTTCACGGTGAAGCAGCAATGGAGTGTCCACTCTTCGCACAGCCGCAACTGAAAGAGGCACTCCTATCATTGGAAGCAAAGAAGTTTCCTAGTCCAAATGCTGTTCCAGCTGAGGTATTGCAATTTGTCTATCACCATTATAGTGAATTACAGGGATTTCGATGACCGTATAGGCCTTGTCTGAGGACACGTGAATGCGCTGGCATGCTAGCATTGCGGTGTTATGAGGCAATCTTTTCCGCAGCACAAGGGCCCACTTCAAAAAAAAATCGCATTCACGAATTAATTGATTGTAGGGTTCGGTTCGACGGTGCCAAGACCGAGGTAACCTACTGAAGTGATTGATTGCCAAAGCATAACACCAGACTGGGCCTAACGAGCGTGGGCGAGACGAGAAAGCTGGGCATCCAGGTGGAAGCGATGCCCCCTTCAAATTAAGGATAAGGTTTTAAATTTATGTTGAAGGCTTACAAGATGGAATCACATAACACTTTAGCATAAATAGGAAACCCAAGCGGAAGGCCACTCTACCCCGCAAGAGCACCTGCAACGCAAAAGGAAGGGGTGAGCGCACCCGATGGCTAGAGCTCATGAGTCGAGGAGCCAGCCATCTTGGCGGGTCCCATATCTGGTCAGGGTTCTATATTGAAAAGACCAAGTTTTGCATTTTTACTATCCCCACATTATCATTTCCTTTATATGTCAGACATTATAAATAAATACATAATTTCTTTTTTCTTTTCAAAGGACAATATGAATTTTGCTTCCAGATATATTGAAATTAAATCTATATTTCCAAATTGGAAGGCTCTATGAGGCTATTTCCTTTGAAGATATCTAGTTGAAGATCAGTGGGCAACGTCGGCGACCGCGTACGGTCTCGCACTATAGGGGCCTCGCGGTTCAGAGCCTTTTCTAACTCAATGAAAGTTTAAGAAGTATTAATACCAGTGTAAGTTGTGAATGATTTTACTCAAAGCTAAACAATAAAGCCATTTGAATTGCTGGCATTTTGTGTTAAGCATCAAGTGTCCAGTCTATAGTATAGTATACTGAAATAGCGAGAACGATCAACTCAATTACAGTAAGGCATTCAGGGTGGATGAGACCATCGGTGGCGATCATCTTGGCTTAAAGTATTCGTTCGCAACAACCCTCAATGTTGTCTCTCACATCATAATTGCATTTCTATCTTCGATGCGATATCTACAATGCTAGTGTAACTTATAATTAAATTGTGCTTATTGGGTTTCTTGACCCTTTCGTAGAATGTCAGCAAACTTCCGTGAAGCTCGAAAGAGGTATCCGATGGCATTAACTAACATATGCATATCGCACTAAATGTTTGGGCTAGGAAATTTGCATAATGGGCAAGCACATCATTCCAATAACCAATATCAACCTTCAAACGATATAAAGAATGAGTTTTTTTTACCGTGGCAACACCTTTTTATCTTGACTGGATATGCAGTTTTTATGCAACTCATCATGCGCAAAGTTGCATGTTATACACATAATGAACCTACCATCGTAAGTCGCTGCGTATCCTAGTCAACACTTAACAACGAACTACAGAAAATGGTCTAACTGGTCTATGTAAGACATACGTAATGCGCAGTCTAATTTGATCCAAGGACCTGGTAAATGTCCCAAATAGAGATGGTATGCTTTTTCGCAAACCAGCGTTTTTTTCACAGTAATTGCAAAAGAGCAATCACAGGTTGCGATCGCATTTACAAAAAGAGCTGCGATTCAAAGAGCAGTGTAACAGATTCCATCGCAACCCAACAAGCAAAATATACCTCGAGCTGACTGCTCTCTAAATCACTGCGATGACTTGCCTATACACATTGATTAGCTCTTGCCCGTATGTTCGCTGGCTGCATGGCTGCATAATGTGCGTTCATGGGCGATGTGGCTTAGGGTGGTCTGTTCTGCTCATTCAAATCGCAGCTCTTTTTGATAAGAACGTGGCTTTGTTGTTCACTGCGATTTGGACTGGAGCAATTTGGATTTGACTGCGAATGCGATTTGTAAGGAAAATAGGAAGAGCAACCATGCTCTAAAGAAGAGTAGCAGACACAATCATTCTGACCGATTGATGATTGATTGGCTTTTGTTTTTCCGCACCATTCGCATATCAATTTTCGAATCGAATGTGTAGTGTGAAGTGATTTGTATTTTCAAAGGCGAATCAGTTTATGTTATAAAGATTTAAATTTGAAAGAGAAGTATTTGACTGTAAGTTGATATTTTTTATATATCTTTTAGCCATGAAAAACTGAAAAAATGGTTGATGTTACAATTTTTAGGTTATCGCGTATGCAAATCTGTAGGCATTATTAATTTTGTTTTGAAAATTTGCTTCTGTTTCTCTTAATGCAAGTGTTGTTTTTCGATCGAGATCAAAACGAATTTGATGGTAACAATCAAATTTTGAATTATCATAATATCGCATTCAAAGTTTGAATTAAAAATGAAATAAAGAACGCTGGGCAAGAAATTGGTAGTGCTTTGTACTTTCTCTAGTACTGTAATATAACAGCACTAGAAAAAGTACATAGCACTACCAATTTCTTGCCTCATGATTTTAACATCATTTTCAATTCAAACTTTGGATGCGATAATAAGATAATACAAAATTTTTATTAATAATTAGAATCACTGTTTTTTGTTCGCAAGAGTTTTTAATTCATAGAAAAGTTTCATACTAAAAAATATCGGTTATGAGGGCTTAAAATAGCTAGTAAGATTTAAAAGCTTGTGGGGATAAAACTTAAATTATAATAATAATGCAACTTAATCTCGAATAAAAGGTTTAGAAAAGAAGTGAGATATTTGCTAATTTCATTGTTTCAATTCGGCAAAACATAGTCAACCAGTTGCTCATAGTTGAATTTTTAACCTTTTATTATTTGTTTCCAGAAATATGGATACTAAATTGACAAAAAACAAGCCCTATTTGGGATTTTTTCGATATTGTTGATAGCTGCTTTGCTAAATGCGGGATTTGTAAGGCGAAAATCTCGTACAAAACATCAGTCACAAATTTGAAGCGACACATTTCAACAAAGCACCCAACAATTAAAATCCCAGCTGGTAGATTCGCATCTTCCAGTACCTCCAGAAAGGCTACTGTAAGTATTTTTTGCCATAAGTTGAGTTTTGTCTGTCTTTCCATCGATCTGGGCTTTAATACGGCTACTAAATTTGCATATTGAATATTATTTGTATAATATAATATTCACGGAAATCAGAATCACCAAATCTGCCGATAGTATTCAATTGTTTTCTTAAGTCATTATTTGTTTTTATTTCATACATTTTAGAATGAAATTGTCGAAAATACAGATGTGACATTGTCAAATAATGAACCACCGCAACCTAGCACAAGCTCAAATAATTGTACTGAAGTAAGAAGCCAGCCAAAGTATGCTTGCAAACGACCTGCATTGGTCCTAGGAACATTGCACGATTTTGTGCCGAAAAAATTGACAACAACAGCGAAGCAACAGATCGATGAAAATTTAATGTACCTTTTTACGGTTGACTTTCAACCATTTAGCATTGTAGAGGACTACGGATTCAGACGATTCATAAAATCTTTAAATGCATCATACAATTTACCAAATCGGCGGCATACTTCCGACACAATGCTACCTGCGATGTATGAAAAAGTTTTGACGCAAGCGAAAATTTTGTCGAAATCTATTGTGAGTAGCAGTTTAACTACAGATTGTTGGACTTCTACCAACAATGAAAATTTTATAGGAGTAACGATCCATTTCATTGATTTCGATTTTACTCTTCAATCCATTTTGTTAGGCTGCGTAAACTACAACGAAAGCCATACCGGCTTCAATTTAGCAAAAAAAATTAAGCAGATTACAGATGAATGGGATCTGTCTGAAAAAGTTTCTCTTGCAGTGTCTGATAATGCTGCTAACATAAAATCAGCAATAGTTACCCATTTATGTTGGAAGCATTTTGGATGTCTGGCTCTCAGCATAAATCTGGTAACTCAAGACGGCATCAAGCTTCTCGCACCTATGCTTGAAAAAATTCGTAAAATGGTGGTTCATTTCAGGAGAAGTTCTACTGCAAATCATAAATTTTTGCAATTACAACAAAATGCAGGCAAAGAACCAAATAAACTTATTTTAGATGTTGCAACCAGATGGAACTCTACATACTATATGCTTGCACGAATTTTAGAACTGCAAGAAGCAGTTAAAACCACTATTGCGCTAATAGACAAAGATGTCCCGATTTTATCAGCAGATGAATGGATAATAACAGCGCAGGTTATTAAAGCTTTGAAACCATTCGAAGCTATTACAAAAATTACAAGTGGAGAGAAATATTTAACTGCTTCTCTCGTCGTTGTACTGGTAAGCGGCTTAAAAAACGTAGTCCACCAATTACAAAAAGGAAATCATCATCCCACGGTAACATCATTAGTCTCTTCTCTGAAGTCTGGACTAAGTAAAAGATTTGATAATCTTGAAGAGAACAATACTCTTTGTGTTGCAACATTTTTGGATCCACGATTCAAAAATATTACTTACAAGGAAGCATCCACTGCCGATCGGATCAAAGAAAGTTTTGTTCATGCTGTTGCCAATAGAATAGATGAATGTTGAAGTGGACAAAATGAAAATTTGAACCTTACCTCCGAACGAGAAGAAGTGACTCCTAGTGATAATTCAAACGATGAATTTTCACTATGGAGTACCTACGATAAGGCAGTTTCGCAAGTGAAACCTATTCAAACTGCCAAATCCAGAGCAATTGTAGAGGTTCAAAGGTACCTAGAGGAAAATATTCTGGCAAAAAATGACGATCCTCTGCTTTGGTGGCGGGAAAATAAGCACAACTACCCTTATCTTAGTCAACTAGCCAGAGAAAGTTTGTGTGCAATAGCTACTTCCGTGCCTTGCGAGCGCCTGTTTTCAAGGGCAGGCTATGTTCTCAGTGAACGCAGAACAAGGCTTCAGTCTCAAAAAGTTGAACAAATTTTATTTTTGAACCAAAATTGGCATCTTTTTGAAAACAGCACAATGTGATTTTCTCGTGTACTCGTATGTGCATCGTGTAGAGAAAATGTAAATATGTAAATATAAACACCTTTAACATACTTATATTCAAAATATTATATTATATTCATTTCGTTCTAAGTGAGAATTTTCAAAGGTTTTTGTCTTTTATTTGGTAAATGTAGATATATATTAAGTGAGTATTTTTTAAGCACTTAGCAAATTCCTGAATTTTTTTTAGCATTAAGTAATTTGCTCATGGCCTTCACGGTTTTTTATTTTATTATTATGTATGTACAAACTATTTATATTGAATTCATAAACAACTTATTTACTTGAAAGGTTTTGTTTTGTTATGGAATCTGTAATTTCATGAAAACCATATTTAATTCAAATTTCACCACTTTTAATTTACTAAAAATGAAATATTATTTAATTTCTCATTATAATTGCTTTCAAAGTTTTCTTATTTCAATATTTTGATCTTCTATTAAGTTTAATTTTGCTTCGGATAAACAGAGCTTAAGCAATTTTTTCAGAAATCACTGCGATTAAAAGAGCTGCTCTTTTTCACAGATATTGAAAAAGAGCAATCGCAGTGGAACACTGCGATTGAAAAGTAGCAGTATTTGCCATCTCTAGTCCCAAAACAGATTCAATCGCTTATAAAGTTATTTCCAACCCCCGCTACTTCTGGGAAAGAATCGTGAGTATTTATTCGTATGCGAGGCCAAATACTACATGCGTTGATGAACATGACAATGACTATCAAGGGAGTTCCGTACCTGCAAAAGATTAGGATTTTGGTTGATTCGTGTCTACCTTCACTATTATTTTATTGTCAGTGAGAATGAGCAATATTGTATTGAAGGTTTGAATGTAATAACTATTAAATTAATACGTGGTGATTGTTTATCAGCTCGATTTATTCAAATAGTGAGCTATTTAAGGTAATTTCACATAAACTAACTGTAGACATGTGGAGTGACTGTAGGTATGTACGTAAAAATAAAATTATTATTATTGTTAATAGGTATATACGTTCAACGCCGTTCGTCATATCACGCCCAAGTGCCAAGAGAGATAGGGATATTGGGAGAAAAGGGTCTTATCAAATCGGATTTTAGGTTCAGGATTGATGAATTACCTCAAAAAAACATCTCATAGCATGACAAAATGAGAAAAATTGATTTTTATAACTTCGGATATTGCAGTAGCCAATACTTTATTCAAATTGCAAAGTACTTCAGATGTATTGAGTAGTAACCTACAGTCGGAAGTAAAAATAGCATCAAAATCTACTCAATCAGAATCTAAGGTGGAGAGGGGAATTTCTAAACAACAAATAAGTTCTCAGTCAGTTAACGGTGATGAAAGTGACATAATCAAAGAAACTTTTATAAGTTCTGATCCAGGAATGTCGTCGGTTCCCCTAACCGAGTCTCAGCGGCATGATATTGTTCAAAGTGGTCCAATGCAGCCACAAAATAACATCTCAAAGACGATAATCCTTCGCTCTTTTCTCATTTTAATTTTTTAAGAATGCTCAGTAATGGTGAAACTCAACATCATCGCTGGCTGGTTTATTCTTGTTATCAAAACAAAGTTTACTGCTTTCCGAGTAGACTTTTTAGCAATTCTCAAACTCAAATGGTTCAGATAGGATGCTGTGACTAGAAACACTTAACAAATATTTAACAAAGACACGAGAAAGCTAGAGAATACATGTAATTTACGTATGTTTCAATGGCTAACATTTGAGAAGCGAATTAAGTATGGGAAAACAAAAGATAAAGAAAACGAAAGGCTTATTCATGAATCTCAAAAACGTTGATACAATTTATTTAAAAGATTAATTGACATCATTAACTTCTTAACCTCACATAATCTAGCATTCAGAGAGCATAGAGAATCTCTTAAACTAGACTGCAGTGAAAATTCCGGCACATTCATAGACTTATTCAAATTGCTTTCTAAAGATGATCCCACGCTTCGTGAACACATAAAACGTATTAATGATCAACAATTTGTAACACATTATCTAAGCCACGATATTCAAAATGAGTTGATAAGGCTAACGGTGAAAATTATTGCCGAAGAAGTGACTCAAAGGGTAAAAGAGGCGAAATATTATTCCATTTTGCTTGACTGCACAAGAGACTATTGTAGAGTTGAACAAATGTCTGTTGTATTACGATTTTGGGGGTGACGGCACTTTCCTGGCATTAGCCCTACGCGTGGCGGGCGCAAACTCAGTGTGCAAATCGGTTTGTTTTCATCCTTAGTAATTTACTCGCCCCGAAAATCGACACGAAAACACGCAGAAGATCGTTAATTTCAAGTTTGAAATCTGCTTTATAGTTTCGTTGAGGATTGTTAAAGCCGAATTCAAGTCTTCGTCAGCAATGCAGTGGTCCAAATATGAATCTGCCCTAGGGTATGTTGGGAACTCCGACCCATGTAGATTGCAACTGTATTCAATTTGGTTCTCTGTTATCCACTATATCAGGAATACACCACTGGGATTATTGTTGGCGTTCAGCCATAATGTATGCTTGGCATTTAGGTCACTAGCAAGAATATAATAATTATGCAGCCTGTTTAGTTCGAGTATTTCAAACAAGGAATTGAGCTCCTTCTTGAAGTTGAGAACATTTCGACCAGTTGCATAGGCAGAGATAACGAAAAGGTTATTCCCACCTGTCAGTGAAATTTTGATAACGGACACTTCAAGAGATTCAAAGTTTTTGAATCCGATTTTTCTAATATTTTGGAAACAAAAGGGTCTTCTAAGCAAATTTCGGTGCCATCTCTCCCATGACCGTTTACCCTATCGTTTCTTATGAATTCAAAATCCTTAAATGTCATGAAGTACCATGAATTGAGGTGGGTTTCGGTCAGAAGCATGATGTCAGGCTTTTGCTTAACAATAAATTCAAGGAGATAGTCACATCAATGTATAGTAACAACGGAGTTGACGATGATCGAGATGAGACGAAGCTTATCCATGGAAATGTGACTGGATGACAAACTATTTTTAAGCATGTTGGGCTAAACTTTGAATAACGAAGCTGATTTTTTTTTCATGCTTATTTTTTCTTTCTGAAAGAGATTCAAGCTTTTGGTAAATTTTGAGAAGCAGCTCATCATTGCCACTTATATTATTTATTTTATTAACATTGTTGTCTGCTGGTACTCTAGCAGCAAGTGCAAATATACTCCGGGTTTGATGAAGTTGGAAGGTAATACATTGTGATTTACTTGGGTTGGTTTTTGGGAAAACTCTACCTTTGCATCTTGATAAAGAGGGGATCCTCGATATGATGCTGGATGACCAAATATACCACAGTTAACACAGTATAATTTTTCTTTTGGCTCCATCTGAGCCAATTTGCATTCACCAGAGGTATAAATATCTTTCCATTTAACGCAGCGATAGTGCATGGCACAATTGGCAACCGAATGACCGAATCTTTGGCAACTATTATACTGGTTGACCTGTTTTTTGGAGACGCCCTACCTCACAACTTTAAAGTTCAAGCACGTTGCCCTTTGGAGGGCACTTGGACTGCTATCGTTAGAAATTTGTACCAAATAAAATGGTAATATTTTGCCTTCAACGGTTGATCTCCTGGCAGCAAAATTCTTCATACTAATGAATTTGACAGCTAATGCTGCTTCCTGTAACATTTCAAGAAGATCAACTGTATTCTCCCCACAGTCCAAGCCCTTCAACAGGCGGGTCTGATTTTTTCCCGACTTTGGCGTGTATGTGAAGTGGGGAGCTTTTACACTATTAAGAGCATCTTTCGCTAGCTTGAAATCAGCCAGTGTTTTTGTTTTAATTATGAGTTTATCAGCGGTCACTCCCTTAACTTCGAAATTATCAATCTTATGTTCGGCTTTCAATTGCCGAAACATATTCCTTCCGCGCTGCCCAAAGTCATTGATCGGAGGAACTTTCTCAGTTATCTTATTATTTTTAATAGGAGAACCAGCAGACACACCGGTTGGCTTCTTCTCCGTCTCCTTATTTTTTGATTTTAAGTATTTAATAAAATTATCACTAGAATCATTAATATTACCAATGTTTTTTTGACACCCCATCTCGATGCCCATTTCGTCATTCATCGCAGCAAGTATCACATAGTAATTTGCGCAGTCGTTTGCTCCTCCCGCACTTAGTATGTTATCAGCATCATGGATTGTTGACATTTTCGTTGTTGAGCCTTTTGCGTGGCTACTTTTTTTCGTTCGTCTTGTTTGTTGTCGCTTTTTTGGACGGTTTTTGCGGCTTCATCACTTTTGTTTTGTTGACGTTTGTTAATTGCCGAATCATTTCCTCCAAGTTTTGGACTTGGAGTTTCATCTCCTCATTTCCTCTAGTAGATTAAAAACACGTCTGTTCGCAACTAATGCTAGACGTAGAATCAAGATTTTTCCAAGAATTGCTTGAAACATCTAAGCAGGAACAACGAAAGCAGAATGACTTTCATGATATAAGAAATTCCCACATATACTACCGATGTATTCAACAGAAGCTTTCTAATATTACTATATTGGAGGATACGGTCACTTCATTCTTTATACTGGAATCGATGCATCTGAAGACGTTACAATATATTGACTGGGATCATATCGAAGGATTAAAAAAAAACTTTGGCAGAGAAAAGCGAAATAGGGTCGCCGTTTTCGATGAAGTTGAAATTAAAAACAACAATTTATTATTTTTGAGCTTTACAGTTTTTATTTGTGCAAAAACGTTCATAAATAGTTTACTTTTTTCCAGCACTCGTTCATATCCATTTTCTCAATTCTCTCCCTGTTCTATCTTCTTGACTATTTTCCATCAATTCTACAACTTTTGCAAATATTTTTAATCATTGATTACATTAGAAAAAAACTACAAATATTCCACAATTATAACCAAAATACGAGAAAAATAACATTCTAAAAAAATATTTTCACTGATCTTTGCGATTTTGCTGTTTTTATCTATTTTTAAACTCCTTTTACATAATTTTCAATGTTTTAATTAAATTGTTTCCTTTTTTACTTTGTAATTTCGTATAACTGCTATAACTTAAACACATAAGATCACTCTTTTTCTTTGAATATTTATATACATACAACAAATTGAGAAGTAGTAAAAAGTACTATATGTATGTCAAAAGGCTAAATATGTAGTTGCATTGTTTTGCAAGGATATCTTACCAGATTTGATGGCCATAGTTTAGGTTTTTTGCAAAGCATTTAATCACATTATTTCCACCAATTGTTTCGCGGTTAATATTTTGATTTGTTTTACCGGAAATAGAAAAAGAAATTTTGAAAAAGAAATTAATCAGTAATTTTACAGTCGCTTACAACTTGCTTTCAAAAATAAAATAGGAATAAACTGAACCTTTCCAGCTAAGCGATGGTTTTTTTTTGTTTTACACAAAACAGACATACAATTTTCTAAAATGTGTTCAGCTACTTCTAAACCCTCCTACACAGCGTTCTGCGCTTTATTTTACTTTTTTTGATTTGATTTTCATAATTGTTACTCTCCCTGTCTCTATCACTAATAGTTTTTGTTTTCATTAACAATCTAAAACAACTATATACACAATTACAGGTTTGTTTGTTTATATAAATAATTTCTACAGTTTATATTAGTTTATAGATCATGTCCTTCTTATCCTTAGAGCATAAATAGATAGGTTTATTTTAGAGATTAAAAACTAGGAAAACATATTTTTAAAATTGGTTTATAGTAGGATTTGTTTGTTTGTTTGTTTCTATGATTTGGATAAAATTCAGAGCATTCAAATCGATGCCTTAATTTTCTGCTTAAACGTACTTTGATTTCTAGTTTAAAGACAATGTTCGAATAAATATTAACTGTGCACTTATTTATCGCAAATGGTTGGTCCATTGCATTCGTTCCGTCGTTGTTGGAAGAAATTTGATATTTGGTTGCCATACACACTGCCATTTTGATAGCTGAAGTTTGCATTTGCCTCCATGTTTCCCAATTTCCCAACAATTTTCGGTATTCGATCGACATCGTTCGAATGATTGTTTACAATGGTTGTAGTGGTAGGGGATGAACTACTACTCTTTGGGGATGAAAGTGGTATCACTGGGCCGGAAGCTGAGTTAACAGTCCCATTAAGCTTCAACTTAACCGGGTCAGGTGGTGTTATCGTGTTGTTCTTGCGCTGGCAGTGATTCTCCCTCTTCACTACTACAACTGTGTCTTCTGCATCATCACGACCACTTACTGGAAATGAATTGATTTTACGTATACTTTTCTTCGCGGAAGTTTGTCTACCGTTTTCTGTATTATTATTGCTGCTGATTTTGTGCTTATCATTTACTAAATTTACTGTCGAGTTGTTCGTCGTCACTTCGGCATCGGTGGCGGCGGATTTATTTTCCTCCTTCACTGGAAATTTCTCTTGATTATTATTATCTGTTGGCTCGTCTTCTTTTGACTCCGTTACGTCACAGATTTGTGCTTGGTTTGTTTGTACTTTTTTAGCTAGCTCTAGCCAATGCTTCTTATTTTCCCGCACTCCTTCAACAAGTGGTTCTAATTTATCCGAGAGAACGGAAAAAGCCTGAAAGTGAGAAAAATTATATTCATTAATAAATAATATCGAACGTTGGGTCTTTAGTAAATTATGCTATATTAAAATCTTTAATGAAACTTGGAACAACAAAGTATATCCTTTCGTGGTATACTAGTTTTATCTTGGATAATCTGCGTAAACTTATCTGAATTGGCAAGTCAAGCAGTAAGCCAATATATTTACATCTGCACTTGTATTTAATGCATTTTGTCATCATCAGTTTTAAAAAGAGCTCTTAGTTGTTCGACTGCAGAAGATATTGAAATATTTGAAACACACCAACCACGAGATTCTTCGTTCCAGGAGGATATATCAAATCGCAATTTGAAGTCATAATGACTACTTCTTTTTCTGGGCGTCTATCTAACGTTCCTTTCCCCTCGATTTCACGTATCTTGGCGAGACAAGGAGCTCATTCGCTTTAATGATGCTGGTCGTTTAACTTACTGAATAGATAAAAAGAGAGCTGTCGAGCTTAGCGGCAATGGAAAGTCGTAGAGCCTAATGCTAACAGAAAAACGAGGTAAAGAAACCTCGAAGGACCATGTCGTGTTTTTAAGGATGTTAAAAAGTCTGTAAAGGACAGCAGCGAGGAATGCCTGCCTCTGCAGGGGCTAGAATACTGAGATTAACTGGAATGACAAGACTAGGAACGTGCTGGGAGCTAGCTGCCTGCGATATCATGGCGACGGGCCTGTTCACTAGCATAAAGTCCACTTAAAAAAATTTACACGCACGGTTGCAAGATTGCAAAGCAAAGGGTCAAAAAGGCTCAGGCCAGAACTGACGGGATAGACCAATTCGTATGGAATTCCTATTATCTAACCGCACGCGATAAGAATTGACTACATCCTTGAAGAGATATTTCGCAGACCACGAAAAAATAGAGCATCCTGTTAGAACACCTTTCAACAGGGCCTAGAGTTTCGACAGCAAGAGTCGATATTCGACGACTCCCCAACCCGGCAAGAAAGCCTGCAACATACAACCCGGTGGCTGAGTGAATGTTAGAAGAGAATTTGAATATGACAGAGGGGAAGACCGAAATATTTATATATTAGCACTTCATCATTTATTCACTACAATCTAGGACAAAACACATTTCTCTTCTAATTACGAGGGGTAAAGAAATTGATGAAATATTAGACTCTAAGAACAATACAAAAATTCATGAACATGTCATTCGAAACTATATATTGTATTTCCTCTAACCATTATAGTTAAGGAATCAATTCGAATTTCGTTGCGTGTAGACGTGTTTTTAATCGCTCCTGACAATAATTTTAAAAATTAATTAATTTTTCACAAAAGTCATTTTCAAAAATTTAAATTAATTTTTTATGAGTCAGTCAAAAGCAAATTTTAATTTTATTGGAAAGAGCATTTATCGTCGAAGGTATCGACCCATGGAATCATATCGAATATTATCTAACTTCGATAAATCAACAGAAGCAAATAAGCTGTATAGAGGAGCCCGACGGCTTCCCTCCGTTGGGGGGCCCCGGGGAGAGTAGCAATACGAAAGTGGTGGCAAGCGTCAAAAAAAGAAGACACACGAGTAACCAGGACTCCGCAGATGACGGGCGTAAGACTCAAGTAGTCGAAGACAAACAAGAAGTGAGTCAACTTCAAACTGAAAATCAGGAATTGAAACTACGACTGAAAACGTTCGAAGATATGTGCAAGAGAGGGAAGAAAACTCATGATGCAGAGCCGGTAAGGCCAATAAATACGGAAACTCAAGGCGAAGAAAGCTGTCAAACAAGTCATCCCAGAAGATATACTAAGTGCTGGAGGCGCTAACGACAGCCAGAACTACTATGCAGCGCTGGACGGACTCCCAACAAGAAATTGACGTTGACGATAGTATTGAAGGTAATGTCAAGATAACAATGATAATTTTATCCTTTACTTAAAAAATAAAAATAAGGAGAAGAAACCAGCTCGCAGTTCTGCTGGTCCTTCTCAACAAGTTGCCAAAAATACAAAGAAAGTTCCGCCAATTAATGAGTTCGGTCAAAGCGGGAAGGATATGGTTCTGCTATTGGCAGCCGAAAATAAATTAACCAATTTCGAGATTAAAAGAATCAATGCCGAAAAACTAACAATCAGAACGAAATCACTGGTTGATTTCAAATCAGCTAAGAATGCACTAAATTCTGGGGAGGTTCCACACTTCACCTATACCCCAAAAGTGAGGTGGGAACGCCTCCAGAAAAGAGAAGTCAACCAGTGTTATCGATGTCAAAGATTTGGACATTCGGCTGCCAACTGCGCCATGCATTATCGATGCGTCAAATGCAAGGATGTTCATGCTCCCAGTGAGTGCTAATTGGCTCAGACGGAGCCAAAAGTGAAATTATACTGTGTTAACTGCGGTGTTTTTGGTCACCCGGCATCATATCGAGGATGCTCCCGATATCAAGATGCGAGAGTAAAATGTGTCCCAAAACAAACACAACTACGCCGCAGTGTCTTAGCTCCGAACTTCGTCAAGCTCGGAGTATCATTTGCACAATCCGCTAGAGGGCCAGCACAAAATGCGGTAAATAATGTAAGTGGCAATAATGAGCTGCTTCTCAAAATTTACCAGCAACTAAATTCTTTATCGAAGAGAATCGATAAACAAGTTACGAAAATAAATCTTGTTTTTCAGCTTTTAGGGCTTTCAAATGCTTCAAAATAATTTTTCATCCAGCCACATTCCCATGGATAGGATTCCTTGAATTCATTGTTAAGCAAAAGCCTGACATCATGCTTCTCACTGAAATCCACCTCAATTCATGGCACTTCATGACATTCAAGGATTTTGAATTCGTAAGAAACCATAGGTTAATAGGTGATGGAGGAGGTGGCACCGGGATATTGGTTCGAAGACCCTATTGTTTCCAAAATATTGAAAAAATCTAATTTAAAAGCTTTGAATCTCTTGAAGTGTCCGTTATCAAAATCTCACTGCCAGGTGGGGATAACCTATTCGTTATCTCTGCCTATGCAACTGGTCGAAATGTTCTCAACTCAAGGAGAAGCTCGATGCCTTGTTATAAATACTCGAATGAACAGGCTGCATAGTTATTATATTCTTGCTGGTGACCTGAACGCCAAGCATACACCATGGCTGACGGCCACTAATAATCCAAAAGGTGTATTCTTGAAATCGTGGATAATAGACAACCAAATTGAATACAGTTGCAATCTATATGGGTCGGAGTTTCCAACATACCATAGGGCAAACTCATATTTGGACCTCTGCATTGCTGACGCAAGACTTGAATTCAGCTTTAATAGTCCTCAATGGAAACTGCAGGTGCTTCCTTATGATAGCGACCATAACGCAATCGTAATGGAAATCAATCATCAAAGGGATGATTTCTTCCTCATTCAAGTTCAACATGAAAATCATCGGTTGAATTTCAATAAAACAGACTGGGGAAAGTTTCAAAAGAAATTTAATTGGGAGTACCAGCAGCAATGTCTTCCTTCTGATGATGGCAACTCTTGCTCAATGGTTCCTAATGACAGGCATCTAACTAACGATGAAATAGATCTTTATTTGTCGAAGTTAGAGAAGCTGACGTTGGAAACGATTGAGAAAGTCGTTCCCAAGATTAAACATCGAAACAATATGGAAGGCTATGTAACACCAACCATTACAAGGTTGAGAAGATTGAAAAGCCTCCTTCAAATACGCGTCAACAATATTTATCGACGATTTTTGGACTACAACCATCCCTCGTTGGCCTTGTTGAAATTACACCTGAAGAATGTCCGGAACTTAATCCGTTCATACTTCAGGAGTGAGGTCAGCAATCAACGGGCAGGAAAATTGAGGAGTATTTGTCCACAGGACCCAGATGGCGTTTTCGCGAAAGTGAATAGCATATTCCGTATGAAGTCTTGATTTAAGTTATCGAATCTTGAAGTCGCTAGTGATGAGATAAATCTTCTCGATAGGGCTGGTATGGAAATTAATAGTACGACTCCAGATAGAAATGGAAACAGGATTATATGTGAGGGATTGCATAAACTTGCCCTGATTGTAGCTCATTTTGAATTGGTTCATCTGCCAAACCCTGAGAGTGGGAATGAAATATTTTCAGAGGTCGTTGACGCACAGGTTGCCGACTTCAAATCAAGCCTGAACGGCCAATCAATTCTTCATTTCAATGAAACAATAACATCTGATCTCATACCAAGCTTGAATCTTATTGATTATTTTGTCAGCTATGAAGACTTGTGTTTCATTTTTCGCAGGATAAACAATAAGAAATCATGTGGTACTGATGGTATTCCAAATGTAGTTCTCCGACATTTGCCTGAGGTTGCTATTAGGAATTATTGCATATTGTTCAACAACATGTTGAGGAATTCATATTTCCCAAATGAGTGGAAATATCTAAGGTATTTCCGATCTTGAAGAAAGGAAAAGAATCTTCATGCCCCAGAAGCTATCACCTAATTAGCTTGCTGCCAACATCAGCAAGGTGTTTGAAGTGATACTCAACAGAGCATTAAACGCCCACATTAAGAAATATGAGTTGATGCCGAATTGCCAATTTGGTTTTCATGCCAGGCATTCGACCACACATGCAATAACGATATGGAGAAAGCCTTCGATACGGTGTAGTTAGATGGACTAGTTTTTAAACTTCTTCAGGACAAGTTCCACAGACACCTTGTCGCCACGATGTGCAACATGTTATACGGGAAATCGTTTGTTATAACTGATGGCAATCTGACAACAATGCGCGAATTCAAGGTCTTGGATGGTCTACAGCAGGGAACAGTTACTGCGCCTCTGCTCTTCTCAATATTCATTCGCAAGCTATTGAAAAGCTACCGAAAAGCTACAATAGTTCAGAGCAATCTCCAAAAAATGTTCAATGATGTGCAGCTGTACACTGACAATTGGCGAATGCAAATCAATGCGCAGAAGTGCGAAACAATTTTGTTTCGGACAACACTGCAGGGGGCCAGTCAAGACCTGAAACGTAATTGGAAGGATTTCCACATAATGGCTGGCGAGGGTAGTTCAGAACGGATTCCACATAAATCCTGTGTTCGATACCTCGGTGTTCATCTCGATCAGTATCTGTACGATACTGAACATGTGAAAATCATACTCAATAAGGCAGTAAAAGCAGTCATGCCCCTACGAAGACTCTTTAATTCCAGATACATTGATCAAAAGGTCAAAATTATCTGTTACAAGACCCTGGTTAAACCAGTTTTGACATATGGATGTCAGATCTGGTACAACCAGAGTGCTAGTACTATGAAAAAATTAAGAGTTTTCGAAACGAAATGTCTTCGTGCATGTATTGGTATGCACAGAAAGCCTGAGACGGATTGGAGGCATTATATATCGAGTAGAAAAATTTATCAAACTACTCAAGTGACAAGAGTCGATATCTTTATATTGAAACTTCTTCGGAATCATATCGCAAGATCTGTAACTGTGAGTGTAAACCCCTAGATTTCACAGCCGTTCCGCCCTACAGACGGGTATATTGTGACTTGCCTCGCTACTGGCTTCGTTCCTCCAGAAGCATTCGTGTATTTGGACATGAATCGATATGTTTTTAATTCTGACGGCGTCCCAGTCATATATCACATATATAGACGGGCCACCGATAAGAAGATAAAATATGCTCCGAATTTGAGTTCACGAGACCAACAATTTCAATGGAGATACTCATTTGCTAGATTCGCTGAAGCTGATCGAGCTGAGACGGAGCAATCTAGGTATTGGTGGCTGAATGACAATGTCTAAATTATTCGTGTTTATTTTAATTTTTTGTGTTTTTCGTTACTTAGCTTTTGAGTTTCAGCTCATTATTGCTACATTTAGTGTTGTTGTATATTTGTGTTAAAAATCAGGGATAGGCTTCGTATATGTAACGTTTATTATATAAGGTTTAGAGATAAGGTTAAACGCGTAGGTTAGGAATATTGTGACAGAATTTTTTAGTATAAGATAAAGTTTTTAATTGAATTTGATTAGAATTAGGTTATAAAATATTAGGTGTAGGATCAAAGTTCACTATTGTATTAAAATTATAAAGAATTTTGAATAGTGTAGGTTGGTTTTTTAGGGTTTTGTAAAATAATTTTACAAAACCCTACTAGTTTCGCGACCAATCTGTCCGTCTGTCCGTCCGTCCGTCCGTGTGTCACAGCAGTTTTTCTCGGAAACTATTTAAGCTAGAAACATCAAATTTTGTGTGTAGGTGTAAAGTTGTAATGATTTTCTACTTTTCCGATCGAACGCGGAACCGACCTCTCATCGGTTCTAGACGTTAAGTCTGAGTAGTGCCAACGGATGGTACCAACAGGTCAACCAATCCGTGCACCGTAACCCATTCACGCGGTGGCTGCTTGTCGGCCAGCTAGTTCGGAGAGGATTTCGGTCGTGGGTCTCCGAATGGGTTACGCTCAATTACAATATTTTCAGCCACCTGAACACGCCCGTTTTCAAAACGCGTTACAAAAAAACAAAACCATACGGAGAAGAAACCTACCTACAAATGGCGCCCCACGTTGGGCGCCATTTGTAATGATTTTCTACTTTTCAGATCGAACGCGGAACCGACCTCTCATCGGTTCTAGACGTTAAGTCTGAGTAGTGCCAACGGATGGTACCAACAGGTCAACCAATCCGTGCACCGTAACCCATTCACGCGGTGACTGCTTGTCGGCCAGCTAGTTCGGAGAGGATTTCGGTCGCGGGTCTCCGAATGGGTTACGCTCAATTACAATATTTCAGTCACCTGAACATGCCCGTTTTCCAAACGCGTCAACAATTACTCATCCAGAACGGGAAACCTACGTTACGTTAGTTCTGGATGTGATCTCTCCACAGATCTCAAATCAAAAACGCTATAAAATCCTATAGGCGCGTTACCGAATCACCGACGCGGTACCGAAAAATATGCTACTCGAAATTAAACCGACGAAAACTACTCTAATGAAATGACGAAACAAGCAAAGGTACCGCGTACCGCGCGCGACGCGAAACCGACTTCAGCGGATTTGTCGAAACCCTACCCTCGCGACGGCATACTTACCCTACACTCTCTGTTTTATGGGTTTAGCATCCCCCACATCTATAGTGTGGAACACCAGGGCAGTCCGCCCGAGATCTTCCTTCTCATGCGATGGAAAAGCCGATATAGCCGAGTCTAGACGCAGTTGCTGATTTACATCCAGAGTATGTCGTAGTAAGTTAGTGGGTTGAGATTGGTCAGGAGCTGGGGTGACGGACTCCAGGGTCGAACCGCAAAATAGTGCCGGGGCCAAGTTAAATTTTCGAACGAAATCCACTCCTAGGTAAAGATTCTGGGTTAACTGCGGTATGATGAAAAATTCCATGGGTTTAGTTACTCCTTTAAAGGTGACATCCGTCATAATTTTTCCCACTACAGAGTGACGAGTTCCGTCCGCCGTGCTTAACCAGGAGGTGAAATGACGGATTTGGTCCGCGTGCTTTGCCAGTACCTCCCCTGCAAACTCGGCAGATATGCAATTCACACTGGCTCCCGTATCGACTAAGCCTGATACTCGTTTTTGCAGGAGGTGTACTGACGCATATGGCCGAACATCATCCCTCAATAATTCGTCTAAGTATATGTCCTTCAACACTTTCCTCGACTGCCTGACTTTTCTCCAGAAGCTCCGCATCCGACGCGTGGCTCGCTTGCTTCGCGGTGGGACAGTTGTGGCCAACTCCTCATGGAAGATGCGCTGTCGAGTAGCCAAGTAATTCCGCAGCCTGACATGAAAAGGTTTTACATGCCAAGGAACTTTCGTCTCGCTATCATTTCCCTGCGCGTTGGCCTCGGCGAAGGACGGCGTCGGGTGTGGAACTTCGGGAGAACTGTGGTTAGCGGTGCGAGTCAGCAGAGTTGGAGTCATGTTGGGAGCTTGGTCATAGCTAGTGATAGGGTCAAAATTGGTTCGTCCGGGGTTTAGGAGTGCCGACGGGTGGTCGCGGCACACGGTGGCAAGTTTTTTCGCCCTTTGCAATTTGCACAGTCAGGGGCGTAGGTGTCGGCCTTCCCGCAGCGGTAGCAGAAAAGCGTCGGCTCCGCTGGACATGCATAGAACCGATGTCCCGGTTGTCGGCAGTTCCAACAGACCGTCGGGCTTGTAATTGCTTCAAGGGAGGGTCGATCAATCAATGCTGGGTCCTCAAACTCCGGTGGTGCTCCGCTCCTCGGTATTGGTACTGGATCAGCAAGCAGGTGGTCCGCTGCCATCAACTCCGCGGTGTGATGATTTCGGGGATTTGGTCCCGTTATGCGAGGTTGTGGACGGAAGGTACCTCGCCGCTCATCCAAGTGTTCTTGTCTACGGGCATGGAGGCGCAATCCCTGTATGGTGTTGATGGGAAAATGTAGAAGGCTGTTCTGGAGATCCCAGCGCATGTTCTCTCTGATAATTTCTACCAGTTCGTCCTCGGGCATGGTATTTCGCAAGCGAGTGCTCAATCTCACTATACTTGTGTAGTACTGGTCGAACGGTTCGTGAGCGCCTTGTTTCCGTTTCTTTATTTGCTCTCTTAGCTCTCTCTCAGTGAAGCCATCCTCAAATCGATTGCGGAAGGCTGCACTGAAAGAGTGCCAAGTGGGACGTGGCGTTGACTCTTTAAAGCTCCAGTACCAGTCGGCAGCGTCGCCGCTGAACAAAAGATGTGCATGCCGGAGGAAGGCCGAGGAATCCCCTCCCAGGGTGCTGGATACCAACGCCTGAATCCGGAAAAGGAACCGGTCCGCCGATATCATATCGTTGAACCCTGTAAAGTTCAGGCGCCAACTCTCCATGATACGAGGCGTCGGGTCTCGAAAAAGTGTCAATGCGTTCCCGGGGGGAATCACATCCTCTGTTGACCTGTTGTACTGTACTGCCTCGGGGGCTAGAGGTACCAACGGAGGTCCGGTATTGTGTCGCGGTCTATATTCGGGAGCTCTGGGATCCATTCCCGAGTTCCTTGGAGGTGGGACCCATTGCTCGGATTGTCGGGAGTGGGGCATCGCCACACTGGGATTTGGCTCCCAGCCAAGCGGAGTTCTCAGCGGCTGGGTGGTTGGCTCAACGGGAGATTCTGGAGCTTTCCCTCCAGGTTGCCAATCCTCTCCGACATATCCCTCATCAACGCCACGAGGGTGTCAATGGAGTGGGCGGAAGGCATGGGTGTCACCGTGGACACGACACTTGCGGCCGGAACTTCACCGCCTACTGCTCCTTGCAGGTCTAAGAGTGGTTGGGACTGTTCGGCCTCTGGAACTCCTTTCGCCACTGCTCCACGTGTTGGTAGGGGCGTTCCGAGGGGGACGTCTAGGGCAGACCGCTCGATGGGTCGCCGACATAATGGGCAACTCTCTGACGTGAGGAGGAGCTGTTGTACACAGGCACGATGGAATAAATGTCCACAATCCAATCGCACGCTGTGTACGCCCTCCACTACGTCTTCGAAGCAGATCCCGCAGTTAGCTGGTTGGACCGTTTTGGATCTGGTCCAACGCTTGTCTGGGGTCCGCTTCGTTGCCATTTTTTTTTTGTTTCACTATAGGTTGGGCAAGGTATGCCTAAAAAGAAAAGAGCAGCAGAAAAAAAAACAAATATATAACTACGCCCTTTCTAATATGTAAGTATATATATACGCTTATGAACTGAGTGGCCGATAGTGGCGAGCTATTTAATGGAAATAGAAAAAAAAAAATTTATTTGATATACCTTTCCTTTCCAGTGGTCGACTCCTCCAACGGGAAAAGAGAGTACGTGGTAATCTGCCGAAGAAAGGGTGCTTTTGGTCGATTTACGAAAATTACTCCATAACCCACATACATTACAAAAAACCGTCTCTAAACTACGTTAAAGTGACTCGACGAGACAAGTGGTAGAGCTACCGTAATGATTTTAGTACGCGGTCAAAATTTCCCGACGCGTGGAAGCATTCCGGGCTTCGCAACTCCAGCATACGCCACCGAACGTTGAACCGATACCACTCGTCTAACACGCATACGAAAGAGTTAGAATCCTTCCGCGACATAAAGGCAAGGTAGCCTTCTATTTTCTTGAGAGTCCATGCTGATAGGTAAACCCATCAGACTGGCAGTTCCATCAAGAAAATAGAAGGTCCTTACAGGGGTTAACCTGGGACAACACATCGGAAGGATTCTGTCGCGAAAAAAAAAATCAAACAAAGGAGAGCGGAAGCTACAACTCACGTGAAGCGACTTCTAGTGTGTATCACACAACTCCACTTAAATTTGCCGAAATTCAAAGTGCTTTGAAATATAATGCAATGATAAGATGTAAGTACCTGAACCGTGTTATCAAAAAAATCGGCTGTTTTCAATTGTTAAATAAACTTTTTGCATCTGCTCAACTTAATTTCATTATTCTTGTAGATTGAACTTGTACAAAAAAAACAATAAAGTTTTATTTCGTGACATTAATTCCTGGTTGAGAAATATATTTGAAATAGTTTTCGTTTCTTCAGCTTACTGGTAGCAAACCATAGATAGAAAATTTTATTTCTTATTAATATGAATAAACTTAGTGTCAATAATTAACTTAAATTTTAACAGAACAAGTTGGAAATAATAAAATAGTATTTAAAATGAACACACATACCAAGTCTGTATTCTCTAATACGTTACACGCGTATTGTAGTGTTCCCTTTTCTGTTCACAGTCTGTATATTAAAATCGCATCGCAACCGTAGCAGAGAACCTTCCTCTTCCCTTTCCCTTGTAATGTGGATGAACTAAAGCGAACAATTCGTTAAAGGTAACGCACACTTTCATTCGAACAGCAAGAAGATCCCTTGATCATTATCAACCGTCTATGGGTCGCCTTAATAGAGTATCGCCCAACTACCTTGTTGATGGCGAAGAAGGACAAAGAGGGAGAGAGTACAACCACGTGCGAACCCCTGTACGAGCGTATTTTGTTTGGGTAAAATTTTCCTTTTACATATTTGGCCTGGTAGTGACATTTGGTCTGCGAAGAAGTTGCCGCGTTGAAAAGGATATGCGAGCAATCAGTTACGCGTATTATATTGTAATTGAGGCAGATTCGGGACAATAAATTGTACTCTGTATGTCTACACCTTTTCATAGCGGTAAGGGTGAGAAATCCAATACAAATTGAACGAATCGTCTGTACGTGCGAGCTTCGGAAAACAAATAAGTATCGCGAAATCGTTCTGCCAATATGGCCACTCAGGAAAGTGTTTCGCGACAGGCAACTGCAACACCTGGCAATGATAAAGCCGATCACAAAGCCAGAATGGATGGTGGACTAACTGGCTGCATCCAATTCGCGCACGCAAAATAAATTTACACATTACCTTTAACTTCTGCCACTGCTGATGGTTTATCTGCTTGTGCCTTCTCGCTCACCTAGACAAAATATTGCTAACACTTTCTAAGTCTTTCTTAACTAAACTAACCTCTTTCATAATTTGAGCCTGTTGATCTTCTTTCTGAGTTTGACAGAGTTTCATGTTCTAGCCTGAGGCAATGTTCCGGTGAATTTCTCAAGTGTTTGATGTTCCCTTTGCAGTTTTCTTGAGTACGTTTCGCTCCGACCAAATCCTACACACAAACGATCGTCAACGAAAGTATGTTAAGAGGTAGAAAAGCACTTGAAATGTTCTAGACAGCACAACCTACGATCACGAACCATCGATCACCACAAAAAGTTCTTTTGTTTCTCCTTCGCCTCCATGTGGCTGTCAAAATCACCGGTTGTCACATCGGACAAAACATCTGTGTGTGGAATGGCACGCCACATGGCGGCAATGTGCCTCTCCAGTTGTCGCCAGTGGCATAGTTTTCTCGATGACCACGGTGGAGGGGCATTTCCAGATGGATATGTCTCGAAATGTGTCGGGGTTTGGATTAATTTTATATTTCGAATATTTATATCCACAGATCTAAATATTTGGACGGAAAAGAAATATTTTCTGCGCAACGATATCCGCACGACAGATGAAGTCCGCTGGCACTTCGAGGACATATCCATCTGGCCGGTTGCAAGGGTTCGGGATCGGAATCACTTCGATTCCCGGGCGTAGGCGTCACATTACAAAGTGGTGATCTCTTCAAAATTCAATTACAAAAAATTTTTATTAGGTATTTAAGGGGGGTCTCCCCATATAGGAGAGTAACCCCCCGAAAAATAAAATTTCATTGAAGGTAGCCGATATGGGTATCAAATGAAAGGTCTTGATGAGAGCTTTTCAAAACAGTTAGTTTGGCAAAATTTGCTTCGCGGGGTGCACAGGGAGGGGAAATACACGAAAAATTTGTGTCCCCCCCTCGCGATTGGACACCTGTGATCTGAAAAAAATCAGGAATGTAGGCCTTGGTGTGTACAATAACAACAAATAAGTGAGAAGTCGCAATTCACTCAACTTTGTTAGTAATAGTATGATTTATCGATTTTATGTTTTGTTGAATAAAGTCTTACCGGTACCCTTCAATTCAATGAACTTCAATACGTAGATGTCTATTTATAAGATTGATCTATCCTGAAAGTTTCATAAAGATTGAATCATATTTAGCGATGTTATAGCGGTTTAAATTTTCCTGTATTACTATGGAACAATATGCGCTGCATTTATTACTATGGCAACATATGGCTATGGAACAACATGCGCTTTTTACCGACTCAGACACTACAGTTTTGCTAGGATTTGCATGAAAATTTCAGGAATGATAAGCGTCATGTATATCTTTGAGAATCGGTTCAGCTAGTGGTATCAGTAATCGTAAAACAAAATAGTGGCTGTTTTAAATGCGAAGATTGATTAATTTTGAGTTATTTTTTCCCCAACCAACGTTTAAGGTGCATGTTTTGAACACTTGATTCAATTTAATGAATGACTGAAGATGAGTACCTACAATTAATGCTCATGAGTGAAACAAGTCAAGGAGGTGGGAGAGAGCTCCTAGCGAAAGGGTTTTTAAACCATTCTAGGATTCGAAAAAATTGGCCATTAATCGATGATAACAGTACAGGAGAGTGGCCCCTGAAAAATAAATCATCAAACGTAGCCGGTATGAGTATGAAATAAAAGTTTTCATGGGAGCTTTTCAAAACAGTTGTTAAACTGGCAGTTTTTGCTTCAGTGGGGGCACAGGGGAAAATACATGAAAAATGTGTTTCCTCCGTCGCGGACATCTGAAATAATTATCAAGGGAGATATTTATAAGTATAACAATACCAAAAACCTCAAAAGTCGAAATTCGTTAAACTTTGTTAAAAATAGTATGATCTTCTTATTTCATATTTTCTCCAATAAAATCGTCTTTGACATGTTTCTTGATTTGATTCGATCTGGCGACTAGATTTTGTAAATTGAATACAAAACCCTTCTGACATGAGCGTAGGTCTGTTTACCCAACTTGTTTCTCCTAATTCCAATCAAATCATAAAATATGTAATAATCTTAATTAATTTGAATTTGCTATTGTTTTTGATGAAATATGTTTAACTAATAACGTATAAATTTAGAGAGCCATTTGGGCCATTAAGTTTTTTTTATTGTTTGGAATTAGCTTTATATTATTTTAAAATCTATAACGATTAGTATTAAATAAAGCGCTTTTGACTTTGACTTTGATGTGCACCTAGTTTTGACTTGATAATTGATTTGGGTTTATCTCTACGGTAGTCCCGGAAACGTGCCGTTTCATTAACCTCGTAGTTTCGGGCTGTTTTTCACGACTCAGCGGCTTTTCATCTTCTTCTTTGCGACGAATCATGTCGATTGGTGTTTAAATTTTCAAGTTTTTATAAAAAAGCTCTGCCGGAGAAGGGTTTAAGCTTGCAAACTTGGCTGTTCTCATAGCGAACAGAACTCTAGCTAATCTTGCTCGTTTCTCGGCTACTTCTTGGTGTTTATACCACCGATTTTTTAAGCTGCAAACTGTGCGTTTTTCCCCGCCGTTTGATAGTGGATGAAACGGTGGCAAAAATTTAATTCATGGTTCATTTTTTTATAAAAACTCCGAAAATTCCGCGGAATTCAACTGGCGACCATTATCCGACACGATGAGTGAAGGCACCCTGTAGTCTGCAAATATTCCTCGCACATTTCTTATGAGCTCTGCGGCGGCCATTGAAGCAACTTCTTTAACGATCGAAAATCTGGAGAAAGTATCGACAGCAATTACGAATACGTCACCCTGGACAGGTGCTGTGTAATCCAAATGAGCTCGTTCCCATGAGCGACTGGATGAGAGTGAAGGAGCTGACGGTGGGTTATCCCGATTTTCTTGGCATCTCTGGCAAGCGTTCACCACAGCTTCAACGTCTTTGTCTACCCCTGGCCACCAAACGTATCCTCTCGCTAGCGCTTTAGTTCGAACGATACGAGATGCGTGTATTGCTTCGACTACTTTCTCACGGAGAAATTTTGATACAATAACTCGATCGCCTCGCAGTAAACAATCGCTTTGTAATGAGATTCCCAAGCGAACGTTTCAAAATGGCTTTAACTCGGATGACACGCTGTCTGGCCATCCCTCTCGAACAGTTTGAAGAATTCTGCTCAGATTACGGTCGAGGTCAGTCGCTGTGGCGATGTCCATCCAATTTACAGTTCCGGACTTGACCTCCAACAAGTGAACACCCATTGGCTCCGAAAACTGATCACTTGAGCCGTTTTGCAGTTGTAATCGCGAAAGTACATCTGCGTTGCCATGTCGATCGCCTTTCCGATATATGAATTGGTAGTCGTATGCCCCAATATCAGCGACCAACGAAGCATAAGTGGCGAGAGATGCTCTAGAGCAACGGCTCCTTTCTTGAAAACTTCTACGAGTGGCTTATGATCAATGTGTATGATATGTAACAAAGAAAACATTAGGGCGACCAAAAATGTATTTATGGAATTTTAATGCTCCAAAATGAATGACAAGGTCTCTTTATCAATTTAGGCGTAATTTCGCTCGGTTAGAGATAGCGTACGTGACGCGAATGCCTTTAGCCTTTCTGAGTCATTCTCCATGAGAGGAGTAGGAACCACTGATGCCCCGTATGGTGATGCATCGCAAGAGAGCGGCAGTTGCTGATTTCCAACGTAATGAGTCAAAATTGGACTTCTAGCGAGCCTCCTCTTGACCATGTTCTATGCATCGGAGTGAGCTTCAATCCACGTTTACGCTGCATCTTTGTTCAGAAGTTTATACAAGGGCCCAAATACCGTAGCTCGGTCTTGAAGGAACCTGTCGTAGAAATTGATTATTCCTAAGAGAGCTTGCAGCTCTGTTTTATCAAGAGGCGCAAGGGCATCCAGAATAGCCAGAATCTTGTCGTACAACGGATGAACTCCTTGAGCATCTATTCTATAGACCGAAAATTCAACGCTTTTTGTGAAAAGTTTCCACTTTTTCTTCTTTATTTTTAACCCGTATTCATATAGGGCGTCGAAAACATTCTTCAAGCATTGCGCATATTTCCTCTTTTGTTCGGCCTACCACAACAATATCGTAGCATTGCCACTCCGTTGGTGATTGCAAACAAATTTTCGATTAACCTTTGAAAGATTCCAGGTGCGGCAGAAACGCCGAAGGGTAACCGTTTCACAGCGAAGATGCTTTTAATCGTATTTATTGCCAAGAGATGCGAAGCTTCTTCGTCGACTACCAGCTGCGTGAAGGTTGGATCCAAATCCAATTTAGAAAAGATTATCCTATCTAAGAGTTTCACAAATAAATCATCAATAGTAGGTAGTGGGTACCGGTCAGGCCTGAGAACTCGGTTTACGGTAGCTTTGTAGTCCTCGCACAGCCGAAGACTTCCATCGCGTTTTGGAACTACCAAGATAGGCGTAGCCCATTTGGAATAAAGAATCGCTTCCAAAACGCCAATATCCACCACACGTTGAATCTCATTTTGCAAAGCGTAAGGTACAGGACGGCTCCTTAAATATATCGAAAAAGCGGTGTAATCAAAATCTAGTTTGGTCGCAGGTCCTTTAAATTCTCCTAAGCGTCGGTGGTCGTCTGCAAGCGCTAGGTGTGTAAACTCGCTTAACTCTAGAATAACCAACTTTGCAGAAATTGTGTTTATGCCTCCTACCGACAGACCCGATGCTTTGAACGAGTTACGTCCAAGAAGCGAGTGATGTTTGCAGTTGTCTAGTATGACTAATGGTAGGAGGGTTTCTCTGCTGTTGAAATTCACTTCGACAGTCCTCGTGCCGAGAATAAGAAGTTCTTGTTCGTCGTAACTGTCGAGTCTCAATCCAGCGACCGGATTCAGTTTATACTGAGGACTCCATAATTTAAAAAAGGTATCCCTATGCACGACGGTGACAGCAGCGCCTAAATCCACCTCCATCCACAACTGCTTTTCATCAATGGTCACTGGAATTAGTATGGCAGGAGAAACTGTTACCATTTACCTGGCGGTTCCTGCTTGCACGTGGAATAAGCCAAAATGTGAGAAGAGGGGCGATGCCGAACTGTCGAAGTTATTCGTTGAGTCCGCATTTTCGTTGTGATATGCCGGAATTTGATGGGCTGCCGCTTCGGATTGACACTCAACTGATCCTTTCGTTTCAGATCTTGCAGCATCGCCTTTATTTCGTAAACGTTGCCCAGATTTTCACACTCTAGCAACGTGACCATATTTTTTGCATTCAGTACAATATACAAAAGTCAGGACTCATCCTGCATTGTGGTACTTTGTGATCACCTGTACACCTGTAGCATTAATCGATGGCGCTTTTGCTCTTCGAATTTGAGCTATGTGGCCCATTTGATCTGCAGATGCACCCTTGCTCAATGGCTCTGCTGAATTGCCAGTGGTGTTAATTTCTTGTACGTGCGAAATTGCAATTTCTGCTCGAGAAGCTATCTCGATTGCGTTTGCTAAGGTTAGCTTTTCGATTTGCAGTAAACGGGCGCACACGCCGTTGTCTCGCAGCGCACATACTAGCTGGTTGCGCATCATGCCTTCTAAAATGCTTCCGAATCCAAAATCAGATAAAAAACGTCTCAACTCTGCCACAAAGTCCGCCACTGTCTATCCGATTTTCTGAGTGTAGTGATGGGAACGGTAGTAAGTCGCCACTTCGTTCGCCTAAAGATTAAAATGAGTAGTTAGCTTTGCTATTATACCATCATAGTTAACTTCGTCAGGCTTTGAAGTGTGTAGCAGCTTACAAGTGAGGTTATACATGTCCTCTCCACAGCAAGTAAAAAAATACGCTATCTTCATAACTGCGTCTATAATACGTATGGCGGTAAAGTTGAAATTTAATGTTACCCATCGAGGCAACTCTGTTGGGCGGGTGATATCGAAGATTTTTATACTTATCGACGTAGCAACACAGATGGCATGCTTGGCGCAGTCTCCGTGTCTGAATTGACCATTTTTACTTAGTTTGAAATGAAGTTTCGGTCAATAACGTTGTCGAGCCGCCACTGATTAACTTAAATAAGCTGTACGCTTCCTGTCTTGAACAATGTGCACTTGATTTTATGTAGACTCTCTCCTCAATTTTCGCCTTGCTAACGTGTCTCAACGTCGAGGAAAATGGCGCCGGCAACCGATGCAAACAAGCGCGCTTCGTAGACTTACGGATATCGCGAGAATGACTCGATATCTTCGGAGGGGTTATGCACATAAACTTATTACACAGAGTATGAGTTTAACGGCCCATTGGCTGTGAAAATGACGCAATACGTTCGGGAAAAGGTTTAACTTTGATTATGCGAACTGCATGTTATAACAATAGCAGTCTTAACCTCCAAACACTGACAGTTCGTTGCCCACTACGCACGCACGACTGATCGTATCAGGGAATTTGTAATGTAATTCCGCTATTTCGTTAAAACACTCTCGTGGATCCTATATTCGTCGCCAAATTAAGTGCCCGAGCGGTCAAAGGAAAGAAGAGACGTAGTTACTTAATAAATGACTTTATTCGGCGAAATGTGTCTGCGTCTTAGCATGGCTAAGAAGGTACTGCTGTCGCCGCGTTTATACTTGCACTGCGCTACTAAACATAGATGGCGCGATCTCAGAATTACATTTAATTTAACAAATTAACTTCGAGAAGATACCAAATTAGATTCGAGCATACAACAATAGCAGTTTTCTTTTCCAAATGAAGCTGCTAAACGATAGTCATTATTTTAATTGAAGCTTCCATATGAAAACTGTTTTGCGATGCACAGGCCGTTGCAAATTCAGGGTGTGATATCGTTTATATTGGGCGCGCATACCACGTTATTATATCAATATCTCATTTTTCCTTCTCCAATATATTGTATAATTATTTGTTTTTACTAAACTTAATTTTTTGTTATCTCCATTAACAAATAATCTTACCTTTCATTTCCCACTTAATGAATTGGCTTTTTTGTTTGATCTTATTGTTTCCATGTATCATTGAAATGGGACAACAACCATAAAATAATCATATCTCTTAATCCCCGTAAAAACTTTCCCATTACGGTAATATTAATGCGAATTTTCTAATGCTTTGCTTAATTGAAGTTGAGTGTTGTTGGATTATGAGAAAATGTCGAAAGCTAGAGTAGATACTAGCGCATTGGACTCCCAATCTGGGGCTCTACTATGAACGTGGGTTCCGATTCCCCCGGACGCAACGAAACCTTTTTTTATTTCCTCAAATGTGATTATTTTTGAGTGTATGACGACTTGCATATAGATTGCCATTATCATGGTTATATGCAAATCATCACTCATGCAATTCGAATTATTGCACTTGACGAAAGTTGAAAGGTGAACAGAGGGAACGGGATTGAAGTTGAATGAACTTCAATCACGTTAACTCTGAACGGCAGTGGATAGTTGGAATGGAAAAGGGGTTGCGGGATTAGAGCAGTCAGGTGGATAGCGTGAAGTGGAGGTGTAGTGCTTGAGCGCGTGTTAGCTCAGCTTGTAAATACTTTGAATCGGAATACATGACAGTGAATAGTTAGTTGTAAAATTACTGAAAGACGAAACTATCAAATTTCGAGTATGTCCGTTCCACGAAATTGTTATTAACGAAACGTGAGACGTGTTTGAAAAATCAGAGGTTAAACTCAGCTACGGTTTTCTTAATTCTGGAGCATGATGCTCCCGAGCGGCCAAATCGTCATGGCGTAGCGGTAGTGGTACTGGGGCAGCTATTGCTTTTTAGGTTATACGGTAGGGAGATGCAAGAACTGGTGGTGATGTTACTGAGGGCACCCGGGTCGTGCTGTCATCGGAAAATTGGATTTTTCTTTGCCCCTCTATTTTTTATTTTTGGTCAGTGTTTTGGTCCATTTTGTTGGCGTAACGTCTTTTTATTTGGTCGATGTGATGTTTGAATGGTGTTCCTTTGTAATCGATTTTGTAGTGCAGATCTCCAAGACACTGTGTGGTGCCAGGGAGGATTTGCCGACAAGAAAAACAAATGTGTGGTTGAAAGTCGCTTGTTGTTCTTCGGCCATTTTCGTGTATAAGTTTTCGGGTTTCAGGAGATCTAGGCGTGTGCAAAGAGAACGGCTGAGCAACAGCCGCACTGGAGATTGTCCGGTGGATGAGTGTGGCGCTTTCCTATACTGTCGCAGAAATTCATTCAAGTTTGGCTCCAACGGATTTCTCGTGGCTGCTATAGTTTTCAGTTTGTTTTTGACGGTTGGTACGTAACTTTCAGTTTGTCCATTTGTGGCGGGATGATACGGGGATGTTAGTTTGTAGAATATGACGCCGACTGTCTGGAGGAAGGTTTTGAATTCTAATGACGTGAAGTTTATCCCATTGTCTGATACTAGGGTGAAAGGAACAGTATTGAGACAGTGGCACTGGTTGTCATTGATTTGGTGACCTTGACTTCTACCCATTTACTGCACGCATCGACCACGATCAGCAACATCGCCCCAGCAAACGGTCCCACGTAATCTATGTGGATGCGTTCCCACGGTCCTCTTGGATATTCCCAGTGTTGATCCTTGAAATCGGGTTGAGCATTCGCGTGCTTGGCACACTCGTTGTACTCTAGTGCGATTTTCACAATATCTTCATCTCTACCGGGCTAGAAAACAAAAGAGTGCGCGAGTCCTTTCATCTTCACAAATCCCAGATGAGCGGTGTGAAGGTTTTTTAAGATGGCGCTGTACTAGGAATTCGGAATTACTACTCGGTGGTCAAATACGAGACAATTGGCAGCAAGTTTGTAGTACATTTCGGGAGCTTTCTAGCCTGCAAATATCAAGCATTGACCCGACTCGAGAAAATTGACGATCTTTCCAAATTCAGGATCTTTTCTTGTTTATTGGTCCACCTGTTCAGTTCTCACTGGCAGTAGTTAAATTTGGTTTATGATGAAACAGTCGAACTCATCAAATTCTATCTCTACCTCTTCTTTTGTTGTAAGAGTGTGGATGCCCTAAGCACTGATTGCTGGTTTTGTTCGAGAACAAATTTGCGTTTACTTTCGTTGTTTTGAATGTCACCTTTCCGAGAAAATCAGCGTAATTAGTCATTCTGCTGCTACACAACACAGGTAAGGAATTTTCAGGATGAAGAATTTGCGAAAGCGGCTTGTGATCGGTGATGAGAGTCCAATGGTCCATTGGAAGGTTTCTTTCAAGATCACGTTCCGAAGCGGTCTGTCCCTGGTGGAGAGGCCTGGAATGTATGCACTGTAGTAGGTAGCCTTGCCCAAAAATAGTTGCGATTCTTCTGGTGCTGTAGGTTTGGTTGCGTCTTTGATGGTTGTAACGTGCCCGTCTGATTTGTGGATACCTTCAGCATCCATTTCATGTCCCAAGAATTCTACTGATGGTGTAGCGAAAACGTACATTTTTTCTCTCGAGAGTTTATCGTAATGTGATCAACACTTAGTCGAAATTGTTTAGAATGGAAAAGACGTTAGTTAGTGTCCTGGACATAATATTAAGATTTTGCTTTGATGATTGACTCCACCGCGTAATGTACAAATGCATTTACTGCAAGTTTCTTTATATGCATGGAAAATCTCTATATCTTCTCAATATTCCTATTCCTAGCTGTCTCCTCAATTATTTATGTGTGGCAACCAGGTCAAATGATGATCTATAGTAAGACCGAGATATTTAATTTCTAGCACTCTGCAATTTTTTGCCGCTAATTTTTAGGAAAACTTTCATGTCTTCCACATTTAAAAAAAAAAAACAATGTATTTTGTCTTTGTAGTATTGAATGCTAGCTTGTTTTCCATAAGCCATGAAAGATGTTTTTCTGGATCTTCGTTGACGATATTTTCCATGGTAACTTTATCATGTCCCGAATAAAGAAGTGCAGTATCATTAGCATAAAATGTGGGGTGACCTTTCAGTCTACATATAGTATATTCAAATTATTAGTAAATAGCAAAAACAGGGTTGGACGAAGTATGGAGCCTTGTGGAACACCCGATTTAAATGTTAAGAACTGAATAAAATCACACAAATGAATATTGCTAGCAATGCTAATTTCCTAACCTCTTAATTACCCTGAATGTAATCTAATGTTAAATTTATCTAAATAATCTCACCTCGTATATTGGTAAACAAATTGAATCGATAAATCCAACTTGCATCATAGGTAACTGATCTTCCTTTTCTCGATTCATGATATCCTAAAATGAAAGCAAACAAATTATTAATAATTGTCCAAGCTTCTAATGAAAAATTTCTTACAATAGGTGTTATATTCAATTCCTGCTTCTCCATATCGCCTTGCTCGAAAAATTCCGAACTTACTAAATCGGCTACACGTTTTTCAATTTCCCAAGGTTTCGTAATAGCCGATAAATCACATACAGTCATACTCATAGCCCGTAATAGAGCGCGAGGTTCATCACCAAACCAATAATTTGATGGTTTTTCTTCAACAGCCGCCAAAAATGGTCCACGTTTCCTAGAATTACTGTTATTGTTAATTAAGTCATTAACGAATATTTTATGTATACATAATATACTTTTCAAAGATCAATTTATTGTATTTATTGTGTATTTATATATTTAAATAGAAGTATTTAATAGCAACTCACCTAAAGTAAATAGCTAAATCTGTGGATAAAATTGCATCTTCAAGGACACGTATCACACGACTGTAATCTTCTGATGATAAATTCGATAAAATTTGGTTTCCAGGACTGTTTAAAATCATCAAACATTGATCAAAATGATGATGCTCCATTGTTGATGTTGAATATAATTGCGCCAATGGCGAAGAAGCTCTACAAAGAATAAACGCATAGATAAGTGAATAGATGAACATGTTGTTTAAATGAATTTAAGTTAGCATAACTGTGTTGTAAGAAGCTTTTTTTTATCTCTCTGTAATTCACAACGTAAAGACTGTATAAATTTTGTGTAAACAGGTTAATCTAGATTCTCCAAAAATTTTCATAGAGCAATTACAGATAATTCATCAATACTGTCCTTAATTGTAACTAAATCTAATTAAATTTTTAGTTATTCAGCTGCAGAGCAAACGCATGACTATACATGAATATAAGTTTCATGGAAAAATGGTTCGTTTTTGGCAAATTCCAAGGGAACATTTTTTAATTTTTCATTAAAATAGTAAAAAAGTTCACACGTTAATAATTCAGTTTCATTTTTCCTTTATTTTTTTCTGTAAAAGTCGTCGGGCGTTGCTTTTTGTGTGAGCAGACGCGTTTCGACTCCTTTGAGTCATTTTCAGAAATAACTGAAGATGATTCAGAGATGACTCAAAGGAATCGAAACGCGTCTGCTCACCCAAAAAAACAGCGCCCGACGGCTTTTAAAGATTTTGGCCTACGGATATCAAATATACAAAATAATTGACTATAATTTTCCTCCAATTAATCGAATTATTTGTATATATTGTATTTTCTATAATAACCAGAGTGTCAGAATAAGAATTTGGCATACGGTATGTTAATTTTAATATAATTTTTTTCAAAAACAACAACAACGACTAAGACATTACTAGACACTAAAGATTTAAGATACGGACGATTGAAAGAAAAGGCTCAGAGAGCACATACCAGCCAGATATATTCGCGGTGTTCGAGCGCATTAAAAAAACTGCGCGCACTCCAGAGTACCCTATAAGAGAAGAGCGCGTAATGAACCACCCCGAAATCGAAAAACAAATCGAGACAGAAAAAGAAAAGAGTGAGAAGACCAACGAAATGTCGTTGCGTGACGTTGTTGACATGGCCGTAAATGTAACTGAAGCATTGTATCCAGAAACCGGAGCAGAGAACCTTTCTTCAAAGAGAAGGTTGGAAAACACTATCACGAAGCAAGGCTAATTCGTAAATGAGAGAAGAGAATTAAATCTGAATGTGACTGGCAAAAAAACATTAGCAAAGATGTAAGGAACGGACTTCTGGAGCTAGAGGAGCTCTAAGACCACATCGGGCATTACCGGTGGAGCTGTTTGAAGGCTGAAGAAGAGCAGAAGGCCAAAGAAGAGCAGGAGGCTAAAGAAGAGCTGAGGGCTAAGTCTACTGAGGAAGCGTAGAAAGTTCCACAACTGAACACCATCACAAGAAAGGCCTCTAGTCCAATCAAAGAAAGAAAGAGGAGGCACTTAATGTGCACAAACATTTTGACGAGAAGTGCCAGATAATGCTCACAAAGACATCCAAAAACGCCAACAAAATGCCACAGAAATAAATTTCTTATAGATGCACTATAAAAAGGAGAAACTGATGCGAGGCAGAAGAGAAAAAGCCATGACGAAGACCCGGCGGTAAGCGCTGCTTGTAAAATCCAAGGCTGGCCAATCCAGATGTGTTGCGAGAGATTGAGGAAGGTACAATGCCCGAAGCCACCAAAACTGCCATTAAAGCATTGCGACTAACTTGGTCTAGCCAGATCCTGGTTGAATTTGGAGCAGAGGCCAATAACTGTGATGCAGTCAGGCTTTCGAAAAAGAATAACTGTAGCGTCGCTCGCGACGTTTGAATTTAGGGACATCGACTCCATCACGGACATGTCTGAGGTGGAGGACGCCATCAAATGGGATCTCCTTTGCGTAAGCAAGGTTAAAGCTAGGCTAATACCAGAAAACAATAAAGGACAACGTATGCTAATCATTAATATGACTGAGAATTACGCCGAACAACTTTTGAGTAAGGGCAAAGTAATAGTGGGGTGGATCATCTGCACGGTACGGCAAAGATTAGTACCTCTGCACTGCTTAAAGGGACTTAGCTATGGCCATACTACACAGGGATGCAAGAGACTCGATAGGAGTTCTCTATGCTACAAATGTGACAACATGGGCCACAAAAGAAAAGAATGTACGAGGAGGCATACTACATCTTCTGCAAGGGTGCTGATCCAAAACCTGACTTCAAGCATGTCTTAGGATCAGGAAACTGTCAAGTTTTCCAGGAAGCCCAGCCAAGGTAAAAGCAGAATTTCGATGAGCCGTTTCCTGTAGGTTAGCCTACACAGCAGTAAAACATGAAAGCCGACTTTTTGTTGCTGAATGAACAACACCACGATAAAAGTTTGTCATCATGAGACCCTGACGAAACTGGTACTGCCGCCATCTGGGTTCAGAACAGTGCTGATTTTCTAGTGGAGGGCTATGGATGAAGGGATGGTTTCGTGAAGGTTCCACGTCCAGGGACTGCATTCTTTAGGGTGTACCTAATGACAAACGAACCGATATCAACTTTCCAAGCTAAGCTTTTTTTTGTGGTAGGGAGGTGAATGCTATTTATGCACAGAGTGTGGGACTCCCATGCGCAACTGGACTACCCACTAAACACCTCCCCTGTCAACCTGAGAACCTAGCCTGGAACCGTTTGACACATTACTTCGGGCCAGGTCTCGTTTTGTTACGCCGTGGGGCGCCTTCAAGCTGTGGAGTCCCTTTCCTAGCGGGAGGGGAGAGGGGAAGAGGAAATGCCAGAAGAGCGATCCCCCAACCCCAGCGCCCCCGGCTGCTGTGAGTCCCTTTTATATTTTAGGACTGCCCGAGCATAATGTGCCACCTGGTTCCATTTGTCAACCGATTCCCGTCTCCCTGTAGAGTTCCCTTCGCAGCCTGTCCCATTTTGGATACGCAAAAAATGTGTGGTAGGCATTGTCTTCCTCTCTTGGGCAAAACCGACAATCGGGGGACCGTGACTTACCGACCTTGTGCAGGTAAGACTGAAAACACCCGTGCCCGCTCAAAAGCTGCGTCAGATAGAAGTCAGTCTCACCATGCCTTCGATTTAGCCACGGTCTCACATCCGGGATGAGGCGCGCAGTCCACCTTTCCTTCGTGCAATTCACCCAAGACTGCTGCCAATCGTTGAGCGAGCGCTGTCTCTCCTCGCGGACAACTATCTCCCTCGCATCCTCCTTTCGGTGCAGGTAAATAGCGCGGCGCTCTCTAGCAAGGAGGGCGACAGGTATCACGCCTGCAATCACTCTCACGGCCGAGTCGGAGACTGTTGGATACGAAGATGCAATTCCAGTGCTCCCCTTGTCTGTACCTGTGCCAAACGTTTTCGGTATACCTCCTTGCTGAGAGCGTCGCCCCATACCTCTGCTCCGTCGAGTAGCACTGACCCTACAGCACTCATCAACAGGCGTCTTCTTGATGGGCCATAAGTCGACTCAGGGCCGATATTCCCGAAGCAGCTTTCTCAGCCGTTGCCCTGATTTGCTCAGAGAAACTCATCTTCGAGTCGATCAGTAGCCCCAGGTACTTCACCGCTGGCTTCGATTTGATTTGTATGTCTCCAATACTGATCATCCTTACTCTAGGGATTCTCTTTTTTGTCAAGATGACCACTTCGGTTTTCTCCAGTGCTAAACTCAGCCCGCAAGCAGTCATCCAATCCCTCACTCGGCGCATTAGCATACCTAGCCTAAGTTGCGCTTGTTCAACGGTGCGTCCAGCGACCAGAGCCGCAACATCATCCGCATAGCCGACCAAGCGCGACTCATCTGGCATCTCAAGTCTCAGTAGCCCGTCGTAAGACACGTTCCACAGGTCCGGACCAAGGATAGATCCCTGGGCAACACCCGATGTAATTTCCATCCTTCGTTGGCCCTGTGTCGTGTCGTAGAGCAGGTTTCGGTCCTTTAGGTAGTTCCTCAAAAGCCGCATTAGATATTCTGGAACTTGAAAAGAGTTTTCCAGCGTGTCCAGAATATCCACCCATCTAGCGGAGTTGAAGGCATTCCTGACGTCGAGTGTCACCAACAGGATGATCCGTCACTTGGTGCGACTATATGCCTCTGCCTTTTGGACCGCGTTCACCACCTCTGCAATCGCATCAATGGTAGAACGTCCTGCTCTAAAGCCGTACTGCCGAGGAGATAGGTCCCCAGCAGTATGAATCGCGTCGGTGAGTCTTCCCTTGATGAGTTTCTCTAGCACTTTCCCAGCCGTGTCTAGCATGCATAACGGGCGGTATGCAGACGGCGATTCGGGATTTCCCTTCCCCTTGCCAAGTCAAGCTTAATGCTTTGTAGGATGCTGTCTCCAACGCAGATGCCCACGTATTCGATGGAGGAGACTTCAATGCTAAAACAACCGAATGGGGCATGCCTCAAATTGATTCGCGGGGAAAATGCGTCTTACGGATGGCGGCCAGGAGAGGGCTCGTTGTGCTGAACACCGACAATACGCTGACCTGCCACCGTGTGGGTTGTGAGGAATCATACCCGACGTGACATTCGCCTCAGGGTCCCTGAAACGGAGGATGCACTATTGGAGAGTATTAGAGGACTACACAGCCAGGGGTCATAAGTACATTTTGCTTGAGATCCATGATGTTGTCTCCTAACGCTCGAGCTCTCGACTTTCCACGATTGGGTGGGACTTTGGGAGGATGGACGTTGATACGAGTATGTTCGTGAAGGTGCTCATACCAGGTGCATCATTGCTGGAAGATCCGCAGGGAACTGAAGGGCTAACAGCTCAAGGTGTGAACACAACTATGAGCATCACCACACCTGCTTGCAGCGCTTCTATGCCCCATTGGAGACCATCGCACAATAAGCCTCCAGTGTATTGGTAGTCGACAGAAATTGTTGAAAAGTGAAACGAGTGTTACAAGCCTCGAAGTGAAGCTCAATGGACAAGATAGTGCGGGCAAATATCCCCGCCCATCCCGTTTAAGTTAACGCTGCCCATGAGGAAACAGCAGTCGAATGTCCACTTTCCACGATGTTGGAACTGGAAGAGGCAATCATTAAAACCAGGGAAGGCTCCAGGTCTATACGGCGTCCCAGGTGAGATCTGAAGTTATCTTCCACCATTGTCTTAACTTGCTACTCAGTACATTCAACGCTTGCCAGCAGGAAAGGGGTTTCCCGGAAGTTGGAAGACAGCGAGGCTCGCACTGATCACGAAAGGGAATCCTGAGTCACTGTCTGCATACCGATCATTATTCATGCTATGTATGGCTGGGAAAATGCTAGAGGACCTATGTTCTCGACAGTAAGGCTTTACAGCAGGACACTCTACCATCGATGCAATTGCTGAGGTGGTGAAATAGGCGGAGGTATATATCTGTTCCAAGCGACGGGTGATTCTGTTGGTTACACTTGATGTTCGAAAAACCTTCAACTCCGCTAGATGAATGGATATTCTGGAAACGTTGAAAACTCCTTTTCAAGTTCCAGCCTATCTTATGCGACCTTTGAGAGACTGCCTCAAGGACCGAAGACTGCCTTATGATACGATGCAGGGCGAAAGGATGGAAGTTACATCGGGTGTTGCCAAGAGATCTATTCTTGGTCCAGATCTGTGAAACATATCGTATGATGGGCTACTGAGACTAGAGCTGCCGAAGGAGTCGCACATGATCGGCTATGTGGTTGGTGTTGTGGCGCTGTTTGCTGGAGGCACCGTCGACTAGGTGCTTTTCATACTGGGTATGCTAATGCCTCGAATGGTAGATTGGATAACTGCTTGCGGGTTCAGCCTAGCAATGAAAAAAACTGATGTGGTTATCATAACAAAAAAGAAGAACCCAGGAGTAAGGACGACCAGTATAGGCAAAGTGCTTATCGAATCCAAAGTAACAATTAAGTACCTGAGGTGGGTGACCGACTTAAATATGAGTTTCTCTGAGCAAACCAGAGCAACAGTTGATGAGGCTACTTCAAGCGTATCGGCTTTGAGTCAACTTATGGCCAATGTAAGGAGACCTAACCCAAGAAAATTCGTATGGAGCAGAAATATAAGGCAACGCTCTCAGCTAGGTGATTAACGAAAACCCTTGGAACCCTTGGATGGGATCTTCATATCCGACAGTCTCTGATTTGGCGATACTAGTCATGGCAGACGTGATACCCATCGCCCTCTTACTAGAGAGCGCCGCGCTAAGCGAAGGCATGAAGAAGAAAGTTGCCCGCGAAGAGAAACAACGCTCGCTGAATGATTGATAGCAATCCTGGGTCAACAGCACGAAAGGAAGATGAACTGCGCGCATCGTCCCTGATTTGAGACCGTGGCTCAACCGAGCGCACGGTAAGATTGACTTTTACCTGACCTAGCTCTTGAGCGGGCATGGGTGTTTTCAGCCTTATTTGCACAAGATTGGAAATCATGGTTCTCCTAATATAGTTTTTGCACAGAAGAGGAAGAAAATGCATGCCACACATTTTTGCATGCAAAAGATGGGACAACAGGACAATTCTTTCTGGATAGTCCTAAAAGATCAAAAGAGATCATTGAGCAGCATGTTTTGGTGCCCATAGCAACACATGCTTGCATAACTTTTTTTTGGCAGTTTTCAAATTATGGGTCTACAAAAACCTTTACCAAATTTGGTACGCTATTTTTTGCCACAGAAAGGAGTGCAAGTGAATATTTTAGTGTTTGTAGTCCGCGTGGCTTAGTGTTTAGAGCACTAAGCCCGTAAGCCGAAGGTCTCTAGTTCAAGTTTCGTTGGCGTCAACGAGATTTAGTTTGAGTGGTTCTTCGGACGGACTATAAGCCTGTTCAGTTATGATACATGCTGGTTTAAAATTAGAACGTATCGCAGCTGGGACTCACGGCCAAATCGTGATAATGATCATACCACCTTGTGGAGTGACGATACATTCGATTATGACAATGAGATACTCTGACTATCTCTAAGCGAAGGCGCGAAAGGGGCTGTAGGGCTACAAAGAAGAAAGAACTCCACGAACGGTATAAATACGTTCTAAATTTCAAGTTCAACAAGGAAAAAGGAACATCCAAATTGACGCGCACACTTTTACTTCTCCCTTTTCGATTAGTTTTTCATGCGTTGATTGATTTTATGTACGTTCACTAATATTGTTACCTTTTCGATGGTTTATTTAATGCCAGAAGGAACACGTAGAAAAATTGGCTCAAAAATTATTTCGAATACTTTTTCTTACTGGTTCAAATTTGGTTTAATGAAACGAGCTAATTGATTTGGGTAGCCGTATTACAATATTAGATTGTTTCATTTTCATTCGAATGAATTGACCCAAATGGACTTGATGCGTAAGCCACGAGCTTTCACGCTACTTCTCACTTCGTATGAGTGTTTGGGTTTTTGTAAGGAGATCAGAATCTTAGACTTGTCAAGAAGTTTAGAAATTTGGGCCATATAGGTTGAAAAAATATTTTTTTGTTTAAATATTTTCCAGGCTGCACCTTGCAGTTGGCTGTAACTAACACGGACACACACCCAGTCGACTCCTGCAGCTTGATTTCTCTTTGAATTTCGCCAAGGTGAAAATTCTTTCCAGCAGCTAGATGTACGATGACACAGCTTGCAACGAACTGCCGGATTAGGTTTCGAACCGAACTCCTTTTTGACATTGAAATTTGAACCTTTTTAAACTAGTTGGGCATGATGAAGATGCGTGGAGCTCACGTACATAAGAAGTGCCTTAATCAGTGGTCAACGTTGCATAGCTTTTTAAGACGCATCCGATACAAATGGGTTGTAATTTTCTTTCGCCTTCATTTGCCGGGATAATGTATCCGATTTGCATCGGGCGTAGATTTTGTAGCCACAGAGCCGATCAAAAGTATAAATCTTCGGATCGGTCTGACATAAATAAATACGGTGGCGTAGCGTGGCTTTAATAGGAGATTCTATATTTGGTCAGGAAAACTATCATTTCACACTTCACGCCGGCAAAACTTCACTCTCTAATTACAAAACTTCTTTGACACTCATTCACCCCGTTTACATTCCATTTCATCCTAGATTTTAGTACACCGGTAAGGTCCTCCTACACTGTAAAATTTACGTGGCAGATTTAAATTTTTGAAAACACAATTTAACGGAAGTAAGGCAAATGAAGAAAATTTTAAGTAGTAATAAAACTTAAATCTCATGAAAAATATGATTAAATGGGAATATTTAAATTTAATATAAAGAAAAGTTGATATAGAATTACCTTTAATATAAAGGGCAATTGATAAAGAAAACTTTTACATTTAATATGAAGAAAAATTGATATAGAATAACATTTAATAATAATAATAGGAAAGAAAACTATTTTACAAATGAGGATTATGAATGCAAATAATTAATTATTTTCTTTTAAATCTGCCACATAAAATCACAAGTAGGAGATAGGACGGTTTTGGAGCAGTTTGCTCGAGAAACTGCTCGATTAATACAACAGCAACGTATTAGCCGATAGCAACCGAGCCTTCGATTCACTTTCGCTGCCGCCGTCATATGCAGTAAACAGCGTGATGCAACTGAACCGAATATCGTTGCCGCCATTGGGTGCATCAAACGACATGGGTACGCCGTTGTTACACCCATACGTTGCCTGGACGCCACCGGATCCGATAGCGCAGCCAACAGAAATAACATACTGCGCCGTCGCACAGAACATCATGACACCATTAGATACCATACCAACTCTTCGTACAGCCGACGATTCAGCGTCAACACCGAATCACAACAGTGAACCCACACTGACAATTCGTGAAGTGAGCGACATGCTACCGAAATTCGACCCACTGTCAGAACTTTCACTGACATCCAAACAATTCTCGACGCGTATTAATTTGCTGCAAAATACAATCGGATGGGAGGATGACACGATTCTTCTTGCCGTGCCATCGAAATTGAGGCACACAGCTCGAGTATGGTTCGATAGCCATCCACAACCACACACGTCATGGAAATCTCTCGCAGCCGATCTCGAGAGCGATTTACCCAACAACATTGACGAAAGCATAATACATTCAAAACTAATTGCCACGTACACGAACCCAGGCGAAACACTTGAAACATACTTTTATCGTATGTGTGCAATCGCGCGACGTAAGAGTGAGAGAGCGACCATACGATATATTCGTACAAGCATCCGACTCCCTACTCTACAGAATTCCATCGCATGTGTAGACATAACGAGTACCACAGAGCTTCTCGCCGCGATACGAAGAAATATGTCCAACGCGCAGCCGCAGCCACAGGACCGATGCGAAGATGACACAACAAAACGACGAGTCGAACAATAAGCGACACGATCGAAGGAATGTCACCAATACAACCACGCCGGCTATGAATAACGAAAATCGAAAACGAAACGAGATCGTGTGTTACAATTGCTGGGGTAGCGGACACGTCTCAATCAACTTTCAACAACCGCAACGTAGAGAACTATGCGCGACGTGCTCTCGCACTACATATTCAACCGCCCAATGCCCCGACAAACAGAAACCTGCGAATGTCCGCCACATAACAGATGTCACAGCATCCATCTGCCACAAACAAATTTTGCTAGACGGGAAACTCCGGAACGCATTCTTCGTACCAGGGAGTGATTGCTCGCTCATACGAATAAACATCGCTCAAAATGGATGCCATATTGTCGAGAGTGACACCGTAACCTTGAAGGGCTTCGCAGGAAAAGCAATGCAAAGAAATAAACACGTCTTCGTCGAAGTGATTATGGACGATTGCACGCAGACAGTGAAACTCATTGCCGTGCACGACGAACTCATTGCATGTCCTATGCTACTCGGCAGATATGTACTGTGCACTGAAGATAGTCAACTCGTAATGAGCTCGAACGCATGCCGATTAGTGAAGTTTGACACCAACAATTCCCGCATCGGAAGTTTATTGACCGGTGACGAGCGAAGGGAATTATACCGCATTTTCGATAAACTCCCCGATTGTTTTGCAAATCAAATATTCGAGCTAGGACGATGCCGAAGCACCAAAATGAAGATAAGAGGTTAAACCAGAGGTGAAGGTTAACCTCAAACCGTACAAGATTCCGTTGGCAAAACGGAAAATCGGTAGCGATATAACAAGCGAACTACTCAAAAACGGAATTATCCGATCGAGCAATTCCAAGTTTTCGTCACCAATCGTATTGGTGAAAAAGTCCAACGGGGAAGATCAATTTTGCTTCGACTACCGAGCATTGAATGCAATCGACGAGCAATGGGCACTCATTTTAGGAAATCACTTCTTTACAACGTTAGTCAAATCTCCTGAAAACGAAGAAAAATTCGACTTTCTCCAGGGGCACCGAGCAAAAAAACACTTTCCGTCATGTAAAGCGCTTATTATGCGAAGAACCGGTACTCACGTTATACGATCCCAACCGAGACCACGAGCTGCACACTGACGCAAGCTCCAAGGGACTCGCCGCAATCCTCATGTAGGAAACCTAGACCGGAACCTGGAAGCCGACTTACTTCTTCAGCCGAATCTGCAACGACGCCGAACAGAAGTACCACAGTTATGAGCTAGATACACTGGCCATCGTCGAAGCTCTCGATCGTTTTCGCCTGTACTTTTTGGGGAAACGATTCCGCATAGTTACCGACTGTTCGCCAGTAAGCACCTTAAAGTGGCTGAAGCCGCTGAACCCGCGAATAGCCAGATGGCTATTGCGACTACAAGAGTACGATTACGAGATTGTGCATCGTCCGGGCAACGCTACGCCACACGTAGATGCACTTAGCCGAGCAACCGTCCAGAGCACGACATATGCCACTGATGTCACCGAAACCACCATGTGAACCGAAGTCGAGCATACTAGCCACGATAACTGCAATGACAGGCACCAGGCAACCGACGCCGAGCAATCAGAACCACCCGAAGCCGAAAAACTGAACACAAAATGCCGATGCAGATCAGCATGTAACTGAAAATGTCGCCGTTTCGGACACCATGCTAATCGATGTGACAACCGATGACTGGGTTTTTTTTTTTTTTTTTTTTTTGTGGTAGGGAGGTGAAGGCATTTATGCCCGCCGAGTCTGGCAGTGTGGGACTCCCATGGAGGATACCTTTGGACTACCCACTAAACACCTCCCCTGTCAATCTGAGAACCTAGCCTGGAACCGTTTGACACATTACTTTGGGCCAGGTCTCGTTTTGTTACGCCGTGGGGCGCCTTCAAGCTGGGGAGTCCCTTTCCTAGCGGGAGGGGAGAGGGGAAGAGGAATTGCCAGAAGAGCGATCCCCCAGCCCCAGTGCCTCCGGCTGCTGTGAGTCCCTTTTATATTTTAGGACTGCCCGAGCATAATGTGCCACCTGGTTCCATTTGTCAACCGATTCGAGCATCACCGCAACTATATTATCCGGGGTGAGCTCTCCCGTCTCCCTGTAGAGTTCCCTTCGCAGCCTGGCCCATTTGGTACACGCAAAAAATGTGTGACAGGCATTGTCCTCCTCTCCTGGGCAAAACCGACAATCGGGAGACCGTGACTTGCCGATCTTGTGCTGGTAAGACTGAAAACACCCGTGCCCGCTCAAAAGCTGGGTCAGATAGAAGTCAGTCTCACCATGCCTTCAATTTAGCCACGGTCTCACATCCGGGATGAGGCGCGCAGTCCACCTTCCCTTCGTGCAATTCCTCCAAGAATGCTGCCAATCGTTGAGCGAGCGTTGTCTCTCCTCGCGGACAACCATCTCCCTCGCATCCTCGTTTCGGCGCAGGTAAATAGCGCGGCGCTCGCTAGCAAGGAGGGCGACAGGTATCACGCCTGCAATCACTCTCACCGCCGAGTCGGAGACAGTTGGATACGAAGAGGCAATTCTCAGTGCTCCCCTTGTCTGTACCTGTGCCAATCGTTTTTGGTATCCCTCCTTGCTGAGAGCGTCGCCCCATACCTCTGCTCCGTACATTAGCACTGACCCTACAGCACTCATCAAGAGGCGTCTTCTTGATGGGCTGGGTCCCCCTACGTTGGCCATAAGTCGACTCAGGGCCGATATTCCCGAAGCAGCCTTCTCAGCCGTTGCCCTGATTTGCTCAGAGAAACTCATCTTCGAGTCGATCAGTAGCCCCAGGTACTTCACCGCTGGCTTCGATTCGATCTGTATATCTCCAATACTGATCATCCTTACTCTAGGGATTCTCTTTTTTGTCAAGATGACCACTTCGGTTTTCTCCAGTGCTAAACTGAGCCCGCGAGCAGTCATCCAGTCCCTCACTCGGCGCATCAGCATACCTAGCCTAAGTTGCGCTTGTTCAACGGTGCGTCCGGCGACCAGAGCCGCAACATCATCCGCATAGCCGACCAAGCGCGACTCATCTGGCATCTCAAGTCTCAGTAGCCCGTCGTAAGACACGTTCCACAGGTCCGGACCAAGGATAGATCCCTGGGCAACACCCGATGTAATTTCCATCCTTCGTTGGCCCTGTGTCGTGTCGTAGAGCAGGCTTCGGTCCTTTAGGTAGTTCCTCAAAAGCCGCATTAGATATTCTGGAACTTGAAAAGAGTTTTCCAGCGTGTCCAGAATATCCACCCATCTAGCGGAGTTGAAGGCATTCCTGACGTCGAGTGTCACCAACAGGACGATCCGCCGCTTGGTGCGACTATATGCCTCTGCCTTTTGGACCGCGTTCACCACCTCTGCAATCGCATCAATGGTAGAACGTCCTGCTCTAAAGCCGTACTGCCGAGGAGATAGGTCCCCAGCAGCACGAATCGCGTCAGTGAGTCTTCCCTTGATGAGTTTCTCTAGCACTTTCCCAGTCGTGTCTAGCATGCATAACGGGCGGTATGCAGACGGCGATTCGGGATTTCCCTTCCCCTTGCTGACCAGCACGAGCCTCGCCACCTTCCATCAACCGATGACTGGGTTGCCGAAATGCAAACCGCCGATCCCGATTTAAAGCAAATCGTAGACGTACTGCAAAACATCCGAGAATCACCGCAGCGAAAACAGCTGACTACCGTGTACCCCTATCGCATCGAAGGAGACAACAGGAAGTTCGTCGTACCGCGCACTATCCGTTGGCAAATCGTGAAGCTCTACCACGATGATATGGGCCACCTTGAAGTGGAAAAGATCCTGCAACGCATACAACAGGACATCTGGTTCGCGAGGATGTGAAACTACGTAAAATCCTATATCAGTTCGTGTTTGCAGTGTTGCTTTACGAGTAACAAAACTGCTGAAGGACAAGTCCATGTGAACGACGTCATGCATCATCGCATTCTCCGACCCTTTCAGCAAATATTTCGTACTGAAGGCCGTTCGATCGACCAAGTCAACATCGGTAATCGAAATACTGAACGAATTGACATCATTCGTGGGACTATCCACTCGGATCATCACCGATCGTGGGACTGCCTATACATCAAAGGAGTTCGAATCGTATTGCCGTAACAACCACATCGAACACGTGAAGGTTGCCGTCCGTTCGTCGCGCGCGAACGGTCAGGTCGAGCGAGACAACCGCAATATACTAAACTACCTCCATATTGCATATATGGAGGTAGTTTAGTATATTGCGGTTCCGAACATCAACGACCGATCAACATAAGCGGGACCAAACGTTGAGGGACATGCAATGGAGCATGAACTCGATGAAAAGTTCGAACACCAAGTTCGCTCCGAACGAAATCGTCTCCGACTTTCCTTTGAGGGACGTGATCCACAATCAACTGTTGCTGGTTCTCAACGACGACCCATTGATTCAGCGTGAGGAATCAATCAGTTCGATGCTGATCGCACGCAATATCATGACCGAGCGAAACTAATGGAAAATCCGATTTGATAAGCGATTTAGTAATAATAGAAAACGCTCTAGCATTCACCGGGGAATCGCGAAAATTGGAGCCGAGGTACCGTGGACCCCACCGGGCCAAGAAGGCCTTATGATTTGACCGGTATGTGGTGGAAGCATTTCCGAAGAGTGATCATTCGTCGAGGTTTTCATCGGTTTATTCAAGCGACAAGTTAAAGCCATGGTGCAACACACGCCCTGAACTGGGTGACACGGAAGATGACGACACAGAGCTTGGGTCGAGCTCAAGTCAGGATTAACCGAGCTGTCACCGACCAGATGCGACACTCCTGTGCCAGTCGCACCAATACCAACCATTGTGAACTGGGAGGGAGACGTTTGGTTGGGAGTGGGGAGTGGGTCGTGGTCCGTCGTCATGTTAAGATAAAGGTAAAGAAATTGTTTACTTGATATCAACTCGTTTGTTATTTATTATTCCGCTCTGACCATCCTGACAATATAGTCGTAGGATGGGTTAAGCAGGTAGTGCTAAATTAGGTCAAGTACAAAATTAAGTCAGTTACTATATTAGTTCAGGTAGAGGGATATTAGGTTTTTATTTTTGTGGTTGTTGAATGTCCGTTTGTTCTGTTTCATCTCATTTCCGTTTTCGTCTAAGAATGTGATCTAGTACTGAGCAAATTCCGTCGGAATTTGTAACAGACTGTTCGTTGATAATGTTGCCGTCTGTTTTTCTATGTTTATATATTTCAAGCCATTCTAGGATGTCAAGTCTCGGTCCTTTGCTCTGTTTGTTTAGCAATGTCATAGAGTTTTGTATATTATTGGAGTCTGCCTTGTTGTGTAAAAAAGATCGTAAGTGCTCTTTGTATCTTGTCGTTAGTTTCCATGTTGTCCTTCCTATATATACCATATCACATTCCTTGCATGCCAGTTTGTATATGCTCCTGTTTTCGTAGATTGATGTGTCATTCAGTTTTGGTTTCAGTTTGTTTCCAATGTTGTTGTTAGTTTTGAATGCAGTTTGAAGTTTGTATTTCCTAAGGAAGCTTGATTGCATGTCTCTTTGCCAAGTGTATGGTATGATCAGATGTGGTTGGTTTTCTGTATATTTTTTAGTCTAATCGTGTTTGTTCGCGTTTTTAGTTATGAACAAATGGCAAAAGTTTTTATATTGTTTGGTACGACTAGCAAGTGTACGCCGATTTTTTTGAGTATGAGTATTTCAAATAGTCTAAAATGGCACAATAAACGTAGGCAAAGGAACCATTGAGATCAGCAAATGCATTAAGGCCCTAAATATGTTCTTCGTCTTAGAATGGGTAATCCTGAGATAAGTGAAATGAACTTCACAACTTTTTTTATAAAGATTTATTGGGGTCGTACCCGAGCTCCAATCAGGAACACGTCGGCTTAGGTATTTGTATGCCTAGTTGGTCACTAAGACGACGGAGTCTAATTCAAATTCTTTCAGTTTCAGTTATTGAATAAGCATATATCAACCACCATTGAAAATATCTTTCTATTCAGCCTTTTAAGGCTCAATATGCATCTTCCTAAAATTGACTATAGTAACTTACTTTTTTTTCAATATATGTTAGAAGCAAATAAGGAATAATATAGATAACTGCTTACGTGAATTTCATTTCAGTATGTGTACTAAGTGTATGTGAGCCTTCAAAGTTAAAGCAAATCTTATTCTGCATGATTGTGCCGCTAAACGCAACTAGATGAATTAATTTTAACTACCTGATATAGTGTTTCATGTTTTACAATGAAATCAACTTTCCCAGCTTTAATTAAATTGTAGGAAACTTACTTTATTTGAAAGGAATTATTGGTCCCCCGATGATCCAAATCATGACATAAACAACCAATGATTAAAGCAAGGCACTCAATTTCACCAAAAATTTTCCACCACTGCGTAGCCTGAAATGCATGCATTACAATGAAATGAGGAATATTTCGTGAAAATCTTATAAAATAATAAATAAAGAAAACATGATCACTTACACTTACCGTCAATATGGCAAACATCATTTGAGCAACGTTGAAAGCATGCCGCCAATTATGATACGTAACATTTCGATAATTTTTCTTAACACTTAAAAGCCAACGACACAATACTTCGTATTCGATATGAAATCTCTCGACGAAATCGAGATCTAGGAACATTCTTAAACATGCCTGAAAATAGAAAATCATCCCAAAGCAATTAGTCAAACATTATTCATATGAATTTTCTTCGAGTGGAAATATGCAAATGATAGCTGAGCATTACATACTTTAAGTGTATCATCATCATCCATATAAATGTCATCAAATTTGAAGTCATGAAGATTAAATTGTGCCGCCGAAGGTATTTTTAATTTCTGTGGAAAATTCAAAGAGAAGATTGGTTAGCGTACCAATGAAATTTCCAAGAATATTCTAAAAGAAAGAAAATGAACGTAGGAAAAATTGCAATTAAACTGAAATTTTCATCTTGTCGTTGCTCTCTTCAAAGGAATCCTATTTATATTTAAGGGATTATGTGGGAGTTGCGTAAAACACTTTATGTATGATTATGGTTGGTTAAGATAAGATTAAAATAAATTCGAAGAAAATGAAAATTTCAATTGGATGAACCAAATATGTTGAAAATTCCATTAGAAGCAGGTTCTCAAATTGTCTCACCCTTAACCGTTGAGCATCATCAATTGAGGCAGACGCATGATAGCTTAGAACTTCTAATGTAACACTTTGTTTCGCCATCGCCACAATAGCTTTCTCATACATGTGGGTATTATGAATGCCCATTCCACAGAATATCGCAAATGCTTCCACGAAATTCTCATCGTTTTTGGTAAAAATCTGAAAATCAAATTAGAATTAAAGTCACCTTAATCGGATAAAAGATGTCTTTGAGTCCCACACGTGAATGGAAGAAACGCAATTTGAGACAGTTTGTTCTTAATTGAATGTAGGATGCCTTGAGGGAATTACTTACCATATCATTAAATTTATTAATAAGTTGAATTACTCCTATAATTTGACCTAATGAATTTTTAATAGCCATACAGAGGATTGATTTGTGTTTGAAAGTTAGTCCTTCATCCACACTCGGGTCAAATCGGCTATCCTCATAGGCATTTGGTATATTGACAGTCTGCAAAAAAATTGATGGTTAGAAGTGGTGCTTCAATATATTACGAACTCATTGCTCATACCTCTCCTGTAGTCGCTACGTATCCTGTAATTCCAACATTAATAGGAAACCTGGATTCAAACGGGCTGAAAATGAAATGTTGGTTACAGTCCCGTCATTGATATTCAGCTGAACACTTACCTCGTTCGTGAACTTGAATCATCTTCACTTAAATCGTTCGCTTCAAAATCAAACACTCGCGAAAAACTACCCTTGGACGCTTCGTGCACCAACAATATTTGAACTCTTTGGCATTGTATTAAACTTTGCATATGTGTCAGTATCCTGAATACCATATGCTCAATTGTGCTCTGCTCCTCGAATATCATACGAGCTAAGTCGAGCAAGACTTGATTACGTTTTACTTCTAACTGGGATTTCTCATAAAGTTGAGCGTTGCGTAGACCGATACCGCAAAATTGAAGATATGATGCAAAAACCTGGAAAGAGTAGAGAAAGGACATTACATTTTCAATTTTAAAATGTGATTGTATTTTATCAGCTAAATCTAGTGGGTCCAAAGATTAATCTCTTGACTAGAGTTAAGTGTACTCGTAATTCGAGTTTCCAATTTTCAAACCATATTTGCATTTGAGGCATCGGCTTCAGGAATCTACAATGGAAAATTCAATTCCTTTTTGATATGAGTATATTTTATATAGAACTGAACGACGCGCCGTTTTATTGCAAGCATATGCATATTTTCCATTTAAGTTAATTTTAAGGCTAGAAACTAGGAGGCAAACAAAGTTCAGGTCAATAAAAGCTTGTCTATATTGTTCTTGGAATTTCTTGTTTATATACATAAGTACATATGTTGTAGCAATTGCTCTGCAGGGTGTCAAGAAATCTACATTTTCATAAAAATAAGGAGAGATTGCTTTAAATAAATTACGGTATAAAAGGGATTTTTGAAATAAATATGGCGAACAGAATAGCCTAGAACAAAGGTAGAATAAACGAAAAGTACAGTCAAGAGTGTAAAAAGCGTTCACGTTTGATGCTAGGCGCTCATATAACTAGCCCAACCGTACAGTTAACAACGGAATATATATATATATATATATATATATATATATATATATATATATATATATATATATATATATATATATATCCCGTTTCGGAAATGGCTCCAACGGCTTTGATTAACGAAGTTTCAATTTCTGAGGAAGAAATTGCTCATGCGTTGGCAATTTGGATGCCAATAAGGGATCTGGTCCCGATCTTATTCCGCCTAGTTTTCTAATCCAGTGCAAAGAACAATTGACCAGGCCCTTCTCCATTATTTTCAACAAATCATTGTCTAATACCAATCCATAATAAGAAAGATAAACAGTGTATTCAAAATTGTAGAGGTATTGCCATATTATCATCCATTCCAAAGCTTTTTGAACAAATACTTTGCAACAAGATCTCTCCTATTATAGAACCGCGGCTTAATGAAGAGCAGCATGTGTTCAGAAAAAATAAGATCTATTTCCCATCTCCTCATCATGACATCAAGTATTCTGTGTGAGATAGAAAAGGATCTCCAGATTGATGCAATATATATCGATTTTAGTAAAGCATTTGATCGTGTAAACCATGATGTTTTGATTAGCGATCTCCACAATTTTGGAAATACTGGGCGTTTACTCAGTTGGATCCATTCTTACCTTAAAGACCGCACTAAAGTTGCCAAATTTCAAGGACGATTATCGAAACGAAATTGGGTCCTCTCTGGGGTTTCTCAAGGAAGTCATCTTTGGCTTCTTTTGTTTAATATCTTAATATCTGATCTCTCAGCAGTTTAACATGATGTACCTCATCTTTTTTAACATCTCTATCCGATATGATGTTTCTCATATCATCTCTATCCGATATGATGTTTCTCCAGTCCAAGCTTAACACTCTCTCTGAATGGTGTTACAACAACCATCTCTCTCTAAACTTGGAAAAATACCAGGTGATAAGTTTTTCAAGAAAACGGGGCCTTCTTCTGTTTGACTTTCATATCAACAACACAACACTTAGTAGAGTCGATAGCATTGTGGACCTTGGTGTCGTTCTGGACCAAAAGCTTCGTTTTAAACTTCAGTATGATGGAGTTATATCCAGGGCTAATAAGATGCTAGGCTTCATCAAACGGAGAGCTAAAAAATTCAAGAATATTTGGGTTACTAAATAACTATATGTCTCATTAGTACGCCCTATTCTTGAATATGCCAGCCTGATTTGGGGCCCTGTTTTTGATATTCACGCTGACAGGTTAGAATCGGTCTTGAAAAAATTTCTTCGTTTTGCTCTCAGATCCCATTACAACCCTAGAAACTTCCACAGCCTACCATCATATAACTATCGGCTCCATGTGCTAAATATGGCATCACTAGATTCTAGGAGAATGTTGATGTCTGCATGTCTAGCATTTACTCTGAATGAACCCCTAAGAATCACAAGGCTTTCACCAATGCTTACCGTATGCAGACAATGAGCCAATAAACAGATGTTGTAAGACATTCAACAAGTTTAGTAAATATTACTTCCCGTCCATTTCCAAAACCTCAAATAAAAATAATATCCTGAAATCCTTTCATTCCTCAATATAATTGTACATAAAAATTACTGTACCAAGAAAATGTATTGATTACAAGGTTTTTTTTATGTAATTTTATGCTATAAGGATATGTCTTGTTTGGCAAAATAATATATATATATATATATATATATATATATATATATATATATATATATATATATATATATATATATATATATATATATATATATATATATATATATATATTGCAGTTTCCAAACGAAACTGAATATGATTTTAAATAAAATACCGAATTGCCTTTTATGCTTTTATTTTCGTGTTATCAATGGTGCCAACAAGTAAAAAAAAAGAAAACATAGATGAAGATAATAATGAATGGCACTTAAAGTAAATGTGGAGCGGCAATTTCCTTATGCACATACTGCCCCCCAGTACTGACTCCATCGTCAGTACGAAGATCAAGGCGATGAAATTTGTTCACTGTCCGTCGATAGATTCCGGTTGCGGTTTTGATGTCAGCGACTCTCACCATATTGTCCTGACCTGGATAGGTCCGTGCGATGATCCCAATTGGCCATTGTCTCCTCGGCAGTGGTTGTTCGTTCAGCACTACTAATTCGCCAGGTTGAAGATTAATGCTAGTCTTCTTCCATTTTGAGCATTGAACCAACGTAGGGACGTTTTCGCGGAGCCATCTGAGCCAGAACAAATTCGCCAAGTATTGTACGGTACGCCACTGTCGCTTCTGCAGCGTGTCACGTTCAGTGAAATTCCCAGGTATAGCAATATTTGCTGATCCGACTTGAAGAATATCGTTAGGTGTTATTCTATATAAATCCTCAGGATGATCTGATACATATGTCAAAGGTCTACTGTAGATAATATATTCCGCTTATGCAAAAACCGTCAATAGAACTTCATCCGTTTGATGTCGATCTTTCATAATAGTGTAAATAACTCGCTTGACACAGCCTACGAGCCGCTCCCATGCTCTTCCCATGTGTGACGAAAGAGGAGAAATAAACTTCCAATTTATTCCGTTTTTAGCACACTCATTTTCCACTTTCTGCTCATTGATTTCTTCGAAAGTCATTAGCAACCCCCGACTCGCTGCTCGAAGGTTGGATACATTGCCTGGCCAAAGAGTTTTGTCGTTGCCTCGTCTGGCTACAAACCGTTTTTTTGCCATGATGCAGGAATCCGTGCTCAATGAATGTGTTATTTCAAAGTAAATTGCTCGAATTGTCATACAGCAAAATAAGACTCCATATCGTTTCTCCAATTTTCGGCCGTGTTTAACGTAAAAGAGGCCAAAAAAGTCGACTCCTGTTGTTGTAAACGGTTTCTCGTACACGCAGAATCGCTCACTAGGCAATAATCCCATTTTAGGTTGGACAGCTTTGGACGATCGTTTCTTACATTTCAAACAGTCGCTTATGACATTCTTCACAATGCTGCCTAGCTTCGGATGTAATATTTGTGCTTCAATTTGTTTATGACAGTGTGCATTTCTTGATGTCCAAATTTTCGATGTAATGTTCCATCCATTAGGCTCTTTCCCATTTAGGACAACCGGCTCAGTTTCCACTCGTAGCATACCATTTTGGTCCAAATTTAAACTGATTTTGCTGAGTCTCCCAGACTTGTTTGGCTGATTTGCTTGGACATTATGAATATCGATCGGGAAACATCTCGCTTGAATTGCTTTCCACCATTGAATCTCGCTCCAATATAGTTCTTCCGTCGTTAATGTGCCCTGATTTCTCTCGTTTTTACGTTTCCTTGTATTGACAATAAATCGTCCAATCCAAGTTGTGATTCGAAGTATTGTGCTGAATTTATGCATACCTTTTATATTTGGTAAGACGTTTTCTGGTGCATGCTCGGGGCTCTAAATCAGCTAAGCAAAGTACTTCATCTTCCAGGTCTTCATTTATTTCGTTCGCAAAGTTCGGCCATACATCAGGTTCATTGTAGAGGAAGTCTGGACAATTTAACCATACGCTGTTCAGATCAAAATTAGTCAACGGCTTGGGCCTCGTACATATGTTTTATTCGCAGCACTACAGCCCCCTCGGGCCTTCGCTTCGTGTGAATATCGCCTCCAACTGTCTCGGTCTAATGACCGCATCCTCCAATTTCAAAATCCGAGCAGCGATGAACTCTCTTCGTCGACCGAGTCAGACCAGCGTTTCCTCGGTTTGCCAACTGGTCTCCAAACTTCAGTGCTCTCAACGAATACCTTTTTGGGTATCCGTAGTTCGTCCATACAATTCATTTGCCCAGCCCATTGCAGCTTACGCAGCCTTACAATCCTTGAGACCTCCGGTTCGTCGAAAATTTCGTACAACTCATGGTTGTATTTTATTCGCCATTGGTCCCCGTCTAGCTTCGCTCCGATTATTCGCCTCAGGACCCGTTGTACAAAGTTGTTCAATATATTTGCGGATGCTTGGGGTAGGGCCCATGTTTCACATCCATAGCATAACATAGATTTTATCACAGATTTGTATACTTGGAGCTTTGTTTTCCTGTGTATGCAGCTGATCTTCAAGATTGTCAAAACTGAATAAAATATTTTATTTGCGAACTGTATTCTTCGGCGTATTTCGTCTCTTTCATTACCCTAGATACACAAATTCGCTCACATTGTCGATACAGTATTCGCCAAGTGTGATATTTTGTGTACTTGAGGTATTCTTCCTCGACTGCGTCATGAGCTTTGTTTGATTTACATTGATTTGTAGCCCTACTAGTTTTGCTTCGCTGTCGAGTTTCAGGAAGAGTTCTTTGGCAGTTTTTAATGACTGTGACATTATGTTGGTGTCGTCCGCATAGGCCACTACTTGGCTTGCTCTTGTATAGTAATGGACCTAGTGTATCGATAGGTAGCTTCCTTATGACGTACTCCAGAGTCAAATTGAATAGAAATAAGGCTAGCCCATCTCCCTGTTTTAGTCCGATATTTGTGTCAAATGCATCGGAGAGTCGGTCATTAATGGGGACTTAGGAGGTCGTTGCCGTCATTGTCATTTTGGTAAGCCGAACTAATTTGGCTGGGATACCAAAGCAAAGCATTATTTGGTACAGTACGTTACGATCAATACTGTCGTATGCTTGCTTAAATTCAACGGAAATTTGATGTATGTCTATGTACAACTCCCAGCATTTTTCAAGTACCTGCTTGATAGTCAACAATAGGTCTGTTGTCGATCTAGCTGCTCCAAAACCACCTTGATACTCCCCAAGAATGCTGTTGGCGTATGATCCGATTTTATTTTCTAAGATCTTTGAAAATATTTTGTACGCCATATAAAGTAGTGATATGCCTCTATAATTTACGCACTGCAGCTTGTCACTTATTTTGTGGATAGGAAATATAATTGATTGGCTTCACTCGTTCGGCATATGTTCTTGTTGCCAAATGTGCTGGATGACTTTGTGAATAGCTTTATGAACACTGCCGCCACCATACTTGATGAGCTCCACTGGAATCTCATCGATGCCCGGGGCTTTATTATTCTTTTATGCTTTGGTGATGGGACAAACTTCATCCAGAGTTGGTGGGGCCAATAGAAGCTCTCTGCAGACCTTTATAGCCTCCGAAGTTTTAGAGCTGTGCGGAGGATTAAGGAGGTTCATGAAATATGATGCCCATCTTTCCTTAATCTTGGTTTCATCAGCGATGATATTGCCGATGTCATCACTACAGAGCGTTGTTTTTGGATGATAGCCACGTTTCAGGCTTTTCACTACTTTGTATGCTTATCTTGTGTTGTTTCTCGCTAAACTTACATTGTATACTTCTCGATTGGTCGGAACATCTTTTAATAAACACTACAAATTCAGCGAAGATGGAGACAGTTACGGAATAGTTATTTGGAAATTGCTCTTCTGGATGTGAAATAGTATCAAAATCATGGTTTTCTGATTTCAATTACCAGATGATGGCTCGATATTGGGTTGACACTCTTCTCATTGCTAACTTTCCATTTTAAATGTGCTTTTTATTTTAATTAAAATATGCCTAACAAGCTCATTTAAATTTTAGAGGTAATTCTCATTGATTGTCAGTGATATCTTTATAAACTCTTCAAAAGTTGAAAGTATTGATCGCTCGACTTTGCAGGAAACAAATGAACATTACAACCATATCCTAAATTTAAGCCTTATTCATAAAATATACACAAGCAAAGCAAATTAAATGCAAAGCGAAATAGACTGGAAACAAAAACTGTCAGCAGATACTTATCATGCCTTACAAGTTGAGACACATCATTTAACTTTTAAGGAGGATAAGAATGGAACAGTGAATTGAACATACCATTTCGTTTTCATTTCCTACATTTTTAAAGCTCTACGCATTATTCAAGAGAAATCTTTGTTTTTCTCAAACACAATTCTTTCCTATTAGCCTTCCACAAGAGGAGCCGGAAAAACCCAAGACAATGATAAATGTTCACATCTAATTTTCATTCACTTCGAATGAACACCATTACTTTTCGAATGTTTGGCCTTCAGATTAGCATTGCGGGATTGGTAGCACTACTCCTAGCCCTTTTGTTCCCATTCGGGGTAAACTGGTTGGGACATCTGAGTTAATTTTGTATCTTCGAATAAAAGTTAGCTGCCGTTGTTGTTGTTGCAGTTATCGCCTTTGAATAATCCCCAATCAAACAGAGCGTGACGCCGATGAAGGCAACACAACCTGACACGACTACTTTAATCAATTGGAAATCCATTTCCGGGAAAATATTTCCGTCGAGCGAGAATTGACGTCAATATTTAGATGAAAAAGAGAAAGAGGGAGAAAAAAAATTTCCGGTGGAATGGATTAAAGCAGACATTTATATCCTTTACGGATTGTTTCAAAAGCCCTGTAAGAATGAGGATTTGAAAGAAATTCAAAGAAAACTCAAAGCTCGACTACCGACCCCATAAAGTGGAGGAAACTTGGTCTGAACTTTTAATTGGTCCTGAACAAGTTTTCTGTGAATTTTAGATGTTAAACGTTACAAGCGAGGGTAAGTGGTGAGTGGTTTGGTTATTAGCTAATTTGTGTAATTTGTTTAATTTGTGGGGTGAGATTACTTTAATTGAATTAAGGGTTTGGGTTTATTTTGTATGAAATATTACCTATGTACATAATGAATAACGGGAGCATTAATAAGATTATCTCCTGCGAGCACTTAACATTCCGCTTGGTTAAACCTCAGCAAAATTATACTGCCAGTCCACCCCCAATTTGATTAATGTGCAAAGGGTGATTAAAGTTTCATCAAGATTTCAAGCCATACTTGCTGTACCATATTCTCTATTCGCTCCAAGCCTAAATTTCCTGCAACTACAAGCAAAGAGCGACAAATAGAACTGGCTCAGTCAAATATGTTGACATAGGACAGGCATATCAAGTAGTATTCCAAGAAGTAATCTCACTAGCTCGCAGTTTTGAGCAAACATTAAGAACAACCCAAACATCAATAACTATGGCAACAAAAATGTGTGGAAAAACAGCTTCGAGTCAACGTTAAAAGAAGTAAAAGCACTAAGAAAAAGGACTCGTGGTATTGTACTGAACGTAGATGTACGATATTTGTGTAGAAACTCGTAGAAATATTGTTGAACAAACCTTTTCGTCGTTCTCCGTGAATGATTCTCCGTTGAGTTTGTTGATAACTTGCGCCACCCCAACAACATCACCCGACGAATCCTTAATCGGCATGCATAGCAGAGCCTTAGTTCGATACCCTGTCAGACTATCGATTTCTCGATTAAATCGCTCATCCTGTAAGGAGAAACAAAAGAAGAAAATTGTGTAAGTTGAAAGGAATGAGCAAACAAATTGATTAAAGTATATATGATGTATCTACGCTAATAAATAAACATAAACAGCTATTTTATACACAGGACAACAATGACATGATTAAATTCAAGTTATATGTTCATTAAATTTCGATTACTTAATGTGATTAATGAAAGCCGAGAGCGGGTGGCAAACAAATTATACAATTCGTGTTTGCCCGGAGGCAAATGGTCAATTTATGATTTTCGACATTACTGAAATTTAATTTGAAAAGCTCATGGTTGAAATACACGCGATGGAAATCATTTATGCGAGTAATTAAGGATTGCAAGGCATAAAGTCATTCCTAGCTTTTATGCTATAAATCAATATTTTATTAATTTGATTTGTCATATAGTTTTATGATTTATAAGGATAATAAAATTAATTAATCATTTACATATATGGATTGGAAAAAAGTCAAACTGATTTTTATCCAAACCTTAATTGAGTGTCATGTTTTATGAATAATAATAAACTTAATTGTATGTGGGAGGTGTGGTACTCTTTCATCGTTGGATTTAAATTTGGTGTTCGCTTCCTTGTAACAAAAGAATCACGCAGAACCACTGGAAAGAAAAATTGCACAAACCCCCTGTAATAAAACACACCGGAATGTAACCAAGTTGATAAGCTCTATATGTTTCTTTCGTCCTTAATCTCGCAATTTACTCCTGTGTTTCCAGCAAGAAGATCTCAAAAATGCTCCTTGGTTTAATTCAGATGTTGCTATTGCAATTAAAGCTAAAGCTAAAGCTATCCAGTGGCCTTCCAATTGACCTCGCTAAATTCAAAGAGCGCCGTGCCGCAGCCAAGAAAATTGCCACCTTTGCACTTCATGCATATGTTAACCACATTGAAAAAAAACTTTAAGGGTCTCTCATCATGCCCCTGATAATTTTAGTCTAGATGGCGTGACATCGTCTGCTCGTCAAGAATCTTGTGAACTCTTCGCTTCTTATTTTTCTTCCTTTTCGGCAGGGCTAAGAATTCCCCTTGCTTCAACCAATCTTCTTGCTCTTTTTCCTCTACTACTTTACGTACAAACCACTTGCAGGTTGAGCTAATCTTAAATAATCTTGACAACAGTACCAGGGTGGGCCCTGATGGCCTTCCAAATTTTCTAGCTATCTTTCTCAATTTGTGTTCCCCTTTCAATTCTTTTTAATTTGAATTTATCCTGTGGTGTTCCCCCTCCCAATGGAAAATTGCCCACATTTTTCCTATCATCAAATCTGGTGATCGTAATATCGTCTCAAACTATCGTCCTATTTCCCTTCTTCTTTGTTTTGGCAAAACTCTTGAAAATATAGTTTTTGATGTGCTGTATCCACTTGTCCTCCCATCTTTAGCAGATGAACAGCATGGTTTTGTCAGAGGTAGATCTACCCTTACAAATTTACTTTTTTTTACCCATCATATTGCAGCTGCCCTCGATCAGCAACAACAAGTGCGCGTTATTTTTACGGATTTCTCTAAAGCCTTTGATTCAGTGGATCGCTATCTCCTATTTGAGAAACTTTTAGGGTTCGATGTCCCTATTTGCCTCTATTCCTGGCTTCTCTCCAATATCCTGAATCGTCAATATGTAATCACTTTTAACTCTTGCTTCTCTTATTCTTTTCACCCGAGCTCGGGAGTTCCGCAAGTTTCAATATTTGGCCCCACACTATTTTTACTTTTTGTCAATGATCTACCTGCTGTTATCACATCCCCCTGTCTCCTTTATGCTGATGATTTAAAGATTTTGCAAGTTATTGATTCCCTTTTAGACGTGCATATCCTTCAAGGGTGTTAGTGACTGGTGTGAATCAAACCATCTCTCCTTAAATGTTTCCAAATGCCATCAGATGGCATTCTCCTGTAAAAAATTTCCACTTCTTCATTCAATTCCCCTAATGATGACCGACTACATATTTTGAACCTTCCTATCCTCGAGTCCAGACGATCTTTCCTTGACGAATGTCTTTTGTTCGAGCTTTCTTTAATTTCTTCACTATTTTGAATATGTTTGTATTCAAATATTAATTGATTTGTAATTAGACTACTAGTCTGTAAGTTGATTTTTGAAATAAATTCATAAATAAATAAATAAGTTCACACGGGAAAGCCGACCGGATGTCCAAAATGACAATTTGGTCGTGAAAAAGTGAAGTAAGAAGCCACAAGATGCAAAGTCAGTGATACAAGAAATAAATAATTGTCCGCCATCTTGCGCGAATTCCGAGTTTAACTTAAAAACTGACAGGTTAAATGTGTGTTTAACAGGAAGTAGTTCGATTAGTTGTGGGTGTTTAATTAGGCATTCTATAGCTCGACAATTCGCAAATGGTTCGCCTACAAAGCGGAATGTTCAATTTTATGGCGACTTAATTGAGATTTTGGCAGAATTCATATGCCGTTTGCACCAGAAAGAGCTGCAAAAGAGGATCAGGACCACTTTCAGTGTTCGTAACAATATTTAACAAGGTAAGATTTTTACTTTTGATTTACGGATGGGAAATCGTTGCTATGAGTATTTTGTTTGTAGCAATTGGGACAGTCCCGAGTCGAGAAACGCCTAATTGAGACTGTTGTTATTAAGGCTTGATTCGTGGAAATTAAATAAATTTTCGTAATTTTAATGGCAATTTGTTGGGTGGTTTGTAAGCAAGGTGTTGTGAACGCGCAAACGCCCCGCCTCATAGCTTCGCCAGCCAATGGCATCAATACTAAAAAGTATGAGCAGCTTTCCGCTTTACCTTAATTCGCATTATAAGAATTATCAAATAGCGATCAATCCGTGTTACCTCATATAGCAGCTGTGCGGTGGAGATGAAGAGACCGCACAACCAAGTACGAGTCAGCCAGCAGAAAGAAGAAGAAGAAGAAGAAGGAATAGATAGTAGCAAAAGTATTTATTTATTTACTTAAATTCAATTTAACAGATAAAACATAATCCAATTACAAAATGGAACAAAACAAACAGAAAAAAAAATTAATGAAAATTAGAATTAAGTGTTAAAGTTAAGTATAAAAAAGAAATTCAATGGTACTAACAATAATAAATATGCATGTAAAATAAACTTAAAGCACAAAAAAAAAAGTATAATATTTACTCCAGTTGAATTTTAAGAATCAGCTTCTTAATCTCAATTCAACTATGGGGATGTTTGTGGCGGCTATGGAAGGATTGTTTCGCCGTTAATTTATCAGTTGTTTGGAGAGGGAGAAGCTTTAGGTAATTTGGAGGAACATTGTGCCCTTTTATAAAACACAATTGAGCCTTACGCCGGTGTCCTCCGTATCTCAGCTCAAAGATTTTGGCCGACGGTTATAGGAAACGCGTACGGTGGTGTAGATGTTTGTTCTTCCTCTCGCTCGAAGATCGCAGATATTATTGGAAGCCCACTTAGCTTACGCAAATGTTACGTGCAAAATTCATCACATGGCCTTCAGTGTTGGCACTGCTGGGGTATTGGTCACATGGAACGGACGTGCAGGGAGCCACGAAAATGTTTCGGATGTGGCAGAAGTGGTGTAGTACGTTCGGCATGTCCCAATTGCACTCTTGCGGCGGGTGGCTAAGGAAGTCGACGGCAGGGTGACAACACACCTAGCAAAGAGGGAGGCAGAGAGCTAACTGGTGACCCGGTTAGTAACGTCGCAAGCATGCCCGTAGAAGGGAATCGGACGCCTAAAATACATAGAGTTTATGTTGGGGCGGAAACATGTAGATACTCGGCCACACTTGATGGTGTAGTGTTTGAGCCCGACTATCTGGGGTTGGTTGATTCCGGCCCACGAACTCTATTAAGAGGAGTTGGGAACGACTGCAGTCTCAGGGGCGGAAATGCGTGAGACCATTCAGCTGGCGAGGTATGTTAAGGCTGCGATCATCGAGACCGTCTTGATTCCGGTGGTACTGCAAGGCCGAACATGATGATGCACGTGGTGCTCCCCATACCTCACGAGCTGATTCTAGGAGTGTATTTCATCCAGGTGTTTGGGATACGGATTGACGTGAGGCAAGGAGAACGAGACTTCTCGTCTTTTAAGGCGGTAGCAGGAATGGAGGCTTTATGAGGACGGACTTGATTGACTCCAGCAGAGGAACATCATCTCAAGAAGCTTGGGGTACGTTGTCGCTTGGGGTACGTTGTCGACGAGGGAAGTCTACATGTTGACCTCGAGAAGGTTGATGGGATGTTAAAGGTACCTCGCCCAGCGAACACAAAATATGTCCGCGAATTTCTGGGAATGTTTTCGTGATACCTTTGGTTTCTACCGGATTTTGCCGCCTTAGTAGCCCCATTGACGGAGCTTCTCAAAAAAATCAGAAATTTGACTAGATCAATGAATGTGACCATGCCTTTAAGTCGGATAAATATCGATTTCTTCAGCTCCGATTCTGACTTGCCCGCACTATGAACTGCCATTCTCTATCAGACGGATGCCTCGGGTTACGGATAAGGAGCAGTGCCTACACAGATACATGCGGATGGGGAAAAGGTCACCTGCTACCTGAGCCGCTTCCTCAATGGAGCTTGGCGCAAGTACTCCACAATGGAGAAGACGTGCGCAACTGTTCTCTGGCCCATCGAGAAGACCCGGCCATATGTGGAGGTACACGATTTACGGTATTTATTGACCATTGCTCCCTGGTCTGACTAAGTAATGTAAAGGATCCTACAGTAAGGCTGGCACGATGGGCGGTGAGACTTCAGCAATATGACTTTAAAGTGGTGCATCGAAAAGGAAAAGAACATTTAGCTCCAAATGTGCTGTCCAGATTCGTGTCCCTGATTGAGAGTGCAGAAGTCCTATTGATTGGTGAATAAGTGGTATCAGGCAATGATGGAAAGGGCTACCACATAGGCCGATCGGTATTCTGACTGGATGGTATCAGGAGTTGGAGGATCGCGCTCGGTGACGGGTTATTCGTCGTTCGAAAAGTGAGCAGGTGCCATTCCGGTGCCATGACTACCCTCAGGCGGGGCATATAGGGGTCTCTAGAGTCTACAAATGACTGGCTCAGCGCTTTTATTGGCCAAAGATGCGCGGTGACGGTAAAAAAATTTGTGGATATTTGTCGAGTTTGCCAATCGGTCAAAGTTGAACGAAAAGTACCGCAAGGGCCATGATATCTCAAGCGGAAAAGACCTGGATGCCCTGGGAGACCGTATGCGTCGATTTGGTGGGAGACCATATGCGCCGATTTGGTGAGACCCCTCCTCAGATCCACCATGGAACAAATACTGATACTTAGCGTAGTAGACTATGCCACAAAAGTTGCATTGGCTTTTCCAAAGTGACCGGCTAAAACTAAGGAGGTGGTCACGTTATTAGAGGAGCGAATGTTCTTGGTATTTGGCGTTCCTGTGGAGGCGATTTGTGACAACGGGGTTCAATTCCGTTTGGAATATTCCAATATTCCGGCTCTAAGGCTGTATACGAGTATATCCCATTTGATCACCCACAAGCAAACCTCGCCGAACGAGACAATCAAATTATTAAAAGGATGCTTTGCTCCTACGTCAATAGAGATCATCGTCATTGGGATACGGAGCTAGCCAAGTTGGGATGTGCTCTACGTACATGTACGTATGAGTCCATGCGGTTGACTCCGTATTTCTTTAACTCACGAAATGGTTACTAGTTGCGGAGAATCTGTAGCACCCGCGGAGGGCCAGAAGGAGTTAGAGTCAAAAGGCAGAACAGCCACATTAGAGAGACTCAGGCGAGAAGTGGCGGAGCGACTATAAACTGCAGCAAAAGGAGCTACATCCAGGTGTAACCTACGCAGACGAAATGAAGGATTTCGGCCAGGGGATAAAGTTTGGTGAAGAAACTTTGCGCAATCTGATGTGGCTCGGCAATTCACGGCCAAGCTTGTGCCAGAATATGTGGGTCCATTTCTGGTTAAAGCAGACGGTTCCGGGGCCTCTTATCGCCTAAATGAGATGGAGGGGAAAATGTGGGGTTAAGGTACGCGAAGGACTTTATGCCAAATCTATCTTGAGACTGCGAGCCCCATAAGGGACGCTTGGGACTTCAGAGATTAAGAGTAGTCAATAAGTTAGCTAAGGAGGTATCACTTAAGTAGTTGGTGGTTGGTAGATACTAAGTTTAATAAATTGGTGGTGGGAGTTCGTTATTACATAATCGAATAAGTTGGTGGTGGGTGTTTAAGTTGGTGGTGGGTGATATAACTACAATACAATACAAGCAAATGAGAAGTTAATGCAAAATATTACTATAAGGAAATCTTCGATAGTCAGTGTTGCATCTTCCTTCACATCCCGGTTTGGTCGCGGATCGGGTGAATGATCTCGTTTAATTTTTTTCCTATTCTTGTTTCTTACATTCAATCTTGTTTTAATTTTTTTTTTTGTATGTCCACTAAAAGCGAGGTGTTACTTATTGGTACAGGGAATGATAATAATTTAACAATCTATTGGAAGGTTGGCTAAAATTGTTGCCACGGGATGATTCCGCACGAAAATGTTAGCTACTTAATTGTTTCGCAATTAAAGGCGGATGGTTCTCGTGGGGCTTTCCGGTGCCGGGTTACTCGTCGGAAACGGATGTGGGGCTTCACTCACCCTCGACGAAGCTCCGTGAGTCGTGGAGGGAAACTCGACTCTCGAAAACCCAACTCCTTTCTTGACTTGCCGTGTTGCCGATTAAGCAAGAAGAAAAAAAGACGGAAGTTCCACGCTATTCAAAAAAAAAAAGGTTGGACACGTATACACTTCTCCCACGACCGGTAAGGGTAATGAAAATTCAATGCCCCACTAATCTGTTTATACACCAAAACTTCACTCACCCAGAGCCTTCGCACTATTGAAATACTGAAATTCAGAACTATTTAAGTACAGAGCAACCTACTATTTTAATTTCGGTCCCGAAAATAGGCCTAGGTTCTGGCTCTGCCCAGTTTTCCTGAGCCAAAAACTATCCATGGAAGATATGAAAAGTGTATTTCTAATATTCAGTAATTATCGCGAGTGCCTTTGGGATATTGCGTCGGTGAGGGCGGCGGGAGGATTTTATGATGGATCTTCCTTGCGAAAATTCATTAACAAAATACCCGCTTAAAATTTAAAGAGGAAAAGTCTACGAAAACAAAAGCAAAAAACACCAAGGAATTTGTCAGGGCTGCTTGTTGCAGCGATCTCGCGGGATCCCATGCTTTTGAAATTTCTTTGAATTTTGATGTTGCTCTGAAACAAAACAGTAATTGTATTGTCTCCGCAATGTCAGATCGGTGGTGGCGATGAGACAAATAGATTTGAAATCGCAGAAGGAGATGAGTTCTCGGATTGATTGGATGGTGGTGCAAATAGTAATCCCTCAACAGTAGATGCGAGATTATGATACCAGGAAAGGGTCAAGAAGTGACATTTGCTACAGCCTTTACCGCCCTAAAACTTTTTAGACTATCATATTAACCAAGACCACCGCTCCAGATTGCCATCTCTGACATCCGGAGTGTTCTCCCGTGTAAACTTGGTAACGCCTGTTTTAATAGTAGTTTTGTTCAATTCTTCTTTCCAGCGACTCTGCACAAATATTTTATCACAGGCCAGCTAGTTTTACGCTACTCGAAGACTAAGAATGCGGAAAAACAGGTATTAGAATTTAATTGTTAAGGGCAGGTATTAGACGCATCGATCACGTCAGGCATGGGGAGGGTGATTCGGTCATCAACGCAGATCCTTCGCATGGTAAAATCTAGGTTCCTTGCCCGACTTGTCTGGTATGAGGTAACGTGTCGGGCTCCACGCCTGAACAACCCAACATTTTACAAATTTGTTATTCAGTTTGGCATTGAAATGTTGGGCTGTGTTACTTTGTTTAAAGTTCCGTTTATAGATTTCATCGCGTGCCTTAAACGCAGAAGGACGAGATCGCATGTTATAGCGCTCCTTACCCGCAAGTTTGCCATCCTCTATTTCGTCTCAGAGTTGATTACGTTACGAGTTGGTTACTTTAAGGGGTTGAAGACACTGAATCTTCTCCGCCTTTGGCTCCTTAAACATTAGAAAGAGACACCGTGCGCTTCTTTCGCCTGGAGTCTTTTGATACTGCTTCAAGCAAGGGTGCTTGAGTACCGGTTGGGGTGTCCAAAATCGTACGTTCAATGGGACGTCTGCAGAGGGAACAGAGTTTGGAAGTTTGCAGGAGCTGCTGGGTACAGGTGCATTGGGAGTCGTGCCCGCGCTTAAATCTCACGCTAGTAGAGCCCTCGAGGACATTCTCACAGTAGATCGCGCAGTTAGTCGGTTGCACGTTCTTGGAATTTATCCAGTATTTATCTGGAGTTCGCTTGGTGGTTATGGCGAAGTGGTAACTGGGCAATTCGCATTGTCATCTCTGAAATTCGGAATGCTCTCCCACGTGAACTTATCTATGCGGCTCTGCATAATTATTTTATTACACCATAATCCATATGTAGTGCAGTTAAACGGTTTAAAGATACCCGAGTATTAGATCTTAAGCTAACCCAAAGAAGCGGAGTCGCGTATTTTATAAACAAGCCATCGGTTTCGAGTAAACAAACGTACGAGTTTGAGACTACTTTTCTCTTCACAACCCACAACACAATCCAGCTTAGCTTATTTTACTTTATATTTTCGGAATAACTTTGTAGCTCTTATTGAAAACAAAACTATTCGTAATGTACGGTTATTTCTTCATGATCCAGTTTAGTTGACTGTAGTTAGGTGTATGGAAGAGCATTATGGCTACTGTGGAATATTGGATACTCTCCGTGAAACGCAGTAAAAGTTTCAACGCAACCTAGTTTAGCTATTTATAGCTTGGTCTAGAAATAGCCTTGTGGCTCCTATTGGGTATTGAACTTCATCTCCACTCTACGTATCAACCGTAGACGGAGCCCCAGATAGCTAGTTACAACTTGGGAAAAAGATTAGCTTTGTGGCTCACTAGACCGTCCGTCTGCCGTGTATGTCACCTGCAAAGGTATTTTCCGAGCCTCTCCCTACGCCTGACCTGGCCTGATTTGCATTCAGGAATATTGGAGCCACCAGTCACGTCCCATATACACCACCATGCCTGCCAAAACCAACCAGCCAACATGAGGCGGGAGGTGAGGGAAACACACCCGCCAGATGTGTGAGCTCAAATGTCTTCAGGTTCCAATCCAAGGAGCTAGGACGGATCTTCCAGCGAGAATAACAAGAACAGCGAAAAAACCAGTATAAAAGTAGCAAGAGGTCAAAAAGTCAGTGGTGGCCAGCAGTGCAGCAGAGAGCCCGCGAAGCGAAGAGACCCAAATCGTCAACGCAGTTTGCACCAGTTTCACGAAACTTATTTTCATTAAATAATTAGAATAAATAAAGTATTTTAATGTCAACCATGAACATAATGTCTCTTAATGGAGTCCGAGGTTGGTGTGGGGTAGAAACTAGTGAAGAGGCAAGCAAGTGTCGATTTTAACCACAATACCACTTCACTTCTGTCACTTACACCGTTTGTTTTTTGTTTGTGTTAATCGTTTTTTTTTCAAAAAATAGAAATAGGTTTTAAGAGGTAGATTAGGGATATTACGATGTAAACATTTTGGGATGAGATTAAGTTTTCGATCAGAATTTAAAAGGTAGTCCAACCATAATGCACGCTGTTAATTGTGAGTCACACCTTAGCGTCAAGTTTTTCGCCCAACTTAATTTGGCATTTCTTTGTTTTAGTGTTTGAAAAATTCAACCATGGAGAGGTACACAATTGAGCAGCGTGTTAAGATTGTTGAAGCTTTTTACGAAAATGGGCGTTCAAATCAAAATGCATTTCGTGCACTTCGTGATTTTTTTGGTCAGCATAATCGACCAAATGTATCCACAATCAGGAGAATTGTGCAAAAATTTCAGCAAATCGGGTCTGTAGGAAATATGAAACCACCATGCATGCTCGTCCAGTTCGTTTTGCGGAAAACATTGCTGTTATTCGCGATTGTTTGGCAGAAGAGCCGTCAATCTTGGCTCGTCGTCGTGCCCAACAATTGCACATCTCACAAACATCACAGATGCGAATTCACAAGGTTCAATTGACTTAAGAGTTGAACCCTACTGACCATTTCAAGCGTCGGCAATACGCCGAATGGTTAGTCGAACGGACAGAAGGAAATAGTGACTTTACAAAGAAAATAATCTTCAGCGATGAGGCACACTTTCACCTCAGTGGATTTGTTAACAAGCAGAATTGCCACATTTGGGCAAATGAGAACCCTCGAGTGATTGTTGAAAAGCCGACGCGTCCACAAAGAGTGACTATTTGGTGCGGTTTATGGGCTGGCGGCGTCAGTGGGCCTTACTTCTTCGAAAATAAGGACGGCCAAGCAGTTACCGTGAATGGTGTCCCCTATTGCGAGATGATAACGGACTTCTTGTGGCCAGGAATTGAGGCTATAGATTTGGAAGTTATGTGGTTCTAACAGGATGGTGCCACTTGCACACAGCCAACGAAACAATGGCTTTTTTGCGCGAGAAAATCAATGGCCATGTTATCTGACGTTGTGGCGGTGTTAATTGGCCGCCACGATCATGTGATTTGACACCGTGGACTTCTTTCTCTAGGGATATTTAAAAGAAAAAGTGTACGTCAATAAGCCAAGAAAAATTAAAGAGCTAAAGGATGAGATAATTCAGCACATTAACGACATTAAACCTCAATTATGTCTCAAAGTCATTGAAAATATGGACCATCGGATAGAAGTATGCAACGGTAGCCGTGGTGAGCATTTGGGCGATATTTTGTTTCAAACATAATTGCCATAGATCCTTCTATTATAATAAAAAATATTAACATAATTCTTTGAAAAATTTTTATTTTATTTACAATTAACACCGGACGTTTTGGTTGGACTACCCTTTATTAGAATTAAGTTAAATTGTATTAGATGTAAGCTATGAGTCTACTATTCCGTTGTCATCTTAGTATGATGTTTAATTTTTAATAGAGTTAGTTGGTTGGAAAAACGAGAATTAACATGCGGATATGAAATAAGCAACAAAATTGACTACATGTTTAAATTTTGATTCTCTTTCTACTTATGTTGACATAACTCCTAACTAACTCGTACATGACAAACGACGAGGCTCTGAAACACGAAATTTTACGTTGCTGAATACATTGAGATTAAATACAGGCACAACTGTCTTAGCAACCTTTCCTAGAATAAGTAAGCAATCATGGTAAAATTATTTTAATCATCATCTACGGCGGGACAGCCCAAGCGGGGCCTTGGCCTCCAGGATTAATCTCCTCCAATCATCACGGTTCTGCCACCTCGTTCACCAGTTAATCACTCCCAGCAATGACCTGTTGTCAGCTCCTATTTTCTCTTCCCATCGAGTCCTCGATCTTTCCGCTGTATGTCTACCTTGTGCTCTACCCTTTATTGTTCTGATAAGTAGTCGGGTTTCTTCCATTCTTTCTATGTACATGGCAATTTACAGGTGGTTCGTCAAATAGTTCATACAACTCATCGTTGTAAAGAAGTCTCCACTCTACTTCTGGTCTCACTGAGCTGTCAATTTTTCGAAGTACTTTGCGTTCAAATATGTCCATTGCCTTTTCGGATTTGCTCGGCAGGGTTCTTACTTGACACTTAGTATAGGGGCGTGGGTTTGATAATTGATTTATATTGCGAAGATTATTTTGCCTGTGCATCACTCTGGACCTTCGAATGGGAGGTACAAAGTAATAGGATCTATTCGCGGCATTTATTTGGAACCCTAATCTCGTCCTTTTCGGCGCCCCTTCTATTGGAGTTTTTTTGTGGTTTGGAAGTGATGCCATTGGCATCTTGACAAAAAAGAGAATCCCTAGAGTAAGGATGATCAGTATTGGAGATATACAAATCGAATCGAAGCCAGCGGTGAAGTACCTGGGGCTACTGATCGACTCGAAGATGAGTTTCTCTGAGCAAATCAGGGCAACGGCTGAGAAGGCTGCTTCGGGAATATCGGCCCTGAGTTGACTTATGGCCAACGTAGGGGGACCCAGCCCATCAAGAAGACGCCTCTTGATGAGTGCTGTAGGGTCAGTGCTACTGTACGGAGCAGAGGAATGGGGCGACGCTCTCAGCAAGGAGGTATACCGAAAACGATTGGCACAGGTATAGAGAAGAGGAGCACTGAGAATTGCATCTTCGTATCCAACAGTCTCCGACTCGGCGGTGAGAGTGATTGCAGGCGTGATACCTGTCGCCCTCCTTGCTAGAGAGCGCCGCGCTATTTACCTGCGCCAAAACGAGGATGCGAGGGAGATGGTTGTCCGCGAGGAGAGACAACGCTCGCTCAACGATTGGCAGCAATCTTGGGGGAATTGCACGAAGGGAAGGTGGACTGCGCGCCTCATCCCGGATGTGAGACCGTGGCTAAATCGAAGGCATGGTGAGACTGACTTCTATCTGACCCAGCTTTTGAGCGGGCACGGGTGTTTTCAGTCTTACCTGCACAAGATCGGTAAGTCACGGTCTCCCGATTGTCGGTTTTGCCCAGGGGAGGAGGACAATGCCTGTCACACATTTTTTGCGTGTACAAAATGGGTCAGGCTGCGGAGGGAACTCTACAGGGAGACGGGAGAGCTCACCCCGGATAATATAGTTGCGGTGATGCTCGAATCGGTTGACAAATGGAACCAGGTGGCACATTATGCTCGGGCAGTCCTAAAATATAAAAGGGGCTCACAGCAGCCGGAGGCGCTGGGGCTGGGGGATCGCTCTTCTGGCATTTCCTCTTCCCCTCTCCCCTCCCGCTAGGAAAGGGACTCCCCAGCTTGAAGGCGCCCCACGGCGTAACAAAACGAGACCTGGCCCGAAGTAATGTGTCAAACGGTTCCAGGCTAGGTTCTCAGATTGACAGGGGAGGTGTTTAGTGGGTAGTGCAAGGGTATCCATGGGAGTCCCACACTGCCAGACTCGGCGGGCGTAAATGCCTTCACCTCCCTACCACAAAAAAAAAATTGCCGCACTTTGTGTGGGACTGCCATTCTCGCAAGCGGGTGGACTACCCACTAAACATCTCTCCTGTCAACCTGAGCATCCAGCCTGGAACCATTTGACACATTACTTCGGGCCAAGTATCGTTTTGTTACGTCGTGAGGCATCTTCCAGCTGGTGGATCCCTCCTCTAGTGGGAGGGGAGAGGGGGAAAAGGAAGTACCAGATAAGCGTTCCCGGCTGCTGTGAGTCCCTTTTATCTTTTACGACTTCCCTAACATGATGTGCTACATGGTTCCATTTGTCAACCGATCCAAGCATCACCACGGCTATAATATCCGGGGTGAACTCTCCCGTCTTCTTGTAGGAGTCCCGTCACGGCTTGTCCAATTTTTTTGCACGCAAAAAATGTATGAAAGGCATCGTCGTCCACTCGGGCAAAACCGACGATCGGGGAACCTTGACTTACCAATCTTGTGCAGATAAGACTGAAAGTACCCATGCCCGCTCAAAATCTGGGTCAGATGGAAGTCTCACCATGCCCTCGATTTAGCCACGATCTCACAGCCGGGATGAGGCACGAAGGCCACTTCCCCTACGTGCGATTCACCCAACACTGCCGCCAATCGTTGAGGAGCGCTGTCTCTCCTTACGGGCAACCGTCGCCCACGCGTTCTCGCTTCAACGCAGGTAGATAGCGCGGCGCTCTCGAACAAGGAGGGTATCACGCCTGCAATAACACTATTCAGATTGGTTCCAAGACACACTTTCAAGATTATAGTCTCCTACGATCAGGTTCTATCAGACTGGAGTGTTCTTCCTCGTTTGAGTCATAAATTTTGTTTTCGTTTCATTAACTCGTAGGCCAATTCGGTATGCTTGAGATTCTAGACTCTGAAATGATTTTTCCGCATCTGTAATTGACCATGCCATAATATTGATATCATCAGCATACGCTACCACTTGCAAAAATTATTTTTGTTGGGCAATAACCTCTGTAAAGTTTTATCAGTGTATTTAGTCTTCCTACTGATTTTGAATAAAACGAAGGGCAATAAACAAACTAGGAAGTTACATTTTGCCAATCGACAATCAATTTGTCTTGGGATTTAATTGTTTAATTGTACTCGTAATTATAAATGCCTAATAAGCAAGTCAAATCCTTGCACTCCAATAGAAATAATAAAACCATGGAACTTGATATTTATTTTCCTAGGTAATTGGCAAGTAACTCGAAAATAATATCTTGTTTTACCCTAGCGTCCTTACGAGGCCCTATCTGAAGTGCCACTCTGCTTCCACCCCACCTTCTTTCCAATATTCCCTACAATAGATTCTTTAACTTCCACAAAACGATAAATTTTTAAATCATCATAATTAATGATCTAGTTAAGCTAGGTTGAAAATATCGTCCTTAATCACCTACTCAAAACATTTACTCACCTTATAAGCATCGGGTATATTCACAGGTTCACCGCTTTCAGCAACATGACCAGCAATCCCCGTACCCCACGCCACCCGAACTTCTTCTTGTTGTTCCATTTCTTCCACCGTACTCCGCGAACAAACATCAAAAAGTTTCGAAACCAGACACCTGAAAGGGAAAACCATTAAAACAACAACAAACCAAGTTAGCGAGCAAATTAAAAAGAAAACTGAGTGTGTCGAGTTAAAATTTCCCTTTGATGGATGATGTTTTCTTTTCATTGTATACGATGTCCTTTTGTCAGAGATTTCATTATCATATTTCTTTAGATGCTTCTAGCAAAATACATTTTGAATTATGAACCGTTTTATTTCATCCTAAATTCAACTTGCTATCGTCGTTCTTGCGAAGAGTTTCTTATTTTATTGGTTTGTGAATGTGTGTGTATGCGTTCCATCGTCCGAATTTCAAATTGTCCTTTCAGGATGAAAAAGAGAGCTCATATTTTCTGCTCATTTTCTCGGCAAAAAGTGGTTCCACAGTAAATTCTACACTGACAGGATATTAAAAATGCGAATAATTTTCACGAAAGGATTGCTAACATCGTTTTGGACTGAGCATTATCATTTTGCGTAGTTTTTCTTGAAAAATGATAGAGAAGGAATAGCAGATGAAGGTGTCAGTTAGCTGGATGTTCTTCTGATCAGATTACGCTGAAAAACGGAGTTTAGTGCCACTCTAGTGGGCGAAACTTTATTTCAGACTAGCACTCTTGCACTTTGTCCTAAGCAAGAACAAAATGAAGGAATTCAACTCCAACTTAGTTTCTTCAAAGGATAACTTCCAACGACGTTTTTGTTGTCAGATGCAATGTATGTTTCGCAGTTAGTTCACTTGAAAAATTCTTTCTCTTAGTTTTGGATAAGAAACTTTTCTGAGAAAGTACTTATGCAGAAGTGTGTACTAGAATGGAAGTCTTTACGATATCTTTGTTCGTCTTTCGTAGGGCTCTGGAAATATTTCATGAATGTCGCGAAAAATGAAGACTAGTTTTTAAGCGATGCAGTTGCAATTTTATCACAATCGACAGGGAGTTTTATTGTTTGCTACAATTTAGAGTGAAATTTCTTTAGCAAAAGATATTTTTCTTATGAGTATGGAGAATGGCAGCGCTTTATTTTGTAACCAAGAGCTCTTCAAATTTTGCTTGGGTGTGATTTTTATTATACTACTGATGTGAATTCATGATGGAACTGTAAAGAAGGGTTTATTTGTAATTTCATTCAATGGTAATACTTACTTCTTTGAACCTTCGGTGCCATTGCATCTTCCCTGTACTAGAAACAGTGAGCCCCGGTCGGCATTTAACAGGATCGATACATTTTGGAGAATTTTATGACATAGTGATCGAACATCGAGATCATTGCAAATATCCTTAACCTAAAACAAAGATATTCATGAAATGGTTAGGAAATATATTTTGAAATTTCAAGTTAATATGGTTCTGTAAACAATTACAAATAATCTTAATAAATTATATGTACTTTGAAGCATCTAAGCTAATCAAAATGCGGCTGCATTCAATTTTTATATCTATTCGAGCTACCTTTCTGTTGTGTATTACTTACACACCCACACTTATAAAGATCATTGTATCGCCATTGCGTTCTATACTGAATAAAATAGTCAGTTGATCACTGACAGTCTAAGTAAATAGTTTGTACCTTGTTCAAACATAAAACTTGGCGACGAGGGTGCTTTAACCCAAAATGGCGCTCAAAATAGGATTCATGGAACAGTTCGACCCTGCAGGCGGTCAAATCGAATCGTATTTAGAAAGATTTGATCAGTTTTTGGCGATTAATGTGATTGATGACGGAAAAAATGTTCCGATGATAATTTACGACAAGGGAATTCAAAAACCTGGATAAAATTGACGTGATTATTTGCTGGAGTTAAAAAGGTTAGCAGCGAAATGCGAATTTAATTCATTTTTGTCGGAGGCGTTGCGAGACAGGCTAGTTAGTGGAGTGCTGAACAAAAATATATAGCAGCGTCTATAGTCAGAGGAGGAATTAACGGGGGACCCAGCAACAAAAAGAGCATTGTCAATGGAGACCGCATCCAGTCAATCCGAGTTGATGCAACCGCCAAATACATCGGTGGATGCATTATCGATGTCAAATCGAAACAAAAAGTATGGTTCATGCACACATTCTGGTGGTAAAAAACACGAAGAACAAAAATGCAAAGTGAGATTCTATACATGTTAAAAGTGTGGTGAGCGAGGGCACCTTGCAAAAATTCGCACACAGAATCGAAAGAAATTAGACGCCTTTGTCGAGGAGCAAAGTAGTGGTAAATCTAAAGCGATAAATACAGTATTGGCAGTCGGACATACGAATACTTAGAAAGTTTGCGTGTATATAAGCGATGTCGTTATTGACGGTATCATTGATAGTGACGCATGTGTATCGGTGATGAGTAAAGACGCACATGTAAAACATTTCGGACAAATGGGTCTTATGCGATGCAATACGGTCTTGAAATCCGTTAGTGGAGCTAATTTAAACGTTTGCGGTTACGCATTTGTACGCGTATGCACAACAGGAAAACACACAAATTGAAATTGATTGTTTTCGAGTCTAGCAAACAATTTAAATTAATCATCGGTAGAAATCGGTTGGATGTGTTGTGTCCACATCGGCGTGAGAAAGCCACTACGTCGACAATATAAGCGCTGACGTCAGAAATATTGGTCAACGAGCCGCGACAAAAATACGAAAATGTGTTTACAGACGACGAAACGTGCATTAATAATTATGCGGTGAGCATAGAATTGAAATCTAAAGCAATGCCAGTGAATAAGAAGGCATATTCGGTACCATACGCATTGGCCGAGACTGTCGAAAAAGAATTAAAAGATATGCAATGAGCGGGAATATTGGAGCCTACAGACCATAGTGATTGGGCGAGCCCAATAGTAGTCGTACCAAAAAAGGAAGGTGGAATTCGTGTGTGCACCAATTTTAAGCAAACACTAAACAAAGTTATTGAACTCAACGCATATCCGTTACCGACGGCAGAAGATATTTTCGCAACAATAGCAGGTGGGAAAGTCTTCGCAAGAATCGATTTGAAAGGAGCATACCAGCAATAAAAATTGGTGAGAAATCATTGCCAAATTATACAGTAAATACCCATATTGGACTTTTCCGGTACAACGTTTTGCCATTCAGAATATCAGGTGCACCAGCCCTTTTTCAGAAGACAATGGACAGTAAACTAAAAGGATCGGAACACATCGCTTGTTACTTTGACAACATATTGGTGGCTGGGATGAACAACACTGCCGTTTATCGTGAATGCTGTTTTCGAAAGGTTGGCGAAATTCTACGCAAAAGCGAATCCCGATAAATTCATTTTCCTGGAAAAGAGTATTGAGTATTTGAGACATGGAATAGATGAAAACGGAATACACCCAAAGAACGAGCAACTGCGTTTGTTTTTGGGATTGTTAAATTTTTGTATTCGATTTTTACCAATGTTGTCAATGGAATTTAAGCCAATCTACGATTAACTTCGCAAGGGCAGTCAATTTGAATGGTCCAGCGAATGCAGTAAGGCTTTTCAGAAAGGCAAACAAATATTGTCTGATAGCCAAGTAATAGTGCTTTATGACCCGTCTAAAGAAGTTATTGTGATGGCGGATGCGAATCCATATGGAGTTGGAGGAGTTTTAATGCAACGTTTGGACGGAACCGATAGACCGATGTTATTCACTTCAAGTATGTTGTCAGAGACACAACGAAAATACAGTCACTCAGAAAAAGAAGCGCTGGCGATAGTATTTGCAGTACGAAGATTTCATAAATACCTTGACGGGCGTATGTTTACACTGGTCGCTGATAAACGGACAATTCAAACTATTTTGTCACCAAATAAGACTATACCAACGTTATTAGCAAGTCGCATACAAAGGTGGGCACCAATTTTATCTACATACCGGTACAAATTGGTACACAAAAAGGGTATCTTATTAGCTGTGAATGATGCACTCTCGTGACTGCCAATGAATGTAAATTTGGAGAGAGATTGTAATGTGTCAGCGATTGAAGGCAACGATGACTCGGAGGTCGATGCGTTTTATGACGTGGACTACATACCAATAGATTTTCATCGAGTATCGAAGGCTACGGATGAAAATCTTGTCTTGTTAAAAGTGCGACAAACGACAGAGAGCGGTTGGCCAGAAAAATGCGCAGAGAAGGCACTACGTTCGTATTTTCTACGAACGAACGATCTGTCCATTGTACGAAAAAGTGTGTTATGGGGCATGCGCACAATAATCCCTAGAGTTTTACAATACGAGGTTTTGAAACTTTTGAATGACCAATATGTCGGAATGGTACAAATGAAAATGACCGCAAGGAGTATTTATTGGTGGCCTGGGCTCGATTCAGATATCGAAGAATTCTGCAGAAAGTGTTTAACATGTCAGCAAATAGGCAAAATGGAGCCGTCAAAGACGTTAACTTGGCCGAACTCGAACCGGAATTGATATCGTGTACATGCAGACTTTTTTCATTGCTGAGGACAAAGTTTTTTTGGTGATGATTGATAGTCATACCAAATGTATGGAAATAATACATATGAATCCGACGTCGGCTGCAGCAGTAATTGGAGAACTGAGAAAAATTTTTCAGTTTGGGGTTTTCCAGTAGAATTCATCACGAATAATCGACCTCCTTACAATTCAGCAGAGTTAATGGGATTTCTAAAAGCTAATGGCGTTTGGCCGATGAATAGTCCTCCATATTATCCTCAAAGCAACGGCTAGGCAGAGCGACCAGTTCAGACAGTTAAGACAATACTTGGAAAAGCACAAATTCACCCAGGTGTGTATTCATTTCAATTGAAAAAAATAATAGATCAGTTTCTATTCAAGTATCGGAACACAGAGAGAGATGGCAGCCAGGCAAAGTCATAAGAGCACTATCAAGAAATAAGAAATCAGTCCAACTGTATTTGGTTAAAGTCTATGGCATCTGCAGATCAGCTCATATTGATCAAATGAGGGAGTATATGCCATTGGCGAGGCCTCCACACATTGATGAAGGAAAGTGGTCTTGTTCAACATTCCAGTATAAGCCAAGTGAACCAATATCACAACCGTTAGTGTTAACAAACGATGTAGACCCACATTGTAGCCCGGACACACCCCCAACTGAGCAACCTACGCCTGTTCGACATAAAGATGCTCAGGACGAAAGATGTTCACGAAGACAACCTAACCGAGAAAGAAGGCAACCTGATCGACTGACGTGCCGATAAAGTTTAAAAAAATGTATATTGCTATTGAATTAAAATCGCGAAGGATGTTATGTATTATTTACAAACCCATAATTGTAAAGATCAAAACATCGCCATTGTCTTCTATAATGAATAAAATAGTTGATCACTGACAGTCGAAGCAAATAGTTCGTACCTTGTTCAAACATAAAACTTCCAAATAAGACAATAATTATTTTCATGTTTCTTGTGAAATTTTAAGTGGAATTTCCAATTATTTTTAGAATATCCTTGCATTTAGATCTAAAAATCGTCACAGTTATCTGTAAATAACACGATTAACGCTCCGTCATATATCATAATTTCTAAGTAGATCGTCAGTCATATATGACGATATCGCCTTTTGACATATTTAAGCCACCTAGAGTACTTCGAAAATTCGACGAAATTTAAGGAATTTATTTTTTATCCTTTTTCGACATTCAAATCGTTTCTTTTTCGAAATGTTTATTTAATAAACCCATAAAACATTTCAATCAATGGGAAATTTTAATCATTTTACTAAAATTTCATATCGAGGCATCGAGTTGAGAACCAACATTTTGGTACTTTAATATTCGTGGTATGATCTTGCAAAAACATTCGGCCAGATATGATAGGATTCAAAAGAAAGAAAAGGAAAGAATTAGCGATGAAGATTTCGGCAGCCAACTCTTATTCAATTTTAAAAATGTCAACTTCAGCCAATATGGCAACACTAACTTCGCCGAAGAGTGTCGAGCAACTCAAGGTTTCAAGTACTGAGTAACGAGCCATAGTTATGAGTGGTCGTATTATCTCTTGTCTTACATAAGTTGCGCATAAACATAAATACATAATATAATGTGTTTCAATTGGCCATCTACCATTTCAGCCATCCTTGACAGTTCAGAAGTGGGATGTGTAACAAAAGTGATAACACTTTATCGTTTAAAATAGTAAGCTCGCGAGTTACTCATTCCAGAAAAATTTCATCCGTTCGGTGCAAATTTGCACGTGCAGAAACTTGTCGCGTACCGTGCCATCGTTCACTTTTGTGTGGCTCTTTCTACACACATTGTGTCACCCGCCCGTGATAATCGTCTGGGTACACCGCTATCGACAGTGTATTCACGCCGTTCCTGGCAACAGGTTCATTGTAAAGTGAATTTGTTCCGGAACCGCGCCACCGTTTACTTGTGTGTCATTGTGGACATCGTTTCCGTCCACACAGCATCGCTCGTCGATTATAGCAGCAATCGTTTTGGGCAGTCATCGTCTGCGCACATCGCCATTGACCACGTTTTCGATCCGATCCGGTGACAGGTTCATCGTAAACGAATTTGTTGTGAAATTTTACCGCCGTTCACAAGTTTATAGTTCCGTCTGTACACAACGTGCCGTCTGGGTGTGCAACGTTCTTGCATACCCTACCGTCTTCATTATGCTGATGGCAAATTGAATTGTGTGCAGTCGTTGTCATTGTCTGCGCTTACCGCTATCAACTACTTCTAAGTGCCGCTATCGTTTCTACCAGTATGCAGGGTTCGTTTCAAGCTGCCCACTCCGTCATTGTGTTGCTGTTGGAAATTTGGATTGTGTGCAGTCATCGTCGCTGTCTTTACACGCCACCACCCATTACGTTTGCGGGACGACATCAATCCGCTCAACAAGTTCCAACGTGTAGGTATTTGTTGTAAAACCCCACCACTGTCTACTTGTGTGTAGTTTTTTTTCTACATAGATTGCCTGTGTGCACATCGTTCTGTGCAGCCATTGTTTTAAGCTGCGCATGCCGATAGCAATCATCGTTTTGAGCAGTCTTGCACAGGTCGCTGTTTTCAGCGAGTTAATGTCGTTGTTGATACCGGTATGCAACCATCGTATCCATTTGGCGCATCGTGCCACCGTGTGAAACGTCAAATGTGTGTAACACTAACACCGCACCACCGCTGATAGTCGCGTGAATCATCACCGCCGTGCTTCATATCTTGTTGCTGCGTACGTTCATGTTCAGCTGTTGCTTATACACGGCGTCAGCCTCTGTGTATCCGTTCGTGTCTACAAATTCCGCCATACCGGCGTTTGGGATTTTTCCGATACGTATTCAACATCGACCTTCGATTACCTTATATTTTGACGTAACGTTTTCCATCGATCATGATTCTGGTGAAAATCGATTATCTCTCAGTGCCATCGATAAATGATCAACTAAGGTCACGTGGACTCAATGCCTCCGGCAACAAGGCTCCACTTGTATTGTGGCTCCCCGAGGTCGTGGGACGTGCTGAAATCGAAGTTGACGGGACGGATGGCCCCGAAGTGTCGGAAATGCTGCATTGACTCGCGAATTTGACAGCGATTGTTGAACGACTTAGTGCTGACATCCGAATTTTGAGTGAAATCAACGACCCGCTCAACCGTCAACTTCACTCCCCGAAAATGCAAGCACACACCCCCAACTGAGCACATCCACATCGTGTTTGTCTGTTGGTGAGCGAACCGACTCTCAATCAATATTTCACAACGCGAGGGACGTAATTGACCTCCTTCCATCCGCACCCCAACAAACGGTCGAAGGACACAAACGTATAAGCCCGACAAACCGGGGCACGTATCAATTTATTGCCCAAACCTGCAGCGTCGCGCCCGTTGTTCGAAGTGTCAGAAAGTTAGACATTCCGTTGATAATTGTCCTACGCGCTGTGATGGACAAATCAACAAAGTAGACGCTGTGCCGAGTTCCCATCAATCCGATCCAGGAAGGAGCCGTTCGTTGATCCGTGGAAGTGACTTCTCCGGCGTAATCAAATGCGCTCCAATCATACTCGAAGGTTTTGGAGGAGGTACTTATACGTGCACACAGAAATTGCGAACACAACTAAAGGTGGAACGTTGCACACTACTAGCAGAACTGCTTGTTGTCGAGAATGAGTTAATTCCCTCGCCGATATTATTGGGAACCGATGTGCTCATTCACGATTCAAGGCGATTCATCTTGCAATCTGGAATGTGTTTAATCGAGGATATACGTAAGCCAATCGTTACCGTAAAGTCAGAGCTCATGGAGTCAGAGTCGTTCGAATTTGGACAGCTGTTGTCTAAATTTCGATCGTGTTTTGCCGACAAAACATCCGAGATGGGACGAAGTAAGTCATCGGTGATGACTACCAGCTAACGTCTGAGAAGCCGATTCAAAGCCATGTATACCGAATTCCATTTGCCAAACGAGCTGCCGTAGAATCAACAATCGACGAACTACTGACACAGAATATCATCGATCCCAACGAATCTACATATTCGTCTCAGATCGTGCTTGTGAAGAAGCAAAACGGAGATAACCGACTATGCATAGATTTCCGGACCGTCAATGCAGTCACGCAAAAGACTCCGTTCACGATGCTGATAATCGACGAGATACTCTCGCAAATAGCTGAGAAAAAGTTTTAAACGACACTGGACTTGTTCTCAGGCTATTATCAAATACCGATGCGATACACAACCTTTGTGGCACATAGTGGTCACTACGAGTACACCGTCATACCGTTTGGGTTAGTGGTATTTTAAAAGATGATAACGATGTTCATCCGTAAGCTTCGTTGAAATTTAAAAAAAATCGTCAGCTATATGGACGAAGTGATTATTGCGGGCGATGCTATTGCCCGATTCCTTCTGTTAACGGAATTCCTCACGGTACTTAAAGAAGAAGGATTTACTTTGCGAACATCAAAGTGCATTTTTTTGCAACCGAGGTGTTTTTCTTGGGACAAACCATCTCGTGTTCTGGAATTAAGCCAGGAAATGTCAAATTCAACGCCGTCATCAATTTCCCGATACCGACGAACGTAAGAGAAGTCAAAGGATTCTTGGAATTATTTGGCTTCTTTTGAAAGTTCATCCGGGAGTACGCCATCATCGCCCGGCCTGTAACTGCGTTGTCAAAAATCAAAAATCAACCAAAATTTGACTAGATACCGGATTGCAATAGAGCCTTTGAAAAATTGAAGACTCTGCTCAGTGCTGAACCAATTTTAGCGCTATACGATCCATCGGAATTTCACCAAATCCCAGCCGACGCCAGCACTGTTTGACTTGCGGCCGTGCTGTTCAATCGCCAGACCCAGTGATGTGGAAACTCGTCTTTTACTACAAACGCCAATATAACGAAGCAGAATAACGATACAATAGCCACGAATTGGAAGTGTTGGCAATTGTCGAGGTACTTGAACGGTTTAAGTTTTACTTGCTGGGTAAACATTTTCAAGTAGTGAAGATTGCCAACTCGTATCGACAACCAAAGCTGTTGACTCCGTTGAACAACCATATTGCATGCTGGTGGCTTAAACTTCAAGAGTTTCACTTTGAGCACACCGAGCAGGCCATCGTATATCTCGCGTAGACGCTTTAAGCCGAAGCCTAACCGACGAACCTGTAGAGCCGAAATCCATTGCCGAGAACATGTTGGTGATTGATACGAACGAAGACGTTTGGTTGCTATCAATGCAAAAACATGATAACGAATTGAAAAACAACTAGTTTGCAAGAGAAATAAATAAAAAAGGACTACGTTATAAAGGGAGAACGACTCATGCGAAATTGTGAGGGCGGTCCGAAGTTCGTTATACCTGCCGTTATACGATGGAGCATTGTACGAAGTTGACACGATGAATCGGGACATCCCGGTTGCGAGGGTACAATCCAATGAATCCAGAAACTTTTCTGGTTTCCCCGAATACGATGCTACGATAAGTCTTACGTCAGCACTAGCATCGAATGTTCTCTGAACGAAATACCAGCCGGTAAGCGAGAAGGGCGAATGTTAATCGAGGAAATCGTCCCAATATCTTTTCGTGTCTTACACGTGGATTATTTGGGTCCTTTTCTGAGAAGCGAACGTAGAAACGTTCAGATAGTAACACTGGGTCATCCGTTTACCAAATACACGATACTCTGAGCTGTCCGAGATACGAGCGTCAAACACGTAATCGCAATGCTACGAGACGTAATAACTTTCTTTGGGTTGCCGACGCGCATTATATCCGAAGAGGATTTGCTTACACATCAAAAGAGTTTTCCGAATTCTGCGGTCTTCAAGACATTCTGCATGTCCAAATACCCGTACGCACTCCACGTGCGAATGGCCAGGTGGAGGGTATTAACCACACTGTACTCACGAAATTACGCTGCTCGACGATCGACCGTAAGGATTGGCACCAATATCTACAGATGATTCAGTGGTCTCTGAATTCCCAACCGTATACCACCACACTTTCAACTACGTGATGTAATAGCCAACAGAGTGGCGTTAGTTGTGAATGTCGACGATGAGACTACTTCAACATCCGAAATTCGACAAATCGCAGTCGACCGTATGCTTCACTTGAAACAGCGTTAGAAACAACGCTTCCACGAAAAACACAAGCAACCGCACCAGTACCGAGAAAGAGACTTCGTCGTGGTCGACAACGTTCCTACCGTTTGTGGCGATTCACTGAAATCTGAGCCGAAGTATAAAGGACCGAGGACATATAAAAGACCGAGGACGAAAATACAGTGGTATATATACCGCCGAACGATTCAAGCCGTGGTGTCACCTCAGCCCGGAATTTCACTGTATTAATGTCAAGGACGATAACGATCATCGCTGAGCTGTCAAATTCAGCCGATCTGGCAACACTGACTTCGCCGAAGAGTGTCGAGCGACTCAAGATTTCAAGGAATGAGTAACGAGCCGTTGTCGCGAGTGGTCGTACAATCTCTTGTCTTGCATAAGTTGCTAATAAACACAAGTACATAGTATAATATATCGTGTTTCAATTAGCCATCTACCATTTCAGACATCCTTGACACAAACAGGTAAGGTATAACCAATATCAGTATGCCTATTGATCGAAAATTGCAAGCCGTCATAGAAGATATGAGCAAGCAGAGAGAAAGAGACAACAAAATGATGCAAGAACTAATACTTCAATTGCTATCCAACAATAAATCTACATCGCAGTCAACAAGTGAGAAGGAAGGAGAGTTTATCATCGAAGCATTAGCATCTAACATATCAGAATTCATTTACTATCTTGAAAATAATCTCACCTTCAACACATAGTTTGCACGCTACGAATATCTGTTCTCGGTTGATGCGTCCAAACTCGAAATAGCAGCAAAAGTACGCCTTTTATTGCATAAACTCTCAAAAATTATCATCATTTTCAGTGGCGCGACAGCACAAGTCGGGCCTTACCCTCCAGGAGTAATATTCTTTAATAATCACGGTTCTGCGACATAGTCCGCCAATTGATCACTCCCAGGAAGGATCTGCTGTCAGCTTTTATCTTGTCTTCCCATCGAGTCCTCGGTCTTCCCGCTGGACGTCTACTTTGCCCTCTACCCTTTAGTATTCTTTTGGGTAGCCGCTTTTCTTCTATTCTTTCTGTATGTCCGGCCCACTGGAATTTGCGTAACTTCACGCAAGTAGGTAAAAGTGGTACGTCAAATAGTTCCTATAACTAATCATTTTAATGCAATTCCACTCTGCTTCTTGTTTCACCGAGCCAGCATTTTCCGGAGTAATTTGGGTTCATATATCTCCACTGCTTTTTCAAATCCGCTCCTTAGGGTCTATATTTCATAAAAGGGTAGGTTTGATTAGTGATATGTACATCCGAGGGTTATATTGCCTGCGCTAAACTCTGGACTTTAGGAAGGGAGGTAAGAAGTAATGAGCTCAACACCACCGTAGACGGTTCCAAGCCCGATTGAGAAAGGAGAAGGGATCTTCTTGTTTCCCCCACCCTCAGCTTCCACGATTCCTGATCGAAGACCAAATAGTAGTAAATAGTCTCAGGGTCACACATTGGGTCTAGTGGTTTGGCATTTTATGCTGAGAAATACCAATAACTTGAAATACATCTACAGCTTTGCTACTACATCCTATTTGCACGTCTTTTGAGGTGACGTAAGAGTGTGAAGGCGAGTCTTCCGCGCCTAATAATGAAATTGAAAGTAATAATCATGCCGCCAAGATTGAGATTGGGCAATGGGCTGGCTCCTCGTCCTAGGGAAACCCTACACTGTTTCGAAACCTCGGAATGGACTGGACTCACGGCAACGACCTCGTAACCGAAAAAGTATCCTGGCATTGAATCCTGGAATGTCAGGTCACTCAACCAGCAAATATAAACCAAACATACTGGCCATCTAGGGAACGAGCTGGACTGGAAATGAGGTTCAAGACATGAGCTCGCACACAATATTCAAAAGTGGGAAGGCTACTGGAAAAGGAGAATTCGGAGTGGCCTTGATTGTGGAAAGGGAGTTCAAATCACAGGTTATTGATGTTAAGGCAGTCAATGAACGAATGTATGCGATCCGTATATAAGCAAAATTCTTCAAAATTTGGCTGATAAATGTATACGTCCTGAACGAAGAAAAGGACGAAGAAACAAAGGAAACGTTCTACAATCACCTGGAAAGATTAGTCGACTCATTGCCTACACACAACACAAAAATAATTCTGGATGATTTCAACGCTAAGACTGAAGGATATAGCCTCCACAATGAAACAAATGACAACGGCAACCGCCTGATAGACTTTGTATGTAGAAGAAATGTAGTCATACCTTCGACTTGCTTCTCTCATCGACGCATACATTAAATGACCTGGTTATCAACGGATGGATTTTTGATCCAACAACGTGGGGCTCGAGCATACTTGACGTTCGTATATACTGAGGAGCTAATTGTAGCCCAGATCGTTACTTGATAAAATTAACGTATCAATGTTGTATGTCAAAGGCGTATTCGGCAAAGATCAGCCCTCCACAAAAATTGGCAATCGAGAGGCTCCAAACGACATCTGTCACAGAAAATTCCATAGAGACCCTCGACAACCAGCTAGCTTGCATCCTATTAGATACATCGCTGAAAACAAGCAACGGGCTATGGGTGGAAGTGAAAGCGGGGTATTCGGGGAGTTGCCACAGGAAGAAAACCTATAAACACCATTTGCTTTTAACCAGAATATCAATAACGGGGCAATGAACACTAATTAAGGTTGAAGAAAAATAAGCATATTCTTTAAATTGAATTATACAAGTATAATAAAATCAATTTATGCAACTTAAAATGGACAACATCTCGACGATACCTTACCAATTCAAAAATTAACTCCTTCTCATCGAGCTGTTTCAGCTCATTCCTTGACAGCCTTTGGGGTCGATTACTATGCAGGTTATGAGTTGGATAGTGAGACGCATGGATATAACCATCATGTTGAGAGCCAATACTTAAGAATGTCGGCGTTCCGTCTATTGTATTCACTATTGGTTTCAAGAGACCACCCCGTTCAAATTCATGTGCTGATATTTTCCTGAAACAGAAGAGAGAACATTTTTAACGTATGTAATAGAGGAACGGTACAAGAATTGCTCAGTAATTTAATAAAAGATTAACGTTAAACATTAACGTGAGAAAATTTAAATGCATGAAGATATTTAAACGTAAACATTTACTTCTTATTTTAATTCCTAATAGAGTCTAAAATTCGCATACAATTCCTAAAGCAAATTAAAACCAACTTTAAAGTTCCATTAATAATTCAAATATGTCAACACTTTTACTCAGAAATTGAAAGCTGCCATAATGCAACTTTGTAACTTCAAAGCTGCATGTAGTACTTTCAACATTTTTAAAATATGTTCAAAACTAGGAAGTCATATCGACTTAATGAAATACTCAAAAACGTTTGAAGCCAACTTTTTGGGAACTAAAATTTTCCTTGAATTCCATCCTTAGGAGAATTTTCCAACCTCTCGGAAACATTAAATTATAGTTTTCTAGTTGCAGAATTTAAACAAAGAATTATTTATCCTCTTGCATAGAACGTCATCTTGCTCTTTGACTTCCCTCATCATCTCAAAAACTTAATAGCTTTTTCGGGAAACAATTTGAGTTTGCTTTGAAATACTTTGTAGCTTTCTATGAAAAGGATCTTTAAAGTTCTAAAGGAAATAGTGGTTTCTATTATAATTCTTACTTTCCTTTATAAACTTTTAAAAATTAAAGCTGTCATAAAACTTGAAATTTATAAAATATTTTGAGTCTTCTGGTTGTTGATGCATTAATTAACGGGAAACAATTATTGTAGTTTCACAAGTTAATTAGTTTACGTTTCAAGATATTTTTAACCGACTTCCAAAAGAAAGAAGGTTATCAATTCATCGTGTATATTTTTTTTGCTTTTTTTTGTATGTTCACGCATAAATTTTAAACGGAGATAGATAGAAGAGTCCTGTTTTTGGCAAATGATACGTCTTTCTTCCAGTTAGGTCCCGTTTAAGGGATGAGAAATTCAAGTAACGGTAAAGGACTTTTACCGTTAAAACTTAAAAAAATTCCGACTTTCACCCGGATTTTTCAGCATAACTGATCGACGCGCGTAAGGATTTTGATTGTAGAGGTTTGAAATGAAGGACAACATATTCATCTAAAATGTATCGGAACAGAATTGAAATTCTTCCAAGGACTCTGTAGATATTAACAGTTAAATATGATACATTGATGTCGAAAAATTGAATGTAAATGATATTTCGTACGAAAAGTGCCAAAAAGTTGGCACTCTGCAAGGATTTGTTGGAGATACCGAGTCCTTTGGTCACGGGTGATAAAAATGTTCAGTATCTTCATTTTCTGCATAAACGGTACATTTTAGTCCATGATTTCTACCGGAAATAACCCATAATTAGTTCTAAATGTGGCATAAATACAATTCAACAATAGTTAAAGGGAACACATTCCAGGATGCATTTCTCTTCCGCATTCATTCTTTGCTTACCAATGAGCTTGGTATAGAATCCTTCTTACATCCTTAGACGTAAAAGTTACATATAGGATTATAAAATTCCCCGAAGAAATAATAAGGATTGAGTGATTGCAAATTATAGTTGACTCGTTAATATCCAGTTTGGGCTGGCGGATGTGACGGTTTGGACCTAGTTGCTTTGCACAGTAGCGCCGAGGTGAAACTCGTGTGTGAACGGCTCCAATTCAACTATCACACCGTCTCCGTCCCGGTAAAACCTTGGCAGGCCTCGGAGTACGTTCGAAGTTCGCACCATTGGGTTGGTGGTGTAGGTTCGGTTGAGACGGACTCCCGATTAGCGCTGGTCTGGCTCTGAGCACTTGTCCCCATAAGGGCTTGTGCCAACCCTTGCATGGGCTCCCTGCTCTGCAAAGATAACCATGGGACCAAAAAGGCGACTACACACACGAACGGAGATAGCGGCTCCGAGGGGGGACCCAATAAAACTGGAGCAAACAAAATCAAAAGATCAAAAACATCCATAAAATGAAACCAAAAATAATAACGAAGACGCAACCAGCGGTTGCAGCCACGATGTCAACAGTACATCGAGAGCTGTACTAACCACGAAAAAAACGAAGACTAACACGACGACAATGACGGTAGACGAAAAACGGAGTACAGAAGACAGTTTGATTCAGGCTGAGATTCCTGCGGCGTTTGTGCACAGCAAAAAAATTATGCGAACCACCGAGCGTCCTATTAAGGAGAAGTGGGAAACTCTGCAGGATGCTTCAGGTTTTCAAGCAGTGGAAGATAACATAAAGAGCACCGAAAATTCGATTGTCGCCGCTGCGTTCTTCACTGAAGCGACCGATGCAAGGGTCACAAATCCCGACATTGCAAGGAAAAATCCGAAGCAAACGAGGAGATTACGGCACTAAAAGCAAAGAGTGACCAGACACCGCGTGATTGTACCGCCAACGTTGAAAATGTGGCGGAAGTACCGCACTCGGAAACGGAAAGCGATAATCTCTCCCAAGGATGGTTGCAAGGTACAATTGCGGCCCAGCGATATGAAGCGGGAGATGTTCTGAAAAGAATACAAGCTGCATGCGACTCCCCAAAAATCAGTAAAGCAGCAAAGGCAGGGCTTCTTTTACTAGAGGAGCTTCTAGATCGCATAGGGCACTATCGAAGGAGCTGGTTAAGGGCCGAAGATGAACAGAAGGCTAAAGAGGCGCTTGGGGCAAAATCTAAAGGCGACATGCAGATAGCTCCATCATTAAAAGTCAATAAAAGAATGGCGTCTAGCCCAATCGAAGGAGATCGGGATAAAAGAAGGAAGGCAGAGGCACTTGATGGGCGTGGAGCACCAGATCAGGGGTTCCAGACAGTGCTTACAAAAGGAGCGAAGAAAGCCGCAAAGAAACTCCTTCGAAAAAGGCCGGAAAGTAAAGTTCGTACGGAGGCCCAATTAGAAAAAGGACTCGATGTAAAACAGGAGAGGCAGAAGCCCCGACGAAGACCCCGGCAGCAGGCACTGCTTGTAAAGCCCCAAGATGGCCGATCCTACGCGGAGGTGCTGCGGTACATCAGGGGAAACGTAAGGCCCGAAGACACCAATACTACCATTAAAGTAGTACGACCAACGCGGTCGGGCCACATACTGGTCGAATTCGGAGCAGAGGCCGGCATAAAGATGCATTCTGTGACGTAGTAAAGAAAGTCCTCGGCAAAAGCGCAACTATAGCCCCGCTCGAGCCGATGGCAACGATCGAAATACGAGACATAGACTGCGTGACGGATCTGGCCGAGGTAGAAGTGGTCATCAAAAAGGAGTTCCCTAGCGTGGGAAGGATCAAAGCGAGACTGACACCAGAAAATAACAGGGGACAACACATGGTCATAGTTGACTTGACCGAAAAGGACGCCGAACAATTCCTGAACAAGGGTAAAGTACGAATTGGGTGGGTTGTCTGTTGGATACGGCGAAGAGCAACGCCTCTTCAATGTTTCAAATGCCTTGGTTATGGTCACACCACTGATCCAAAACTTGATTTTGGACACGTCTTGGGATCAGGAAAATGCCGGGTGTTCCAGGAAGCCCTACTCAAGACAACATCTGAGCTTCGATGACCCGCATCCTGCAACTAAACCTACACCGCAGTTCAACCGCCCAAAATCTGCTTGAGCAGTTTGTGAGGGACATGAAAGCCGACTTCTTGCTGCTGAGTGAGCAACACCATAGTAAAAGTCCTGCGTTATGGTATTCTGATAAAACTTGTACTGCCGCTATCTGGGTTCGGAACAGTGACTTTCAAGCGGAGAGTTGTGGACGGGGGGATGGTTTCGTGTGGGTTCGGTGCTCAGGGATCACCTTCTTTAGTGTGTACCTAACGCCTAACGAGTCGATATCATCTTTCCAAGCCAAGCTTAATGCTCTGGAGGGCGCTGTCTCGAACGCAGAGGGTAAAGTGCTCGTTGGGGGCGACTTGAATGCTAAAGCAATCGAATGCGGCATGCCTCAGACGGATCCGCGGGGAAAACGAATCCTGGAAATGGCGGCCAGGACGGCCCTCGTCGTACTAAACTCCTGAAATACGCCGACTCACCACCGTATTGGCTGTGAGGGAACCATATCGGACGTGACATTCGCCTCGGAGTCCTTAGTACGGAGGATACACAACTGGAAAGTATTAGAGAACTACTCAGCCAGTGATCACCAGTGCATTCTGCTTGAAATAAGTGATGCTATCTCCCGACGTCCGTGCTCTCGGCCTTCTACAGCTGGATGCAACATTGGAAGAATGGACGTCGAGAGGTTCGTCGAGGTTCTCACAGCAGGTGAGCCGCTGCAGGGAGCTTCGGAGGGGACGGAAGAACTGGCAGCTCAAGACGTGGTGAACTCCACTATGAGCATAATCACGACTGCTTGCTGCGCTTCTATGCCCCGTTGAAGACCCTGGCACGGCAAGCCCCCAGTGTATTGGTGGTCTACTGAAATCGCTGAAAAGTGGAGGGAGTGTCACAAGCTTCGGCGTGAGGCTCAACGGGCGCGGAACCGTGACGAGCCATGCAACCAGGTGGCAGCATATAAGTCGGCCAGGAAATGCCTTCGCAAACTGATCAACAGTAGCAAGGCTCGTTGCTGGCAAGACCTAGTGGACAATGTGAACAAGGATCCGTGGGGCTTTGGCTACAAGCTACAAGCCTTGTATACATGACGCGGGAAAGATGGACGCGATAGTGCGGGGACTCTTCCCCGCCCATCCCGTCCGTGTTGACGCTGTCCATGGCGAAACAGCAGTAGAGTGCCCCCTCTTGACACAGCTGGAACTGGAGGAGGCAGTCCTCTCCTTGAAAGCGAGGAAGGCTCCAGGTCCAGATGGCGTTCCAGCTGAGGTGTTGCGGCTCGTCTATCACCATTGTCCTGACTTGCTGCTCAGCACATTCAACGCTTGCCTACGGGATGGGGTTTTCCCGGTACGATGGAAGGTGGCGAGGCTCGTGCTGATCAGCAAGAGGAAGGGAAATCCCGAATCGCCGTCTGCATACCGCCCGTTATGCATGCTAGACACGGCTGGGAAAGTGCTAGAGAAACTCATCAAGGGAAGACTCACTGACGCAATTCGTGCTGCTGGGGACCTATCTCCTCGGCAGTACGGCTTTAGAGCAGGACGTTCTACCATTGATGCGATTGCAGAGGTGGTGAACGCGGTCCAAAAGGCAGAGGCATATAGTCGCACTAAGCGACGGATCGTCCTGTTGGTGACACTCGACGTCAGGAATGCCTTCAACTCCGCTAGATGGGTGGATATTCTGGACACGCTGGAAAACTCTTTTCAAGTTCCAGAATATCTAATGCGGCTTTTGAGGAACTACCTAAAGGACCGAAGCCTGCTCTACGACACGACACAGGGCCAACGAAGGATGGAAATTACATCGGGTGTTGCCCAGGGATCTATCTTTGGTCCGGACCTGTGGAACGTGTCTCACGACGGGCTACTGAGACTTGAGATGCCAGATGAGTCGCGCTTGGTCGGCTATGCGGATGATGTTGCGGCTCTAGTCGCCGGACGCACCGTTGAACAAGCGCAACTTAGGCTAGGTATGCTAATGCGCCGAGTGAGGGACTGGATGACTGCTCGCGGGCTCAGTTTAGCACTGGAGAAAACCGAAGTGGTCATCTTGACAAAAAAGAGAATCCCTAGAGTAAGGATGATCAGTATTGGAGATATACAAATCAAATCGAAGCCAGCGGTGAAGTACCTGGGGCTCCTGATTGACTCGAAGATGAGTTTCTCTGAGCAAATCAGGGCAACGGCTGGGAAGGCTTCTTCGGGAATATTGGCTCTGAGTCGACTTATGGCCAACGTAGAGGGACCCAGCCCATCAAGAAGACGCCTCTTGATGAGTGCTGTAGGGTCAGTACTACTGTATGGAGCAGAGGTATGGGGCGACGCTCTCAGAAAGGGGGTATACCGAAAACGATTGGCACAGGTACAGAGAAGAGGAGCACTGAGAATTGCATCTTCGTATCTAACAGTCTTCGACTCGGCGGTGAGAGTGATTGCAGGCGTGATACTTGCCGCCCTCCTTGCTGGAGAGCGCCGCGCTATTTATCTGCGCCGAAACGAGGATGCGAGGGAGATGGTTGTCCGCGAGGAGAGACAGCGCTCGCTCAACGATTGGCAGCAGTCTTGACTGCGCGCCTCATCCCGGATGTGAGACCGTGGCTAAATCGAAGGCATGGTGAGACTGACTTCTATCTGACCCAGCTTTTGAGCGGGCACGGGTGTTTTCAGTCTTACCTGCACAAGATCGGTAAGTCACGGTCCCCCGATTGTCGGTTTTTCCCCAAGAGAGGAGGACAATGCCTACCACACATTTTTTGCGTATCCAAAATGGGACAGGCTGCAAAGGGAACTCTACAGGGAGACGGGAGAGCTCACCCCGGATAATATAGTTGCGGTGATGCTCAAATCAGTTGACAAATGGAACCAGGTGACACATTATGCTCGGGGAGTCCTAAAATATAAAAGAGACTCACAGCAGCCGGGGGCGCTGGGGCTGGGAGATCGCTCTTCTGGCATTTCCTCTTCCCCTCTCCCCTCCCGCTAGGAAAGGGACTCCCCAGCTTGAAGGCGCCCACGGCGTAACAAAACAAGACCTGGCCCGAAGTAATGTGTCAAACGGTTCCAGGCTGGGTTCTCAGGTTGACAGGGGAGGTGTTTAGTGGGTAGTCCAGTCGCGCATGGGAGTCCCACACTCTGTGCATAAAAAGCATTCACCTCCCTACCACAAAAAAAAATATTGCTACTTTTAGCACTATAACTACTTTCGAGCCTTCGCTTGGAAGATAGTTTGAATATTGCATGATCTTCATAATATCGGTAACCGAGAGTCCAATATGGTCACTACCAATTCTGCCCGTATGTCCGTCAACCCAGCGGTGATATGTTCTGAACTTTTAAAACAGTACGTATCATACGGGTAGCTTAACAGGTTTATAGTCCGTCTGAAGAATAACTCGAAAAAAGTCTCGTTGTCACCGGTGGGATTTGAATCAAGGACGTTCGGCTTACGGGGTGACCACTCTAACTACTATACTATGCGGGCGACCATGGTCCCAATTAGTAGCTCCCATTTTTCTTCATATAAACTTATTATATGTATCAGATATGGAGGAATTTTCAGTATAAGTTTCCAGTTGATTTCTCTAGTGTCTTTTCTCGGAATGCTTTCAAAAACATTTTTGAGAAAAACTACACACTACAGAGATTAATGAATAAGTCCTTTTTTATCCAAGCTATTGAGATTGTATAATATTAAAAATATTGTATTTGCTCAGCGTTCAGTGAAGTTGAAGTCTTTTATAATATATCATTCGGTGGTTATATTTTTGAAAGCTGCAAAAACCAAATCTTCGGATTGCTTTTATAAAGTGATGGTGCATAAAAAAAATTGACAGAATGTGTTTTAATTAAAATTTATATTAGCATCTTACCTCACGGGTGTCGTTGCTCCAGATCCACCTCTTGATGAGCAATTTGGAGCATTACCATGAGTTGGTGAACCACCAACGTCATTTCCTGCCGATGTTGCATGCGAGACCAGCCATGCGTCGACTATCTGTCGTGTTCCCTTTCTGAAATGGAAAAAAAAATACTGATGAAGGTTTTTAATAATTAAATTATTATAGAAAATACTCCTCTATAGAAAAACGTTCTTCTACCTAAATTAATCAATATATAAAAAGCGTCTGTTTTTTGCTATGGATCATCCTTAATTAAATTAAGCTCATTTCTTTTGAAAAAACGCAAGAGATTCGTACTCCCACAACTTAAGGAATTGGATTTTTTATAAATCAATATTTTTACGATACGAATATCGGCCTGCGGTATATCAAGGTAAAATATCGCGGTATCAAACTTGATGTTCTTATATGTAACACTAAGCTGATATTCTCGATAGTTCTATAGTCATTATTGATAGAAATTCATCAAAATCATATTTTATGCTTGAATTATGTGTCTTTCCTGCCAATGAATAATAGACATACTTGAAATTGTGTTTACTTAAGCTTGCAAGTCCAATTGCATTATTTATGTTGTTCTTGATTTTAAAGGCTCAATTCGACCCTATGCTTTATCCTAAAAGCTCAAGACAAACGAATACTAATCAATTTACGGGTACCAATTCTGCTTATAAGTTCATATTATTTTTCCAAAACCCCCCCGGAATATAATCGCTTTAACAAGACGCCACTACTCGTACATTTGAAAAATTAGCACACTTTTAGATACGGATAAATTATGGCAACTACTAGCATAACTTGCAGTCAACTACTGTTTTCAAAGCAAAAAAATTCTGAGCAATTATGAGAATTCCTAAAAGTCTTAGTAATCTCCTAACGAGCGAAGCTTAACAGTTTATGATGAATTTTGTTTATACACACAATACACTTTGGAGAAATCTACCTAAAACTTCTCCACATCTAATCTGGTTGCTATGTTACCAAGTTCACATAAACTAAAAGAATAAAATCAACAAAATAAACTGTAGCAACAATATAAAAAGTTTTGCATACTTTTCCGATTTGTTGATCAAACAACCTTGAGACAAATTTACAAGTTTACACATTTTTTGTCACCCAAAAGAAGAACATACTTATGAGCGCGAGAGAAAAAATCTTGAGCCAAAAAGAACCTTGCAAAGTCACTAGCATTAAGTTGAGCAAAGTTTGTTGTCAGATGATTTAAATGTGATAATTTTTTGGATGATAATGAGGACTGGATGGAAAATGTTGAAGTAATTTTGATTTTCGTGTCTTCTGTGATTTTTGTTTTCTTATTTTTATGAGTAAGGTGTGAGGTGTTTATTAGCCACAGATTTGATTGCTGATTTTCTATGAATTTTTACAAAGTACTTGATCTGTTAAAAAAATCTAAAAAACGAAAGTCGACTTAAAGATGCTCTACACAGGGTGAAATAAATTTCACTTACTCGTATGTTACTCAACGTTATGCTGCTAATCCTTTGTCAATATGCAGAAATTTGATTCGCATCCTTATTAGGAAAATTATTTCACCCTTTTTTGAAAATTTTGAAGTCGACTTTCTATAGTGTGTGTGAAGAACTAAAAATGCTGACATATTCTGCACAATCCTGAAGAATCAACCTTAGATAGAACTGATCTAGAGGGCACAAATATGATCCAAAATTTTAATCGATAAAACCATTTCATTTCTTCGTACCCTGATGAGAGTCTGTAAATAATGTTTAAAGGGTCGAACTTTTTTAAAGAAAACCTTATTTCCCAGTTTTCTTTAGCCATAAAATAACTAATTTTAGCTTTTAACTTCTTTTAAATTGAAGTATAGATAGAACATACGTTTTGAAATGAATTTAAAATTCCAATTAGTTATATTTCTATCATGAAATGGCAAATTTCCCATTAATCATCATCAAAATGTGGAAATCATCTAAGAGTATATTTCAATCATTGCGAATCGGATAGTGGTCAAATGTTGAAAAAATGGAAATATCGCCCATCAATATCGCTCTTAGTAAACATTGATTTTTCTTTCTTTGCTAAGGAACTATTAAGTTTTTGATTCTTCCCTAGAAAGTTTTAAGTTTCTAGGTTTCAAATGTGCTTTATAGAGCGGAAGAATAATTATTTATCATAATTAAATACAAGCTAGTCCACGTACTGCAATGGTTAGAGTACTCGCTGCGTAAGCCGAAAATCCTTGGTTCGAGTTCCGTTGGTGACATTGAGATTTTTTTCGAGTGATTCTTTGGATCGTCCATCCAAGTTGAACGAATTATAACCCCATTCAGCTATAATACGTACTGATTTGAAGTCAGAGCGTATTGCAGCTGGGTGGACGGACATACGGCCAAAGCGTGATCCTGACCATATCACCTTCTCGAGTGCCGATACATTCGATCAAGAAAATTAGATACTCTAACTTTCTTTAAGAGGAGGCAAAAAAACAATTAATATAAACCTAAAGCTATCCTTTCATAAATGTAACATAATCTAGTGGCCTTTTGGGCATCCAAGATCTACAGGTGTCTTTGTTATTTTTACAGCTAATCAATTCACACAGAAATGTGCAAAGTTATATTTAGGTTGGAAAACCCTACAGAAAAATTAACCTCGTGTGGCTACTTAACCTATAAATAAATATGCCCTAACCTCATCTAGTTCCTATGCTAGTCTACGCTATAAAAAAGGCTACCCTAACTTACAAGCTTAGGATACATTGTACGTGAATTAAGTTTTTTATTTGTCATAAAACCATTATTTTCATTTTTATAAATTCATCATACCCTCACTTGCATTAATAGGCTAAATACAAACTAAAATACAAAAAAACTATTGCTTGGTTTTCAAATGGATCTACTCCACTCCAGTCGTCAATCAGCTGCAACACATCCACCAGTAAAATGATTGGTCCATCTCGGCTCCAGCAATTCCAACATATATGTTACATAGCTATTGAGCATCTCCAATTGGCGTTCGAGTTTTGAAATTCATGTTCGTTGGATATACTATCGTCATATCGGTGCACCTCGCATACACATGAACAATTTACAACGGGGAGACCATCAGAATTTAGTATGTATTCATTTCATGTTGTGATTGTTTTCTCACCAGTTGTGATTGTTTTCTCACAATACCCGTTTATAGCGTGGAGCGGCTGCAAGATCCAAGGGTTCTCATCCAAGTTCACGGTTTTTGTCATGTCAATGTTGAAGGTGTCAATTTTATGCACCTGAGTGATGTCGTATATCTCTTAGTTGGAGACATAGTGCTAGTATCCCGTCTCCTGTACCCTAGCTACTTCAACATACTCGCAATCTGACTATGCCAGACTGGACATCCGTAAGTCAGAATCGCCTTGACCAGCATTTCGTAGCAAATCAACCTGACACAGGGGTCTAGTTTTTACGAAAATATATGAATGCTCGTCACGCTTTCTCCAGCGGGGTCTTCACATTATATGTATAATATAGGTTCTGGTCGAGATACATACCTAAGTATCTGATGCAAATCTTGTGTGTAATCTGTTTGAACCTACCTCCACCCGCTATAATATGGGAATCTCTTCAGTGACGTTTCAAGCCCCAGTTGAGTTTCCTAAGAGTTGGTCTAAACAGAATTGTTTCGCACTAATGCACGTTGAACTGCATCTTTGAGGAGTTTGTACAGAACTGTGAGGCGTTAAAAATGTTTTGTTGATCTTTCTAAGCTTCAGTCGTGCAGACTATAAGATCAAGAGTTCAGAAGCGTTTTAATATAGATTGCAAAAAGTGTAGACACATTAATCGTTTCCTGTTGAAAGCCACTCAATACCTTAAAAACGCGGTTCGAGGAGAAAGTTCCGTCCGTAATGATAACTGATTTGCCATATGACATGCAACATAGCAAGGATGTTGTGTCTCGGAAACTCCAACTTCAATAGTCTGTATACAAGTCCATCACGCCAAACCATATCGATTGCCTTCTCCATATCAGACAAGCTTCGATATACTTCTCACCATTAAAATGCCTGCATATAATCAGAACGTATCGCAGTTAGGTGCACGGACGCACGGCGAAAACGTGGTACTGACCATATCATCTTCTCGAGTGCCGAAGCGTATGATCAGCATAAAAAGATACTCTATCTCTAAGCAAAGTAACCATTGAGAGCTCAATTAATCACTATCTCAAACACATTGCTAATATTAGGCAACAATGTGGTTGGACGATGATTCCTCTAACTAGACAGGCTCTTGCCTTTCTTTAAAATCAGGAACACTTTGACTCTCTTCCACATTTCTGAAAAATATGGATTATTCAGTACATTGTTGAGCAACATACAATACTGTCGAATGGCAGTATTGGACATCCAGTCGGTACTTGATGACTTGGGATTGATTCGTCTAAATGTGTCGATCAAGTCTTTGTTTGAAACGAAATAATACCTTGGATAATCATATGGTGTAATATCGGCCTTGAACTAATCGTCGAAATGGGCAGTGGCTAACCAGTCAGGCTTGTTTGAAAACTGTGAAGCGTTTGTGCTACGACTTCCTAGATTCCGTGTGGTGTGACTTCTGGCTTAGGTCGATGAATAGACTCGAAATGCGTTCCAGCCAAATCAAGTTTCTTAACTTCGTTCGTCATTGCGCATTATGAATACTGTGATTCCCGTCGATACCAGCTCCAACCAAAGGTAATATTTTATCGATTAGTACCTCCTCCATCTAGTGCAAGGAATCATCGACCAATCACGAGCACCTTAAGTATCGGCTCGTCCACGCGTAACTTATCGAAGCAGGTTGTTAAACTGCTAATGCATGTCCTTTGTGCTCTGGAGCGAGATACCCTTTATTTTACCCTGCCACTGTTCTCGTTCCAGTCAGATTAAATTTTGGACATTCCTAAGGATCGACACCATCAGATTCGGTGTGGGGCGTTTGTGCTCTGGAGCGAGATATCCTTTATTTTACCCTGCCACTGTTCTCGTTCCAGTCAGATTAAATTTCGGACATTCCTAAGGATCGACTCCATCAGATTCAGTGTGGGGTGTTTGTAGTCTTGCGTTGGCGATAAATATTGCTGATGCGGATGAGGAGCAAGCTTTTCTACCATTTCAACTGTTTGATGATTGGCGTGTCATATCTTTCCATGTTATTTCACGGCTTGGTCTTGTGTATAGTGTCTAGTGTCAGATATTCCAACTTTGATTGATAATAATTCATTTCATTATTAGTTAGATTTCTGTCACTAGGCATCATGGTTCTATTGCCTAGAACAACTGAAAGTGGGTATTACTGCAGGTGTTCCCGTTCGAGCCACTTGTTGAACCACTTCTAATCTGTTTTCTTCAGATTCAGTCTGTAATCATCCGACTGAATTGGAAGATGAGAAAAGATTGATTGAAATGTACAAATTGTCGATTACTAGCCGCTTGTATTTCCACTCCCCCCCCCGGTACCTTTGTTCCAGCTTTTACTTTCTGAATCCGCCTTCCGATCAAATCCTCCACCACCATCTCGTCAACCGTCTTACGTCTTTTCTACAATCGCCACTACTTTTCCACTCAAACCGCAGCATCCATAAAAAGGAAGCGCACGATTCGTCCCGCTCTTAAATTGTTTCGCCGTCTCCGACCGAGTTCTTTGTCTCGGGTTCAGCCATCTTTTCGGAGTGGTTCTTCAAACACCATCAACGTATGACCTGAAATCAATATTCTTTGTAAATTTACCATGGTTATTCAGCAACATTTGATCAATCACAGAACATGAAATTAGTTAAGAAAAATATTTTGGATCTTTCCGTTGTATAAGACAGGGATTCTTTTCCCAATCCTTTTCGAAGAATTCATCAAAATCAACAGGTGATATTAACCAGCTAAAGACCTTCTTCCTATCTTCAATGCTATCATTTGTTGGTGGATCGCCATCCGTAGTAGATTTATGATTATCCTTCGCAGACAGATTTAACGTTACATATTGTCCTGCAGTATATTAGACAAATCTCTCTTCTCCTGGTGTTTCATTTTGTGAGTGCTGTTTACTTGGTTTTTCCTTCTTTTTAGTCAGTGTGCTTCCACCCAGTTGCTCTAGTATTCCTTGCTGTCTAGATTTAGAGTTGTTGGTAACTCCTTCATAGTGCTCTAGTACTTCATCAATTTTAGCTGCAGCTCTCTTGGTATGTTCTGCTAGTTTGCCTTTTTTTTTAGGTGTAGAGATATTCATAAGTTCTTCTGATTTGTCTTTTTTTAGATGGTGGGTTTTGGTGGATTGATTCGAAATAGCTCTCTTTTAATTTTGAACTTCATATTTTTACTAAAGGCGTAATATTGGTGGGAGCTGCTTTTGCCTGCGCACTAGGTACTTGGCTATTTTGTTTTTTAACTCGCATTAAGCTTTTTAGATAGCTTGCCTGCTGCCTTTTCTATGGACGCATCATGATTTCCAAACCCATATGAAAGTTTTTGTATTGGAGTCTTTATAGTATCCTTTTTAGGAGTTGGCTGCTTTTTAGGCGTATCCTGCTTCTTGGGAGTGGCTTATCAATTTGGGCACGACACACTCCAAACGCTGACACATTTTCCGTACACGACATTGTCGTAGCTTTTATTTAATCACAAGATTTTGATAAAGTTATCATTTGTTTCCTACCTTCCCAAAAGCCGTATGAACACTATCCCCGGCGTGTAAACGCACGTTTGTTAAATAGAGTGTGTCCCAAATTTATAGGGGCACCCAGTTTTTTAGTCAATTTTTTAATGTTTTTAAACCAAACAAATCTTAATTTGCACAAGCTATTTTTACTTCTAATGCACGATTTCTGTCTTTTTTTGGTGAGCCTACGACAACTTGTTCGTTTGTTATGCCATTTTTTTAAAAAAAATTGTGTCCCAAGTTTACAGGGGCAGTGAAAAAAAAACACGATTTTCTTTCGAAAATTATTTTTGCTGGTGAAATTCTATCGTGAACTACAAATGATTGTGTCTATACTGTAGTTCCTGTTGAAATTGAACACTTTATCAACAAATTTTACACAAGTATCAAGGAAATACTCCTTTGCACCGTGAAATTTTGAGGCACTGTAAAAACTGGGTTTCTTTTCGGTCGTCCGGTTGCTGTATACCTACATTTTCTTTTTTTTCGTTTGGTGCTCACGGCTTAAGCCCTAATCATAGATAAACTCGTGGTTTGCGGCAACTGATGTTGGTAGAAGTTTCGAATTGGCTGGTTTAGGATAATAGAAAATTCTAGACTATTCTAGATGACCAGCATAATCTGGAATTTTCTGAAACAATCGGCCCAGGTATAAATAAACGCACGCTTGTTCAGAAAACTCAGTTGCGTGCTAATCGCCAGCAAAGATTTATACGTGCAGTGTTGTGTGGACCCATGGATGGTCTAAGGTACATAGCTTGCTTATTTTGGAGTTTATACATTCAATCATCTGCAGGCGGAGTAAAATTAAAAATGTGGTTGTTTATGTGTTTCAGATTGTTTGGTCTGACGAAAAAAAGTTTAACTTAGACGGCCCAGATGGCGTTCAAGACTATTGGCGAGATCTGCGCAAAGAGCCACGTTTTTTCTCCGGGCGGACTTGGCGGTGGATCCGTTATGGTGTGGGCGGCCTACAGTGGATTCGGAAAAGTTGGCATGGAAATCATTTCGCATCGAATGAACTGCGAAGACTATCAGGCAGTGCTAGAAAAGCATCTGAAGCCCTATTTCTGCCGTTACCGCTCTGCAAAAGTGATTTTTCAACAGGCCAACGCGCCAATTTACTCCAGTAAATCTACCAAGGAATGGTTGTCAAAAGTGAAAATTCCTATACTTCAGTGGCCTGCCATTTCTCCGGATCTAAATCCAATAGAAAACGTTTGGGGCATGATGGTCCGCGACGTTTATGACAACGCTCGTCAATATTCATCAGTCACAGAGCTGGAGGAGGGCGTCAAAAAAGCTTGGTAAAACATCAGTATGAGCAGCTTGACAAATCTCAACGATTCGATGCAAAAACGGATGAAAATGTTATTTAAAAACGATGATAACGTTATTAATTACTGTTTTTCTGTTGCGAATCAACGGATTTTACCAATAATAAAAAAATTTATATGGAAAATCGTGTTTTTTTTCACTGCCCCTATAAACTTGGGACACTATTTTTTTTTTTAAATGGCATAATGGGAACAAATTGTCGTAGGCCCACCAAAAAAAGACAGAAATCGTGAATTATGAGTAGAAATAGCTTCTGTAAATTAAGATTTGTATGGTTTAAAAACATTAAAAACTTGACTAAAAAACTGGGTGCCCCTATAAATTTGGGGCGCACTGTAGAATCGCACATCACGGAGAACGGTAGTTTAATACTCAAACCCAAATGAAACTTATCGTCTACTCTACTTGATGAGGTAACATTAGGGCATGTGGCATATATCCCTTGTTCAGGATATGAATGCTGTCCGGCCAGTGGTCCGAAACATTTCTGATTATTAGAAAAGAGATCCATTGCCCTTGACGCCTCCTGATGCTCAAGTATACCTTTCTAGGTCTTTTTAAAAAATTGTTTTAGAAAGACATACTAGTTTCGCGACCTATATGTCCGTCTGTCCGTGCGTCACAGCAAATTTCCTTAGAAACTATAAAGACTAGAAAGCTCAAACTTTGTGAAAAGATCAGAAGTGGTAGTCTCTAAAAAGTTAAGGTCCTACCAAGCATTTTAAAATTTTTCAAGGTTGGTGTCCACTTATGAAGAAGTATGTAGGTAGTCGACTGGGGTATAATATAAAAGGTCGTGATTAGGCCTTCTTAAAATCTGAAATAAAAAAGTTATTTTGTGCTTCGGGGGGTCCAGGGAGCGGTAACATGTACCAACATTTTGTATCCCCTCCGCGATTGGACACCTTTGAGTCGCAAAATCTAAAAAAGATCACAGAGCTAGGCTTTTATAAGTACAAGGGCAACAAATACTTCAGAAATCGAAAGTCATTCAACTTTGTTAATATTAGTATGATATGCAGATTTCACATTTTTGCCCATAAAATCAAAAGCAATATCAGCAATATTATAGACTAATATAAGCAATAATACAAACTAATAAGATCTTTTATGGAAATCAGATCATAATCAAGTGAGTTATAGCCATTTCAATTGTATGCAATTACAACAACAGTAACACGTGTTGATGGGTGAGATATATTTCAAATATACCTTTTATTTTCTTCCAATTTTCATGAAAATTTAAGGAAAAAATTTTGAATATTTTCAATCGGCCGAGCATTCAGAAAAATGATTTAAGCTGGAAAAAAATGGCTGTTGCCACGTGCTTATGAAGGGATCTCTGCATCTTTTGCATAAATTTGATCCCAAGTATTGGATAAATAATTCAACTCACCGATTCACGCTATTAGAAAACTTGTTTCAAACCCTAGGATAGTAACAAAGACCTTCTGGTAAGAGCAGTCTCTTACTTACTCAACATGTTTATCCTTCAGGACGGCCCGTGCATAATGTGCTAGGTGGTCCCAATTGTCAACGGATGTACATATATTTTCGATCATAATCTCAGAGGAGAGTGCTTCAACTTAATTGACTGGGTCACCACGCAGTTTATCCCATCTTTTGCAGTAAAAAAATGTTTTGCAGACATCATCTACCTCTCTTATACTATACGCATAGTCGGGACACCGTGACTTACCAATCTTGTTCAGTGAAGACTGAATCTATGCCCGCTCATGAGCTTGGTCAAGTAGAAGTCGATCTCAACATTACCTTGATCAAGCCACTGCCTCAATTCAGAGATCAGACGTACAGTCCATATTTCCTTTGTGTCACTACCCCAGAACTTTTGCCAATCACAGGGAGTCCGTTGTCTCGCCTCCATTGCAAGTACCCCGCTGTTGCCTTTGCTCCTACGTAGGTAAATACAGGGTGGGCAAAAAGTCCCTTTCCTATTTATATATGTAATAACTTTTAAATAAAGTGATTAAAATAAAAAACAAATATCGCCAAATTAGGATTAACTTATGTATTTTTTTACATTAGGCGTGGAAAATTATATCCGATAAGTGTGCGCCATTAGAATTCACGCAAGGTTGGGCTCTTTTCACGAAATTTTTCATAACGTTTTGGAGTGTGACGGGTGTGATCTGCGCAATTTCCGCTCGAATGTTCTCTTACAACTCCGGTAGAGTCTGTGGTTTGTTGACGTAGACCTTCTCTTTGAGGTAGGCCCATAGAAAAAAAGTCTAGAGCTGTCAGATCAGGCGATCGCGGTGGCCATTTTATGTTACCATTTTTCGAGATAACACGATTTGGAAAGTGATGATGCTACAAGTTCATTGTCTCATGACCATGCTGTTGAAACCATATATTCTCATTGTTGTTATGTGCTCGCACAAGTGGAAAAAGGAAGTCCTGAAGCATACTTCTGTAACGAGCTCCATTGATCGTAAGACTGGCCCCTAGATCATTTTCAAAGAAATATGGTCCATAAATTTTCCGTGAAGTCACGCCACACCAAACAGTTACACGAAGTGGGTGTAACGAAAGCTGTTGGACATTTTGGGGATTATGTGTGCCCCAGAATCTAGTGTTTTGCCTGTTCACAAATCCGCTTAGGTGAAACTGCGCCTCGTCAGTCATCATTAAATTTTCCAAAAACCGTTCCTCATTCTCGACAAGATTTAGGATATCCCTGCAGGATTCCAAACGCAGTACCAGGTCCCCAGGATGGAGATGCTGGACCAATTATGTTTTGTAGGGGTAAAGGTGTAAGTCCGTTTTTAAAATCGTGCGCAACGTGCCTCGCTTTATAGCCAACTGTGCTGAACGTCGTCGTGTTGATGTTTCATCGTTCTCTCCAACACTTTGCCTAACAAGCTGTATGTTTTCAGCCGATCGTCCAGAACGAGGTCTGCCCGTACGTTTCTCATCTGCAACGTTCCCATATCGCTTAAATTTGGCCACCATAGCACGTATAGTTGGAGCTGCTGGAGGTTTGCGAACTCCATAAAATTGGCAGTATGCACGTTGAGTGGCAGTTACTGAACGGCTGTTTTCCAAAAATAATGACACTAGTTTGGTTCGGTGTGCGATGGTGTACCTTTCCATATTGGAATCTCCCAAGTTTAATGTCTACAAAAAAATAAAAATTTAACAAATTACTCGCAAATGTAACAGTTATTAATTTTTTACATCGGAAAGTTACTTTTTGCCCACCCTGTATCACCCCTGCTCTCACCAAAACTGCCGATCCGGAGACCGAACCGCACTCGATTAGGTTTTTGCTTAATAAAATGGAATTTGATTGTTTCCATAATTTTTAAATGTCCGTAATGTCGGGTCACTTCCCATAATCAGGATATAAATAGCCTTCACTTTTCAAACACAAAAAGACTGAAGATAGCTAGGCAAGATTAAGATACTCATAAGATATCCTTAAAGCACAATCTTTCCCAAAATCTAAATGACCTCAAATATAAAGAATATAAAAAATGTAAACCTTCTGCATCGCTGTTTGGACACAAAGAACTTAAAGATTTATAAAAATCAGAGGAAAAGAGCTTTATTTAAGTAACAAATGCCTTGAAGCTAGTATCAATTCAATTTGAATAGCATAGATGGTCATTTTTATGTTTCTCTCCTCGAAATCGAAAGGGTACCTATAAATCCAGTAAATGCTTTTGGAATACAACAAAATGTCTTCATAATCTTCAAACTCCAAAAGTACGAAGTCTATGTTAGTAAAGTTAGAGCCCGTCAAATTTCTAGCGGTTGCAGCGAAATGCAATATGAATATATCATCATGTTGACACTTTCTATCGATATTTGTTTATATCTATACAAAATATAAAATTTATTGATGGTGTCCCATTTTTGTAGGTTGGGAGGTGAAGGCTATTTATATCCTTGGTTTGGGACTCCAAGGTGCGCAAGGCTGCCGGATTACCCTCTAGATATCTGCCTAGTCAACATAAGAATCTAACCTGGAACAGTTTGACACATCACATCGAGCTAGACTCCATTTAATACGCATTAAGCAGCCGTCAGGGTACAGGAGTTCCTTTTCAAGTGAGAAGGATGGTCGAGAAATAATTACTTGAAAAAATTGCACTCAGCACATGTTTCCGATGAGATATTCTAGAGGACCTCTTCTAATTTTCTAAAGAGGGCAAATAACAAACGAATAAATGATCCATAATTTTAAGAAAACTTAGTTCAATCGAAGATTTTGGTGGCATTTGGAGGAAGACATGTAACCATGCTTACGCCGGAGTGACGTGCGTGAGAGGAACAGATACCCCAACAGGTTCAGAAAAAACATGGTAAAATGAATTGATAATTCTGTAGCATAGAAGAAACTAATGTATGATTGGACTCACTTGAAGAGTTCTCCGAAACTAGGAACAATTTTAATCGAATCAAAGGCACCTACGACGACCACAAGCACATCAACGAAATTGTTACGAACGGATTCTCGAGCAAAATGTGTACCTAGAATGGAAAGGTCATTACAGACGTAGGTGACTAAAGACAGAGATGAAGCAGAGCGTCAGTTTTAAAATACCTAATACTAGCAAAAGTTTTAGTCGGATCGAAGTGGATTGGGTAAAATCGAGGAGAGACGAGGAATTAAAGGAACATGCTTTCTTCGAAGAGGGGTTTCAGGCAGTGCTATCTTAAGCAGCCAAAAGTACTACCAAAAATTTACTCCCAAATGTGAAAGATGTTAATCCGTCCAAAGATGGAACCGGCAAACTATCATTTGATGCAACTCAAAATGCTAGAACTATTAGACGGGGTATGCTAGTCAAACCTACCGATGGTAGTTTCTATGCAGATCTCCTGCAAGATATAAAGAGGGCAGTCAAACCAAGAGACGTATAAACTGCCATCAATATATGCATACAAGCAAAAGATTGATCAACAACCAGTAGGACCGCTGCTGACAAGCTATTTCCAATGACAATGACATCCGCGGGGCTTGGCATACAAGGATGCTTTTCTTAAATGAGTGAGGAAATATATAAGAAAGGTCGGGCTCTTTTCCCCGCATAGTTCGTATGGCATGGGATTCTCTTAGAATGTTGCATCATCGTTGATACACATCATTGTTTTACGTATATAGTGCGTAGTGCAGTTGATAGAGTGCCCGATGCTTAAGCCAACGGTCTCTGGTTCGAGTCCCGCTGGTGGCAATGAAATTTGTTTCAAGTGATCCTTTAGCCGGACTATAAGCCCGTTCAGTTATGAAATATACTGGTTTCAAATCAGAACGCATTGCCCCAGGCGAGACGGACCTATGGCCAAAAGCATGATACTGACCATATCACTTTCTCGAGTACCAATCGTTCGATCAAGCTGATGGCTCTAAGCCAAGGCCCGAAAAGGGCTGTAGTGCTAATGCGAAAAAATCAGGCTTATGCATAGCAACCGGAATGAACACATTCGAATATGTGTGATGTTCACGTATATACTCGTAATTTAGCGTAGATCAAGAGAAGATATGTCTCATGGCTCAACAGTAGAATTTCTGTCTTATAGTACGTGGAACGCGGACTCGATTCCGCCCAAGTCATAAGTAAGTAAGGATTTTAATGTATTTGTTACCTTTCTAATAAGAACAACTGCTTCTTCTGATAACAACTTTAATAATAATTAAATGACAATTTTCATGATCTTTAAGTACAATATTTTTGCTTTACAAAGCAAATTATTTGTCATATATTTCTTATGAACTTTTACTGCACGCGCTATGTAGTCAGCCAAAATGGTCCGCGAATTTCGGTAATTGATTCGCGCGTGTAAAGAAAATATGCAAAAACAGGAAATCAATGTTCCAATTACATTTAGAGTTATTCTATGAGATAGGTAAATAATGAATTTACGATTGCACGTGCAGGAACAATTGCAGACGTAGGAATTGAATATCATCGGAATGATTTTAATGTAAGAAACAATATTTGATGACAAAAGTTGATTGTTTGAACATACTCCCGGCCGTTGAAAGCGCTGAGGTTTCAAGACAGTGTATTCCGGCGTGTTTGAAGTCGAAAGTCGATGGTCCTTGGGAAGGGTTGTGGTTTCCTTACTGATGCTTCTGGTCCTGGTGATGTTCGTGTTTTGTAGCATCTTGTGGTGAAGTAAAGGACTGTCAAACCGAAGATGATGACCAATGCCAAATATTCTGCTGAGACATGGTAGATTGTGGAGTCAACGTGATGAGGAAGAGAGCTTTGTTGTTTGATTTGCAGGAGAGTGGTTTTAAGCTGAACAATGTCATCGGAATTGTTTGCTATCTTCATACTGTGGAAGTTTATTTGAGGTTCTAAGTGCTCCAAAATGATGGTGGAGTTTAAGGCAACTGATGGTAGGTAAGAAAGGTCGATCCGATTAGTAAATTGATGGTGGGCCATGATCGTCAACGAGCCTTATCTTATGTTGCAGTTGGCCTTAAACCTCAGAGAACCAGATCCAGTTAGAATAGTTTGATAACTGTTGTCACCACAAACCATGTTTATAGACGTTTCTTCTTGCAGATTGTAGATCCATGTATTCTTGTTGTGAAGTTGAATCCACATATTTGAGGAGCTGGGAATGATCTTGAGTTTGCAAACTTGGGGTAGTGTATGCACTTGGTTTAATAATTTAAGTTCGCATTGAGCTGGTCCAGTATCTCGGTTGAATTTTTGATGTTTTTTATTGCACAGGTATTTATCTTCACTTGTTAATAGGCATGAACTAATTTCGGCTTCGGACATGACGCTGTATTGATCCTTGTGTAGTGACACAGCTAAAAATGTAGTATTCGTAACAATGCAAGCAAACTGTTCCCTTAGTTTAAAAATAATAGGAATAACTTTGAATAGCTGGAACACCTCTACGTTTAGCAAGGGTATGTTTATTTTGAAGATGGCCTTACCCTTCGTGATTATTGACTGAACAGTCATAATTGAGTATAGTTTTAGCAGTGAAATATACCCAAATTGATTCGGTACGATTTAGGAGGCTGGTATATTTTCTCGGATGAATCTTAGTTCGTTTTGTAGCTGGTCTGGCCGCAGGATGAGAGGGTTCATTTTTCCGTTGTGACTATCTATAGTGACGCCAATTAATGCTGTTTGGATGCGTTGATATGCCATAAGCAGCAGAGTGAAGTGGATGGATAACGTGTTGAAAGCTTGTATGAGACTTTGGTTCTCCAGAATATGGCTGGTTTTATTAATATTTAAGCGGAAGTGTTCTAGATAAGTTTCGATGGATTTCGTCTGTTCCTTTATAAATGTTCTGTCTTGGTCTAGGAGATTAAGGGTGGAATCTACGACGGATGTTTGATTTTTAATCAGCTCTATAATGTGGTTCTCATTTAAATTAATTTTGTCAATAGTTGTTGCCATTTCTCCTGCGTAGCTCTGGTCCAATATTCCAAATAACTTGTTACTCATGGTTCCAATAAAATCAAAAGGCGATCGCTTCTTCCGGATTTCAGAGCTTCTCTCAAGCAGCAAGTTATTATTTGCCTGTATGGTGCTTAGCTGGGATTGAAATTGTGCTAAGAGGAGCTTACATCGTCCTTGGTTGTCGGTTTCAGTCTGCTTGCAGAGTTCCTTCAGGCGTTTGTGGTTGTTTCGCAGGTTTTGCATATCCTTCCAATATTCGGTCATATTGTAATATGCTATGAAGTTCCAAGTGTCCGTTACCATTGAGACCTTACCGATATCCTCAAAATATACCAGCGCCTCCTTGGTAAATGGTCTGATCACGATAGTCTCGTTGATTGGCTGAGTTGTTGTTTTGATGCTTGGTACGCATAATATTAATAGCACTAAGGCGAGCTTCGCGATCTTTGGCGTTCGTATTGTTGGTGGTGATCGTGTCCTTTTGGATTGAACGTGCTTCGTTTGTACTGTGGTATTTTGAGACGGTTGGGATTCTTTACTCTCGTGGAACTTCTTCAGGTCACTGCAGCGAAAATGAAGGGCTGGGCTTGTCAACCAGTTGGAATTTATGGGGAAAATTCGATGTTTGCTTCGTTTTTTGACCGTTTTAGTGAATTTTACCAGCGACGTACGTCCATCGTTCTGGCTAGCAGTAACAGTTAATGAGATTTCAGACGATTTTAAATGATTATTGGTTACATTTGATGTGCTTGAATCCTTCAAATCTGATAACTCTTTTGATGTACAATCGATCCTGTCTTCATTCGAGCCTTCAGGGGGATTTATGACCAAATCCCTTTGCGGCTTCTCAACGTCCTCCTTCAAATCTGATGGTATTGTGACTGTGTAGTCGATCCTATTTTCAATTGAGCCTTCAGGAAATTTTTTCGTCAGGTCTTCTTCAGTTGTGTAAACTGGCAAAGGACATAAGTTATGAACTGCTCTTTTGAGTACTCCTCTTCCGGTTTTGACATCAACTACTCTAGTAAGTCCATCTGATCCTTCATAAAGTTTGATGATCCTGCCAATGGCCCATTTGAGAGGGGGTACGTTGTCTTCTTTTAAGAGGACTAATGTCCCCAAAGAAATTTTTGTTGTCGACGTCTTCCACTTGCTTCTGGTCTGTAACTCTTGTAGGTATTCTTTAGACCAACGTTTCCAAAATTCCGATTGGCAGGATTGGACTAGCTTCCATCTTTGTAGTAGCTTGATGTTGTAGTAGCTTGAACTTGGAATTGGCAATGCGTTGAGTGGTTCCCCAATCAAAAAATGACCCGGTGTTAGCGCTTGCAGATCGTTTGGATTATTAGAGAGAGGAGTAAGCGGCCTAGAATTCAGAACCGCTTCGATCTCTGTTATTACTGTGTGCAGTTCTTCATATGTAAGTGAAGCTCCAGCAATCACTCTTTTGATATGGTACTTTGCAGATTTTACAGCGGCTTCCCAGAGTCCTCCGAAATGAGGTGATCTGGGAGGGATGAAAAGTCATTCGATTCGTTCTTCTGAGCAGTACTGTTGAAGCTCATTTTGATTTTGTTTATTTAGAAATAATTCTTGTACCTCCCCAAGTTCGTTTTTGGCTCCTACAAAGTTTGTGGCATTGTCACAATATATCTTCGTCGGACGTCCTCTCCGAGCAAGGAATCGTTTTAGAGCACCAATGAATGCGTCCTTTGTGAGATCCGACACAAGTTCCAGATGAACAGCTTTTGTACAGAAACAAATAAAAATGGCAATGTATGCCTTTGTGGGCCTTTTTCCTCTAATACAGTAGTGAATTTGAATTGGGCCACAGAAATCAACACCAACGTTGGAAAATGGACGAGTTGCTTGAACTCTTTCTCGTGGGAGGTTCCCCATAATTTGGGAGTACAATCTTGGCCTGGCTCTGCAACGCCGCATACATTTATGAACAGTCTTTTGTGCCAAAGTTCTTCCACGTAATGGCCAAAATTCTTGCCGAAGTATTCGAAGCAGCGCTTGAGGACCGGCATGAAGATTCCTTTCATGAACATGTTGAATCAATAGATGCACAATCTTGTTTGAATGTGGCAGTAAGAGTTGATGTTTTGCTTCATATATTGAGTCAGATAGCTCGATTCGTCTTCCTACTCGAAGTAATCCTTTGCTGTCCACAAAAGGCTTGAGCGAACTGAGAGAATGTCCGGTTGGCAACATCGGATGTTTTGCCAAATGTTTTATTTCATCCATAAAGGCGATATGTTGGATTTCATAGACAATATAGTGTAAAGCGTTGTGAAGCTCCGCGGGAGTTAGTGGTCCAATTAAAGTGTCATCTTTTGATTTCAGATTGTGTTTGAAGCGATGAAGGTAGGCAGCTGTACGCTGAAGAAATCTGAATGAGTTTCGATGGTTGATGCCGCTTATAATTGGTGAATGTGGTTGTACAGAAATCAAAGCCATGGGTTTCCGTTCTTCGTCTGTTTCCAAGTATTTGACTGGGGGCTTTGGCCATTCGTTGTTTGAGAGCTCCAAAAATGTTGGTCCTCTAAACCAAATGCTACAGTTGACAAAATCACCGAGGGTGGCACCTCTAGAGAGAATGTCTGCAGGGTTTTCCTTCGTCGAAACGTGCCTCCATTGACTTAGTTTGGTATTTTCCTGGATGAACGCCACTCGATTAGCCACGAACCGTTTTAACATTGATGACGATCCTCTTATCCATGACAGCACTGTGGTTGAGTCGGTCCAATAAAAAACGTTTTTGATTGGTGCACACAAAGCCTTCTGGACTTTGACCACAAGTTTTACCATTAGATGAGCAGCACAAAGTTCTAATCTAGGAATTGTTGTTTGTTTCAGTGGAGCTACTCTTGACCGAGCACGCAGAAGATTCGTTACATACTCTCCATTTGAGTTAGTTGAGCGTATATAAACTGCTGTTCCAAATGCACTTTCACTTGCATTTGAAAACGCATGTAGTTCGATATTGGAGCTATCGCCTGACGTTGCACGTCGTGGAATAATGAGTGAATTTAATACTTGCAGCTCTTCACGGAAATTACACCACCTTGTTGATAACGACTCCGGAATTGGATTATCCCAATCAAGTTTGAGCTGCCACAACTCTTGGATGAAGATTTTTCCCTTTGAAACGATAGGGTTGACGAGACCTAAAGGGTCATAGATGCGCATAAGATCACTAAGGACGCTACGTTTTGTGACTTTATCCACTGCTGGGAGATCTACCTGGATGCCATAAGTGTCGGTATGGGGATGCCAAATTATACCAAGTGATCTAGTGTAGTAGTCATCTTTTGTATTTGACGTGGTCATAGTTTCCAAATCTGCTTTTGGGATATGCTGAAGTAGTTTAGGATGGTTAGCACACCATTTGCGCAACGAAAATCCGCCTTCGAGAAGCATTGAATGCGCACGGCTTCCTTTAAATTGTTAGATCCAGATAAAATGTCATCAACGTAGAAATCCTTTAAAGCAGCACTAGCTCCCAGTGGATAATCTCTCTGCTTTGTTTCAGCCAAATACTGTAGCGTTTTGGTAGCTTAATACGGTGCACAAGCGGTGCCGTAGGTTACTGTTCGTAATCTGTAATATTTGATTGCTTCGGTGGGATTATCTCCCCATAATACCAACTGGAAGTTTCTGTCTTCATCAGCGACTAAAATTTGCCGATACATTTTTTCTATGTCCTGAAGCGAATGAGTATGTCAAATAATTCATCTTGAACCACTGGTCCCACAAGAAGCAAATTGTTAAGTGGTACATTGCTTGACGTTTAACACGAGCCGTCAAAAACGACACGTAACTTTGTCGTTGTGCTAGTAGGTTTCAGCACACAATGGTGGGGCAGAAAGTAATGTACCTTTGGAATCCTGGCTGGATCAATTTGTTCCATGTGCTTTAGTGCAATCAACTCGTCCATGAAGTCTTGATATTGACGCTTAAGCTCGGAATGACGTTCCAAACGGCGCTCTTGGCTTAATAATCGTCTTATTGCGACTTGTTTCGATTCCCCAAGAGAATCAGGTGAGTCAGAAAATGGAAGTTTGACTTCAAATTTTCCCTCTGAGCCTTTTCGAATAGTCTTCAGAAAGTGCTCTTCACATTTCCTCTCTGCGTCTGACATGGCCGACGTTTTGGTTTCGACTTCTTCCAACTCCCAAAACCGTTTCAATTGTTCTTCAATGGAGCTGGAGGCAATATTGCAAACAGTTGAGAGTGGGAGCTGTGTTGTTTTCAATTTTCCTAAAACGATCCAACCGAGAACGGAATTCTGTAGCGTAGGGAGATCAGCGGAAAGTTTTATCTTCTCTGAAGACATCAAGTCGGCGTAAATCTCGGCACCTATTAAAATGTCATTTTTTTTGGAAGTATTAAAGTCGGGATCGGCTAGATGTATGTTTGCTGGGATGGGCCATGAATTCGTACTGCAAATCTGGTCCGGTTTGTATGAAGTTATTTCTGGCAATATTATAAATTCAAGTGCAGTAGAGAAGTTGCTGACTTGGGATTGGATAGTAAGACTCATTCTCCCTTTACTGTGCAGTTTTGAACTTCCTATTCCACAGACATCAGTAGGTTTATCAACTCGTCGAAATCCAAGTTGTTTAAAAAGGCGCTCAGAGATAAAATTCAGCTGCAATCCTGAGTCTAGAATTGCTCTGCAAATAACGAATTGCCCGTACTTGTCCTTGATTTTAATGGATGCAGTGCCAAGGAATACATAGTGTTGCACTTTTTGTTGGCTTGAGGCTGAATGACTCATGCTGATTTCGTTTGCTATGGTAGGTGTCACTGGCCCAGTTTCAAAGTGAATCAATGTATGATGTCGCTTGTTACATTTCATACATGATCCAGAGCTGCAATTCTTACGTGTATGCCCTTTCTGAAAACAGTTGATGCAACACTGTAGTCTTTTGACCGTACTGAACCTGTCTTTTATGGTCATTTGCAAAAATTTCTGGAATTGCCGTTGATTCTTGCATTCCTTTTTGCAGAGTTGGCACAGTTGTTTCTCCTTTGCGGTTAAAAGAGCAGCGGGCCTTTTGTCACCTTTAGGTTTCATCGCAGAATCCCCTAGACCCTCCAACATCTGGAATCTTGATTCGATAAAAGCCAGTAACGCAGAAAGTGGTTGAACTTTCCGAGGATCGGAGGGTGACTGCTCGAATAGCCGATGGGTTTCTTTGTCCACCTTCTGAAGACGCATGTGGACAATTAATGGATCCCAACTGCTTGTATCAATTCCAAGATTCCTGATACCCAGCAGTGTCTCATTCACTGTGTCATGAAGTCGTTTGAGAGAGGCACCAGAGTCTCGAGCAGCCACAGCAACATTTAACATGCTGTTGAGAAACGCAGCTACTATCATCCGTTGATTGTCATAGCGTGTCTTAAGAATTTGCCATGCTGTGGCATAATTTTGCTCGGAAGGTTGAAGGTGTTGGATCAATCTACCAGCTTCGCCAGCAAGGTTGGCCTTCAAATAGAACATTTTCTGCACACTTGGAAGATTCTGACTGTCCACTAGTTGTGTGAAGAGCTCTGCAAATGAAGGCCACTTGATATAATCGCCATCGAAAGCTGGTATAACAACCTTGGGCAACCTTATTGCTGCTGACCCTTGCCTTGCCTCCGTACCTGGTGGCTGTATGTTCTGCATGTCCAACTCCATGAGCTTAACAACCGTTGCATTGTAGTTGTCTTCCAGCGTGCTGAACCGCGAGGCGTCATAGTGTGTGTTTTCAGCAACCAATGCGTGATGATTGCTTGCTATTGATGTCCAATAACCACGCATACTCGAGAGATGCTGTTGGTAGAATTCGTGAGAGCGGGCAGGAAGATCCTTCAAATCTTTTGAGACAGTAGCCATCACCCTTTCCAGTGATGATATTAAAGACTCCTGAATGATGAGCCTTTTACGGACCTCTTGTGAATCTCCTCCGGGGGGCGAAGATGTGGTTGAATCATGGCCAACAGTGGAACTGTTGACTACCTTTGCTTCCTCAAGACCGTCCTCCAGCTCACCTTTGAGTTCCTCATACACGTCTCGGACTTGGCCAAAGAAATCTTCCTCAAAATATTGATGATCTGCTTGCCTTGAACGAAAACGTTGCAATTCTGCATCTCGTTTGACGAATTTCTCCCACTCCGTGTTTAATTTGTTGATTCGATTCTCGAAGTATCGCACAGTGTTCCTTGATTTCGAACCCTTGTAGAAATTCACCAGCATCCGTTCAAGAATTTTTCCAGCAGATGATTGGTCCAACAGCATCTTCTCCATATCTAAATGATCAAAAGTTTAGTCTGGGGTCACCAAAAAATAGTACCTTTCTCATAAGAACAACTGCGTCTTCTGATAACAACTTTAATAATAATTAAATGACAATTTTCATGATCTTTAAGTACAATATTTTTGCTTTACAAAGCAAATTATTTGTCATATATTTCTTATGAACTTTTACTGCACGCGCTATGTGGTCAGCAAAAATGATCCGCGAATTTCGGTAATTGATTCGCGCGTGTAAAGAAAATATGCAAAAACAGGAAATCAATGTTCCAATTACATTTAGAGTTATTCTATGAGATAGGTAAATAATGAATTTACGATTGCACGTGCAGGAACAATTGCAGACATAGGAATTGAATATCATCGGAATGATTTTAATGTAAGAAACAATATTTGATGACAAAAGTTGATTGTTTGAACAGTATTGATTGTAAATTCATGGATCAAAAATAATACACTTATAGCCCAGTCATATTAGGTAAAAGAAGGGGTCAACCTCGGAATGAAAGATAATAAGCTGCAAATTGGTATGAACCTTTGTTTTGTCATTCTAAATGTTGTCTCAAAAGTCACAATCGTTATCGTGTTCGCGTCTCAAGATATTCAAGGTCAAAGGTCACAAAAATCGGTTTTTCGCGAATATCTGGCTTCCTATCGGTTAAATGAGATTTGCATTTATTATAAAAGTTGTAGGCTATAAAATTCCCTACAACTTTTGTTTAAACTTTTTTTTCATACGACCAACCGTTTTGAAGGTAGAGCGCGAAGAGTGCACATCGTACAGTCATATACGGCCTAATGCAAGGTCAAGCGTGACTTATGGTTATCAGTACGTTATAAAGTCAATTATTTACTTGGAAATTATAATTATTAAACATAATGCCTATTATTTATGTACTAACTATTAATTATTTATATTTAATTAAAGTTGCAACGGTACAATTTCAAACTAACGAATAATCTTGACTCATACAAAGTGGAGAGAGTGGCCTTGAATACTATAGAACATCTGTCCCGGCAATGAATAGAAAAGGGCATAGGGTAGGGACAAGTATTTCCAGGTATATAAGTATTGAGAAATTTACGCGTTTTAAAGAAAAGATATATAATGTCGTGTTAACTTAAAATAAAACTAAAATATATAATCCAGAATTAATAATATTTTATACCAGTACGTTATCAGTACGTTATAAAGTCAATTATTTACTTGGAAATTATAATTATTAAACAATGCCTATTATTTATGTACTAACTATTAATTATTTATATTTAATTAAAGTAAGTAACTTGATTATTTATATATAATTATTCATATTTAACTATTTAAGTATAAAATATTATTAATTCTGGATTATATATTTTAGTTTTATTTTAAGTTAACACGACATTATATATCTTTTCTTTAAAACGCGTAAATTTCTCAATACTTATATACCTGGAAATACTTGTCCCTACCCTATGCCCTTTTCTATTCATTGCCGGGACAGATGTTCTATAGTATTCAAGGCCACTCTCTCCACTTTGTATGAGTCAAGATTATTCGTTAGTTTGAAATTGTACCGTTGCAACTTTAATTAAATATAAATAATTAATAGTTAGTACATAAATAATAGGCATTATGTTTAATAATTATAATTTCCAAGTAAATAATTGACTTTATAACGTACTGATAACCATAACTCACGCTTGACCTTGCATTAGGCCGTATATGACTGTACGATGTGCACTCTTCGCGCTCTACCTTCAAAACGGTTGGTCGTATGAAAAAAAAGTTTAAACAAAAGTTGTAGGGAATTTTATAGCCTACAACTTTTATAATAAATGCAAATCTCATTTAACCGATAGGAAGCCAGATATTCGCGAAAAACCGATTTTTGTGACCTTTGACCTTGAATATCTTGAGACGCGAACACGATAACGATTGTGACTTTTGAGACAACATTTAGAATGACAAAACAAAGGTTCATACCAATTTGCAGCTTATTATCTTTCATTCCGAGGTGAAAGCCCTAATATGACTGGGCTATTAAGATTTTGAACATGAATATGATACACGTATAAAAATGTAAATCAAAACTAAACACTCCATAGTTTGAAGAACTCCACTCGGCACTAACTCATTCAAATTCGAGTTAAAAAGTTGACTCTTCAAACTCAAACTTATTTCAAAAAGTTAGCTCTCTAAATTGTTTCGAAATATCTTCAACGATAAGATATAATTTGAATCGATTTCCAGCACGCTCCAAAGAGTCCTAGACACTTCTATTAAATTTTCAATTCAACTCAAAATATTAATTTGGAACCTTTCCCTCACTTGCCACAAATCAGAATCGTCAACCGACATGAAACATCATCCAATCACCCACATAACATTTCAATACGTTTCTAATATCGAATATTCCAAGCAGGGTATGCTATAACCAATTTGAATTTTATCTGTATCACGTCCAACCATATTCATACAAGTATGAGATATAAGTCAGTTATGGGATTCCAAGCTATATCCTTTCGATGAAAAGTTTTCAACGGGAAATATGCACAACCATAGTTTATGGAGTTGCATGGAATTATGAAGAGCACAGTCTGACATGCATACGAAATGAAGGATTACGCAGATTCCTCCAGTCAAGTGTAAATTTAAGAGGGTAGTTTCGCTGAAAGTTTGTGAGATAGTTTTTTGTTTGTTTAGAACGAAATCACATTTATTGTAAAATTCATCTTGTTTGCTTAGGTAGCACATGAATATTTGAACTGATGAAATTTAAAGTTGCGACCTTCATATAAGGATAAACCCTTTAAGGATCTTTACTTGATTTGGGTCACATGACACAGTGAGAGTTTAAACGGTTATAAAAATAAATGAAGGAAAAACAAACAAGAGCTTATTTCGCGACAATAGTATTGTGGGGGTCTTACCTTATAAAGTAATCCTGAACAAATTCGGGATTTTCATCCATCCATGATTCCATACGGGAATATTCAACATCGTAGCAGGACGGCTGTGTCGGTGGTAGCATTTGTTGTGAGGGCAGGGGGACACCGGTACGAGATCCCATACTATCAAATCCCGATCCCGGGCCCCCCTGCTCAGATGGCATCCTGTTATTCGGCTGTTGAGGCTCCTCTATGCTACGTAAATGCAAACCTGAAAGTGCGTGGAAAAAAAGAGAAAGTTTGAATCAGATTTTGTCGATAAACAAATATTATCATATACGAGTAAAAAATATCGTATAGAGCATTGTATTAAATGTAAGATAAAGAGGACTCAGTAAGCATGAACATTGCAAATATTTAAATTTCCAATTCACCTCCGATTGCAATATCGATGTTGGTTTAACCACAAACAACATGCAAATATACGAAAATACAACCTTTGCATATCTAAATGGAAGGATATGTCTTTAAATTGCTGGTATCTGAGATACCTCAACACCTGCTCCATTGGTTATTCAAGAGTGAACTCAATTTCACACCATCAATGGTTTGCATGATTTCCAATCGAAATTACATGACAGGTGAACATCCTACATGTCGTGTCGTTCAAAGGGTAGTTTGGTGAATTAATTAAAATTTTATTAAAGTATCTGAGCCTATTGATCCGGACTGAACGTTGTTAGGGGATAATCACATCCCAAATCAACATTTTGGAAAATTTACATATTGTAAGCATTTTTATTTAATTTATCAATAAGCTCAAATTACACATTACTTTAATTAACGGAATGGTTAGCAAGAAAACATGTAAGAATTGCATACAATAAGGAATTGCATTGCTAGGGATTAATTGCTCAGTCAAATTTTAGTCGGATGCATGTGAAGTGTGCATGCTGATTGGTACGAAGACTGCTTTCGTTAACATTGGTATTGCGGCTTCGTAAAGTAATATGGTATATTCTATATATTCGGTTGTACTTTTCTATGTACCAAAATTACAATCACTCATCTGTCTCTTTCTGTTTCTACTTCATATCTTTCTTATCCATTTGATGAAACCTCGGTATAGTTAATTTGAAGCGGAAACAGAATACTTCGATAAATCGGGAGATTCGAAATACCAAGGTTCGTTATACGAAGGTGCTTTCAAACTGACTTCGATTTACACACGTTCAAAATAATGACGAGAGGTTATACTCTCTAACATCCACGACCGTCAACAGTTCGCTAAGTTAATTCGTTTATTTGAAGAAAAAATCTTCGGTATATAAAGGTTTTCCAACAAAAACTTCGACACATTAAAGATCAACTCTGCCGTAGACGGTCCCAAGCCCACTTTAGAAAGGAGGAGGGAACCCCTTGTCTTCCCTAACCACAGGTTCCATGATTCTTCATCCCAAACCTCACGATTAGAATACCCGAGTTTACTGGTATTGCGATAACTGTCGCAAATATAATATTGCTGCCTACGTTACCCGACTTCAAAAAGCGAAAGCAACTGTCGACACGCTTTCATCCGCCGTTACAAAAATGAAAGACTTGCTGGCAAATGCAGAAGAGGAAATAGCGCAACTTTTAGCGGTTGATGATGTGGAACAACAGCCACTTTTGCCTCTGAATCGCAGCCTTTCAAACCCATTACCATTATCGAGTTCGTATGTTAATGTGGATTTCGCCGAGACTAGAGACTTTTGTAACTCTCCAATTGCCGCATGTGTCCAATCTTTTTCGACAACACATACAATGAGAAGCAAATCGAACCCGCCAGTCAAAGATGGAAATAATCAATCCATGCCAGTCACTAATCGTCTTGTTCAAAGCGGAATGAACCAAACATCAATTCAACACCATTTGCTTAGCGCCAATTACAATTCAAAGGAGAACCTTCTGCAAGCTCCCAATATTCCGCTAGCAAATGCAGAACAATCGTTTCCTTGCTCATCGAACTCTACACCAATCTTACATTCTGGTCTCTCGTCAAGAGTGGTGTCACCTCCGCTTCAAATACTTATATCGCGAGATAGCCAAACAAATCTTATCGTGGCTTCATTTGAAATTACGGTTTCATCTGATATGCATATTTTGCTTAGCTCTGACTTTTGGCCTCCGGGAATTCTCGTGAAACGTTTCGAACGCCAGTCGCGGAAAATTTTTCGAGCGTCCAGCAGACCTCAAGCGAGAACCTAAATACTTTTAGTAATTACGTTAATTTTTATTATCAAAATGTCAGAGGTACAAGACAAAGCTGGACACAATCAACCTTGCAGCCCTTCTGGCTAATGATGACATCATAGGCTTAACCGAAACCTGGCTTAATAACGAGATCGTGGACAAAGAAATCTTTCCTCAACACGTAATTTTTAGGTATGACCGGGATCGATCTACTTCCGGTAAACGGGATGGTGGAGGTGTGCTAATAGCTGTAAACAACCAGTTGCATTGTAGACTCGTCAGTACTTTTGCTCCGTCACCACCAATCGAAGGCGTAGCAGTTCAAATTTCTCTTCACAACTGTAAACTATTTGTCTTCTGTATTCACATTCCCTGTAGAACTCACTTAAGATCGTATGAAATCCTTTTTAGTGAACTATTGAGCTTTATAATTAATGCCAGCTCCTTCTCGCAGTTTTTAATCTGTGGTGACTTCAATATGCCTCTCGTTAACTGGGATGCAGAAGCTAAAGCCATTGCTTCTTCTGATGGCCTTTCTATAGCCTTATCCTCGTTTTTATCCCTCTGTAGCCTAAAACAATTAAACTATGTAATGAATGCTTCCGAACGCATTCTTGACCTAATTTTCTCTAACAACCCTGCTGCAGATCCTGTTTTCCCTGCTGCTTCTCCTTATGTTAAGCCGGACCCTCACCATCCTCCTTTAGAGATCCGATTATCATTGGATCCAATACGTGGCAAGCCTAAAGGGAAACCAAATCGATTTAACTTCTTCAAGGCTAACTACGAAGGCTTAGCCGCTGATTTTGACGTCATTGATTGGCAAGCCACCCTCAATCTAGGCAACCCCAACCTTGCAACACAGCAATTCTATGCAGTGCTTAACAGCATTATCCCACTGCATACACCGACCACACGACCACGCAAAAATCTTCCTTTGTGGTTCACGAGAGAAGTTGAATCTGCTTTGTCCTTGAAGGACTCAGCCAGGAAACGCTACTTACGTACGAGATCAGAACTGGACCTCTCCGAATTTCGCCACCTACGTACTAATGCAAAAAAAGTGTGTAAATCCACAAAGTTATCTTATTTGAGAACAATTGAAGCATCATTTGCTAATAACCCTAAATCCTTCTGGTCTTATGTCAACTCTTTAAAAGACTCGCGTCGGCATATCAATGCATTGTCATACCAGAACCACTTAGTCTACAATGACCAGGCCATATGCGACATGTTTGCTGACTATTTCTCCGCCGTCTATAGCTCCCCGACCTCTACTTCTGATGAAAACCCTCAATCCACTCCAGACTTAACTGTTGATTTACACACTAACTCCTTAGAGATCGCTGAGGTAATTCAGTCCCTGAATTCTAGCAGCGCAGTCGGCCCTGATGGAATCCCTAACATTTTTATCAAATCCCTCTCTTCATCCTTATGTATTCCCCTCGCCCATATCTTTAATTCAAATCTCGAAAAGGATACTTTTCCAGACGTTTGGAAATGTGCAAATATCCTCCCCATCCATAAAGTGGGTGACCACTCCCAGGCCTCTAATTACAGACGCATTTCACTACTATCGTGCTTTGGAAAAATCCTGGAACGCATTGTTCACTGTAAACTTTATAATGTTTTGCACCCCAACTTATCCGAAAATCAACATGGATTTGTAAAAGGACGTTCTACCGTAACCAACCTAGGGGAATTTATCAACACCGTTGCAATCACCCTTGACTACGGAGGTCAAGTTGATGTGATCTACACTGATTTTGCGAAAGCATTCGATAGTGTGGATCACAACATCCTGATCAACAAGCTCCGCCGTTTCGGCATTCAGGGATCTCTTCTTTCCTGGATTCACTCCTTTCTTTTTCATCGTTCCTGCACGGTTATCTGCAATGGATCTTTGTCACACTCTTTCGTCCCAACCTCTGGTGTTCCACAGGGATCAATTTTAAGTCCACTTCTTTTCAACCTCTTTATTAATGATCTCCCAGCTATCTTCACATCCAACCCCCTTCTATATGCTGATGACCTGAAGATATTTCGAGTCATTAATTCAATTCAGGATTGCCAAGCTCTTCAGGATGACTTAAACTTTTTGTCCTCTAGGTGTAATAGAAATCGACTACAACTTAACATATCTAAGTGCCTTTCCATGACCTTTACCAATAAAACTTACCCTATTCAATTTTCATACTCTATCGAAAGCTCAGTTCTCGTTTCGGTTGAGAGGTTCAAGGATTTAGGTGTAACATTTGATTCTCAGTTATAATTCAATGTTCACGTTTTGGAAATAACCAAGAAAGCTTCTCGGATTCCGGGCTTCGTCCTACGTTGCTCTCATAGATGTTTCAGCTTTCAAACCTGTGTTCGGTTGTTCGTCATGTTGGCTCGCCCAATTCTTGAATATGCATGCCAGATATGGTTCCCACATCTTAATTATCTCATGGTGGCGGTTGAATCTGTGCAGCGTAGGTTCTCCCGCACACTTTTCTACAAATACAACATCCCGTATCGCCCTTATGACGATCGCCTGAATTTCCTTGGTCTACCTTCACTGCAGGTAAGGAGGCAATTCCTGGATCAATGCTTCTTATTTAAATTATCGAGAGGCATGTTATCGTCGAAATTATACAACGCCATTAGCATACGTCCCCCTTCTCGCACTAGGTCGTCGCAATACTACGCTATACCGTTTGCCAGAACCGTAACTTATAGTCACTCACCGATGGTTCGTATGGTAAGAGACCATCTTAATCTCCAGCTTGGTCTTCCTTCTGGCTCATTTGAATCATTTAAAAACATGCTGCGGAGAGTACTCTACGAGCAATAAATTCTTTTGTCGTGAATTTCAGTCACTACTTAATTGTTAGCTTTAGATTAATTCTTACATGATATTTATATTTTAACCTTAACACGTAATCTATTAGTTCTATTTTATAATTGGGATTATTAATTCTGTAAAATAGTGATGAAGTAAATAAATAAATAAATAAATGGAAGTAAATGTTCTCGGAGTCGCACATTGGATTTACTGGTTCCTCAACACTGGGACATTAAATGCCGAGAAATGCCATTAAGTGGAAATATATCTACAGCTCTGCTACTAAATCCTACCTATACCTCTTTGGGGGGACGTCAGCAGGTGAGGGCGAGTCTTGTGCGACTGATAACGGAATCAAAGTAATTACCATGCCACCGAAATGGAGGTTGAGTGAAGGGCTAACTCCGTGTCTTTGGAAAACCCTACATTGTTTCAAAACCTGCAGAAGAGCCTAGGTCTCACGGCAACAAGCTCGCAAACGGAAAAAAGACTATGGTTTTGGTTCCTGGACTGTCCGATCACTCAATTACCCTGGCGCTATTCAGGACCTTTTCCAGCAGGCGAGTCAATATAAATTAAAAATACTGGCAATTTAGGAAACGAACTGGACTGAAAATTATATTGAAGACATGAGACCGAGAATTCGGAGTGGCCTTTATTGTGGAAAGGGAGTTCAAATCGCATGTTATTGATTTTAAGGCAGCTAATGAACGGTTATGTGCGATCGGTATTAAAGCGAAATTTTTCAAAATCTGGCTGATAAACATGCACGCTCCGACCGAAGAAACGAAGGTAACGTTCTGGAATCACCTGGAAAGACTAGTCGCCTTGTTGCCTACAAGCGACACAAAAATAATTCTGGATGATATCAACGCTGTTGGCAATGAGCAGTCTCATCTGGGAACAACTGTAGGATATAGCCTCCACGATGAAAGAAATGACAACGACCAGCGCCTGATTGACTTTGCATGTAGCATAAATCTAGTCATACGTTTGACTTGCTTCCCACATCTACGCTTACATAAAATTAGCTGGGTGTCACCCGATAGCAACAACAACGTTGGGCCTCGAGTATATTTGACGTCCGTAAACACCAAGGAGACAATTGTAACTCAGATCATTACTTGATCAAACTAACCTATCGATGTCGTATGTCAAAGGCTTATTCGAGGAAGACCAGCCCTCTACGAAAATTTAAGATCGGAAAGCTCCATACAGCATCTGTGGCCAAAAATTTCACAGAGACGCTCGACAACTAGCTTCCTCCTAACCTATCAGATACATCGCTGAAAACAAGAAACGAGCTATTTGTGGGCAAATGTCAGGATGCGTTAGGCAAAAATAATCAGGCATATAAGCAATATTTAGGTAGCAAAACCAGGACGAAGAGAGACCACTATGAGAATCTCTGAAAAGTAGCGAATAAGATCATTATAATTAAGAAACGAAAATACTTTGACGACCAATTGAGACGCATCGATGTAAGTCTAGCGAGCAACAACACATGACAAGCAGGCAAAGTAGTGAAAAGCCTGAAACATGATTTTCAGCCCAAAAACCTCGCTCTGTCGTGATGACATCGGCTATATCATCGCTGATGAAACTAGGGTTAAGGAAAAATGGACATCATATTTCAAGAACTTCCTTAATCCACCACCTAGCTCCAGAGCATCGGAGCCTATAGATATTCCAGAGGAGCTTCGGTCGGCCTACCTTCTCTAGATGAAGTTTCTTTCACTACCAAAGCCTAAAAGAATAATAAAGCACCCGGCATCGGTGAGATTCTAGAGAAACTCATCAGATCTGGTGGCAGCAGTGTTCAGAAAGCTATTCAAAAAATCATGTAGCACTTTCGGCAACAAACCCTATGGCAAACGAGTGGAGCCGATCAATTACATTCCCCATTCGCAAAACGATTACAATTTGCAGTGTGAAAACTATAGAGGCATATCACTGTTTTTTACAGCGTACAAAATATTTTGGAAGAACTTATAAAATAAAATCGGACCATGCGCCAACAATATTATTAGGTGGTTTTGGAGCAAGTAGATCGACAATAGACCAATTGTTCACCTTCAAGCAGGTACTTTAAAAATACTGGAAGTTCAAGATAGACGTACACCAAATTTTCAGTATTGATCGTAACGCACTATACCAAATAATGCTTTGCTTTGGCGTCCCAGCCAAATGAGTCTGTCTTACCAAAATGACAATCGCGTCGACGACCTCCCAAGTCCACATCAATAACCAACTCACCGATGCCTTTGACACAAATATCGGACTACCGCAGGGAGATGGGTTGGCTCCATTGCTATTCAATTTGCCTCTGGAATACGTCATGAGAAAGCTGCCTAACGCTACACGAGGTACATTAGTATACAAGTCGAGCCAAGTAGAAACCTTCCTGAAACTTGACAGCGAAGCAAAACTAGAGAGCTACAAATCAATGAGAACAAAACAAAGCTCATGACGCAGTCGAGGAAAAATACCTCAAATACACAAAATATCACACTTGGCGAATACGGTATCGAAAATGTGAGCGAATTTGTATATTTAGGCGTCAAAATAATGAGAATCAGTAGTAAAGGAGTCAAAATACGCCGAAGAATACAGCTTGCAAATAAAATATTTTATTCAGTTTTGACGATCTTGAAGACCAGCTGCATGCACAGGAAAACAAGGCTCCAAGTACACAAATCTGTGATAAGACCTGTCTTATGCTATGGGTGTGAAACATGGACCCTAACCCAAACATCCGCAAATTTATTGAACGCCTTTGAGCGAAGGGGCCTGAGGCGAATAATCACAGCGAAGCTAGACGAGGACCAATGGCGAATTGAATAAGCCATGAACTGCATGAAATTTTCGACGATTGTAAGATTGTGGAAGCTACAATGGACTGGCCACATGAATCATATGGATAACCAACGGATACTCAAAAAGGTATTCGTTGGGAGAACTGAACGACATAGACTAGTGGGGAAAACGAGGAAAAGTTGGTCTGACTCGGCCGACGAAGACAGTTCATCGCTGCTCGGGTTTCGAAAACGGAGAACGTGGTCAATGGACCGAGACAGGTGGAGGCGTTATTTGTGGGAAGCGACAGCCCCAGAGGGGCTGTAGTGCTATAAAGAAGAAGAAGATGGTTTTAGAGCTATTGAGGCAATTTTGGTAGTAGTGAGTTCAGTTCAAAAAGCGGAGGCTCACTGCCGGTCTAATTCCTGCTGAGGAAGCTTGATGGCAGATTCTGAAAGCATTGGAAAAATCTTCCCAAGTTCTGAAATCTTTGTAGCGGATTATGAGGGACTATCTGATGGATTGCAGCCTGCTCAATGGCACTAAGGAAGGTCAGAAAAGGATGGAAGTAAAATCGTGTGCTACTCAAGGTTCTATTCCTCACCAAGACCTATGGTACATCCCGTAGGACGGGCTACTAAGACTAGTCTTCCCGGTTGAGCCGCGCTAGATTGGCCATGCGGATGATATTGCCGCACAAGTCGCTGAAAGCACAGTCGAAACGGAGCAACTTTGGCTAGGTGACTACTCGCGGTTGTAGTCTAGCGCTGCAGAAAACTGAAGTAGTAATCGTTTTGTTTAAGAAAAGAATCCCAGAGTAAGGACGATCAGCACCTGCAAAGTGCAAGTTGAGTCAAAACTAGCTGTGATGTTCCGGATGTTCTGGATAAAGCTGCAGCGGATATATCAGCACTCAGTCGATTTACAGCCAATGTAAGGGGACCTACCTCATAAAAAAGGTGACATCTGATCAGTGCCTTGCTGTTAGTGTTATGAAACAATTCAGAAATATGATATGTGGCTCTCAGCAAGAGGCAGTACCAAAATCGCCTGGTACAGATTCAGCAACGGGGAGCGCCGAGAATCGGATCTGACAATCAGCCAGTCTCTGAGTCGGCGGCTTTGGTCACAGTAAGTGTGATGCTCATCGCTCTCCTTGCTAGAAATGACCTTGCGATCTACTTACAGAGATCCGATGGCGATAGAGAGGTAGCTGTGTACGAAGGGAAACATCGCTTACATTCACATTCCGCCTTCCAAACGCGTCCAAGAAGTAGGAATGAGACAGGCAGCACGGTGACCTTACGAAGAAAATAGGAGAGCCTCCTACCAATAGTTTAATCGGAGAAATGCTCAAATTAGTTGAAAAATGAAACCATGTTGCAGATTATGTTCCGGCAATACTAATCGCAAAAAAGGAGTACCTGATGGCTTTGAAGGTGGGAAGGTATCTGTTCTAGTACTACCTTCCCGTCCTTCTTCTCCCACTGGAGAAGAGATCCTTGCAACTTTCTGGCACGTTGAGCCCTAGCCCAAAGTAATGTTTCAAACAGTTCCAGACTTAGGTTACCAGGGGAAGCATTCAATTGGTAATACAAGCAGGCTGTCTGAGGATCACAGCTTCACCTTCGGACCATAAAAGAAGTTCATTAGTTCATTTCGAAATCAAGTTTCCTACTAATTAAGTTAGTTACTAGTCAACTAGTAGTCTAATTACAAGTTGATTAAATATGAACTCGAAGTAAATTCAATAATACTTAGCATTTCGGAGAGATTTAAAGAGAACTAATGTAAAGTTCAAAAGAATAAATTAAAATTCAATTATATCAAAAATTCATAATAATATTTGGAAACTAGATTTAAATATGCCAAAATACTGTGGTAAAGAACGAATATATTGCTGGTTGTGCATACAAGGCAAGCGTATTAAGGGAGAGCGAAAGAAGATGTTAGTGCGTGCATACGGTAATTGGAATTGAAAAACAAATCTAATGGTGCGAACAACACCCAATGTACAAATTTTGGGTGATTTTGGGTGCATAAATTTTTGGGTGACTGACTGTCTAGGAAAGATCGTCTGGGTTTGGGGCAAGGGAAGTTCAAAGTATGTAGACGGTCACCATAACGGGAGGAGGAATCTGCGCTGAGCCGACTTAAGCAGTATTTCAAATATTAGATATACAGATACATACAGGAGGTGACATGCTGGAATGACGAAACGGATTGTAAAATAAATTGTCTTAAGCGAGAAGTTTTTTTAATGATTCGAGCAATGTGGGGATCAAACTTCAGTTTACAATCGAAAAGCATACCAATATCCTTAAAGGAAAGTACAGCACTCAAAGGGATGTAAACAAGCCTACACGTAGGTTTGTAGTCAATTATTTTAGTTTAATATCTGCAGGCCAAATCTCTTTTTTCTTGAAATGCCCTCCGACAGAAAAAAGCAAGGCCCGATGACTTTTCAAGGAAAAATAAAATAATTTTTGATTAACACTAATAACTAAGGGGTCCGTTTTTAATATATTAAAATCTAAGTGGGAGTCAATAACTCAAATAATCTTAAAGACGTCGGCTTCAAAAAGACAGAGGATTTGATAACAGAAAATGGCCAATGACGAATCAGGAATCATTAATACTGAACCCTTCAGGTTTCTTAAATAAAATAGGGCCATTTTTTGTTGGTGGTCAAGGGCTGCATCAATTTGATGGATAAAAGAAAGAAAGTATTTCAGAGTAGATTGGCGTCTCACAAATCCATACTGATGATCTGCGAAGAAAAAACGGAAACAGTGCATCGAGAATTATCTTTTCAAGGACTTCATTGAAACAAGGAAAGTAAAAAATAGATAGATGGTTGGAAACTGCATTGCGATCCCCAGATTCAGAGATAGGAAGAGTGTGGGCGATTTTACATTGGGAAGGGAAAATCCCAGAGAATAAACTCAAATAAGAACAATTGAAAGAGGAACAATGAGCGAAGAAGATAATGCTTCTGCGAGGAAGTTTGGAATGCTATCGGGCCTCCCACCGGTATTGGTGTCAACATTTGTCAGAAGCAGTTCAACCAGCAAGGGACTTGTACGAAAAGCAGGAGAGGAAAAAAGCAAGAAGATTTAACATTGTAAAGTCTTCTGCCATCTCAAACCTGCTGACCATGGCGGTAAAATATTACATAATCTATGTACCGAAATATGTCCCACAGAGCAATATTTTAGGTAGCCAGAAATACAAATTACGAGCGATTACTCTCTCTTTTCTCCGGTCGATGAAAATTATCATGATTACACTTCTTCTTCTTTCAAGCAATCGGAGGAGCTGGTAAAAAATTATATGAAATGTCCGGTTTCTTATATGAAAATCTTGGAAACAGAGATAACCGGGATTCAAAAATTGAATACATGGTTCTTAAGAAAATAATTTTGTGCTTATTATTTGTACAGCATGTAATTATAATTTTTCGCGAAAGCAAATACTGTCTTTTAGTTGTAACTGTATTAAAAATTCCATTTTTTTATCACTAACCACACCAAAAATAATTTTTAACTTTCACTACTTCATTTTTTATTAAATCGTACTAATTTAAATTTGCATAACAACTTTATCGTAACTTTATGGCTCGAACTGCCGCTTTTTTTACGTACTAACAGTGAATTTATTTTCACTTCATCATCTGCTTCTATAATATCCAATACAACTCAAATTTACCACCGTATTCTTGTATCGTCTCGATTGAAGATAATTCATCAGAGTATGATGATTTTGAAGTGCTTATTATTGTTATCTATTATTGTTAATTTATTTGTTCAAACTCCATTTATCATATCCAAGGTTATTTTACAATGCAAAATAATGCAGATACATTCGTAACAACCAAAGCCTGAACTCATACTGACTCGACTTTTTCCACATTTGTATTTTTGTATCAAAACTTCCTCCAAAAGAGATATGAAATAAACAAAATATGTGATACTTTGAGGATGTAGTCTTCTGCATGCTAATCCCCCTACGTAGCATTTCGAACGTAACCTTCTCCAAAAGTTTAGTTAGTAGATTAGCTGACCGGTTGATCACACCTATGTGCCTCAGTTTTTTCAGTCCAAAAATATTTTCCCTACATAGAGGTGGCGAACCTCGATCTGCTTTGATCCGCAATGATGTTCTTGATTCTTAGCCAGTTTTACTGCACCAGCATTGTCGATGTGGATTCCAGCAATTCAGACCGTAGTCTTTTCAGCCATATTAACTCCTTTGCTCCTTCACTTGCAGCTATTATTTTAGCTTCTGTGTTCGACATTGCCACTGACTTCTGCAACTGACTGGTCCACGACAGCGCTCCATTACTGAAGATTGCAATGACAATCGTCATTGAACGTTTTGTCTTCTTATCACTGGCGTAGTCAGCATCAGTGTAGATTTTTGACGCTTGACACTTTTTGCAGACAACTCCGTGGCTTAACGTGTTCTTCAAATAAAGAAATATTCATTTTACCTGATTCCAATCTTGAATCGTAAGATTTTTCATGGCTCGAGTTACTTTATTAACTGCGAGGGCAATATCAGGACTTAAAGCTATCATCAAGTACATCAAAACACCCACAACCTCACAATAAGGAAATCTGGCTATGACCTTTTCTTCTCCATCATTGTTCTCGCGCCCGATTGGAGTCGAGATTCAGTTAGACTCAGCCATTTCAAATCATTCCTCTGGTTGTACGAAACTCCTGCTGCCACATTTCCATGCATTCTTCGAGTTCTTCTTTATCAATGGCTGCAGCCACACCGTCATCCACGAAAATTACAACATACACAAAATTCCCGTTTCTTCTGCGGTAGAGCAGACATTGATCAGCACTACTATTTCTAAATCCAGCTTTCTTCATGAACTTCTTGAACCGTTTGTTCCAGCAGCGTGGCGCCTGTTTAAGTCCGTTAAACTCTTTTTTCACGTGAAACAATAATGCAGTGTTGCCCTCAAAGCCATCCGGTTGTTCCATATTTACATTTTGTTCAATCACGCCGTTCAGGAAAGCGTTTTTGACATCTAATTGAGCGAGATTCGTTCTGCCAGTGCTAAAAAGATTCAAATGGTTTCATATCGTGCAACAGGACTGAATGTCAATTCCCTATCTTTGCGCGAAACTTTTGCAACCAAGCCAACCTTGAAGCGGATTTGTCCACCGTCCAAAAGTTTCTGGCAGAATACTCAACGATTCTTCAAGACTATTACATCTTTCGGACATTGGACCAGTACCCAGGTATTTATTCTTCTAAAGAATCCAATTCCTCACTAAACGCCTTCAACCAGTCTACTCTGGCAGCAGAATGCAGCACTTAAAGGTTAGAATTGGGGTTCTTGTTTTCAATGATCGACGATTCGACCATGTAGACAAAACCTCCACTGGTCACCCATGATGGTTTCTTCAATGAAGTTTGCTTTTTTTGTAGTTGCACTTTCTTCTTTCACTTCTTCTTCAACTGGAACATCACTTCCAACGAAATTAGACATAGAAGCAAATTCGTCAGCTCCACTCTATTCTTCTTCTTTATCGTCATTGCTGATTCTTTTTTGTCAGGTCGGTTGATGTGAGTTCTTCAGATCAGGTTTCAAGCTTGTCGGCGTTGATGCACACATTGCAGATGACTTCAGGCTTGAATTTCCCGTTTTGGCTCAGTGCGATATACCTTTTTTTCACGCTTCGCAAAACCGTTTCTCTGTATGATATACGGCACAGTAGTGCAGTGTTCTATACATCTGCTTGCTAGCACTTCAGAAACCATCTTGCTTTTCTTCTTCAAAAAGAAAATTCGACGATAGTTGCTAACATTATCTTTAAAACACACGTTGTAGCGTGGCTTTCCAAGAGACTCAGTCAACATCGGTCCGTTCACATCGGTATGGATTTGTTCACCGATTACCCTCGGTGAATTCATTTGTTTCTTAAACCTTTGCATTTTGCCAAGTGCACATCCATCGCAGAGTTCCTCCTAGCTCTTTCACGTAGATGTTTATCTTCTTCAGGACATTATTCACGTGTTGTTTATGTTGACGGCCAAATCTTTCATGATGACCTTGCAGTGCTTGCGGTGAAATAAACAAATTCACTTGAACGGGTTGCGCCGGATTCACGACCCGCATGCCCAGTACATACAGATCATGACTGACGTATCCTGTCATCATTTTATTTCTAGTAACACGATCTCCAATGCTAGCACTTTGAATATCAAGTCTTTTAGAAAAACCTTTTCTAGCAGCTGCTTTCAGCAGTTGGGCACTGGCTTCAGGAATATACAGAACGTTTTTCAGAACGGCATTCGACCAAGCATTCTTCAACGGCGCACTTGAATGTTCATAATTCCTTGTCCATGAGTCAGCACGGTTACACCTCGTTTCTTGAGCGACATCTTTTCAGGAACTTCTCATATGATATAAAACACTGTTTTTATGGTGTCTTGATCTATGGCGTCACTGTTGCAACAGCACTTGTGGGCTTTAACAAAGTTATTTTCGACTGAGGCACCCATAAAATTCGTCATAAACGCCACACATGCATCAGACAAATTTTTGTTTTTACCAGTACCACCATTTATCTCCTTCTCTAGACTCTCCGTTGCTTACACTTGTGGCATGGAAACTTCTGTTTTGTACTTTGCACATTCTTCACTGATTTTTCCCTGCTGTCACTTTTATGATAAGGCTTCTTGTTAAGACCACCGCATGCAACAAACCCAGTCGGTTCGCCTTACCCTTACCCCCTATTCCAATCGCGCACAATTTTTCAATCAACAAGTTCACAATTTGATTTTCTGACGAAAACGTGACCCACAAGCCTTCAACATTGTCATACTCTTTCCCCAACGTCGATAAAATTAGACCATTCAAAATTCTCTCACACAAACTATTTTCTTTTTAGTAAGTTTAGATCCAAGATTAACTTCTGCAACTTCGCGGCATGCGTACTGATGTATTCTTTGTCATCGCGCGTCACGGGGAAAATTGACTCGATCATCCTATTCAGCATATTACTTGCTGTGTTCGAACCACGCACCGAACTTGGTCCAAATCTGACTAGCACTGGTGCATGTCAACACGAGCTCGGAAATAGTTTTTCCTAGCGCACGCACAAGTAAACTTGCCACTTTCGCGTCGTCCTTCTTCCATTGTTGAACTGTAGATTTTTTCCACAGTTATACTTTCTGTCAAAACCGAACACGTTCACGATTTGTCCACAATATTTTGTTACAGTTTTAATCAAACACACGGTTTTAATCATTAAGTTTTATTAATCCAATAATTACGCCATACGACAGCACTCATTCACGTCTCGCCTTAATCTAGAATGCCGACTGACTAAACTTTTCTATGACGCACGCCTACACACTCTTGACCCGTTCATACCGCCTATGGCCCTTTTCCAGGGCCAGCTGGTGTAACACTCGGCCATTCTGAAACGAAATTAATGCCCTCATTAATATATTAAATTAAGACTCTAGTAGATCTATCAGATCCAGTCGATCCACCTCTTCACCCTCCTCGCCCTCCGCTTCGTGTTCGCCTACTTCGCAATTTGTACTATAATATCGCCTTAATGAATCAATCGCCTTAAACCGCTTGTAACCCCGTACACCCTTAACCGTCTCAATAACATATCTATCATTCGCCATCACCTTACAAACTCTAAAAGGACCATCAAACTTATTCGCCAATTTTTGATTGACGCCTGAATTTGCCAAGTTTGTAGCTGCCCGTCGCCAAAGTACTAAATCGCCCACCTCATATTTAGTTGCAACCTTTCGCCGCTTGTCATATCTTGACTTCATTCGCCCTGCACACTTCTTAATATTTTCGCCCGCCCGCTTACGATTCGCCCTCAGCTGATGATTTAACTGAGATGCAATGCCCTCAAAGTCGTCACTTTGTTGGCTCTCAGGGGTACCTACAAGATCGTCATCTTGCTGGTTCCCTTTGGTGCCCGAAATATTCGCCATTTCGTTCCTCGTCCTTACGCCGGACGGCGCCTCGCCAAGTGCTGGTTCGCTCATCGTGTGGTCTGCTCTTTCACCTACATTTAGGTCTGCCATCTCAGCACCATGCGCATTCGCCACGCTCGCCGGACTCTCATCAGTCCTCGCCTCGCTAGCTAGCTCGCCAAGCACCAAATCAGCTATCAAACCATTTTGATGTGCAAACATCAAACGTGAAGGAGAGAATTGGGTACTACCATTCACTAAGTTATTGAGACCCCACACAATCTCTGGCAGCTTTTCGTCCCATCGACTCTCTGTCTCCGCACTTGTCGCTAACGCCTGTATAATTGTGCGATTCGCCCTTTCGACTTGACCATTCGCCCTCGGGGTTGCGATTGCATTCTGTACATGCCTAATGCCCTTTTCTGCCATAAATTCACTAAATTGCTTACTCGTAAATGCCAATCCACGGTCACTAATAATACGACTAGGATAACCAAATTCGCCAAATACTTCACGTAATTTTATTACCGCCTCACTTGATCGTAAAGTTCTAGTAGGTTTCGCCAACACAAATTTAGTGAATCCATCTATTATTATAAGTAAATACGAATTACCGTGTATACTTTTGACGAATGGACCTAAATGATCCACATGCACCGTGTCAAACGGTACGGAACGCCTTTCAATTGGATGCAGATATCCCTCACCCCGCCCATAATCACCCTTGGCAAATGCGCACCTTAAACAAGCCTTTACATATTTAAGTACAAACCTCCCCATCTTGGGAAACCAATATGTTTCCTTAATAAGCGCCAAACACCTCTCGTATCCGGGATGGCCAATACCATCATGATATTTATTCACCAAGCTAAATTGAGCCATTGCGGGTACATACAATCGTTCGCCGGATAACGTAACTCGATAGAGTCGCTCATCTCTAATTTTATAATTCGCCTTAATATCCTTATCGGCCTTTCCTCACCTAAGCGCCAACACAATTGCCTGTGCTTTAGTATCCTGCAATTGAACAGTCATAAACCAATCATCCTCCGAGATGTTTACAATATTCACAGCAACCGACTTGTCACTCAACATAACTACAGAATCATCTATTATGGAATTACGGCTCAATGCATCTACATGCGCCATTCGCCCACCTGGTCGATACTCTATTTCCATATCGAACTCTTGAATCGCCAACCACCATCTGGCGATTCTAGGAATCAAATCTCTTTTCAGAAGAGTCGCCCTGACTGATACACAATCAGTCACAACTTTAAAGTGTATTCCTACTAAATATATGCGAAATCGCCTTATTGATTCGACTATCGCCAAAGTCTCTAATTCGTAGCTATGATACATTTGTTCACTTTTACTTGTAGCTCTACTAAAATATTCTACTGGTCGCCAATTAGTGTCGCTCTCACTTTTCTCCATCAGAATACCTCTCAATCCCCATTTACTTGCATCCGTATGCAGTTCAGTAGATATCTCGCCATCATACATCATGCGTACTGGTCTATCTCCTAAAAGATTCTTCAGTTTCTCAAACGCCTTCTGCTCTTCTTCACCCCATTTCCATTGGGCATCCTTTTTGGTAAGCTCAGTTAATGGTCTCGCCAGTATTGAAAACCCTTGTATGAATTTCCTAAAATAAGAAGTCAGCCCAATAAACTGCCTGACACCATGCACATCTACTGGAGCCGGAAACGCAATAACCGCCTTAACTTTCCTTTTCCCTGGACGAATACCCTCCGCCGAAATTTCATGTCCCAAATACTCTATTCTTTCCATCAGGAACGTACACTTATCTAAATTTAGCTTCAGGCCTGCCTGCTCTATCAAGTTTAGTACTACTTCTAACAATTCCATTCCCTAAGCTACACTAACCGATGGAATTAATAGATCATCCATATATGCCAACACATGTTCATGCCTTAGCTTGCCTAACATCTTATTTATTATTCGCTGAAACACTGCCGGGGAATTTGCCAATCCAAACGGAACTCGTAAATATTCATACTGTCCATCGGGAGTGACAAACGCCGTTTTATGAACCGATTCAGGATGCATTGGTACCTGATGATATCCTTGCGCCAGATCTAAAGTAGTAAAATAGTACTTGTTCGCCAATCTACTAAGCTGATCTGCAATAAGTGGTAACGGATACCGCTCTTTTATAGTTATTGCATTCAACGCCCTATAGTCCACACACATCCGTACCTCGCCCGATTTCTTTGGTACTAGAACAATAGGACTAGCATACGCCGAACTAGATTCCCTAACAATTCCGCTCTCTATAAGTGTCTGAACTTTGTCCCGCACAATCCTTCTTTCAGACATCGCCAACTTGTATGGACGATAATGTACAGGTACATCTGTGGTTAATTTTATTTTCATTTCACCTAATCCCGTTAACCCCACATCGTTTTCAAATGCTGAAAAGCAATGTGCTTTTCTTTTTAATAAATTAAATACTCGTTCCCTATCTTCTATACTAATATCACCTAGCTGCACCTTACTAAAATTCAAACTTTTGGATTTTTCTAAACTACATAGCCTTGCCTCAATTTCTTCGGAAAATTCCTCGTCGTCTTCCAACTGGTCAGGGTCTATTCTGCCAATGATTCGACCTTTCTTCCAACGAACGTTGCCTCGCCCAACATTTGTCACCGTTAATGCACCAATACTTCCGCATGTTAACAGGCTACCTGGTATCGCCACCAACGCTTCGCCATCTCTAAAAGATTTCGCTGGAAAGAACGCCGTTTTACCAGCTGGACCCTGTTTTATTTCCACCATTGCCCATCCGCACGAATGAGGTCGACACTCGAAATCCTCTCGCAGCGTGACTTGAAGTCTTGGCGATTCCGCCTCTAATTGCACTCGCCGCAGTAATTCGCCCAAATCTTCGTGTTTCACCAATACCGCCTTTTGGTTCCTAACCACCAACGCTACGCCAGGGCTATTAATCGCCCGCTGTCCCAGCAGCAGCTCAATTTGCCCCATGTCGCAGTCTGTAACTAACACCTTGATTTTCAAGTCGACTCCATCCATCGTAAGTTCGAAACAATTTGATCCCAACGCCACTGCTTTGCCACCACCGAAGCCGCAAAGAACTACATCTTTCTTTGTTTTGCACACCACCAATTGCAATCGTATAGCGGCCTCCTCTGTTATTATATTTTCGATACTTCCGGTATCAATATAAATCCGCAATGCCTTGCCATTTACATATCCTGTCTGTCTAAATGTTTTATCTGCTGGCTGAATAAGTAAACTCACCTGTTTTTGTTCGCCAGCAAATCCTTTCCGACCACATTCATACGACTTGTGTCCACTGGCCTTACAATTCCAGCATCTATCCACTCTCGCCTTTGGACAGTCTCGACTCATATGGCTGCCTTCCGCCTGACAGTTGTAACATCGGATCGCCAATTGAGAAGTTACTGATCGCCTTGCGTACGCCTCTCTTGCCGCACCAGCTTTAACAACATTTTTCTCCACCTTGTACGACTCCAACCCCGCTTAAAACTTATTGTACAAAGCTTCCGGTGTTGTATAATTTACCGCATGTGCATTCGCCCGCAATTCCTCCGGTAATCCACGTACGATACACGATACGGCACTTTTGCCTTGAATGCCTACCCGAGCACATAACGCCAACTTTTCGTGGTAATACGTGGTCATACGCTCCGTCGACAGTTTGCGCCGCTGCACTAACTCCTCCAGCATTCCAGCGAAATCATGCCGCCGTGGAAAAGATGCACCTAACTTCGCCTTCCACTGTATCCACGAGTAGTCATAAGACTCTAACCGCCGATGCCAGGTCCTCGCCGCACCATGTAGCTTCGCCTGCGCGATTGTACTTCTGTCGTAATCCGACCACCCATGAATGTCACCAAGCTGATCTATTTTTAGCAACCATCGATCCACATTCATATCAGCATCTTCAGGATTGAACCACTCAACAATATCATCAGCCACACACATAGCTCGACGGCTATATGCCATCGTTTCACGATCCAATGACTCAGCTCTAGACGCTTTACTTGCAGTTGACGATTCCCTCGTCTCCGCCATTTCCGCAAAAATCAATGTACCGCCGCCCGGATTTGCACCGCCAATCCGCCATCCATCAGTGCCTTTACTGCTGCATTGACATCTGATTTTTCTGCTGACACACTCACTTCCGGTTCCACTCCCGATATGCCCGCGTTCGCTTTTGCCCTTGTCTTACGCGGAGACAGATCTTCCTCTGCGGCCGATAAGTTCTCTTCTGCCGCGATCGACATTTCGTCAACTTTGCTTTAGCTTTTGCACGTACACCTGTTTGAACGCGATCGCCTGTTGCACTCACACCACCATATATTTCGCTCGTTATTTCAACGAAGAAACGGCGTCACTTTTGAATTTCACAAATTTTGTAATTGAAACGCCGAAAAAATCAACTTCCCGACACGTAGACTGATCCCACTTCTGATTTGTTACAGTTTTAATCAAACACACGGTTTTAATCATTAAGTTTTATTAATCCAATAATTACGCCATACGACAGCACTCATTCACGTCTCGCCTTAATCTAGAATGCCGACTGACTAAACTTTTCTATGACGCACGCCTACACACTCTTGACCCGTTCATACCGCCTATGGCCCATTTCCAGGGCCAGCGCCATCTCGCCGCTGGTGTAACAATTTTAAAGTTCACACGTACGCAACACCATCGAAATACGCCACCTGACTTTGGCCAGTCTTCAAACCCTTTGAGTTTACCCACTTGTATGTTGTAGCCATTTCTGACAGCCATATTGTTCACACAGAATTTCAGCTTAGGCGTTACAAAAATCAGCGCGTCTTCGGTCGTCACACGTGGCCTGAGCGCATAACGTATTAATTTATTTGTTTTAACTCCAGTTATTATACTCAAAGTTATTTTACAATGCAAAATGATATAAATGCGTCCGTAATAACCAACGCCTGAACACGCACGGTCTCGATTTTTTCAACCTAATCTTTAAGAAGTCCAACAGTTCTTTTGTACTCTGCAAGATGGCGTTACTTGTGGACATTTTGTGGCGACATATCGAGAATCGACATGAAAGCCGTAAGGATTGGCATCGGTTGAAGCAATCAGCGAATCAAAAGTTACGAGGAGCGGCAGAGCGGAACAATAAAAAACATTCGAAACTCTGTGAAACATTCTTGTGTATTTTCAACCGCCGTTGATGACGCTTCGTTTAATAAATTGTTTTAATTTTTTTAAAATTGTGTTTGGCATTTTGTGAAAAGACTATGTGACCTCCTCAGTGGTGAATACCGACGTGATCCCCTTTGTGAATCAACAAACAGAACATTAATTAGTTAAAAAAATAAAATTCGGGACGTGACGCCAGCAACATTTTCAAAATGGCTACCGGGACGGATAAATTACCAGAGACTCCGAAGACGTCGAAGAATCCAAGCGGTGCACCGCCAATCGCGCCGAGGCCATCGGGATCTGCAAACTTGTATGTGGAAGCGTCGCGCATCACCAAATTTCCCGCGTTCTACAAGCTAGACCCGGAATTCTGGTTTGAACAGGTGGAAGCCACTTTTCATACACATATCATTACGCATGATGAGACCAAATTTAAGTATGTCATACAGTACTTCGAGCCGGAAATATTGCCGAACGTCATCTCGATTGCGAGGAATCCACCATCCGAAAACAAATACGATGCCGTCAAACAGCGAATACTGGCAGCTTTTGCGGAACCCAGCGAATCGAAGCTGAGGCGCCTATTTCAAGGCCAGAACCTCGACGGAAGGAAGCCATCGCATTACCTTCAGCATTTGCGGAATACTGGTGGAGAACAAGTCACTAATGCTATGTTGCGCTCACTCCTTTTTGAGCAACTACCAGATAACATCCGCGTAGTTTTAGCGATTTCCACCGAGCTTGATATTGACAAACTGGCAAAAATGGCGGACTTGATGATGAAGCTTCAACAAACGCCCGCCATTGCAACTGTGCAGACAAAGGAGGCTAGCAGTAACGTTTTGGAGCAAATAATGAACTGCATTGATCGTTTGGAGCTACGAATGCGAGATCGATCACGCTCAACGTCTCAAGGGAGAAGAAAGCCGTCAAAGTCAAGATCAAGGGCCACATTTTGCTTTTTCCATAAGGGTTTTGGTCAGCGAGCCCGGAATTGCCGTCAACCGTGTCAATGGACTTCTGACGAAAAAAGCAACTCGGGAAACTTAATTCGTCGTCCCGAGCCATGGCGGTCGAGGACGACCAACCGCACCAACGCCGACTTATAATCATGGATAAGAAAAGCGGATTGCGATTTTTGGTAGACACTGGTGCTGACGTCTCCGTCCTTCCCAAAACAAAGCAGCATAAAACACTTGCAAAGTTAAAACTATTTGCTTCCAACAACACATCCATAGCTACGTATGGTGAAAAATCGATGATACTTGATCTCGGCCTTCGACGACAATTTCCATGGAGCTTCACCATTGCAGATGTCCGGCAGCCCATCATTGGAGCGGATTTATTACGACATTTTGGACTTCTGGTTGACCTGCGAAGAACATTATTAGTAGATGGTAAAACTAATCTGAAATCCATCGCCGACGTTTCGCTTAATGTTAGCTTTATCGTGCTGTCTGTTTCATCCAATACGCCTTATCACGACCTGTTAAAGGCATACCACGACGTTACCATTCCTAGTAATATTAAAAAGGTTAGGAATCACGGTGTCTACCACCACATTCTGACGCAAGGACCACCAGCTGCCGAGCGAGCCAGAAGATTGCCCCCAGAGAAATTGCGTGAAGCGAAAACAGAGTTTGAATTTATGCTCGAACTTGGTATCTGCCAACCGTCTAGCAGCCCATGGGCAAGCCCACTACACCTCGTGGCTAAGAAAACGGGTCAATGGAGACCATGCGGCGATTATCGGCGTCTGAATGCCATTGCCATTCCGGATAAGTACACCCGATCGCCCATTTAAGTGATTTCACGCAAAATTTGAGTGGATGCAAAGTTTTCACAACATTAGATTTGACACGCGCGTATAACCAAATTCCCGTGGCTCCCGAAGATATCCCGAAAACCGCCGCCATCACCCCATTTGGACTCTTCGAATTTAAAGTGATGACATTCAGGTTATGCAATGCGGCGCAAACGTTCCAGCGATACATTGATTCTGCGCTACATGGATTGCGATTTTGCTACGCATACATTGATGACATATTAATTGCATCGAAGTCAAAGGAAGAACATCAAAAGCATCTTCAAATTGTATTTGAACGGCTAAGAGAATATGGTTTGTCAGTCAATGTCTCGAAATATGCTTTCGGCGCACCATCAGTGGAATATCTGGGATACCTTATCGACGAAAACGGTATCAGTCCTCTTCCTGCACGAGTTAAAACTATTTTGGAATTCCCGAAACCAGCAACAATTGCCGAACTAAGAAGATTCCTAGGAGCCATAAACTTTTATCGCAAATCATTGCAAAGTGCAGTTGAAATTCAGGCGCCGCTACATAGATTTTTACTTGGCGCTAAGAAAAAGGACCAATCGAAAATAGCCTGGAATCCTGAAGCGGAAGCGGCATTTCAACGATGCAAAGAGCAGATGGCAAATGCAACACTATTGCGGCATCCAATTGAAAATACCCAACTTAGCCCAGTCATATTAGGTAAAAAAAGGGGTCAACCTCGGAATGAAAGATAATAAGCTGCAAATTGGAATGAACCTTTGTTTTGTCATTCTAAATGTTGTCTCAAAAGTCACAATCGTTATCGTGTTCCCGTCTCAAGATATTCAAGGTCAAAGGTCACAAAAATCGGTTTTTCGCGAATATCTGGCTTCCTATCGGTTAAATGAGATTTGCATTTATTATAAAAGTTGTAGGCTATAAAATTCCCTACAACTTTTGTTAAACTTTTTTTTCATACGACCAACCGTTTTGAAGGTAGAGCGCGAAGAGTGCACATCGTACAGTCATATACGGCCTAATGCAAGGTCAAGCGTGAGTTATGGTTATCAGTACGTTATAAAGTCAATTATTTACTTGGAAATTATAATTATTAAACAATGCCTATTATTTATGTACTAACTATTAATTATTTATATTTAATTAAAGTAAGTAACTTGATTATTTATATATAATTATTCATATTTAACTATTTAAGAATATCGGGATCATATGTATTTTCTTCATCGGGATTACTTGGATACAGTGAAGCGTTGAGGCAAGCTTGTCCGTTGCACTGGCCGCAAGCTAAAGAACATTGTAGCCCTGATTTTCTGCATCCACAGCGGGAACCACAACCATTTTTGCAATTGCAAAATATTACGTCAACACTTGTTCGGCTGGTGCTGGAGGTAATAACGTTCGTATGGGCTCCAGGATTTCATTTTCAAGCATCCAGCCCCATTCTTTAGGTTCTAAGTCCTTCCCTAACCACGTTTGAATCTGGTAGTAGACACGTTTTATGTGTTGATGAGCTGCTACACTTGTTGGTGGAAGTGTTGACGTAATATTTTGCAATTGCAAAAATGGTTGTGGTTCCCGCTGTGGATGCAGAAAATCAGGGCTACAATGTTCTTTAGCTTGCGGCCAGTGCAACGGACAAGCTTGCCTCAACGCTTCACTGTATCCAAGTAATCCCGATGAAGAAAATACATATGATCCCGATATTCTTAAATAGTTAAATATGAATAATTATATATAAATAATCAAGTTACTTACTTTAATTAAATATAAATAATTAATAGTTAGTACATAAATAATAGGCATTGTTTAATAATTATAATTTCCAAGTAAATAATTGACTTTATAACGTACTGATAACCATAACTCACGCTTGACCTTGCATTAGGCCGTATATGACTGTACGATGTGCACTCTTCGCGCTCTACCTTCAAAACGGTTGGTCGTATGAAAAAAAAGTTTAACAAAAGTTGTAGGGAATTTTATAGCCTACAACTTTTATAATAAATGCAAATCTCATTTAACCGATAGGAAGCCAGATATTCGCGAAAAACCGATTTTTGTGACCTTTGACCTTGAATATCTTGAGACGGGAACACGATAACGATTGTGACTTTTGAGACAACATTAAGAATGACAAAACAAAGGTTCATACCAATTTGCAGCTTATTATCTTTCATTCCGAGGTGAAAGCCCTAATATGACTGGGCTAACTGGCACTTAAATGCGACGCATCCAATACTGCCATGGGGTCGGTGTTAGAGCAGCAGCTAAATGGCAAGACCTGGGAAGCGCTGGGATTCTTTTCAAAGAAATTTACAGCTGCGCAGTGCAAATACAGCACTTATGATCGTGAATTACAAGCGATTTACAGTGCTGTAAAATACTTCCGAAACGTGATAGAAGGACAGCCACTTATAATCAAAACGGACCACAAACCGCTTACGTTGGCGTTTAACCAGAAAGCGGAGAAAGCTTCTCCACGACAATTGCGCCAATTAGATTTTATTGGGCAGTTTTCAACGACGTTGATCCACATTGCAGGAAGCGAGAATGCCACCGCAGATGCGTTGTCACGAGTAGGCGCGATCACAGTCCCGATTGCAATCACCAGCTAGGATTTGGCGGCAGCTCAAAACCAGGATGACGAGCTGAAGCAGTTACTTTGTTCGGAGACAGCGTTAAAATTGCGACAACTCGGATAACACTATTTTTTGCGATACTTCTACTTCCGAAATTCGTCCGTACATCCCGAAAATTCTTAGGCGGAAAATATTTGATATAAACCATGGCCTATCACATCCCAGCGGGCGCACAACAAAAAAGATGGTCTCAAGGAAGTATGTATGGCCAAGCATGTCGAAAGATATCTTGGAATGGGCTCGGACATGCCTCAAATGCCAGCGCAGTAAAGTAAGCAGGCACGCCAAACCACCACATGAGCAATTCAGCATGCCAGGTGCAAGATTTGCCCATGTACATATTGATATTGTTGGACCATTGACATCTTCTCGAGGATACTCCTATGTGCTGACGATGATTGACCGGTTTACGAGATGGCCAGAAGCGGTTCCGATCCCATCTATAACACCTGATGTCGTTGCATATGCATTCTACACAACTTAGATATGTCGTTTTGGTGCACCTGCCATGTTAACATCGGATCAAGGCACACAGTTCGAATCGCTGCTGTTTCAGGCGTTGACGCACCTCGTTGGCTGTATTTGGACTACAGCGTATCATCTTTCCGCCAATGGAATGATTGAGCGTTGGCATAGATCATTAAAGGCAGCAATAATGTGCCATGACAATCCCAATTGGGTTGACGTTTTACCAACTGTTCTACTTGGGCTGCGAACTAGCGTAAAGGATGACATCGGTGCCACTGCAGCTGAATTGGTGTATGGTGCTACATTACGGATCCCAGGAGAATTTTTCTTCGATGAGGATATGCCTCCCGATCCTAAATTCTTCATTGAAAAATTTCGCGAGCAAATGAAGGAAATTCGCGCGACTCCAGCGGCCCAACACTATAAAAGAAAAATATTTGTGCATAAAGATTTGTTCACGTGCACGCATGCATTTATTCGAATGGATTGTGTTAAAAAGCCACTCGAACATCCGTATGAAGGTCCTTACAAGGTGCTGAAACGACCGACAAATAATGTTTTCACTCTCGATGTGAAAGGAAAACTCATCAATGTCAACATCGAGCGACTCAAGCCAGCATACTATGAGGCCACGGCAGAAGCTTCACCATGCAGTTCCGATTCACCAACAATGACGCCACAAACAATACCAGGACCTACAACTTTAAGGACATACCAGGGTCTAAAAGCTAAAGCGATGCAGACGAAAAATGTCACATTCAAGATGTAATGCGCATTTTGACAATCTTGTCATCTTCAGCTGACTAAATTGCTTGGAAGGGAGCACTGTGGCGACATATCGAGAATCAACATGAAAGCCGTAAGGATTGGCATCGGTTGAAGCAATCAGCGAATAATAAGTTACGAGAAGCGGCAGAGCGGAACAATAAAAAACATTCGAAACTCTGTGAAACATTCTTGTGTATTTTCAACCGCCGTTGATGACGCTTCGATTAATAAATTGTTTTAATTTTTTTAAAATTGTGTTTGGCATTTTGTGAAAAGACTATGTGATCTCCTCAATTTTTTTATATGAGCAATTATTGATGATGACGTCATGATTATTGTGGTTTCTTTGATCGTTCTACCTGGCTAGTGATGTTTCATATTGATAGTTGATCATGATGATTCATCCTGATTGCTTTGGATTATGTAAGTGTTTTTCATTTGTCGCAAAGTGTTTATTGTTGACGTTTAAAAGTTAATGTGGGCAATGGTAACAATAGCTCGCGAGGTTATTTAGACAGGTAATATTATGCAAGGTTAAGTTATTCATCGGTTGGAATGGCCTTTTGACATTGGAAGCACTTAATATGAATCTGATCTAACATTATATGTAATAGGTAATTCTCATTTAGATTTAAAAACTTGTTGTTGTCATCATAATTTGAGCTAGGAGTCCCAAAATGAAAAGACTTTTTCAGGAATCCCAACAGACACCTATTCGGTCATTTGGGTTTTGCATACAAAATAAGAGCAATAATAACACATCTAGTAGAATTTTTAGTGAGAGTTTACTGCCCTCAATTTTAAATCAAGGCCGGGAGCGATTCGATCCTATCAATTCCAGAATGTGTATTCCCAAAATCAAATCTCAGATTTTTAGGTCACCTTTCCATGTCTCTCTTGAGCTTTAATCAATGATTGTAATTGCATTTCAATCAAGTCATCATCTGCACTCAATCAGCTTTCATATATCGAAACCCTTCAATTAATGACCAAAACAAGGACTCAAAAGAAAAACCAATAAAAATCTGTGATGATGGAAGCACTACAAGGCAAGAACACTCCAGAACTGAATTGATGAAGCATAACTGTGTACTAATGATACTTAAACATCTCTTCTACCCTACTTCAGAGAAACCTTTTCATTTTCCCAGCAACCAAAGACACACAATACACATACGAACAAGTAAGTTGAAGTTGATTCTACCCCCAAAGCTCTTTTGCAATTAATACCGAATCGTATTCTGAGTCATTCCAATTCAAACTGACCTTGCGGACAAATTAATGTCCTCCAGAGGAAACGTTTATTGCACTTTTTAGTTCGTTGTTCTTGGTATGATTTGCCTGAGATACGCCACACCTGTCTCCTACACATTCACTGACAATGTCGACTGCATTGGTAATTGTGAAAGGATACTGTAGTGGAGAGCAAGGAGTACAAAATTATTTTTCTGATGCAGATATTGAAGGAATTAGTGGAACTAAAGTAGTTTCAGCAAAAATTATGTATGTTTCTGAAAAAATTAGCTGGTTTTCCAAAAGGTTCAAAAGATCCTTTTTGATGTATAGGAGCTAGTACATGATTGCCGGGAGCTGGCAAAATAATTTCGTATATGGAACGTAAAGGCCAGGAATAAATTGGATCAGAACATTTTATGCTAATTAGATAAATCAGATTCAAAAATTCATTGCGGGTTCTTTAGTCCTCAAACAGAATACGAGTATATAGTTGCTTAACATCTCAATAAAAATATCTTGTCAAACATCTGTTGACACCCACTGGTCACTACCTCAGCATAAAAGAACATTTTAAGGATGACCAGGTTCCAAACTTTCTGCAGATGTATGCAAGTCACCTAGTATTTGTTGTACATAATATACCATATTTTCATGGAAAAGGAAAACAGGGAGGAACAAGAACCTTACACACGCTTTGCATACGAATTCTGTTGGATCCTTCATTGGAGTAGCTGATATAAATATGCATATCTACGTATGTATGCAGAAAGGACTGTTTGATGTACAGGCAAGATTCCTTTCAGTCAGAAGACCTCTCTCACTACTTCACCGCCAACGCCACAATCACTTCCATCAATAGTACTTTCCCAATGAAAGGAAGCGACCGTCCTTGTTGATTCTGCTAGGATATACGTCCTGTCACTTGCATGATGGCAGCGACATGGGTCCCGGTACCACAAGACGACCATTACTCCTTGTCATCTGATTCGGTTTGTGCGCCAAGAGTGGAGACTCACTATCAGTTCTTATAAAATGGTAACAGAACAGAAGTAACGGAATGCGAGCTAGCAATGGTTGTTTTCAACGTCGGTACACAATGGCGCGACAGCAGTGCCAGTAGAACCGTAGTCTAATTAGAAATTCTACAATCGTCGCATTGTTGTGTTGTGTTGTGATATGTGTGGTGTGTTGGGTTATGTTCGCTCTCCTTTATATGCAAATGTTCCATTTGCGTTGTACCGCCCAAGCTCATATATCTAAGGGTGAGCGTAATAAATATGCATTTTACCAAGAGACTAATAAAATAGCGTTCTACTTAGATAATGTCGTGTATTGTCAGTCATATTGGATACCGATACACATATTACGTATGAACGTTAGAGTTCCGTTAGATTATTATCAAGGCTAACAGGAACAAGCGAACAATGTGTGCAAGGCCATGCGTTCGATGGGTTACATAGGATATAAAACTTTTTCTACTTCTTTCCAAGTTGCGATGGTTATCGGCACGTTTTGCATAGATTATATAAAATTGGCACACACACGCATTATGAGCATGCTTCGCTAGAGAAATGCTTAAAGTTTGAAAATAATTTACATAAATGCTGTTGAAAAGGGTAAAGTTTCATAAAGAATAGAAAATTTCACATAAGGAGATTGCTGGAAAGTTAAAAAAGGTCGTTTAATTTCGAATTCAATTAAGCCCACCGATTTTGGTTTTTGAAAGTGATATGGCCACAAATTCCAGCATTAAATAATTGCATTTTGTGGTTTGTTAGAGCTTAGACAAGACCCCATATATGACCAAGATGGTTTCGGTACCTTGAGTGCATTGAAATAAGCTTTAGGAACGATATGGACGTTTTTTTTTTTGATTTGTATCTTTTAAAACACTGTGAAAAGCTTTGCGTCGGTGAGCATAAGAAACTTTCAGGGGTATCTCACCGAATGTATAATTACGTTAAAAGATCTTAAAACGTTTGAACGTTTGACTTGATAGAAGCCATCACCTAATGTAAACAAGTTGAGTAGGCAGGAGAGTGCTCCTACCAAAATAACTGATGACACACTGGACAAAATTCTGCTCATAACGTGAGTAAAGTTACCGAAGCCGCCTAAACCTAATGTAGCACCAATATCTACATACTATATAATCAGAGCAGTCTAAGTTGCACCAAAACCCTTGTTGGAAAAAATAAACAGTGAAAATTTTACAGCGAACTCAGCTTCATCACTACAACCTGAACTACGTAATATCCTTATCTTTGAGATCTTGTAGTGAATAGTTAGTTTCAAAATGTCCGTGAAGGACTGCAGCGATGTTCTGCTGCCTCGGCAGAAGAAGATGAAAATATCTGCCGAGAATGCCGTGTCGTGGGGCGGGTTCATTTCCCCAGCACGAGGACCCACTACAAAAAATTTCGCACTCACGAATTTGGTGGTCAGTCAATCAAGAGCCGACCGAAGTCGCAAAAAGTGTAGATAACTACACTGAGGGAGATAGTACTTGTTCCGAGAACAAGTGGAACCTGAGAAAAAAAAGGCGGACTTGGGGTAACCTCGTCATAACCCGACGGTTACCGGGTGGTGATGGAGCCCCCCGGCACCCACCCAACCGGAATAAATCCATATTTTGTTACAGTGGCCAGGTATTCCTCTTCTGAGTGGAGAACTCATACAACTTGACTTGTATAAACTTTCCCATCAGAAGGGGAGTACCCCGGTGACCAATTTATGCCATAGAATTATACAATTCGATTGCATAACGCTATGCCATAAAGAGGCACTCTGTTTGGGCCACTCAACCCGCGATGTCACCTGAAACAAAGAAAAAAGGATTAAATTGCACCCAGCGGCTGGCTCATGGTTTTAGGGGGCAGCCTGCCACCGTATTGAGTCCTATATCCGGTCAGAGTTATCGGAAAGGAAAGACCAAAAATTGGAATTAACTCAAACATTATTATTTCTATATAATCAAAAATTCTATAAACATAACTCGACGATAAACAAATTCTCCATTGTTATTCCATCTTTACTTTAATAATTTCAGTGTTCAGCATACGTCGCAGTTAAATAATTGCGTCGTTCTCTTGTGTAAGATTTATTTACTCTAACATGAATTCAAATTTCCTTTTTTTTCAAAAATAATAATTTATAATAGAACCTTATCGTACAAATGGGATTATTACAAAACCGAATTTTATGTGTTTTTTCATTTGTTTAGCGCAAGAGACCAATTGAAATTTAGGCAGTTTAGTAAATAACGTGTTTAATAAGATTTAAATACTAATATATATAAAAATAAAGTTAATTCAAAACAAAGGGCGTACTCACCTACATGTCCGCGAGCGCTCGAGGGGAGAGGTTATACGGTGTTGCCCTCATCTGGTTGGAGATTATTCATGGTAATAACGATAGATATTTACATTCAGAAAAAGTTACAATTATTAATTTAATGAAAACTTCGAGTATCATTAATGGAAACATGAAATGAAATTAATAGCACTTAAAAAGGTCCTATCAGTTCGGCAAGAATCACACTGCTTGAATTTGTGTTCACCTTCAACTTATTGAACATAACTTTGAAGCCCCACAATGGAGGTATTAATGTACTGATTGATTAAGATGGAATCCTGTCCCAATCTTCCGTATTGTATAAATTTGTCCAATGTTAGGAATAAGGAATCGCCAATCATCACACTAAGATTGTTTCTATATACTCTCATCATTTTTCTAGTGAAATCTTCTGTTCCCTTCGTTTAATCTTATTCCCACACATACAAGGTATCAATAATTCACTTTGCGTATCACAATTGCCATCCAACTCGTTACGCTCGCTGTGTTAGTTGGCTTCTCTCTTCCATTACTGAAGCCCACCTCGTAAAACATTAAATCACCGTCAGCCACATTACCGTTAGAAACAGAATGCAACCTGATCTAGTTAAACTGTTCCCGGAAGTCTATAACTCATTACCACATGAGCTGAAAAGTGCAAAATCTTTGCTCATATTTAAAACACTGAATTTGATGCGTTTGTGTCTATATTATGGCTAAATTCTATTTTCTTAGTAAACACTTAGAATTTGAAATAGCGAAATCAGATGTTTCCTTTAAATCAGCACTTTTGGGCAGTCTACAAAGTTTTTACATTTAATTTCTTTTAAACAAACGCACTAAATGTGCTTCAGTTTCTTAAAGTGTTTTCATGCATTCATTTATGCTTATTTTGACGACAATAGAGTGATCCCATTCTCGAAATCCCTGTTCAATTATGATTTGTGGATTCTCGCAGGTTCCAAAGTCCAATCGGCAAGCGGATGAAGCCACAACAAATTCCCGTTAATTGCCTTCATTTACGAGTACACTCGTTTTCCATATCGAGCACACATTCACTACACAGCAGTTGCCTTTATGCAACTCCAATTTTTAAATAATTCTGAAAAACTTCCCAACAAGCATTAACTAAGATGCGATGTTAATAACTTCATATGACACCGATCCAAATCACGACAATTCCATCAAAACTTCCCGATTTCTCCTTGGTTCTTCCCGATCTCCCGTCGAGCCTCCTTCTTCTCGCGTCGCGACGTGACCGCCGTCAAGATGCATCGCAGACTCCCCGTTTAGACCACCGTCGCTGTCTCTCCAACAGTCAACTTCCCCACCGAAAAGTTCTAGCTGATCAACCCTCCGATAATTTTCACTGTTACGTTTTTTGTAGCAATGAGCTGATTGGATTGTGGCAAAGCGGACATCTGAAGTGAATCTTCCGTCTCGCACTCTTTATCAGACTGCTTCACGCGGAACTTGTCTGGATATAACCCCTTCAAGCCACTAACCCCGTCTATCTCCCTGAACTTGCTATCATCGCTTAGCGAGCAAATCGAAGATGCTGACGAATCTTCATCTGATAAGAAAGTATCAACGCGGGTGTATTCGAAATATTTCTCTGATTCTACATACAAACTACCCGATTCTGACCTTTCGAATTCAACTCAATCTAAACTCCATGATATATCGAACTGATCGCCGTCCGTATAGTTCTGCTTAATTGGCCGAAAATGGGTGCGATATGGAGTGAGTAAATTGTCATCATCATCCAGAGGAGACGAGGAGGAGGCAGAGGAATTATTTACTGATGACTGCAACGAAACACCTGGGCAATCTACAAGCCCAGGTGGGGCAAGAGAACTTGCTGAAGCTGTTAATGGCATTGCAGCTCGATTTTGGTTATTTGCAATCGTTTTTCGATCAAATTTAGGGATTTGATTAAATTGGAAAAGTGACGACGAAGATTTCACAATGGAATACTTTATAAATCCACTAGTTGTTGAGTGATTAGTAAGACTTACGGTGCGTGCCGTGGTGGTGGTAGTGATGGAGGAAGTGGTAGGGGCGGCGATTGCTTGTTGTAACTGTGGCGGAATTATTGCTGATGTGATCTTGTGATTATTTTCGCTTGTAAAACAGCATAATGATGAGCCGTAATAATCTGGTAATGAAACCGGTTGGGAAAGTAGATGGTGCGCATGAAGTTGAGATGTTTGATGGAATAGGTTATTCGGGCCTACAGTCTTATTGGTCGTTGAACCAGCTACTGCATGCTTGAAACCTCCGCCATACAAATGTTTTCCTTAGCCAGCCAAACCTACGCTCGTGGGTGCATTTAGTACCGCTGAAGTTGGGATAAACAGTGTTTCGAATGAGCATTCAGACCATTTGGAGATATTGAATGCATTGGGAATTTCCTTCTCATCATACGTATCCGTTGCCGGTTCTTATATTTATATCCTCCTTTGCAATTGAATTATTTGGCACTCCATGTTTGTTAGATAACTTGTTCAAATTATTTGTAGCATACGCCATATTTGAAAGAACTTTACTATTATTTGCAACAGCTGCCATTTGATGTAGATGATCTGAGGACTCCATATTATTCTCTTGGTTTGAAGGCTTCATACGCTTTTCCGAATTTTTCTCATAAATAAAGTTTGAGGCATCACTTTCCAATATACTGCGATTGCGATTCGTTTGTGACATTAGAAATTCCTTGATAAGGTCTGTTCCCATTTACCAATTGCCTTCAAAGTCCGTATCCCAGGTTGGAGACGAGTTTCCGCCGTATGAGTTCTTGTGGACACTACTCATGCGTCCTTTGTTCAATGCTGAAGAAAATGAAACAAATCTTATTTAAGGAAGGGTCTATATGAAACTTAGTTTTGAACTTTTAAATCATGTCATGCTGCCATCAAACTAGTTACAGACCTTGATTCCTTCGTCGTTTATTTTTCCTTTTTATATTTGCCTTGTTATGTTAAATAACTTGCATTGGATAATCACCAGTAGAATTAAGTTAAAGTTCTTTTACTACTCTACTCTGATATTTTAAATTTACAGCGCAATCTCCATTCAGCTTATTAGTTAATAGTTCTAAATCCATTATTGATGAAAAGGATATTTAAAAATTACGTACATCACACGATACCAACCATCCGGGGCTCTGTTTTCTTTTTCGAGAACGTGCTCAATTACTACAATCTTCTTGTCTAGAGTAACAATTTTTACATCAAATAATGAAATTACGAAATCGGGAAAGGACACTTTAATTAATGAGTTAGTGGGCTAGTTCAAAATCTCTGCGCCAGTAAATTTTGCTTCGCTACTTAATTCTGGATTTTACCTGAGTCGAGTACGGGTTTAAAAAGTTTTTCCATAGCTTTGTAGTATTTTAATATGGATGGAAATGTCCGTCGAAGACTAAGAGCGGTATCATGCCGCTTTAGCGTGCCAAGGATAGACGCTGAAAACGACCTGGTCTAGGGACACGTGTATACAGTGGCGGGTCAGCGTCTGTGGTATCCTGGGGCAGGTTCTTTCCCCTAGCACCAAGTCTCACTACAACTTATTTCGTATACACGAATTAAACAGGTTGTAGTAACTATAAAATATAGGACAGAGGGGTTTCTTCTTCTTCTTCGTAGCACTACAGCCCCTTTTGGGCCTTCGCTTCCTGCATATAGCGCCTTCAACTGTCTCGGTCCTTTGACCGCATCCTCCAATTTTGAAATCCGAACAGCGATGACCTGTCTTCGTTGACCAAGGTAGACCAGCGTTTCTTCGGTTTCCCCACTGGTCTCCAGCCTTCAGTTTTACCAACGAATACCTTTTTGGGTATCCTTTATTTGTCCATTTTGGGTATCCTTCATTTGTCCAGCCCATTGCAGCTACCGCAGTCTTACAATCATTGAGACCTCCGGCGTGTCAAACATTCCATACAGCTCATGGTTGTATCCAATTCGCCATTGGTCCCTGTCTACTTTCGCTTCGATTATTCGCCTCAGGTCCCGCCAAGATTCAAGATCTTTATTTGGTGATTTTTCATTTTTAACATACATACAATTCATCAATAGCTTAACCTAACAATATACACGCGGGTTTTGCCTTAGGGCTTTTCTCGGAGTTCAATAAAAGTTTACTTTAATTACATTATGATATTAACTTTTGGGTAAAAGAAAACTTTAAAGTGTTGACACCCACAACATTATCATACATTAATAGATTATAAAAGAAGTTTGTAAAAATCATTTGCTCTAACTAGTTTTAAAAATTGACTTTCTTAAAATTAAATACATTATTTCCTTACGACCATCTTAAAAACTACTCATTCGCTTTGTCCATAGAGCGGTTGTCGGTCGCTCTCCTGACAATTGCCGCCTTTTGCTCCTTGGCTCTCCTGATACAAGCTTCCGCCAGCTTTTCTGCATACGATTTTATCGGCTCCATTCTCGCCTGCTGGTACAGCACCTTATTGGGGTAAGACCGTCCGTCCTCCCGTCTGTATAGGCCTGTGCAAGCCCAAAGGATGTTTTGCTCCACTTATCCTATCTTGCCCGATTTCGTTTTCGGAGCTCCAATCCATATTATCACCGCAAATGTGATGATCAGACGAATCAAGGTTTTATAGACCAAAACCTTGGCTCGCTGTCGAATGTTTTCTGAAAAGAGTTAAAGGAAGATGGTACGCATAAGTCACTTTTTGCCCCGGCAGAGGATCGTAGGATGCCTTCAAGTATTACCCTTTCAAGAAGCTTACCAATGTTTGAAAGCAACGAAATTGGACGAGTATCGACTACGTCAGTACTGCCCGACTTCTTGGGTATTGGGAATATTTTTGCACATTTCCATTGCTGAGGGAACTAGCAAATGTTAATGCAGTTATTTAGAATGACCGCGAGGAGAACAAAAAAAACATGGAGAAACCTTGGAAACATATAATTGTAGATTCCATCAGCTTCTGCAAATTTTTTGGAATTTTGCTCCAATGCTAACAAAGTGAGCCTCTCAGGACTGACAAACAGACCATGGCCAGTAGGTATGTCAGAAGGATTTGAAACAGAGAACCAAGTCAACCACAACTAATCATTGTCCCTGTCGAAACTCGTTGTGGTGCTGCTCACTGGCGAAGTAACGCAAGAGTCCTCACTTGCTTTCTCTCCTTGAAGGACTTTCGCAAAATGTTTTGCGATAGAGTCAGCTATAGCTTTGTCATCCATGAGCATGGGTCCATCATAAGTGAGGACCCCGGGCAGCCTTTTTCTCCAGTTATCCTTTTGATATGAGTAAACATACAGGGACCCGGTTTGATACTTTCCAGGGCCTGTCCAAATTGCTCGTTAGCAAAACCCGTGGTTCTCCTCGAGATCATTTGGTTTAGAGACGTAATCACTAGGTGAATACGTTCATACTCCCAGTTGACCCTATTTAAATTGCGGTGGTAGATTCTTGCGGGTAGCTTTCTAAGCCGACTACGTCTACGATGAAGCTCCAGGATGTCTCCTGGTAAATCTCGATAAAAGTAATTCGTCAAGGATTTCTTAATGGATAGCAACTCCCTCATCGATTTCAGGAAAAGAAAAATTTTTCAATCTATTGATCAAAATTCACTTCAATTTTCCGTCAAGTTTCACACCCTTTTTCATTCTTAAGGTCAGCTCAACCAAAAGATGGTCAGACTCGGCGTCGAGAAATCCACACTCGAAATTCCTCCAACTGCGGATGAAATTTACCAGATTGTCAGACACAATAAGGAAGTCAATAAAAGATGAGCTTCAGCGGAAGGTAGACTCTTTCGGGGCAATCAGTATGAGATCCATAGTTGATTCTACTCAGTTAGAGATAGCTGTTCCATAGCCATTAGATGCAATAATTTCCCACGAGGGATGCTTCGCATCAAAATCACCTCCCATGGCATAGAAACCGAGTTTTTTTCACAGAATAAGCACTGTTTCCAAGTCGTCAATGAGTTTCCTCACCGAGTATCCATGTTGAACATAGATCCTCACGAACGCAAAGGTGCAGCCTCCCAGCATGGAGCTTATTATTTCTGCTTCAATACATTTCAGACATGGAAGGCAGTGCCTTTGGACTTTCAGGTGAGCTTTGTGAGCCGTAGCAACTCCAAGACTTTCCTCTGGATCATCACGGATGATGATCTTGTGTTTTCCCTGATGCACTCTGTGTCTTTCTTTTTCTTGTTTCCGATATAAACAAGAAGCCTGGTCTATGGGCGTTCAAGTACTCTTGAAGAAAATCCTTTTTTAAGCGTGGAGCTAGTGAACATGTGTTGAGGATGGAAAGTTTAATGGAAAAATTGTTGGAAGTCAGTGCTCAAAACCATATTTCGGTCATTCTGCGACTGCTGAGTTTGCTGCATTGGTTGCTGTTTTTATTGCCGTATAGGCTGCGGTGCAGGCTGTTTCTTTGAACTTTGAAAAAGGCTAGAGTATGTGGCCCCTTCACGTAGAGTATTTTTTATAGAGGTGGTGACGAAATCCCTCTATTCCTATTTTTTCTTTTGGAGGTTCTCCCTCCTCTCTTCAACTTCTTTTGCTTTGGGACAACCTCTGAGACTCGCAGGGTGCCCGTTAGCATTGCAGTTGATGCAGAAGATCTCGTCTTTTTTCTCGTCCTTCGAGATTTGACATTCCAGGGACTTATGCTGCTTGTCGCATTTTACGCATCTAACTTCGAGTCCGCGACGTGGTCAAATTTTTGGCAGTTGAAGCACTGGGAAGTGCAATTTTTCTGCAGACGCTCCCATTGTATCTTCTGGTATAATAGGAACTTTATGCTCATTGCTTTCTTCACTTCAAAGTCCGGTTTGAACTGGAATAAGAAGGATGAAAGCGTCCTTTTTTACTTCCTACAGGTTAAAGTGGAGAACATTTTTGCCGAAAGGATATCTTCTCCGAGATGTTCCTTCAGCTCAGCTACGACATTATTCTCGTCGTTTGAGCTGTGCACGCCTTTTAGAAGGAGAGACGAAGACCTTTGTGGGTATCCGTTGTTCGTCCAGACCATCCATGTGGCCAACCCATTGCAGCTTCCGCAGTCTTACAACCGTTGAGACCTCCAGCTCCTTAAAAATTTCATACAGCTCATGGTTGTATCCAATTCGCCATTGGTCTCCGTCTAGCTTCGCTCGGGTTATTCGTTCAATGTAGTTGCGAATGCTTGGGTTGGGGTCCATGTTTCTCTTCCATAGCTTAACACAGGTCTTATCACAGATATGTATACTTGAAGCTTTGTTTTCCTGTGTATCATTTGAAATCGTTGAGTTTGAAAAGAGTGACAATGCGGAGAATAAGAAAGTTCAGGTCGATTTAACTTGCCATGCATCCGGGCTGAAAACCCAGTTTATTATGCAATTTTCCGAATAGGTAGACTTCACAGAGAGCCATATCAGGCGAATACGGTGAGTGATTGATGGTTAAAATGCGATTTCTAGTCAAAAAATCAGTCAAAAGAGTGGATGATGCTGCATTATCATGCAATAAGCGCCAGCTTCGTCCTTCGCGGTATTCAGACCGAACTCGACGAATGCGATGCAAAACGCCATGATAGCGAATTGCATTGACGGTTTGGCCCGTTGGCACGAACTCTTTGTGGACAATTCCCTTGGAATCGTAAAAACAAATGAGCATCGACTTGATTTTTGACTACTCCAAACGCGATTTTTTGGGTGGTGGCTCGTCTGGGGCCTTCCATTCGGCACTTTGACGCTTGGTTTCGGGTTCATCACCAGTTGCAATGTTGTTAAAGGAAGTTCTCGTTTTTTCTCGCCTCTTTATTGATGGCTTTCGAATGTTGAATTCTTAGCAATTTTCTGTCATCAGTTAACTTGTGCGGAGCAAAACGTGCACAGACAATTCGTAATCCCAAATGATCGGTTGAAATGCGATAAATCGATAAATGTTTTGGAGATATTCAATTCCGATTCCATGAATTTCAACGACGATTTCGGCTCATTTTTGATAAATTCACGCAAAATTTCGATGGTGTATTCGGTGATCACTGATTTTGGGCGGCCCGTGTGTTCATCGTCATTTATATCTTCACGACCATCTCTCAAACGTGTAAGCCACACATGAATTCAGGCCCGAGATAGACAATCATTGCCATAGACTTTTTTCATCAATTAAAATGTTTCGGTCAACGTTTTACCGCTTTTATAACAAAATTTGATATTAGCTCTTTGCTCGAGACTCATTTTTGTACCGATGATTCAGACATACTGTCACTTTAGACGCAATAACTTCGCTTCCACTGAACCGAATGTCACCAAACATTCACTGGAAGTCAGGGAGGGATGTAACTTTCCAACGCACTATCTCATTACAGATAGCGCATGATAGAACCCTGCTAGGTATGTATACCTGTATAACAGTAAAGTTTTTAAGACTTTACATTAAGGGAACTGATTTTACTATCTTTACGGACCATAAGCCATTAATTTTTGCACTTCATCAAAATCCAAAAAAATCATCGCTTGGACAGTTGAGAAATTTACAGTTCATTAGCGAAGTTACTGCTGATATTTCTTACATAGCTGATTCTGATAATGTTACTGCCAATACCTTATCTCGTTTAGAAGAAATCATTGTCCCTGGTAATATTGACTTCAAAGCATTAGCATCAGCACAAAATTCAGATCCGTAAGTCTATGATTTGAAACAAAATGAAAGGTATTCTTTCAAGGATATTTTTTTTCCAACTTTTATTTTAAAAATTTGCTGCGAAATTTCAAATAAAAATATAAGACGATTCATTCCGAACGCTTTTGTTAATCAATATTTTTGAAAATTCATAATCAAGTGTATCCGAGTGTTCGTTCTACTAAACGTTTAGTAACAACTAAATATGTTTGGCTTTTTATGAACAAAGATGGGGTTTTGAGGTCTCGACAATGTATAGGTCGCCAAATAGCGAACGTTTCTCGCCACGTTAAAGCTTCATTTGGTAATTTCAATGAGGTTTGGGATACTAGATCCACTTTCTTCTTCACAAGGTTTTTGGTATTGCTTCACTATTATCTACAGATTTACTCAATGGCCTAAAGCAACACCTCTAGTCAACGTTACTGTAAAGGAGTGGATATCACGTTTCGGTGTACCTAATATAATCACAGATCAAGGAGGACATTTTGAATCCGAGTCCTTGCATAGGGCACAAAGCTTCTGCATAACTAACTTGTAGCCAAAGCCCCACGGAGTCCTGTTCATATTGTCCACTAGATCTTGCCAGCAGCGAGCCTTAATCCTACCTATATGCTGCTAACCGATTGCATACCTCGTTATGGTTCCCTGCGATTTTGGTTAACCACCAGTACACTAGAGGCTTGCTGTACAGGGGTCTCCGACAGGGCATAGAAGTGCTGCAAGCATACGTGATGATGCTCATAGTTTAGTTCACCACATCCTTAGCTACTAGCCCTTCATTCTCTTGCAAATTTCCCAGCAACGGCGCACCTGACGTGGGCACCTCGATGAACCTCTCCACGTTCACCGTCCTAATGTTTCATCCAATTGTGGAAGATCGAGAGACAGCATCATGGATCTCAAGCAGAATGTACTGATGATCACATGCTGAGCAATCATCGAATACTCTCCAATTGTGTACCCTGCGTTCTGGGGACTCCAAAGCGGATGTCAACAACCACACGGCATAAAGTCAGTGTATCGCCGGTGTTTAGAACGACGAGTCCTGTCCTGGCCGCCATCTCCAGGACTCGTTTTTCTCGCGGATCAGTTTGAGGAATCCCCCATTTGATTGCTTTAGCATCGAAGCCTCCCCAAAAGTGGCCATCAGCGTTCGAGACAGCGTTTTTGAAAGCATTAATCTTGGTTTGGAAAGATGATATCGGTTAGGAATTAGAAATATTGTCTCTGAACACCAAACCCACATGAAACGATCTTTCTGTCCATAGCTCTCCATTAGGAAATTGGCACTGTCCCGAGGCCATGCTGACAAACTTTTGGCGTTCTGTTACTTCTTCAGCAGCGAAAAGTCAGCTTTCATGTCACTCGAAAACAGGTTTTGGGCAGTTGTACTGCGGTGTAGGTTTACTTGCAAGATATCAGTTATCGAAATTCTGCTTTTATCTTGGCTAGGACTTCCTGGAAACCTTGATCCTTGCCTGATCCTAAGACTCGTTTCAAATCTATTTTGGATCAGCATCCTTGCGCTAAATGTAGTGTTTCTCCCGCGTACATTCTTTCCTTTTATGAACCATGTCGCCACATTTGTAGCATAGGGAACTCCTATCGGGTTTTATGTAGTGCTTTGTGGTATGACCATAACCAAGGCAATTAAAGCAGTGGATAGGTGCTGCTCTACGCCTTACTCTGCAGATTCTTCTATTCAGAAGCATTCGGTGTCCTTTTTAGTCAGGTCAATGATGCTTATATGTTGTCCCCTATTGTTTTTGGTATCAGGCTCGCTTTAACTCTACTTTCGCTAGAGAGCACACTTTTGCTGGCCACCTCTACTACAAACAGTTCCGTGGTTTCGATCGTTGCTATCGGTTTAAGTGAGGTTACAGCTGTTCTTTTCCCAAGAACATTCTTGCTCAAACATAAAGCATGTGGTTAATAAAGGCAGCCCAAAAGGTAGTGTTCTAACTCTACTAATTTGGAATCCAATATACGAGTAGAATGAGTTTCTAAGGAAGCTAGATCAAATTGGATGCAAAGTGATAGCATATGCTGACGACATTGATATCGCCATATCAGGGAAATTTATTTCCATCTTATCTGAGAGATTGAATTACTGTTTAAACATTCTTTGCCGAAGCCGAACTTTTGGTTTTTAGGAGGAAATATTAAGTTTCAAGATTTGGCTTACCGAAACGATAAGTTTCAAGAAGAAAGTAAAGTACCTGGAACTTATCCTGAAACCTAAGCTTCTTACCTGCTTGCTTTAGCACTGCAGCCCCTCTCGAGCCTAAGCTTAGAGATAGTTAAAGTATCTCTTTTATCTTGATTAAATGTATCGGCATGCGAGAAGATGATATTGCCAGTACCACGCTATGGTCGTGTGTCCGTCCACCCAGCTGAGTTAAGTTCCGATTCGAAACCAGCCCGTATCATAACTGAACTGGCTTGCAGTCCGTCTAAAGCATCGGTCGAAACAAATCTCGTTGTCACCAACGAGATTCGTACCAGACAGCTACAGCTTACGCAGCGAATACTTTGACCACTACAATACACGGACTACATCACTCTAAGCTTCTATGAAAATATAATATTGCGGAAACGGCATACAACGCATTGTGTGCTCTTTGTAGCTTCAAGTGAACATGGAGACTACAACCTTGTATCGTGACTTAGATTCAAACTGGTACAGTAGAACCAAATCTGCTTTGCGGGACAGTATTTTGAAAATATTTGTAGGTTAGCAACCTGGTTCATCACAGGAGCACAAACCTGGGTCAGTTTTTAATCTTGGTGCAGGGTTGTTTGTTCCTACAGGCATTGGTTGTGTTATTGCCCAAACATCTTTGGTGGAAGAGTTTGTAACTCAGGTCCCTACCAGAGAGGAATGGGCTAATGGAATAATCACAGGAAAAGATGCAGTAGAATTATACACCGATTGCTCCAAACTGGACAACAGAGCGGGAAGTGGCTTATTTTGTGCTGATCTCAACTTAAAGGTCTCGCTTGCCAGACCGTTTTAGTGTCATCCAAGTAGAAGTGTTAGCGATTCTTGAACCGGCCAGGTGGACTTTAGGTAATCAGATATTTAGAGTGGATTTTGGTATTTTTAGATCAGCCAAGCGGCTAGAAAATCACTTGCTGGAACTCATACCTCCTCGAAACTTGTCCTCAAACGCTGTATATTTCTCAACGAGATAGTCATATGTGCAGCTGATTAGGGTGCCAGGGTATGCGGACATTAAGGGATACTATGAGGCAAATGAACTGGTTAAAGTAGGTGTGCTTCTGCCGGAGGTTTCTTGTAGTTTTACGATGGCTTGAGTTGAGCTGGTCATTAAACAAAACACTTAAAGGACGCGGTAAAGTCTTTTATGCTTGATTGCGAGACTTCTTAATCTTGGAAGGGAGTCCCTCTGCCCAAGGGCGTCTCTCTGAACTGTGCATTGTCTAATTAGAAGGTATGTTGTGCGGATGGGTATATCTTACAACGAAGTTGTAGATGCGAGGAAGAGGAGGAAACAGATCTTCACATCTTATGTGAACACCCAGCGTTTGCAAAGAGAAGAATGCAGTCTCTCGGCTCCTACTTCTCCGCCGACCTATGCAGTAATCCGCTACCCGATCGCAAGCGCGGACTCGGCGTGTGACCTTCATATATGAATTGTGCGCCCAGACCCTACAGATCCACTGCTTCCACCAGACCCACCGTTCCCGCGGCAACAAAAGCACCAGATTCTTTCTTCTACTTCCTCTGCTCGTTCGTGGCCACACATTTCATTGCTCGCTGCGTTCGAAGTATTTTTTATTCGAATAATCCTTCTCTGTTTCAGCATGCTTCGCGGGTTGAGTGGCCCAAGCAGAGTGCCTCTTTATGGCATAGAGTTATGTAATCGAATTGCATAGTTCTATGGCATAAATTGGTTACCGGGGTACTTCTCTTCTGATGGGAAAGCTTATGCAAGTTAAGTTGTATGAGTTTTCCACTCAGAAGAGGAATACCTGGCCACTGCAACAAATATGGATTTTAATCCGGTTGGGTGGGTGCGCAGGGGCTCCATCACCACCCGGTTGCCCTTCTCTCATTTGTGGGCTATGAGCCTCTCCGGGTAAGGACGAGATCACCCTGCTTCCACTTCTTTTTACTTGTTACTCTTGTTCCAAGAACAAGTCAGTTGTACCTTGTGTAGTTGCCTACACTGTTTGCGACTTCGGTCGCCTTGTTTATGTTTGACCACAAGAAATTCGTGAATGCGAAATTCTTCGTAGTGGGTCCTTGTGCTGGGGGAATGAACCCGCCCCACGACACCGCAATGCTAGCCTGCCAGCGTATTCACGCGTCCCCAGACAAGGGCATTCTCGGCAGATACCGACACCTTCTTCTGCCGAGGTAGCAGACCATCGCTGCAGTCCTTCACGGACTTTGACATTACCTTATTCCACTACACCTAGCCAAAGTATGATCGGAAAATTTCACAAAGAAATCACTTTATTTGTTAAAAGCTTTGGGTGGTTCTCATAATTAAAAGATCGTGCCCATTTACTTGCAGTATCACCTAAGTGAGCCCTCCCCGACGCGTATTGGCGTAGGCTCAGCTACATATCTACCCATCACTGCATTATTTTACATTTTCTTATAAAAACGACTTAGCAGTTTGATTGGGAAAACGAAAATTGGTTGAATCTGAAAAGGGTTTGCCTATATATCATAGAATTTTAAGAAAATAGCCATCACTATCAACATGAATCGTGGGTGTCTATTCTGATTAGTAGTCGAAATTCAATCTGCTTTTATATTTCATCATCATGTCAGTATGAAAATGCTCTTAAAGTTAAAAGCCCTCACAAAGTTTCTGGCAAATATCTTGTCAGAAACAGTAAAGCGTTCAAGGGCTTCAAAGAGAACATTCCATGCCAGCAACATTTTAAATAGCTCTCGAATATCGATTGATTTCCGAACGTATGCTTCTTGTCCTACACGTGGTGCTACTCTCAACTTGTTTCCTTGGCTCCCAAGTCGTCCTTCGCATAAAAGTCCCAATTTGCAGTAAGTCTTGTAACATCTACCAGCATGTTCAATGTTTAAACATCCCTTAACAAGTAAGTCCTTGAGCAAACAGCTCATCACCATCTCCATTAAACCAATGAGTGGAAAAGGCCATTCTGGAGAGCTCAAGTGAATTCTGTATGTACCTTGCATATAATAATTAAAATACTTTGCTTAGGTACTACGCATTGTGGAATGTCTATCCAACTATTACCACCCGAAGAAGGAAAGGGTGCGCTCTGGCATGTCCCCAATACTCGCACAAAGTCATGCTTCCCAAGAAATCTATCACCATTCCAGCTACAATAATGTCGAGGCGGGGTCAGTAGAATGTCTTCTAGTGTACTTCTTACAACAATTCCATCCTATTTATAGTTATTCTATTGCATTCGGGACGTCGTTGTCTCCGTGTGGAAATGACTAATGAAACGCGTGGAGCGTTATTAGTATCTTCTGACATTGCGAGGATTACGCTAGAAGCAGCCGACAGTAGATGGGACCCATGATATCCTAGCAACTGTTGGCATTTCAACGTTGCTGAAACTGTAGACTGGTCGAAAAGAAAAATTCTTTTCGAATTTCTATGAAACATATTGGAGTTGAGGGTGTTGTCACAAAGGATTACGATTCTATTTTTGAACGGAAAATTTCGTTGAACAGCAAATTGATTGTCTAATTTTAGAAAATGAGGATAAATCCGGATGATTGAGTTTTGCGAGTGATTAATTTTCGTATTGTGAGTTTCAATTTTGAATGATTTATTGAAGAATTACTTTAAGGATTGAACACTATTTATTATTGTCTGAGATACTATTTTCATTTATTTTGATTGGAATATGGTTGGGTTAATTTAGAGGAAACCAACAGCCTTGAATGTCGTTACTTCCCATTTATCTTTACATAATGAAATACAACGCCCTTATAGGTTGATAAATGCAAGAATCACTAAATGGTCAGCTAGGTTCTGGTAGTCTAGATATTCTCAAAGCCCCAGACTCAGGGTGTAAATATCCTTCACCCCTAACCACGAAAAAAAACCGTCAGCAGCTTCAAGGCCAATTGTGGGCTTCAGCATATGACTATATGTACTACCTTAAGTTTTGGTTATCATATCTCCTATTTTACCAGGGTTGTCCACTAACGATAGCGAAATTCCTACGTTTTGCCCGATAAAACAATTTCAATGAATATCATTTTACTCACTTGGCCACGAGCATGAATTGCAACTTGGGCACGTTTTCGTTTTCATGGGAAATATTTGCTCGTCTGAATTGCGTAGGAGTACGAAAGTTTAGACATTTTGGAAACTTGAGCTGCAATTTTTATTCCCGTGGGAAGGAAGAACTATTTAGCGTAAGCAATTTAGATTTAGAAAATTTTGTATTTAAACTAAGGTATATTAAAAATAAAGTTCAGTAGTTGTTCCGAGTGAAAAGAAGCCTTTTATTTCATTTCTCTGCTGAGGTTGCTAGAGGTGCTGGATATTCGGGCTAATTGAAGGTTGTATAGTACATAAATATTCTAGTACTGTACTAGAAATATCGATATCTTTCACATTATAGTATTGTACTGGAGTATAATTTGTGCGGTAAGGAAAACCCCTTATCGCGGTTCAAAGCATTTGGTGACCCCGACTTGATTCAGAGCACATACAATACAGCAAAGCCGACCGTTGCAATACAGCATTTGAACAAGCGCTACAATGGAGAAGTTGGCGGCCGCATATCCGAGCTGGAGAGCAAACTGGAACAGCTGCGAAAACTTCAAGAAGGATACAGTATCCAGAAAAATTAAGGCGAACTTAGACAATAGGTTAATCTTGTCCGAAAGTTACTGGTTGGAGGTTAATCAAATCCATGAACAAGTAAAACCATTTACTTTGCAAACAACTATTAAGACGAAATTCGGAAGGTGTATGAGAAGCTGCTACAGTTACTTAATGAGGAAAAAGGAAAATTAGACTGTGGCATCATGACCTGGAATCAACTCTGAAGATCTATCTACCACAAGAAGGTCAGAACGTCATGCAGATTTCAAGCTTAATGGCGATGACGAAGAAGTAAATGATGTTCTTTCAAGAATGATCAGAAAGCCGAAAGCGTTTGACGACCTTTACCTAATCCATTTAAGATATGGAGAATTAAGCTTCGTTTTCTTCTTCGAAGCACTATAGCCCTTTCGGGCTTTCGTTTGCTGCAAATAGCGCTTCAACTGTCTCGGTCCATTGATCGCGTCCTCTGATTTTCAAATCCGAGCAGCGATGAACTGTCTTCGTTGACCGAGTCAGACCAGCGTTCCCTTGGTTTTCCCACTGGCCTCCAGCCTTCATTTCACCCAACTAATACCTTTTTGGGTATCTGTTCTTCGTCTATACGATTTATGTGGCCAGCCCAATGCAGCTTTTGCTGTCTTACAATCGTTGCGACCTCTGGCTCATCAACGATTTCATACAGCTCATGGTTATATCGAATTCACCGTTGGCCCCCGTCTAGCTTTGCTCCGATTATTCGCCTCAGGACCCGTCGCTCAAAGGCGTTCAATATTTGTGCGGATGCTTGAGTTAAAGTCCATGCTTCACACACTTAGCATAACACAGAATAAAGCCAGCAGTAAACATTCTAACGAGTACTATGCACTAAAAGTCAACTTGCTACAAGGGTACGTGTATGAACCGGCAGGGAACGATCAAGCAATATGGGAATAAACTATCGAACGAAGCCCTTTTGACTACAAACCTGAACTCTGCCAAGAACTACACTGCTAGACTCAAGAGGCGATAATCTTGCTGCAGGAACGAATGAGAAGTATTGAAGGGGGAAGTAATAACCCACTGCCGCAATCAAAAGATGTCGGACTGGCGACATCTTTTGATTGTGCCAATCTTTGAAGGCGATTACTTACAGTGGACTCAATTTCGGGGTTTGTATCTTCAACTGATTCTCAACCGTACAATCCGTAATGCGCAAAAGATGCATTACTTGCTTAGTAATCTATTATGCGAAGCAAAGCGAGTAGTGCAGGATTTGCTAGTCTGCATCGAGAATTACTGAGATGCATGAAGGAAAGATATGAAAGCAAAACATTGTTAGTGACATACATATCTTCTCAACAAACTTCTTTCTCAACCATCGGGCTCTGTCGAATCTGCTTTATCAATAAAACTTTTATATGATGTAACCAACGAATGTCTACTGGGACTCAAGAATTTGGGCATTACAATCGACGCCTGATATCCAATACTACTACATGTACTGGTAAAAAGGTTGGACCATACTATACACAATTTGTACGAGCAATCGTTGGCAGAACCCCGGCAGCTAAGTACTGTGAAGCATTTTCTATCCTTCATGCAAAATCGATTTTCAAAGTTTAGAAGCCCTAGGCAAAGGGGGTCAGCATCAGTAAAGAAAAAACAAGCTAAATCCGCTTCTCTAGTGACGTCATCAAGAGGGAGCGCATTCATAGTGTGCGAAAGAACACATCCACTATATTCTTGCAAAATTTCTAACCCGACTGACTAAGGCTCGTCTCCAGACTGTGAACAAAAAGAACCCGTGTTACAACTGGTTGAAAGCGGACCATAATAGTCAAAAGTGTTCTCTTCGAGGTTGCAAGAAATGTTCACAACGGCATAACACATTATTGCTCATGGACAGTCTTTCAAAGGACCCAACTCCTGACAATCAGGGTACTAAGTCAAGTTCTACTGCATCTCAAATACAAGCAGTCACATCGGCAACGCTATCAAACTCAACGATCTTAGCAATGTAAACCAACAACACAAGGAGGAACAACATCATGCTAAGCACTGTACTTGTCAAAGTATTGACAATAGATGGTCAAGAAAGTGTATTTTGGGTTGTTCTTGACTCCGGGTCTCAGAAGAATTTCATCACCGAAGATCTTATCAAACGGCTTGCTTCAAAGGAAGTTCCCGAAGCATTGTGTATTCAAAAAATTGGAGAAGGAATGCAAAGCACTCAATTCAGAGGAAATGCCACAATACAGTCCAGGACAACAGGATTCTCCCCCAGAATCGAACCCTTCTTTCTTCCACAAATTACAACATATTAACCGGCAGAATTCATTGACATCGCATCATGGCCCATTCCACAGAATGTGTCGCTCTTGGATCCTGGATTCAATTACCCTAGTCGAATTGATATTCTCAGTGAAGCAGAAACCTATTTGCCTATACTTCCTGTTGGGCAAACACGATTGGGAAAGAAATTACCAACTCTACAGAATAACGTGTTTGAGTAGATTGTTTGCAGTCGTGTGCGAGTTGCGGCATCTGCAGTAATCACTACGGCGAATTTCAAGAAAAAGTGCAAGAGTTCTGGAAACAAGATGAAGGCTCCAACCTTACGCAGCAGAGGAGGCACACTGTATTCTTTGGAAGGATGCTGATCCACGACCGGGTCTTAGGCATATCTTGGTATCAGGGAAATGTTCGGGTTTTCAGGAAGCCCTAGCCAAGGAAAAATCGGAACTTCGATGACCCGCACCATGCAGCTAAATCTGTACAGCAGTTCAAGCGCCCAAAATATACTTGAGCAGTTTGCGAGGGATATGAAAGCCGACTTTATAATGCTAATTGAGCAACACCACGATAAAAATTCTGCATCATGGTATCCTGATGAAATTGGTACTGCCGCCATCTGGGTTCGGAAAAATGATTTCCAGGCGGAAATAGTTTCATGTGAATTCCATGCTTAGGGACCACCTTCTTTAGTGTGTACCTAACGCCGAACGAATCGATATCATCTTTTCAAGCCAAGCTTAATGCTTTGTAGGGCGCTGTCTAGATCGCAGACGGCAACGTGCTTGTTGGGGGAGACTTCAACGCTAAAGCAATTGAATGGGGCATGCCTCGAACAGATCTGCGGGGAAAACGAATCTCAGAAATGGCGGAAAGAACGACGCTTGTCATACTAAACACCGGGAATCTACCGATTTTTCACCAGATTGGCTGTGAAGGAACCATACCGGACGTGACATTCCCCTCGGAGTCCTTAGTACGGAGGATACACAATTGGAGAGTATAAGAGGACTACTCAGCCAGTGATCATCAATACATTCTACTTAACATCTCCATCAATGCCCGATAGAAGATCCTTACTTTCATATAAGGCCGACTATCCACCCCTGTTCCCTTCAGTGCAAAGTTCACTCTAGTATCCTGTGCGACTGCCCTAGTTAGATCACTCGTACCCCCTACGTCGGTTAGTGAGTACGGTTTCCGTTTTCCGATCTAATCTTTTTGAATCTTAGGCAGACCTGATGAACATATTGGACTCGTAGCTTTCTGCGTTCCACTCCTTCCACAACCTAAACATCTTTGCGCCTCACGACATATCCTGGAGGTGTGGCCTTCGCCTTTGCAATTCCAGCAGCGGATCACTCTATGACCCTCTTGTGATGCCGCAATCATTCCACCATCTGCGGCCATACAATATGCCAAATCCGGTTGCAATAACCGATGCGCCCGGGGTTTTTGTGGAGGAACAAGGACTTAACCGTTACCCTTGTGGTCTCTAAAGTCCTATCCAGCTGTACAAGATCCGCTGTTGAGGAGACTAGCATCAAATTGAGGTGAACCTGATAGAAGGGTACGATATTCCGCCTCATATAGCGCAACTTCTCCTTTTCCGAACACGATATCTTGAGCCGCCAAAAAAGCCTTCCATTGCAGCCACGTACACTGCAATGGACTAATCCTTCCCCTGAGTCCGGTGGCGAATTTCCCCTAATAGTCTCTCATCGTAGTCCGGTGGTTTAAACTCTGCCCGTAACTCCATCTTCAAGTTATCCTAATCCTTGCACCTGTGTTTGATCGCCTTGAACCATGTTAACGCTTTACCTTCGAAAAAGATCACCGCTGATCTAAATACATGTGACTTAGGTACCCCCTTCGCCTCCCGCCAATCTTCTACCCTTACCAAAAAAGAGCTTACTGAATTTGAATCCCATGTAAAGCAAATGCACCATTCAGGTACATCCTGGTGTTTTCCTATGGGCTCTACAATTCGGAGTGTAGAGCATACCGGTCCTGTAACACTTTCCAATGCATCTCCTGCTACCACACTATCACCCGAAATTGGTGCGATCACCTCTGCCTCATTTTCATCTCCTTCCACTTTAAGCATCAGCTCGGCTATGGACATTCGCAAGGCAGACTTCAACCTGATCACTTCCTTCGATAAATCCGCTCTATCCGCCGGAGACTTTAATCCACCTATGATGTGATTTTAGGAAAATCCCACTATCTGTTCCACTATCAAAATCTCTTACTAAGTTTTTGATCTCCTCTAATTTTTTTCTCACAGCGTCCACGCTCTCTTTGGCTGTAAATGGGTAAGCATCCGTCTCTATCATAGAGCAGTCCAACGCTCGTTCCGCCCTGAGAGCTATCCGCAGCGACTAATATCGAATCCTCAGCTCATAGGCCTAGGAACCTAATACCGGTGCTAGTTCTACGCGAAGATGCACCACTAACCACTATCGTGAGCGGAAGACGTACTTTCCACCACGATTATCGCCCGCAAAAACTATGATCCCCAACCCCGGCGGCACTGGCTGAAATATTAACAGAACCTTCCGCGGAGGTATTACTCTTTAGGATGAAATGCGCTTCCAACTAAACAGCGTGAAAAGGAACCCTCTCACCTACGTCAAACTTGCACCTCCCACCACTAAGAGCACCAGCTGAAAGGAAACAAATTGCAAAAGAAACCCACGAGTACACTTCACGCACCGGCTGTAAGAAAATTACCACACAAGACCAATGGATTCACTACGCACACCAATAACATCACGGCAGTCACACGCCTGGAAGGTAAAAGCAATTAACAAAAAATCAAAACTGTTTCTTACACATGAATAATTATTTCCTCAATTTTCAAAACAAACAAATTCATGAATTCTACTTACTTAAAGTGTGGTCCAGCCATAATGCACGATGTTAATTGTGAGTTACAACTTAACGTCAAGTTTTTCGCATTTCTTTGTTTCAGTGTTTGACAAACTCAACCATGGGAGGTACACAATTGAACAGCGCGTTAACGTTGTTGAAACCTTTTACGAAAATGGGCGTTCAAATCAAAATGCATTTCGTGCACTTCGTGATTTTCTGGTCAGCATAATCGACCAAATGTGTACACAATCGGGAGAATCGTGCGCAAATTTCAGCAAACCGGGTCTGTAGGAAATTTGAAATTACCTGTCCATGCTCGCCTAGTAAGTTCTGCGGAAAACATTGCCGTCGTTCGCGGTAGTGTGGCAGAAGAGCCGTCAACCTCGACTCGTAGTCGTGCCCAACAATCGAACATCTCACGATCATCACTGATGCAAATTTTGAATAAAGATTTGGATTTACATGCTTAAACGGTTCAATTAACTCAAGAGCTGAAGCCTACTGACCATTTCAAGCATCGGCAACACGCCGAATGGTTGATTGAACAGACACAAGGGAATGGTGACTTTACAAACAAAATCATCTTCAGCGATGAGGCACACTTCTCAGTGGATTCGTTAATAAGCAGAATTGCCGCATTTGGGCGAATGAGAATCCACAAGTTATTGTTGAAAAGCTGATTCATCCACAAAGAGTGACTGTTTGGTGCGGTTTATGGGCTGGCGGCGTCATCGGACCGTACTTTTTCAAAAATGAGGACGGCCAAGCAGTTACCGTGAATAGTGTTCGCTATTATGAGATGATAACGGACTTCTGGTGGCCAGAAATTGAGGTTATGGACCTGGACGATGTGTGGTTCTAACAGGATAATGCCACTTGCCACACAGCCAACGAAACAATGGCTCTTTTGCATGAGAAATTCAATAGCTGTGTTATCTCACGTTGTGGCGATCCTAATTGGCGGCCACGATCATGCGATTTGACACCGTCGAACTTCTTTCTCTGGGGGTATTTAAAAGAAAAAGTGTACGTCAATAAGCCAAGAACAATTCAAGAGCTAAAGGATGAGATCATTCAGCACATTAACGACATTGAACCTCAATTATGTCTAAGAGTCATTGAAAATATGGACCATCGGATAGAAGTATGCTACCGTAGCTATGGCGAGCATTTAGGCGATATTTTGTTTCACAAACAATTGTCATAGATACTTCTATTATAGTAAAATTGTCCTGACTTGCTGCTCAGCACATTCAACGCTTGCCTACGGGACGGGGTTTTCCCGGTACGATGGAAGGTGGCGAGGCTCGTGCTAATCAGCAAGGGGAAGGGAAATCCCGAATCGCCGTCTGCATACCGCCCGTTATGCATGCTAGACACGGCTGGGAAAGTGGTAGAGAAACTCATCAAGGGAAGACTCACTGACGCGATTCGTGCTGCTGGGGACCTATCTCCGCGGCAGTACGGCTTTAGAGCAGGACGTTCTACCATTGATGCGATTGCAGAGGTGGTGAACGCGGTCCAAAAGGCAGAGGCATGTAGTCGCACCAAGCGACGGATCGTCCTGTTGGTGACACTCGACGTCAGGAATGCCTTCAACTCCGCTAGATGGGTGGATATTCTGGACACGCTGGAAAACTCTTTTCAAGTTCCAGAATATCTAATGCGGCTTTTGAGGAACTACCTAAAGGACCGAAGCCTGCTCTACGACACGACACAGGGCCAACGAAGGATGGAAATTACATCGGGTGTTGCCCAGGGATCTATCCTTGGTCCGGACCTGTGGAACGTGTCTTACGACGGGCTACTGAGACTTGAGATGCCAGATGAGTCGCGCTTGGTCGGCTATGCGGATGATGTTGCGGCTCTGGTCACCGGACGCACCGTTGAACAAGCGCAACTTAGGCTAGGTATGCTAATGCGCCGAGTGAGTGACTGGATGACTGCTCGCGGGCTCAGTTTAGCACTGGAGAAAACCGAAGTGGTCATCTTGACAAAAAAGAGAATCCCTAGAGTAAGGATGATCAGTATTGGAGATATACAGGTCGAATCAAAGCCAGCGGTGAAGTACCTGGGGCTCCTGATCGACTCGAAGATGAGTTTCTCTGAGCAAATCAGGGCAATGGCTGAGAAGGCTGCTTCGGGAATATCGGCCCTGAGTCGACTTATGGCCAACGTAGGGGGACCCAGCCCATCAAGAAGACGCCTCTTGATGAGTGCTGTAGGGTCAGTGCTACTGTACGGAGCAGAGGTATGGGGCGACGCTCTCAGCAAGGAGGTATACCGAAAACGATTGGAACAGGTACAGAGAAGAGGAGCACTGAGAATTGCATCTTCGTATCCAACAGTCTCCGACTCGGCGGTGAGAGTGATTGCAGGCGTGATACCTGTCGCCCTCCTTGCTAGAGAGCGCCGCGCTATTTACCTGCGCCGAAACGAGGATGCGAGGGAGATGGTTGTCCGCGAGGAGAGACAACGCTCGCTCAACGATTGGCAGCAGTCTTGGGGGAATCGTACGAAGGGAAGGTGGACTGCGCGCCTCATCCCGGATGTGAGACCGTGGCTAAATCGAAGGCATGGTGAGAATGACTTCTATCTGACCCAGCTTTTGAGCGGGCACGGATGTTTTCAGTCTTACCTGCACAAGATCGGTAAGTCACGGTCTCCCGATTGTCGGTTTTGCCCAGGAGAGGAGGACAATGCCTGTCACACATTTTTTGTGTGTACCAAATGGGTCAGGCTGCGAAGGGAACTCTACGGGGAGACGGGAGAGCTCACCCCGGATAATATAGTTGCGGTGATGCTCGAATCGGTTGACAAATGGAACCAGGTGGCACATTATGCTCGGGCAGTCCTAAAAGATAAAAGGGATTCACAGCAGCCGGAGGTGCTGGGGCTGGGGGATCGCTCTTCTAGCATTTCCTCTTCCCCTCTCCCCTCCCGCTAGGAAAGGGACTCCCCAGCTTGAAGGCGCCCCAGGCGTAACAAAACGAGACCTGGCCCGAAGTAATGTGTCAAACGGTTCCAGGCTAGGTTCTCAGATTGACAGGGGAGGTGTTTAGCGGGTAGTCCAAGGGTATCCTCCATGGGAGTCCCACACTGCCAGACTCGGCGGGCGTAAATGCCTTCACCTCCCTACCACAAAAAAAAAATAATAAAAAATATAAACATAATTCTCTGAAAAATTTTTGTTTTATTTACAATTAACATCGTACGTTTTGGCCGGACTACCCTTTATTTCTTTTTCTTCCTCGTTGAGGGGACCTTTTTGACGACGTCAACCGCCAGCAGCTTATTGGGCCTTGACTTCGAGCACTTATTTTCCAGCCGTATCGAATAAACTTCCAGCTCGTGGTTTTCTTTTGCTGGTGCTCCAAGAGGTGGAAGGTTTGCATAGGTAAGAGGGCTATTTTTCGCGCTAGTTTGTTGGAAACGCATTTTGTCCTAAAATTAAATACCTCCGCGGAAGGATCTGTTAATATTTCAGTCAGTGCTACCGAGGTTGGGGATCATAGTTTTTGCGGGCGATGATTGGTGGTGGAAAGCACTTCTTCCGCTCACGATAGTGGTTAGTGGTGCATCTTCGCGTAGAACTAGCACCGGTATTAGGTTCCACCCCTTAGGCAGGCTTGATGGAAGAAAAGGAACAATCTGGGGAGCCGCGTTCTCACTTAGCGACTCAATTGGGGCTTAAAAGCACAATCGAGTGGCGGCTTCACCCGTCTCTGGACGAGCTTCCGGGTCTGAAGGCCCCGACCAGAGTCTTTTGTGGTTGCCAAAAAATAACCGGTAGTAAATATTCGTCTACCGAAAGGCAAGGTTATAACGGTGATTGAATAACAGAGAACAACGAGTTACTGCGTCAACGACCAGATGGTCGATGGAAACGATCCCCTCTCAATGTATTTGGTATCATCGCTCACTCACTGCTCAGCGTTTCGAATGAAGAATATGCTGAAAAAATGCCAGAGACGATAAACCACGTACCTAGCAAATGATTTTCCGAATAAAGCTTCCACTTCTATCTCAAGAAATGTTCGAAAACTATCGAATCTTTCCAGTACCTATAGCAACTAATGAAACTTTTCGCACCATAATTCCATCAACATTGAGGTTAATATTACCCAATGTCCCAACTGGAAATCTCAAAATGTCTTTCTGTTGACCATTCCGAGTTTATTAGCAAACTGCGGCACTCATTGTATCGAACGGGTTCTAGGATCAACCACTGCGAAATGGCAACCTTGACTGAATCGGGCAACCTTTCCAGTTGTAACACCATCAAAACTAGAGAAAATTTAGGTGGACACCGCTCTTGAATCCGAATCACTCGATCTACATCACAAACCAACCTGTCAACAAAAACATCATATGTGGAGCGACAATTTCTACATGCGTGTTATTCGGATCGGGGATTATCAACATAACTCGTGGATGCAGCATTAAATATGAGGTTACTATATTACAGACGAGCAAAGTAAATCCCACGATGATATGAACGTCCATCATACCACCGCGAAATCCTTCCGACCTCATCGAGTTCATCGAAAACTTCAATACCACACGTACGCCTGTCACGCATGAAGACAATTTAGAAAGGGACGTTAAAACACTGCAAGAGGCAAATCACGTACACCATTTCACCATTGGATACTTGGGGCTATCGATTTCGGTGATCTATTTATTGTACCTTTTGTGGGAACTCTACAGGAGACAACCTACACGCAAGCGTCATCCAATACCTGCACCACACCGTACGAAATCTGAAGAATTCCAAGTGTATCCAGAAGTGCATCTTTGCGATAGCGTTATTCCTACGTTTTGTCCGCTAAAACAATTTCAATGAATATCATGTTGCTCTAATTGCCCGCGAGCATGACTTGCAACTTGAACGCGTTTTTGTTTTCATGGGAAAGTTTTGCTCGTCTGAATTTCGTAGAAGTATGATAGTTTCGAATTTCTTTTGGTCGCGAAAATTATGGAAAATGGAGATGCAATTTTTGTTCCCACAGGAAGGAATAATTATTTAGAGCAAACAATTTAGACTAAGAAAATTTTATATTTGAGCTAAGGTATATTAAAAATAAAATTCAGTTGTTGTTCAGCGTGAAAATGAGCCTTTTATTTCATTTCTGTGGTGAGGCTGTTAGAGGCCCTAGTTTTTGGGGCCAGTAAAAGGTTGTACATATATATTCTTGTACTGTACTAGATATATAGATATCTTTCACATTCTAGTATTGTATTGGAGTATAATTTGTGCGGTAAGGAAAACCCTTTATCACGGTACAAAACAAGGATCATTTTAAACGCTTTAAATCCCGATCAGATTGTTCTAATTTTAGGCTAACAACGATGGCAATGAACTATGACCGTTTTGAGCGGCCTTTCATTCGTTATTAAAACGAGTGGTCTTGTCCAAAAACTCTCTTAATACCACATAGAAGCAAAAACCATTTAACGACCATTTAATTTAGCAGGCATTTCCAGTTTTTCCTTGTTTTCCTAAACCACATGACACTCCCTATTAATAAACCGTTCAAATTATTGTCTACCCCAAACAATAAATCGAGTTCTTCTTGTCACCAAGGTGAATAAGACGATTTGCCTTTTGCTATGGTAACTTTTATCCGTTACCCACATTCCTTTCTGTCATACTGCTTCCAGCATACAAAATCCGCTCGTGGACCATCGAATCCTTGTTGTGATATCTTTACTTTTTTATTTCACTGATGAAGAAAAACAACCTTTTGACTAGAAACGAAAAGAACTGTTGTCACACTCCGCAAGAAAAAGGTAGCGAGGACTAAAGGATGAGCTGAGTCGTTCCTTTTACTGCTATCACTTATTTTGGGTAATGTGTTGCCAAGCGTGCACTACCACTTGGCAATAACCGCAAATACATACAACGAAGATGTACGATATTTCTTCCTTATTCCTGTCGCTCGTAAGTTCTGTGTACACGTACATTAGGAGAGCAATGGATCCACTTTGTTGAATTTTGCGGAAATGGATGACTTTCGTTGGAGGATAGGACATGCTATTATTTTTGTTAATTTGAAGGATGAAAAGTGGCTGGTTGATTGATCAATGGACGTGTCAGTTGAAAGGAAAGGATAAGAAAAGATGAAGGATATCAAAACATTGACATAAGCCAAGTGAAGTGTCTCTGTAGCGAAGAAATTTTGATTGATGATTGAATCTTGTTCCTTGGTTAGATACATTATTACAGTGATTGATTTCGCAAAGTTTCAATTGTAGATTCATGACAAATATCTGTCTACCATACATGTGATAGAATGTTGACAAAGCCAGAAGAGTTGAAGGATAATATTTGAAAGGCATGGCTACCGTTTTATTAACCTATTGATGATTAATTTGATAGCTTTTGACCCGAATGATACCTCTAAATATTTAGCTCTGCAGTTTTGAATGTACTTGTCTTGGCAGCTATTCTTATAAATTCCTAGTTAAAGTGAAGATGACAAAATAGAACTGTAATTTTACCACTAATTCTGCGCTATTTAAAAACATGCTGTACAAAAAGGAAGAACCATCGGGAGGCCAGAAGAGAAAATTTTGGAACGATATATTAACTACATTTTTGGAATATCTGTAATATCAGAAAGAGGGGCGGGAAGACAGAAATCTGTTTAGCCAAAGATGATAGGCCGTGAGACGCCAAACGCTTTCTGCCAACTTATCGTTAACCGCTTCTTATATTTTTCCTAAGTAAAGCCGCGAACTTTTCCCCTTATTACACATAGAATGTAAGCTTCGCATTTTGTTTAAATTCACCATGCTGCCAGATACTATTAATTGCTTGCTATGTTTTTGTAAATATAGGTTATCTATTACAAAAAAAGACACATTTGAGGCACTGCACCATTTTATTACCGTTAAGGACATCAGCTAATGAATCTGTGGTGGAGCAGCTACCAAACATATCCACGACAACAATGTTGCACTCAGCCAGCATACGTTTTGGGCGTACAACTTAATAATCGGAATTTTTTTTTTGCGAAATTTGATGCTTTATTGTGGAAAAATCTTACAATATATTTTATTCAAAGTATTGTCCATCGGAAGCTACAACATTTCCCCATCTTTCAGGCAATTTATGAATTCCATCCCAAAAAAAATTGCGCCGGCTTGGCGGCCAAAAACGAATCTATCCAATTTTGGATGTCTTGCATTGAAGTGAAGCGTATTCCGGTTAGGGCATTTTCCATCGAGCGAAATAAATGAAAGTCAGACGGAGCAAGGTCCGGACTATAAGGCGGGTGGGCCAAAACTTCCCATCCACTTTTTTCCAAAACGTTTTTCACGGGGCTTACAATATGCGGCCGAGCGTTGTCATGATGAAAAATTATAGCCTCGCGTCTGGTCGCATATTCCGGGCGTTTTTCGATGATGGCACACTTCAAACGTTTTAATTGTGTCCGGTACAGGTCACCTGTGATTGTCTGGCCCGATTTCAACAACTCATAATATAACCGCCCCTTCTGATCCCACCAAATACACAGCATAACCTTGGCGCCATGGATATTTGGCTTTGCCGTTAATTTGGCTGGTTGGCTGGGCTTCACGTATGACTTTTTGCGCTTGGGATTGTCATAATAGATCCATTTTTCATCCCCAGTCACGGTCCGATGCAAAAATGATTTCTTTTTATGGCGCTCAAGCAGCATTTCAGGCACACAGAAGCGCCGTTCAACGTCTCTCGGCTTCAACTCATAGGTGACCCAATTACCTTGCTTCTGAATGTATCCGGCGGCTTTCAAACGTTTCAAAATGGCTTGCTGAGTCATTCCCAATGATTTTGCAAGTTCGTCTTGCGTTTGACACTAATCCTCATCGAGTAGCGTCTTCAATTCTTCGTCTTCAAACTGTTTTGGCTTTCCTGGGCGTCCTTTGTCTTTGATGTCAAAATCGGCACTTTTGAAGTGTTGAAACCATTCAAAGCACTGTGTTTTCCCTAAAGCATCGTCGCCATAAACTTCCACAAGCAAACGATGACTTTCCGCAGCAGTTTTCTTTGACCCAACAGAACCTTCCGCAAATGCTGTCTTTTTCTCAAATAAATATTTGTTAGTACGGACATCTAGCGTTAAATTCCGGTTATTAAGTTGTACACCCAATACTCGTGCGCGATAATAACTTATCGCGCGCAACTAGGTTGCTGTTCAATGCTGACCACACGAGTTCATTGTCCAACCAAACATACTCGTACATGCTTGTGCACGATGATATGTTATCGCGCACAAATGGCATCAGCATTTTTCATCTATAAAAGACTTCGACAAGAAAATCTTTCACGCCTTCTGTTTGTTTGACGTAAACGACGACTCATCGTAATTGGTTATCGAAATTTGTTAATTTGTTGACTTTTTATATAGGAATGGAAACGGTATTTTATTCACACAACGAGACTTCAACCTTATAGTGGCAAGCCTGCCAGCGAACGGAGCTTCAAGGCCCACGAACAACATCACCGCAGACGATCCACGAATGGGCAATGCCCAACCACCAGCCATCGAAGGAGGCTTGACTAATATGTTAGTGGTCAACTCCAAGCTGCAGATTCAAAACTCGAAGATCGAACTGCTTCTGGTACTGGTGCTGACCATCAATCCCCCCTCTCTAGCCTACAAGCTATATCGGAGCCAAGTCAAAGGAGTTAAACGTCACGCAGCACCAATCAACTCTGAAATGGTGACACTGGCGCCATCAACACCGATAATCACTCTACAGGCCGGACCTGCACCGAAGGAGGAGGCTGACGATACGAATGGGATGGCACACGCCGCATTTACAGTTCCACACTTGTGGCAGGAGGACGTGGACCTTTGGTTGGCCCAGGTGGGCGCGAATTTCGCCACGAGCCGCGTCACAGACGACTCAACCAAATTCAATTTGCTAATGGCAAATATCGACATCAGAACGATGTAGCAGGCGTCCAACATTGTTACAAATCCACCAGTGGAGAATAAATACAGCACGCTAAAAAACGCCCTGTTGGCTGGTTACGCTGACTCGGCTCGGCAGTACATACAAAAGCTACTTCCAGAAATGGAGCTAGGAGACCAGCGCCCATCACAGCTCCTCAACCAGATGCGCACGCTCGCCAACGAAACGTATCCGACGCCTTGTTACAGTAGATGTGGCTCAACCGCCTCGATATCACGCTAAGGAGTATTATATCAGCCAACGACCCCCATTTTCGGATCTTGCAATGATCGCTGATCACATGCTCGAGGTCAGTCAGTGGCAGCAATTGCGAAGGACGACGAACCACAACGAAGCATTTCACAAACGCTGCGAATCACTAGTGAGCTGAGCAACCTTTCATCCGCAGCACGTAAGGTCAGCCACCGAATGAGGAAGATAGAGGATGAACTCCGTGCTTCAGGCAATATACACCAGTCAACCTCGTGACACGATGCACACAGCCTACGCAATAACGGGAATCACCAACACGCCGCACCGGGAAGACAGACGAACAGCTCCGCTAGTCCCATCAACATTATGGGCCAGAAGTAAAAAACTGTCGGCAACCTTACTCAAAGCAAAAAAACTAACCACTCATCGTCCACAAGTAGCGGCCGCTCATCGCACCATTCAACGATTAAGGATTCGCGACAATATCTGCAGAAGTGCTTTCCTGATCGACATAGGTGCGGCCGATTCGGTTATTCCGCCAAATATCTCAGATCGACGCTCCCCCGATGCTGTCTAGAGTTTAGCCGACGGCAATAGTTCTGTAAACAAGAAGTGAAATTGAACTTGGGATTCACAACGCCGTTAAAGTAGACCTTTACGATAGCCGATGTTAGTTATACGACCATCGGAGCTGATTTCATCAAACACTATGGCCTACTTATCGTTATAAAAGGGAGGCAGCTCATGGACAGCACAGGCCCCAAAATGATTGTCGCCCATATTAACAAGCAGCTGCCCCAAGCCGATCAACTTCCATCAGATGTCAGTGGCGAGTCGGAATCACTGTTACTGAACTACATCAACCTTACAAACGGTGAGCAAAAACCAAACATAATCACGTCCAAACCAAGGGACCGCCAGTTAAGACTAAGGCATGAAGACTCTCCCCTGACAAGCTCGGAGCAGCCAAAACCGAATTCGACGACATGATCAGGCACGGAATTTACCACCCATCAAAAAGGGCCTGGAGCAGCCCCTTGCACATGGTGAAGAAATCAAATGGAGATTGGTGACCACGCGGAACCTGCTGTGCGTTCAACGCCCGCACAATGCCAGACCGCTATCCGAATGGGGTTTTCCAGGATTGTACCGCAGCCCTCCACAGAATGAAGATTTTTTCTGTGATCGACTTGCAGAAGGCACACCACCAAATACTCGTGGAACCCAGTGATATCCCAAAGACCACCATCATCACACCGTTCGGGTTGTACGAATTCATGTACATGACATTTCAACGCTTCATGCACGAAGTGCTGCGAGGCTTGGACAACGCATTTGTTTATCTCGACGACGTACTGATTTTTCGCCTGACCAGCAGACGCATCTTGAGCACGTGAAGTAAGTGTTGGACCGACTTTTGAAATTCGGAAATCAAAAGTGAAGTTCTTGGGACACACTATCAACAATCACGGATTGAAAGCCTTACCTGAAAAAACGAAGGGAATTTCTGTAGCGCCAAGACCGAAGACCGGTCATCAATTGAAATCTTTTCTTGGGATGGTGAATATCCCTCACCGCTTTCTGCCACACGCAGCTCAGCACCAGCGTGCGTTGCTGCAGCTGATCGTGGGAAACCGCAAACGCGATGGATAGACCAGTCTAAATTGGATTTTGGGAGGGCCCCAACTTTGGCTCATCACGATTCCAACGCCATATGGCCTCATTGCGTTGACGCCTCAGATAACGGCATTGGGGCCGTACTACAGCAAGCAAGAGACGGAACTTCATCACCAGATTCTTCTCCTGGAAGCAAATATAGGCCCAATGAAAGTACAGCTCATACGAACGGGAACTGTTAGCTACTCGTATATACGGGGCAATCCGACATTTCAGAAACATGATCGAAGGCAGAGTGTTCACCGTTTTCACCGACCACAAACCCCTGTCGTTCACACCCCAGCAACGCTCTGAGCGAGCATCGCCAAAACAGCAACGCCAGCTGGACTTCATATCTCAGTTTACCACGGACACCAAACACATAACGGGCTGAGAGAATTTCGTTGCTGACTATCTTTCAAGGGTAAATATAATTGAATCCATTGATTTTACCACTATCCCTCTAGCTCAGAAGGACGACCTTGAGCTTCAAGCTTTATTAGATAGCAGCAATGAGCCCCTCGAATGGAAACAACAGAGAGTGGATGACTTCTCCCTTGCTCTACACTTTGTCATCACCGCTGGAAGGATACGACCATTCATCCCGAAAAATTCCACGCAATAGTCATGCTGAACGTTCATGGTCTTTCTCACCCGGGCACTCGACCAACCAGGAGATGATCACCGAACGCTACTTCTGCCCTCGCTGAACTCTTTGATCAACAAGTTCGTCCGAGTCTGCCTGCCGTGTCAACGCAACAAAATCACCCGGCACACGAAGTCACCGCTACAAAAATATAGCCTACCTGATGCGAGATTCGAGCACATAAATATCGATCCTATCAGGCCACTTCCCCCAAGCGAAGAATTTCGGTACTGCCTTGTAGCGTATTCTACATCACTTATAAATTAAATTCCACATTTCCATAAAACCCACACAAAAAGAAATAGTAGCCGTAGATAAATTGTCAATTGTCAAGTAAAAAAAAATAAAGATATTTTGCCAGTTGAATCTTATAACGAAAACAGAAATAACGATAATTGTAGGATTAAAGTGAAGCAAAGTCTGTTCAAGTTTGTTATAAAGATTGTTCGTTTATATATTAATTTAAATGGATTACATGTCGTACTATATCAACGAAAAATAAACGAAGATTTATGCCTTCCCGAATTGGTTTTATCTTTCAACATTGAAGAAATTATGGGAGTCGGATGGAATCAACCTAACAACTAAAATAGAAACACTTCCTTACAGAAATTAAATTGAGGCTATAGAATACGCCTATCTATCAATCACAATTAAAAAATCCATCTACATGTCTCACTATTGTGGACAAATTCTTTCGTTGGCCTGAACCGATCCCAATCGAAACTATCATGGCGACTGCAGCGCCGGAGACGCTAATTGATATATGGATCAGACGATTTGGAGTCCCTGTAAGCATCGCAACCAACCTGGGCAGACAGTTTGAGAGCCAGGTATTTAAGGAGCGTACCAGACTGCTAAGAATACCGCACCTGTGAACAACGCCGGCTTCCAATGGCATTGTGGAGCGGTGGCATCGCACAGTCAAAACCGCAATCCACTGCCGCGATTCGCCGCAATGGACGAAATCACTACCAATTGTGCAATTGGGTCTACGATCAACGCTTGAGTCTACGCCAGCCGACATGGTCTACGGCACAAGTCTACGGCTAATTGGGGAATTTCTCAGCACATCCCAGGCTAGCGTGAATGACGCTGACTTCCTGAAGGACCTGCGCCCGGGGATGGCTTCGTCAACCCCACGCAATACGGCGCATCACAACACCGAAAACATCTTTGCTAACATGGGCCTAGCAGATAGCACACACGTCTTTGTTTGAAACGACAAAGTCAAGACCCCATTCACATCACCTTACGACGGCCCGTATCTAGTATTGGAACGAAAGGACAAGTACTGCGCGGTTGATGTGAATGGACGAACAACATCAATTCCCATCGAAAGGCTAGAACCCGCGTTTTTGGCATTAAACCAGAAACCCTCCGCTCTTAATGGGCAAACGATACGATCCGGAATAAAGATCTGCATTTCGGTCCGGTTCGCATCATAAGCCTCGTTCCATCGTGGCTCCACTACTTCAAAGGGAGTACCGTGGCGGAGCAGCTACCAAATATATCGACGACGACAATGTTGCACTGTTCAGCCAACATACGTACTTGGGCGCGATAATAACTTATCGCGCGCAACGATGTTGCTGTTCAATGCTGACCACGTGCGTTCATTGACCAAATGGCATCAACATTTTTCATCCATAAAAGATTTCGACAAGAAAATCTTCCACGCCTTCTGTTTGTTTGACGCGAATAACAACGCACCGTAATCGGTTATCGAAATTTGTTAATTTTTTGACTTGATATCGAAACACTTTTGCTATCGAAAATAAAATATATATTTTTAGTGGGAATAAACTCGGTATTTTAATCACACAACGAGACTTCAACCCTATAAATCATAAACTTTTTTCTAACCTCAAATAAATATGCCACTTCTTCTTTGGGTTTCACGGAGTAAGCATGTTTTATTTGAACAGGTTATGGGCCGAAACCAAACTTCACTCTAAAACCGTTTGTTAAAATGTATTTGATATCTGTTATAGCCGGTAAGGCGTGAAAATTACTCAGTTCTCTTTCCGTGCAGATTAAAGGTGGGACTCACTTTCACATATCCTCTTGAATTCAGAAAAAGAATTCGGTAGTGCATTAGCAATGGAACTGTCTACATTCAAGCGTTCAATACCAATCGGTATAAATTTTCAAAGAATATAAAGCGAATTCAAAACAATAACAATAGAAAAACTTAATGGCCCAAAGGGCTCTCTAATCTATTCTAATAGCAAATTCAATGAATTAAAATTATTACATATTTTGAAATTCAATTGGAAAAAGGAGAAAAAACCAACCAACTCCAAACCCTCAAATGCCGCCGTAATGGGCTTCCATACCTGTTTGAAAAAAAAAATGGTGTTTGTGAATATACTAACGAAGGAAAAGCCGAGCTCCCCGCTGATGCGTTCCATGCATACCACATCACCAAAGATGTGCGTAGTTGTCACAGAGATGGCTGTTGCTAATAGCGTGAAATCTTTACCATGATTGGCCTCCCTTTCCATCTCTGAAACGATTAAATCAGCCGAGTTATCAGAAATTTTAAAAAAGCAGAAGAATAACAAAGCACCTGGCATTGATAAGCTTGTCCAGAAAAGCTGTCATGCTCATGTGTCACATTTTCAATGACTGCCTCAGCAGTGGCTACTTTCCTCCTCTCTCTGGAAATATGCGATCGTGATCCCCATTTAAAGCCAGGCAAGAATCAACTGCTTCCCACAAATTATCGGTAAATTCGTTAATTGCCTTCTATTAGCAAATTGTTTGAGAAAAGATTACTGAAGCGGCTCAATTAAATTTTTGAAGGTAACGATATGCTTCCAAACTTCGAATCTGGCTTAAGGCATGTGAATTCAACTGAACTACAACTCCGACGTGGCACTAAGGCAAAAACTTTCAGTAGGGATACTTCCCATTGATATTGAAAAAGCGTTTGATAAAGTGTGGCATGATGGGGATTTGTTAAAATTACCAGTAATTGTCCTAAAATTCCCACCCTATCTTCAATATCACCTAATCTTTCTTAAAGGCTAGGTCGTTTTCAGTAAAAATCAGAAGCTCTTTCGCAAAAGCGTAACATACCGGCAGGACTTCCTCAAGGTTCTTGGCTCAGCCCACTACTTTTCAACATATTTACTCACGACATGACTACATTTACCAAATCTCGGTAAGCTCCGTTTCCCCGGATGACACCTGTTTGTAAATAGAGTCAATAGACCGCTCAGAGAAACTACAAAAGTTGGAAAACGTATTGGACAGCCTGATATTTTCACCGATGGATAGTTCAAATTAATCAATCAAAAACAAAAGCCTTACATTTTCCTACGAAAAGGAAGCCTGGCTTACTTCCTAGTCGAGTTTTGAATTGAATTCCTTGGCCGAAGGAAATGTCTTATTTAGTACTTTTTCTTGTCAAAAAAGTCATTGTTTAAAGACCACATTGAACACAACAATTGCACTAAGATTTTAAATGTAAAATTAACCCTGCACCATCTCCTGAATCGAAGATCACTCCAGCGTACAGAAAATAAAATTATTCTGTTCATAATGTTACATGTACAAATAATTCTGCGAGCTACTGTCGCAATTGTTTTCACAACCATTAAGAACACCAACAATTGAATTTACTCGAAATCACGAGAACCCAACAAGCATTATCAGCATCTGAAAGTGAGTCATTACCCATTCATTACCTGCTGGAATGTTCCCGCTAATTCACCAATGTACGAGAACTGAGTTGAATGATTAGAGACCCTATATAAAGGCGAGCTGAATGAATGGGGGGATCATCATTTTTCAACCGCGAGAGTAAACACGGCGATAGTGTGTGGAGTGTGAATAGCGATCAAGTAATAGTGAAGTAATTTTAAAAGACAATTGCGATAGGAATTTTTGGACAAGTGGAAGTTGTAATTTTGAAAGTGAAAATTAAAATTAGTGAAAATGTTAAACTGATTATTGTGCATTTTTGTAATTAATAAACTCTTTTAATTTAATTTAAAAGACATTGCGTTTTCACTTTCCCGGAACATTAAAATTATTGGCCGCGAACCAAAAACACGCGACAATGGTGTCAAGAAGTGAGAAAGAAAATTTTGGAAAAGAAAACGTTTAAAAAATTTTAAAGTTCACAATTGTGAAAATTAACGTGGAAAAATAGCCGAAACAATAAAAATGCCAGGAAATTTACGTCTAAAAATTGATCAATTGAGCATATCGGAGCTCAAAGAGGAGTTAGAACGACGAAATCTGGCTACGCAAGGAACAAAGGCCACACTGATTGCACGCTTGCGCGATGCGATTGAATCGGAAGGCGTTAATCTGGATTCGGGTGAGCTCTTAGATGCCGAAAATGGTGCAGAAGGTGGAGAAGCAGAAACACTAAAACCAAAGGACCCAGAAAATGCACTGATGCAGATGTTGATGCTGATGCAGCAAGAGCAGCGACAACAGTCATCCAATTTAACAGCGAAGCTGGATCAACAAGCGATCGAAATCAAGGCAGATTTTCAAAAACAGTCCACCGAAATAAAAGCGGAGCTCGGCAGCCTGAACAAACAAATTAAAGGCGTCGAGGAAAAGGTCAGCCAGGTCGAAGAGAGAATGAACCATGAGATGGAAAAAGTAAAAAAAGAATTGGAAGCAGCGAGGGCAGTAGTAACCACTTCACCAGCCCCGCTTATAACCGCAGCGCAAAGCACATCCAGAAATGTGCAAGCACCAATATTCGATGGGCAAACGGTCTGGAGTATTTACGAAATCCAGTTTGAAGCAGCCGCTAGGATAAATCACTGGAATGAGCAGGAACGAGCAACTGCATTAATTCTTGCTCTAAGAGGCCCAGCTGCCGAGTTTTTGCAGACTATCCTCGTTGAGCTGCATTCAAACCCGGCTGCTATAATGAATGCGCTGGACATGCGTTATGGAGACGATCATCTGAAGCAGATTTACCGGTCACAGCTACGGCATCGGATGCAGAAGTCTGGCGAAACCTTGCAGCAGCTAGCACAAGACATTGAGCGACTGGCACTTTTAGCTTACCCAGCGTACGACCCAGAACATCGAGATGACGTAGCAACAGAAGCATTCATCAGCGCCTTAAAGGACAAGGAATTGCAACAAGCCGTGCGGTTAACTCAAAAGCAAACGGTTAAGGACGCATTGATTTATAGTCTAAGCTTCGAGGCAACACAAAATGTGACTCGTACTACTGCCCGGGTCCATGAGGTAGTGGCAGACGAATGCAGGTGTGAGCGCGTGGAAAATGAGCGAAAGCCGCAGGCAAATGGAGCGCCTAGATGCTGGGATTGCGGAGAAAAAGGGCACCTGCAAAGAGACTGCAAGAAGCGAAGAAGACGGAGCTATTGTCCAGGATGGTGGAGATCCAGACCGTATCAGGAGCTTAGAATGGAGGCCCATCAAACTGCAAGGGCCAACTTCGTGGGGCAAACGTTAGCTAGGAGGATCGACATCCCCAGTACCCTCATCACCGTGCCAAGGCAACATCGTGGAGAAGCAGACAGATGCCTTCCTGGTCAAGTTGATAAAGAACATTGCACCATAACAAACGACACTGGTGCAACCCGATCGACTATCCGACCAGACCAAGTGAGGCCCCAACAACTTCACAAGGGCAGAGTTCATGGAAATGCTGACGCCCTATCTCGTCATCCATGTCCAGCTAACTGCAAGCATTGCCGGCGGATTGAGGAAAAGGAGCCGACCGTTGATCTGCGAGTGATAACGGCCGGATTCGATGAAGGTTGGTCATGGGAGGAGATTCGAAATGCCCAGTTAGCCGATGAAGACATCGGACCATTGCTCGTATGGAAGGAGACGACTGGGCGACCGGAGTGGAAGGACGTTTCGATGCATGGCGCAACCCTGAAAAGCTATTGGGCACAATGGAACTCTCTTCAGGTGGAGGGTGGCATACTCAAGCGGAAATGGGAAACGGCGGATGGCAGCTCCTATAGGATGCAAACTATACTTTCCAAAAGCCGAATCCACGATGTGATTAAGGAAATGCATGAAGGATCTTCGGGAGGCCACCTTGGTGTTAACAAGACCTTAGCGAAATTGCGGGAAAGGTTCTACTGGCTCCACGCTCGAGAAGACGTAGAGGACTGGTGTCGCAGATGCACAATTTGCGCTTCCGTCAAAGGTCCAAAGCGACAACTGAGAGGACAAATGCAAACTTATAACGTGGGGGTACCGTTTGAAAGAATTGCTGTTGACATCGCAGGTCCCTTTCCTGAATCCGAATGGGGAAATCGATACACGCTGGTTGTAGCCGATTATTTCAGCAAGTGGCCCGAGGTCTACCTCATTCCCAACCAGGAAGCAACAACTGTAGCTGAACAGCTAGTGTTAAATTGGGTCAGTAGGTACGGTGTACCTTGCGAACTACATTCGGATCAAGGCCGAAACTTTGAGTCACTAGTTTTTAGCGAAATGTGCGAGCTGCTGGGAATACGGAAAACGAGAACAACCCCACTGCATCCGCAATCCGATGGAATGGTCAAACGTTTCAACGGCACGCTCAATAAACACCTGGCCAAGATGTTTGACGAGAACCAAAGGGACTGGGACCGACATATCCCACTATTTTTAATGGCGTATAGAGCTGCCGAACATGCCTCGACGGGCCAAGCCCCAGCCAAAGTCATTTTTGGAAAGACTATTCGTCTGCCAGCTGATATAAAGTTCGGAACACCCCCTGAGAAACCCCAAACCATCTCGGAGTACGCAAGTGATCTAAGACAACGGTTGAACCAGATACATCGGACAGTGCGAAAACACCTCGAATCGGCTACTGACCGCATGAAGACCAGGTATGATCTAAAGGCTAATTCTACTGGCTTCCAGCAAGATGACTTGGTGTGGCTATATAACCCGCAACGGCGAAAGGGTAGGTCTCCAAAGTTGCAACATAATTGGGAGGGACCATACTGATTTACAAAGCGAATCAACGACGTTGTATACCGAATACAGGAACATCGTAAGCCGAGAGCTAAAATGAAAATCGTGCATCTGGACCGTCTTGCCCCATATTACATCCAAGGAGAATTGACTACAACTGGCGACACATCTTTTCGGGGCGAAAAGAACTGACGTGGGGGCAGTGTTACATGTACAAATAATTCTGCGAGCTACTGTCGCAATTGTTTTCACAACCATTAAGAACACCAACAATTGAATTTACTCGAAATCACGAGAACCCAACAAGCATTATCAACATCTGAAAGTGAGTCATTGCCCATTCATTACCTGCTGGAATGTTCCCGCTAATTCACCAATGTACGAGAACTGAGTTGAATGATTAGAGACCCTATATAAAGGCGAGCTGAATGAATGGGGGGATCATCATTTTTCAACCGCGAGAGTAAACACGGCGATAGTGTGTGGAGTGTGAATAGCGATCAAGTAATAGTGAAGTAATTTTAAAAGACAATTGCGATAGGAATTTTTGGACAAGTGGAAGTTGTAATTTTGAAAATGAAAATTAAAATTAGTGAAAATGTTAAACTGATTATTGTGCATTTTTGTAATTAATAAACTCTTTTAATTTAATTTAAAATACATTGCGTTTTCACTTTCCCGGAGCATTAAAATTACGCCGCGAACCAAAAACACGCGACAATAATAATGATTCAGCCTATGACGCTACATGGAACTCCTGCATTCAATTCATGTGGAAACTCCGTAAAAACCAAGCTTCAAGTTGCGCAGAAAAGTTATTTAGAATATTCCCTTGCTAAAATTTTTATTTTTCAACCGGAAAATTACATCAAATAGCCGGAATTCGCAAAAATTATGGGGCTCACACAAGAGCGAAGAAACGAATCGATGGCCAAATCAGCTATTTAATCCAAACCCCAAATTGCATCACTCTCGGGTAGCAATATTTTTTAGCTATCATGAGTTCTTAGTCTAGTTAGCGTATTCAGCCTAGGACATTTGAACTTACTTTTTAAAGAATAGAATAAGTTAGTTATAACTACAAGTGAGATTTTTGAGTTTGGGCCAAAAGCCGCTCCTGTACATATTACTCGTAGATTATGGCACTACACACGAGATGTGGAAAAAGCTGAAATTTTAAAATTTTCAGAAGGACTCCACAGCTGACATAGCTACCCACACACCAAAACTGGAAAGTATCGCATCTGAAGGACTTCGAAGAAACCATTTCAACATACGACTATATGCCCCGTGTGGAGCCATCGGTCCCCCATCGGATACGCCCTCAGGTGACGCATAGGGGGTGCACTAACCAGCTAGCCCGCGGGTATGTGGGAAATAAAATACCACTGACTAAGTCGAAGCGCTCACATTACTCTACTTAGTATTTACCGCCATGGAACACGGATAACAGCCTCTGGTTGGACTGGATAAGCGGCAATGACTATCGCAACGTACAACCTTGAGATGTTAGATTATTGAGCAGACCAGTTGCACTGCAACAACTTTTGGATGAAATAAAAATTTACAGAATTAACATCTTCGCGGCCAAATGGCATATTGAAAACACATTTGAAACGCGAGCGCACATCGTGTTTCAAAGTGGAAAATAGCAAGAAAGCCATGGGTTGGAATGGCATCCATTGTTGACAGCACATTTAAACAAATTTTCACCGCCTTCCTGTCCGTTATCGAAAGGATCTATGCGACTCGTACTAAGTCCGAATTCTTTAACGTCTGGCAAGCCATCTGTTACCAGGCCATAGAAGGCAAGGAGACGGCAAGCAAGGACGAATTTTACAGCAACTTGGAAAGCTGTGTGGCTGCCGTCAAACGATATTAAAATTATTCTAGGTGACTTCAATGCAAGAATCGGCTGAGAAAAAGCATATAGAGGAACAAGACGGAGGGCACAGCTTCCACGCAGGAACTAGCGACAACTAACAGCGTCTGAGAGACTTTGCTACTAGCAGAGGCTTCACAGTTAGCTCAACACACACTTCCCGCATCGAGACATACACAAGAGAACGTAAGTATCCCCAGGGGGTCATACATTCAACCAGATCGACTATGTTCCCATACAAAAAAGAGTGGCTACCGGCACGCTCTAGTACGGACCGCTACCTTATAAGGGTCAAGTTCTGATGCCACATCTTCAAGAGCTGTAAACAAGAGCGATCAGTTATCCCAAGGTACCAGATACACAAGCTAAATGAAAGCTCAGTAACGTCCACATACATTTCAGCGCTGCAAAATCGTATCAACATATCCCCGCAGGCAGAAGAAGGTAATGATGACATCAACACAATTTTGTAAAAGACAGCAAGAGATTTGAAAACAGAAGCGGCCGAAAAGGTCTTGTGGCACCGGCCTAAAAAAGTGAAACGACTGTTATGACGAAGAATGCAAGAAAGCGTTGAGAGAAGGAACCAGACGTACAAAGAATATATTTAGCGACCGAATCGGGCCAAAGAAGAACAATTTAAGGCTCGCCAATCACAAGCTCAACAATACGCCAAAGAAAACAACGAACGACCGTCAACACAAAGATCCAATAGGTAAACGAAAACATCACCTGACAGGAAGTTCGATCGGCGTATGCCTCTACCAAACAACTAAGGGACGGCTTCAACTCACAACAAAATTTTTCTTTGTGTACAAGAAGCAATCATAAGTAATCCAGTCGAAATTGAAAACAGATGGCGAGAATATTTCCAAAAGCTATTCACAACGCCCCCAACATCAATTCAAACTATGATAATTCCAAAAGTGGAGCAAGAGGTCCCAATTTCACTACCAACCAGTGACGGAGCACAGGCAATAATACGAGACCTCAGAAAAATAAGCCAGCTAGAATAGATGGAATACCAGCAGAATTGCTACAGAGGGGAGTCCCTATCTAAGTTACCTTCTCCATCGACTAATATGAAGAATATGGTCAGAGGCGCGGTTGCTAGAAGAATGGCGAAAAATTATAATACGTCCTCTGCACAACACGGGGACAAGTTAATGTGTGAACATTTTAGAGGCATCACTCTACTACTATATACATCTTATAAAGTGTTCTCCAAAATCATCGGAAGATAACAAAAGCAGTACTATGTAAGTATTATAGGAGAGCATCAGGAATGCTTTCGAAGTGGATGGTCCACCATTGACCAAATATTCTCAAAAAAGCAGGTGCTCAAAAAGTGCTTGGAGAATAATATCGATATTCACCATCTCTTTGTATACTTCAAGCAAGTATACAACAGTGTCAACAGAAATTCCTTACACAAACAAATGCTTTACCTTGGCGTCTCAACAAAACTAGTCCGCATTGTCAAATTCACGATGCTAAACACAGAGTATCAGGTCAAGATGAACGGCAAACTAAAGAAGAGCTTTATTATGGGATCAGGTTTAAAACAAGGGAATAAATTGCTTCAATGCTGTTTAATATTGCGCTGGAACACGTCTTCAGGAAGACATCAGCTGAAACCTTTGATACACTAATGTTCAAGTCCACACAATTGCTAGCGTATGCTGATGACGTCAATATTATGACACGTTCAATCTCATATGCCAAAGGAGCATTTTTCAGTCTAGAATCTGATGCAAACTGAATCGGTCTACATATTCAGGGCCGTAGGAAAGTGTGACTATAAAGTGTGGATAACTCTTTCTATCTTGGAGCCAACGGGAATAGAATAGGTGCCGAAAAGGATAAAATTGGACACCACGAATAAATCTCATTGCTTCGTACTTCCCATTCTAAGGTCCGGAGTTGTGCACAGGCAAAATAAGCTCCGCATTTACAAATCACTAGTCAAACTTGGGAAGCCTGCTGGAAAGAGAACATTTGGAGTGGCCGGATGGGGAGTTCGAATCTCACGTTATTGATTTTAAGGAAATCAATGAACGGTAGTGTGCGATCTGCATAAAAGCGAAATTCCTCAAAATTTAGCTGATAAACGCACACGCCCCGACCGAAGAAAAAATGACACAAAAATAGTTCTACGGGATTTCAGCGCTAAGGTGAGATAATCTTATCGGAGAACGACTGGAGGATACAGCATCCGCGATGAAACAAATGACAACGGCCAGCGCCTGATTGACTTTGTATGTAGCAGAAATCTAGTCAAACGTTCCACTTGCTTTCCACATCAACGCATTCATAAAATGACGTGGGTTGGGCCTCGAGCATACTTGACGTACGTACATACCAAGGAGCCAACTTTAACTCAGTTCATTACGTGATCAAATAAACATATCGATGTTTTATGTCAAAGGCATATTCGGCGAATAGTAAATTCGACATTGAAAGGCTCTAAGCGGCGTCAGTGGCCAAAAATTTCATGGAGACCCTCGACAACCAGCTTGCTCCCTTCCTATTAGATATATCGCTGAAAATAAGCAACAAGCTATGGGTGGAAGTGAAAGCGGCTATTAGGACCCGTGGCAGAACAGACGGTCGGACATCAAGCCCAGCGCAAGAGGAACCATTGGTTTGATGGTGAGTGCCAGTATGTGTTAGACAAAAAGTATCAGGCGTACAAAGAATACGTAGGTAGGACGAACCAGGACGAAGAGAGAACACTATGAAAATCTCAGAAAAGCAGCGAATAAGATAATTAGAATTAAGAAAGGGAAATATTATGACGAACAATTAAGATGTATCGATGTAAGTTTAGCGAGCAACAACACAAGACAAGCATACAAAGTAGTGAAAAGTCTGAAACGTGGTTATCAGCCCAAGACCACGCTCTGTCGTGATGACATCGGCAATATCATCGCTGATGAAACCAAGAATAAGGAAAGATGGGCATCATATTTCAAGAACATCGGAGCCTATAGATGGTCGCGGAGAGCTTCCATTGGCCCCACTAGCTCTGGATGAAGTTTGTTCCATCATCAAAGCCCAAAAGAATAATAAAGCGCCGGGCATCGATGAGATTCCAGTGGAGCTCATCAAATAGGGTGGCAGCAACGTTTATAAAGCTATTCACAAAGTCATTCAGCATATTTGGCAACAAGTACATATGGCGAAAGAGTGGAGGTAATCAATTACATTCCCTAGTGTTAAAAAAGGTGACACGCTACAGTTCGAAAAATTATAGAGGCATATCATTACTTTGTACGGCGTACAAAATATTTTCTAAAATCTTGGAAAACGAAATCGGATCATATACCAACAGTATTATTGGGGAGCATCAAGGTGATTTTAAAGCAGGTAGATCGACAATAGACCAATTGTTTACAGTCAAGCAGATATTTGAAAAATGCTGGGAGTTCAACATATACGTACACCAAATTTTCGTTGATTTCAAGCAAGCATACGACATTATTGATCGCAACGTACTGTATGAAATAATGCTTGGTTCTGGCATCCCAGCCAAATTAGCCCGTCTTACCAAAATGACCATGACGTCGATGACCTCCCAAGTCCGCATCAATAACCAACTCGCCGATGCCTTTGACACAGATATCGGACTAAAGCAGGAAGATGGGCTGGCTCCATTGCTATTCAATTTGGCTCTGAAGTACGTCATACGGAACCTACCTATCGATACACGAGGTACATTGCTATATAAGTTGATTCAAGTAGTAGCCTTTGTGGACGACATAAATATTTTGTCACGGTCATTAACAACTGCCAAAGAACTTTCCCTGAAACTCGACAGCGAAGCAAAACTAGTAGGGCTACAAATCAATGAAAATAAAACAAAGTTCATGACGCAGTCGAGGAAAAATACCTCAAATACGCAAAATATCACACTTAGCAAATACAGTATCGAAAACGTTAGCGAAGTTGTGTATTTAGGCGCCAAAATAGCGTAAACGGGTAATGAAAAAGACGAAGTACGCCGAAGAAGACAGTTCATCGCTGCTCGGATTTCGAAATTGAAGGACGCGGTCAATGGACCGAGACAGTTTGAGGCGCTTTTAACAGGAAGCGAAGGCCCGAGAGGGCTGTAGTGATACGCAGAAGAAGAATGTAATATCAAAGGACTTTGATTGCAAAAGTTTCTAATGAAGCACTACATATTGGACTAAAATGTGTCAGCATAGAATTGTATATTCTTTATCTCCTTAAAAAGACAGATCCGTTTTACTTTAAAAAAAGATTACTTCAAATCGAAACAATTTTCAGACGTGAACCGAGACTTACTCTTTTACGCTACTATCAGAAAAAACCCGTTTCTCTGGTAATCAGAGGACTACATCAATCCTTCAGGGATGAAAAATTGTCAACGATCACAGAAATCAAGGTATCGATACTATAAAGTCAGTACGACTTTTCAATACTACTACGTCAAGAAAAAGGAAAACCCCCCTTACCAGCTTGGCTCATTACATTTGAGCCTTCATTTCATCTGAGATCCCTTAAGAACGTCAAAACTATTCTCAACATTATCTTTAAATTTGAAACGGATAGAAATGATGACATTATAAACAATATGACTCGGTGGTCTGGACTGTAAAAAAATTGAGTAAATCTATCCTAGGGTTCGAAACAAGTTTTCTAATAGCGTAAATCGGTGACTTGAATTATTCATCCAATATTTGGGTAAGAAATCGTTCAAACTGATTCAAAAGATGCTGAGTTTCCTTCATAAGCACGTTGCAACCGCCATTTGGATCCAGCTTACATAATTTTTCTGAATACTCGGCCGATTGAAGATATTCAAATTGAATGCTATTCCTTAAATTTTCATGAAAATCGGAAGAAAATAAAAGTGCCTAGGGCAATTTGAAATATATATCAAACATAAACACGTTTCATTGTTGTTGTAATACCATACAATTGAAATGGCTATAACTCACTTGATCACGATTGAATTTGTGGGCATAAAGATCTTATGCCAATCTATATAATTATAATTATATTTTAAGAAGTTTAAGGAAACCGTTTTGATTTTATGAGTGAAAATGTAAAATCTACAAATCATACTATTATTAACACAGGTGAGTGGACCCCTGATGCATAAAATAACTTTTTAAGTCCAGATTCTAAAAGTTTTCATCAAGACCTTTCATTTGATACTCTACTCGACTACCTCTAATTTAAAAAAAAATTTAAAAGCCACTTCGTTATAAGGGGGGAACCTTTTTAAAGAATTTTGAAATGTTTGGTAAGACCTAAACTTTTGAGAGACCACTACTTCTGCCCTTTCATTTGATTTCTAGCATCTATGTTATAGTTTCTGAGGAAACTTGCTGTGACGCACGGACAGACCGACGGATGGACAGACAGACAGACAGGTCGCGAAACTAGTATGTCTTTTTAAAAAAAATTTTGGTTCGTCTGAAGGCATCAAAGTTTCAGGAGTCCTTCTGTAATGATTTTCGAAATGGCCGTGTAGGACACGGGTGCCGATTGTCTGGCAGTAGTGTCAGCGAGCTATAAACAACACCGAGCTCAGCTAACTAGCCTCGCTTAACGACCGCGTACGCGTGCTTGACGACTAGCATTTGCGGGATCATATGAGGCGGGTTCTTGTCGAGCCACGAAGCTGCACTACAAAATACTTATCACGCGTACTCTACTCTACAAGACGCGCCGATCAAGTTTTATTGTCTTTAGAAAAGTTCTATTAGGTTTCAATCAAGCTACTCTACAGTAATTCAATATTTTTTTTGCCTCGGACACGGAGGCTTGAGACAATCGCAAACATTACACAAAAAGCAACTGTTACTTTCACCGAAGAAGGTCGTTGCATTACAAGGGGAATGTCAAACCTAAAGATGTTAAAGTGGCTGAAGTGAACCACTCATCTCTGCCTAAAGGATGGAAACTTGACGGATGTAGTTTACTTTAGTCTAGTAAAACAACAAACTAAGCAGTTTCGACGGGGTGACCACCTTATCTCTTCAGGAGCAGCCACCCCTGATCACCACGGGGCTTCTCGACTGCTTATGTTTATTACACTTCTTCAAGCAACCGCACTCTTTTTCCTTTGGGAAAGGGATCCTCGTAGACCCATTGATTATTAAGGCACACTAAAATGAGACCTAACCTTCCCGCAGGGGGAATGCCGGTCGACAAGAGCACTCTTGAAGGCTAGCATTCTTTGGAAAGTTCCGCCCCCACGCACCCGAGGAAATTCCCGCAGGGAGAAAGCCGGTCGACAAGAACATTCTTGGAGGCTAGCATTCTCTGGGGAGTGCCGCCCCCACGGACCCGAGGATATGGGGGGCACCGTGAGGTTCCCTCCTGGGATGACAGGTAACGACTCTGATTGGATCTGAACTACGCTTTGGACAACGAACTGGAATTAACACTTTGGGCTGGCGGGTGTGATGGTTTGGACCTAGTTGCTTTGCACAGTAGCGCCGAGGTGAAACTCGTGTGTGAACGACTTCAACTCAACTATCATACCGTCTCCGTCCCGGTAAAACCTTGGCAGGCCTCGGAGTACGTTCGAAGTTCGCACCATTGGGTTGGTGGTGTAGGTTCGCGGTTGAGACGGACTCCCGATTAGCGCTGGTCTGGCTCTGAGCACTTGTCCCCATAAGGGCTTGTGCCAACCCTCGCATGGCTTCCCTGCTCTGCAAAGATAACCATGGGACCAAAAAGGCGACTACACCCACGAACGGAGATAGCGGCTCCGAGGGGTACCCAACAAAACTGGAGCAAAAAAAATTAAAAGATCAAAAACATCCAAAAAATGAAACCAAAAATAATAACGACGACGCAACCAGCGGTTGCAGCCACGATGTCAACAGTACATCGAGAGCTGTAGTAACCACGAAACAACGAAGACTAACACAACGACAATGACGGTAGACGAAAAACGGAGAACAGCAGACAGTCTGGTTCAGACTGAGATTCCTGCGGCGTTTGTGCGCAGCAAAAAAATTATGCGAACGCCCGAGCATCCTAGTAAGGAGAAGCGGGAAACTCTGCAGGATGCTTCAGGTGTTCGAGCAAAGGAAGATAACATAAAGAGCACCGAAAATTCGATTGTCGCCGCTGCGATCGTTACTGAAGCGACCGATGCAAGGGTTAAAAAGCCCGACATTGCAACGAAAAATCCAGAAGCAAACAAGGAGATTACGGCACTAAAAGCGAAGAGTGACCAGACACCGCGTGATTATACCGCCAAGGTTGAAAATGTGGCGGAAGTACTGCACTCGGAAACGGAAAGCGATAACCCTTCCCAGCGATATGAAGAAGAGAGGCTACTCCGAAAAGCGGGAGATGTTCTGAAAAGAATACAAGCTGCATGCGACTCCCCAAAAATCAGCAAAGCAGCAAAAGCAGGGCTCCTTGAACTAGAGGAGCTCCTAGATCGCATAGGGCACTATCGGCGGAGCTGGTTAAGGGCCGAAGATAACAGAAGGCTAAAGAGGCGCTTGGGGCAAAATCTAAAGGCGACATGCAGAAAGCTCCATCATTAAACGCCAATAAAAGAATGGCGTCTAGCCCAATCGAAGGAGATCGGGATAAAAGAAGGAAGGAAAAGGCACTTGAAGAGCGTGGAGCACAAGATCAGGGGTTCCAGACAGTGCTTACAACAGGAGCGAAGAAAGCTGCAAAGAAACTCCTTCAAAAAGAGCCAGAAAGTAAAGTTCGTACGGACGCCCAATTACAAAAAGGACCTGATGCAAACCAGGAGAGGCAGAAGCCCCGACGAACACCCCGGCAGCAGGCACTGCTTGTAAAGCCCCAAGATAGCCGATCCTAAGCGGAGGTACTGCGAGACATCAGGGGAAACGTAAGGCCCGAAGACACCAATACTACTAATAAAGTAGTACGACCAACGCGGTCGGGCCACATACTGGTCGAATTCGGAGCAGAGGCCGGCAATAAAGAAGCATTCTTCGACGCAGCAAAGCAAGTCCTCGGCAAAAGCGCAACTATAGCCGCGCTCGAGCCGATGGCAACGATCGAAATACAAACATTGACTACGTGACAGATCTGGCCGAGGTAGAAGAGGCCATCAAAAGGGAGTTCCCTAGCGTGGGAAGGATCAAAGTGAGACTGACACCTGAAAACAACAGGGGACAACGCATGGCCATAGTTGACTTGACCGAAAAGGACGCCGAACAATTCCTGAACAGGGCAAAGTACGAATTGGGTGGGTTGTCTGTAGGATACGGCAAAGAGCAACGCCTCTTCAATGCTTCAAATGCCTTGGTTATGGTCACACCACACAAGTATGCAAAGGACCCGATAGGAGTTCCCTATGTTACAAATGCGGTGAAACGGGACATAAAAGAAAAGAGTGTACGAAGGAGGCACACTGTATTCTTTGCAAGGATGCTGATCCAAAACCTGATTTTGGACACGTCTTGGGATCAGGAAAATGCCGGGTGTTCCAGGAAGCCCTAGCCAAGGCAAAATCAGAGCTTCGATGACCCGCATCCTGCAGCTAAACCTACACCGCAGTTCAACCGCCCAAAATCTGCTTGAGCAGTTTGCGAGGGACATGAAAGCCGACTTCTTGCTGCTGAGTGAGCAACACCATAATAGAAGTCCTGCATTATGGTATTCTGATGAAACTGGTACAGCCGCCATCTGGGCTCGGAACAGTGACTTTCAAGCGGAGAGTTGTGGACGGGGGGATGGTTTCGTGTGGGTTCGGTGCTCAGGGATCACCTTCTTTAGTGTGTACCTAACGCCTTACGAGTCGATATCATCTTTCCAAGCCAAGCTTAATGCTTTGGAGGGCGCTGTCTCGAACGCAGAGGGCAAAACGCACGTTGGGGGCGACTTCAACGCTAAAACAATCGAATGGGGCATGCCTCAGACGGATCCGCGGGGAAAACGAATCCTGGAAATGGCGGCCAGGACGGCCCTCGTCGTACTAAACACCGGAAATACGCCGACTTTCCGCCGTATTGGCTGTATGGGAACCATACCGGACGTGAAATTCGCCTCGGAGTCCTTAGTACGAAGGATACACAATTAGAAAGTATCAGAGGACAACTCAGCCAGTGATCATCAGTGCATTCTGCTTGAGATAAGTGATGCTGTTTCCCGACGTCCGTGCTCTTGGCCTTCTACAACTGGATGGAACATCGGAAGGATGGACGTCGAGAGGTTCGTCAAGGCTCTCACAGCAGGTGAGCCGCTGCAGGGAGCTTCGGAGGGGACGGAAGAACTGGCAGCTGAAGACGTGGTGAGCTCTACTATGAGCATCATTACGACTGCTTGCTGCGCTTCTATGCACCGTCGAAAACCCCGGCACGGCAAGCCCTCAACTGAAATCGCTGAAAAGCGGAGGGAGTGTCACAAGCTTCGGCGTGAGGCTCAACGGGCGCGGAACCGTGACGAGGCATGCAACCAGGTGGCAGCATATAAGTCAGCCAGGAAATGCCTTCGCAAACTGATCAACAGTAGCAAGGCTCGCTGCTGGCAAGACCTAGTGGACAATGTGAACAAGGATCCGTGGGGCCTTGGCTACAAGCTGGTCATGGGGAAACTTGGTGCCCTACGGAAGCCTTGTATACATGACGCGAAAAAGATGGACGCGATAGCGCGGGGACTCTTCCCCGCCCATCCCGTCGGTGTTGACGCTGTCCATGATGAAACAGCAGTCGAGTGCCCACTCTTCACACAGCTGGAGCTGGAGGAGGCAGTCCTCTCGTTGAAAACGAGGAAGGCTCCACGTCCAGATGGTGTTCCAGCTGAGGTGTTGCGGCTAGTCTATCACCATTGTCCTGACTTGCTGCTCAGCACATTCAACGCTTGCATACGGGACGGGGTTTTCCCAGTACGATGGAAGGTGGCGAGGCTCGTGCTGATCAGCAAGGGGAAGGGAAATCCCGAATCGCCGTCTACATACCACCCGTTATGCATGCTAGACACGGCTGGGAAAGTGCTAGAGAAACTCATCAAGTGAAGACTCACTGACGCGATTCGTGCTGCTGGGGACCTATCTCCTCGGCAGTATGGCTTTAGAGCAGGACGTTCTACCATTGATGCGATTTCAGAGGTGGTGAACGCGGTCCAAAAGGCGGAGGCATATAGTCGCACCAAGCGACGGATTGTCCTGTTGGTGACACTCGACGTCACGAATGCCTTCAACTACGCTAGATGGGTGGATATTCTGGATACCCTGGAAAACTCTTTTCAAGTTCCAGAATATCTAATGCGGCTTTTGAGGAACTACCTTATGAACCGAAGCCTGCTCTACGACACGACACAGGGTCAACGAAGGATGGAAATTACATCGGGTGTTGCCCAGGGATCTATCCTTGGTCCGGACCTATGGAACGTGTCTTACGACGGGCTACTAAGACTTGAGATGCCAGATGAGTCGCGCTAGGTCGGCTATGCAGATGATGTTGCGGCTCTGGTCGCTGGACGCCCCGTTGAACAAGCGCAACTTAGGCTAGGTATGCTAATGCGCCGAGTGAGGGACTGGATGGCTCCTTGCGGGCTGAGTTTAGCACTGGAGAAAACCGAAGTGGTCATCTTGACAAAAAAGAGAATCCCTAGAGCAAGGATGATCAGCATTGGAGACATACTAATCGAATCGAAGCCAGCGGTGAAGTACCTGGGGCTACTGATCGACTCGAAGATGAGTTTCTCTGAGCAATTCAGGGCAACGGCTGAGAAGGCTGCTTCGGGAATATCGGCTCACTTATGGCCAACTTAGGGGGGCCCAGCCCATCAAGAAGACGCTTCTTGATGAGTGCTGTAGGGTCAGTGCTACTGTACTTAGCAGAGGTATGGGGCGACGCTCTCAGCAAGAAGGTATACAAGAAACATTTGGCACGGGTACAGAGAAGAGGAGCACTGAGAATTGCATCTTCGTATCCAACAGTCTCCGACGCGGCCGTGAGAGTGATTGCAGGCGTGATAGCTATTGCCCTCTTTGCTAGAGAGCGCCGCGCTATTTACCTGCGCCGAAACGAGGATGCGAGGGAGACAGTTGTCCGCGAAGAGAGACAGCGCTCGCTCAACGATTGGCAGCATTCTTGGGTCAATTGCACGAAGGAAAGGTGGACTGCGCGCCTCATCCCGGATGTGAGACCGTGGGTAAATCGAAGGCATGGTGAGACTGACTTCTATCTGACCCAGCTTTTGAGCGGGCACGGGTGTTTTCAGTCTTACCTGCACAAGATCGGTAAGTCACGGTCTCCCGACTGTCGGTTTTGCTTAGGAGAGGAGGACAATGCCTGTCACACATTTTTTGCGTGTACAAAATGGGTCAGGCTGCGAAGGGAACTTTACAGAGAGACGGGGGAGCTCACCCCGGATAATATAGTTGCGGTGATGCTCGAATCGGTTGACAAATGGAACCGGGTGGCACATTATGCTCGGGCAGTCCTAAAATATAAAAGGGACTCACAGCAGCCGGGGGCGCTGGGGCTTGGGGATCGCTTTTCTGGCAATTCCTCTTCGCCTCTCCCCTCCCGCTAGGAAAGGGATTCCCCAGCTTGAAGGCGCTCCACGGCGTAACAAAACGAGACCTGGCCCGAAGTAATGTGTCAAACGGTTTCAGGCTGGGTTCTCAGGTTGACAGGGGAGGTGTTTAGTAGGTAGTCCAGTCGCGCATGGGAGTCCCACACTCTGTGCATAAATAGCATTCACCTCCCTACCACAAAAAAAACCTTCAGGTAAGATTTTCATGTTCACAGGGGAGGTGGTTAGGTGGTAGTACAGAAGCCTTGGATTCCTGGGTGTCCCAAACTCAGGGTGAAAATAGCCTTCGCTTTCCGTTTGATCCATTAGAATCAATGAGGCCCTTCAAATAATTGATGAATTAGCAACCCAGTCGTAAATCAAAATCACAATAAAAATAAATGGAACATCAACCACTAAAAAAATATTTACAAATTCGCCTCTATAAACCATTCCATTAATCTAATGAACTTATATCATCATCTCAACTTAATCTCAAGTAGCATTGTTTCAGTAAATCCCAAGGACTTTCTTTTACAAATGGATGATGTCGAAGGTTGTGGTGACATCTCGGCAAGATAAATTACCATGGTGTGAGCGATAAGAAAAATGAAAAGATTTCCACCACAGAATAAGTCAAACATTAAGAAGGAAAAATTGAATAGATCCTTCACTCTCCCCCCGGCATAATATACCTTACCTTGTTAAACAGGACTCAAAGTAAAATACCTTTCCCCACAGCACATCATGAACTTTTCTTTAGCTTCATTCGTCATTTCCTAGAACATTAAGAAAGATTGTATGCGAGTGAAAATGTGTTAGAGCATTTGCACAGCGCGCAAGAATCATTAAAATTATATGTGTATATTTGCGCTTTGTACGGTTGTGTAATTAAAATTATTTCATGCGGCACAGAGACTAATGTTGTCTGCATGCCATTCTATCTTCACTTTTCCCTGTACTGTAGCTATAACTTTAGCTTGTCGCACGTGCAACTCTTCGCGCTTTTGCTCCTTTCAAGCGGAATGGCACCAAAAGACAAATGACCAAGTTGGGTACACGCGAAAATGTCCCGAAAAAAGTTCCCCGGGACGCCGCGAAAGACCAACTTTTAAATGGATGTCGACGAGTAACACGAGTGTAATTTTTCGAGTTGTTTTTATATTTTAATGTGTGAAAGTTGCTTTAATGCACCAATTTATTGTACATTTTGTTGGGCGTGGGCACTTGACGACTTTTTTACAGGTTTTCGGCGATTATGCAATGTACAGGGGGTCTATGGAATGAAGCATTATTATTAAGGATGCTCTTGTTTGATTCTGTAAACATTATGAGCTACATTTATTTGAAATCCTTGAATCAATGTTAAGCAGGAAATGATTTTTCTTGTTCTCTAGGCAAAAAATTATTGTACTTGTATAAGAAGTAGGAAAATTCGATTCTAAATGTGTCTGATTCTAAAGATGTATACTAAGTACTTGCACAGTGTTCAGTATTAGGAAGAAGATGATAATACAAAAGAATTTCAACAATTTATCGTACATTAAAAATAAAGAAAATGTCAAAAGGTACATTTTATAGAAAGACGCTATCGATATTCCAAACTGTTTCACAGATAGATGTCGCTTTGATATGTAGCTGTAGCGAATCTGCGAAGAACAAACCACATCTGTACGTCATAACTACGTACCATTAATTATTATGTACTAATTTTCCATTAATTTGTCACTCTTGCTAAGAGCGTCGTTCAGTAAACAGCTCACTCAATAAATGGCGAATAATCGTAACTCTATGTTTTAATTCTAAACCGTGATTTTAGTGAAAATATCCGTTTAATTTCCCTGTAGGCAATAACACTACAATTGGTGACCCTAACAAACGAACACATTGTGTAAAGGAAGTGCGTTATAGAATTTTATAAAGACTTAAAATGGCGACGGGCCAACAACATAACCCTGAGGACGCTAATTCCGATACCCCGAAAACTCCGCTCAATATTGCGCGCAAATTATGGCCTGGCAGTGAACCCCCTCGGCTTGATTCCATTCGTGACGTGAAATTACCACCATTTTGGGAAACGCAAGTTGAATTGTGGTTTTCTCAAATTGAATCCACATTTAGCCATTACAAAGTATACTCGGACATTGCAAAATTTAATGCAGTCGTAACAACGCTGGACATAACAATATTGGCACAAGTGGCAGATGTAGTAAAAAGGCCCCCGCCGACAAATAAATTTGAGGAGCTTAAAAAACAGTTACTGGCACGATGTTCAATTTCACCACAACAACAGCTGACGCAAGTATTGACAGAGCTAGAATTAAATAACCAAAAACCTTCGCATCTATAAAGGCAGATGCAGCCATTGGCGGGCACACAACTAGCTGAGGATGCACTACGCGCATTATGATTAAGGCGGCTTCCAGTCCACGTGCGCGCCATAATGTCGATCTCTACCGAGAAAGAAGTGACGCCATTATTAAAAATGGCTGAAAAAATCGTGGAAGAATTTAATGCAGCGCCAACTGTGATAGCAGCTACTTCGCAGACTCCAGTTCATTCGGAATCTGAATCTGATCCGATCTTATTGAAAATTTTAAAGCGTCTCGACATTCTCGAAATGAATTCGAAAAATAATCGTTCAAGGAATCAAAATTTCAGTAGACACAATCGATCGCGCTCACGAAATGGCGATCGAACGACAAATAATCTATCGAACGCAGATACGCAGGAAGCAGAAGCATCACGCATCTGCTACTATCTTCGCATATATGGAGAAAAGGCCATTCACTGTCGAAAACCCTGCCAATATCAGCGACAGGGAAACTAACTGCGTCATCGTCAGAAGCGGTCAGCGATGACGTCCACGAAAAGAACCGTTTATCTATCACCGAGAACAATACGGGAAAGGTATTCTTAGTGGACACAGGCGCGGAAGTCTCGGTAATCCCTTGTCATGGAAAACTGAAAAAAACGGAACGGAATTTGTACGCAGCAAACGGGACAACGATTGCAACTTTCGGCAATAAAATACTTTCGCTCGACTTAGGGCTCCGCCGAAGTTTCAAGTGGTCTTTTTGTATTGCTGCTGTTGAACAACCAATCCTGGGAGCCGATTTTCTACGGCATTTCAATTAGCTGGTGGACGTAAAGCGTAAGCGATTAATAGACGGAAATACTAACTTACAAATGAAGGGAACAATCCCAAATAATTCCACGAGTTCTATAAGGATGATAAAAACAGGAACGCCATTTTACCAAATCCTATATGAATTTCCGGATATCATAAGTCCAGCAGTCAGTACAACCACTCGCGATACGGTGCTCAAACATCATATTATCACCAAAGGACCTCCTATCGCTGAAAAAGCCCGTCGTTTACCGCAAGATAAATTTCAATCCGCGAAAATGGAATTCGAGTTCACGGTGGATAAAGGCATATGTCGCCCTTCGAGAAGCCCATGGGCCAGCCCTCTTCATTTGGTTCCGAAGCAGTCAGGAGAATGGAGACCGTGCGGCGATTATAGAAGGTTGAACGTTGTAACCATCCCAGATCGATATCCGATTGCCGGCGTTGAGGATTTTACCCATTATTTGAATGGAAAAACGATATTCTCGACAATCGACCTTATACGCGCTTACCATCAAGCTCCAGTTGCGGAGGAGGATATTGAAAAAACAGCTGTAATTACACCTTTTGGTCTTTTTGAGATCCTAAAAATGCCTTTTGGACTCAGAAACGTAGCACAGACCTTCCAAAGATTTATGGACACTGTACTATCTGGTTTAAATTACTGCTTTGGCTATCTGGATGATATAATAGTCGCATCGAAGTCGGAAGAGGAACATAAAAAACACATAAGAGAGATATTCCAAAGATTTAAGGAATATGGCATCAAAATTAATCCTGCGAAATGCAAATTCGGGAAATCTGAAGTGCAGTATCTAGGATTCATAGTTAACAAGGATGGAATTAAGCCGCTAACTGAGAAGGTGGACATAGTCCTTAAATACGAAAAGCCGCATACGATCCACAGTCTACGAAGATATCTAGGAATGCTGAATTTCTATCGGAAGTTTTTGAAAAATGCGGCGGAGATCCTAGCGCCACTAAATGAATTCTTACATGAGTGGCGAAAAAACGATAAAAGGCCAGTAGTATGGACTCCTAGAGCGGTTGAGGCTTTCGAGAAGAGCAAACAGTTGTTGGCGGACGCAACAATGCTAATGCACCCGGTAAAAAACGCACCTTTCGCCATCACAACGGATGCGTCGAGTTTCGCTATGGGAGCCGTGTGGGAGCAATTAGTGGACAATCAATGGCAGCCACTCGGATTCTTTAGCAAGAAATTTAATAAGGCACAATTGAACTATAGCGTTTACGACAAGGAACTACTAGCCATCTACTCTGCAATCAAATATTTTCGTGATCGAGTGGAAGGACATCGATTTTTTATTAGAACAGATCACAAGCCATTATGCTACGCGTTTAATCAAATGTCGTCAAAAGCATCGCCCCGACAAGCGCGTCAATTGGAATATATATCGCAATTCACCACCGATATAATTCACGCCAAAGGGGACTCCAACACAGTTGCTGATGCACTTTCGCGAGTCGGCGCAATTGCAAGGAATACCTCAATCGATTTAACAGAGGTAGCTAAAGAGCAGGAAAAGGACGAAGAACATAAAACGTTATTGAGTTCTGAAACTTCACTGGACCTGAAAAAACTAAGGACGCAAGGAAGTTACCTGTGCTGCGATATATCAACAGGAGCACCACGACCGTATATACCAAAGGTCCTTCGAAATCAAGCATTTGATTCGGTGCATCGACTATCGCACTCAAGTGGAAAAACAACTAGCCGTTTGCTACCAACAAAATTTGTCTGGCCAAATATGAAAAAGGACATAGCCAGCTGGGCAAAGGCATGCATTCAATGTCAGAGATCGAAGATTAGCCGACACGTTACAACCTTTCCACTGCAATTCGCAGCACCGGATAAACGTTTCGACCATGTCCATATAGACTTAGTTGGACCGTTACCTATTGTTAATACCTATAAATACGTTCTAACAATGATCGACAGGTTCTCGAGATGGACGGCAGCGGTTCCAATCATCGATATAACGGTAGAAGGAGTAGCATTAAGCTTCTATACGCACTGGGTAGCGCGATTCGGAATGCCAAGAATACTAGCTACCGATCGTGGGAGCCAGTTCGAATCCAAGTTATTTAACGCGCTGACAAAGCTGCTAGGGTGTAAGCACATTCGGACAACTGCGTATCATCCTTCATCAAACGGCATGATCGAGCGGTTCCATTGATCCTTAAAAGCAGCGTTAATTTGCCACGAAGATACCACTTGGTTACAAGCGTTACCAACTGTCTTACTGGGTCTGCGCTCAGTCTACAAGGAGGATATAAAATGCTCCGCTGCGGAAATGGTATATGGAACGACTCTGCAAATACCGGGAGAATTTGTCACCGATGAGCAGGCTAATCAAGGAAGTGAACCTGCATTCGTAGAAAAATTCCGAAAAGACATGAAGAATCTTCGACCGACTCCAGTGAACCATCATCGTATTGGACGCATTTTTATCTACAAGGATTTGAAGACATGCAGCCACATATTCGTTCGTGTTGGTACTTTGAAAAAATCGTTGCAACAACCTCACACTGGACCTTATCGTGTAATAGAACGTTACGAAAAAGCCTTCAAAATACTAATGGACGGAAAGGAATCGATAATTTCAATTGATCGACTGAAACCGGCATTAATGATTTTTCCAGACATCGAGGAAACAACGCCATCACCTTTCGTCAATTACGAGGAGGGACGACAGCCACTACTTAAAACATATTCTGGTCCACGCAAATCAACAAACAACAAACAAGATTAGGGGGAACGTATATGTAGCGAACGTATATGTCACTCTTGCTAAGAGCGTCGTTCAGTAAACAGCTCATTCAATAAATGGCGAATAATCGTAATTCTGTGTTTTAATTCTAAACCGTGATTTTAGTGAAAACATCGGTTTACTTTCCCTGTAGGCAATAACACTACATAGCGGTTAGTTCGAGACAAGTTCAAATATCATCAGACATGACTCAACTCATAAATGGCACTGACATAATCACGGAGAAATAAAAATAACTTTTACTTATTATCTGTTTTGGACGCGTTTAGCTCTCTCTTGTCGTTCAGCACCACGCGCAGACGCATTCATTCCAATTGTTTCTTAAATTTGGAATTGAATGTTATACCTTCTTGTTAATAAAATATGAATATAGTTTAACTAGCGTATTATTGATATTACTCTACATCCCAAACTCTATATTGGTGACCGAGTAATTTTACGCGCAAAGAAATTTAACTCCAACGCGTACAATCTTGTCGTGCTGTTAAAACAGCCCAAAAACGGTGGACGTAGAGGATACTAACATACCGGAGGCGCCGACCCCTCAGCTACCTGAAAACCTTCCAGCGGCCAACATCGTACAGTAATCCTACCACACTGGCGCAAAATGCGGTATGGACATTGCCCAAATTAGATTCGGTCTCGAATTATTTGAAACTGCCACCATTTTGACAACGTAGACCCACATTAAGTTTGCTCAAGTAGAGGCGCAATTCGTTGCTAATCGTGTGTTTAAAGATGGTGCAAAATTTAATGCGATAGTCGGATCCATGGATTTTGCCATTTTGGAGCAAGTTTTGGATATAGTGGAATCACCACCAGCAACAAAAAATAAGCAGAGCTGAAACGACGATTGCTCGCTCGTTTTGGCGACACCCTTAAAACCCTTCTCACAAAAGTAGTGGCTGAGATGGAACTAAGTGACAAAAAGCCGTCATATTTATACCGCGAAATGAAATCGATGGCAGTTGATCAATTATTGGATGAAGCAGTGCGATTTTTGTGGCGGAATATAATTGATGGCCTTCTATTTCGGGAATAAAATGTCAAGCTTCGAGGGATACCGAGACAATAGCCGCGTTAACAGAACGGATTACCGAAATGGAATAAAATTTCAAACAATGTAAAAGTCTATCTCGCTATTGCTCGCGCTTACGTTCACCTGTTTTGACGGGACTTTTTTTTTATCATAAAGGGTTCGGAAAAAATGGAAAGAATTGCAAAGCTCCATGTAATTATAATAAAAATTCGGAAAATGAAAAAAGTCATCACATTTCGGTGCAATGCGTGACGGCAATATGGAACGACACCGTTTAGTTATTCACGACCGCCAAAGCGGTACCTTATTTTTGGTGGACACAGGGGCGGATAATTCTGTGGTGCCAGCAGAATTTAAATGAAAGCAAAAAAGGATCAGAGATCAAGTTATACGCTGCCAATGGAACCACAATAGACTAATTCGGGGAAAAATTGTTCAGTTTAGACATTAGCCTCCGAAGGAATTTTCAGTGGTATTTCTGCATCGGAAATAAGTCGCGGCCGATTTTAGGAACATGTTTTTTAAGCAACATAATTTACTTGTAGACATCGAACAAAACCGCATAATCGATGGATATACGAATCTTTATTCAATCACGACAGTTACTCGAGTAAATGCAATCTAAATTTCTGCAATTGAGAATACAAACGTGTTCGCAAACCTATTGGCAGAGTATCCGGGACTCACATCATCGTCAAACTACAAGCAACACGCATCACATAATACTAAGTAAGCACCATATTATAGCCAAAGGATCACCAGTGGTAGGTAACCCACGCCGACTGCCACCTCAGCGATATAGCGTTGTGAAAGCTGAATTTGATTACATGATTCAGAAAGGAATATGTGGGCCATCTAAAAGTGCCTGGGCGGATCCGCTTCATGTCACATCTTACCCTGTTGCACATGTACAGGATTTTACATATGGACTCAGCGGTAAAACCATTTTCACAAAATTAGACCTCAAACGCGGCTTCTATTACATATACCAGTAAGTGACGAAGATATTAAAAAGATAGCGGTCACAACACGTTTTGGGCTATGTAAGTTGTTCACCATCCCCTTTGTTCTGCAAAATGCTGCGAAAACTTTTCAGCGATGTTTAGATAACGCTTTGCGCGGACTTCATTTTGTATACGCATATTTAGACGTCATTTTGAGTGTATCGTCTACCATGGAGGAACATACAGAACATTTGAGTCAAGCCCTGATCAATTAATCAAACACGCCATTAAAATAAACCCATCAAAATGTATACTAGAAGCTCATAAAATGGAATATCTTGGTTTTCTGATATCCAGTGAAGGAATTCGACTAATTACCAACAAGCGTGATGCTATTACTACCTTTCTACTTCCATCAAATGTTTTAAAACTACGACTTTACTTAGGAATGCTTAATTTTTATCGTCATTTTTTGAAAAAGGGCAGCATCCTTTTAGCCCCACCTCATGCATATCTGACAAATGACTCATTTCATGGAACCAAGTAACTCTGAATGCTTTTAAAAAAAGCAAAGAGTTACTAACAACAGCTACCCTACTAGCACATTCCGAGGATCAGGCGTTTTTGGCAATCACAACCGACACCTGACACTGCAAAAGGAGCAGTCCTTAGACAATATGAGGAAAACACTTGAAAACCTCTTGGATTTTCCTCCAAAAACTGTCAACAGCGCAAACGAAATATATTGCATACGATCGGGAATTAGTGTCCATATATGAAGCAGTTAAGCATTTCAGGTACATGGTGAAGCACGAGAATTCTTAATCTGCACAGACCACAAACCACTCACCTTTGTATTTAAACAGTGTTCCGATAGAGCCACATCTTGACAAGCTAGGCAGTCAGAATTTATAGCACAATTTTCTACAAATGTCGTGCATCTCAAAGGTAATGATAATCCAGTGGCTGACGCTCTTTCACGTTTATCATTAATAGACAACATATCATTATCGTACACACTGGAAACTTCTTTTATACCAGCAGAGCAAACTCACGACGAAGAGTTAAAAAGACTACTAAACTCGAATACTTCATCAAAACTACAGCGCCTTCCACTATCAGATGGTAAAGCATTGTACTGTGATACTTTGACGGTGCGACAACGCGTTTTTAACTTGGTACATGAGGTATCACACCCTTGTAGATATTCTACGACCAAATTCATCCAGAAGAGGTATGTTTGGCCTTCTATGTCAAAGGAACGGTCTAAAATTCATCGACACGTCTTGAATAGTGCCCTTCAATTTGCTGTTCCAAATCAGCGTTTCGATCATATACACATCAATATAGTTGGACCTCTGTCACCTTCGCAAGGATAAAGCTACTTGTTAACGATAAATGATCGCTTTACCAGATGGCCAGAGGCTGTACCAATTGCAGATACGCCAGCCAAGAATACCAGAACAGCTCTATACACTCACTGGATTAGCAGATTTGGAGGACCTAAACAATTTACCACTGATAGTGGATCGCAGTTTGAATCTATTGAAAGCAGTATCGCGGTTGCTAGGTGGAACAAGGATCCGTACAACTGCGTACCATCCATCACACAGCGGCATGGTAGAAAGGTGACACTGGTCTTTAAAAGCATCTCTTATGTGCCACGAATCGTTTCGTTGGTTGGTTGTTCGGCATCTGAAATGACATACGGCACTACATTTAGACAGACGATCGGGCATCAAGCCCGGCGCAAGAAAAATGAATGGTTCGATGATGAGTGCCAGAATGCGTCAGTCAAAAAAAATCAGGCATACAAAAACTAGATAGTCAGGAAAACCAGGATGAAGAGAGAAAACTATGAAAATCTCAGAAAAGTAGCGCCACGCATCGATGAGATTCCAGTGAAGCTCATCAAATATGGTGGCAGTAGTGTTCATCAAGCTATTCACAAAGTCATCCAGCACAATTGGAAAGAAGAGCATCTACCGAAAGCGTGGAGCCAGGCAATTATATTCCCTATCCACAAAAAAGGTCACAAGCTATAGTGCGCAAATTATAGAGGCATATCACTGCTTGGTACGGCGTACAAAGTATTTGCAAAGATCTTAGAAAATAAAATTGGATCATATGCTGACAGTATTATTGGGGAGTATCAAGGTGGTTTTAGAGCAGTTAGATCGATAATAGACCAATTGTTCACAGTCAAGCAGATATTTGAAAAATGCTGGGAGTTTAACGTAGACGTACACCAAATTTTCGTTGGCTTTAAGCAAGCATACGACAGTATTGATCGTAACGTACTGTACCAAATAATGCTTTGCGTTGACACCCTATCCAAATTAGTCCGTCTTACCAAAATGACAATGACAGCGATGACCTCCAAAGTCCGCATCAATAACCAACTCACCGATGCCGTTGACACAAATATCGGAATAAAACAGGGAGATGTGCTGGCCCCATCGCTATTCAATTTGGCTCTGGAGTATGTCGTAAGGAAGTTACCTGTCGATACACGAGGTTCATTACTATACAAGTCGAGCCAAGCAGTAGCCCATGCGGACAATATCAATATTTTGTCACGGTCATTAACAACCGCCAAAGAAGTCTTCCTGAAACTCGACAGCGAAGCAAAACCAGCAGGGCTTCAAATCAATGAAAATAAAACAAAGCTCATGACGCAGTCAAGTAAAAATACCCCAAACACACAAAATATCAGACTTAGCGAATACGTATCGAAAATGTGGGCAAATTTGTGTATTTAGGCGCCAAAATAACGAGAACCGCTAATGAAAGAGACGCTATACGCCGAAGAATACAGCTCGCAAATAAAATATTTTATTCAGTTTTGTCGATCTTGAAGACCAGCTTCGTACATAGGAAAACAAAGTTTTAAGTAAACAAATCTGTGATAAGACCTGTGTTATGCTATGGGTGTGAAACATGGACCCTAACCCAAGCATCCGCAAAAATATTGAACGCCTCTGAGCGACGGGTCCTGAGGCGAATAATCGGAGCGAAGCTAGACAGGGGCCAATGGCGAATTCGATAAAACCATGAGCTGTATGAAATTTTTGACGAACCGGAGGTCTCAACGATTGTAAGGCTGCGGGAGCTGCATTGGTCTGGCCACATGAATCGTATGGATGAACAACGGATACCGAAAAAGGTATTCGTTGGGAGAACTGAAGCCCGTAGAACAGTGGGAAAGCCGAGGGAACGCTGGTCTGACTCGGTCGACGAAGACAGTTCATCGCTGCGCGGATTTCAAAATTGGAGGACACGGCCAATGGACTGAGACAGTTGGACGCGCTTTTTGTTGGAAGCAAAAGCCCGAGAGGGGCTGTAGTGCTACGAAGAAGAAGAAGATTGTTGCATAAATATTTATTTTTTCCCAATAAGCGCAAGATCTGACGTCGTATGTAATTCCGTTTATGGTAATCTGGCAGTCTTGGAATTGGATGAGTAGGGTTCCTTTAATTTGGATGAAATTCGACCTGCAGGTAGTGATGATGGTTGTTTCGAGGATGTTTATTAATAAGAGATGGTTTAGTATCGATTCAGAAATTTCCATGTCTTTTCCTAGATTGTGAAGGTCACATTGGGTTGTTTCGTTTCCAAAGATATTCGCCATACATTTAGACTCTTCAATTGGTTTCCAGCATTGGTTGCGCTTGCAGTCAAAGACCCTCTTGATGTTTTTGCATTTCTCGTCAAGATTTTGGAAATGATGGGGGTTTATTTATTTTGAAATTTTTTTGGGACGATAATGGGAAGAAATCAAATTCAGAAACGTATTGCGATTCAACGCATTCATCGATTGAGGTACAGCTGCAGCGACATGTGCAGAATACTTCGGGTCAGGAAGAACATCGTGAAAAAATGATGAAATGCCGAAGAAGGAAACGTGGAGGATATGCAAGGAAGTGGTCTATCGTCGGTACTTTTAGCAGAAGCAAAAAGTTGAATTCAAACATTCGCTGAAAATAGACCAGGGCTGGGGACGCGAACAGTAACGGAACGACTTAACAGCTCTCCGGAGGCCACTTAAAACATGCCGAAGCGATCCGTTCACTGTTACTTTCGGTCCACCAACTGAAGTTGGTAAGCTTAAAGACAACGTAAGGAACCTCTTCTTTCGGAAGAATATTCGAGGCCGGCGGAATTTCTATCAAAATCTCAAAAGCCTCTGATTTGCTTATGAGAATACCCGTGATGAAAGGCTGCATGTCAACATACTTTTTACGGACGAGTCGTGGGTTCAACTGCGTCCAATATCCAATCAACAGAATAGGACAGTAAGAACCAGCGATTCTGAAAATCTTTCCATAATGCAGACTGCCCTGATTTAAACCTGTGTATGGTCCAAAGACAGTTCATCGCTGCACGGATTTCGAAATTAGAGGACGCGGTCAATGGACCGAGACAGTTGGATGCGCTGTTCACAGGAAGCGAAGGCCCAAGAGGGGCTATAGTGCTAAGAAGAAGAAGAAAATGGTCCAAATTCAAGGAGGCAGCAGCTGATTCGATGTGTACAAGTTAAGTAGAACACAATTTCTGCAGAAAACCTATTAAATATATATGAAAGCTTCAGAAAACGAATCTTAGAGTGGGTAGAAAACGAAGGAGGACATACTTTATATTGTTACTTATTATATTACCTAATGTGTGTAGTTTATAAAAAAATTTTAATATTAAGCCAATCTCTTTTCTTTCAAATTTTAAACACGTAATATTAAAGTCAGAAACTTTTGCGCCACCCGATATTATTAAAGTTTGATTTTTTTGGGATTTGTTGCCCAATCAATCAATCAATCAAAAGCGCTTTATTTAATACTAATCGTTATAAATTTTAAAAGAATATAAAGCAAATTCCAAACAATAACAATAAAAAACTTAATGGCCCAAATGGCTCTCTAAATTTGTACGTTATCATTACACATTTAAAAAAAAAGCTATAGCAAATTCAAATCAATGGATTATTACATATTTTTACAATTCAATTGGAAAAAGGAGAAAAAACCAACCAACACTATTCTAAAATTATTTATAATCTTAACACTACAGTGAACTTTGATCCTACACCTAATATGTTTTAACTTAATTCTAATAAATGCTATCAAAAACTGTATCTTATACTTAAAAAAATCTATAACAATGTTCTTAACCTAAGCGTTTTACCTTAGCTCTAACCTAATATAATAAACATAATGTAAACCTAACCTATACCTAATTTTTAACAAAAATAAACAACAACACTAGATGTAGCAATAATGAGCTAAAACTCAAAAACTCAATAACGAAAAACACCAAAACTGAAAATACATACGAATAATTTAGACATTGTCATTCAGCCACCAATACCTAGATTGTCCCGTCTCAACTCGATCAGCCTCAACGAATCTAGCAAATGAGTATCTCCATTGGAACTGTTGGTCTCGTGAACTCAAATTCGGAGGATATTTTATCTTCTTATCGGTGGCCCGTCGATATATGTGATATATGACTGGGACGCCGTCAGAATCAAAAACATATCGATTCATGTCCAAATACACGAATGTTTCTGGAGGAATGAAGCCAGTAGCGAGGCAAGTCGCTATATACCCGTCTGTAGGGTTGAACGGCTGTGAAATCCAAGGGTTTTCACTCACAGTCACAGATCTTGCGATATGATTCCGAAGAAGTTTCAATATGAAAATATCGACTCTAGTCACTTCAGCAGTTTGATAAATTCTTCTATTCGATATATAATGTTTCCAATCCGTCTCAGGCTTTCTGTACAAACCAGTACATGCACGAAGACATTTCCTTTCGAAAACTCTTAATTTTTCCATAGTACTAGCACTCTGGTTGTACCAGATCTGACATCCATATGTCAAAACTGGTCTAACCAGTGTCTTGTAACAGATAATTTTGACCTTTTGATCAATGTATCTGGAATGAAAGAGCTTTCGAAGGGCCATGACTACTTTTAGTGCCTTACTGAGCATGGTTTTCACATGTTCAGTATAGTACAGATACTGATCGAGATAAACACCGAGGTATCGAACACAGGATTTATGTGGAACCCGTTCAAGACTACCCTCACCAGCCATGATGTGGAAATCTTTCCAATTACGTTTCAGGTCTTGACTGACCCCCTGCAGCGTTGTCCGAAACAAGATTGTTTCACACTTTTGCGCATTGATTTTCATTCGCCAATTGTCAGTGTACAGCTGCACATCATTGAACATTTTTTGGAGATTGCTCTGAACTATTGTAGCTTTTCGGTCTGCTGTATAGATGATCATATCATCAGCAAACGCTACCAATGATCGCGTTGGCGAGACGTTAAAATCAAAGCCGTTCAATAGCTTGCGAATGAAGATTGAAAAGAGCAGAGGCGCAGTAACTGTTCCCTGCTGTAGACCATTCAAGACCTTGAACTCGCGCATTGTTGTCAGATTTCCATCAGTTACAACAAACGATTACCCGTATAACATATTACACATCATGGCGACAAGGTGTCTGGGGAACTTGTCCTGAAGGAGTTTAAAAATAAGTCCATCTAACCATACCGTATCAAAAGCTTTCTCCATATCAATGAGACATGCTCCAACACATTGTCTATCATTTAGTTTCCAACAGATGTCTGAGGTTACTTTCGTTATTGCATGTGTGGTCGAATGCCTGGCACGAAAACCAAATTGGCAATTCGGCATCAACTCATTTTCTTCAATGTGGGCGTTTAATGCTCTGTTGAGTATCACTTCAAACACCTTGCTGATGTTAGGCAGCAAGCTAATTGGGCGATAGCTTTTGGGGCATGAAGATTCTTTTCCTTTCTTCAAGATCGGAAATACCTTAGCCTTTTTCCACTCATTTGGGAAATATGAATTGCTCAACATGTTGTTGAACAATATGCAATAGTTCCTAATAGCAACCTCAGGCAAATGTCGGAGAACTACATTTGGAATACCATCAGTACCACATGATTTCTTGTTGTTTATCTTGCGAAATATGAAACACAAGTCTTCATAGCTGACAAAATAATCAATAAGATTCAAGCTCGGTATGAGGTCAGATGTTAATGTTTCATTGAAATGAAGAATTGATTGGCCGTTCAGGCTTGATTTGAAGTTGGCAACTTTTGCTTCAACGACCTATGAAAAAATTTCATTCCCTCTCTCAGGGTTTGGTAGATGAACCAATTCAAAATGTGTTCCAATCAGGGCAAGTTTATCCAATCCTTCACAAATAATCCTGTTTCCATTTCTATCCGGAGTCGTACTATCAATTTCGATACCAGCCCTATCGAGAAGATTTATCTCATCACTAGTGACTTCAAGATTCGATACCTTCACTCGAGACATCTTGCGGAATATGCTATTGACTTTCGCGAACACGCCGTCTGGGTCCTGAGGGCTAATACCCGTCAATTTTCCCGCCCATTGATTGCTGACCTCACTCCTGAAGTATGACCGGATTAAGTTCCGGACATTCTTCAGATGTAATTTCAACAAAGACAACGAGGGATGGTTGTAGTCCAAAAATCGTCGATAAATATTGTTGACGCGTGTGAGAAGAAGGCTTTTCAAGCTTTTCAACCTTGCGATGGTTGGTGTTTCATATCCTTCCATATTGTTTCAAAGTTTAATCTTGGGAACGACTTTCTCAATCGTTTCCAACGTCAGCTTCTCTAACTTCGACAAATAGGCATCTATTTCATCGTCAGTTAGATTCCTGTCACTAGGAACCATTGAGCAAGAGTTGCCACTATCAGAAGGGGGACATTGCTTCTGGTACTCGCGATTAAACTTCTTTTGAAACTTTCCCCAGTCTGTTTTTTTGAAGTTCAACCGATGATTTTCATGTTGAACTGGAATGAGGAAGAAATCATCCCTGTGATGATTGATTTCCATTACGATTGCGTTATGGTCGCTATCGTAAGGAAGCACCTGCAGTTTCCGTTGAGGACTATTAAAGCTAAATTCAAGTCTTGAGTCAGCAATGCAAAGGTCCAAATATGAATTTGTCCTAGGGTATGCTGGGAACTCCGACCCATATAGATTGCACCTGTATTCAATTTGGTTCTCTGTTATCAACGATTTCAAGAATACACCTCTTGGATTATTGGTGGCGTTCAGCCATGATGTATGCTTGGCGTTCAGGTCACCAGCAAGAATATAGTAGTTATGCAGCTTGTTCAATCCGAGTATTTCGAACAAGGAATTGAGCTCCTCCTTGAGCTTGAGAACAGTTCCACCAGTTGCATAGGCAGAGATAACGAAAAGGTTATCCCCACCTGGCAGTGAAATTTTGATAACGGATACTTCAAGAGATTCAAAGCTTTTGAACTCGACTTTTTCAATATTTTGGAAACGATAGGGTCTTCGAACCAATATCCCGGTGCCACCTGCCCCATCACCTGTTACCCTATCGTTTCTTACGAACTCAAAGTCCTTGAATCTCATGGAGTGCCATGAACTGAGGTGGGTTTCGGTGAGAAGCACGATGTCAGGCTTTTGTCTGGCAATGAATTCAAGGAGATAATCACGCCGATGTAAGGTAACAATGGAGTTGACGTTGATCGAGATGAGACGAATCCTATCCGTGGGAATGTGGCTGGATGACAACTTATTTTGAGGCATTTGAAAGCCCTAAACGCTGAAAAACAATGTTAATTTTCGAATCTTTTTTATTGATTCGCTCCGATAAGGAATTTAATTGTTGATAAATTTTAAGGAGCAGCTCATTATTGCCACTTACATTATTTATTTTATTTACATTGTCTGCTGGTCCTCTCGCAGCAAGTGCAAATGACACCCCGGGCTTGACGAAGTTTGTAGGTATCACACTGCGGTGTGCTTGACTTTGTTTTGGAGTTAGTTTAACCTTTGCATCTTGATACCGGGGGCATCCTCGATATGATGCTGGATGACCAAAGACACCGCAGTTCACACAATATAGTTTTTCTTTTGGCTCTGCCTGAGCCAATTTGCACTCGCCGGGAGCATGAATGTCTTTGCATTTGACACACCTATATGGCGCAATTGGCAGCCGAATGCCCGAATCTTTGACACCTGTAGCACTGGTTGACCTCACTTTTCTGGAGGCGTTCCCACCTCACCACGCGGAAGTTCAAGTACCGTATTTTCTGTAGGGCACTCGAACTACTTTTGCTGGAAATCTGGACTAAGTAGTGAGGCAAGTTTTTGCGCTCCACAATCGATCTCGTCGTTGCAAAGTTTTTAACTGAAATAAACTGTATTTCTGGTGCAGCTTCTTGGAGCACTTGAAAGAGATCGACTGTGTCCTCACCACAGTCCAGACCCTTCAATAAAAACGTTTGGTTCTTTTCGCTTTTCGGGGTGTACGTGAAATGCGGAACATCAGAATTTAAGGCACTTTTTGCTGCCTGGAAATCGACCAGCGACTTAGTCCTTATTGTCAACTTATCGGCATTGACTCTTTTTATCTGAAAATCTTTTAGTTTATTTTCGGCTGCCAAAAGCCGAACCATATCTTTGCCCGTTTGCCCAAACACATTGATTGGTGGGACTTTTTCTTTTTTTTCTTTTTTTTCATCAATCTTAACGGACGGACCAACAGACGGACCAGCAGACAAACCTTTTGGTTTTTTCTCCCGATTTTTAACTCTAAGATATTCAATGAAGTCATTATCTAATTTTGACGTTTTACCTGTATCCTCTTCAACTTTCATTGTTTCGTCCAGACCAGCTAGCGCTGCATAATAATTTCTGCTTTCGTTTGCGCCTCTTGCGCTGAGGACATCTTCTTGATTAGCTTCTTCCTGTGGCTTTTTAATTTTCTTCTCTTCGGTTTTTGGGGTTGCTTGTCGGCTTTTCTTGCTTTCTTTATCTTTGTTGAACGTTAACGTTCCAACAAGTGCTTCTAAAGATTTAACTCGAAGCTTGAGTTCTTCATTTTCTTTTTCGATTTTTTCAGCTTTCTCTTTTTCTTGGATAAGCTGCTCGATTTCCATAACCGATAGGATTGTCGGGTTTTGTTCTTGATTCTCGTATTTTCTTTTAAGTTTTTTTTTCGCCCATCATCATTGGCGATGGGCATGGTTCTTCTAATTGATGGCTGAAGCCATCGGGCTCCTCCATCTCGTTGCTTTCGCAGCGAGACTAGAGGGAATGTTCTCAGACCGGGACTTCCCTTGAACGTATTTCCACTTCTATATTTCTTCAGGAAATGAATTTCAGGTATTCGATAAATGCTCGAATAATTCGACAGTGATGGTTTTCCCAATAAAATCAAAATTTGCTTTTGACTGGCTCGTAAAAAAATATTGCAATTGTTTGAAACAGACTTGCGAAAAATTAATTAATTTTTAAAATTAATGACAGGAGCGATTAAAAACACGTCTACACGCAACGAGTGCTAGACGTAGAATCGGGATTTGTTGCCCTTGTACTTAAAAAGACACCTCCGTGATATTTTTTTTGAATTTTTCAGCTCAAAGCTGTCCAATCGCGAGGGAGGGATGATACAAATAGTTCAAACATTTGCCCGCCTTTAGACCTCCTGATTCCTGAAATGACTTTATTCTTGCAGATTCTAAGAGCGCTAATCAAGACCTTTCATTTGATACCCCATGGGACTACATCTCATAAAAAAATATTTTAAGGGCCATTTCAGCATGGGGTAGGACCCCCTCAACAAATTTACAAATGTTTGAAAAGATCTAAACTTTTGAGAGCCCAGCACTTCTTACCTTTCCACAAAGTTCGAGCTTTCTACCTTCTGTAGTGTCTGTGGAAACTTGCTATGACGCACAGACAGACGGCCAGACAGGGTGCGAAACTAGTAGATCTTTGTAAAATTTGTTTTACAAAGCCCTAAAAAGTCAATCCCAAAATTGAGACCATTTTCATTTAAAAAAAGAGGAACTTGTCGAGTCTTGACAAGTAAGCCATCTTGAACGTCCAAATTATTCAAATGTATTTATGTCAATTATGAACATTGTGCGGCTAGATCGATGTTATTGAATACAATTTTAGAAAATATTTGTTTGAAATAATTCATAAAATACTGAAAACTATATCAACAAATTAAAATTGCATTGAGGATTTTCTGTTCTGTGTATTTATCATAAGACAATCTTTATTACAAGTGCAAGTCCAAGAAATTTCGTTTAATCGCTTCTAAACGACTGTTTCCTTTCGCCTGACAAAGTCATCATAATATATTTACATCATATTACCACCCATTGTGTTGAAAATCGAATAAAAAAAATTATTCACGTTTTATAAACATTACCCGCATCCTAATTGGCCAATTTAATTGCTGGATCCTATGGCGAGGTGTTATGGGTTCTGTTCGAAATAATAATGACCATCAACCATACTTGGGAGTCAAAAAGATGATGTGTGTTATAAAATCGCAATAAACCACCCACGGGTTTGCATATAAATAACGACCATAATCATTTGTGCACAAATTTTATGAGCGCAGTTTAAAAACAGAGGAAGATTTTGGTTTGTTTATATTATTGAATAAAAATTTAAATATTTTTGTCAACATTTTTAGATTTTGATCAATTCTTTTAATTTTTGCCGTTTTTATTACGTCTCGTGATAGCTAATTTACTGGTATAGTTGGCTGCCTATTTGATGCACATGTTTCATTTTATTTTTCAAGCCTATTTAAGGCTAAATACTAATTTTTAAAAATGGTAGGAAGCTACTTTAAGAATTAAATACTTTTTGGATACATTTTGATTTTGAAAAAACCCAATAGTACTTACACATGTCTTCAGCAGACAATTTTATCCCCAGCTCAAGACAATGCTTACCTGTAACAAAAAAGATATATAAGATTAGTAACATAATAATAAATGGTTTCCAAAAAGGTAGATAAACAATCCGAGTAGACAGGAGTTAATCCTGTCAAAAGTGTTTTGTACTCAATCTATGATATGTAGAGACTTTTGCTAAGTATTTAACGAAAAAAAAATCAAAAACGAGCTCCCAAGATATGCATACTTAATAATAGGTATAAAGAACAACCCCTTTTACTTTAGTTTAAGCGGCCGCCATTTTGTTACCATATTTTATATATCAAAGTATAGGATCTCGAAGATATTTAAGTTATTCATCTTTCCTAATATTTGCAAAAAAACCCGATCAAAAATGTATCATCTGGTTTGAGTGAAAGCTACTTTGGCAGGAAAAGCGAGCATTGTTGCTGTAATATATTAAAATTTAACCTCGCAGAATATGATTGGATTTAGATGAAACTTGGAGCACTATACAACCTTGCATTTATCAGCATAGGTACGAAATTTTATTGGATTCAAGGGTAGCAATATGGATTTAATGGCCAAAATTTAATATCCATAAATTCTACTATCATTAACATGTTGAGTGAATTTCGACTTTAAAGTTATTTGTTATTGTTTTCCTCTTTTTTTTTGTGGTAGGGAGATGAAGGCATTTACACCCGCCGAGTCTGGCAGTGTGGGACTCCCATGGAGGATACCCTTGGACTACCCACTAAACACCTCCCCTGTCAATCTGAGAACCTAGCCTGGAACCGTTTGACACATTACTTCGGGGTTGTTTTCCTCATAGACAACCGTTCAAAAGCAAGGCGAGGGCACACATTTTTTCGTATTCCTCCCCTTTTCCTGTCTCGCCGTTTAAGTTCTTGTTTGGAAAGCTCTCTTTAACACCTTTCATTTGATACCCCATATGATTATGTTTGGTTTAAATAAATTTAATGTTCAACCCGCTAAATAGGGAGACTCCCTTAAAAGTCTTTAAACATTTTTATACACCCAAATTTTTAAGAGGCTATCATTTTAAATCCACCCAACAAGTTTGGTTTCTGTATTTGCAATATTCCAGGAGAAAAACTACTGTGATACACAGACGGACAGACCGACAGGCAGCCTCGATTTCAATCCGGTTCTGTCAGTAAGTCGAAAATCCTGAAAAAGACTACTTGTAGCAATTTATTATTGTTGTGCTATCAGCAAAATTTTTCTTTCCAAGAACTAATATCTCCAGTTACGGAGAAAACTAATTGGCGATATTTACACCACTTCTATCACTCCCCACAGGCTCTCATTGATTGAACTCAAAAGTCATGGGCGAACGAATATTGCTTCATCAGCAAGGCACAAAATAAAAACTAAAGTGCTGATGGGATTTGATTCTCATCAACATCAAAAAGGAGAAAAATTACATCTGCTTCAAATTCTACCCACGTTCGTGTTAAAGACTGCTCTCAAAATAGCTATTTTCTTTTCAAACAGGACTCTCAGTTCACTTGTAATCATGCTATTACGATAAACGTGACAAACATTCTACATTTTTCGTGGTTCAATGGCGAGCGGTAAATTGAACTACACAAAGAAACAGGAAGCAGAAGAAAGATGGTGATAGGAATCTTATTTTTTAAAAAATAATTGAATTTGTTTTGCTTTACAAACAAATTGAAATGCAAGCTTAATTAGTTGAGATATTTAAGGGGCATGTTGAGAATTGCCAATGAGAAATTTATTGGGAAGATATTGATGCAAGAGCGGTTTTAATTTCAATTAATTTACATTAAAATATCTTTCAATAACTTATGAATTAGAATTATGTAGTCCGTGTGTAGTTGTTAGCACGCTCACCGCTTGCGCAGCAGTTCTCAGGTTCAAAGTTGGTTAGTGGAAACGGGTTTATGTTTGTGATTGTATTGTGGTATATCACTGATTGAAAAATCAGATCATAATCACTTGGTTTGTCGCGACACTGACCAAAATCACATGAATACCATTACGGCCATGAAATGAGATTCTCTGGGAAATCTCAACACTAAAATTCGAATTGGTTGAAAACTAACTTCAAATTACCCTTAAAATAAACAAAGTAAGTTTGATGGAAGCGGTGTCAAAGTAGTTTTTCTTCGTTTCACTCCTAGTACTCAATAGTTGCAAATTAATTGTCAAGTCAAAAGGAGAAAATTGATTCGTATTGCTGGGTCCTTTTTTAAGATTTTGTAAAATAATTTTACAAAATCCAACTATAATCGGCAACTGTCCGTCCGTCCGTGTGCCACAGCAAGTTTTCTCGCAAACCACATAAGCTAGAAACATGAAACTTTTAAGTAGATCAAAAGTGGTACTCTATTCAAGGTGTCAATACAAAAACATGTCGAGTAGACATTAGTACGGCCCTATCAGAAGAGTGTTGTGCTCAATCTTTAATATGCAGTAAATTCAAAAACAACTTAGAAGATTTTACTTCAATTTAAGTTGCCGCTTTTTTGAGTATTTCACATATCATTCAGCGAATAGAGTCTGAAAAATATTTATGTTATTCATTTTTCCTGAAAAAACGTAGCATCCGGTTAGAGCGTAAATCATTATGGTAGGAAGAGCGAGCATTGTTGTTGTTGTTGTTGTCATGTAGTCCGTCTGGTAGAGTGGTTAGGGTGCTCATTGCTTGCGCAGCGGTTCACAAGTTCAAAGTTCGTTGGTGGCCACGAGTTAGCGCTTGTGGTACTTCTGCCAAACTATCAGCTGTGATGGGTACTGATTGAAAATCAGGTAATAATCACATTGTTGAGCTTGATACTGACCATATCACTTCGAATACCGTTACGGCCACGAAATAAGTTTCCCTTAAAGAATTTCAACGCAAAGGTTCGAATTGATCTAGTGTACGATTATTTTTTGCTATTTTTTAGGGTTTCGTAAAATAATTTTACAAAACCCTACTAGTTTCGCGACCAGTCTGTCCGTCTGTCCGTCCGTGTGTCACAGCAGTTTTTCTCGGAAACTACTTGAGCTAGAAACATCAAATTTTGTATGTAGGTGTAAAGCGGTGATCTCTTCAAAGTTCAACTACAAAAAAAATTTTATAAGGTATTTATGGGGGGTCTCCCCATACAGGAGAGTGACCCCCGAAAATAAAATTTCATTGAAGGTAGCCGATATGGGTATCAAATGAAAGGTCTCGATGAGAACTTTTCAAAACAGGTCTTGGTTTGGCAAAATTTGCTTCGAGGGGCGCACAGGGAGGGGAAAACACGAAAAATTTGTGTCCCCCCCCCTCGCGATTGGACACCTGTGATCCGAAAAATCAGGAATGTAGGCCTTGGTGAGAATAACAACAACAAATACGTTAGAAGTCGCAATTCACTCAACTTTGTTAGTAATAGTATGATTTATCGATTTTATGTTTTCTTGAATAAAATCTTAACGGTACCCTTAAATTCAATGAAATTTATAAGATTGATCTATCCTGAAAGTTTCATAAGGATTGAATCATATTTCGCGAAGTTATAGCGGTTTGAACAATATACGCTGCATTTATTACTATGGCAACATATGGCTATGGAACAACATGCGCTTTTTACCGACTCAGACACTACAGTTTTGCTAGGATTTGCATGAAAATTTCAGGATTGACAGGTGTCATGTATATCTTTGAGAATTGGTTCAGCTAGTGGTATCGGTAATCGTAAAACAAAATAGTGGCTGTTTTAAATGCGAAGATTGAATAATTTTGAGTTATTTTTTCCCAACTTCAACGTTTAAGGTGCATGCTTTGAACACTTGATTCAATTTAATGAATGACTGAAGATGAGTACCTACAATTAATGCTCATAAGTGAAACAAGTCAAGGAGGTGGGAGAGAGCTCCTAGCAAAAGGGTTTTGTAACCATTCTAGGATTCGAAAAAATTGGCCATTAATCGATGATAACAGTACAGGAGAGTGGCCCCTGAAAAAAAAATTCATCAAACGTAGCCGATATGAGTATGAAATAAAAGTTTGCATGGGAGCTTTTCAAAACAGTTGTTAAACTGTCAGTTTTTGCTTCAGTGGGGGCACAGGGGGGAAATACATGAAAAATGTGTTTCCTCCGTCGCGGATGGACATCTGATATAATTATCAAGGGAGATATTTATGAGTATAACAATAACATAAACCTCAGAAGTCGAAATTCGTTCAACTTTGTCAATAATAGTATGATCTTCGTTTTTCATATTTTCTCCAATAAAATCGTCTTTGACATGTTTCTTGATTTGATTCGATCTGGTGACTGCATTTTGTAGATTGAATACAAAACCCTTCTGACATGAGCGTAAGTCTGTTTACCCAACTTGTTTTTGTTGTAATACATGAAAATTTAAAAACCTGTGATTTCGAAAAATACTTGTACAGGTATGTTTGAATTTTGATTAAACTTATAGAATAGTACAGCCTTGTATTCGTTAGCTAATATATGAAATTTCATCAAATCTAAGGGTACCCATACGATTTTATTGGACTTAATATGTATTTATAGATTTTAATATTTTCCACAAAGTTGAGGAGATTTCGAGTTTAAAAGTACTTGTGTTGTTGCACTCAAAGGGAGCTAACTTCATTGTTTTCAAATTTTTCGAAACAAAATTGTCTTAACGCGGAGAGAAGAACACACATTTTTCATACATTTTGCCACCCTTGGACTCACTGATGCATAAAATTACTTCTTCGTTTCAGGTTCTCAAAGTTATAATCAAAAGCTTTCATTTGATGCTCGACTCGACAAGATTTGTTAAAAAATTGTTTAGATCTACTTCATTCTTTTGAGAGACCACCACCTCTAACTTTACCAGAGCATATCTACTAAATAGCAGCTGCAATTAGAACAAATTTTATTTCGTACGGTACTTATAGAGTGGAGAGAATTAGACTAAAAGTGCATATGTATGGTAAACATAAACTTGAATTTGCAAGCAATTGAACCAACACATGGTAAACTTTAATCCATCTTTTACACGTTTATTTGCCTCTCTTTTCATTTTGACAGCTCCTCGATTGCAGGTGCTAGTTAGTATATATGCTCTGACTTTACCATAAAGTTTGAGCTTTCTGATTGTTATAGTTTCGGATAAAACTTGCTGTGAAGCACGCGCACATATCGTCGATAAGGTACAAAACACTTCTGACATGAGCGTGATTCTGTCTTTCCTACTTGTTATTTGTTAGTAATTTATTTTGAGGTATTTTGTACTACTTGCAAAACCCTATTGAAATCGGTTTTATCTGTCCGTTTGTCTGTCTCTCTGTACGTCCGTCTGTCTGTAGGTCACAGCAGTTTTTCTCCGAAACTGTCGCATCTGCATACACCAAACTTGATAGGTGGATCAGAACTGATGAGCCCAAAAAGTTTGGGTATTAATAAAATTTTCAACGGTTCTTAAGGAGAGTTCCCGTATCGGAAGAGAAGTCTTAAACATTTTTTTTACTGAAGGTGGTCGTGTGGTGTGTCAAATTAAAGGCCTTTACGAGAATCTTCCTAAATAGGTCTTGAAACAGCGTTATCAGCTTTGTGAAGTGTAGCAATAGAGGAAAAATACTAAAAATATTTGTCCCCCCTCGCGATTAGACACCTGTGTGTAGTAATCGCGAAGTCCGCACATGCAAACTACTCGAGGAACCATCCCGAAAGGACTACAGGAGTTGGAGGATACCGTGAAACAAAGTTAAAAGAAAAAAGGAAATTAAACCAGAAAATTATTGCTCCTTCACCGATGCAGTCTAGGGCAACGTCTGCAAATCATCAGAACATGTCTAAAAATAACAATTATGACATCGTCCAATACGACGCAAAATTCTAATTTACGGCAAACGCAACTCAAATAGGAGTCCAACTAGTTTTTGTATCAGACTATTATTTCCGTCAACAAAGACAGCAACGAGAACTAAATCACCTACACTAAGTGAAAATCGATCAGAAGTCTGTAATCTGATTTTCTTGCTTGGGCACTACAGCCCCTTTGGGGTTTTCGCTTAGAGATAGTTAGAGTGTCTCATTATCTTGATGGAATCTATCGGCACTCGGGCGGGTGATATGATCAGTGCCACACTTTGACCGTGTATCCGCCCGCCCAGCAGCGATACGTACTAATTTTAAATCGGTACGTATCATAACTGAACGGGTTTATAGTCCGTCCGAAGAATCGCTCGACAAATTCTCATAGTCACTATCTAGATTCGAGCCAGGGACCAATGGCTTACGGGGTGGTCGCTCTAACCACTACACCATGCAGACTACCTATCATCTTAATATATCCGCGTAAATGCTTTAAATAGTAGATGAAAACTTGTAATTTCATGCTCCATCCTTAGCCAGCTAGGGCATCTCCCCACTTCTATCACTACGAAACTTTTGGAAAGGGTCATAGTCCAGAGATTTGATGATTTGATTGTTGAAACTGTGTCGGATAGGCAGAACAGTTTCCGTACGGGGCGTAGCACTAACAGCGCATTGCTACATATTATGTCGACGGTACGAGCAAGAGAGTAAAATATATCCTGAGAGTCTTCATTGACTTCAAGGGTGCTTTTGACCATCTGTGCTGGCCGGCAGTTCTCGCCAAACTAACTTCAATTGGTTGCAAGGACCTAGGGGTTTGGAGGAGCTACTTCTCGGGCAGAAGTGCATTTGTCCAGTGGTTGTGGGACACTTGGATCTCAGTGCCGAGAGGATGTCCTCAGGGGTCTATAGCGGGTCCATTTATATGGAACCTTATTTTGGATGACTTGTTGGCAGAGCTTTCTGCTGTTTGTAATCTTTGTGCATATGCTGATGACTGCTGTTGTTGATTGAAGCTCAAAGACGACTGAAACTGAAAGACAAGGCCACGTAGTTCATGTGCATAGCGCAGCAATGGTGTAACCAGGTGGGGCTGACTGTTTTTGCTGAGAAAACATCGCTGATGCTTCTGAAGAGTGCACTCAGTCTGAGTCATCCGCTATGGGAGGGACAAGCTCTCAAGCATGAGCCAACCGTCGCATAGCTAGGAGTTCTGTGGGTGAGAGACCGTCCTTTTGGGATTCCAGGGGACGTCTCACGCTTCTAGCCTCGAAGAGCAAGTAAGAAGGACTGGGGATTTTGAAGGAGGGCTTTCAAAAAAATATATGTTATGTGCACTAGTATTCATTGAGAGTGTAATGAGTGCAACTGGCAGAAGCCTCTTCATGATGTGTCAGGGAGTAGCCTTCCTTTATGTCATACAGTTTTGGCTGACGCCATGCAGGTACTAATGGGAGTTCAACCGCTTGACTTGGAGATAATCCGGCGAGGCTTATGTCTCATGTTACGGAAGATATTGCCTGTTATTAAGCATCAGAGTCTGACCAACATTCTGACCATGCTAGATCATTACTTCTGCCTAGTAAAGCAGGTGGAATGGTGCACCAATGGACGTGTGACGTATATGTTTTTGCCTGATGTACTGTCAGCTATGCGATCTCCAAACCTGAACTTCAGTCTTGGTTTGGGGTTCCCACAGAAAGGACATGGAGATCTGAATGAATGGTTGTTTAGTCGTAATTCAGTAGAGATTGAGTCGCATTGGAGACGTTGACTATAAACATCTCCTGCAATATTAAGTGGAAGTTGAATTTGTATTTGAAAAGTATAAAGATTAAATAGTTAGTGCACGCAAGAGAGCAGAGGAAAGAGATAGAATATAAGAAGGAGACAGAAGATAGGGAGTAGAAGGCAGAGGGGGATAGAGAATAGGAGAGAAATGGAGAGGCACGGAAGATGGAGTGAGAGGGCAGATAGAGAAATAGAAGATAGAGCGGGACGGCAGATATAGTGATAATAGAAGATAAAGCGAGTAAGAAGACAGAGTGAGAAAGAATATATAGTGAGAAGGAAGCTAGATTGAAATAGAAAATAGAAAGATACAAAAGAAAGAGATAGAAGATATAATACGTGAAGAATATCGGGGACTCTCGGTGAGTTGTTTGCTATTCTTTTGATGACTTGGGTCTGTTTCAGTCTTATTTTCTTGCTTTTTCCAAATTTTAAATTTTTTGACATTATATTGAAGTGAAAGTTAGTTATTTGGCGGATATTCCATATAATATATAGCTAGTTGGTGGACGGGATGTCGACGCCCAGCTCGAAAATATTACGCTGAAGTTGGATCAAGTGTTTGTAATGCTGTTGCAAATACAAGCATCTCTCGCGAAACCTAATGCTGAGCTGGCCGACCGGCGAAGCGAAACAAATTGCTAACTGCAAAAATACAGAACTTGTTCAATTACTGAAAAATAAGGCTAAGTCTAACGGGAAGTTTAAGAAGATGGCCCTCAGTTGAAGAAACGAAAGGTGAGGACGTCTTCACCTCCAAAGTCTTGTTCCTTTTCTGAAACTTCAGAAAGTGAGATGGAAGTTGACTGCATGAGTAGCAGTAACGACAAAGAGGATGTGATTTTCCCTGCCCTTCCACCACCAAAACCAGCTACGACATTTACAGACGTGGCCATTACACCAAAACCAACACTGCCGAACACTACGAGCACACAAGCCGCGCCATAAGCACAAGAACCTAACACAGTAGCAATCATTTTACGAGAGCCCTCAAAATGGTCCCAAACACTTAATATTATGAAAACACAAAACATATCATACACAACCGCGAAAAGGGTCTACCTCGGCATGCAAAGCATACCAACTACACCCACAGATTACCAACGACTGACAAAAGCACTAACTGAAATCGAAATATAATATCACACCTATATACTCCCAGAGGAAAGACAGCTAAATGTTGTCATCAGGCGCCTGTATAGCCTTTCAGTCAAAGAAATCAAGGAAGACTTTCAGTCGCAGGGCTTCAACATAATGGAAGTCTCTGAAATTATAATGAGGCAAGGTTTTTCTAGAGTTGTCAAGGTTCTCCTCCCAAAACGTGAGACAAATATTTATAATATCAAATATGTTTGCCACCTTATGTGCTTCGTGGAGGCACAGCGTCCTAGTACGGGCCAGGGTATGAGCCACAATTGTCAGCAATTTGGACATTCTTCTAGGAACTGCCATGCACAGTCTCGATGTGTTAAATGCGATTCGCTTCATCGTTTCTCGGGCTGTCCAAAGAAAATTTAAGGGAAGGTAAAATGTTTTAACTGTGGCGGAAAACATTCAGCAAGCTACGGGGGTTGTCCCAGGAATCCAAGGAACGTGAAAAGATCGTTCGCACAGGTTGCTGCGGCCCAGTCTACACAACCAGCAGAAAAACAAACAACCAGGACATGGGCACCTCCATGCACACAATATCAACCTCACAATATGGACCAAATGTTTGCCAAAATACAGAAACAGTTTCAAAACATGATGCAAAAGATGACGGCAAATATGATTCAAACCATGTTCGCTGCATCTCAAAATGTCGTCAATACTAAACACTAATGAGTTTAGTGAACCACGTTTCAATTCTGATGTGGAATACGAATCCCTTGCTTTAGCATACTGGTCAGTTACAATTATTTTTTATTTGATCATAAATTTGATATCATTATGATTCAAGAAACCTTTTTGAAGCCTGGAAGACAATTCCACATCCCTAACTACATTATGTACAGAAATGACAGAATGACGGATAGTGGAGTCGGAACTTCCATTATTGTAAGACGAAACGTGAGTCATTATCACATTAATGCACCCACACTTCAAAAGCTAAAGGCCACAGCAATCAAGGTGCGCACTGATTTTCTGGGGGTCATTGTGATTACTGCCTACAATGCTCCAGGAAATACAAATCTCTTAAATGATCTTAGAGCACTTGCAGCATTTGAAGGCCCTTTCTTCATTTAAGGAGATCTAAATGCCACACACCGCCTTTGGGGAGCGGTGAGAAGCAATAAAGCTGAGACCGAGCTCAATTCATTCATCATAGACAACCACACCCATAAATCCCCAATGAGCCAACAAATTACGGATTAAGAAAAGGCTCTGCACTGGACATTGGAATATCGCGAGATTTCACACATAATGTTCGGTTAGATGTCCGCGACGAACTGTCTTCCGATCACAAACTAGTCATTTTTCTCATAGAAAACATCTTCATTGATGTTTCTATGCAGGAAAAGAAAACTACCAACTGGAAAGCGTTTAAAGTCGCATTGGCCAATGAAACTAATTTTCAATCAACTGAAACTGCCGACATTTTTGACAACATCATTGACAACGTAACTCAGAAAATTTTACAAGCAAAAGAGGACCATACGGTCATGACTCCGAGAAGGGAAACGAGTCCCTATGAACACCCTCAGAATATCAAACAACTGATAAGGAGAAGGAATAAAGTTAGGAGGAGAGCTAGCTTTACAGGTGACCCTACGCTACGCATAAACGCTACTCGGATGACAAATGAAATTCATGATAAGATATACGTATTACGTATTCCGAAACCGGCAATGGGAGAGCTTTTAGCAGTCTCAAGCCTGGATGTAGCAGTTTCTGGAGAATGTCCAAATACTTTCAGACAAACAGTAAAATTGTGGTACCGTCTAGTCATGGTCTGAATGGGACGCAATTCTACGATGCAGGTAAGGCGGACGCATTTGTAGATTCCCGAGAAACGCAATTCCGCGAAAATTCTGCAGGTGAGGAGGACTCTGAAACTGAGGAAACAATTGAATCTTCTGTCAACAGACTCCTGATGGATAACATTCAATATGAAACAGGATTGAACCAACGGACTTAAACGAAATCAAAAACATTATACAGACACTCAACAAACATAAAGCTTCTGGATATGACACTATTACAAACACAGACAATATTTTACAAACACTTACTGACATTATAAATGCAATGTTCCGTTTGCGAAAGTATCCGAGAATATGGAAATCAGCGGTTATTATTGTGCTCCCGAAAGCTCAAAAGGACCCACCATTCCCACAAAACTGGAGACCCAACTCTCTCCTCTCATCGCTATCAAAAATTGCGGAAATTGTGATTCTGCATCGACTTATGAGGTTGTATCTGATAAAGATATTGTACCGGAAGGACGATATGGCTTCACTCTACTGAACTCCAGTTAGTTAGAGTGGTTCAACACATCAGAACAGGCTTAAGTCGCAGGAACTCAACAGGCCTAGTTGTGTTTGTCATAGCTAATGCCTTTGATGAAGTCTGGCATGCAGAACTTATCTTCAAAATGCATCAGTTCAATATGCCACTGCAGCTCATTCAAATTACTGCCTCCTTTTTGGAAGGCAGAACATTCTCTCACCCCTGAGACCAATTGATGCTGGAGTTCCTCATGGGTCATCCATCTCACAAGTCCTATAAAATATATTTACTGCAGATTTTCCTATTCTGCCTCCAAAAGTAAAACTATCACTCTACGCTGATGATGGCTCTATATTTATTACAGCAGGACAAGGAAGAGTCATCACTTCAAACTTGCAACGATCAATAAACATTTTATTGGAATTCTTTCGAGAATGGAATTCTGACAAAACACAGGCCCTATTCATCACAAGGAAAAGACTGTTTGTAGTCTTATCGTTGACAATGAAACAATAAATTGGGCACTAACGGCCAAATACTAAGGACTTACATTCGTAAGAAGCCTCACATGTAAACAACATATATAAAATAAACGGGGACACTGTATTGGACTTCTCTCCTCTCTACACCCACTCATCAAATCTAAAAGACTTAGCCTTAAAAATCGACTGCTTATTAAGATCAACTCTACTATACGATAGTTGTACTTTCTACCAGACGACAAAGACTAACAAAAAAGCCCTCCAGCCCTTCCAAAATAGAATTATTCGAAAGATCTTAAGAAGTCTATGGTGCATTAGAAACACTGATATATACAAGGACCTTAGACTTGAGACGAGTGAAAAATACGTACGTGACAGAGCACTGAAGCGTTTTGACACAATTCACAACCATACTTATAGTACCCTGGCATTCCTTCGAGCTGTATGGAACGGGGTTCAATTACGGTTTCCAAATAACTACCGTGGCGGAAAAAAGTCTACAACTCCTTATATTGAGATTTTGGTTAATTGGAATATTTCATAACAAATCTAAGGAGAAATACGTAAAAACATGAAAAAATTAATGGACAAAAGTCTACGGCATTCAGTGCTGGCTGACTTGTAAACAAAATATTTTCAACTAAACGTATTGGAAGTTTGAAAACTTTTTGCTGGCTTTATATTTGGTTGGACTCTCTTTCGCATCAATTACTGCTTGCAGTCTTTGGGGCATAGAGGGGATTAAATTACCAGTTTCTGCAGATGCGATTTTCTCCCATTTTGCAACAAGCGCTTGCTTCAACAAATTTTTATTTTTAATGTGACATTACAAGTTTTCCTTCCCAAAAGCTCCCATAAATGCTCTTTTGGGTTTGAATCCGGACTTTGCGGAGGCGTATTAAGTTGCCTGGGAGCTTAGTACAACAACTAGCTCTTGACGAAAAGTGCTGTGTGTTTTGGATCATTGCCTTGTTAGAAAATCCATCTCTCTCCAAAACCCAACTTCTCTACTGATGGCTTCAAATGTTGTTCTAACAGATTCTTGTAAACATAACGGTCTATCATAGTTTCAACAAAAGCCCATCTGCCATACCCAGATGCAGTGATGGCTCCCCAAACCATCACATTACCTCTACAGGGCTTGACAGTAGGAATCAAATTCCATCACTTGCAAAAATGTTGAATTTGGACTCATCGGTGAAAAGGACGCGATTCCAAAAATCATTATCCTTGCCAATATGGGCCTTGGCCAACTGTGGACGCAGAAGTTCGGTGTTTGGCGGATATTAATATACGTGGAGTTCTGCTTTGAAACCCATTAATATTTAATGCTCTCGTGATGGTTCTTGAATGGCAATCCTTTTCTTCTCCGTAGTCACTTGTTTCGCCAAATCTGGAACACTTATTTTAGGATTACTGTTCACTTTTTTTTAGAATGAAACTAATATCTCTGCGCGAAAACTTGTTTGGTCGGCCAGTTCACGGCTTAATTTCAATGGAACCACTGTTTTCAAAGTTTTTGATGATTGTACAGAGTTATCCATTATACGCTTGGCAAAGTAAAGCTAAAGAAAACACATAAAATATTCAGATGGAAACAACATTTTTTATTCAATATAAAGATTGAACCTTGTCATTATACGTGAAATACAACATTATTCAAATGTCTTCCACGGGACCTCTTACAGGCCTCAATCCTTTTGGGGTAATTTTCAATGACTTTTTGGTACATTTCCGGCAATGTCTCGGTCATAACTTCACGAATATTGGTTTTCGATTGCTCAGGGTTTTGAGGATTGTTCGCGTAAACACGATCTTTTGCATAGCCCCATTCAAAGAAATCCAACGGCGTTAGGTCGCAGAATCTTGCGGACCAATTGACATCACTCAACCTCGAAATTACGCGTCCTGGAAATTTCTCTTGCAAAAGTGCTCGATTAGCCTGTGTTGTGGGGCTTGTGGCTCCGTCCTGTTGGAACCACATGCTCTCCAGATCGTAATCTTCAATTTCTCTCCAAAAATAATCGGTTAACATCCGTCCATAGCGGTCAGAATTGACTGTAATGGCTCTTCCTTGATCGTTTTCAAAAAAATATGGGCCAATAACACCACCAGACCATAATGCACACCAAACGGTCACTTTTTCCGGATGCAAAGGCCTTTGTGCGATCACCTGAGGATTTTGAGAGCCCCATATGTGGCAATCCTGTTTATTTACGTAACCACTGAGCGAAAAATGGGCCTCATCACTAAAGAAAATTTTGTTCGAAAAATCGTTATCAGTGGCTTGTTGTTCAATCACCCAATTCGCATACATTCTGCGTTGTGTATGGTCTTGAGGCTAAAGTTCTTGAGTGAGTTGGATTTTATACGGATGGATATGCAAATCCAAATGCAAAATCTGCCACAATGAGCCGTAAGGCAAGCCCAAATGTTGAGCACGTCGAGGAATCGACAAATTCGGGTCTTCCTCCACACTTTGAGCAACGACAGCGATATTTTCAGCAGAACGAATATTGCGATGATGCGCAGGCCTTGCTATATCAATCTATACAGTCTACAGTCTCTTCAAATTTTCTTACTGTGTTCGAAATTGTTTGCTGTGTAGGTCGATTATGTCGACCGTAATCGGCTCGTAAGCCCTAAATGTTGATACAGCAGGATCACCATTTTTATAATAAAATTTAATAATTTCAACGCATACTTCGACTATTAAACGATCCAGATTTCTGAATGGCAAACCTTCATCTAAACTACCACAAAATGTATAACCCTATATACATAGAAGTTTGTTTAAGTTTCAGTAATTTCGCGATTTCCGAGCACGATTTATCGTCTTTTTTATACTGTACTACCAAATTTCGGATATCACTAGGAATTTTTTTCCGCGATGACATCTTGTGGTCCTTACAGTTAGAAACTAGTGATAAAACTGAAACAGAATTGCAGCAGCACATTTACGGACTGACAATCAGAGCAAATAAATAAATACTGATGAAATTCCGATACCATTAGTTGGAAATTTTTTGTGTACAACTGAGTCAGCACTGGCTGTCGTAGGCTTTTGTCCATTCAATTTTTTATGTTTTTATGAATTTCTCCTTAATTCTGGTATGAAAAGTTTTTCTCTTTATTTTTTTATAAATATATTTACGTTACTAAAAAATGTGCTGCAATGGATTTTTGATTTAAGCTTCGAACTAACCGGTATCTCAATATAAGGAATTGTCATAAGCTTTCGTCCGTCACTGTATGTAAAAATTTATTTCTAAAATCATATAATGACTGAAACTGGCTCAGGAAGGTGATGGGTAGTGATGTACTCAGAGATATGAGGTAGTCAAGGTGCTAAATCGCACTAACTCCACACCTCTCACATTTCAAGAAGTTTAGTAGATGATGCACGTTGTAACATCTGCGGAGCAGAGAGTGAGACTTGGCAGCATGTACTGTTCGAGTGTCCGACATACGCCAAGCTTCGTAGTGCATAAGGCACGGAGTCGCTCAGATCCCCCGCAGACGTCCAAGAGAGCCAGATGGATGAAGCACGATTCGCGGAGTTGAACTTCTATGCTCGACGAGCTTTTCCAAAGCGACTGCAGCTTTGCTCAGCGAGAAAGACTGACGATTTTGCTAGGTCCTAGGTATCCTAACATGACCAGGGTAGTCTTGTTGAGATCGTCCTGTTGTGATTATCTCCTTAGTGATGGTAAGGGGTGGTTTTGAAGTCCGGTAGTTTAAGGAAGGTCCTGGTAGGTAAGTATCTGCAGGGGGATGGACCAGAACTAGGATTCTCACAGACCATGGCTAGGCTAGTAACTCATCGCTGTATGGAGCGAAAATTGGTAGCGATCCTCGGATCGAATGTCGCAAGAACCTGAGCAGAGGTTTTATCTATACCACGGGTTAGGGGGAGCCCTTAAAAGATTATTGTCAGCCCCTACATGGTAAGGACCCTATGCTGGCTGAAACGTGATGATTCGTGGTTTTTATTCTGTGGCTAGAAAGGAGATTAGCGCACCAATCAGTGTTTGGCGAGTTCTTAACTGGGGTTACTGGATCTTCATCCTTTGGATGAGGGATGTTGGTTGACGCTTGATTCAAACCTGTCTGTGGAGACTGTGAGGATAGACCTATTTGTGGTAGGTACTCACGTTGAACACTTCGATCTTATGTCGCCATTTAGATACGAGCCAGGAACCTTCGACTTACAGGATGGGCGCTCTAACCACTACATTAAGCGGACTAGCTATAACCTTAAAATAACCTCGCAAATGCTTTAAACAATAGATAAAAACTTGCACTTTCGTGCTCCATGCTTAGCCAAACATAAATTTGTCAAATTTATTCGAAAATTGCATTTGAATAAATTAGCAGTGGTATCAGTGCTAACAAAAGATTATTAGATCAGGAAACTTTAACATCATTATTGGGAACAATCAAAGTACCTTCTAGCTGACAGTATTATCGTGTTTTTGTGAATATGTGGACTAGCTATTCACAAATATAAGAAAAGACAGAGTTCAGTAATATAGAATAATACGCATATATTCAGTGATTTCCCTCTACAATCCGAACACAAAAAATGTTCGTCAAATTTAAAAAAAAAAGCTATCGGATGACAAATTAATCGTACAGAACCCTCCCCACGCGAGTTCCACCTTCACTTGCCCGAGAGTTTTCTTTGATTGGTTTTGATTGTAATTTTGTTTAAATTCAAAGTGCCAATTGAGTTTGTAAGTTTTTTGATTATTATTTGCTCGTATGCAACTTGCTTTATTTTTTATAGAATTTAAAATAATGAACAAAGTAAAGCACTTTTGAATTTGAAATCGTTACTTCAAATTTTTTATCAGTGTACAATAAATCAGAATATAAAAAAGTTTACTGTTGACTTTGCAGTTCGCCCCTCGATAACTACTCGATAAATCAGCCAAATGCATCAGCCGATACATATGCATAGGCACCTGCTAAATGCATCCGCAACGCGTATGCATAATTGGAAGGCAATATTAGGCCACAACCAGCCGTCATAACCGGCGATCCCGCGGAGGGATACCTCACAGAGTTCTGTCATTCCTACATAATTACGATCAGCTGGAAAGTGTTGGATGACAGATCTCTGCCACTTAACCACCACTTGACGCCGCCAGTGTGGTGAATTGATTTCTGCCACTGAGCCGCCACTTTGACGTCGGTCGTGTGGTAGAGAGGAGCCTGGTGCTTGTGGGAACACGTGGAATTTGGTCCATGAGGTTAGCATAATTTGTGACAAAATTCCATTTTGTAGTACGAAAGATTTCTGATATCATCTTTAATACACAGGAAAGGAGATCGAACCTGCGACACGAGCCAGGTAGGCGATATCAGCTTGGAAAATTCGTATTATCAGAAACTGAAGATGTTTGGCAGTATCATGTGGTGCATGCGTCATTTAATTATTATCTGGGGAGTCGCACACAAGAATTTATGTTGCAAGTAACTGTCATGAAGTGAAAAGTGAAGTCAGTAAAAGTTTGTATGTCTAAACGTAATAGAAACGCTTTATTTTACAAATTAATTTTGAGATAATGAGTTGTTTGCAAGACATGAATGCCGCTTTCCATTCCTGAAACATTCACTTATAGCTGCAATCAACGATCCCCGATATAAGGAGTAACATTTAATTAGTGGGATGATATTTATGGTTTTGATATGTAAGATACGCGTACTGCATTCGGAAAGTATTTAATTGAACCCGTTTTTGATGTAATTAACACCGTTTTTATACTTATGTAGCCAGATTGTCAGATGCTTACAAATGTAAAAAAAAAAAATGGCTGTAAGCTGTAAAGCTACGAGTGGTAGATATTCCATCGCCAGCAGGAAAATTTAGATTTTAACTTGCTGGTTGTAATCTTTGGGAACATACATTTTGTTGAGTGGTAAATTGCCTTACATACATGATGAAAATCACTTTCAAATGCGATAAACTATAATGCCTAACGATAGATTAATTTTATGGTCTTAAAGCTTTTCATAATATTCTTGCAATTTGAGGGTAAACCTCCCTCCCTCATATTACGAAGAGTGCATTGAAAACTTGATGTCATATATTTAGGGTTTTGCATTAAGGACATAACAATTTCGTATCTTTCTATCATCGCACCCTTAAACTTTTTTATTGAATTGTCAATGTCAAAAAGTTAGTTAAAGTCAACATTTTCATCATGGTAAAGTTCACAACCAGCAACGTTTGGAAATTATTCAAAACCAACAACCGCTTCCAACAGGATGCCCCACTCTTAGTTGGGGGCCGTGAATATTCGGAGTAAGGACAAAATCGTCACGCATCCCGCGCGCGTTAATCAAACATCGGCGACGATTTCTCTCGTCGATTCCTTTAGTAGGTTGCCTCAGCCTCAACACCGTGGTACCGGCAGATTTTGATCCAACATTTCGTGAATGCGAAAAATTTTTGCAACGGCCCCTTGTGCTGAGGAAAAAGAACTCAACCAATGACACCGCGACGCTAGCCTGCAAGCGCATTCACGTGCCTTCAGACAAGACCAATTCTGGCGAGCACTAATATCTTCGCTCGCTGAGGCAGCATACCATCGATTCAGTTTTTTATGGACATTTGAACATCCCTAACTTCTACAACTTCATGAAAGATTTTTCGGAGAATATTTTCGAAGTCTTTAAGAGGGGTCCTTCAATAATTGCATATGATCCTTAAATAAGTCTAGGCTAAAATCTTGTCGAAACAAGTTTTGAAACTGCGATTTCCCTCTCGTTTCGTTTTTTGACCCATGTGATCAAAAATCTCTCATATTGTGAATAACGACAAATTTTTATTGCGGCATCCTCTCGGTGATTAAATTTTCAAAATAATTTTAGTTATTTTTTTCAGATATATTTTTATTAAATTCAAAATTGACCTTTGCCAATGATATTAGTATTATGACGGCACCGCTCGAAAATAATGAAACATTATATAGCCTCTTCATACCCACATGGTCGTATTATTTATTGCCAGATATTTGGCAAACGTTCAGCTGAATTACTTTTCTTAAATTAAGTGAATCTGTTTCGAAAAAAAAAAAAATCTGCTCGCAAATGTAATCCATCGAATATATATTTTGACGACGAAAATAAATAACTCACATACTCGTATGAATTTCATAAAATCTGAAAAGATTGGTGCATCAAAAAACTCACATTTCTATGGTACTCGTATGTGTAAGTGCTGGAATTGGAAGGGATTCAGAAAGCATTTAATAAAGTCTACATTGGAATGATTTGATTCTATTTCAAATCATGTTTTCATAGCGAAAATGTGATACAATGTTGAAGTTGAACACTTTTCGTTTAACGGATGATGAATATTTAAATTTCAATTATTATAATGAAAGTTAATGGATTGGAACAGAAGAGATACATATATTGGATCCGGGTGCCAACAAAATCCAACTGTTCTACTATGTGTGAAAGGAGGCACGTATTTGGAAAACGTGTGGTACATATGCATCCAACTGACAGGACGATCTCGTTTAACTTAATGGCAGTCGACGGTGACGATAACTTCTGCAGACATGAATGAATATTTTATAGCATATCATCGACTAGTGGATCCTTCTAAAGGATACATTGCACTGCAAATCAATGAAAGATACAAACACTCACCCATACTAATATTCAAAGTTGAAACGTGGAAATTAAATTTCTATTTTGAGATGTACTTACAATGAAATTGAATTTTCTATTGTAAAGAATGAAGGAAATTAGCTGTTTTAAATTTCTATTCCATTCATTTTCAGTTAGAACGCAATATCTCGTCAATTGTTAATATAACTGAAAATCCATCACGTGATGTTTAAAATAGATAATTAGTGTTTAGCTAGCAGAGTAAATATAAATTTTTGTGACTTTTGTATTGATTCTAAAATTCGACGATAATCTTAGCTAGTAAAATGCATTTGATGGTGGATAGAATAGATCAGTATATTTACTTTTTGCAACCTTGGCTGACTTTTGGTTACAATACGCGTTAGCATCATACGCACGTGACTTGAATGATATCACATGAAGTTGATTGTACTTATCACTTAACTGGATACATCCAATCAAATAATGTTCGACAATGTCAAGGCGGCCCAATAAAGCTATTGAAATAAGTTTTATGTTTATAGATTTACTCATTAAAAAATATTTAATTTTTTTCTGTATCTAAACTGGATCAATTCAATTAAAATTAATGCGATTGACTCGACCAAAAACAAAAATTTTCAATAAATTCATGGCTCAAACAGTACCTCAGCAATGTCCAAAATAAGACAAGAAGTGGGTGTTTTCAAAGCTCAAAATGGGCGTATTTGTAAGATGTTTGGCCCAAATCCGGTCTGAATTGATTCCAAACAAGACTCTCTTGACGAAAAAATTTACATAACAGGGCTGAGAATGGGCCTACTTCCGACCCGAGTTACAATGAAATTGGTCCAAATCGGAGGCCAATTTTATAGTAAGGTACAATGCTTGTTGAAGAAAGGGAACAGTTTAGAATTAAATTTTCTAATCAAGCACATTATTTTATATCAAATAGAAATAAACAAGCCGAAATTCATAATTTTTTTCTGCTTTAGCACTACAGCCCCTTTCGAGCCTTCGCTTAGAGATAGTTAAAGTATCTCATTATCTGGATCGAGTTATTAGCGCTCGAGAAGGTGATATGATCAGTACCATGCTTTGGCCGTTGATTTTTCAACCCAGCTGCGAAAAGTTCTGATCTTCAACCAATACGCATCATTTCATAACTGTAGGGACTTAAAATAAATCTCGTTGCCACCAATGGGGCTCGAACCAGGAACCTTCAGCTTACACAGCGAGCACGCTAACTACTACACTAGGCGTGCTACGTAATTGATAATTACACATCTAATTTATTTAGCCACCAAGAATGAACACAGTCGAAAAACACAGCAAAGAGATGCCAATTGAAATTTTCCGTTATTTCTTTTTTGGCGTTAAATTTAAATAAATTTATAAGAAACCGTAGATTTTCCGTTCAAAGGCAAATATTTATTTAAAAAACCGGGTAGTGTTTCAAAAACAAGCTGTTTTCTTCTTTAGTGCCTTATTCTTTTCTTCTTCTTCATAGCACTCCAGCCCCTCTCAGGCCTTCGCTTCGTGCAAATAGCGCCTCCAACTATCTAAGTCCATTGACCGCGTCCTCCAATTTTGAAATCCGAGTAGCGATGAACTGTTTTCGTCGACCGAGGCTAGTCCACTGGTCTCCGGCCTTCAGTTCTCCCAACGAATATGTTTTTGGGTATCCGTTGTTCGTCCAAACGATTCACATGGCCAGCCCATTGCAGCTTCCGCAGTCTTACAATCATTGAGACCTACGGCTCGTCAAAAATTTCATGCAGCTTATGGTTGTAACGAATTCGCCATTGGTCCCCGTCTAGCTTCGCTCCTATTATTCGCTTCAGCACCCGTCGCTCAAAGGCGTTCAATATGTTTGCGGCTGTTAGGGTTAGGCTCAATGTTTCACACCCATAGCATAACACAGATCTTATCATAGATTTGTATACTTGAAGCTTTGTTTTCCTGTGTATGTAGCTGGTCTTCAAGATCATCGAAACTGCAATTTTTTATTATTAAGCGTTCAATGGATCGTGAAACACTTTCGCTCGTTCTTCCGGCCGTCATTGACCATCATACGGGCAGTCGATTAAGATTAGTTTCCATTGCTCGGCAACATTTAAAGTTTACTTTGTTGGTTGAACCTTGTCAGTTGGTAGTAATTTGCGACTGTTACACGATGGTGAAAGCACGCGGTGTCAATTGCGAGCTCTCGAAGTATTGTTTGTTGGATTTGGCTCCAAGCATCCTGCTGGTGCTTGAGAAGCCAACTTGATATGGTGTTGAGAAGTCGATCGAACGGTGTTGCCCTTGGTCTACGTAAGCGCGATTTTCCGAGTTCCATTCATTTAAATGAGAGGCAATTGTAGATTTCCTAAGTCTCACTACACTATTTAATGGCATGTTAACAATATTTAATTGAAATGATGTAATTTAAATTAAATGTAAAGTTTAATAATTAGTTAATTACAATTATTATAGTTCGTATCGGTGATGTTCGAAATCTCCAAATAATTTTGGAAGTCACCGGTCACAACTATAACATCTTCCAAATATACAAAAACCAAGAGTTTCGATCCACTCCCAAAACCCTGTGGTTGAGTCGGTGACAGGTTGCCGGAAGGTTATTGAGACCAAAAGGCATGCATCTGAATTGGAATAAGCTACGTCACAGAGTTGTGAATGCGTTTAACGGCTTTCAATTTTCATCCAGTATGCGAACTTAATGTCCAGCGTTGATAACTATCTAGTATTGCGTAGTTTATCCAGGGTTGCTGAAACAAAAGGTATCGGATACGCATTCCGTTTAAACACTCGATTGAGCTTCCTGAAATCCACATAGAAGCGGAACTTCCCGTCCTTCTTTTTAGCATGCAAAATTGATGATGAATAATGACTAAACCAGAGCTCCACCTTGCTGCAGCATCTCATCCAGCTCCGAGTTAATGTGTTGCTGTACCGTTGGAGAAATATAATTTTCCACAACAGAGATGCATCCAATGCCCTCTCCCATCAAAGCGAATTCGTTGTCCAGCAACGAGTTTAGGAAGCCCTCTTCCGTCTCCGATAGACGTGACCTTCCCTTCAGCACATCGTAGGTGGTATTATATATAAAGTTCCAGGACTCATTATTTAAGTCCAAAATGCTCATGAACTGCTTCAGGAAGTCCGCCCTTAAAATAAGCGCCCCTGAAACAGCTGCTACAACCAGGAAGCTCAGCCAGTTTTTAGCTCCTTTGACTTTCACGGGTGCGTTCACTTTGCCCTCCACCGTCCCATGTTCATGGTTGGCCAATTTTATCGACGCTTCGCTCGTCTTGCCCAATTCTACTCCCCGAGCTTTTAGCGCTTCCCATCCCTCAGCACCCAGGATAGAATGTGTCGTACCCGAGTCCAATAATAATACCCGCAACTGCTTCCCAAAAATATCCACGACGATATGCGGGCGATCATCCATTGTTGACTCCTCTAACGCATAGTAAACGCTACCCGGCTTGCTTCTCCTGTTGCATTATACTCATTCCACCGCCCAATAAGTATAATCCCCGTTTCCCGAAGGCGCTTGATTATGCCCAGTGGATGTTATCGTTTTTCCTTGTAGGAACTTGCTGTCTCATGGCTGAATATGTCAAAAAATTTGGACAGGTAGTTTTCCTTGTTCTGGCCCTCCTACCGCCAAAGCATCTTTGAGGCTCGCTACAGACCCGTGAGGTGTGGCCTATTTCCCTAAAATGCCAGCAACGGATGCTATCAGCAGTCCCTTGGAGTGCAGCAACTACCCTGCTCCCTGTGGCCTCCCAGCAAGCCAAGTCTGGTTCTTACAGCCGCTGGGTCCGACTGTTTGGCGGCGGTACAAAGGAATCAACTATTGCTCTCGTTGCTTCCAGCTGCCACCCAAGTTCAATGAGTTGCGCTTAGCTTAAATGCGTTGGATAAAATGGCGAAGTAGTGTATTCGGAGTTTGGGACATCGAGTACAGTACTTCAGCCACATATGCCGTCAGCGATACAAAGAATAAAGTTAATCCAAAACGCAGGACACAGCTTAAAAATAATGCAACCAGCATTTGGCTCGCCAAAAATCAAGAAAGGTGGGAGCGAGAAGAGCTCCTAGATCACACAGCGCATTACCGGAAGAGCTGGTTGAAGATCGAAGAAGAACAGATAGCTATAGAAGGAATGGGACTCCCTAAAGCCCTAATAGACACGTAAAAATAGCTCCACAATCAGACATCAAGAAAAGAATGGCGCCCAGCCTTTTGAAGGAGATTAGAATAAAAGAAGAAAGAACAAGACACTTCATGGGCAGGGAACGCCAGATCAGGGGTTCTAGGTAGTGCTGACAAAAGGAGCGAAGAAAGCCGCAAAGAAACTTCTTCAAAAAGTGCGAGAAAATAAAGTACGCACGGACCCCCAACAAGATATAGCCCTTGAGATAAAACAGAAGAGAAAAAGTCCCGACGAAATTCTCAGCAGCAGGCACTCCTTGTAAAGCCCCAAGATGGCCGATCTTACGCAGAAGTGTTGGCAGATATCAGGGGAAATCTAAAGCCCAAAGACATCAACAGCAGTACGACCAATCTGGTCATGCTACATGCTGGTCGCATTCGGAGCAGAGGCCGACAAGAACGAAGCATTATGCGACGGATTAAACAACGACCAATAGCAACAGGTAAAACAAGAAGCACTGACTGCGTTACGAACTTGGCCGAGGAAGAAGAGGCCATTAAAAGGGAGCTCCCTAGATAGTATTAAAGTGAAACTGACATCAGAAAACCATAGGCGGCAACGCATGGCCATCATTGACTTGATCGATAAGGATGCCGAGCAATTTCTGAATAAGCGCAAAGTAAGAATAGAGTGGGTTATCTGGAAGATACGGCGAAGAGCAGCGCCTCTTCAACAATTTAAATGACCCAATATGACCTCCCGATGTTACATATACGGTGAAATGGGACATAAAAGAAATGAATGTACAACGCAGGCTCACTGTAGTCTTCGCAAGGATGCTGATCAAGACTGGATCTTGGGCGCGTCTTGGGATCAGGAAAAATTCGGGTTTCCTAGGAGACCCTAGCCAGAGCAAAATCATAATTTTGATGAAACGTATCCTTCAGATAAACCTACACCGCGGTTCAACCGCCCAATTCCTGTTTGAGCAGTTTGTGACGGACATGAAAGCCGACTTTTTGCTGAGTGAGCAACACCATGATAAAAGCTCGGAAATTGGTACACTGCCATCTGGGTTCAGAAGAGAGATTTTTAGGCGAGTTTCGTGTGGGTTCAATGATCAGGGACCACTCTCTAATGCCGAGCGAATCGATACCATCTTCCTAACGAGCTTAATGGTTTGGAGAGCGCTGTCGTTAACACAGATGGCCACGTGCTCGTTGGGGGAGACTTCAACGCTAAAGCAATCCTATGGGGCATGTCTCAAAAATATACGCGGGAAAAAAACGATTTCTAGAAACGGTGACCGGAACGGCGCTCGTCGTGCTAAGCACCGAAAATACGCCGACTTTCGTTACATAGAAATCATACCCAACCTAACATTTGCCTCGGAGTCCTTAGTAGTACAGCCAGTGATTACGATGCATTCTGCTTGAGATCTGTGATGTGTCCCGACATCCATTTCTCGACTTTCTGCAATTTGGTGGAACATTAGAAGAGATCCGCCGGGGTACTCACGGCAGGTGCTCCGCTCAGGGTGATTCACAGGCAACGGAAGAACTGGCATGCGGTGAACTCAACTATGAGCACCATCGCGACTACTTGCAGCGCTTTTATGCTGCGTTGGAAGCCCCGGCACGGCAAGGCCCCAGTGTACTGGTGGTCACCTGTCACCGTTGAAAAGTAAAGGGAGTGTCACAAATTTCGGAGTGAGGTTCAACTGGTAGGGCACCATGACGAGGAGATGGACGAGATAGTCCGGCCATTCTTCTCCGCCTGTGTTGACGCTGTCTATGGTGAAATAGAAGTCGAGTGCCCACTCTTCATATAACCGAAACTAGAAGAGGCAGTCCTACCCTAGTGCGATTGAAGGTGACGAGGCCTGTGAAGGTCAGCAAGGGAAAAGGAAATTCTGGATCGCTGTCTGACGCGATTCCTGCTGCTGGGGACCTCCTCGGCAGTAGGTTGCTCCACCATTGATCCGTTTGCGGAGATGATGTGCGGGGTTCGACGGATCGTTTTGTTGGTGACACTTGACGCTAGAAAAGCCTTGAATACCGCTAGATGGGTGGATATTTTGGTTATGCTGGAAAATCCTTTTAAAGTTCCAGAATATCTGATGCGGCTTCTAAGGGACTATTAAAGGATCGAAGCGTGCTTTATAACACGACACAGAAGTTACATCGGATGTTGCCCGGGGATCTATCTTTGGTCCAGACCTGTGGAATGTATCTTGTGACGGGCTACTGAAACTAGAGATGAAAGATGAATTGCACTTGATTGGTTATGTGGATCATGTAGCAACTCTAGCCATTGGATGCACCGTCGAACAAGCACAACTTAGGCTAGGTATGCTGATGCACCAAATAAGAGATTGGATGAATGCTCGTTAGTTCGGTCTAGCGCTCGAGAAAATCAAAGCGGTCATCTTGACAAAAAAGCGAGTCCCTAGAGTGAGGCTGACCAGTATTGGAGACATACGAATCGAATCAAAGCCAGCGGTGAAGTACCTGGGGCTACTAACTGACTCAAAGATGACTTCTCTGAGCAAATCAGGGCAACGGTTGAGAAGGCTGCTTCGGGCATATCGGCTCTGAGTCGAGTTATGACCAACACAGGTGTACCCAACCCATCAAGAAGACGCCTCTTGATGAGTGCTGTAGGGTCAGTGCTACTGCACGGAGCAGAAATATGGAGCAACGCACTAAGTAAAGAGGTGTACCGAAAACGTTTGGCATAGGTGCAGAAAAGAGAAGCACTGAGGATTGCAGGGGTTTTTGTTTCAACCGTTTTGAACCGTTGCTTGATTTATCATAACACATCAATGTTACAAACCATTTTCAAAATTTTTATCAAACTTTCTACATATTTCTAGTGTCTAGGTCCGTTGCAAACGTAAATCTCCCTAGTATTAAGTGTTAATGTTGTTGTAAACGTTAAATATTCAATCGGCTGTAACTTAATTGTTAATAGTTCGATTATTGTGAAATTTTTAGGTCGAATACAGTTGCCATCAAAAAACTCTAATTGTTGTTTTTGAAAAATTTAAGCATCCAATTTTGATTTCATGGACAAAAAAGTCAAATTTATAAAATGTACTATTATTAACAAATTTTACCGAATTTCGACTACTGAGGCATTTGCTGCCCTTATGCTCCTGAAGACTTACCTCTGTGATTTTTTCAGATTTTTCGAGTGAAAGGTGTTCAATCGGAAGGGATTCCGCTGCACACTTGCCTTTGCCAATGCAATACGTGCATGTGTAGCGGAAAAAGGTTTTACCATGTCCGCATTTCAATTGCAGATTTGAATTATTAAATTAAAGAAAAATAATAATATAGAAAAATTTAAATAATAATAGAAAAAAGATAAATATCAGAAAGAATATAATTATAATGAGAAGTTTAACTTTAATAGAAAAAAAATAGTCTAAAATTTATATTTAATAAAAATAAAATTTTTTTTTATGATTTATAAACATAAATTGAAATAATTAAATTTTTTAAATCTGCAATTAAAATTTCCATTAGTGATATGAAGGTTTTCGAGCAGTTTGCTTAAGCGACTGCTCGATTACTACAATATGCAGAACATATTGTTTCATTTACTAATTGTTTCGCAAAACCCTTCTGGCAGAAGTAATTTCTTGCTACATCAACTTGTTTTTCTTAGTGCTTGTAAGCTGCAAGTGCTATGTTAGATTGCACATCCGAAGTATGAAGAAGGGTTTACAGCGTTGCCAAATGAAATGAATGAAAATTTTAATATTAATTTTTAGGGCCTTGTTAAAATGAATTTTACAAAGATCTACTACTTATAGTTTCACGTCCCGTCTTTACGTGCGTCAAAGTATCTTTTCTCAGAAACTATAGAAGCTACAAACACCAAACTTTGTGGAAAGTTCAGAAGCGGTGATGGTTCGAAAATTTCGATTCTATCAAACATTAGTATACCTAAGAGATCCTTAAAAACTTTTTTTTGGCCAAAGGTAGACAAATGGGGTATCAAATGGAAGGTTTCGATCAGAGCTTTTAGAATCAGTTTGTGCATCAGGGGGTCAAGAGGGAAGCAAAAAGTGCAGGCCGTTTTCATCCTGAGAGTGGGGCTCTCAGACTATCACTAAATAGCTCTCTGTCAACCTGAAAACGTAGCTTGGAACCTGTTGCAACCGCGGAAATCACCGCAGTTGCAGACATTATGTTTCAGCAGAGCCCAGGGTGGCATACTGAGGCTGGCTAGCGCTCAGTTGGGTCGTGGGACTTTCGGGACACCCTCTGCTCGTGCTGAGCCACCCTACATAAAAACACTAACACGAAAGGAAAAGGACGGGAAAGGGGGAGTTTATTCAAAGAAATGAAAGGTGATTGCCTTAACGAGACATGGCCGTTTATTGAATTCACAAAAAAAAAAGAATTCTACAAGCAAAATTCACAAATTTTTGCTCCCCTTATAAAATTTATGTAAGGATAATCCGTTAAATAAAATTTTATAGAAACGAAAACAAAAAAATTAATTTGATAACATAAACTAACGGTATATAAAAAAGCAATTCCAAATAATTACTCCGAGCGCTCGGCGAAGAACAAAAAAAGGGATTCGGGGCACCTGAAACTCAAGCTTCAATTTGAAAATTACTGTTAACAAAAGTCCAAAATGAAAACACAGAACGGCCACTTTTCACAAGACGCTGAATAAACCCTCTTCACTAATCCATTTTCCTTTCAATCTCATCCAATGATATAATTTCAAATTCAAAAATTGAATTATTCACCACTTTATAGATAAAACAAAGTATTTCTCGGAAAACTTCCCTCTTCCTTTTTTTGATTGTCTCTCGTCTTTTAATAAATCAAATTAGGTCACATTTCTATTTCACTTTTAACTGCTCTATACAATCCACAATATAAGTTTCTTGATTTTATTTTCGACGCAATCTTTGGGTTTGAGTTATGCCGGAAAATATTTAAGCCGTCATTATTTTTACTCTCGGTTCACTCCACGTAACTAAGTTTTTCTTTCTCTAAAATCTGCACTTGACTTCACTCGCATATGCCACAAGCAAAATTTTATTAGTTTTTCTATTCCAATTTACACGTTTGTAATTAAATCCAATTCAAATCCCCACTTTTTCACAAATTCAAAATTAGTCTTTATCTCGCTACTGCCAAAGCACTTCCTCCAAATACCGAATCTTTTCTCCACGACCGCCAACAGCAATCCACTTATTTCAAAGTCAAATACTTATTGGCCCTAATCCAAGAACCCAATCCCGCAATCCTTTTATTCTCCATTACCGCTGCTGCATCTGGGTAACGTAAGCGAAGTTCATTACACTTCGATTCCGTTACCCACACATCTTTTTCGTGTCGAAAAACGCAACAATATCCATTTTGCATATATTTCAATTTGCATAACCATGGAAGTATTTGATTAGATGCAAATTATCATATATATATACACGGAAACAATTGCTTTTGCCGATACTCCAAAAAGAGTGCTTTCCTGCGCTCGTGGAACTTGAACCCAGGGTCCTAGCGGACCCGCGGTCGAAAATCCACGACGCTACCAACGGAGTCACCTTCTGCTGATTTCCCATTCATTGTATCAGCAACTTCAACTATTAGGGAAACGTGAATGAATTTTCGTTAGTATGAAAATTAAGATTTGTCGGTGGGAGCTTATTAATAAAATTAGTTAGTATGAAGGAAGGAATTAGGTTTTGTTAGAGAAAATTTATCGAATGAAATTTTTTTAATGGGAATTAATGAATGTTGTTAGTGAGAAAATTAAAATTATTATTATATACAAATTTTTTTTTTTGTAATTGAAAATAAGGGAAAAGGGTAGGATGAAGATGGTGGGGAAGTTAAAAATTGTAGGGAAATTGTTAAATGATAACAAAAATAAATAAATTTACTGATGAAAAGGGTATATGTGCCCAAAGGAAGGGGGAGATGTTACCGTGGCAATTTGAAGCTGCGAGTGGGAGAAAGTCGGTACACCAGAGTCCGTAATAAATCCTTTGAGAAATTACTTCAGGCTAAGCCTCGATGTCTTAGACGGTGAAGCGAACCCGGTAGAGCTAATAATAAGACTATTTCTTCACGGGGAGAATCCTTTGTAAAAACCTCTAAGTTATACGTCTCTAAGCACCTATATTGATCCCTTTATTAATATAAACTTAAATTGGAAAATGTTTTCCCAACGATATGTGGATTGCGCAATTGATATTCATTTATCTCATAGAACACATGTAGACCATTAAAAATGTAACCATCGTAATTAGGTTTCATAAGTATTTCTCATAGCGTTCCTTACCTGATTTATTCTTTTTGCAACGGCACCCTTTAAGTTGACACATGCAAGCAGCCTGGCCCATGGGGCCTGCCAATGAAACAAACGTGGAACATTCCGTTTTAATTATTTTATTTGCTTAAAACTTTCAAACGCTTTCAGTGATAAACTTAACATAATTTTATTCCTGGAATTTTATTCCTACAACTCGCTCATACTTTTTGAATATAAATTATTTCTCTACTCCAAATAAAATTAAATACGATTTTCGCTAAACCTGCAGAGATACCGAAGTGGTAAGTACCGAAAGCAATTGCAACTGAAGTGGTAATTTTCGATCGTGAGCATTTTTATACCTAAATACTTTTTAATGTACTCCAGCTAATCAAAGGATATCAAATTTTTATATTCACAACATTAAGTTTGATTGGTTAAATTCAAATATAGTTGGCACTATCTCGATTGCGGTTATTAAGCCAAATTTTTAATGAACCACCTCTTTAACGATATCATTTATACAAGCAATTTCCGGAACGATTGTCTAATTAAGTAGCAGGAAATATAAAAGACGTTCAAAAGCCATTTGTCATTGGAATCCATATTTCATTTATCCTTTAGCCACACAAAAAAAACTGAAACGACAAAGTTTAATACATCTCAAATTCACCATATTTTCAAAATGAGTCTTCAGACATTCAAAGGATATTTAAATACCTAATTCTACTAGCCATACTGTCAACATTCAACCGACTTAATCTACTTTTCTATCTAGAACGGATATGAATAAAGGGGATGGTATGTTGTCGAATTATTATCCTTTAAGAGACGAAGACATTACAAAAGTCATCCGATAACGTTTTATAGCGCAATAATGGCAGGATGTTTACCAAAAGTGAAAACAATAAAATATTGTAAGAACACGAAACGTAAGAGCAGCAAAGGTTAGCCAACGGATGCCTAGGATATTGTTGTTAGTAGGGAAACGACTCTTTCCTTAGGAATGGCTGTAAAAATGGTGGGTTGTAAAAGTTATAATAACTAGAACGGAGAAGATATTTTTAGATTTACAAGGAAATGAATGGCAAAAGATTAAAATTTCACTAAGCGAGTTGTTGAAATGCTAAAGATAGCTGATTTCATCGGGGATAATGAATATATTAAGGATCTTAAAAGCAATAGTTGAACTGAGGAATAGAGTGAAGTGTTTCTTGGCCGTTTTAAAGTTTCAGTATTATTAACGCTTTATGAGAATGAGTATAATTAACCTGAAACATAATCCTGTTCATGTTATCCAATCCGTTTCGACTGTTTTAAGGGTTTTGTCAAAACAATTTTTTACAATACCCTATTAAAATCGATACCTGTCCGTTTGTCAGTGCGTCACAGCAAGTTTTCCCAGGAACTAGAGAAATTAAAGTCATCAAAATTTGTGAGCAGCGTAGAAGTTTTTGGTTCATGAAAGTTACGTAGTTAAAATAAAGGTTCAAAGGCTTTTAAGAGGGTCTCCCCATATAGGGATGTGACCACTTACATTTTTTCACCAAAGATAGTCGAGTAGTATGTCAAATGAAAGGCCAGGCTGAGATATTTCAGTATTAGTTATTTAAATTGCAATGTTGATGACGAGGTAGACAGGGGAAGTGGAAGAACACGAAAAAATTGCATCCGCCCCCCCCCCCCAATTGGATACCCATAGGCCGACAAATCTAAGAACAATCATGAAAGTAGTTCTCTATGAATACAACAACAAAAAATACCTTAGAATTATAAATTCGCGAAACTTTGTTAGTAGTTTTTTACATTTTCTTGAATAAAATTGTAGGGTACCCTAAAATCCGATTAAATTTGATATCTGTTTGGCTACTTGTTAGACTAATTAATCATGTATGGGCAATAAACTCTTAATGAAAACGTACATTTTAAAAGTGACACAGTCATGTTGGTAGGCTTTTATATGTACATGAATAATAAATATTAAAAAACTTAGAAGTTGAAATTCACTCAATTTTGTTAATGATTCCAGAATATATAAATATCACATTTTCCCCAGTAAATTTACATGGTTGCCCTTCAATTTAAATTTAAGTAGTAGAAGGAAAGATTCTTATATATTGCTTTGGAAGTTTCAATAAAGTCAAATAACAAATTTTTCGTGCATTTTACCTCATCCTAGACCCCCTGATTCTGAAAGTTCTAAGTGAAACCTTTCATTTGATGATTTTAAGGGACATTCCATCATCAGGGGGAGCCTCCTTGAAAAATTTGAAATGTCTGATGAAACTTTAACTTTCGAGAGACCACTACTTCTGACCTTTCCTCAAAGTTTGAGCTTTTAGGTATACAGAGATGGCCAAAAGTGATCGGACAATACAAGAAACAAGCAATAAAATACTTTTACGAGCATAAGCTTTGAAATGAAATAAAAAATTTTTCCCTTATATAAAAGTCACTTGTATTCTCAATTAATTGCACAAAAAAATAAAACAGAAATAAAAAGATTTTCACAAGAAAATTAACAACTAATTGAAATTCACATTGCATCAAGTGGACAAAAGTAATCGTACGTTCAATTGTAATACTTTTCTTTCTGATGATTCCATTAGAACATAGGCTTTTAATATCTAGTTGCGTATCCTTTTTGTTTTATAACTTCTGTTAACCTATTGGGCATAGACTGTACCAACTTACGGGTAACGTCCGGAGTAATGTTGTCCCATTCTTCTAATAACACCGTCTTCAGTTGACTTTTATTAGTAATGTGATGGTTCCTTATTTTGTTATCCAGATGATCCCAAAGATGTTCGATGGGATTTAGGTCTGGGGATTGCGGTGGTGTTTTTAATTGACCAGGAGTGTTGAAAAGGAGCCACATACGAACATCATGAGCTGTATGCTTTGGGTCATTATCTTGCTGGAACAAATAATGACCATCAAGACCCAATTTTTGTGCACTTTTTTTCAAATTTTCTTTCAAAATCGACAAGTAACCTAGTTTGTCCATAGGTTCGTCAATGAAAACAAGTTCTCCTACACCGTTGGCAGCCATGCAACCCCAGACCATTACACAGCCACCTCCGTGTTTTACTGTATGTTGAATGTTTTTGGGATGAACCTCACTGTTTTGAGTTCTCCACACCAACAACCTGCCGTCGGAGTGGTAGATATTAAGCTTACTCTCATCAGAGAGTATTATACGAGTCCAAAAGTCGAGCGGCTTGCTTTTAAATTCTTTTGCAAAGCATAATCTTTTCTTCTTATTAACTTTGCTAATTAGTGGTTTCTTTCGAGGTACTCTCGCTTGATAACCAGCACGGCTGAGAGCTCTACGAATAGTCCGGGCACTAACATTGGTACCATTTACATCTGCTAATTGATCCCTAATACTTCTGGACGTTGTAGTCGGATTCTTTTTAACAATTCTTAAGATTTTTCGTGCGTTTGTCTCTGTTAGTTTACATGGTCGACCACTCCTAATTTCGTTTTCCACCTGATTATTTTTTCTGAACCGTTTCACGATATCGAAAACTGTCGAACGACTTCTTCCAATTATTTTTGATATTTCAGAAAAGGATTTATTCTCTTTATACAACTTTATTATAACTTTTCTTTCATGTATACAGGTTTCTTTGCGATTCTTAGCCATGTTTAACTTTCTTCACTTAAAACTGACAAGTAAATGACTGATATCAGAAAAACACATATCAACATATAATTAGGGGAATTCCCTTTTAAACTCGGAAATGAGAAGAAAAGAATTGCTCCAAACTTCAATGACTAATTTCACACTTTTCAAAATGTCCGATTACTTTTGTCCACTTGATGCAATGTGAATTTGAATTAGTTGTTAATTTTCTTGTGAAAATCTTTTTATTTCTGTTTTATTTTTTTGTGCAATTAATTGAGAATACAAGTAACTTTTATATAAGGGAAAAACTTTTATTTCATTTCAAAGCTTATGCTCGTAAAAGTATTTTATTGCTTGTTTCTTGTATTGTCCGATCACTTTTGGCCACCTCTGTATATATATATATATATATATATATATATATATATATATATATATATATATATATATATATAATATATATATATATATATATATATATATATATATATATATATATATCTATATATATATATATATATATATATATATATATATATAAATATGAATATATATATATATATATATATATATATATATATATATATAGATATATATATATATATATATATATATATTATATATATATATATATATATATATATATATATATAGATATATATATATATATATATATATATATATATATATATATAAATAAATAAATATATATATATATATATATATATATAAATATATATATATATATATATATATATATATATATATATATATATACATCTATATATATATATATATATATATATATATATATATATATATATATATATATATATAGATATATATATGTATATATATATATATATATATATATATATATATATATATATATATATATATATATATATATATATACATATATATATATATATATACATACATATATATATATATATATATATATATATATATATATATATATATATATATATATATATATATATATATATATATATATGGGATGTAACGAAATTTGTGACCGCGCTAGAGGTTGCTAATTTGCTCCGATTTTCCCCAAATTTCCAGGGAAGGTGTATTAGGTAAATATCTCCGTTCAGTTCGTGAATCAGCTATATCGGCCGGGCGAAAACAACATGGCGGCTATTTTAGACGAGAAATCGTGATTTCTGTTCTGATCAAAGTATAGCTCCGATTTGGATGAAATTTGGTACAAAGGTTCACTGATGTATGTGATGAATCTCACAATAAAAAATCGAAAGTCAAACAAACAAAAACAAAATGGCGGCCGCTCAAAGGTCGAAAAACATGCAAAATTTTGTTGCTGTAATAGTGATCAAAGCTTTCAACAAATTTTCATGAAATTCGGCAGTTAGATAGAAATTTTAAGTATCTAAAGAATTACGTGAAGAAGCTGGAGCTCAAGTCACAAAAAACAAAATGGCGGCCAATTGAAACTCAAAATTTCAAAGGCTTCTAAAGGTCTCAATTTTGTTCCGACATATATGAAACTTGGTTTCAAGATAGGCATTACTTAGACCTACAGACTTTGATATTTTGTTGATCATGCATGTGCAAACTTCAAAATGGCGGCGGCTTAAATATTCATTTTTTCAGGTTTTGTGGCCCTCTAGCGGTCATATTTTGAAGCGGATTATGATAAAACTTGAGATTATGGAAAATTATCAAAATTGAATGAAAAATAAAAATGCCGAAAATTTAAAACCCAATATTTTTAGCTGTCATTTTCACTAAAAATTGAATTATTTTGCCCTGTCTAGAGTGAAACTCCGATTGGAATGAGATTCGGCACATTGATTGATGAGGTCCTAGCCCACAAAGATTTAAAATAGCCCAAAATCAAATGCATGCACTCAAAATGGCGGTCCCCAAAGGTCAGAAGGCAAGCTCAATTCGCTATTTTAGTAGCAACTGAAATAATGAATTTTTTTCATGGAAACGTTTTAAATGACTTATCTTGAAAGTATTTATAAATCAGACTATTTTTTAAATATTGTAAAATATTTTTAACAATACTCTTAAAAAATTATCAAATCGCGACTTGTCTATCTGTCCGTTCGTCCGTCCGTTTTTTCGTGCGTCAAAAGTTTTCTCGCTAACCACATAAGCTAGAATGAGGAAATTTTCTACGTAGGTCAAAAGTGGTGCCTCTTGACATATTTTAAAGTGTTTAACGGGGTCTCCCCATACAGAGGGTTAACTTAAACATTTTTTTAGGGCTTTGTACTAAAATACAAAACCCTATTGCAATCACGACCTGTGTCCATCTGTCCGTCCGTCCGTCCATCTGTATGTCACAGCACTTTTTCTCCGGAACTATAAATTTCAAGGGTGAAAAAATTTTTCAAAGGGGTTTAAGGGGGGTCTCCCGATATAGGGAGGTGACCCCTCAAAAATCATTTTTCACCATTGGTAGTCGAGTAGGATGTCATTGGAAAGGTCTCAATGAGATCTTTTCAAAACAAGTCTTAAAGTTGCCTTATTAGTACCGAAGGGGGCAGGGGAAGGGGAAATGTACGAACTTTTCGCGTACCCCCCCTCGCAATTGGACACCTTCCGTCCGAAAAATCTGAAAAAAATCATGAATGTAGGCCTTTATGAGTACAACAACAAGTCGAAATTCACTCAACTTTGTTAGTAATAGTATGATTTATCGATTTTATGTTTTCTTGAATAAAATCTAAACGGTACCTTTAAATTCAAACATACAGATGGCTATTTATAAGATTGGTCTTTCCTGAAAGATTCATAAAGGTCGAATAGTATTTACCGAAGTTATAGCGATTTAAATTTTCCTGTATTACTATGGGACAATATGCCCTGTATTACTATGGAAACATATGGCTATGGAGCCGTATGCACTTTTTACCGACTTAGACACTACAGCTTTGCTAGGATTTGCATGAAAATTTCAGGAATGATAGGTATCATGAAGATGAATACATACAATTGAAACAAGTTGAAGACGCAGGAGAGAGCTCCTAGCAAAAGGGCTTTGTAACCATTCTAAGATTCGAAAAGCAGGCCATGAATCGATGATAACAGTACAGAGGAGTGGCCCCTGAAAAAAAATTTCATGAAAGGTAGCAGATATGAGTATCAACTGAAAGTTCTCTATGAGAGGTTTTGGAAACAGGGGGGGGTAAATACATGAAAAATGTGTTTCCTCCCTCGCGAATGGACACCTGTGATCTAAAAAATCTGAAAAAATTATCAAGGGAGATATTTATGGGTATAACTTTAACAAATACCTCAGAAGTCAAAATTCTTTCAACTTTGCTAATAATAGTATGATCCTCGAACATGACATGTTTCTTGATTTCATTCGTTACTGGTTACTGCATTTTGTAAGTAGAGTACAAAACCCTTCTGACATGAGCATAGGTCTGTCTACCCAAATTGTTTATTTCTGTAGCCCTCTAGCAGCCAAGTTTCTCAACAAATTTCGATAAAACTTGAAATTATAAGTTATTTAGGCAAGCTAATTTAATTATGCAAATTGGATGACAAATAAAAACTTTGAAAATTTACAGCTTAATATTTTTAGCAGCCGTTTTCAATTAAAATTCAAAATGACGGCCCCTGATGGTTCAGAAAAGAATCGAAGATGTATATATTAATGGCAATGCAAGTGCTGATTAAACTTTTATGGAAATCTTTGGAAATTAACTATTTGAGCTATTTAAGCCAAAAAGTTATCACCTTTGTGTGGTAACCACTGTGAAATGTGTAAACAGCAAATGTGAGAAGGGCGAAATCAGTATAGATATGTTTATAACAATTTATTACCCGCCGATTTTCAATATGTGATCCATACGTGGGCAACTCAATTTAATTAGCAAAATATTTGCGCTTCTATGAAGGGTCTCCAAATAAAAACGGCGGCAGGGTCTTTTTATGTTAATGAATACCCATGTGGTGCTACAAAAATTGCAGTAAGAAGTCCAGTAGAAGGCAAGCCAAATTCTTTTTCGAAACCTTACGCTACATACGAGGAATTTACCTTTCCGGCTGGTGCTGCCAACGGGGGTTTTTTGAGGACGGAATCGGCAATACAGTCGCTGTTACTGGCGAATGCTACAGAGCCATGATAAACCGCTTCTTACTGCCGGAATTGGGGCTTGGTAAGCATGTGGTTTCAACAAGATGGTGCAACCGCGCATGAGTCACAATGGATATTGTGAAGGAAGGGTTTCTTGGTGGCGTCATCTCCCGGTTTGCATGGCAGATCGCCCGATTTAACTATCCCAGACTTTTTTCCTTGGGGCTACTTGAAGTCGCGGATTTATGCTAACAAAAACACTACTAAAAATAGATGCAGGCTGGTTGAAATGTTAAAAGACTTGCAGGAGGATCGTTAAATAAAACCAGCGACACATGAAGCTCTAGTGGTTATGGATGAAATATGCATATTTAATTTCTAACCAGGGTCAAATACTACACACAAATCTTTAAATTTGTCCACAAGTGCTAGCAGTGATCCATCAATCCAGTATTCATATAAAACGGATAAATTTTGTTGGTGCATCTCATGTGACAACATTTTGAAATGTTAAGAGGAAGTAAATTACCTTGACACCAATTTTTGAGATTGTCAAGATCATTTTGAAGGTATGAGCAGTCTTTGCTGGAGTTAATGGAACGATAAATTTTTAAATCATCAGCGTAAAGAGGCAAATTAGAGGACAGGCGTTGGGGAAGATCATTAATGAAAATGTTGAATAGCAAAGGGCCTACAATTGATCCTTGAGGAACACCAGATTTTGGACTGAATGGGGCCGATGAAAAAAATTATTCCATATATCGGTGCAGGAGTGATGCGATAAGAAGGATAAGATCCAAAAGAGGATTGAGTCTGAAACGCGGAACGATTGGAGTTTTTTAGCCATAATCACACTGACAAAGGCTTTAGCGAAATCGGTGTATATGCCATCAACTTTTTGGCTCTTGTCAAATTAGTTATTGTTGATCGACCTTTAATGAAGCCATGTTGTTCATTTGCAAACAGGATGCTGATGGCATCGTACATTCTGTTATACACAATTTGCTCAAGGCGCTTGCCAAAACAAGACAGCAAAGAAATCGGACGATAGCTCAAGATTTCACTACAATCTCCGGACTTATGGATCGGAAAGTTGTTAGCATGCTTCCAGACGTCGGGAAAGCGGGAGGAAGAAAGGATAATATTGAAAATAATTGACAGTGGCGTAGATAACGAAGAAGATAATGACTTTACAAACAGATTTGGTATTCCATCAAGACCCGAATCACCATTATTCTCAAAAGTAAGCAGTAAATTTTTAATATCTGACGGAGAGGTCACGATAGAATGCACAATAGGGGAAGGAGAAGGACACGATGAGCGTATAGTGGGGTTCGAAACCTTAAATGTGGAGGAAAAAAATTGAGAAAAAAGGCACAGTTAGCTTGCCTATCAGAAGCTTGGCAGTTATGCCATGAGAAGATATTAGGGTTATGGGATGTTGTTTTCAGGCAACGTATGTATGTCCAAAAGGACTTAGGACTATAAGATTGCAGTGATGTTCCAATCATATAATAATAAGATCGCATTGCATTCTTAGCCGCTTTTTTGGCTTCTCTACGAAGCAGTCGGTAGTTGGCGAGGTCAGTGTTAGAGTTGGAATGATGAAATTTTTTGCGCGCCTTGTCCTTCAAATAAAGAGCATCCGAGGCTTCAGCGGGGATAACAGCTGGGGCTCTTTTTCCGAGGGGAACGGCAATAACGTACATGATTTGTAATTATGCTACTGAGATTTTCAAAGAAAGTTGATAGCGCGGAATTGACATCGAGCTTCTGTAGCATTGAATTCCAGTCAATATTATCCAGCTCAAGCTGAATGGCTGCATAGTTGGCTTTGCGAAATTAAATCTTGGGGAAATGGAGTACGTTTGGACTGAGTTGGGGAAAAGATTAACGAACCTCAAGCGGAGGAAGATGGGGATCAGGTTTTACATATTCGGAGGGGGATTTTGAGATTGAGGATATAGAGAATGGATTGGTAGTAAGGATGAAATCGAAAAGTTAAATGTTTGCGTTCGGGATCGTATTTAATTGCGATGGGGAGCAAAGCGATAAAAAAGAAGAAAACAGGATAGATCGATCATTGAATTATGAGAGGGTATAAGAGCTTGTGTCCCAACTTAGGCAAGGCATGCTAAATTCACCACCGATCAGAACTGTGTCTTGAGGGTTGATGCTGCAAAAATACGAAGATAATTCAGAAAAAAAACGGTTGTAAACGCGGAAAGGAGCATTGCAAGGGATGTATATGCAAAGCAATACTAAACCCACGCCTAGAGAGATATGAAGGAAGACAGTGATGCATTCTACTGGAAGTGAAGGGTCAAAGCAGAGTTTGCTGCCTAAAGCTTTATGAATAGCAAGAAGTACATCACCCCCGTCAGATTTACCTGCAACCAAACGATCTCTATCAGTGCAGTAGACATCATATAGTGGAAAAATTTCACTGCTGACGATTTCAGGAGTCAGCTAGGTTTCTGTTAAACAAATGAAATCATCGCCTGGAAATGGAAGAGACAATTTTAATAGCCTCCAGCTTGGTTCGCATACCACGTAAATTTTGATAGTAAAGATTGAAGCTATTAGAAGTGTTTCGAATATCAAAATTTAAATTACTATTTGAAAAAGGTTTAGGGGGACCAGTTGTTTAAGTCTCGGAAGAGAGCTTACCACACGACGAAAATGTCTTCTTTTGGTCGCTTCGAAAGGCCAGTATTCTGGTTGAAGAACTATGCTGCAGTTTGATAGTACAGTAATCTTAAAGGAAGCTATAACTCTTCCCGCAATGTTATCTTTTGTCTGTTTGTGGCAGCTGATGATCTTTACCGAAGGTCCAAATTTAGTTGAGACGTAATCACAGATGTCATTCGTCGATGCCTCATAATCCAGACGGGATATAAATATTTGCTACGGCGGGGCCACGACATGAAGAGATGGAATTTTCTGTGGTGCTGGCAGATTAAGAGCGGAATTAGAAACATCCGCTGCTGACGTCCATTGAATATTTGTAAAATTTGAAATTTCCGTTATAAGAGTGTTGGAGGAAGGGGGCCCATTTTTCGATATAGCACCTCGACGAGAAGATAAGGGCGCAGGTGATGATTGATCTGCAACCTCAGAATCATTGATGGCCAACAGTTTAGCGCCGTTTTTTTGTTACAGGGTTAACTTGCGATTTACTTCTCGTTATTATTGCAGGAGCTGTACATAAAGGAATGCTGGCAAAAAATCCGAGAAGGTTTCCTCATCGATGAAAACAAAATCGTAGCCATGACAACTGATGGAGGCACAAACATAGTGGCAACGGTGAGATTATTTTTAGGGGATGATCACAGAATTCCATATGTGGCGCATTGCATAAACCTCGTTGTTGATGGAGTAGTGAAGGAAAATAGTGCATTTTTATCTCTTTGCTCTCACGTAAAAAGCACTGTAACATTTTTGAAGCATTCGGCCAATACTATGGACCTATTATGATCTGAGCAGGAAGCAACAAGAAAAAAGAAGGTGAGGTGCTGACATGGGCGCAAACTGTGAGCACAAGATGGAATTCTTGTTTTGACATGTTGGAAACATTTTTTAAACTATCTGTACCCGTTGTTAAAATTTTGGCGACATAGTTGCAACTTCCCAACTGATTATAATAAGCGACCCATTTTGCTGTTATAGGGAAATTCAAAGAAGCTATGGAAGAAATAAGTGGCGCTAATTACGTGACTTCCAGCTTAGCTTTTCCTGTCATAAATTTGATTCGCAAAGCAGTGAAACACAGAATTCCATCCATGAATGTCGGGCTCTCACCGTAAAAGACGCTCTTTTCAAAAAAGTAGAAGAAAGACTAGGCATTTTAGGGAAAAATCCGCTTTTATCTTCAGCGACAATGTTAGATACCTGATTTAAGAGGATTCATTTCACTTCACCAATTGGTAGCCACTTCACATGCAATTGCCAAAATCAGCAGTGATATTTGGAGAGAACACCGAAGTGGGCATCAACGTTTCGCCATAAAGTGCGATTACAAGCGCAAGAGCACTCTAAGGTTTCAATTTGGTCTGGGCACGAAACATTATGATACCAGTCGCCAAGCACTGCATCCGAAAATCTGAGCTCTGATTCTGCGCCCTCTGAGCTTAACCAATACCTCAATGAAATGCTTCTTGACAGAAGAACTGATCCAATAAAATTTTGGACAAATTACCAACAATTCACGCCTGTTCTTGCTTAAGTCACTCCGAAATATTTAATTTGTCAGGCTTTTTCGGTCTCTTCTGAAAAAGTTGCTTCAGAAGCGAACCTAGCAGCACCTGACAGCAGAAGCCGCTTGACAGGCGAGCACTTTAAGCAGAGGTGCTTCTAATGTCATTATCTGACGTATATTGGTGGAACCTTTAAATTGCTGATTATACGACTTAATAATTAGTTTATTATAATAGTTGAACGTTGAAACTTGATAAAAATAAAAGCTTAATATAATTAAAACTATTACCTTTAGTATAATATTTTTTCCAAATTTTAAATGTTTTAGAAATATGTAGACACGCTTGGGAAAAGTGGACGATTAATCGATGTTTTTCCTACAAACAATTTTGATTATTTTCGATACGATTTTTTTAAATCAGCTATTAGCCTTCAGACTAGTGATGGGCAAATAAGAAAAATGTATCGATATTTATTGAATCGATATTTTTATATCGATTCAATAATATATCGATTCAATAAATATCGATACATTTTTCTTATTTGCCCATCACTAGTCCGATGGCCCCTAGCCAGAATACCTCAACAAGGAGGCTAACACACCTTCACAGCATTCTCTGCAGTAGTGAATTACGTAAAAACACTGACCCGATATAAATCAGACTCCCTACTATTTATCCATGTTTCATTAAGAATTATCACGTCCAAGTTCACTTGCGATTTGAAAATCACCTCTTAATCACCGAATTTGTTTCTAATGCTTTTAAAATTAGCATAATATATTGTTAAATGTCCAAACATTTCTGCGAGCTAGTGTCGAAACTAACAATGATATCATGATCAATAAACGGATGTACTCGAAGGCACAAGAATCAACCAAGCATGATCAACATCTGAAAGTGAGTCCCTGCGGCCATTCAGAATTGCTCGAATATTCCAGGTAGTTCGCCAATGTACGAGAAATGGATTGAATGACTAATGACCCTATATAAAGCGGAGCTGAAAACTGCGCTGTAGTGGAGCGCGAAGTAAAGGAGATATTGATTAATATTGTAATGATTTTCGTGATAAAGACAGTTGAAATATAAAGTTGATAGACAGTAAAAATTAGATTTAAATGCGATATGTAAAATAGTGAAATCCATAATTGTGGATGCTTTGTAAATAAACTCTTTTAACTTAATTTAAAAGACAGTGCGTTTTCAATTTGCCAGAACATTGAAATTATTGGCCACGAACCATAATATGCGACAATATGATAAGATTGAGGGGGTTCTTTCTGATTCAGAATGATAGCTGATCTTGTTTGGAAACTTTTAATGGCTTCGACGTATAGTATTTTGGGCAATGTTTATGCGATAATTCATTATGATTTGCTGTTTGAGCACTTTGGTGACTGGGAAGTACAGTTCCTGGAACTATGATTACTAGCACAGTTGGCACATATGTATCTCAACATTGCTTATGCATTTAAGCGCAGTGCACACAAATTTCTGACATTTAAAACATCTTGAGTTGTAATCGGTGTTGATACACCTATCAGTCGATATTAATTTACTTACCTACTAGTATCCTAACCGGATTTGTGTATTTAGGCACCAAAATAACGGGAACCGTTAACGAAAGAGATAAAATACGCCGAAAAATACAGCTCGCAAATAAAATATTTTATCAGTATTGACGATCTTGATGACCAGATGCATACACAGGAAAACAAAGCTTCAAGTATACAAATCTGTGATAAGACCTGTACTATGCTATGGGTGTGAAAAATGGACCCTAACCCAAGTATCCGCAAATATATTGAACGCCTTTGAGCAACGGATTCATAGGCGAATAATTGGAGCGTGGTTAAACGGGGAATTTGATATAACCATCAGCTCTATTAATTTTTTGACAAGTCGGAGGCCTCAAGGATTGTAAGACTGCGTTAGCTGCAATGGGCTAGCCGCATGAATCGTATGGACGAAAAACGGATACCCAAAAAGGTATTCGTTGGGAGGACTGAAGGCCGGAGACCAATGGGGAAACTGAGGAAACGCTAGTGTGACTCGGTCGACGAAATCGGTGCATCGCTGCTCAGGTTACAAAATTGGAGGACGTGGTAAATGGAATGAGTCTGTCGGAGCTTTTTGCAGGAAGCGAAGGCCGGAGAGCAGCTGTTGTGCTACAAAGAAGAAGGAGAAGTCTCCTAACCAATCCTGCCGCAACCTCAAAAATTAAAGAACATTTTGAAGTTTTCCTAATCTTCCAAGTTTTTACAACTCACAATGAGCCATTTGGATTGAGAGCCTTTATCTCAGACATAAATTCATTAATCTCAAAAGCTCTTTCTAGCTCATACTCTATTAGTCTTGGGTTCATCATAGACAACATTTGGTAGCCTTTGTAACCTAATAAAATACTACGCCAAAGTATTGAAATATTCTACGCACTTACTAAAGTGTTTATATAAATCAACTTGAATTTCTATTTTCGTAACAACAGAAAAAGAAAGTCATTCATTTTAGCATTCTCCCACAATTTGTCTTTATTATGCACAACACACTTTAAGACCTCATACGTATAGTTTGCTCGACCTCGCTCTGCTTCTCGTTTCTACTAAACAAATCATTTTGACAGACGTAGCATAAACCCCTACATGTATTTCATTCCAAATCATTTCCCCCGAGCATAAACATGCAAACAGCATTTTGGTCTCAGTTTAGGCCAAATTTGCGAGATAAAAGGTCATGCAAACCAACTGAGCATCCTTTCCTTCCTATCAGAAAATCTTATAACCAGAATCATGGTCTATTCTCCTGATAGTTTCACTAGGAAGAATATCCTTTCGATGGAAAGCCTCAATATTTCCAGATTGTCGCTCAATTGAGTGTAGATTTCACATTGATTAAAAAGACATGTAGCTGACCAACAATCTTGAACTTTCTTGTCTCTGCAGCTTATCCTTTTTCGTGAGATCCTGTTTGAAATGTAAAGTTCATCTCACTTGGGAATTTCCACTTAAAGTTGGTATTTCTGTAGAATTTTTTTTGCAAATTTCGCTGGAACAAAAATCTCTACAACTGCAATCATTTGAAGGATTTCCAAGTAATACGACATCCTCTTCGTTCCTTCAATTGATATTTCACTCGAATAAGGCTATTGTCCTTATCTAGACATTCCTTCCTGCACAATCAACTTCACTATTCTTGTCACTGTCAGCTCTCGCAAACGGATTAGTGATACGCGATAAAAATAGCGAAGTTGACACTGAAAAGCTGAAAAGGTAACAGAGCAAAGCGCGGTTATCGATTATACTCGAATATATGTATTCATACAGGTTGGAAAGGTAAGGACATGGTCTCTTGCATGTAAACTCGTATTCGCTCGTGTGTCTTACAAATGGAATGGAAAATAATATCAGAAAGATACCAGCAAGGATTTGCGTGCTAAGCTTTTGCTCTCATCCTTTTCGGAACAAGAAGGATTTAAACTCGGGATAGTGAAAAGATTCGATGGTAAGGATTTATTTGATCCACTGAGGAACGTTGTCAGCTAGACAAATGGAAGCGATAAGTCAAGAGATTGAGTGGAGATATGTTTGTAAAGTTGAATTGATCGCAATGTTTTAGCGTGTCGTATTTGATTTGATTTATCTGTTTGATTTTCTTATTGAACGAACTCTGTGTGTGTGGGTGTGGGATTCCCCGAAGTAGACAGTTTGAATCTTCTACTAAGATGGCGCGAGTAAGTGGGAAAGTTGCGGCGTATATGTGAGTGTGATCAAAGAAGAGTTTTTGCGTCTCGTGTAGGATTTACTAAGCATGAAGAATATGAGAAAGTGGCCATTCATCACGTCAGCAGTTTTTATGATGCGTTTTGGGGGATTGTTTTATATCTACTAACATTTTCATAGGTTTCTGATAAAGCTAGCCAGGATGATACTCTCGAAGTTGTATCTATTACGAAAAGTTTCCCTTGCTTTCCATATGTTTATCATGGAATATTTTCGTAAGTCGCAGTTGAATGTCCATAATTTTATAGTATCCTTTTCAGTTGTAAATATCTTTCAGTAGAGTGAGTGGGTTTTTTAGGATTTTATTGTAGTCAATAGAATGATGTGATGAATATTTATAGGGTGGCTATAAAATGACCGAAGTGGCGTCATTTATGACAGGGAGAGGAATGATAGATGGATGAGCTGACACATGAATGGATGACCAGTGTCATGGTTGGTTGCATAAATAATGGTGGAACAAATAAATATGGAAGAAAAATGTTTGGGGAATAATTCAAACTATATTGCAACCCATTTCAGCTATGTTTCATATTCCAGATTTTATTAAATAAGTTTTATTGGACTTTTGTTTGCGTCCATATTTGGCAAAGTCACTTTATTATGGGCAGACTTTGACAGATTCATCATATATGATTCCTATCAAAATTTAATTGATGTTATTCTGAAGACCGCCCGCACGTACCCGAAAAAATTCCCGAATGGGGAATGCCGGTCGACAAGAGCACTCTTGGAGGCTAGCATTCTTTGGGGAGCGCCGCCTCCGCGGACCCGAGGGGCGCCGTGAGAATCTCTCCTAGGATGACAGATTATGATCCTGACTAAATCTGGACTACGCTTTAGACAAAGAACTGGAATTCATGCTTTGGGCTGGCGGATATGATGGTTTGGACCTAGTTGCTTTGCACGATAGCGCCGAGGTGACACTCGTGCGTAAACGGCTCCAATTCAACTCTCATACCGTCCCCATCCCGGCAAAACCTTGGCAGACCGAGGAGTACGTTGAAGTTCCCCCCATTGGGTTGGTGGTGTAAGTTCGGTTGAGACGGTCCCACATAGCACTGGTCTGGTTTTCAGCACTTGTCCCTATAAGGGCTTGTGCCAACCCTCGCATGGCCTCCCTGCTCTGCAAAGAAAACCATGGAACCAACAAGGCGACTACAAACACGAATGGAGAAAATCGCTCCGAGGTGGACCCAATCAAACTACGGCAAAAAAAACCCAAAAAATATAAAGCTAAAATAAAAACGATGACGACGCAACCAGCGCCTGCAGCAACGATGCTCACAGCACATCGGGAGCGGTACCAACCATGTCAAAAACGACGATGAGTACAATGATAGCGTTGAACGAAAGATCAAAGTTTCCAGATAGTACTGACAAAAAGAGCGCAGGAAGCCGCGACGAAACTCTTTCAAAAAGTGCCAGAAAACAAAGTCCGCACGGACGCCCAACAAGAAAAAAGACCTAATGTAAAACAGACGTCCCGTCGAAGATTCTGGCACCAGGCACTGCTCGTAAGTCCCCAAGATGGTTGATTCTACGCAGGAGTGCTGCGGGGTATAAGGGAAATTGTTATTAAAGCAAGCAAGCAAGCTATTAAAGCAGTACGACCAACACGATCAGGCCACATACTTGTCGAATTCGGAGCAGAGGTCGGCAATAGTGAAGCATTCTGCGACGCAGTAAATAAAGTCCTCGGCGAACACACAACTATAGTCTCGTTTGAACCGATAACAAAGATCGAAATAAGATACATTGACTGCGTCACGGATCTGACCGAGATAGAGGAGGCCATCAAAAGAGAGTTCCCTAGCATGAGTGGAATCAAAACGAGGCTAACAGCAGAAAACCAAAGGGGACAACGCATGACTTTCGAACCAGGGCAAACCAAAAATAGGGTAGGTCATCTGCAGGATACGGCGAAATGCAGTGCCTCTTCAATGTTTCAAATGCCTCGGCTGTAAACACACTGCACAAGTATGCAAAAGACCCGATTTGTCACAAATGCGGTGAAATCGCATACAAAAGAAAAAGGTGCACAAAAGAGGCACACTGTATGCTTTGCAAGAATGCTGATCCAAGACCGGACTTTGGGCACGTCTTGGCATCAGCAAAATGCCGAGTTTCCAGGAGGCCCTAGCCAAGGCGAAATCAGAACTGCATCGACCCGCATCCTGCACCTACACTGCAGTTCAACCGCCCAGCATCTGCTTGAGCAGTTTGTGAGGGACACGAAAGCCAACTTAATGCTGCTGAGTGAGCAACACGACGATAAAAGTTCTGCATCATGGTATCCTGTTAAACTAGTACTGCTGCCATGTGGGTTCGGAACAGTGACTTTCAGGCGGCAAGTTGTGGAAGGGGGGGTGTTTTCGTGTGGGTTCGGTGCTCAGGGGCCACCTTCTTTAGTGTGTCTAACACCGAACGAACCGGTATCATCTTTACAAGCCAAGCTTAATGCTTTGGAGGGCATGGTCTCGAACGCAGACGGCAACGTGCTCGTTGGGGGACACTTCAACGCCAAAGCAATCGAATAGGGCATGCCTCAAACAGATCTGCGGGAAAAACGAATCCTAGAAATGGCGGCCAGGACGGACCTCGTCATATTAAACACCGGAAAAACGCCGACTTTCCGCCGTATTGGCTGTGAGGGAACCATACCGGACGTGACATTCGCCTCGGAGTCCTTAGTACGGAGGATACACAATTGAAAAGTATTAGAGGACTACTCAGCCAGTGTGATCATCAGTGCATTCTGCTGGAGATAAGTGATGTAGTCTCTCGACGTCCATCGGAAGGATGGACGTCGAGAGGTTGGTCGAGGTGCTCAAAGTACGTGAGCCGCTGCAGGGAGGTTCGGAGGGGACGGAAGAACTGGCAGCCGAAGACGTGATGACCTCTATATGAGCATCATTACGACTGCTTGCTGCGCTTCTATGCCCCGTGGAAAACCCCGGCACGGCAAACCTCCAGTGTACTGGTGGTCAACTGAAATCGTTGAAAAGCAAAGATCGTGTCACAAGCTTCAGCGTGAGGCTCAACGGGCGCGGAACCGTGACGAGGCATGCAACTTGGTGGCAGCATATAAGTCAGCCAGGAAAGGCCTTCGCAAATTGATCAACAATATCAAGGCTCGCTGCTGGCAAGTCCTAGTGGGCAATGTGAACAAGGACCCGTGAGGCTTTGGCTACAAGCTCATTATGCGGAAGCTTGGTGCCCTACGGAAGCCTTGCGTAGACGACGCGGAAAAGATGGACGCGATAGTACGGGGACTCTTCCCCGCCCATCTCGTGCGTATTTACGCTGTCCATGATGAAACAGCAGTCGAGTGTCCACTCTTCACACAGCCGGAACTGGAGGAGGCAGTCCTTTCATTGAAAGCCAGGAAGGCTCCAGGGCCAGATGGTGTTGCAGCTGAGGTGTTGCAACTTGTCTATCACCATTGTCCTCACTTGCTGTTCAACACATTCAACGCTTGCCTACGGGGTGGGATTTTCCCGGTATGATGTAAGGTGGCGAGGCTCGTGCTGAACGGAAATCCCGAATCGCCGTCTGCATACCGCCCGTTATGCATGCTAGACACGGCTGGTTAAAGTGCTGGAGAAACTCAATAAGGGAAGACTCACTGACGCGATTTGTGCTGCTGGGGACCTATCTCCTCGGCAGTACGGCTTTAGAGCAGGACATTCTACCATTGATGCGATTGCAGAGGTTGTGAACGCGGTTCGGAAGGCAGAGGCATATAGTCGCACCAAGCGACGGATCGTCCTGTTGATGACACTCGACATCAGGAACGCCTTCAACTCCTCTAGATGGTTGGATATTCGCGATACGCTGGAAAACTATTTTCAAGTTCCAGAATATCTAATGCGGCTTTGGAGGGACTACATAAAGGACCGAAGCCTACCCTACGACACGACACAGGGCCAACGAAGGATGGAAATTACATCGTGTGTTGCTCTGGGATCTATCCTTGGTCCGGACTTGTGGAACGTGTCTTACGACAAGCTACTGAGACTTGAGATGCCAGATGAGTTGCGCTTGGTCGGCTATGCGGATGATGTTGCGGCTCTGGTCACTGGACGCACCGTTGAACAAGTGCAACTTAGGCTAGGTATGCTAATGTGCCGAGTGAGGGACTGGATGACTGCTCGCGGGTTCAGTTTAGCACTGGAGAAAACCGAAGTGGTCATCTTGACAGAAAAGAGAATCCCTAGGGTAGGGATGATCAGTATTGGAGATATACGAATCGAATCGAAGCCATCGGTGAAGTACCTGAGGCTACTGATCGACTCAAAGATGTGTTTATCTGAGCAAATCAGGGCAACGGCTGAGAAGGTTGCTTCGGAAATATCGGCTCTGAGTCGACTTATGGCCAACGTGGGGGGACCCAGCCCGTCAAGAAGACGCCTCTTTATGAGTGCTGTATAGTCAGTGCTACTGTTCAGAGCAGAAGTATGGGGCGACGCTCTCAACAAGGCGGTATACCGAAAACGTTTGGCAAAGGTACAGGGAAGAGGAGCACTAAGAACTGCATCTTTGTATCCGACAGTCTCTAGTCCAGCGGTGAGAGTTATTGCAGGCGTGATACCTGTCGCCCTCCTTGCTAGAGAGCGTCGCGCTATTTACCTGCGCCGAAACGAGGATGCGAGGGAGATGGCTGTCCGCGAGGAGAGACAGCGCTCGCTGAACGATTGGCAACAGTCTTGAGTCAATTGCACGAAGGGAAAGTGGGCATCGGGCTTCGTCCCAGATATGCGATCGCGGCTTAATCGAAGGTGTGATGAGACTGACTTCTATCTGACTCAGCTTTTGAGCGGGCATGGGTGTTTTCAGTCTTACCTGCACAAGATTGGTAAGTCACGGTCCCCCGATTGTCGGTTTTGTCCAGGAGAGGAGGACAACGCCTGCCACACATTGTTTACGTGTACAAAATAGGTCAGGCTGCGAAGGGAACTCTGCAGGGAGATAGGAGAGCTCAACCTCATGGCGTAACAAAACGAGACCTGGCCCGAAGTAAGGTGTCAAACGGTTCCAGGCTGGGCTCTCAGGTTGACAGGGGAGGTGTTGAGAGGGTGGTATAGTCGCCTTCTTTCGAGCATGCGAGCCCCACACTCTGTGCATAAATAACATTCACCTCCCTACCACAAAAAAACCATACTTTCCCCCTTTTTTCTTTTTTTTCCGTATTTCTAGTAATGGCTATCATCATCGTCATCTTAAGCCTGCCCAGCGTTGGTGTTTTGGTAGCCCCGAACGAGGATCTGAAACCATATTCACTGGAGAGCAGAGCGAACACGGGAATACTGTTTGAAGATGTTCACAGTCTATTGAGCTACCGCAGCACCTGGAGCCTCTTGATGGAGTTAAATCTAGGAGAAATCCAGGAGCAAATAGGAGTAGCCGAACACGACATCCCGATGGAACTGGTGCCCCTTTGCATCCCTTCCAACCGGACGTATGGTTCTGATAGCGCGAGTAAAACGGGCGAAGGCTCCCCATCCCGATAAAAGCCCCTGCATCGCGAAAAATGAACTAACTAGCCATCGTGTGAAAATAGAAAAGTAAGAAAATCGAAGGATTAGCACGAGGGTGCATCAAATATAAACGGTAATTTTTTTAAACATTGCTTGAATAATATTATACATATATAAACCTTATCATCAACGTTTCTCGATGTTTGTTAGTCTCCTATTTTGTCTATACACTTTCAACACCGTTTTTTGGAAGCTCGAATATTGCTTGTTCATAAAAAGTTTAAGACGAGTTGTAAGCCAAATGCGTACGTGCTGACTTTTCCATTGCTTTCGAATCGTTTTCCTCCAATTGATTCTTTCAGGGGGACGAATAAAAAGTAGTCATAGCGGGACAAGTTTGGAACATAAGGAGAGGTTCGAGTGTTCCCCAGCCCATTCTTCTAGTTTGCCTCTAGTCAAAGCCGCGGTGTGCGGCCTAGCATTGTCATGGAGAAGGTTGACATCTCTAATGAGCATATCTCGTCTTTTATTTCGGTAGGAGGTTTTCACTGACTGTAACGGCAGGGAGTAGTAGGCCGCATTCATTGTTTGTTGATCGTGAAGAAAATCAATGAGTAAAACTCTCCCTGTCATCTGTAAGACTTTTCCTTGGATGTCGATCATTATTTTTGTTTTCGACGCGTTCTCGCCCACCCTTGAATTCCCTGGCCTACGTATACACTTGATTTTGAGATGTTCGCCAAAAGTGTCTATGAGCCAGTCATAAACTCTGGGAACTCCCGAAGATAGCCTTATTTCTATCTTCGGGGATGCCCTAAGAGCTACACGGGCTTATTTTACATTGACGCCTCGCTTCTTTACGAAGTCACTTTTGTGCATATTCAGTGTCTTCACCGCCTCCCCTTTCGATCACTCGAGCAGTCATTGCGAGCGCCTACAAACAGACAATTGATCGATAGTACGTGTAGTGTTTCAGTTTGCTTGGGACTGAATTTTACATTATTGGTTATTTTTTGTTGTGCAGGTGGTGTTCTCTATTTTTGAGACTTAATTTTATCAGATTTGTTGTTTTTTGTTGAACGAACATTGAGCCAAGATGTCATCGTCAAACTCGCGGGCTTAACATTAACTGAAAAGGTAGCCGCGATTAGGGAAAGGGGGAAAGGAACTGAAGAAGAAATCGGAGATGGTTCGGGACTTCGTAATCCCCTCTAACACATTGTCAACTTAGTTACAAAATAAAGAAAAGATTTTAAGCAGTAAATTTGAGAACGGAATTGACCGGAAAATGTGTATAGCACCAACTAATCCCGATGTAGACAGCTGGTTTAAGCACTGCAATGGAAAAACCAATTTTAAAGCAAACACAGGATGGCTAGGTGGTTTCGAAGAGCGAAATAAAATTTCTTTTAAACCTGTTTGTGGTGAAAGTGTTGGTGTTGATCAGCATAAAACAGGACAATGGAAGATCCATGACAAGGAGCCCAAAAACATTTTTAATGTTGACGAGACGGGTCTATTTTTCAAGTGCACCCCTTACGAAACGCGTTGCTTTTAAAGACAAGAAATGTCATGAAGGCAAACCCAGGAAGGAAATAGTAACGCTTTTGGTCAGAGCAAACTAGGATGGGTCTGAAAAACTGCCTTTGTAAATGATAGAAAAATCAGCTAGTCCCCGTTGTTTCAAAAACGTAAAGTCAAAACCAGTAGAGTATGAATCTAGTGCACAAGCGTGGATGACAAGTGGTCTTTTTGAAAATTGACTCCTGAAAATCAATGAAAAATTTGGACAAGAAAAACGGAAGATCTTACTCTTTATTGCCTGCCACTTATGGACAATGTGAAAGTTATATTTTTCCCCGCTAATATGACATCAGTCATTCAGCCTATAGATCAGGGCATAATAAAAAGCCTCACACATTTTTACCGGCGTTTATTGATTGAGAATATCCTCACCGGAGATTTCACTCCTCTCAAAATTGAACTTGATGTCCTTTAGACCTCAAGTATGTGTAAGCAAGCTTGGGATCTTGTGTCACAAGAAACAATTAAGAGCTGTTTCAAGAAAGCTGGTTTTTTTTTGAAAATGAAGCAGAAAGTGAAAATGCGAACCAATCTGTAATTGAAGCTGTGCCTACAGTTAACGGCTGGGAGGATATTATGTCAGATCCTGCTTTCTCCAATGAGGACTTCCTTGACGTAGACGAAAATGTTGCGCTGTTTGAGGAGTTTACTGAAGCGATCATCATCACTAAGGTACTCGCTAACGGCAATCAAAATGGCGACAATATATCCGATGATGAAGATGACGATTTAACAGTGGAATAAGAAAGACTAATTCTAAGTATGTAGGGCTGAAGCAGCAAGTCAAATTGATGAACTCAGGGGAGTTAAGTAAGTGAATCGATTTTTCAGTCATTAAATCAGTTGCATGGCGATGTCGTCGGCTTACATCATTACAACAACAGCAAGAATAGAGTTGGTAACTAAAAATACAGATAACGTCATTCGCCCCATAGCAGCAACAACTATGGGAACAAATAAACGTCTCTCTTATTTTGATTACCCTATATAAGGCGCTACGAAACACACACGAGAGGATTAGTATACGTGCGATGTAAACGACGCCGGTGTTGTGATAAACATTTTCGGGGACTTAAAAAATTATGATGTTTGAAAATGTATTTCGCAAGCGAAGATTAAAATGATTATGACTGTTGTACCTTCTTTGTAGCAGCACATAAAATTTTCTACATTTCAGAATTTTGAATGTTGGTAGATCCAGGTTGATTTGGACCTTCAAGTTTCTATTGAGTAAAACTTTTATTTTTCGGCTTACATTCATTATTCCTCTAGTTTCATGTATTATTAATTTCTTTTATCCGTATTCCTCCATAATACACTTTCCTCACCATACTTAATCATAAATTCTTCCTTCGTTTTAACATATTAATAGTTCGACTATTTATGATTCTCAACAGAAAATAAAGTACTTGAAATCCAACCCGACCATCCAATTTTATTTATCTTCAAAAAGCAATTCAAAACCTCACAAGCGACCGAATTTCCTGCCAACACTAATAATTCATCTAAAATCATAACAGGATAATGTCGCCTTACTGAAAACGGCGTTGAAATATTTTATAGCGCAAAAACCGCTCCAACAAAAGCCTTATAGCAGCTCATAATTCTAAATGTGAACAGGGATTCGTTTAACAACTTCCTTCTGATGTCATATCATAATTCATATTCCATCTCTACCGGCCGCCACGGAGTGAAAATACAGCAACGTCCGGCCATCCAACGAAATGGACCATCTAATGTTCGCGTTTCATTAACTTTTCGAAATGGATTTCAAAGCATCCTCCTTATGTCGTTTGGCGTCTTCGGAACAGTGCGGTTAAGATCAACACAAAGGATGATAATCTACACTATCATAACGACCGAAATATTGCAAGGACTACCGCAACATTGGAAACTAAGCAGACACATCCTACGAAAGCATACAATAGCTGGAGGATACCTTTCACTTGCTCCTAGATTTTACCTCCTTCTCCGTATTCGGCACCATCCTGTCATAAATCGAATTACGATGTCCTTTCACTGAGTTCAGGAAGTTTTGCGGCTTTGGCATGCTTCCAAAATAATGGACTTACCCTGCGGCGTCAATCCTTTCTCTCGTTACCACCAATGAATGGTTTGCGCTCAAATAAATCTCATCCACACCAAACGTCTGGATGGGATGGAATGCTTTTACGAGTAACCCCGACAAGGGAAGTGTCTGAGATATTTTTTTTTTGAAACACTCCTTGGTTGGTCTCAAAATATAATTTTGTATAATAGCCACAAAAATTGTTCTGGCGATTTTTTCTTTTTCGTAATTTGGCACCAAACTTCATTCTGTTCGTACTATCTTTAACACCAGCTCTGACATATTTCATGGAAGTTTATCCGACACTAGTACGGAGTCGGTTAAATATTTTGAGGTTAACCAGAAGTACCACCAGGCAGATAACCATTTATATATGATTGTGCAATGAGGCTATGCACGTGCATTTCCAATTATAAATGGTAGAATCTTTGGAACGATAGTATCCTACTTTTTCTTGGCAATTTTTATGTCCATTTAAAATCTCATTCATTCCAACTGGTATCAGCTTTCCAGAAAAATTGAAATATCGACAACAAGGATGAAGGCGCATATTCTCCAACACTCTCCTCATATTTTGATTTATTGGAAAGAAAACGGCACTTGCATAAAAACACGACTCCAATGAATTACTCTGCAGAGATTTATCGGGAAGCATGCCAAAGAAATCCTTGTGTGCAGTTGAATCTTTAATAAAAATTGTTTCTGGCGAAAAAATTCTCAAGGAGTTTGACGAATTCAAAAGAATCTCTAGACAGTTTAGTACGGGTATAAATTATTCTTATGTGAACAGACGAATGGAATTTATTGATTTTTTTTTTACTTGTAAGGATACATATATGAGCTTCCATTATATATACGAGTAGTCTCGCACAGTCTTTTCTAGTAAATGAAAATCGGCAAATTCCGAGAATTGTTTGTCTGCAGATTTGCTGCACATCCAAACTTGAGACAACTTTGTATCTGATAGATACTTTACAAACAATCTTCTTTCCTCGCAAATCAACTTTTAATGAGAATGAGTTGTTTGAGATGCCAAATATTCCATGAAGCTTTTGTATAGATTTCCTGAATAGATTTTCGGATTGATGTTTGTTGTTTCAACTTTTATTTTTGTGAAGTTTCTGGGAGTTTGCATAGACAATTCACTGAACATAAAGCTAATACGCCGCAGGAATATTTTCTTGATGTTTCAATGAGCCATAATAATGAAGCCACTGAAGGAGACGTAAACATTCTGCGTTTGATATATTTATGCTTGAGAAAATATTTTGCTTTGAACCAAATGATTATTTGACTAAATGGTTTTTTTTTTGGTTTTACAATTTCTTAAAGTGGCTTCATCAAAACAAAATGTCTAGAACTCAATCCACACCACAATGTACAAAACTGTAACCAATAGAAACAAGTTGAGTAAGCAGGAGAGTGCTCCGAGCAGAAGGTCTTTGTAAACATCCTATGGTTATTATTATTATTATTATTATTATTTATTTATTGAATTTTACCACTTACAATATTTGAAAATCTTGATTTAGGTGTTCTGAATTTAATTCATTTAAGCCTTAATATATACAGTTTAGCATAGCTATCATGATTTTAAAGTACAATAATACATAACTCCCAAGGAAAAATTAAACAAAAAAAGCCTTCTTTATCTTAAAACTAACTTAACCTATATTAAAATACCTTAACATTACGTCAACTAGCTTGGATTATGCTGACTGGTAAGATGGCACAATAGCTTTCAGTAATTATTATCGCTTGAAAGTGCGAGTAATAATGGATTGGTTGCAGTGCTTGCTCTGGCCAACAACCTTTTAGTTCGTTCCTGTACACATTTTTCAATATTGCTCATTCTGGCAAGTTGATAAAGTTTTTCGCTAGAGAAGTAAAAAGTTTTATTGAGAGCCATTTTTAAGGCAACGATTTTGGGCGACTTGAAGTTTTGATTTCAAATATTTAGCACATAAGCTCCAAACCGGTGCTCCATATAGGATAATGGGCATGGTTACCATTTTAATTATTATTGTTTTGTTTTTAGCGCAGCGAAATGATTTCCGGTTTAGCATGGGATATAAGGCTAATGTCGCTTTCGAAATTTTGTTACACGTAGTTTCAATGTGATTTTTGTAAGTAAGTAAGCACAACATCGTGGCAGTGTTTATTATCTGCTTTATTTACAACGTGGAATTAAGCTCAATGATCTCCGGAAAATTAAAACAATATTTCACACAATCGTGAAGTGGAACTACCACAGCAATAAAAACACGGGTCCGACACAATGTCGAAATTGCCAACGCTATGGCCACGGATATAATCACTGTCATCTACCAACGAAGTGCCCAATATGTAGTGGTGATCACCAATACTCATCATGCCCAGTTTCAGACAAAGAGAGTGATAAAATCAAATGCATAAACTGTGGTGGCTCCCATTACGCCAATTCTTCTACATGCAAGAGCAGGATTGAATATATAGAAATCAAGCAAAAGCTCTCGAAACGAAAACCCATAAGCAAAAAACAACCAATTCACCAATTTAACACTACTGAAAACTTTGATGAGAATTTTCCAAGCTTTCCAATGCAAGCACCACACAACTCAACGAAAGAGCTTTAATAAATTCTTTTAGCAAGTGGAAAATTGAAATGACTAACGGCTAAATGCAATAATAACAACACGTATTTATTTGTTCGACCAACTATACAACTTGGTAAATACACGTTCGAACACGATGACTTCTGGTATTAGAATGGCGGCATCATCCTCTCAACAACTTCTCGGCAATCCCGCCTGGTGGTCAGTTACGAAATGAATGAATAGTCGGCAGCAACTTTGACCCGCGTCGGCACAGTACTCCCCCTCAAGTGTCATTCAAATGAGACTGATACGTCAAGCAAATCTACGGACGCGGTTCTTGCTCGGTGGATAAGTCCTTGTCCCGGCGGGTGGAGGATTAATTGGTGTAGGCCGCTGATTTACTGACGGGCGAAACACGTCAGGAATAGAATGCTGCTGTGGCGGCGGGCTCGGAAGAAATGCTTGAGATGAACCCGAAACAGGCGCTCTAGCTGGTGCGGTGACCCTCGGCGGATGAATTATTCTCAGAGTGTCATCAAATGCAGGTGAATTAGTGGTCGGAACCCGGTCTTGATCGATTTCCATGAAGGCTGGTTTCAACCGCTCCGTTGACACGTTCACTTGGCGCCCGTTAACGTCGATTTTATAAATAACATCTGAAAGTCGCTGGAGAACTCGGTGGGGGCCTGAATAAGGTGGCGACAGTGGCTTACGAACTGCATCTACGCGCAGGAAAACATGCGAGCAGGAACTGAGCTTTTTATTAACAAAAACCGCTCGATCGTTGCGGTGGGCCGCCTGAACCGGTCGTAGCTCAGACATACACTTCTGCAGATGAATGAGAAATTCGTGCGGGCTTACTGCTGCAGTGTGGGGGCTGATGAATTCCCCTGGAATTGACAGCGTGGTACCATAGAGCAGCTCCGCACAGGATGCGTCTATATCCTCCTTGTAGCTAGTGCGCAGTCCTAGTAAGACCGTGGGAAGAACGTCCGGCCAGGATGGGCCACCGCCGTGACACATAATGGCGGCTTTCAATGTACGGTGCCATCGCTCGATGATTCCGTTCGACGCAGGGTGGTACGATGACGTTCTAATCCTGGAGGTTCCGATGAAAGCGGCAAGAGATTTGAATAGCGATGATTCAAACTGAGTGCCTTGATCTGTCGTGATGAGGCGAGGTGTACCGAAGCGAGTAATCCAGTTGTTAAATAACGCCTTTGCCACGGTATTAGCCGTCTGGTCAGCGATGGGGAAAGCTTCCGGCCATCTAGAAAAACGGTCGATCACCGTAAGACAGTATTTGAAGCCCTGCGATGGGATGAGTGGTCCCACAATGTCCACATGAATGTGCTAGGAGCGACCGTCAGGCACCGGAAACGACTGAACTGGATTTTTCTGATGGCGAGTAATCTTCGAACGCTGGCACGGTATACACGAGCGAGCCCAGACGCGGACGTCTCTTCGAATGTGCGGCCAGACAAACTTCTCCGCAATGGCTTTGTGAGTAGAGCGAGCACTGGGATGCGCCAGTTGGTGGAAGATGTCGAAAACCTTTCTGCGCAGCGACAGCGGAACGAAGGGCCTTAGGCGACCCAGAGACTTGTCACAAATCAACCGCTGAAGAGAGCTCGTGGGGCTATGCACCAGTTTTAGGGAGGTGCTGTTGTTCCGGAGTAGCTCCTGAAGCTCAACATCCCGGTCCTGCTCTTGAGCTAATTCGTCCTCGCTGATGAGCGTTGGCATCTCGATAGTGTCCACCCGAGATAGAGCATCTGCGACTTCGTTACTGGCGCCGGATATGAAGCGAAAGTCCGTGGTGAACTGCGATATGTAATTGAGATGCCTGAGTTGCCGCGGCGAGGCCTTGCTTGCAGATTGGGCGAACACGTAAATGAGCGCTTTGTGATCCGTTAGGACGAAAAACACGGAGCCCTCTAGATAGTGCCGAAAATGACGAACGCTGGCATATATAGCGAGCAACTCGCGGTCATAAACGCTATATTTGGACTCGGGCGTCGACAGCTTTCTCTGAAAGAACGCCAACGGGAGCCACCGACCATGTTGTTTCTGCTCCAAAGCTGCGCCTACGGCCAAATTAGAAGCGTCGGTCGTTAGTCTGAGAGGTGCACTGGCCTGAAAATGGACGAGCAGGACGCAGTCAGCTAAGCTGTTCTTGCATTTAGCAAACGCTTCCTCAGTATCCGGGGTCCATTCGATCATAGTTTTGCCTCCTTTTTTATTTCCTGCGCACAGTTTGTTAAGTGGGGCCTGAAGTACCGCGGCGTCGCGGACAAACCGCCGATAAAAATTCAGTGCTCCCAGAAACCGCCGAAGATCCTTTACAGTGACGGGTTGTTTAAAATTCCGCATCGCATTTACTCGAGATGCTGGGGGGTGCACGCCCTTTTTGCTTACGATGTGCCCCAGGTACTCCGCTTCTCTAACTCCGAACACGCACTTCGAAACATTCACCACAATCCCAAACTTTGACAGCCGCTCGAATATCAGTCGCAGATGCTGCAAGTGCTCCTTCTCCGATCTCGACGCGACCAGTATGTCGTCCAGATAACACACGCAGAAATCGAGCCCCCGGAGCACCTCGTCCATGAAGCGCTGAAATGTTTGCGCCGCGTTACAAAGACCGAACGTCATCACCGTGAACTCGAACAGTCCGAAGGGGGTGGTAACCGCCGTTTTCGGGACGTCTTCTTCCGCTATCGGAATTTAATGGAACGCGCGCAACAAATCAACTTTTGAGAAATAGCGCATACCATCCAAGTTCATGGATGTATCCTCGATGTGCCTCATAGGATATTTATCCGGGACCGTAGTGGCGTTGAGGCGACAATAGTCCCCGCAAGGACGCCAAGTACCATCCATTTTCGGGACGAGATGCAGGGGACTTGCCCAAGGACTCTTGGAAGGCCGGCAAAATCCTCTATCAAGCAGGAACTGGAATTCGTCTCGTGCTATTCGCAGCTTGCTCCGATTTAGTCGACGTGGGCGGTCCGCCACCGGGGGGCCAACGGTTGTAATAAAATGCACGGGTGTGGTTGCGGCGACTGCAGGGTTGGTAAGGCTCGGAAATTCCCTGAGTAATGACGAATACGTTGAATTTCCCGCGACGGTCGAAATGGACATCTGTTGATGACAACCGATCTTGCCAGAAACACTGGTGCAATTTACGGGGTCCGCGAGCTTATGGTTCTTGAGGTCGATGAGCAGGCCAAAATGCCTGAGGAAATCGGCGCCTAATGTTGGACGCGACACCTTGGCGACACAGAAACGCCAACGGAACGAGCGTGGAAAACCAAGTGAAATCGAAAGAATTCTGTCACCATATGTGCTGATTACGGTTCCATTCGCGGCAAACAGCTTGTACGGCGAAGCGCCTTGCATTGGACGCAGGTGCGAAACTGGGATGACGGAGATGTCAGCCCCTGTGTCAACGAGGAACCTGAACGTTGTGTTTGGGTCGAAAATTTCGAGGCGACTTTTCGAGGAGCCACCAGCTGTCGCCTGCTGGACTAGTGGCTCGACGAGTTTTCCGCTTGCTTAGAGACAAAAGAACATGGCGGCCGACATTGCTTTGCCGCGGCGTCGAAACGGCGATGATAATAACACATTCGGCCGATGTTCCTACGTGGGGCAGCCGATCGAAATGAGGAATGACAAGAGCTGCAACCAGAAGAGCTGCATTGCCGTGACGATGCTTGAATGCGGCTAATCTCCGTTCTTAACTCGTCGATGCCTTTAAGGATTAATTCGCTGTCATCCGCCGGGTGCGAGGCCGGGTCTTTCTGGACGCAAGATACCGCGTCGGGCGCGCCGACACTGGCTATACGATCTGCGGCGGACGCTAACTCCTCGAGGCTACAATGATCGCTGACGGCCAGGATTGCGCGGATGTTAGAGGGGAGTCGTTGGAGCCACAATGACTTTATTAGGTTATCCGGTATGGATTTTCCAGCCGAGCATTGCAGGCGGCGCAAAAACTGGGACGGGCGCAGATCCTCCATTTCAAGTTCGAACAGCACGTGGCGTGTTCTTTCCTCCTCCGTGACGTCAAACACAGCCATCAGCCTTCGCTTCAGGGCATCATACTTTCCCGACTCGGGCGGCTCCTCCACAATGCCAGCGACATTTGACAGGATTGGCATGTCCAATTCGGCCACAATTTTGTCGAAACGTGCTGAGTCTGAGGTAATCCTTCCGGTGCGGAACTGCGCCTCAACACGCGTGAACCACAATCCCGGTTTGCTATGCCAGAAGGGTGGCAATTTGCACATGATGGCGTTCGCTTCAACGCCCGCGGTGGTAGTGGCAGCGGAGGCTCGGCCGCCATCATCGGCATCGAAAAACTCGTTTGGCATTCTAACTCGCGTCGAGGTCACCAATTTAGCGAGTGGAAAATTGAAATGACTAACGGCTAAATGCAATAATAACAACACGTATTTATTTGTTCGACCAACTATACAACTTGGTAAATACACGTTCGAACACGATGACTTCTAGTATTAGAATGGCGGCATCATCCTCTCAACAACTTCTCGGCAATCCCGCCTGGTGGTCAGTTACGAAATGAATGAATAGTCGGCAGCAACTTTGACCCGCGTCGGCACATTCTACTACCCCATACAGCTCCATTTTAAAGCCAGGACAACAACCAAGCTCGTCAAAAACCATAAACAGTGACAAAAGCGATCTGTTCTCACCTGAAATTCTAATACAGATATCGCATGATTTCATTCGAAGTCTTTCAAATTGCAAAACAAAAGCAGACCAATACGATGTTATAGTTAAGCTAGCTCTTAAGTTTGTCTACTCATAATAATCGTAAAACTTTATTTTGGAAAGCTCAAAGTATTAGTAAGAAGCACATTGAAGCGTTTGATTTCGCGGTAAAAAATGAAATTGATGTATTTGCTATATCTGAAACATGGCTAAGATCGCACAATAAGCTCTCGCATCCGTACTATGCTATTTACAGGAAAGACAGAATAAGAAAGATTGGTGGTGGAGTTGCTTTGGCCATCAAAAAATCTATAAAACACTTTCTAATATCTTCATTCCAATCTCCTTATATTGAAAACATCGGTGTTATGATTGAAGGTATTAATATTAAAATCTATTCAATTTACTTTCCTGGAGCCAAGTTGACCAATGAAAGATTAGGCGGTTTTGTTAGGGATTTGAAAAGGTTTATTAATAATTACCAAGGCTATCTTCTTTGTGGTGATTTGAATGCGAAGCACCAACAATGGAATTGCTCTCGATCAAATAAGATTGGCAAAGCTCTGTTTGAGATAATATCTGAGAACAATGTATTTTTACACTACCCAAACGAGCCAACATTTTATTCGCATAAAGGAATCGGTTCAACATTAGACATCGCCTTAAGTGATGGAAAACCAGTTCCTTCCAACGTTACAGTTTTTCAAGCTCCGTCCTCACCACATCTTCCAGTTATGTTTGCCATCCTATGGTTAGAAACAAGTTTTCTAATAGCGTGAATCGATAACTTGAATTATTTATCCAATACTTCGATATGAAATCGTTCAAATTTATGCTAAAGATGCATAGTTTCTTTCATCAGCACAGTGCAGCCGCCATTTTGATTTAGCTTAAATGATTGTTCTGAATGTTCGGCCAATTGAACATATTCAAATTAAACACTATTCCTTGAATTTTCATGAAAATTGAAAGAAAATAAAAGTGCCTAGGTCAATTTGAAATATGTATCAACCATCAACACGTGTTATTGTTGTTGTAATTCCATACAAGTGTAACCGCTATAACTCACTTGATTGTGATTCGATCTCAGTTAACGGACATATCTTATATTAGTCTATATAATTGCAAAATTTAAAGGATTTTATAGGTACCGGTTACATTTTATAGGCGAAAATATGAAATCTACAAATCATACTATTATTAACAAAGTTGAGTGAATTTCGATTTCTGAGGTATTTGTTGCCCTTGTACTCATAAAGGGCCACATTCGTGATAACTTTCAGATTTTTCGGCTCAAAGGTGTCCAATCGCGAGGGGGGAAACAAATTTTGGGTACATTAGGCCTTCCCCTGGACCCCCTAATTCATATATTGATTTTGTTATTTCAGATTCTAAAAGTTCTAATCAAGACCTTTCATTTGATACCCAACTCGACTACCTTTGGTTAAAAAATTTTAATAAGGGTTCAAAGTCAAAAGCGCTTTATTTAATTACAATCGTTATAATTTTTTAAAAGAACATAAAGCAATTACAAACAATAAAACTATAAAAAACTTAATGGCCCGAATGGCTCTCTAAATTTATACGTTATCAGTTAAAAACGTTAAATGAAAAAAAAAATACACTAGAAAAATTAAATTAATTAAGATTATTACATATTTTTTGATTCAATTGGAAAAAGGAGAAAAAACCAACCAGCATTATTCAAAAATTACTTATATTACTAACACAACAATGAACTTATATGCTATACCTAATATGTTACACCCTGATTCTAAATAAGTTCAATCAAAAAAAAAAAAAAACGTTGCCTTATATCGAAACCTATACCTAATTTATAATACAAATAAACAACAACACTAGCTGTAGCAATAATGAGATGAATCTAAAAAACTAAGTCACGAGAAAAAGCACAAAAACAGAAAATAAACACGAATAATTTAGACATTGTCATTCAGCCACCAATACCTAGATTGCTCCATCTCAGCTCGATCAGCCTCAACGAATCTAGCAAATGAGGATCTCCATTGGAATTGTTGGTCTCGTGAACTCAGGTTTGGAGGATATTTTATCTTCTTATCGGTGGCCCGTCGGTATATGTGATATATGATTGGGACGCCGTCAGAATCAAAAACATATCGATTCATGTCCAAATACAAGAATGCTTCTGGAGGAACGAAGCCAGTAGCGAGGCAAGTCACAATATACCCGTCTGTAGGGTGGAACGGCTGTGAAATCCAAGGGTTTTCATTCACAGTTACAGATCTTGCGATATGATTCCGAAGAAGTTTCAATATGAAGATATCGACTCTTGTCACTTGAGTGGTTTGATAAATTTTTCTATTCGATATATAGTGCTACCAATCCGTCTCAGGCTTTCTGTACAAACCAGTACATGCACGAAGACATTTCCTTTCGAAAACTCTTAATCCTTCCATTGTACTAGCAATATGGTTGTACCAGATCTGGCATCCGTATGTCAAAACTGGCCTAACCAGGGTCTTGTAACAAATAATTTTGACTTTTTGATCAATGTATCTGGAATGAAAGAGTCGCCGAAGAGCCATGACTACTTTAAGTGCTTTACTGAGCATAATTTTGACATGTTCAGTATAGTACAGATACTGATCGAGATGAACACCGAGGTATCGAACACAGGATTTATGTGGAATCCGTTCTGAACTACCCTCACCAGCCATGATGTGGAAACCCTTCCAATTACGTTTCAGGTCTTGACTGGCCCCCTGCAGCGTTGTCCGAAACAAAATTGTTTCACACTTCTGCGCATTGATTTTCATTCGCCAATTGTCGGTGTAGAGCTGTACATCATTAAACATTTTTTAAAGGTTGTTCTGAACTATTGTAGCTTTTCGGTCTGCCGTATAGATGATCAGATCATCAGCAAACGCTACCAATGATCGCGTTGGCGAGACATTAAAATCAAAGCTGTTCAATAGCTTGCGAATGAATACTGAGAAAAGCAGGGGCGCATTAACTGTTCCCTGCTGTGGACCATTCAAGACCTTGAATTCGCGCATTGTTGTCAGATTTCCATCAGTTACAACAAATGATTTCCCGTATAACATATTACACATCATGGCGACAAGGTGTCTGGGGAACCTGTCCTGAAGAAGTTTGAAAACTAGTCCATCTAACCACACCGTATCGAAGGCTTTCTCCATATCAGTGAGACATACTCCAACACATTCTTTGTTGTTTAGTTTCCAACAGATGTCTGAGGTTACTTTCGTTATTGCATGTATGGTCGAATGCCTGACACGAAAACCAAATTGGCAATTCGGCATCAACTCATATTTCTCAATGTGGGCGTTTAATGCTCTGTTGAGTATCACTTCAAACACCTTGCTGATGTTAGGCAGCAAGCCGATTGGGCGATAGCTTTTGGGGCATGACGATTCTTTTCCTTTCTTCAAGATCGGAAATACCTTAGCCTTTTTCCATTTATTTGAGAAATATGAATTGTTCAACATGTTGCTGAACAATATGCAATAATTCCTAATAGCAACCTCAGGCAAATGTCGGAGAACTATATTTGGAATACGGTCAGTACCACATGATTTTTTGTTGTTTATTCTGCGAAATATGAAACACAAGTCTTCGTAGCTGACAAAATAATCAATAAGATTCAAGGTCGGTTTGAGGTCAGATGTGAATGTTTCATCGAAATGAAGAATTGATTGGCCGTTCAGGCTTGATTTGAAGTCGAAAACTTTTGCTTCAACGACCTCCGAAAATACTTCATTCCTTCTCTCTGGGTTTGGCAGATGAACCAATTCAAAATGTGTTCCAATCAGGGCAAGCTTCTGCAATCCATCACATATAATCCTGTTTCCATTTCTATCCGAAGTCGTACTATCAATTTCGATACCAACCCTATCGAGAAGATTTATCTCATCACTCGCGGCTTCAAGATTCGATACCTTCACTCGAGACTTCTTGCGGAATAAGCTATTTACTTTCGCAAAAACGCCATCTGGGTCCTGTGGGCTAATACCCCTCAGTTTTTCCGCCCATTGATTGCTGACCTCACTCCTGAAGTATGGGCGGATTAACTTCCGGACATTCTTCACGTGTAATTTCAACAAAGCCAACGAGGGATGGTTGTAGTCCAAAAATCTTCGATAAATATTGTTGACGCGTGTGAGAAGAAGGCTTTTCAATCTTTTCAACCTTGCGATGGTTGGTGTTTCATATCCTTCCATATTGTTTCGATGTTTAATCTTGGGAACAACTTTCTCAATCGTTTCCAACGTCAGCTTCTCTAACTTCGACAAATAAATATCTATTTCATCGTTAGTTAGATTTCTGTTGTTAAGAACCATTGAGCAAGCGTTGCCATCATCAGAAGGAGGACATTGCTTCTGGTACCCCCGATTAAACTTCTTTTGAAACTTTCCCCAGTCTGTTTTTTTGAAATTCAACCGATGGTTTTAATGTTGAACTTGAATGAGGAAGAAATCATCCCTTTGATGATTGATTTCCATTACGATTGCGTTATGGTCGCTATCGTAAGGAAGCGCCTGCAGTTTCCGTTGAGGACTATTAAAGCTGAATTCAAGTCTTGCGTCAGCAATGCAGAGGTCCAAATATGAATTTGTCCTAGGGTATGTTGGGAACTCCGACCCATATAGGTTGCACCTGTATTCAATTTGGTTCTCTGTTATCCATGATTTCAGGAATACACCTCTTGGATTATTGGTGGCGTTTAGCCATGATGTATGCTTGGCGTTCAGGTCACCAGCAAAAATATAATAATTATACAGCCTGTTCAATTCGAGTATTTCAAACAAGGAATTGAGTTCCTCCTTTAACTTGAGAACATTTTGACCAGTTGCATAGGCAGAGATAACGAAGAGGTTATCCCCACCTGGCAGTGAAATTTTGATGACGGACACTTCAAGAAATTCAATATTTTGGAAACAATAGGGTCTTCTAACCAATATCCCGGTGCCACATCCCCCATCACCTATTACCCTATCGTTTCTTACGAATGCAAAATCTTTGAATTCCATGGAATGCCATGAATTGAGGTGAGTTTCAGTGAGAAGTATGATGTCAGGCTTTTGCTTAACAATAAATTCAAGGAGATAATCACGCCTATGTATAGCAACGATAGAGTTGACGTTGATCGATATGAGGCGTAGCCTATCCATGGGAATATGACTGGATGACAAGTTATTATTAGGCATTTGAAAGACCTAAACGCTGAAAAGCAAAGTTAATTTTTGAATCTTGTTTTTCGATTCTCTCCGATAAAGAATTAAGTTGCTGGTAAATTTTGAGAAGCAGCTCATTATTGCCACTTACATTATTTACATTATTTCCAGCATTTTCTGCTGGTCCTCTAATGGCAAGTGCAAATGATACTCCGGGCTTGACGAAGTTGGAAGGTATGATATTACGGTGTACTTGTGTTTGCTTTGGAGCAAATTTAACTTTTGCATCTTGATATCGGGAGCATCCTCGATAAGATGCTGGGTGACCAAAAACACCGCAGTTAACGCAGTACAATTTTTCTTTAGGCTCCGTCTGAGCCAATTTGCACTCACCGGGAGCATGAACGTCTTTGCATTTAACGCAACGATAGTGCATGGCACAATTGGCAGCCGAATGTCCAAATCTTTGACACCGGTATCACTGGTTGACTTCTCTTTTTTGGAGGCGTTCCCACCTCACCACTCTGAAATTCAAGTACCTTATTTGTTGAAGGGCACTTGGACTGCTCTTATTTGCAATTTGTACCAGGTAAAGTGGTAAATTCTTCCTTTCTATGGTCGACCTTCTTGTCGCAAAAGCTTTGACTGAAACAAAATCAGTATCTGGTGCAGCTTCTTTAAGCACCTGAAGAAGATCGACCGTATCCTCTCTGCTGTCCAAACCCATCAACAAGAAGGTCTGATTCTTTTCACTTTTCGGGGTATAGGTGAAGTGTGGAACCTCCCCAGAAATCAGCGCATCTTTGGCTGACTTGAAATCAACCAGTGATTTCGTCCTTATAGTTAATTTTTCGGCATTCACTCTTTTGATTTCGAAATTGGCCAGTTTATTTTCGGCTGCCAATAGCCGAACCATATCTTTCCCGGTCCGACCGAACACGTTGATTGGCGGAACTTTTTCTGTCTTGTTGAAAGCTTTTTCAGAGGAACCAGCAGAACTGCGGGCTGGTTTTTTCTCCTTATTTTTGTTCTTTAAATATTGAATAAAATTAAAGTCATTATCTTAATTAAAATTACCTCTGATGTTTTCTTCAGTTTCCATATCTTCGGTTAATCCCTCCAGCGCTGCAAAATAGTTTTGGCTCTCCTTGGTGCCACCAGCACTAAGAACTTCTTCTGGAATTGCTTGATTTGTACTTTTCTTCGGCTTTGTTACCTGTTGCCATTGATTTTGTGGCTGCGTCTTTTGAGACTTCATCCCTTTCTTGAAGAGATCCTTGAGAGACTGTATCTCTTGCCTTAGTTCATCATTTTCTTTCTGCAATTTGGCCATTTGTTGATTGTCCGCTATTATTTGCAGCTTACACCCTCCATCTGCGGAATTTTCTTCGTTATGTTTTCTTTTGGTGATTATCGCCAGTTTCGTATTCGTCGTTTCCCCAGGTTGCCCAAACAGTGGGAAGCCGTCGGGCTCCTCCATACCAGCGGCGAAGTTTTCTTTGGTAATTTGTTTTTCGTTACCAATCGAAGTAAAAATATTCGATAGAAATTTCCTGAGTCGATTACTTCGACAATATAAGATTTTTTCCGATAAAAATTAACTTCGGACTAACGTTTTTAAAAAATTAATTTAATTTTTGAAAACTTTTGACAGGAGCAATTTAAAAGACGTCTATACGCAAAGACTACTACGATCCATCTCTATTTTAAGGGTTCATTCGTTATTAGGGGGAACCCCCCTTAAGCATTTGTAAAATTTTTGGTAATACCTTAACTTTTGAGAGACCATAATTTCTGACATTTTCACAAAGTTTGAGCATTCTAGCTTCTATAGTCTCTGAGGAAACTAGCTGTAACGCACGGACAGACGGACGGACAGACGGACGGACAGACAGGTTGCGAAACTAGTAGGTCTTTGTAAAAAAAATTTTACAAAGACCTAAAAAGTCGTTTACAGACAAAGAGCAGCAATCGTTGTGGCCACGGTTACAATGTGCTAACTAAAAAACTTGAAAATTCTCCAGGAATCGCGGTGAGCAACTTAGCTCTCAGCAAATTAATATCTGATTGTTTTCATACTTTCTTCTCGACTAAGTTGATGTCCGTATTTTGTTTTTTTCTATTAATCCTTTGATTTATTTATTGCTAGTATATGACAATGCGACGAGACGGCTTGCTCTGCGAGCATCTTCTTTGCTAACATTTTTGCCTAATAAGACTCTGCTGAAGTTCATAGCTACTTGAAAGAAACGATGACCTTATCCGAAACTTCTTCTATAGTGATTTTTAAATTAAAAGCTTGCAGAGGAGAACAAGCCACAGTGATACTCTCTGCATCAAAACCAACCTGAAAAACCTATTCAATGGGCACAAATTTCAATTTTCTAGTTTCAAGTGTAACAAATTTTGATTGTTCTAATTTTCAAATATAATATAATAATACAATGATGGGTAAAAAATCAACAACTTTCCCATGCAAATTGAAAATGATGAGTACTTCCTTAAACCACCACCAGATGCCGATATGTTTCAGGAGCCAATTTGTATGGACATTAATTATCTCAACAACTAACAAATTTTTATAAAATGGGTTTTTTTAGAGGCATACAACTTTAAGTTGGCGACATTTTTTAATGCTAGAGTGCTGTAGACAGAAGTGGGCCACAGGTTGAAGTGGGCCACCCGAATAACTGCAAGACTAGTGACATTAATGTCAAAGCGTGCACATTATTTATCGTATTTTGACGCGAGTTCACTTTTTGGAAGCATTTAGAGGTTATAAACCTACTCTCGCACTGTACAGAGAAACGCGTTAGGAATTTCACCATAAAAGTTTTTACCCTCGTACGCTTTCACGCGATTTGTCATCTCATTTTTAAGAGAAAAACTCAGGTACATATGCAATAAGTTATTTGGACATATAATCTTTGAAATGTAAAGTGGTTTTTGCCCATTATTGACATTGTGTTTTTTTGGGATGCATATGCAAAAAAGGCGCTGGTATATAGAAGTGGGCCACTATTTGTGGACAGACATGGGCCACTTGAGTAATGCCGTTATTTGGACAGTGAAGTGTTTTTATCAATTATGCAAATGTCTTCTTTACTTATTTTTATCATTTCAGCCATCATACTCCAAAAATAAGGAAGCTCCCAAAAAAAGGTGAATTAGGAAAAATTGATTGCTGCTATTAAGCAAGTGAAAATAAATAAAATATCGGAGCGTGTTGCTTCTGCTGCTACCGATGTTAGCAGATCGTCTTGTCAACGCTACTTCAAACTCGGAACCGACCGATATCCGGATATTACCGCTGTTACCGACGCACAATTGTTAGATATCCTACAAGAACGACCTGCACACGGTGGAAAAAAAGTAAATATTTTTTTTCTCTTGTTAACTGCATATTTACTTATCACTAGTTGACAAATTGTTTTTCAATAATTGTTAAATTTTTTAATTGTTTAATTTTTATGTGGCTCATGCTTTCTATACACTTCCATATCTTTTAAATTTTTTGTTTTTCAACGAATGTTTTTATTTCGTGTATTGACAGATTTTCACTGCAGCATAAGAAAAAGAACTGAATGTGTGCTCTGAACTCCACTATGGTCTCACCATAAACAACGTACGCAAGGTAGCCTTTCAGTATGCCAAGAAAATGGGAATCGATTACCCGGACGGATGAGATGAAACGGACATGGCCAGCAGAGATTGGCATTACGCCTTTATAAAATGCCACCCACGCCTCTCTTTGCACACGCCAATATCAACCAGCGAGAATAGAGCAAAAGCATTCAATGAAGAAACTGTCGGCGACTTTTTCCGTCTGCTTCGTGCTGCGTCGGATGAACATCCGTTCCCTCCAGCCCGCATTTGGAATGCAGATGAAACTGGATTCCCTACGGTTCCGATGAAAACCGTTAAAGTCGTCGCTGCAAAAGGTTCGAGGGTTGGTTTGCACTCATCTGTAGAACGTGGTATAAATGTGACGATAGTGACGGCTATTAGTGTTTGTGAAGATTTCATTCCTCCTTTTTACTTGTTCCCGCGCAAAAATATGAAAACATCATTCATGTATAATGCCACACCAAGCGCCGTCGGCTTCGTGAATGGCTCAGGGTGGATGACTGCCGTTGACTTTGTCCAGTTCATTGCAGCCACCGGCTTCTGCCTTTAAACGTTGGTGTGTTTGGACCGGTCAAAAGATCCTACTACATTCAATGCGATGCATGGTCAAAGAATCATATTGGTTTGCCACTGGAAATCCAGCATGTGCCTGAAATTGTTGGCATTGCCCTGCGTAACAGTCTCAACAATCGAAACATTGCTGCAGGTTTTGAGGAAACCGGAATTTTCCCATTTAATCCAGAAATTTTTAACGAGGAAGATTTTGTGGCTGCAACCCTTAGTGGAGAGCTCCAAGTTGTTGAAAATCAAGTTGTTCAGAAGGAAGACGACCTCCAACAACTTGTTGTTAGAGTTCAGGAAGAGCCTAGGGCGCGAGAAGAGTCAACAACATCTACTTCCGCCGCGTCTACATCAGCGACAGGTTCAATATTGGATTGTATTGGACCGCTTAATTATGTCGCTCCGAAGCAGAAATCCAATCGTGGCCGCAAACCGCGCAAACCACTGAAAAGCAGCGTCATTACATCCCCTGAAAATAGAGAGGTCGCGGAAGAAGCTCCACGGCGTCAAAAATCGTAGATACCAACGAAAGTTTCCAAAAAGGCCAATTCTTCACAATCAGCTGTGAAAAAAGGCAAAAAAAGAAATTCTTCGGTTTCTTCAGATGAAGACATCAATTTTTCCATGGTTTGCAATAAATTGATGCCAGCAAAGCTGAAAAGAAAAAACTCCATCGAGTGCGATAACCCTTCCACTTAAAGTGCGTCGATATGACCAGCTGCACCGACTTCACGTGCGCCAATTGCGCCTAAAGTCTGTGCTTGAGCACTGCAAAATGTTTTTTTGCAACACCTTTGTCATTCTAACTCACTCCTTCTTTCCATACATTAAATGAACATTATTACTGAAGTCACAGTTTTGTTTTAATTTTTAACCCTCATTTCGTGTAAACTATTTTGAATTTTGCAAATTTGACAACGGTTTCGTAATCAGCGCCTTTGAAAAACCCCAGGAAAAGAAATTGTAGCATTTAGCAGCATTTTTTCAGATAAAAATTTTGGTGGCCCACTTCTCCCTACAATTTCGGAAAACACTTTTTTTCCATTTAAAAAGAGAAATACTTCAAAACTTGACTCCAAGCATCTGCTATGATGGCAAGTTGCGTTTCGGAATACCCTTGCGATTAAAAAACAAAAGAAAAAATTTTCATTCTTCACCATTTTACAACCAAAAATAAAAACGTGGCCCACTTCTGTCTTCAGCACTCAACTTATGCTGTGACAGCTTTCATGCGTTTTATGGGTACTTTGGTTTGCCGTTTCATGAATAGGTTGAAGTCTGAGCAACGTCTGCAAATTGTGCAGATTTATTTTGAAAAAAAGGGTTCTGTTCGAGAAATTCATCGCGCACTACGTCAATTTTTTGGCCAACATAATCGTCCATCAGAACAATTAATTCGATCAACCATAGATCGTTTCCGCACTACGTTTACTCTCACCGATAATAGCTATTCATTCAGACATCGTACAGTGTGTAATAAAGAAACAACATTTAAACCGCCCATTATGGAAGATTTTAAGGAAGGATTTTGGATTGCGGGCTTACAAAATTCAACTCGTGTAGGAATTGAAGCCGAACAACCAGTAGGCGCGGCGTAGATTCGGTGTATGGGCCCTACAAATCCCGGATTTCATAAGAAAATTTTGTTTAGGGATGAGATTCATTTCTGGTTGAATGGCTACGTCAATAAACAAAAATGCGATTGGTTCTCCAATCACCGTTACATCCGGAGAAAATCACTGTTTGGTGTGCTTTATGGGCCGGTCGAACCCAGCAGTATTTTTGAACATGTCTTCAAAAATACTGCTGGGAGTAACATTACAGTCAATGGAGACCGCTATAGAGCCATGATAAATGACTTTCTCGTTCTGGAATTGACTCGCCGTCATGCAGGGGACCTTTGGTTTCAACAGGATGGTGCGACATGCCATACAGCTCGTACAACCATCGACTTATTGAAAGAAGCATTTGATGAGCGCATATTTTCTTGTTTTGGACCTGTGAACTAGCCTGTAAGATCTTGTGATTTAACACCGCTGGACATTTCTTGTGGGTATACGTCAAATCATTGGTCCACACCGACAAGCCCAAGACGCTTGATCGTTTGGAAAACAATATTTGCCGCGTTATTGGCGGGATACAGCCCCAAATATTAGTTAGAATAGTCGAAAATTTGACCTCCCATTTAGACTTTCTTTGCGCCAATGGTGGCGCTCACATATTTAAATAAAATGGCAACGAATTATCTTCTCAATATAATCATCATATCCTTTCATTTCAAAGTTCTATACCTCTAAAAAAAACACCCTTTACATATATCTAGAAAAACATGATTTTTTTACTCATAGTGCGGGCATTCTAATTAGAAAATATGAGCCATGCCATTCAATGAATGTTAATGAAATTTGTGGAATGAAAATTGCAAAAGATCATACAGTTGGTATAAATGAAACAGATGGTAGAATCAGGTGCTACAATCAAAAACCCATCTCTGGATTTTTGGACTGACCGACAGAAGCTATGCTTCTACAATGCGTTTAAATATGGGGGAATAAATTTATTTGGGAATAAAAATAAAAACAACGTGGCATTAAATAAATGCTATAAAAGAAAAATAATAATAATAATAATAATAATAATAATAATAAAAATAATAATAATAAGAGTCCAATAATAGTCCAAATTCGAACCTTGGCGTTGAGATTTATTGTTGCGGTATCTCATTCTGTGACCGTAATGGAATTCGAGGTGATGTGGTCAATATCACGCTCTACCACTTGATTATTACCTCATTTTTTCAATTAGTATCCAAATAAAGTTGGGTAGCCTGATAGTTAGACAGCGGCATCAGAAGCTCAAACTCGATGCCGCCGTCGAAGTTTGAGCTTGGGAGCTGCTGCGCTAGCGGGGTGTTCCCTACCCTCTGCTCCAGGCGGCCTTAGTCAAACCCAATATGAAAAAATATGATCCCCGAACTTCACAACGGCCGTTTTGGCTACCTCGGCTCTGGTGTACTCTAGATAAAAACTGATACTTTTAAATGTTCCGAGACCTAAAATAATTCTTTGGTTAGGGTTTTGAACTTGTCTCTGTTCTTTCGAATTCGCATTCCCACAGAAGCTAGAGCGATTCAAAGTTACAGTAAACTGCGAAAACAGAAGATCTCTCAATTTCACATAGGCTATTCTGGCTGTCTTAGCTCTGGTGGATTCTAGACCAATCCTGATACACATTAGTCCGATTTACTTTATAAAATTCTCTCCATCTTACCAAATTTGCATTCCTTATGAAACTCGAGCGGGTCAAAGTCTGAAAAAAAACAGAGGAAATAGAAGATCTCTCAATTTTACACAGGTCATTGTGGCTATCTCGGCTCTGGTCCACTCTAGCGAAAAAACTGACGTATTTCAAATGATGTTCCAAAACCCATTTATTCGGTTCCCTAAAGAGGGAATGCCGGTCGACAGGAATACTCTGCAGGCTAGCATTCTTTGGGAATTACTGTGATCCTCCTCCTGAGACGACAGGTAACGACGCTGACTGAATCTGGACTACACTTTGGACAATGAACTTGAATTCATGATTTGGGCTGGCGGATATGATGGTTCGGGCTTAGTTGTTTTGCACGGCAGTGCCGAGGTGACACTCGTGCATGAATGGCTCCAATTCAACTATCATACCGTCTTCATCCTTGTAAAACCTTGGCAGGCCTCGAAAGCAAAAAGTAGTAAAAATATCAACAACGGACAGAACCAACAGTTACAGTTATTGAGATGGGTATCAACGACGACCAATGCGATAACAGTTAAGACTCAAGAAAAACTGATAACAACGGATACCCTTGTAAAAAATAAAAAGATTCCCGAGGCGTTCGGGCACAGCGAAATTGTAGTGAATAAGAAGAGTTTCAATATGTCCGTGAAGGACTGCAGCGATGGTCTGCTGCCTCGGCAGAAGAAGGTGTCGGTATCTGCCGAGAATGCCATTTTAGGCCAAAGGAAGTATTTCTTGAGTCGCCGTAACGTCCGACCGTAACCTCCGTGGGCACTTAAAGGATGGTCATGTGCGCGGAGGATCAGATGTTGTGTCATTTCCTCCGGTACCTAGAGTTTCCAGGACTCTTCTTCCTGCCATGGATCACCAGTGGCGTATTCATTTTGTCTATACACGTAGCCGTCTATTACCTTCAAATCAGGCAGCTGCGATTGTTGGGTCGCTATGGTTTCGAAATGTGGGCTGTCCAAATCTATTTCGATGGGGTCCTCGTCATTTATTGTCAATTCGGCTCCCTCTGGGGAAAACATCCGTGAGAGAGTGTCGGGTACGATTTTCTGGGTCCCTTTCCGATGTTTGATGGAAAACTTGAACCCTTGCAGTTTAAGAGCCCATCTTGCTAGGCGTCCATGTAAATCTGCCTGGTTCATCAACCATTGTAGTGAAGCGTGGTCCGTGATGATCTCGAATGGGTGGCCCTCGATACAAGCTCGGAATTTCTTCACAGCCATTACCGCTGCCAAACATTCCTGCTCGGACACAGTATAGTTTCTTTGGGCCGAATTCAGCTTATTGGACATGAAGGCGATGGGAGCTTCCTCTCCCTCTTCGGTCAATTGCACCAGCACAGCTCCTACTCCATGTTGACTTGCGTCACAATGAATAGAGAAGGGCTTCGTGAAGTCGGGGCTGTGCAAGACAGGAGCTAAGGTGAGGGCTTGTTTTAGCTCTTCAAATGCCTTTCGGCTGAGTTCGGTCCAAATAAACTTCCCTTTCCGCAGCATGTCTGACAGGGGTGCGTAATTCCGAACAAACCTTCGGTGCCAACCGCACACACCAAGGAAACGTCGTAGCTGCTTCACTGTTTTTGGTAACGGGAACTCATCAATCGCACGAGTTTTGTCTGGATCCGTTTTGATAGTGCCATGTCCTATGACATGTCCTAGGTATCGGACTTCTTTCATGACAAACTTACTTTTCTGTACGTTGATGGTGAGTCCCGCCTTACTGATGTGCAGGACTACTTCTTGTAAGAGTAGGAGGTGTTGATCGAACGTTTCCGTTATGAGTAACAGATCATCCAGGTACACGAACACTTGGTGTTTCATGTGAGGTGGGATGACCTTGTCCATCAGCCGAGTCATCGTTTGCGGCGCGTTACACAGGCCAAAGGGCATTGTGACGAACTGATATAATGGTCGTCCAGGCACTGTGAAGGCGGTCTTGTCCCTCGACCCCTCATCGAGTGGAATTTGCCAGAAGGCGTCTTTTAGGTCGAGACTGGTGATATAATTGGCTTTCGGCAGTCTCCCTAGTATTCCATCGATGAGTGGAAGAGGGTAAGCGTCCTTGATGGTAACCGCGTTTACCTTACGGGCATCAAGACAGAGGCGGACTTTACCTGGCTTCACAACGAAGGTTACCGGTGATGACCAGGCACTTTGGGACTCCTCTATGACCCCCAACTCGAGCATCCTATCCAGCTCCGCATACACCAATTTCTCCATGGCCGGTGAGATGGCGTAGTGTCTCTGCTTAATCGGTTTACTATCGCCAACGTCGATGGCGTGTGAGACTAGGGTGGTGCGGCCAAGGCCTTGGGTAGCGTAAGATGGGAAAGCAGCGATGGATCCTTCCAGGCGTTGCCGTTGGTTAGGCGTCAGGTCATGCCTATCGGGAATAGAAGTGATTTCGTTGACATATCTGGTATTTAAAGACAAATCTGTGAATAAATCGGAGGCAAGTCCAAAGCGAAGGACGAAATTGACGCCAAGGTACACATTCTGAGTCAAAGACGGAATAATGTAGAAAGTAATATCCTTCGTCTGACCCCTGAACGTCACGGGTGTGGTTAGTTTACCTCGTATAGGGTGTTTGGTGCCATCAGCTGTACTGATTTCAGTGCGCCAGGATTTAATCAAGTTCAGATAGTCTTGGAGCACCTTCGAGCCAAAGCTCGAGGCAAGACAACTGATACTGGCACCCGTGTCGATCAATGAAAACACGGTCTCGCCCAACACTTTAATTGGATGATAAGGTCTGATCTCATTCTCAGCAACCTCCGAGATGTTACAAGAGTTTAAGGTTTGACGGCAGGTGCGCACTCTCTTGCGGAAATTCCGCCAACGACGGGTTGGCCATTTTGTCTTGCGCGGGCGAGAAGTGACTTCTTCGGAAGCAAATATTCGCTCTCGAGCCACCCGATATTCCTGCAGTCGAACATGATAAGGTTTTAGAGTGCGTATTTGAGGCTGCCGGGGTTCTTCTGGCAGTAACTGCGGTGGTCGCTTCAATATGGTCGTTAGCGAGGTCTCCGGAAGAGAGTGAACATCCGCAGTCATTGTGGTCATGGCTGGTGGGTTAACGTCAGGATTATTGGGGTTAGCAGCTGGCTGAGGAGCTACTGCGGGGGCTTCGAGTACCGCTGAGGCGGTCGGGTACTCCTTCGGCCGTTTTTTTGCGCGGCACAATCAGGGCAGTCCGGGAAGTATGTGTCCGGCTTGCCGCAACCGTAGCAGTCCGGTTTGATGGCAATTCTAGCAGGTTCCCACTGCTGCTACAGCAAGCTGGTCCTGGTCCAAATCTTCCTCCAGATCCATGGTGGTATAATCTGGGGCCGATTCCGCGATTCCTCGTCGAGGACCCGGCCTAGCTAGTAAGTAGGGCCGGTCCCGGAGGTCTTCCTCAAACCCTACTAGGCGACGCACCGTTCTCAACAGTGCGGAGTTCACGATATGGCGACGGAGCTCCGGTCTTAGATTGCGCTTAAGCAACCGCAGCAATTGGGTAGAAGACATCGGCTCTGACAACTGGTCATTCAGCCGAAGAACATCGGCTCGATATTGATGGAAAGACTCGTCCGGACGCTGCCATCTAGCATGAATCTTGTCCAGTACTAATTCGTCCATGTCTACCGTAGGGTATTCCATGCGGAGTACCTCCTTCAACCGTGACCAGCGTATTGATGGTGGGGCCGAATGTATTCGCCAATATGACTCAAGTGCTGCTCCCCTAAGCAGCATTGGCAAATATCCTGCGAGCGCTGTGTGATCTCCTGCTAGCATTTGCTCAATCAGCGACTCCACCCGACCAATGAAAACCTCCACAGTTATAGTGTTGGGTTCCCCGCTGAAATGCAGATTCCAGCCCTGGATGATGCTGGGGATCTGCGTCGGCTTCTGCTGATACGTAGCGTGTGGATGGATGCGTTGGTCCGGCGGAATCACTGGAGGCTGAGTTGGTTGCGGTGCTTGACTCAGTTGGGGCCGGTACACTGGAGCCAACGGATTCATTGCCGCACCGGGCCGGATTCGTTCGTGATCGCGTCGCGAGTCTATCGGAAAATCCCACGGATTTGGGTCCGAATCCCACATCGGAGGCGTTCTTGGCCGAGGTGGTACTGGATTCTCCTTCTGGCTTTCTAGCGAGGCTACCCGGGTGGTCAGGTCCTGCATGAGCGCCATTAAGTCTTGTAAAACTGTCGCCTCCACAGCCACAGTGGGTCTCAGCTCTTCCGCAGGCGGCACTGCTTCGGCTCGGCCCATTAAGTCAGACTCATCAGCCGCTGTTGGAACCTGCTCCCGCCGGTCCTTTGGCTTGGGCACCGCCCCTTGAGCAGCTGGAAGCTCTAGGTGGCTGGAAGGTCGATCCACTGAGGTGGCTGGTTGTCGGCATAAAGGGCAAGTACGGCTAACTAATAAATGCTGGGTCACACAGGCTTCATGAAATTCATGTCCGCACGCCAACGTTTGTACGGACGTTCCATCATTTCGCGCCTGCTGGCAGATGACGCATAATGCCGTGGGCCCCGCTTCCGAATCCAACCTGCGCTTGTCGGGCGTGCGTTTGCTCGACATGCTAAATGCAATTTAATTTTGCTAACTAAATACCTAAATAAATATATATAAATAATGAAAGAAAATGTGAAAAGAGTTAATGCAAACTATAAAATTCTGATGTGGCCGGCAGTGGCGAACTATATCAGAACCTCGCAAAAAAAAGGTATGAAGAAATTTTTCTAATTGACGATATCAAAAGTTATCAAACAAAATAGTCGGTCTTTCCATTCCGTCCTTCTTCCCAGGCAAGGACACCAATGGCACATTCCTTCTATAGCGTTTCAGGGACAACTCTCTTGTGGCACCATGAGAATCAGGGTTCAGAAATGATCCCTCATCCGCAAGTTTTTCAAGTTACCACTTGTCAGCCCAGGGTTGGATTCTAATCCACAAGCAGCGAGTGTCTTGTCATGGATAGTCATGGATTACCTAATCAGCCAATCACATGAAATCAAAATCCATATAATTTAAGACACCTAGGCACCGCTGGTTTGGGGAGCGGATCAGAATCCTCCGCAAAATAGCTGTTGGGTAATAACTTCCGAACACAAATAGGGACTCTAATATCATTTGGCCTTACTAGTTATACAATGGTGGTAAACCACCAAAGTGTAAATCAAAAGCAGGACCAAACGATATTGATGTCCAAAGACAACACACGTCCGGCAGTTATTATTTGCTGGGGCACGATCAGTGCAATTACCCTCGGGAGTTACCTACCCGCCAATAATCTAACACCTTGTGGGGACACCTAGAGACGATGGACTGTCTCGTGCTCACGACTGATGATACAGCCGGGCATTTCGGGGCCCCACGTTGTTGAGTTTCAATATGTCCGTGAAGGACTGCAGCGATGGTCTGCTGCCTCGGCAGAAGAAGGTGTCGGTATCTGCCGAGAATGCCCTCGTCTGGAGACGCGTGAATGCGCTGGCAGGCTAGCATTGCGGTGTCGTGGGGCGGGTTCATTTCCCCAGCACGAGAACCCACTACAAAAAAATTTCGCACTCACGAATTTGACTGCTGGAGATCCAGGGGCAACCGAAGTCGCAAAAATTGTAGATAACTCCACAGAGGGAATTAGAGCTTGTTACGAGAACAAGTGGAACCTGAAAAGAAAGGCGGACTTGGGGTAACCTCGTCATTACCCGACGAAGTTCATGGCCCACAAATGAAAGAGGGGTAAACGGGTGATGGTGGAGCCCCTTCGCACCCACCCAACCGGAATAAATCCATATATAAACTGGTCACCGGGGTACTCCCCTTCTGATGGGAAAGTTCATGCAATTCAAGTTGTATGAGTTTTCCACTCAGAAGAGGAATACCTGGCCACTGCAACAGAATATATATGGATTTATTCCGGTTGGGTGGGTGCGAAGGGGCTCCACCATCACCCGTTTGCCCCTCTTTCATTTGTGGGCCATGAACTTCGTCGGGTAATGACGAGGTTACCCCAAGTCCGCCTTTCTTTTCAGGTTCCACTTGTTCTCGTAACAAGCTCTAATTCCCTCTGTGGAGTTATCTACAATTTTTGCGACTTCGGTTGCCCCTGGATCTCCAGCAGTCAAATTCGTGAGTGCGAAATTTTTTTGTAGTGGGTCCTCGTGCTGGGGAAATGAACCCGCCCCACGACACCGCAATGCTAGCCTACCAGCGCATTCACGCGTCTCCAGACGAGGGCATTCTCGGCAGATACCGACACCTTCTTCTGCCGAGGCAGCAGACCATCGATGCAGTCCTTCACGGACATATTGAAACTCTTCTTATTCACTACAAAATAATGCTGCGCATGCAAGAGCGTCCTAACAAGGAAGAGCGGAACATTCTGTAGGATGCAATAGGCTCTTCGCGCGTTTGGGAAATGCTTGCTGCTCCAAAATACCAAATTATTGTACCGGCCTAGCATGTAGATCATAATCGAGAACCAGAGGTATCTTGTGGCAGGTAATGCATCCGGTGACGCCACAGAAGGGACAACGCAACGCAGCGTTGTTACAATTAGGGTAAAGTCAGCATTTGTCTTAGGATGATGCTCACCTCCACCAAATTTTGCATCACATTCAGTGGAACAGCGGTACAACATAGCCAGCAGTCAAATGAATAACTCGGTTTTCGGTGCGCACTGACTAGGAGGGTTACTATAGGGAAAATAGAATAATCGTTTTTCTTTTAAACGTACATATTGCATTCAAAAGTTTCTTGGGTACGTATCATAGTTGAGTATAAAACCCTTTTGACAGAAGCATACTTTTGTTTACCGGATTTGTTTGGTGTCATAGTTTGAAGCTTTCATTGTCATATCACTTCTGTTGTTGAGTTTATCTTCAAGAAACTTTCTCACAATCGCATTCAAATAATTTGATACTTTCCACCTTAAATTTTACTATATTTCATAGCTGATCTAGTTCACCAAAATCTAAAAAAACTCTCCGACTAATTGGAGGGTTTTTCAAATTTATTTGTTCCAAGCCGGGCAGTATCTCAAAAATTTAGCGTTGTATACCCATAACTTATCGACATTGTGGTTATTTATTAACGACTATTTGAATATATTAAAATATTTTAAAGAAACAACCATTATACTCGTTTCCGAGATATTAAATTATCAAAAAAACTGCAGCACGTGTTTATTTTGCATTTTATGATTCGTTAATACTAATGACCGTTGAGCAGATGTAGGTTACAAATTTCGATAATTTTGTTGCATAAATTTGTCAATCAGATGACGTAAGGGAATCAAGATCCTCGGCTGAGAATAATGTGGTTTCGGATGTCACTTCAAAAGAGTATTTATCGGGCAACATACACGCGTGGATATCTGTTATATGCATTATTCAGATAAGCTCTACTTCGGGAAAGATGAAATAACTCATCATTGGCGTGTGCAGCAAAATTTGAAAATTATGTCAATTTTCTGGAACATATGTAGATACTAATCTTTACCTCAAACTCAATTTATTTAAATCTATCTATATATCACACAATATAATAGCTGATATTGGACGTCTATGCAATATTGAAGAAACAGAACTAAAAATAGAATGTAAAGGATGTCACTAAATTCAACACGGTAAGACACATTACAGCCCTAAATCAACAGCATCGTCGTTCATTGACTGTCTAGTCTTTCAGCACATTCCAAGAAAATAACTTGTTGGCGATATTCATTAAACTTCAATCAAAATACGGAGAATACGTTGGAATGTGCCGGGCAATTGCATTTAATGGTAGGCTGACGTCTTGATGATGAATGTATAAAAAAGAATTATTGAAGAAAGATCCTTGCGAATTTCGGTAAAATTTCATGTTTAAAATTATTAAAACTAAATAACATAGGAGAAGGATCAACAGATAAGTTAATATAAGTATAAGCATTTGGCAATACTTACCAACTGCTTACCAAACGCCGAATATTTCCTGAATTATAATAGGTGTTGAAAATGGTTCTATTTACACAATTGTTGTATAGGTGTTTCAAAATAAAGAATGGTCCAACCATAATGCACGGTGTTAATTGCGAGTCACACCTTAATGTCAAGTTTTTCGCCCAACTTAATTTGACATTTCTTCGTTTCTGTGTTTGACGAATTCAGCCACGGAGCAGCGCGTTAAGTTTGTTGAAGCCTTTTACAAAAATGGGCGGTCAAATCAAAATGCATCTCGTGCACTTCGTGATATTTTTGGTCAGCATAATCGACCAAATGTGTCCAAAATCGAAAGAATTGTGTGCAAATTTCAGCAAACCGGGTCTGTAGGAAATGTGAAATCACCTGTGCATGCTCACCCAGTTCGTTCTGTGGAAAACATTGCTGTTGTTCGTGACAGTGTTGCTGAAGAGCCGTCGACTCGTCATCGTGCCCAACAATTGAACATATCACGAACATCACTGATGCGAATTTTGAATAAAGATTTGAATTTAAACACGCTCACAAGGTTCAATTGACTCATGAGCTGAAGCCTACTAATCATTTCAAGCGTCGGCAACATGCCGAATGGTTGGTTGAACAGACAGAAGGGAATACTGACTTTACAAAGAAAATCATCTTCAGCGACGAGGCATTCTTTCGCCTCAGAGTATTTGGGCAAATGAGAATCCACGAGTGATTGTTGAAAAGCCAATGCATCCACAAAGAGTGTTTGGTGCGGTTTATGGGCCGTACTTCTTCGAAAATGAGGACGGCCAAGCAGTTACCGTGAATGGTGTTCGCTACCGCGAGATGATAACGGACTTCTTGTGGCCAGAAATTGAGGTTATGAACCTGGACGATATTTCGTTCCAACAGGATGGTGCCACTTGTCACACAGCCAACGAAACAATGGCTCTTTTGCCCGAGAAATTCAATGGCCGTGTTATCTCACGTTGTGGCGATGTTAATTGGCCGCCACGATCATGTGATTTGACACTGTTGGACTTCTTTCTCTGGGGATATTTAAAAGAAAAAATGAACATCAATAAGCCAAGAACAATTCAAGAGCTAAAGAATGAGATAATTCAGCACATAAACGACATTGAACTTCAATTATGTCTCAGTGTCACCGCAAATATGGACCATCGGTTAGAAATATGCCGCCGTAGCCATGACGAGCATTTGGGCGATATTTTTTTTCACACATGATTGTCATAGAGCCTTCTATTATAATAAAAAATATTGGTATGATTCTATGAAAAATGTTTGTTTTATTTACAATTAACATCGTGCTCTTTGGTTGGACCACCCTTTATTTGAAATGTCCACTGGAGGTTTGTCGTGCCGAGGTCGTCGACAGGGTATGAAGATGTAGTGATACTCATAGCTTCATTCACCGCTTTCATAACTATTAATTTTCCGTTCCCCTGTGAAGCTTCCGACGGCGGTGTTCGGATCATGTGAACATCGATGAGCGTCTCAGTGTCCATCCTACCAGTATTCCAACCAAGACAGAAAGGTTGAGTTCTGCTGTCGTTGATCTCAAGTGCTGTCTACCGATAGTCACTGACCAAGTAGCCCTCTGGAATCCTCCAGTTGATTACTCTTCATACTAGGACCTCCGACGCAAATGTCACATCTGGGATGGTTCTGACACAGACCCACCGGTGGAATGTAGAGGCTGGTGTTTAGCGCAATCAGCCCAGTTCAGGCTGTCATCTCCAGTACCCTCTTTCCTTTGTCATCTGACTGAGGGATACCTCATTCAATTGCTTTTGGAATGAAATCCTCTACAACGGTAATCTGCTATTCTGTGCTCGTGATAGACTTGAAAGGATGGCAATGGGTAGTTGGATGTTAAGTACACACTAAAGAAACTTGTTTCGAAACACCGAACCTAGCCATAGCCATCCCCTAGCCTATGACTCTGCAATCACAAATAGGCGGTGCCTCGAATCCAGATGGTGGCTGCACTAGATGCGTCAGGGTCACACTGATGAACTCCTATTATGGCGCTGCTTATTGAGCAGGAGTAAGTCGGCTTTCCTCTTGTTTGCGAGCCGCTCCTGTCGATTTTGGGTACTTGTACTACAGTGCAAATTTATCTGGCAGTTACAGGTCATTGCAGAGCTGCTTTAACTTTTGCTAAAGCCTCCTTTAATACTCGTCGTTTTCTTGTTCCTGGGACATTTTTAAAGTCATCACCACGAGGGTCAGCGTCTTTGCAAAGAATGCAACATGCCTCCCTCGTGCATTGTTTCACTCTGCGGTCCATATTATTGCTCTTATACCACAGGCCTCTTGCATCCTTTTGCATTGTGGCCATAGCTGAGGCACTTAAAGCATTGAAAAGGCCCTGCTTTATGCAGTAAAGTGCATATAACTTCGTCAATTTTGATCTTGTCCTTGCTAAGCACTAGTTCTGCTTCCTTTCCAGAAACGTCAACGACGGCCGATTTCAATCCCAGTTATGCATGGGAACACACGGTTAATGGCATCTTCTACTTCACTCAATTCAGTGCCCAGTCAATGTGTCTGATATCAAGTGAGGCTTTTTGACTGCATCATAGGAGGAGTCGTTGCATCTGACCCAAATTCCATCGGTAAATCACCTGACTGAGCGAGCTGTACTGTGCCAATCGCGATTTGCATGTCGTTTGGCTTGACCACACCATTTATCTCTCTCAGGACATCTGCGTAGGACCGAGCGTCGGTATGTTTGATCAACAGAGCTTGCCTGAGGAGCTTACGCCGATGAGGAAGGCTACCTCGAGTTATTTTCCACGTTTAATTTCTTGCAAGGGATACTGTTGTTCATTCGCCATTTGGATGAGCTTTTAGTTTCTTTAGACAGGACCTCCGGGAACTCCTCATTTGAATTTGATGGCATCTTAGGAACCTCATCCTATCTGCTCTTTTCTCGTTCACCTTCAATTGAAACGCATGCAACCCTTTTGCTGGTGGTAGTAGATGGGACGACTAGGGCTTCTTTCAGTGCTTTGATGTTATGCTCCGATTTTGCGCTCAGTCATTTTCATCTGAAGTATTCAATCATATCTAAGAGCTCTTTAAGCTCTAGGACGCTGTTTATGATGTCCTTTTTTACGATTTTTTAGACGTTTCAGGATCGTTCCTGCTTTGCGCATGAGCCCTTCTTCTTTAGAGCAGTTTAGATCCAGTTGTCGATTGTCTCGGCTGGACGGAGGCTCTTGGTACTTACGTCCCTTCTGCCAGTCGTTTTGGTGGTGATAGGAATCATACACGAGCACAACGTTCGTCTTTGCCATTCCTTGGCTCTCTTTTACTGTTTGTCCTGCTGTTACAGTTGCTTTGTTTACTCCTCAGGAACGTTCCAGCGTGCGCATAGTTTTTTTGCTATACCCAAAAGCAGCATTTATGTCTAGCTGGCTCATTTTCTCAGCTTTTTTGGGCTCATTTATCAGAGTGTCGTCCACTTTTGATAATTTTGCCGTTATCGTTGGCGTTAATGAGGGTGATATTAATTTGTTCGACGCCAAGATTGTTAGTTTCTCCATCGGTAACTGTTGATTTCGAACCATTTGGTTGCGGCTTGATTTTTAGAGGTTTGTCAGCATGGTAGAACCACGATCAGTTGTTTGTTTCGACGGTGTTCGCGCAAACACGGTTCTCTGTCAGGGTCAAGTTTGCTTGTAGATCTATATGTTATAGAAGCCAAGTTCACCACTCCTATAACATTGCAGTTGTTGGATGACAACAGCCAGGAGCCTGCTCACACACCACTCTCTCCCTTTTATACTGCGGATCCGACTCCTTCACTGTAAATTTTTCTCCTACTCCTCTTCCAAGGTTTTGGATCTGGGTTCCTTCCCATAGTATTTTAGGGTTTAAGGTTTGACAAGCCTCCGGTCTCCTTTTGTCACACCGTGGCTACCTACCATCGATGGGTACGGGTTGCCTGGCATTCCGAGGTACGAGGTGTGACAATCAGGTAATAAGACTGATTTTATTGCCGTGCTTGTGGTAAACCTACGACTTTGAAATTCCCTTCCCCTTCCCCGGCATCCTTCCCCTCTCCATTGATATATTCACAATCGCTCTAGCTTGTTTAGTTCGACTGTTGTGTCGTGTTGAGTAAACGTGTGTTGGTGATGCTCGACACGAAAATGGAGAAACGAAATCAAAAGCAACGCGTCGCCATAAAATTTTGCGCCAGATTGGGCGAAACAGCTTCGGGAACGTACGTTGAAATTGTAAAAGTGCATGGTGATAGTGCTCTTAGTCGTGCCCAGGTGTGTCGATGGCATAAAGAGTTTAAGAAGGAGCGTGGAAGACGAGGCGTGAAGCGGGAAAACAGTCGAGGTGTGGACTGACGCGACTGCATAGCGTGTGCGCACCCTAATCCGTGAAGATCGGCGTTTAACAGTTCGAGTGTTGGCCTCGGAACTGAGTATGAACTGTGAAACAGTCAGACAGATTTTAACCGACGATTTTGGGATGAAAAAGTTGTGCGCGAAGATGGTTCGAAAGAACCACACCACAACGCCCTTAGCGTATCCAAGTATTTGGCCTCTAAAGGGATCGCCGTTTTGCAACAGTCGCCCTTTTTGCCCGATATGTCACCCTGTGGCTTTTCTTGTTCCCTAAAACAACATCGGTGGTCAAAGGAATCCATTTTGAGTCGACGAGGGTACTCACGGACATCCCAGCCGAATTGTTCCAGAAATGTTAAGAAGCATAGAAAACGCGCTGGAATCGTTGTATAGCTACCCAAGGGGACTACTTTGAAGGGGATGGCAGAGTTGTAGAATAATTTTTTAAAAAATGTACGGTTTTCATAGAATCAGTCTCATTACTTTATCGCCATACCACGTAGCATTCCCATTCGCAGCTGAAATTATATCGAAAGTAACATCAGCACTTATAAAAGGTTCTTCATTAAGGACATAACAATTTTATCCATTAATAAGACACAGAAATATTTGAGATATTGAGTTCAAATTTATTGTGGGTGTAGTGCAATTGTCACGTTTTATGAATGAAATTCGATCTCGGTCATATGACCACCACAACTCCGTTTACAGCGGTCAATTCTTTGAGCCTGATTTCCCACCACTCTGGCACACATTTCGAGAGGAACGTTGACAATTTCATGTTGGATGTTGTCATTGAGCTCGTCTGAATTTGCTGGCTTTTTGATATAGCCGCATAAAAAGAAATCCAATGCCGCCAATTCCGGACCGTTATTCGAGATAAAAGGTTCATCAAATTTGTCTTTCAATAAATCGATTGTAAGGCGTGGTGTGTGGCTAGTGGCACCGTCGTGTTAAAACCATATATCGTTGATGTCAAGTTCATCCAATTCCGGCCACAAATAATCTTCCAAAATAACAGGATAGCGCTCTCCATTGACGGTAACATGACGGTCATTTGCATCTACGAATGAATATGGCCGGATCACACCTCCGAATTGAAAACCGCACCAAACAGTAATTTTTTGCGGATGCAACGGTGTCCTAAGAAGCACATGTGGGTTTGTTGCTGATCAATAATCTATATTTTGCTTATTAACAAAGCCATTGGGCCAGAAATGGGGTTTATCGCTGAAGATGATTTTCTGATGAAATTCTTCATTTTCTCCAAGCTTTGCCAGAGCCCAATTGGAGAAATTTCGGCGTTTCGAATGATTAAGTGGCTATAGTTCTTGAGTCAATTTGATTTTGTAGCCATGTAGGCCAAGACATTTTCTCGAAATACACCACAGAGTAATTTGAGCGATACCCGATTCTTGAGAACGACGTGGAATGGACTGATTTGGCTCATTTTGAATCGGTGCACTTACCGGCTGCAATATTTACTTCTCTTCGAGCGGTATGACGTCTTTTTGGCACCGAAACGCCCAATAGTTAAAACTCGGACTCAAACTTATCCACTATAGCACGCACAGCCTGCCGGGTGGGACGATTATTACGGCCGAAAATTCTTGAGAACGACGTGGAATCGCCTGATTTGGCTCATTTTGAATCGATGCACTTACGGCTGCGATATATTCTTCACTTCGAGCGGCACGACATCTTTTTGGCACCGGAGCGTTCAATAGTGAAAATTTGGACTCGAACTTATCCACTATAGCACGCACAGCCTGTTGGTTGGGACGATTATTATGGCCGAAAATAAATGTAAGCGCTCTTAAAGTTGCGACCACCGACTCAGAATTTCGGTAGTAATTTTTCCAAACGTTGCTGGTTCGTGAACTTTACCATGATAAAAATGTTGACTTTAGGTAACGTTTTGACATTGATAGTTCATTAAAAAAGTTTAAGGTTGCGTTCATATAAAGATACGATATTGTTATGTCCTTAATGGAAACTCTAAAGTTGGATGCTACGCGCGGAGGAAACTTAAGGAAACCTCCAATCTCTTGGGTACGTGAAGATGGCACTCTCAAAAGAATGCCAGGTTCCTAAAGTACTCTTGTCAACCAGCACTCTTCCTGCGGAAAGTCTTTAAAATTTAGTTTGACCACTTTGCTTGAAAGCGTTTCATAAGTGGGGAGATGACGCTTTAAGTGCAGGACTCACAAAACCACAAGACTACTGACTGAACACGCACTGTCCACCTTAGAACCTAGCCAGTGACTGGTAGACATGTAAATTCGGCCTAGGTCTCATTTTCCTAGGCAAAAAGGTGCAATGGAGCTAAAGTAATCTCTTCTCTGGAGAGGGATAGCTAGAAAAAAGACCCCTGAACTTTCAATGCCTTTTCAACTGTGAAGCCTGCCCGAACATAATAGGCACATGATTCCATTGGTCAGTCGGTAAAGCATCTGTCTGATTCTTTCATCGAGAGAGAACACTGCTTTTTCATTGAAGTGATCCCCCCTTCGCTTCTGCCATTTCCCCCACGCAAAAAATATATGGTATGGTCGTCTTCATCTCCAACACAAAATATACTTGTACAATCGGGAGACCATAGCATACTCATATTTGCATCATAGAAAAATTTCTTTTATCAAGCATAAATTTATTTTTATATGTACATTTAAAAAGTGACTACAAGCAATAACGCAGCTAAGTGCTTCGATTCAAAGCACTTCCACCACTCTGAGATTCGGATTTTAGTCCTGAAATGTTTAGTTCAAATGTCATCCCGGGCGGAAAATAGTGCAGTCTTCTGAAATTGATGAACGAAATGCAACACGTAAAATGCTTTGAAACAAAATATTTGAAATCATTGAAAAATTTAAACACTTTTAAACGTCTTGTTTTTTCTTGAAAAGCCGTCATGTGGATATCAATTGAACAAAATCGTTGAATAATTCTAGACGCCTAAAAAGTGACTGCGAAAATTCAACACACTGCGGTGATTTGAAACAAAGCACTTGTGACACTTTGAGAATTGGAGTGTATGGAATGCATTCAAATGATGTAACGTTTGCGGTCACTTTTCATAATTTTGGAAAAAGAGTTTGCTCCTGCAATATTGCGTTAAAAGTTCTAGCAAAGCCTGTGATTTAATGAAGAGGTAGGTTAAATTGCACTTGCATATAGCCTGGAATAAGCTTTGACATTCAATTCCTCCTTTGTCGAGATCAGAGCAGGATAAAACGTTTTCCACTGTGACACTACATCCTGGATTTATATGCTGTTATATGACAAATCCTAAGAATATCATCCATTTCCCATGCATCCTGACAAACAAGAGAAACATAAATTCTACGATTCAAGCCTGAAACTCACAAGCATTCCATGGGACTCCAATTTAATTCTATCTTTATCCCTCTTGCTTTTGTCGTACGAATCAATTGAAGTGCAAATTTTCCCACTGTGTGCAATACTCTATAACAACATCCTTCAAATAGATTCCAGATTGCTGAAGATTGAATTTCCCAAGAACATGCTGAGAGAGTCAAAGAGCATCGCTCTCAACTCTCAACCGGCAATCGAGAAAGGACACAAACGCAATACAGATTGAAAGTTGAAGCGCGCGAATAAGTAAAAGAACAACATCGCGGTATCCTCGCAAACAGTTGGAAGCTGCTGGAACAAAGCAAAGGAGCCCACACCAACAAGAACCACGTTACTCAAAACAGGAAGATGCTGAGAAAGATAAATAAAATTGTATAAATCAGATAAATTTCTTAGGGCGAGTGATGGCGGTTGGGTGATATCTCCTGATGAAACTAAATCAAGTGTTGACAGAAGTAGACGTCCTGTAATCTATACATCAATTTGAATAGATCCTTGATGCTCCTCTTGTCGTCAGAGATGCGACGACGTCAACTAGCAGCCAAACAGTAGTTACGGCTGCGACATTTCGAGGCGGCATGGCGGCGGCTAAGGGAAGCCAACAGGTGGTATTTCAATATTAACCTTGATACAACCACTAGGCGACTGATATACGTTTATACATATTTATCATTGTGAAAAGAAAATTGAAATTCTATGGAAATTTCGATCCCAACAAATTCTTGTCGTGAATAGAGCAAACGACGAAGTAGAAAAGCTTTTGTAGGTGGAGGCTGTAATCCGGATGTTTTCCAGATATAAATAACATGATTATTTGGAGCAAAAGGAGATATGCGTTTCCAATGCCAATATCAGCAGCTGAAAGCTTTTTGATAAAAGATTGTTATGAAATTCTTTGGATGTTGGCGTATTTATTGCCTTTGTCGGGACCTAAACCGAATAATTGTGGGCTGAGTTTCAGATTTGCAAGGATATGAATACCTTGAACTGAGATGAACCTAGAATATCAATTTAAATGCTACCCAAACTGTTCGTTGCTTTCGAAGAACATTATCTGAGATTTATCAGGCTTGAATTTATCCATTCATCATGTTTCAAATTTCGATGTTTAGACTACCCGTTCATCTACGCAAATCCTCTCCATTTACCAGATTGTCCTGTTCTTTACCACAATACCATTTTAGACCCTATTCAGATGCCGGGATTAATCTTAAAAATGAAATGCATCATTATCAACAATGGCAAACCATTAATTTCCGCCAGAAGGAAAAAAGTCACTTCAGCAACATCGTCACAGTCTATTGATTTGCAACTCCATTCATACATTTAACTTTGATCAACTGTGTCGCTATTATGAAATTTCTGCGCTGTTCGGTGTTTGTTGTCGATCTTAACACGTTTCATATTACATAAACTCAATTAAAATATTGTCGCTTTTTCCGCGGAGATGAGGAAAAAATCAAACCCAGAACAATGCAACATTAATCATTGTCGAGACCGGATCTAAGAAGATGAATGGCTGCACTGCGGTATGCATAGTTGTACTGAATGCATCAAACAGAAAAGATACAAGATAGCGATTTCCATAGGGTGATTTGTAAGTTAAAATAAGTTGGGTAGACAGAAATACAGTACTGAACCTTTGATATTCTGTCACCAATAATAAATAAATAGTATGTACACTAGATGCTATTATTATTAATCATAACACCGTTTCTCCATTATAAGCGGCCGCAATTTTGTTGGCATACGACTTATACCTTTGACTGTCTTGCAGGCCCGTGCACAAGGGGCAGGGATCAAACCTCTCCTAAAAGATTGGATTTTTTCCAAGTTAATTTTATTGCAGATTATTTTATATTCATCTGTATAAAATCTCTGGAATAAATATTTTGTAATGATTGAATAAATCCCAATCGCACAGCTAGTTGACAAGGCAAATATCTCGAGTGCATTCAACTAGTGTTTGGACCACATACGCATTTTTTAATGTTGCATTGGCTTTTTGGAATACTATGTGCGGTGCCACTGCATCGACACATAAAAACCCGTGATGCTCAAAAAAGCCCAAACTATGGCTCGGTGCACACGAGCATATTTTAAAGTTTCGTCACTGCATAGACAACTACAGCATCACTGCGCTCCACATGTAATCGCCGCTCGTAGTGCATTGTCCGTGTTTTCACACGTCCGCCTGCGGCACCTCTGTGGCAATCAGAGCTTATAAACTAACAAGCTGGCGGACTACGAATAAAGTGCACGAATAACGGTAGTTTGTTTTGGGTCCACGGCCGCGAGTTAGTATTGGTGCACGCGCGTATTTGCGAGAAAACCCGCGAGAAACAAGGTCAGACAAGGACAAGAATATCGTATGGATTTCACCCTATAAGAGTCAAAGCGATATAAAATCGAATTTAATTTAACAATTTCGTTAAAATGAATTGAGTACATTTGACCAAGCAAAATGTCTCTTTATATTCAACTGTCAATCTGACAAACGTCATTGTAGTTAAATTTTATTGTTGACCTCGTGGTATCGCTTCTATTTACGTATTCCGATTGCCGGTAGACACAAATTTCGGGCCATTAATGTTAAGAAAGTACGTCCATTTAGTGTTCATATTGTTAATCATAATATTCCCTGCCGATGGCGCACAATCTCCGGGTAAAAAAATAAAAAGAAACGGCCCATAGATATCAAGACGGATCCTGTCGATCAAAGGCATATAAAGTAATGGACGCGAAATGAGCTTATTTTCATCCATACGTGAGTGAAGTACTTTTACTACATATATGCCTTCCTCTCGCATGCAAATTGAAATCCCCCCGCCTTTCACGCCGCTATAGAATCCACACATTCAAATGGCTCTCTAGTAGCTCTCACGACAATCCCACTCCTCTTACACCTTAACCCCCGAATTGTCAACAAAATATCAACCATATGATTGAAAACATATGATTTGTGAAAATTCAACATTGATGGGAAACGTCTAATCAAGTTGAATTCGAATTTGTACACAAAACAATTTTTTTAAGATAAACCATGTTGAATCTAGTGCAAAAGCGTTGCAAATGTGATAATTAATCCAACTTTAGAGTTTGTTACGGATCGCGAGTGTTTTTGTGTCGGAAAATGAAAAATGTCGTGATGTGTGTGGAATTATAAAAACAGCGATAGGAAGCATATCAGGCACGTATCCTGCGTAGGGTAAGTCATGCTCAATCTTTCATATCGTTCAAGTTAGAATACCCGCACGGAAAATTGATTCAGTTCAAGATGCGAAAAATAGTGGGAGACGACACGTCAAATTTATATGAAATTCGAATCAACAGCTAATAACGCGGCAACTTCACGCTACATCATAAAGTCCTTCAATTCTCTCGATGCATTTCGTATCCATTCTCTCATACATCTATGCTGTCGATGTAAATGTCTTCGATCGAGAGTTGGTGGATGACGAACTGCTTCAGTTGACATTATAAGAGAAGATGCTGCCTTCTTCTCCTTTTTAGCACTACACTACTCACGGGACTTCCTTTAGAGATAGTTAGAGTATCTCATTTTCATGACCGTATTTATTTTTTCGGAAGTTGGTTTGGTCAGTACGATGCTCCCGCGTATCTGCTCAGCTTTGATATGATCTGATTAAATCAGTACATATCACCACTAAGTGAACACTCGTAGTCTGTCAGAAAAATCTCCTGAACTAAATCACGTTATTCACGAACGAGATTTGAACCTGGGACCTTCGGCTTATGCGTCTCATGCTCTAACCACTAGACCACTAGAAAATGCTGCCTATTATAAAGATACGAGAAGAAGACTATTTGAGGGTCCTACTCTAGGTTATGTGACTCCGGTAAGCATTTTTGTTGAGATTTTACCTTTGGCCGATGTATCCGCAGCAAAAAACAATTAAAGAAAAATGAAGCAAGCAAGCGACTATATTTTATACGTGCTAATTTAATGAATGCTGTATGTAAAGAGTAGTGAAGTGACTGTACAAAAATTACAATGCTATGAATGTCAAATGTATCAGTGTTTTGCAGAATGACCGTGCGATGTGGTGTCGCCACGAATCCTTTATTTGAATATTTAAACGTTAACAAAAACTATAAAATCGATACATTTTAATACTCCCACCTTTTGTTAACTACCAGATAAACCAAAAACTATGTTCCAATAAAACTATTGCCATAAGGGCCAATGCAAAATAATTGAATGAATCATTAACAAAAATCTTGATTGAATTCGAAAATGTAATCAAAATGAAAAAAGTAAAATTCTATTTGTCATGCCCAATGATTGCCATATAAATTCAAATCGACTTTTTGGTAATGCTTTCGTCAAACCGTCTGCCAATTGATCATGACTTGAGATTGATTCAACTGCCAATTCCTTTCGTTCGTGCTGTTCCCGAATAAAATGATAAGCCACATCAATATGCTTTGTTCGACGATGGAACACCGGATTTTTAATCAATTTCACCGCACTTTCGTTGTCGATGTACAAAGTTGGTTCGTTCACTTGATCCGGTACGATTTCATTCAATAATCTTTTCACCCAAATCAATTCGGATGTCGCTTCAGAAGCAGCAATATATTCAGCTTCAGCCGTTTATTTCGATACACTTGATTGCCGCCTTGAATACCAAGTTATGGCGCTATTATTCACAGTAAAAATGAAACCAGTTGTCGATCTGCGTGTATCAAGATCGCCAGCATAATCCGAATCGCTGTATCCATTGAATGTAATTTCACCCGTTGTAGAGCCGTACAAAATACCACGATTCAATGTACCATTTATGTATTTCAAAATACGCTTCGCCGCATTCACATGAGTGATCGATGGTTTTTCCAAATAACGACTGGCCACGCCGATTGCATACGAAATGTCAGGTCGTGTTCCCATTGCCAAATACATAATGCTGCCCACAAGTTGTCGATACGGAAAATTCGATGGATCGCTATCATCGTATTGCGATAATTTTTGATTTGTATCGCTTGGTACTCCCACTGAAACACAATTTTCCATGTTGAACTTTCAAATAACCTTGCGTGCATATACCGTTTGATGTATAAAAATCGATCCGTCGTTCAAACGATCAATTTCAATACCAAGAAAACACCTGGCGTCGATTAGTTTTATCTCGAACTTTTGCTTCAAATGATTGATGATCTCATCGATCACATCATCACTGTCATCAAAAATCATACCATCGTCAACATAAATACATAAAATAACTGTGGTTTTCCCATTTGACTTTGCAAAAACACATGGATCAGCCAATGATGATTTAAAGCCGAATTCTTCGATGAAATCCTTAAACTTTTGATTCCAGCATCTTGAACTTTGTTTTAAGCCATACAAACTTTTACGTAACTTGCATACCTTGTTTGTATCATCGCTGAATCCAATCGGTTGTTTCATGTACACATTTTCACGTAGATCTCCGTATAAAAATGCTGTTTTCACGTCAAATTGTCGCATTTTCAATTTCTTTGCCGCTGCAATTGAAAATAATGTCCGAATTGAATCAAAACGCACCACCGGACTGAACGTTTCTTCATAATCAATTCCATGCTGTTGATTAAAGCCACGTGCCACTAACCGCGCTTTGTATCGTTCAATTGAATCATCCGGATTACTTTTCACCTTGAAAACCCACTTATTATCGATGACCTTTTGATCGTGTGGTTTTTCGACCAATTTCCATGTGTTATTTCGCACCAGTGAATCGTATTCCTCTTGCATTGCTTGTAACCACCTATCGCTGTTCGGTGATTCAACTGCTTCCCGATACGTTTGAGGCTCATCATCAATTGCAATAAGTGCCATTGCAACCAATGTCGTTTGATTTCGATTACGTGTACGCGATTCAAGTATATTGTCCTCATCAATATCAGTCAAACCCGTTGTTCCACGCTTGACAATTCTTGCCGCCTGTTGTTGTTGTTGTTGTTGTTCGGCCGTTGCTGCCATTGCGGTTGACGTTGATGCATCACTTGACTCCGCTTAATTTTGTTCAACATTCGATTGCTCAGGCTTGAGCTCATCCTCATTCTCATCCGTTTGTACCGCTTTTTCCTGACCACCGTGTACTTGTGCCAAGATTTTTATTGTATTAAATTCATCCGATAAAAATTTCACATCGCGAACCACCTCGATTTTCCTTGTATCCGGATCATAAACACGATAACCTTTGATATTATCGTCAAATCCAACGAAAATACATTTCCTTGATTTTGGTTCCATTTTACGACGTTTTTGTTTCGGTACATGAACGTATACACCAGTGCCAAACGAACGAAGATTTTCAACCTGTGCCGGTTTACCATACCACAATTCATATGGTGTTTTATTCTTGACCGTGCTCGTTCCAGTGCGATTTAAGACATATACGGCCAAATTTACAGCCTCCGCCCACAAATTTTCATTCAAACCCTTTGCATGTATCATTGAACGTGCTGATTCAACGATCGTACGCATCTCACGTTCTGCACATCCATTCTGTTCCGGTGTGTATTTGACAGATCGACGATGTTGAGTTCCATTTTCCTCAAGAAAATGATTCACTTCAGCATTATCACATTCCGTTCCTTGGTCCGATTGAAATGCCTTGATTTGATGGCCCCACTGTTTTTCGCTAAACTTGATGAACGTCTTGAGCCTGTCAACGACTTCAGCCTTGTTTTTCAAACAATAAATGAATCGCATGTGTGAAAAATCATCCTTGAATACAACAAAATATATCGATCCACCAATTGATTTATCGTATGGTCCCCATAAATCACCATGGATTATTTCACCGCATGCCTTTGACTTTTCTACACGTGATTCAAAACTCAATCTGTGCTGCTTGCCATATGCGCATCCATCACAATCAAAATCCTCATCGATGAATTCAATGTTCCGATTTCGTAAAATTTTTCGTACATATGCAACATGCTGATGTGCCAAACGTTCATGCCACATTTGCAATGTGAGTGTTTTCATTGCCACATGTGCCGCTGATTTTTCACATTCCGATGCTTCAATAGGTTGTATAATCATTTGCCATAGACCACCTCTACGCAATGCAATCGGTACCACTTTGTCTTCATCATAGAATTTGAATGAATCCGCATCAGCTTTCAACTTGTGACCATTGTCCAACGCTTTACTTGATGAAAAAAGATTCACGCACCCGTCTGGTACGAAAAGAACATTAACTGATGTTTTTGAAATCCATTTCTCACCTGTGAATGTTAATGCTTTCACATTGCCGCGTCCAATGCCTGTCATTTTCGATCCATCACCGATGGTAACTGGAATGGGTGTTTGCAATTTCTCGTAATTTTCAAGCCAATCGATTCGATTACACATATGAGATGTTGCACCAGAGTCGACAAACCAAGAATCCCGTTGTTGTTGCTTTAAAATTGATTCATTCGCTTCACACAAAAATGCCTTCGATTCAGTTTCATCTTTGTTGCTTTTGTCACCTTTGGAATGCTTCAAATCAGGGCAATCCCGCTTGTAATGTTGATCGCTACCACATTTAAAACAACGACCCTTTTGTTTGCTTTGTGATTTTTCACCTTGACTCTTCTTATTCTTCTTTTTATCGCCATCCCGTTTTGCGAAAAATGCTTCACTTTTCTCAGCCGATTCACCACGTTCAGCTTTTCGTGTGTTGATGCGATGCTCTTCCAACATTAATCTTTGTGTGAGATTATCCAATGTTTTCTCAGCTGTTGCCGTTGAATCCCAAGCGCTACTCAAATGACTATATTCATCCGGCAAACTTGATATTAATTTCGAAATCAATATCTCATCCGAAATTACATTGCCAGCATCACGTATTTGCTGCACCAAATATTCCAATTTTGCAATATTTGTAGCCATATCGTCCGATAAATGGCACTTGTATGAATAAAATCGTTCCATTAACAATTGTTTACCAGCATCGTGCCTTTGCTCGTATACAGCATGTAATTTTGTCCACATTTCAGCCGATGTATTGCAACGAACTATGAGCTGTGTTGGTTTTCGTCCAATCGATGTAACAATGATCCGCTGAGCCCTAGCATCTTTTTGTTTCCATTCAGCAATTTCCTTCACCTTTGGATCCTCTGTTGTTGCCACGGGCGATTTACTTGTTCCATCAACAATATCGAAATAACCAGCCGCATTCAAACATACTTTCACTTGAAATCGCCACGTCATCCATTGACTAATATCTTGTAACTTGTCAATTTTAATTACTTCGGTTTCCATTGCAACGCTATTATTTTATTCCTTTTGACCAAATAAAATAAATTTCAACGATTAGTCCGCAAAATTTCATCCAAACGTAACACCAATTGCTCAGCTACTCTGTTCAATACAATACAATTGTTCCAGAACGTTCGTACCGCTGCACACGTTTGCCTGTGCTATGTCAGTGAATTTCACAATCGTATCAACTATTGCGTCACCCTCAATTTTTGCTCACCAAAAATTCTTTTCCCTAATTATTTTGCGTTGTCTGGGCCCATAACCTGTTGAGATTTTACCTTTGACCGATGTATCCGCAGCAAAAAACAATTAAAGAAAAATGAAACAAGCAAGCGACTATATTTTATACGTGCTAATTTAATGAATGCTGTATGTAAAGTGAAGTGACTGTACAAAAATTACAATGCTATGAATGTCAAATGTATTAGTGTTTTGCAGAATGACCGTGCGATGTGATGTCGCCACGAATCCTATATTTGAATATTTAAACGTTAACAAAAACTATAAAATCGATACATTTTAATAATTTTCTATGCTACTTCCTAAGTATATCCAACCAAACATAACCTGGCTGAGGACATTTCCTTTGTTCTCTTAGCATTACTCCGTTTTACCTTACTTTCATTGCAGTGGAACAATCATGGTTACGATGTGGCGAAAATTTGGGCTGAAAAATTTGAAACACTTTCACCAGTTTAGCTCCAAATATGTTGAAATGGGAACGCACGATATTGATGCGGATTGGATGAAAGTGGTCAAACGCAAGTTTGGCCGTAACTCACGTGTCGCGTTAGAGACGAAATTCACTATAACCTAGTGATAGGGTTGTGTAAATGCTCAATGGTACTAAAATTTAAGGGCCAGATGGCTCTCTCAATTTAAATATAACATGTATTCTTAGTCATTTTAAACTTAGGCTGCTACTATATACACTTAGTTTGAAAAGAAGCCCAATTTAATTTTCAATATTGTAAACAATCGATCCAAGTTTATTTCTGTATACTTAAAATTCTATTATTTATACAGTTATTTTTCTATTATTTATACTGTTATTTGCATACATTCCATAAATTTATATTAATTTATATTCCAAATTTTTTTTTTGTATTTTGTTACAGATTCCTTCATTCCACTGTCATTTTGTTCGATGGTGGTGATGAACCGTAATTATTTTAAGTGAGGATGTTGCTCATGCTTCAGTATCACAGCTTTCTGTGATTAGTTAAAGCACTGCATTAATTAAAAGAAAACATACGAGTAAGTACTCACTTTACTTCTTCTGCTTATGGCATCACCGCTAGCAGGCGAAGTAAGGATATTGAGAACCAGAAGTTTTTTTTAACTTGCACAGGGTTCCCCTTTATGGTGGTATAAGAAAGGGAGGATGGCTCTAAAATAGTGAAAAACGACAAAGCATTTTTATGATTTATTGTCATCTGGCCTATCATCTTTTTATTTCGAGACGTGTTTCGACCTTTTGCGGTCATCTCCGGTTCATTTCAGTTCTTGAGCTGAGGATGGCTTCAAAAAGTCGAAACTGGCCTTTAAATAAAATGATACAAGGTCCCACGGGGAAACTAAACGCAAGGTGTTAAAAAGATATGGGTGGGAGGAAGGCCTAAAAGTAGCAAAATCCTCTTATTTTTTAAGGAGAAAAAGTGCGATTATAGTTATTTAATAGGAAATATATTTTTCCCAATACTTCTTATTTAATAATTATAATTGCAATTCGAAGAATATTTTAAAAATATGCTCGTACTATTATTTACATGCTTGCCCATGTGTTATCTTTCATAATGGCTTCATAACGTTCGGTTCCAAGTGGCATGAAATATTAAAAGAACTTGACTGGTACAACCTTTTCAAAGTGCGATACTTGCAGTGTGATATATTTTGTGTATCAATGATCCCAACCTCAGATTCTCATGGCACGGAAGACAAAACAATATACTTTTTAAAGTATAGAGTTTTAAAAGAACATAAAATATTCGTGGGAAGAGAAACAAATGTCAGAAAGCCTTACAGATGATATATATATATATATATATATATATATATATATATATATATATATATATATATATATATATATATATATACATATATATATATACATAAAATAATCATTTTTGTATCATTTGTACGAAATGAAACGACTGATCTTTCCAGATAATTGTAAATAGTTTCCTTCGTACTTTTGTCCGGTCAAGGCAAAAAATTTTGCTTTGATACTTAGCGCACACATTCATTCATTGGCTGCATCAGAATCGATAAAATGTGATTTGAACACCCTATCCATAGTAAATGCCACTCCAATTTCTCTCTTTCCAGCAGGCTTCCCGCTTTGGAATGTTGTGTGCGATCTCATATCTTGAATATCATTTCCAGTCGAGTTCGTTTCCTGGATTGCCAGTATGTTTAATTTATATTGACTGGCCTGTTGTTAAAGTTCTTTAGCAGCGTTAGGCTTGTTCAGTGATCAGACATTCCAGCCTCCAATGCTTTTGTCCTTTTTTTAGTTGCGAGCCGTTGCAGACGATCCAGTCAATTTCGAGGCTCAGTTACAGGTTTCGAAACAATGTAGCTTTATCCAGAAATCAGGAGTTAGACCATCGTCCGACATCCATTCTGGCGGCATGGTTATTACTTTCAATTCTGTTATAAGGTGCGGAGGACTTGCTTACACCCTCTTGCGTCACCATAAAGGAGGTTGTCTTTTGGACATAATTGCAATTGTTCAATAAAATCTCCAAGCCTTTAAAGTATTTTCATAAATTGTCTAGTTTTCTCCTGAATCATTAGATTTCTCGCCAACTGGAAAAGGCAAAAGTGCAAAGTTAACGCTGAAATCTTGTCGCCAGCAATCAGAAATCCAAAAGACTGAGCAATGACATCGTTGAAAGACATCTCTACATTTTTGTAAGCCTCTTCTAGCGTGTCGATCATATCGACACGATGTTCATTTCTGCTTTCACGTAGTTTCAAAATTTGCTTTACAAGCTTCGTGAAGTACTCCGAAACTTCATCTCTAAATACTTTCAGCGTTAATGTTTCTGCATACTTACACAGTGCGACATGGATGAAAAGCACTAGCGTACTATGCCAATCATTGCTGTAAATATGTGAACCGAATCGAAAGAACTCACTGTCTTGGTTTTCAAGGCATTTGCTGTCAACACCGAAGACACAATTCCATACACAATACATACTGAACATATGGCTTTTGTATCTGGTTCATGCCGTATTGATTTTACGACCGAACCATTCCGCGATTTCCTTAATTAATCAAAACATTCCTTTATTTTGGTCATCGTGAACCCAGGAGCAATTTTTGTGCGAATTACTTTTGCATATGGCGGCTAAGCAGCTCCCAGGTGACCAGATATGGGATCATGTTTTTCGTTTATAAAGAAACCTCGATCAGAGTTTGGTGGCTAAAAACTAACGTAAATTGTTCCATCATCAGATGATAGGCTTACTGCCGCCATGGAAATCACATAACTAACAAAACGGAATAGTTTTTCTTCACGTAACACTTCAAAAAAGCATGTGGCCATTCATCAGTATATAAAAACCGATATTTTATACATGGATTTGCTTTTTCTTTTCATTTTATCAATCATTTAAAATGTTTTGTCTCTTTCGCACCCTGGCTACCGTGGAAAAATTCGCAATGTTATTCATTTCTTTTCATTGAACAGTTGACGAAGTGCACCAGCTCATTAGTATATAAGCTCTGATTTTTTTTTTGGTAGGGAGGTGAGTGCTATTTATGCACAGAGTGTGGGACTCCCATGCCCGACTGGACTACCCACTAAACACCTCCTCTGTCAACCTGAGAACCCAGCCTGGAACCGTTTGACACATTACTTCGGGCCAGGTCTCGTTTTGTTACGCCGTGGGGTGCCTTCAAGCTGCGGAGTCCCTTTCCTAGCGGGAGGGGAGAGGGGAAGAGGAAATGCCAAAAGAGCGATCCCCCAGCCCCAGCGCCCCCAGCTGCTGTGAGTCCCTTTTATATTTTAGGACTGCCCGAGCATAATGTGCGACCTGGTTCCATTTGTCAACCGATTCGAGCATCACCGCAACTATATTATCCGGGGTGAGCTCTCCCGTCTCCCTATAGAGTTCCCTTCGCAGCCTGGCCCATTTTGTACACGCAAAAAATGTGTGACAGGCATTGTCCTCCTCTCCTGGGCAAAACCGACAATCGGGAGACCGTGACTTACCGATCTTGTGCAGGTAAGACTGAAAACACCTATGCCCGCTCAAAAGCTGGATCAGATAGAAGTGAGTCTCACCATGCCTTCGATTTAGCCACGATCTCACATCCGGGATGAGGCGCGCAGTCCACCTTCCCTTCGTGCGATTCCCCCAAGACTGCTGCCAATCGTTGAGCGAGCGTTGTCTCTCCTCGCGGACAACTATCTCCCTCGCATCCTCGTTTCGGCGCAGGTAAATAGCGCGGCGCTCTCTAGCAAGGAGGGCGACAGGTATCACGCCCGCAATCACTCTCACCACCGAGTCGGAGACTGTTGGATACGAAGATGCAATTCTCAGTGCTCGTTTTCGGTATACCTCCTTGCTGAGAGCGTCGCCCCATACCTCTGCTCCGTACAGTAGCACTGACCCTACAGCACTCATCAAGAGGCGTCTTCTTGATGGGCTGGGTCCCCCTACGTTGACCATAAGTCGACTCAGGGCCGATATTCCCGAAGCAGCCTTCTCAGCCGTTGCCCTGATTTGCTCAAAGAAACTCATCTTCGAGTCGATCAGTACCCCAGGTACTTCATCGCTGGCTTCGATTCGATTCGTATATCTCCAATACTAATCATCCTTACTCTAGGGATTCTCTTTTTTGTCAAGATGACCACTTCGGTTTTCTCCAGTGATAAACTGAGCCCGCGAGCAGGAGTCCAGTCCCTCACTCGGCGCATTAGCATACCTAGCCTAAGTTGCGCTTGTTCAACGGTGCGTCCAGCGACCAGAGCCACAACATCATCCGCATAGCCGACCAAGCGCGACTCATCTGGCATCTCAAGTCTCAGTAGCCCGTCGTAAGACACGTTCCACAGGTCCGAACCAAGGATAGATCCCTGGGCAACACCCGATGTAATTTCCATCCTTCGTTGGCCCTGTGTCGTGTCGTAGAGCAGGCTTCGGTCCTTTAGGTTGTTCCTCAAAAGCAGCATTAGATATTCTGGAACTTGAAAAGAGTTTTCCAGCGTGTCCAGAATATCCACCGATCTAGCGGAGTTGAAGGCATTCCTGACGTCGAGTGTCACCAATAGGACGATCCGTCGCTTAGTGCGACTATATGCCTCGGCCTTTTGGACCGCGTTCACCACCTCTGCAATCGCATCAATGGTAGAACGTCCTGCTCTAAAGCCGTACTGCCGAGGAGATAGGTCCCCAGCAGCACCAATCGCGTCAGTGAGTCTTCCCTTGATGAGTTTTAATAGAACTTTCCCAGCCGTGTCTAGCATGCATAACGGGCGGTATGCAGACGGCGATTCGGGATTTCCCTTCCCCTTGCTGTTCAGCACGAGCCTCGCCACCTTCCATCGTACCGGGAAAACCCCGTCCCGTAGGCGAGCGTTGAATATGCTGAGCAGCAAGTCAGGACAATGGTGATAGACGAGCCGCAACACCTCAGCTGGAACACCATCTGGACCTGGAGCCTTCCTCGCTTTCAAGGTGAGGACTGCCTCCTCCAGTTCCAGCTGTGTGAAGAGTGGGCACTCTACTGCTGTTTCACCATGGACAGCGTCAACACGGACGGGATGGGCGGGGAAGAGTCCCCGCACTATCGCGTCCACCTTTTCCGCGTCATGTATACAAGGCTTCCGTAGGGCACCAAGTTTCCCCATGACCAGCTTGTAGCCAAGGCCCCACGGATCCTAGTTCACATTGTCCACTAGGTCTTGCCAGCAGCGAGCCTTGTTACTGTTGATCAGTTTGCGAAGGCATTTCCTGGCCGACTTTTATGCTGCCACCTGGTTGCATGCCTCGTCACGGTTCCGCGCCCCATGAGCCTCACGCCGAAGCTTGTGACACTCCCTCCGCTTTTCAGCGGTTTCAGTAGAAAACCAGTACACTGGGGGCTTGCCGTGCGGGGGTCTTCGACGGGGCATAGAAGCGCAGCTCTGATGCAATGTTCAAAAGCGCTCGTGCATTGGGGTTAAGGATTTCAGGTCACTTGAAGCGAAAAGGCTAATCCCATACAAAATGCAAGGGAAGAAATGGGAGCAATATTTTAAGCCAAATTTTAATTTCAGCTGTAGATTTCTCTCTTCTGTGCCAGCACATAGATCTGTTATAGGCAGTGTGCAAAGACATATAAATATACTGACACGAAATCCTCAATCCGTGTTCCGTAGGTCTATGAAGCAATTGTATCACATACAAATGATGCGCTTGTTACCAAGCATACCCAATCTGCTTTCGCACCTCCTCGGAGGCCAACAAGTAAGTAAACTTCATTCACTTGCCAGCAGTTTGTGATGGATTGTTACATCCCAGTCGCGTGACAAAAGACGAATAGCTAGTCAAAGTAAAATCAGTTCATGTGTGTAGTGCATTCATGTCAGAATGAAAAGAAAACTATACGTGGACTAACATTCATGTGAAAGCAAGAAAAAGTGCGATTTTTGCGAATTGTGAGAATCATTTATTTAGTTTAAAAGCTTCAAAATGGATACCCGTCAATTTTTCAATAAAAAACCTCGACTGGGAAACGATAATGTAAGTAAAAGCCACAGTGTATAGCCTCGAACGTAGTAGATCAGTACGGCACTACACAGACGATACAAACAGCATTTTTCAAATTGTTTTGATCTAATTTAAATAGAGGTACGCGTGCATGCAGAAGGCCATCACGGTCAGGACAGGACAATCCACATTTTACCTTGTAATCAAAATGTCCGTACCGTACTGACCCGGTACGCGCGTAGCTTAAGCCAAACCTGATCAAAAATATAAAAAAAATCAAAGCCTACACTTTTCTCTTCTGTTTTAATTTTGCATACTTAAATTTGAATAGTCAGTGGATCTTTAACATAGTAACTGAAATTTATTTGTTTCGGAGTTTAGAGGTTTGAAAGTATGATAATTTATATTTAAGAATTTTATATTGTTCATTTCTTTCTATCGTAAATCTATGATTTGGTGTTAGGGACTCGTAACCATACCCTGCCTGAAAGCGAAACTTCCACATCATCAGTATACCGCATGACTAAACAAAATATCAAACAACACGCGTAAAACCACAACAAACCTCTAGACCAAGTAAAATCATATTTAGCAGAAAACGCATGTAACAAGAAACTGCGTGACTAAGGAAAATATCAAGCATCACGCATAAAACCAAAACAAACCGCTTGACTAAGTAAAATCATGTTTCGCAGAAAACACATGTAAGAACATACCACGTGACTACACAAAATATCAAATACAACGCATAAAACCAAAACAGACCGCTTGTCTAAGAAAAATAATATCCAGCAGAAAGTGTACACCAACCCAACATACAAAAAACAAAAAATGAAACAAATTAATACGCACCGCATGAACATGACATACGAAACATACAGGCGTATAAGTTAAAAAAATAAACAATGCCAGTAAGGTGGAGTCCCCCGATCGAATTTCATAGCAACAGATGTTGGGATCCCCGGTCGTAGTAAACAATTGAAATACTCACATGATTTTATGACTGAGGTGGAATGAGGAAAGTAATGCAAATGCATATTGTGCAGAAAAATGGTATTGAGGTATTGGACGTGCGGTGCTTGAACTCATGGAATGGGGTTTTTGTTCAGCATGCGGATACCACAACAATTTCTTGTACATAATTGGGACTTCAGTCAGCAGGGTTGGCAAACCTTATGGAATAGCTGGATTGAGGTCTACGCAGCGTCGGCTGTTTTACCCAATAAAATCAACGGTTCGTGACAGAGGGTAGTTCAGTCATTTCCAGTGTTTTCTACGTGTTGCTCCTATTTTCTACGAGTCTCATATACGCATCGGTGTCACTAGGCATTGAGCCGAAGACACATACTCGCTCCCAAGGTCTGAGGCTGTACGCATACCCGCGGAGCCATCGCAACGCGTCCCAAGGAGGCTCGCGTAATCGAACGGCAGTTTAGGTGAGAGGTCAAGGTGAAGGCTCTCCGGAGGCGCTGGAAAAGCAGCACGGCTGCTGGTGTCGAGAATAAACGAGTAGAAACATGATTGTAATTACATTGTGAAATCTTTAAATACCTTTTGAAATACATTGTAGAATCGTTGCCTACAAGTGGTGTTTCAAGGTGGATGTTAAAGACTCGGTTGTGTAGGGTAAAGTGGAGTCCAAGGTACCATTGGAAGAGGGCACGGGTACACCGGGAACAGGTTCTAATATTGGTACGAGTGACATATTTATGCTCGTTAGTCAAATCATTTCAATCCTTTTAGCCATTTTGGCAAAATTTTAATTAAAACTATCTACTCTAGAAGAAGTTAGCAACTTTTAAAGATTTGTTTTTGACAACATTTTATTCAAACTAACAGTAAAGTTGTATAGAATGTAACTGCTTGTTAAATTTTATTTAGGGAATGGCGCATTTAACTTCCAATTCTCCGTTAAATAAGCCTTTAGAAAAAGAATCCGCATCATCGTCAAAATTAACGCCGGTACGTATTTCAATCAAGTGCTTTTGAAATCAAAATTTTCATTACTGGGATTGACAACTGTGTCGATGTATGTGTATGCGCATAAATAAATGTTTAAAAAATATGAACGCACAAAAATTTATATATTACCGTAAATACTGAATTCGTTACTTATAATATTTTATATGCAATGCTTTCAGAAAAACGCTGAACATGAACTTATTGCTATGGATAACATTCAAACAGCTGAAGTTTCTTTGCCCGGATCAGAATCATCACGATTAATACCTCAAGAAATAGGATTTTACATAAAGGAGTCTGCATCCAGTGCTATTAGTTTGAAAGCTTTGGATCAAGACCTTATTTGGTTCCCTCCTGAAAATTATGAATTTCCATCGTCCGGTGATCGAAATCTTAAATTTCAAAGGAAGTGGCTTTTGAAATATTCATGGTTGGCACGCTCAAAACTGATGGATGTAGCATTTTGCAAGTATTGCGTGCTATTTTCATTGCACCCCTTGGAAAATTGGTAGCACAGCAATTCGACATTCGGAAAAAGGCTTTAGAAGCTTTTCAAAAACATCAAAAACTTGAAAGTCATAAAACATCGATTGAAAAATGGCGAACAACATCAAAACACCAGACACACGCAACAAATCGATTTACAACATTGTCAACAAAAAGTTCTCTTTATTGAAAATCGCAGAAAATTGCTGATACCCATAGTCGAAATTGTGATTCTTTGTGACCGTCAGGGATTAGCACTTCGTGGTTCAAAAGACACTGGTAGAATTACTTCTGAAGAACCTGAAGTCAACGATGGTAATTTTCGTGCCCTCTTGAGATATCGCGAAAAAAGTGATGCTGAGCTAAACAATTTAATGAAAAATTCTTCAAAAAATGCAATGTACATTAGCAATCGTATACAGAATTAACTGATTGTCATTTGTCATACTTTGATCCAAAAGCAAATTATTGATCAAGTAATGAATCTGAAGCTTTTGCAATTTTAGGAAACGAATGTGCAGTCATTTCAGGTATTGAACAAGTTTCAATATGTTTTCAATATTTAGTCAAATCTGATGAAAATTTTCAGATTCATGAAGATTTTCTATCCTTCATACCAATTGCTGATTTTACTGGAGAAGGATTATCGAAAATTATCATAAATTTTCTTGGCTCTTCTGGTATTTATTGTACATTTTTTCACACAAGGTTACGACGGTGCAGCAACAATGAGTGGATGTTTTAACGGGACTCAGGCATATTTCAGAAAAAATATCCATTGGCACTGTATTCGCAATCTGCTGCCCACAGTTTGAATCTAGCAATCTGTTCAGCTTGTGACATTCCTGCGATAAAAAAAATTGTCCTGGACCCTCTTAAATTATTTAGAATTTTTTTAACACTCCAAAAAGACTGCTTGTTCTGTAGGATGCTTTGATAAAGTAAGAAAATATGGGAGAAGAGAAGAAAAAAAAGCTCAAAAAATTCGTGCAAACAGATGGGTGGAACGGCGTGAGTGCATAGCGACTTATTATAATTTACAGCCGGCAATAATTGACGCCTTGGAAATTATCTCAGCATGGAAAGATGTAACAACTTGATCTTCTGTTTTCCAATTGCTTTCTCAAATCAAAACAGGGGATTTTCTAGTTTCTATTATGGCACTCCATTCAGTGCACTCTTTGACCTTATCATTGAGCCGAACCTTGCAGACGGAAAGTCAAGACTTAGCACAAGCCATAACACTAGCTAACGCTCCGAGGGACGAACTCATATGCAGTCGAAAAAATGCTGTTGAGTGTTTGAACACTATTTTTCAAAAAATTGAAGCAATTTGTGGAAACTATCACTATGGTGAGACCCAGAATCGCATTTCGTCAAACCGCACTCTGCAATATTATTGGTGACAACGTTGAAGATTATTACCGTGTGTCAATTTTCATTCCATATTTGGATTTCTTCATAACCCACCTCAAAGATGGTTTTTAAATCATCGTTAGATTTTGTCGAGCTTCTCATGCTTGTTTCCCGAGAATATGAAGAGTTTAAATGAGGATGCGTGTAACACATTGTTTGAAACATACATTTCTATCTCATCCGTAATTTGGGTCAATGAAGTAAAGGTTTGGCGATGTCGCATATCAAATAAAGCAGTTTTTACCAAATGTACACCAACTACTTAAAATTATGGCAGTGTTACCGGTGACCACAATGTCAAATGAGCGTTCATTTTCGACTCAAACCTATTTGAGGTCAACAATGAGATAAAATCGTTTAAACGGTTTGTCTTCTCTAAATATACACCGTAATGTAAGCGTCAACGTTGATGTGGTTCTGAATGAATTCTTTTCTGTACCTCGTGGAATGTGTGGGGTGTGGAGCTAGTGCGATTTAGAACCTTAACTTCCTCGTTTCTGTGAGTACTTCAGTACCGATCTACCTTCCTGAGCCTGTTTTAGTCATTATATGATTTTAAGAAATAATTTTTACAGAGTTTTTTTTTGGCGGATAATTGAGAACCTTAATTATAGTGTGAAGGGATGCCAGGATACTCAGTGCCATGACACGTACGTATTTTTCAACCGTCTCAATTCTTTGTTCCTTGTAGATGTCAGTGTTTCAAATGTACCAAGGAATTCTTAAGATCTTTCTAATAATTTTATTTTGGAAGGACTGAAGTGCTTGCTTTTTAGTCTTTGTCATCTGGTAGAGAGCAGAACTACCATAAAGTTGCGTCGGTCGTACCTTTACCACTCATTATTTTGCAATATGTTCATACTCGTATTTTATTTTCTAATTATTCATAATCAAAAACGAAAAGACAAAAATAAAATTGTTTACTTACCCTTGCGTAATTTTTGTTTTAACTAAGCAATAAGTGAAACTCACCTGAAAAGAAATTGAAAATACTTTAGATTTAAGAACTCGTAAAATATATGTAAATAATTAAATAAGTCTAGTAAAAATCGGAGATGGATTGAAATATGGTTCAAAAGATTGTCAATCACAGGGCACTTTATTTATATACTCGTTTGCTACCGGATATACCTCGCCCGCCATTAACAATCGTTCTTACCTAAAGCCGTACTACCGAGGAGATAGGTCCCCAGCAGCACGAATCGCGTCAGTGATTCTACCCTTGGTAAGTTTCTCTAGCACTTTCCCAGCCGTGTCTAGCATGCAGTATGCAGACGGCGATTCAGGATTTCCCTTCCCCTTGCTGATCAGCACGAGCCTCGCCACTTTCCATCGTATCGGGAAAACCGTTAAATGTGCTGAGCAGCAAGTCAGGACAATGGTCGAGGAGAAAAGTCCCCGGCAGCACGAATCGCATCAGTTAGTCTTCCCTTGATGAGTTTCTACAGCACTTTTCAAGCAGTGTCTAGCAATAATAACCGGCAGCTTGCTGACGGCGATCCGAAATATCCCTTCCTCTTGCTGATCAGCACGAGCTTCGCCACCTTCTATCGTATCGGGAAAACCTCGTCTCCTAGGCAAGCTTTGAATGTGTTGAACAGCAAGTCAGAATAATGATGATAGATAACACCATCTGGACCTAGAACCTTCCTCGCTTTCAACGAAAGGACTGCCTCTTTCAGTTCCGGCTGTGTGGAGAGTGGACACTCGATTGCTGTTTCAACATGGACAGCGTCAATAAGGACGGGATGGGCGGGAAAGAGTGCCCGCACTATCTTGTCCATTTTTTCCGCATCATGTTTACAAGGTTTCCGTAGGGCACCAAGCTTCCGCATTACTAGCTTGTAGCCAAGGCCCCACGGATCCTTGTACACATTGTTCACTAGATCTTGCCAGTAGCGAGCCTTGCTGTTGTTGATCAATTTGCGAAGGCATTTCCTGGCCGACCTATATGCTGCTGCGCGGTTGCTTGCCTCGTCACGGTTTCGTGCCCGTTGGGCCTTACTCCGAAGCTTGTGACACTCTCTTCGTTTTTTCGCGATTTCAGTTGACCACCAGTACAGTGGGGGCTTGCCGTGCCGGGGGTTTCGACGGGGCATAGAAGCATTCCAAGCAGTCGTGATGATGCTCATTGTTGAGTTCACCACGTCTTTAGCTGCCAGTTCTTCCGTCTCCTCCGGATCTCCGTGCAGCGGTGCACATGCTGTGAGAACCTCGACGAAACTCTCGACGTCCATTCTTACGATGTTCCATCCAATTGTAGAAAGCCGAGAGCACGGACGTCGACAGTCATGACGGATGTACCGGGGCACATCCGCTTGGCAGGGTTGGGCAGTGCTTAAACGAGCAGTCGGAGGCACCGACATTGGGGGATTTATTTTCAAGCATACCCCCTTCCCGCTAGAAAGGGGTATGTCTTAAGGCATCGAAAAACAACGTCTTGTCTGAAGTGATGTGTCAAACGGTTCCAGGCTAGGTTCTCAGATTCACAGAGAGGTGTTCAATGGGAAGTCTAGGCATGCAGTTTGGTACCTCCACACTCTAGACGTAGACGGCTTTGTGGCAACAACAAAAGAAGACAATGTCTGAAAGGTGTTTAGCGCAACAGAGACGACGGAAATCGGGTTAAAACGATTAAGAAAATAATTCGGTGAAGAATCAAATTTCATATTTAGAACACAGGAATTAAGTTATATTAATATTGTTTATCATTTTTCATCTACAATCCTTTTTGTCATGAAAATTCATACGTACAATTATCATAGCCATAAAACCAATATAAGGACACTCACTCATATAAGAGCTCTGCAGCAATTTTAATTACAATTCTGAAAAGTCCCCCAGCAAATATATTTTACTAAGCCCTGTACCAGTGCGTTTTTTACAAGCGCTCCAAAAGATGCTCTCGCTTGTAATCGGACATGAAAGTCACGACAATTAATAGTGAATAATCGTATGTGACATCGTGGTTCCGAGGAGATTTAGTCTATTTGCACTACCAGATAATCTCGTATGCATTGTACACGAAATGCAATTACAACCAGCTGGTGCATCGTCTGTTTTGTCCGAAAGAGCCGTTTCCAAGCGTAATTCATTTATTTAAAAACCGAAAATCGCTTGATAATCGACGCAGCCGAATACCATGTCCATGACACGCGGCACAGGATAACGCAACCATGCTCCACATCCTCAGAATTCAATAAATTAATAACATGACAGAAATAGATGTGAAGTAGAAATGATATACGACCGTGCACCATATGAGTATATTCAGTTCGTTCCCGATCCCGTGGCAATTAAAGGACAAAGGAACTGTCCATGGCATGAGTTGGAAATAGATCACAATCATGATATGTTTGTGTCAGCAGCAACTAGTCGAGATATTGATAGGTTTCAATCGATAGACGAGTGCAAACGGATGGTGTGTGTATTTTTAGGTTTCCTAGTTTAATTGCGGACCCAGAACGTGTTGTACTCGTATCTTAAGTGATTGATGAGTAATTAATTGAATGATCTGATCAAGGAAGCCAATTGAACTGAAATTGAATTATTTAACAAGGTTTTGTTGGATGAATCGAATTTAAGATGTCATGGATGAATCATGAACTGCATGATGCAGGATTCATTGAAAATAAATCCTTTCGTCTGCAGAAATTTCGTATCATGAATCTTTTACTCTAGTTGGTAAAGATGCATGCACTCGTTTTCAGACACTGGATGACAAACTAGTGTATTTTTGACGCTTACAATTCGTCTAAACTCCATGATGTTACTGATATCAAACTAGAATCCTTTCTATATTCAGTTCAGTAAACGGAAAATTTCATATAACTTATTCAAGGATTTACATACAAGTATATGCTTGAATCGGTTCATTTATTCTGTTGTTAGACTAATATTACATTTCGGTGGTGTGAATATTCTTTGGGAACATTTACACAATCATTTTGACCCTTGTTAGTGACATCATTTACGATCCTTACAATTGTATAAGAAATGCTAAATGAGAAAACAAAACACTTTCTCCAGTTGCCTTCCACATATCTATATTGAATTATCTTGGTATAATTCTCATACATATCTACAGTGATGAGTCCCTGGAGTGCATTCAAGACATGGATTTGTGGGCGAGATAAAACTGTATATTCCAAGGGAAAAGGAATACTAATTGTAATCAAGTGCTTTTTCCTATGTATGCATCTTGTGTGGGAGATTATCATCGATTGCTTGAGGATTGGGTAGGGTTTCAAAGAACGTGGGATAGGTCCTGGAAAGTTTTTGATATATAGTGAATGTAATTTGAGAATTATGCTAAAAGTCACATAGTGAAGGGAATAAATTTCAGCTGATGATTTCATTTGGAGCTTAGATAATCGGTTTACAAGAAAAAATTGATGACGCCTGCAAATCAATTCACAAAGTTGCAAGAAAATATTTTAAACCATAAAAAATTTTAAAAACAAAGACGGTGGACTTTAAAATGCCCAAAAAAGAATTAAATCAATTTTATTGGATTGAAGTCAAAGCTTTTAAAGTTTCAAATCAGCACTCATTAAATCCAGATGAGCTCTTATTAAGTACAAAGAATAATTTAAAACAAACCTAGTCGCCATAGTGATTTATGGCGAAAGCTCCAACTCACAGTTGGGACTAAACTCTTGTCAAATCGGAACAGTACCATCAACTGAAGTAGCACAAGTGTCCACCGTTTAACGTTTGAGTCCACTGCTCAACATTTGGGTCCACTGTCACGACAGTCGACAACAAAGCCTTCTGGTGTGGGGTTACCTGGAGCTAGTGGGATTTAGCACTTTTGCTGCATTTCTACCTGTGAGTATCTTTCTACCCAAGTGGCCTATAGCAAATAATTAGTTTCTGTCAGTCCTATATTACAATGTTTTTGACCTGAGACTAGGGTACATGAGCCTCTACTCGTTATTGGTTGATGTTAGGGGATTCAGGATACTATTAGGCTGTTCATCGATCCTGGCGAACAATTTTAGTGCGCGGTCTAGTATATATTTGTCTGTCAGTGGTGTCTAGTTTGAGGTCTTAGTGAATGTCACTGTTCCTAATGTAACAGAGGGTTCTAAAGATTCTCTTAAGGGCCTTGTTTTGCAGGGATTGAAGTATTTTTTTGTCGGATTTTGAGGTCTGACTGAAGGCTATGCTGCCATAGAGAAGAAAGAGTCTTCGTGCAGGGAGAAGACTGAATGCCAATTTCATTCGGATCAATTTTACAGCCCGAATCACTCGCCCCATCCAACAGCAAATAATCCTTTTCAGACCCGCTGTTACCGCCTGCAGTCAAGGCTAGTATGGTTTCGGGTGCTGACCTGGAAAAAAGATATGTAATATCTCGACTAATAGATAATAAAATTTATGAATCCGTTCGGCTTTACCAGTCATATATGTACAAGGCACCAGAAACAACTTGCATGGATGGTAAAATGAAAACAAGTCTAAAAATCGCGATTCAAAGAGAAGGTCTTCCAATCGGCATTTCCTGGCCGACTAATATGGTGCTGCGCGGTTGCTTGCCTCGTCACGGTTCCGTGCCCGTTGGGCCTCACTCCGAAGCTTGTGACACTCTCTTCGTTTTTCCGCGATTTTAGTTGACCACCAGTACACTGGAGGCTTGCCGTGCCGGGGTTTTCGACGGGGCATAGAAGCATTCCAAGGAGTCGTGATGATGCTCATAGTTGAGTTCACTTCCAATCGATCTTGAGGCTCTTCGCCTTCTGTATTCTTCCTACCATGACAAATTTGTTATCACCTTAAACCAGGCAAGAAAAGATCTTGAAACCTTTGCATCCCACGTTAGTTCTAACCAAATCTCGTCATTGCAAAGGGCAAAATAATAGCGCCATAATTTTTTTTTGTCCAAGAAACATAAATTATAAATTGTTTTACCATAACCGTGGTGGTTTGCGTAGTAAGCTAAATAAACTTTTTCTTGACGCTAGTTCGTGCCATTGCCGAAATATAGTTGAATGCTTCTTATATTAACGCCGAGATCCTTGAAAGTAACTGGAGTATACAAAGAGATAATAGAGATCCTCACAGCACAGGACAATCACGAGGAGGATGTATATTAATTGCAGTACACAATTCCTTTATGAGGTTACTCCAGGGAATAGAGATTGTTCCAGCATGAAGTAGTTAAAATAAAACTAGGACGACATTTGTCAAGTTATAGCTGGAATCACTGCAATTACAAATGAAGAAGATAAAATTATCATTACTGGTGATTTTGATCGGCCAAATATAAAACTTGTTGTCGATGAAGAAGACTGTCTCCTTCTTCCTATTAATCTTCTAGATAACAATGATTTCAATCTCATAAGCACCTTTTGCAGCAAATAGCTCCTATACCCAACCAAAATCGCAGATGGCTAGACCTTATTTTTTCTAACGCTTACGACGAGAAAGTGGTCAGTTCAATTGATGACAACGAGCATCTGTTTGCTAATCCAGTTCATCACTCTGCTTTTACAGTTGCATTGTCCACTCATGACACTTTTAATTCTATATCGTACAATTCTTCTATTGTATATGACTCCCGAAATGGCAACTATGACAAAATTAATAGTATTCTATCCCGAGTGAATTGGAATGATATTCTGTCAACGTTAGGTTTGGATACAGCTCCATCCACCTTTTATATTGTTACATGTCCAAATAATTCTGCGAGCGACATTCGCAATTGTTGTCGCAACTATTAATAACATCATGATCAATAAACGAATGTACTCTAAAGCACAAGAATGGACCAAGTAAATCCATGATTAATATTTGAAAGTGACGTCACTGCGTGTATTCAGAATTGCTCGAATATTTCAGCTAGCTCTCGTCAGAACTTTCCCCAATATACGAGAAATAAATTGAATGATTAGAGACCCTATATAAACCTGAGCTGAATGAACAGTAAAACCGCCATAGTAGAAACTGCGATAGTGTATAGCGCAAGTTGAAGGCGATCTTGATTGATGAAGAAGTGATTTTCGTTATATAGACAGTTGGAATATAAGTTGATAGACAGTGAAAATTAAATTTAAATGCAATTTTTAAAATAATTGCATTAATGATTGTGCATTCTTAGTAAATAAACTCTTTTAACTTAATTTAAAAGACAGTGCGTTTTCACTCTCCCGGAACATTAAAATTATCGGCCGCGAACCATAAGACGCAACAGTGGTGTCAGAAGGAAGAACGAAAATTCTGAAAGTGAAATCTTTTAAACTAGTGAAATTTAACGCGGAAACTGGTGGAAAATTGCCGAAACAATGAAAATGCCACGAAGCTTACATCTGAAAATTAGCGAATTGATTATAGCTTAAGGAGGAGTTGGAACAGCGAAATCTGGCTACGCAAGGTAGAAAGGCCATACTGATTGCACGCTTGCGTGACGTGATTGAGCCGGAAGGGGTAAATCTGGTCGCGTGAGCCCTCCGATGCGGTCAAAGGCGCAAAAATGGAGAAGCAGAAACACCACAGTCAAAGGAACTAGAAAATGCACTGATGCAATTGTTGATGCTGATGCAGCAAGAACAGCGACAGCAGTCTTCCAGTTTAACTGCAAAGCTAAATGAAAAATCAGTATAGCTAAATGAACAGCTATCCAGCTTAAATGCGAAGCTAAATAAACAATCAGCGAAGCTAAATGAACAATCATGAAAGCTAGACCAGAAGGCGGAACAACAAGCATTCGAAATCAAGACAGACATTGCACAGAAGCTGGAAGAGCAATCAACAAAGCTATACCAACAAGCACTCGAAATTAAGGCAGACACACAGAAGCCGGAGAAACAGTTAACTGATTTGAAGGCAGATTTGCAAAAAACAATAAACTGAAATAAAAGAGCAGCTTGGTAGTCTGACCAACCAAAAGAAATGTCTTGAAGAAAAGCTTTACCAGGTCGAGCAGAAGGTCAACCAGTTTGAGGAGAGAATCAACCATGAGATGGAAAAAATGAGAAAGGAATTGGAAGCAGCAAAGGCAGTAGTAACCACCTCATCAGCCCCGCTTATAACCGCAGCGCAAAGCACATCCAGAAATATGAAAGCACCAATATTCGACGGGCAAACGGCCTGGAGTATTTACAAAACCCAGTTTGAAGCCGCCGCTAGTACTTATCACTGGAATGAGCAGGAACGAGCAACTGCACTAACTCTTGCGTTAAGAGGCCCAGCTGCCGAGCTGTTGCAGACTATTTCAGTTGAGTTGCACTCAAACTCGGCTGTTATAATGAATGCGCTTGATACGCGTTATGGAGACGATCATCTGAAGCAGGTTTCTCAGTCACAGCTACGGCATCGGATGCAGAAGTCTGGCGAAATCCTACAGCAGCTACCACAAGGCCTTTTTTTTGTGGTAGGGAGGTGAAGGCATTTACGCCCGCCGAGTCTGGCAGTGTGGGACTCCCATGGAGGATACCCTTGGACTACCCACTAAACACCTCCCCTGTCAATCTGAGAACCTAGCCTGGAACCGTTTGACACATTACTTCGGGCTAAGCCTCATTTCTGTACGCGTTTAGGCACCACCGGGCTACAGGGATCCCTTTTCCAGCGGAAGGAGGGGAAGGGAGAGGGATTTCTAGAAAAGAGACCCCTCCGCCCTGGACGCCTCCAGGCGCTCATATATTTTCCTTTTTATCTTAAGGACTGCCCGAGCGTGATGTGCCACATAGTTCCTTTTGTCAACGGATGTGAGCATCTCTCCAGTGAGTTCATCCGGAGAGAGATCCACCATTTCTTCTAAGAGGTCTGCGCGCTGCCTTTTGCCTCTTGCATACAAAAAATGTGTGGTAGGCATCATCGACCTCTCCAGCACAGAATATGCAGTCAGGAGACCGTGACTTACCAATCTTGTTGCCAATCACTGAGTGAGCGTTCTCGTTTTTCGTGGGCGACAGCATCTCTGTCGCATTCGTTCTTCCGCAGGTAGATTCTACGGCGCTCCTTGGCAAGGAGGGCAATGGGTATCACTCCTGCGATGACCAGCACTGCCGACTCCGAGACTGTCCGATATGCAGATGCAATCCGCAGCGCTCCTCGTCGCTGCACCTGTGCCAAGCGCTTTCGATACAGCTCCTTGTTGAGAGCCTCACACCATATTTCCGATCCGTACAACAGCACAGATTGTACTGCACTCATCAGAAGTCTCCTTCTTGATGAGGTGGGACCCTCTATGTTGGCCATTAGTCGGCTGAGAGCCGAAACACTCGCAGCAGCCTTGTCAGCTATTGCCCTGATTTGCTCGGAGAAACGCATCTTCGAGTCGATCAAAATGCCCAGGTACTTCACTGCTAGTTTAGTCTCAACGAGTGCTTCCCCAATGTTGATCATCCCTACTCTAGGAATTCTCTTCTTTGTCAAGATGACTTTTTCGGTTTTCTCCAAAGCTAGGCTGAACCCGCGAGCAGTCATCCAGTCCCTCACTCGGCGCATTAGCATACCCAGTCTGAGTTGCGCTTGTTCAACAGTGCGTCCCGCAACTAGCGCCGCGACATCATCTGCATAGCCGATCAAGCGCGACTCATCCGGCACTCGATTCTCAGTAGCCCGTCGTACGTGATGTTCCACAGGTCTGGGCCAAGGATGGAGCCTTGTGCAACACCCGATGTGACTTCCATCCTCCGCCGACCCTCCTTCGTCTCATAGAGCAGGTTCCGGTCTGTCAGGTAGTTCTTCAAAATCCGAATCAGATATTCTGGAATTTGAAAAGAGTTTTCCAGTGCTTCCAGAATATCCGCCTATCTAGCGGAATTGAAGGCGTTTCTGACGTCAAGCGTCACGAGCAACACAACCCTTTTGTTTGACTGGCAGTGAGCCTCCGCTCTTTGGACCGCACTCACTACTTCCGCTATCGCGTCAATAGTGGAGCGACCTGCTCTAAAACCATACTGCCGTGGATATAGGTCCCCGGAGAAGGCAAGCGTTGAACATACTGAGCAATGAGTCAGGACAAAGCTTGTAGACAAGCTGCAAAACCTCAGCAGGAACGCCATCTGGTCCCGGTGCCTTCCTTGCTTTCATGGATAGAATTGCCTGCTCCAGTTCCATCATTGTGAAAGGTGAGCATTCTATTGGTGTTTGTGCATGAGCTGAATCGACACGGACAGGTTGCGTGGGGAATAGTGCCCGTACGATCTCGTCCATATTCTCTGCTTCATGTAAGTAGGGCTTCCGTTGGGCACCAAGTTTTCGCATGACCAGTTTGTAACCTAGGCCCCACGGATCCCTATTTACATCGTCCACGAAGTCTTGCCAGCATCGGGCCTTGCTCTTGTTAATAAGCCTGCGAAGATATTTCCTGCCGGACCTGTATGCTGCTAGCCTAGTGTCTGCCTCCTCCCGTGTTCGCGCCCGCTGGGCCTCTCGTCGAAGTTTGTGACACTCTCTTCTTTGTTCGGCGATCTCGTTTGACCACCAGTATACTGGAGGCTTACCGTGTCGGGGTCTCCAACGGGGCATGGAAGACTCACAAGCAGTTATGATGGTACTCATAGTTGAGTTCACCAAGTCCTTGGCTGTAGGCCCTCCACTCCCTGGCGGAGCTCCCAGTAACGGTGCGCCTGCCGTTAGCGCGTCAGCGAACCTCTCAACGTCCATCCTCCCAGTCCTCCATCCGAGGATTGAAGTTTGGGCATATGCACGCAGAGTGGCACTGTCGTGAATCTCAACCGCTATATACTGGTGATCACTAGCCGAGTAAACCTCTAGTACCCGCCAGTTGTGTACTCTAGGTACCAGGGACTCCGAAGCGAGTGTCACATCGGGTATGGTTCCTACGCCACCCCAGCGGCGGAAAGTAGGGGTGTTACCAGTATTTAGGACAAAACGCGCTCTTCTGGCCGCCATGTCCAAGATTTGATTTCCCCTTGGGTCGGATTATGGCATACCCCATTCAATGGCTCTAGCGTTGAAGTCTCCCCCGACCAGCATATGGCCCTCTGTGTTCAAAACAGCGTCCTCCAGGGCATCGAGTTTGGTTCGAAAAGATCGCATTGCCTCGTTAGGCATCAGATAAACACTGAAATATGTGATCCCTGAGCACCGCACCCACACAAAACCATCCCCGCGTCCATGGCCCTGCACCTGAAGGCGGGCGCTGTCTCGAACCCAGATGGCCGAGGTACTAGATTTGTCAGGGTACCACGCTTGCGAGTCCTTGTTATGATGTTGCTCGCTCGGCAACAGCAGGTCAGCTTTCTTATCCCTCGCAAACTACTCAAGTAGGTCCTGGGCGTTTGTGCTTTGGTGCAAATTGACCTGCAGGATACGGATCATTTGAGTATCGATTTGGCTTTAGTTAGGGCCTCCTTGAAAACCCAGCATCTCCCTGTCCCCGGCTCATGTTTGAGGTCGCCGGGTGCTAGCTTAGCATCCTTGCAAAGAATGCATTTTGCCTCGTTCGTGCACTCCTTCCTTTTGTGCCCCGTTTCACCACATTTGTAGTACTGAGATCTCCTGTCGGGCCCCCTACAGCCATACGCGGTGTGTCCGTATTCGAGGCATCTGAAGCAGCGGATAGGGATCACTCTTCTCCGTATCCTGCAGATCACCCAACCTATCTTAATTTTGCCCTTCGCCAGGATTTGCTGGGCGTCTTCATCAGCTAGTTCGACAATAGCCATGCGTTGCCCCCTTGTGTTTTCACGTGTCAATCTTGCCTTGACTTCACTTAAGCTGGGGAACTCCCTCCTAATGGCATCCTCTACTTCAGCTTTGTCCGTGACGCAGTCGAGGTCCCTGATTTCCAGGATGGCCATTGATTCGAGCGAGGCAACGGTTGCCGCATCTCCAAGAACCTTTTGAACCGCATCACGGAATGCATCTTTGTTTGTGGCCTCTGGCCCAAATTCCACCAGCAGGCCACCGGTCCGGGTTGGTCGAACTGCTTTTATGGCAGTTTTGGTGTCGTCTGGCTTGACCGCTCCTTTAATTTCACCGAGGACATCTGCGTAGGTTCGGCCCTTAGTGGGTTTAATAAGCAGTGCCTCTCGCAAGGGTTTGCGCCGCGGTTCGTTTTTTGTTTTCTGCGGTAAATCGGGGGGTTCTTTGTTCTTCTTTTCGTGGTTGAGCTCTTTGTCTGTTTTTTCTAGGAGTAGTTTTTTGGCCGCTTTTTTCGCTGCCTTGTTTCGCACCACATGAAACTCCTCGCCTGGAGTGACAACTTCGTTTATGGTCTCGTCCTTCCTCCTTTTCTCACGGTCGCCTTCAATTGGGCTACCGGCCATTCTTTTGCTGCTGCTAGGACCCACTGATGCCTCGAGGAAGAGCGTGTCTTTTTGGTGCTTTTCGGTTGCAAGCCACCTCCGCCTGTAGAGCGTTATACGGCCAAAAAGCTCCTCCAGTTCAAGAATGCCATTCCTGACACTTTTGCCTATGTTTTTCTGCACTTCGCAGGCAGCCCTCAGTTGTTTGACGATAGTCCCCGCTTTCCGAGTAAGCCGCTCCTCTTCAGCGCGGTCAAGGGCGATTGTGTTATTTGGCGCCACCTCTTGGGAGAGGCCCCCGTTTCCTAGCCCTTTTGCTTCTATCGCTTGGGTGACGTTCGAAGTGGCGTTGGCCAAAGCAAAACTTCTCCCTCCCCTAGTCTTACACTGGCCTCTGTTGGTGTCGCAGCTTGATCTGGATTGTGTACATCTTGTACTAGACGTTCCGGGTTGCGCATAGTCCTTCTACTGCGCCCAAAGGCCGCAATGATGCCAGGTTGCACAACGCACTCTGCCTTCTCTCGTTCGTTAGTCCGTCTGTCGTCTGTCTCCGATGATTTAACCTGTGATGTTGACTTTGACAGTGTTTCTGAGGTTTGCTGCCTCCCCGGCAATCGGTGACTTGTTTTATCGGTGTTCTTGCCAACAGCCGTTTTTGCCTGAAAGAGTTCTCCGAGCTAGCGTCCTGTTTGCTTGTAGTTATATCTGTTACAGAAGCCAAGTTCACCACTTCTATAACATTGCAGTCGCTGGATGACGACGGCCGGGAGCCTGCTCGCTCACTACCCTCTGCCGCAGGTACTGGGGATCCGACCCCCTGCACCGTAATTTGGTTCCCCTTGTGGACCTGCATAGTTTGGTTTTCTGTCTGGGTTTCCGTTCCCATAGCATTTTACCTACTGCCAGGATATAGGGATAATTGATGACGCCATATATTTCGTCACCACAAGACACTCGGCGACTGGCACTTTTGGCTTACCCAGCCTACGAACCAGAACATCGAGATGACGCAGCAACAGAAGCATTCGTCAGCACATTAAAGAACCAAGAATTGCAACAAGCCGTGCGCTTAGCTCAAAAGCAAACGATTAAGGACGCATTGGCTTATAGTCTGAACTTTGAAGCAGCGCAAAATGTGACTCGTATCACTGCCCGGGTTCACGAGGTAGTGGTAGACGAGTGCAGGTGTGAGCGCGTGGAAAATGAGCGAGAGCCGCAGGTGAATGGTGCGCCTAGATGCTGGAATCGCGGTGAGAAGGGGCACATGCAAAGAGACCGCAAGAAGTGAAGAAAACCGAGCTATTGTCAAGATGTGCAGCTATGATGAGATCCAGGCCGATTAAGGAAGCCCTTTCAACTGAGGGGTCGGGAAACATGTAAGAGCCAACTTTGTGGGGCAGAGGTTGGCTAGGAGGATCGATGTCCCCAGCACCACAATCACCGTGTCAAGACTTCATCATGGATGAGCAGACTTATGCCTTCCGGATCAGGTTGACGGAGAGAATTGCATCATAACAATCGACACTGGTGCGACCCGAGCAATAATCCGACCAGACCTAGTGAGGCAACAACTACATCACAAGGGCAGGATTTTCTCACTACGGACAGCTACGGGAGAAACTGCATCGATCCATGGAGGGGTCAACCTTCAGATACAGTTGGGAGACCTTGCGTTCCGACATATTTTTTTGGTCGCGAACATTATGGATGACTACATTCTCGGAATGGATTTTCTGCGACCACATGGAATCACGTTGGCTTTGTCAAAGTATTGATGGAGGATCCCAGCGTCCAAATTCCCAACATGAATGTGGTAGTATGTAAGAACGCTGATGAACCGAAATCTTCCGAGAGCATTGTATGGGCCAAGCTTGATGATGATCCTTGAGACCATCGATCTTATCTGATAGAGGGAACGAAGACGTCGGGTTTGCACAGTTTGACTGTAGGACGAAGCCTTGTAAGATCTGTAAAGAACGGATACGTGCCAGTTAGAGTCCTTAACACCGCAGATTCAACCACAAGCATCAAAGCGGGAGAAGTCATAGATATCTGCCAGCATGTTCCCACCATCACCTCTTTGGAAGCTACTCACGACCATCATTGGAAAAGGCGGCAAGCCACAGACAAAGCCCGGGAACTCACTCTGCAATATTGATGCAAAACAACTTGCCAGTGCAGCTCTTTAAGCAAGCCTCTGATCTGGTCACCCAGTACAGTCACATCTTCTTAACAAGCCCGGATGACCAAGGCCGAACGAGTATGGTAACTCACGTCATAGATACACAGGGAGCCAAGCCGATTCGACAAGCATCGAGCCGTCTTTCTATAGCCAAATAAGGAGAAGTGAGCACACTGATCCATCCACGCATCGACGCCATCGTGGACACTTTGGCCAACGCAAAATGGTTTTCTACACTTGATCTCAAGAGTGGCTACTGGCAGGTAGAAATCGACAAGAAGGACCGAGAGAAGACCGCATTTTGAGTTCGAACCGGATTGTGGAAATTCGGGGTGATGCCATTCCGGCTTTGCAATGCTCCAGCCGCCTTCGAACGCCTGATGGAGCACGTGTTACGAGGCCTAACCTGTAAGACCTGCTTGGTGTACCTAGATGACATCATTGTTATCGGGAGAACGTTTGAAGAGCATGTGCGGAACTTAGAAAAGGTGTTCTCCCAATTGCTACTGGCGTATCTGAAACATAGTCCCGACAAGTGTACCCTTTTCGCAGCTGAAGTAAAATATCTGGGACACGTTGTATCAGCAGACGGGGGTCAAAACTGACCCTGAGAAAATTGAAGCTGTGAAAAGCTGGCCAACACCGAGCAACAAGCGCCAATTACGAGCTTTTCTGGGTCTCGCAACCTACTATCGCAGATTCGTCAAAAACTTTGGCAAAATAGCAAAGAGTCTCCATCAGCTAACCGAGAAAAATCGTCCGTATGTCTGGAATTCCCAATGCCAGGCAGCCTTTGAGACCTTGAAGGAGAAGCTGTGTGAATCATCCGTGCTGGCATATCCAAAACCCGGAAAAATGTTTGCAGTTGACACCGATGCAAGCAACGGCGGGATTGGGGCTGTACTCTTCCAACAGATCTCATTTTACAGTCGAGTTTTCTCAAAAAGTGAGAGGAACTACTGCGTCACCAGGAAGGAGCTATTGGCTATAATAGGGGCCACCAAGCAGGTGCGCAAGTACCTTTATAGCCAGAAATTTGTTCCTAGCACAGACCACGCATCGCTGAGATGGCTGCTTAACTTCAAAAACCTCGAGGGAAAAGTTGCGAGATGGATCGAAAGATTGTGGTAATACGATTACAAAATTGATCGCGCTCCTGATTGAGCAAGTCAATCAGGCAAATGCGATCCAAAAGCAATTTGAGGAAGTCCTAACTGAGCTGCGACAAACACATCAACAGCTCAGAGAGACTCAAAATGAGTTGAAAGAGCAACGTCAGAAGAATGACGAGCTCATGGCTAAGCTCTTGGTGAATTAGATTCACCAAGATCAAAATCCTCCATGGGCTCACCATTCCTCAGAACTGAATCGTCTTCGGAAGAAGCCACAGAGTCAGATCACGATATGCTGGACTCAAACGAAAATTCGCAAGATTTTCCGGCTCTGCCACGTCCAAAGCCGACAATTTCATTCCCAGAAATGGCAACCAAAAAACCCTCACAAGTTTTCTTCCCCGCACCATCGACATCGGTTTCAACTCCCAAACAGAGTGAACTACAAAAACACTCGGATGTTCCCGATGAGACACGCCTTTAAACTGTCCCCATTATCCTCCGCGAACCTCAGAAATGGGCAAAGCTGGCTGCACTTATGAAGCAGTTAAATATAAAATACCGACTCTGCCAAAGGCGTACATCTGGGCATCCAGATTATTCCCTAACCTTCCACAGATCACAGGCAAATAACCAAGTTGTTAACTAGTATCACATATGCTTCCTTCCTGAGGATAAGAAATTAAATGTGGTAGTTCGCGGTCTTCACGACTATCGGTGGAAGAAATTAAAGAAGATCTCCAGCAGCAAGGCTCCCACCCCATTGAAGTTTTCTATGTAAAACTTCAATCCGGCCCTTCTAAACTGGTAAAAGTCTTTCTGTCGAAAGCAGAAACTGAAATCTACAACGTTAAATCTATCTGCTGTATCCTCTGCCGATTCGCATTGATGAAAACATGTAGCGGGCAAGCTGCGATATGTGTCATAACTGCCAACAATTTGGCCACTCACCGAGCAACTGCCACGCTGAATTTAGCTGTGTAAAGTGCGACGGCCTTCATCACTTTACACACTGTAAAAGCAAATTACCGAAAAACCCAAATGCACCAATTGTGGAGGAGAACACCCCGCTAACTACGGAGGATGTTCCAAAATCCGAAAAATGACAGGAAAACTTTCGCGAAAACTGCCGCCCAAAACCAAGTATGAACTCCCCAAAACCAAACACCAATAGAACCCCTACAACTCCTTCCCACCCACATGCCACATTTACTCCACCAAATATAGAGCAATTTTTCATCAAAATGTAGTCACAGATGCAACTGATGCTGCAGAAAATGATAGCCACAAAGGTGCATGGCTTCTTTGCCCCACAAAACCTATGTAAAAAAAAGCCAATGGCTTCGCCCATGAATCACATTTCCATACTCACGTGGAATGCAAACTCCCTGCAACAAAGGACTGGTGAGTTTAGGCAGTTTATGGTTGACCACGAATTTGATATTATTCTCATCCAGGAAACCTTTTTGAAGCCGGGAATGTGTCTCCGCTTCCTTAACTATTATCTATACAGAAATGATAGACTGACAGGAAGGGGAGGCGGAACGGCCGTTCTTGTGAGAAAAAATGTGAATCACTACGTAATTGAAACCCCACAACTACAACGCGTAAAGGCGATAGTAATTAAAATAAAAACCAACTCGTTTGAATTTGTCGTCATGTCACTTTCTATCAAGATCTAAGCTCCCTCTTCGAGTTGGAAGGCTCACTCCCAGTGATAGGTGATTTCAACGCCTATCATGATTCATGGGGTGCTGTGAGAAGCATTCGAGCTGAGGCTGAGCTCAACAAATTTATTACAGCCAAAGACGTAAGACTACATATGCCAAGTGAACCAACGCACTATGCCCGATTGTCTGGTAACATCCTAGACTTCGGAATCTCACGAAATTTTAACCACAATATCTGTACAACTATACTCGACGATCTCTCTTCCGACCACAAACCGGTGCACTTTTTAATAGAGGAAATCTTCATAGATGAACCTCTAAAAGTAAAGAATAGTACAAATTGGCAAGCTTCCAGAGATACTTTGGCCACAAAAAGCCACCCCCAGCTGCTAAATTCAGCCAGTGATGTCGATGAAAGCATAGAACAACTTACCAGAAAAATTCTACTAACCAAGGAAAATAATACAGCCCAACCTCCAGTAAGGGAACACAACCCTTATGAACTTCCTCAAGATATTAGGCTCCTGATGAGGAAGAGGAATCAGCTATGAAGACAAGCTAGGAACAATCGTGATCCTAGATTAAAGCCCGAAGTCAACCGGTTAACCAACAAAATACTCGGTCAGATTCACGAATTTCGAAACGCCATTTGGAAAGGGTTTTTGCAAAGCCTTGAACCCGGTGATAACAACTTCTGGCAACCCTCAAAATATTTGAACAGCCTTAAAGGCTAAAGATATTTTTGTCGCCTGGATTTATTGCAGGCCGATTTACATATGGCTGGAGATTCTGAATCTAGTGAAGTACAAACGATTTCCATGCATCAATGAGTATACAAAATGCGACGCCTCTCCATTAGGATTTAAATAATGCCTTGGAGATTCAACCGAATAATGGACCAAATCTTGCGCGACTTACTAAGCACAGAAAACTATTTTGACGAATCATATTCCATGGTGAAACAAAGGAGAAGCGCAAAGAAAAATTTTTAAAAGTTCCTGACCCATCTTAAATAATTCGACCTACATTTAAATCGAAGAAAATGTTAATTGTTTCAAACAAAAATCGAGTTTTTGGGACACGATTTCAAGTACAACTAGAGTTTCAAGTTCCTTTTGAAAATGAAAGCAGTAACAGATATGCCGCGGCCAAAGAAAGACGATGACGTCCGCATGTATTTAGTTTCGCTTTATATCAAACGTATCGTCATGAATTCACCAACTACGTCAACTTTTACAAAATCGTAGGAAGTTCTTCTGGTAATCAAGATGCGAATCTTCGTTCAGGAGTCTCAAGGGCGAAATAGTGAGTGACTGCGTTTAAGTACCTTCCAATCTGACCCTGCCTCACCAGTTAGCTTGCGTTGCGAGTCCCCATTGTATCGCTGCCGCACTATCACACATAGTGAACAACGAAGAGCGACCAAGTTTGTTCGCATCACGCGCCGTAACAAAGGCAGAACAAAACTAGTCCCAGCTCGACCGAGAAGCTTCGGCAATTTTATTCGCCGATCTCTTGGCACGTCCATTCAAACTAATAACCGGTAATCAACAACTGTCTTACATATTTTACCAAAACTCGAAAATTCCACGAATGACTTCAGCTCGTCTACTCAGATATGCTGCGTTTCTACCAGGGTTCGACTAGTTAGTCTCTTTCAAGAAATAAATTGACAACATCAACGCGAACTGTCTATCTCGTTCCCCAGTCAAAAGAGCGCCAAAAACAGATCTGTGCATATATGGCGAAGTACACAGGATTTGTGAAGAATCAGTTCTTAGGATTTTTATGACAGATGTTACATTTGAGTCGATTCGGGAAGAAACCAAAACGGATCAAGAGCTGAGATGCTTGGGTCAGGATTAGTAAAGGAACGATGTAACAGACTCTTAATTGATAATCGATCATGGTATTGTACTTAGGGAACAGCGGACTAGGGGACTACCTCATATCTGTGAGTACTTCAGTACTCATCTCCCTTCCTGAGCCAGTTTCAGTCATTATAAAGTGTAATTCCTAACATGTGTACACATTTTTGTTGAAAAAAAAAAACATAGTTTTTGTGAAGTGAAGTGTGTAATGTTTATTTATTATGATAATTTGGACCCTTACTATTAAATATGAAACGTTACTTTGGGCATATGTGCACCTCGTGCTGCTTTACAGACTATCAAACGATGATTGTAATTTTCGATGACATTGTCGCACATTTCCGGCGTTATTAGGCGTATGTTGGCTCCAATATTGTTTTTTAATGCTTCAGTAGTCTGGGGAGCATCAGCGTCAACACAATCTTTCAGAAATCTCCAAAGGAAGAAGTCACAAGGAGTCAAATCACACGATCTCGCCGGCCAATTTATGGGTTCATTTCGTGAAATTATTCGATTTCACGTAGAGCGCGAAATGTTTGCACTGGCGATTCATTATTTTTGTTAAAAAGTTTTAACAACAATAATAAGACATTCAGCTGATGTGTATGACGCCATGGTTAGAATTGTAAAAGACCAAACTGTCATAATCTGTCAATAGATGGACCTGAAGTTGGTGATAAATAAGAGTTAAGGCCCATTCACATGTGTACACTTGTTATGATTTTAAGAAATAGTTTGGCGTATAGTTGGGAACCTTGATTCATCCCCGTTCCGTACAGTTTGAAGGAATGCCAGGTTGGTTGTAAATTGTTTCAAAGAGTTTCAGTGCCTTGCCACGTACATATTTTTCAACCATCTCAAATCTTAGGTCCTTGTACGAGTTTATGTCAGTGTTTCTAATGTACCATGGAATTCTTAAGATCTTTCAAATAATTCTATTTTGGAGGGACTGGAGTGCTTTTTTGTTAATCATTGTCGCCTGGCAGAAAGCAGAACTACCAGACAGTAGCGTCGGTCGTATAATTTGTTTGTTTATGATCAATCGATTTTTAAGGCTTAGGTTTTCGGATTTAATGAGTGGGAATAGATAGGAAAGAAGTCCAATGCAATGCTTTCTCGTTTATTTTGTATGTGTTGTTTCCATGCGAGGCTTCTGTCGAATGAAAGTCCAAGGTTTTTAGCCGTTGGTGTCCAGTCTACTGTTTTATTGTCAACAATAAGTTTCTGTGGGGTCTTTAGTCTTTTCCTTGTGATGAATAGGGCCTGTGTTTTGTCAGAATTAATATTAATTTTACATTTACGAAAGCATTCCAATAAAATATTTATTAATCATTGCATTTGTAGTGATAACTCTTGCTTGTTGTGCTGTGATAAATATACAGGTATCGTCAGGCGTAGAGTGATAGTTTTACTTTTGGAGGCAGAGCGGGAAAGTCTGTAGTGAATATATTTATTGTATATACATTTCAAAATAGTTTTTGGACCCGGTCTATATTTACCACGCTATCTTCAACGAGAACTGAAAGTTTCCATTAAAAGATTTTCTCATAACATATCTTACCTGATTTATTCTTTTTGTATCGGCATCCTCGAAATCGACACATGCTTGCAGCCTGGCCCATGGGGCCCGCCAGTAGAACAAACGTTAAACCCTCCGTTTTAATGATTTTATTTGCATAACACTTCTTAACACGGTTAATGATAGACTTAGCATAGTTTTGAAAGAAAGCTTCTAAATTTCCACTTTTCGGCAAGCTCTTAGTTATTTCTATCTTTCAAGAAAACTTAATGAAGACTTTGTTGAAACCTGTAGACAAGAAATAAACAAATATAAGTACCGAAATTAGTTGAAACTCATGTTGCACTTTTTTGTTGTGGGCAGATTATGCCACAAATAACAACTTGAGTTTCATAAATTTTGATCCGTCAAAATTTAGGATAGTTGGCACCATCTTGATTGCAGGTATTTCTTTCGAAAATATTTTGGAAGGGCGAAGAATATGAGTTGGTTGTGTTTAACGACATTGTGGAAGCTATAGGCAATTTGTCATTTTATTGGATTGAATTTTGGAGCGGTGGTGGTTCAAAAGGCTCACTTTTAGGGTTATATATAGTAATTTTACAAAAATCGCTACTACTAAAATCACTAGCGGTTTATCTGTCTAATCCCATCAGTCCGTGCGTCCATGTCTGGTAGCGATTTGCTCGGATACTACAGCAGGTTCAGTTATGAAACTTTTTAAATAGGATGAAAGTGGTGACCAATGCAAACTTTGGTACGACAAAAAAAAAGCAAGATTTTTAAATGAGGTCCCCCTATAGGTGGAAGTGACCCTTACAAAATTTCTATCAACAGCAGCCGTTACGGGTGACAAATGAAAGGCCTTGAAAAATGTCAAAATATGCTGTTAAGAAAGTGATAAAAGAGCTGAGAGATAGGGTGGGGGCGGGGGAGGAGTCAAAATATGTAATAGATGTGTCTCACTTGCGGTCGGATACATTTGGGCAGAAAAAATCTAAAAACAAATACAAAATGTTGTCTTTATGCGCACAAGAGTAACAAATGCTTCCGTACCTTAAATTTGAAGAACTTGGTTGATAAAAGTATCATTTGTGAATTTTACATTTTACTCTATAAGTTAAAACAGAGACATTTAAATTAGCCTAAAGGTTTCAAATAAAATTTTAAACAAAAAAGCTAAAGCCGATTGAAAAAAGTTATAATTATAACAACAACAGCATAAATGTGCGATATTAGGGGGGAAACAAGCGTTTCTAAACAGCTCAGACAATACACATGTGTTCAGATTTTCAAGCAAATAACAGAAATTGTTTGCAACATTGATATGTCATTGAGATTGTTAAAACAAATAGATCAGTAAAACGCAGCCAAAATAGTGGCAAATTCAAATACATGAAAGACACATTTTAATTTTTCTTAGTCAGTTGTAGGAATATACGAGGGTGGACCAAATACAAGTTTCTTTTTAAAATGCAACAAAATGAACAAAAATCAAAGATTAATACTGACTCACTAACATATTTTTGAGCGGAAAACAGCTGTCAGTGTCAAAGTAACATGTTATTGAAAATGAAACTACTTACTGGCCCACCCTGTATATGAGTCAACTTGCTATTTGGAGTGCATTGTTTGATTTATTAATTTATTTAGAAAACTTTTTTAGTAGGAGCACTCTCCTATTACCTCAAATTGTTTGTCTTGAAGAGGGTAATATGTTATGTACTTAAAAGTAACACCTAATAGACAATAAAGACTGCGTGTTGTAGTGGCTATAGTGCTCATTTCATTATTCGAAGACCCCTGGTTCAATAAGAAATACAGCCAGACACTCAAGGCACTGACATACGACGTTGCCAAGCAACTTTGGGACATAATCGCGAAACCGCCAGATAGCACCAAGTACCCATCCTTAAAAGCAACCATTCTCACCTCTTTCACCGGCTCAAGCTTCACGAATTCCTCAAAGAAATTACTTTCGATAGCAAAAAATCATCGCAATTCCTACGGGAAATACGCGACCTCGCCAAAAATGCACTTACTGAAGAAGCCTTACACCAACTATGGAACGAGCGGCTGCCAGCATGGCTACGCCCCTGCCTTTCACCTTAGCTCAATGACCTCAACATTATGCAGACCTTACCGTTAGTTCTGTCTTTGCTGTAGGGAATCGATACACAACAGAAACAACAAATAAGCCAAAAGCTGAACGTTAACTGCAAGAGCTAGTGCATACTCTCGAAGTCTGCTGGCAGAACATAAGCGACTTGCAGCCGGCCCAGCAACAAGCCCAAATACAGCTGTACGAAAAACTCGTACAGCAGCAATAACAACAAATACTGAACAGCAATGTCTCCAGTATGATACCTATGGGCATCGCCCCAGAAATAGGTCTGTAATATCTAAGGGCAATGGATATAGCTTCTACTCTGACAGGTGGGGAATTGACGCCCGTCAAAGCATCCAACAATGCAAGTTCTCACCTCTATCGCCCATCAACTCAAAGAAACTAAATCTGCTGTCACCGGTTACCGGAAACTGCAACTGCAAAATGTCACCATACGAACTTCGTTTACATGTCGGCACCATCTCAACCAAACATAGATTCTTAATCGAGTCCAAATCAGTAGTATCGTTAAAACTAGAAAAATGTTTCAATGAACGACTCGAAATGAGCCGCCCAACACTTAAACAGCGAATGCATTAGCGATTAGCACATAACATACGGTTGCAAAACAATTGAAATTTATCTCAACCTATGCAAAAGTTTCCTACGGACCTTATCATTACCAATATAAAGAGCAATAATTGATGCGGACTTCCTAATCCACCTTAATCTACTTTTCAACTTTAAGAGCCAACATCTCATTGACCCACTTATATCCCTTTCAGCAAAGGGAGAAACCTGCAACACAAGTACGTACGATATCTCAATTATTCATTTAATCCTACCACCACCATATGCGAAGCTACTCGGCAAGTACGTTGAGATTATAAACTGAACCTCGTCAACATAATACGCCCAATGCATAGTAACGAGAGAGCCTCCGGTTCCAGCGCGTCTTCGTAAACTCGCTGGAGAGAAAGCAAAAGCAGCTAAAACTCAAGCCTTGGACATGCTTCAAGAAGATATCGTCAGACAATCCAGTAGGTTTTAGGCTAGTCCCATCCATATGACGAAAAAGAAAAATAACTGACACTGAAGATGACTCAAAAAATTCAAAAAGCGTCTGCTCACACAACAAAGCAAGGCCCGACGGCTTTTCAAGAAGGAAAAAAAACGATTGGTGGCTCTGCGGGGATTATAGGTCTCTTAACATTATGACAGAAAGATATATGTATGGACATCTCTTTGCACAGGATCTCTTTCCATGCCTGAACAGTGCGTTTTCAGCCAGCCAAAAGTCGAGCTTTTTGACTATGATATAAACGAGTAAAGTTAGATTCCCATCAGCAAAAACGTCAACACGATACTCAACAAACGAAAACCTGATATTATCAGCACTCCTGGGCATCATCAACTACTATAGGCGATGTATACCACAGGCAGCGCACACGCAATGAACGTTACACGATTACCTAAATAAATCGCTCAACAGAGACGAACCTTAGATGCTGTGCATACCAGAGGCGGAAAATGCCTTTAGTGATTGTAAGCGCAAACTAGCTGGCACTAAATTCCTTTCATTTCCGTTTCCCGACTAGGACTGACCACAAATCACTGGTAAACGTCTTTAAAGAAAAGCATGACAAATAATTAGAACGACAACTCAGGTAACTAGGCTATATCTCCCAATTCGCTACAAACATAGTCTACATAATTTAGTGGCCGACGCTCTATCTCGCCTAAATATAACAAACATGCAAACTGCACTAAATTGAGAAAAAATTAAGGGGGCCAATCTAACGATAATGAACTACGAAAAATAAAACAAATCCCTAAGTCACTACAACATCAAGAACTCAAAATCGAAGGCACGAAAATGTTCTATGATACTCGTATATCTAGTGGAACCACAAAAGCATACATCTCAACTTCTTTACGCAGGACAGCTTGTAACATTATTCAAAGTCCTGCCTTTCTTGGCAGCAGAACTACGTATAGACTAGTCCGAAAAAAATTCCTTAGGCCCAAAATTGCAAAAGATGTTACAGCACGGTCTCAGCAGTGTATCGCTTGACAAAGATCAACATTATACCGTTACACCAGGCGTGGACCCACCACATTGAAGTGCCTGATTCTAGGTTCAATCAGTCGACACTATAATCAGATCAAACATTTAAAGCTACCAATACTGCTTCGATAGCCACCAGCCACCACTTTTTCAGATAGCCCAAAGGAATCTCCATTAAAAACATGACCATAGACACTGTCACCACCAAACTTTTCAAGTACTGGATCACTGGTTTCAGTTTACCGGTTATGATAACCTACGACTAGGGCGTTCAGATTGAGTCGCAGAAAATGTACACAACTTCTTACTACCCATAGTCTAACGGCATGGTTGAGCAATTGCAGCGCACTTTAAAAACAGCCTTCATGTGCTCGTCCAGACCCTGGATTGACATACTATGAACCACAGTACTCGTAATCAGATCTTCCATAAAGGAAGATATTCAAACCAATCCTGTAGAAATGTTTTAGGGTACCTGCCACAGAGTACCTTGTGAATTCTTCGTTACGCCAGATCTATTAGCGGATCCACAAATCTTTTTCGAAAAATACAGACAGTATATACGCGGGACCCGTGCCACTCCAACGGCTCACCATACCAAAATAAGAGTCTTTCTTCTCAAAAATTTCAATACATGTTTACACGTCTGGCTACAAAGTGAACACGCCCAAACTCCTTCAGAATCAACATATCAGGGACCGTACAAAGATGTCCAACACATCAACGGCAAACTATGCAATATCAGCATTTATGGCGAAGAGAGCAATGTAGCAGTTAACAGATTAAAATTATGCTACACCAATAAAAATAACGATGATTCCGTTTTAGCATCTGAACCCGTACAAACTCATCGATGAAGTTCAAACTTGGACCCACCAAAACCTACGGCCACAGTGTGAAATTCAAACTGGCTGCAAAAACCACTCGGGAAGGATTAATTATAATGAATCCGTGGCACAACAAGTTAACTGTCAGCTGTCATATTATACATATAGCCATGAATCAGTCTCAAATCGACCGGAAGTCTGACCGACTTACAAAACAAATCTGTTGACACAAACTTAGACTGATATATGTAATAGGACTAGCATGCAGAGAGGAATTGATGTTAAGAAGTGATAGAAGTGTACGATCGATTGATGACTCGTGAGTTTCAAATAAAGTTTTTTTCTTCTTTTTTTTTGCATTTAGGAGGTGTAGACTATTCATCTCCTGAGTGTGGGGCTGCCATGCATGAAAAACGCCTACACTACCCACGAAAAACCTCTCCTGTCAATTTGAGAACTTAGCCTGAAACTATTTGACAAAAAACTTCGGTCTAAGTCTCGCTTTGCTACGCTATCAGGCGCTTCTTAGTTGAGAGATCCCTTTTCTACTGGGAAGAGCGACATACGAGCAGCGATTATTAGAAAAGTGGTCCCTCAACCTCGCCGTCTCCAGCTGCTGTTAGTTCTTTAAGGACTGCCCGAACTTAATGTGGCACATAGTTCATATGTCAACCGATCAGAGCATCTCCCCGATTAGAATTTTCAATGAAAACCTCTCCTATTTTCCTGTAGAGGTCTCGCCGTAACCTATCCTGTCATTTGCATTTAAAAATTGTAAGGCAGACACCGTCTTCCTCTCCTACATAAAACGTCAGTCGGGGGATGGTGACTTACTAATTTTGTGCAAGTAAGCCTGATAACACCCGTGCCCGCTCAAGAGCTGAGTCAGGTAGAAGTTAGTCTCACCGTCTCTACGACTGAGCCACGGTCTTACATCCGAGATGAGATGCACAGTTCATTTGCTACCAATTATTGACAGAGGGTTGTCCCTCCTCTCGAGCAATTATCCCTCTCGTGCCTTCATTTTGACGCAGATAAATGGTGCGATGCTCTCTAGTATGGAGGACTATAAGTATCACGCCTGCGATGACTAGAACCACCGAATTAAGGACTGTTCGATAAGAAGATGCCATTCTCAGGAATGGACCTCATCAAAAGTCACCTTCTTAATGGGCTAAGTCCCTCTGCGTTGCGCATAAGTCGCCTCATAGCTAGTACACCTGAGGCAGCCGTTGCCCTGATTTTCTCAGAGAAACACATCTTCTAGTCGATCAGCAACTCCATGTATTTTACGGAAAGCTTCGATTAAGCCAGTATTTTAACAATACAGACTGCCCTTACTCTGGGGATTCTCTTTTTTGTCAGAATGACCACTTCAGTTTTCTCTAGTGCCTGACTGAACGCAGGAGCAGTCATTCAGTCTTACACACGGAGCATTAACATACCTAGCCTAAGTTGCGCCCATTCCACGAGCTGTTCAGCAGCTAGCGCCGCAAAATCATCCGTACAACCGATCAGGCACGACTCATACGGTAGCTTTAGTCTCAGTAGCTCGTCCTATGATATGTTTCACAAGTCTGTGTCAAGGGTAGATCCTTGAGCAACATCCGATGTAGCTTCTATCCGTCGTCGGCCTGTAATCGTGTCGTAGAGTAGACTTGGGTCCTTCAGGTAGTTCCCCAAAAGCCGCATTAAAAATTTTGGAACTTGAAAAGGGTTTTCCAGGATATCCACTCATCTAACGGAGTTGAAGGCGCTCGGCACATTTATGTGCCTTCACCCTGGATCGCACTCACCATCTCTGCAATGACATCAATATAGGAGTGTCCTACTCTCAAGCCGAGGAAATGGGTCCCAAGCAGCACGATTTGCATCAGTGAACCTTCCACTGATGAGTTTTTCTAGCAATTTCCCAGCCGTGTCTAGCACGAATAAAGGCAACCTGGGGTTCCCCTTTACGTTTCTGATAAGTGCGAGCCTCACTACCTTCCATCGTTCCGGGAAATTTCTTCCCGCAAGCAAGCGTTGAATATATTGACCAGTCAGGACAATGGTGATAGATGAGCTGCAACACCGTCTGGCCCAGGAGCCTTCCTTGGTTTCAGTGATAGGACTGCCTCTTTCAGTTTCAGCCACGCGAGAGTGGGCATTCGACTGCTATTTTGCCGTATAATTTCGTCAACGCAGATGGGATGGGGGGGAAGTGCCCGGACTATCTAGATTATTTCTTCTGCTTCATATATGCAGGGCTTTCGTAGTGCAACAAGTTTGTGCATAACTAGCTTGTAGCCAAGGTCCGACAGATCTCTGTTCACATTGTCCACTAGATTTTACCAGCAGCGAGCTTTACTGCAGTTAATGTGTTTGTGAGGGTCTTGCTTGGCCGACCTTTATGCTACCAACCGGTTGCATGCCTTATACCACCCGTTGAGCTGCAGATCGAAGCTTGTGGAATTCCCTTCAATTTTTAGCGATTTCAGACACCGACTAATGCACTAGAGACACTGGGGCCTCCAATAGGGCATGGATGCGCTGCAAGCAGACTTGATTTCGCTCACAGTTGAGTTCACCATACCTTGAGCTCCTAGACTTTCAGTCCCCTGTGAATCTTTCAGCAGTCGCAACCCAACCGTGAGCACCTATACGAAACTTTCCAACATTAAACCTCCCAATGTTCCACTCAATTGTGGAAGGTCGAGAGCACGGGCATTGGGAGACAGCATATCAGATCTCAAGCAAAATTTACTGATGACCACTGTCTGAGTAGTCTTCTAATACTTTCAAATATGTACCCGCTGTACTAAGAACTCCGAGACAAATATCACGTCGGGTATAGTTGCTCCACAGACCATACGGCGAAAAGTCGGTGTATTTTCAGACTTCAGCATGCCGAGCTCCGTCTTGAACGCAATCCCTACGACTCGTTTTCACCGTGGAACAGTTAAAGCCATGCTCGATTCGATTGTTTTAGTACTGAAGTCTCCCAAAACGAGTATGTGGCCATCTGAATTCGAGATAGCGTCTTTCAGATCCTGGCTTGGAAAGATGATATCGGCGTTACGTACATACCAAAGAACGTAGTCACTGAACACCAAGCCCACACAAAACCATCGCTCCGTCCATTGCCATCCACTAGGAAATCAGCGATCCAGAAGGCGGCAGTAGAAGTTTTGCAGGGTTCCATGATGACGAACACTTATCGTGCTCTGCAGCTCCGCAGAAAAAAGTCAACTTTCATGTCTCTCACTAAGTGCTCACGCAGGTTTCGAGTAGTTGTGTTGTGGTATAGGTTTACCTGGAGGATACGGGTCATCGAAGTTCTGCTTTTACTTTAGCTAGGGATTCCTGGGAAATCCGACACTTTTCTGAGCCTATGGCATGCTTGAAATCCGGTTTTAGGTCTGCATTCTTGTAAAGAATACAATCTGCCTCGCTTGTACACTCTTTTCTTTTACATCCCATGTCATCACATTTGTAGTATTCGGAGCTTCTATCGGATCCGTTGCATCCTTGTGTGGTATGACCATAACCAAGATATTTTAAGCAGTGGACGGATAGTGTTCTTCGCTGTATTCTGCAGATGATCCGAAGTATTCTTGCTTTTCCTTTACTCAAACGCTGCTCACTGTCCTTCTCAGTCAGGTTTATGATGGCCATACGTTGTTTCCTGTTATTTTGTGGTCTCAGCCACGCTTTAACCTTGGTTAGCTAGGGGGTTCCTATCAATGGGCTCATCTACGTCGGCCAGATCTGCGATGCGGATCAATATGCCAAGGCTCGAGTGGGGCTACAGTTGCTCTTTTGCCCAGAATCTTCTTGACTTCATTGCGGAATGCTTCTTTGTTGTTGGCCTGTGCTACAAATTCAACCAGTATGTAGCCAGACCAGGCTGATCGCACTGCTTTAATAGCAGTTTTGGTGTCTTGAGCCTTTACACCTCCCCTGATCAACGCATTTGTCTAGAATCGGCCAACCTTGTATTTCACGAGAAGTATTTTGCGCCGGGGCCTCTGTCGTGTTTTTTTTGTTTCAGCCTTGCATCAGGTACTTTTTTTTTGTTCGGCATCTATAAGAACAGCAATAACTGCCGACCCCGCGGAGCGACAACCTGCAGAGATATGTCATCCCTACTCGTTTGCGATCAGTTGGACAAGGGTTGAATGACAGATCTCTACGGCTTAACCACCACTTGATGTCGGCCGAGTAGTGAAGTAGGAATTTTGAGATTGGGTTTGTTCGAGCGCAAAGCACACCTGTGATACATTTCACTCAAGGACTTGTTTAATTTCTATTGCTCCTCCAGATTGTGTAAAATATTCGTGGAGAGAAGTTTCGTGCATCGAAAGAAAATCAATTTATCTAGCTTTAATTTACCCAACATCGCGTCCGCTTTTCAAGTGCTCAGTGAACATTGTCAGGGGTTGGATGAAATAAATCTGGCTAAATGCCTGTGGCTGCTCATTCTACTGTCGAATAAGAACAAGAAGTGAAAGTAGTGAACTTAAATGAATCTGTCGGGCTGCAACCTGTGATAATCGAGTATAAATTACTGCAAGTCCTGAAACTGTCGAAGTGTGAATCGTTAACGTCGGGAGCAGTGGGCGCGCTGATCCTGCATCAAAGTATCTTGGTGGAGTTGGATATATCCTACTGTTACGCAATAGAAGAAAGGTGGCTCACAATTTTTTTCCAGATGCTCGACAAATTCGAGGCCCTTTCTCTCGCTAACACCCCTAGCATGACCGGCTATGTCCTAAGGCGGATAGCTCACTATTGTCCAAAGGTGAAACATTTGAAGTTTCTGACTTGAGAATAGAGTAAGTCATTCAACCCCCTTGTTACGACATGTGTTAAGCGCAATTACAACCCATTGCAAAGGAGCAAGAACGAATCTGCTGAAATTTGTTCGTAGAAATATGAACGAACAAGTCAAAAACTCCTCATGGGCAACGCGACAGTGAAATCTATTTCCGATCTTCATTTCGTACACCTGTGAGTGGTTCTAAAGTGCAAAAGAGCTCGTAGGCGACTGATTTATATTTTCGTAAACGACGGCCATTCCGAAAATAAATTTCATCACTGGCAGTGACATATAGAAATTTAAAATGACGAAATCAGAGCGGAGTTGTATGGAAGTCTTATCCCTCTTTTAATTTGGTTTGTAATAATAGTTACTTTATCATTATTATTTTGATTATAGTTACTTTATTTCATTTTTTAATCCTGTTATAAATTAATGTTAAATATTAAATATAAAATCATGAGATTTGCTTCAATCAGAATAACGGTTAAAATAAACTAAGAAGAACTGCTAAGTTCACCCAGTCTTTCCTTTTCAGTAAAGCCGTTCTTTTTCAGAAGGAAGCGACAGTGAAACTGAGTATGCCGCCGAGAGGGTAGAGTTTCGATAATTGACGAATGGTCGGTTTCGTGTTGCGGTCGGTACGCGGTGCCATAGTTTAGCTTATGCAATTTTTCGTTAGAGTAGGTTGATTCGGTTTGAGTTCGAGTAGTTGATTTCGGGCACTGCGTTGGTGAATATTCGGGAGCGCGTATTTTTGGTTAACGGTTTAGTGCTATTTTTTTCCTTGAATCGAAAGGAAACTGAAGAAGTAGGTTAAAGTCGAGCTGGTGGAAGTTCTTCGACGCGTTTCAAATCGGGTATTTGAATCTGTGGCTGATTTTTGTATTTGGACTTAGTCTGCTCGCGGAAGACCTGCGACCGAAATTCCTCTCTGAACTAGCTAGCCTGCTAGCAGCAAACTCGGAGTAGACTAAGGGTATCCAAGTCTGTTGACCTGATGGGTACAGTCCGTTGACACGTTCCCAGACTTCACGTCTATAACGGATGAGAGAGAGAAAAAATCTCTCAAATGAAGAGACGGGCGAGAATGCAATAAAAAAAACAATTACAGAACTTTATTTTCTGGAACCCTATGAAGGCATTTGTTGAACGCTTTCTTGGCTGATTTTGTTAGAACTGTGTGAAACCCCTGGTTTAACGTTGCATGCCCATAAACTGCCTTCTTTTTCTTCTTTTTATTCCGGTCGTCTTCAATTGGACTAGAGGCCATTCTTTTCATAGTATTTGGTAATGGAACTACCTGCGCTTTCTTGGTAGTTTTAGCCCTCAGATCTTCTTTAGATTTCTGCTCTTCTTTGTGCTTCTGTTTTCAGCCTTCAATCAGCTTCATCTGTAATACCCGATGAGGTTTAGGAGCTCCTCTAGCTCCAAGAATCCATGCGTTACACCTTTAATAATGTTTTTTGCAATGTCACATTTGCTTCGCGCTTTTCGGATTCGAAAAACTTGCTAATTGCTTGAATCTTACTCTTATAGTGGACTAGCTGCCAATTAGAGCCACATAGTGTAAAGACTAGTTGAACTTGAATATATAGGACACTATTATGGCAAACTTTGATCTCGTAACCCTAGCATATATTCAAGAAAAAGGTGTCCAAATCAATTACCATAATCAACCAGTATTCATCCATCTTAACGATCATTGAAATTATTTTAAAAACAGTCGAAATTTATTACAAGTTCCGTTCTCCACTTCAAATCATAACATCGATGGATCCCTTACAGCTAAATATGTGTTCCAATTACAGCCCTCACGCATTCATTTCCTTTAACACAAAGCCTTCATTTATTCAAGTGCATTTGAACAAACTCTCGTTAGCATAATTCCATTGTGAAATGTAATTACACGTAAAACCCGATACAATAAAAGCTCTCACAAATTCAATATTTCTCTGCAAATCGAATTTCCTCATAACAAACAACGAACACATGCATCTCAAAGGATTTTTTTGTTTTGTAGCGAGTGTTGCGTTAACGCCCGACTTAAAATCTCATGCATATCAATGAATAAGCCTGGTTAATACTCGTATATAAATGGAGAGCAATCTTTAAAAAAAAAATTCACATACTCGAACTCACATACTTCACCGCAGATAACGTATTTTTTCCAATAAAGAAATTTTCTCTTGTCATGGATTCTTTTGGTTCCTTTCTTCCAACGTCCGAAGAATGTTCCTACCCCACATTCACCTCGAGTAGTCCTTGCTGCTAAAATTTCGTGTTTGAAATGCGATCTTGAAGGACGTCATCATGAGTATGCCACCTACAACCGAAAATGGCTTTCAACATTTCCAGAGCATGAAGAAGGAGCATACAATGAGCCTTGGAATGTGGGTTACGCCGAGAGAATGAGTTTATTATGTAACAACGTGTGTGGGTGCATAAAACACTTCACTGCCAACAGAACAGGCCTCCTACCACCTGAGCCAAAATATAATCGGCAATCTTCTCCTCAAAGACAAAAGCCAAAGGATATAAAACAAACAAAATACAAAAGACAAGATGAAGAAATTCAATTACGCTCTCATATACAAGCAATTTCCTTTAATTTTCTTTGCAATATCTCCATTCACAGATGGCTGGACGTCATGTTCCTGGAAATGAGGGAGCAACGGAAACACAAGAAATATGACAAATACTTATTTCAGTTGGCAATATTCTGCTCATTTAAGCGATTCGATGAATTTTCACCTTTGGCGGAACATTTATTCTTGGATTCACCTTCTGCTTCAACAATTTCTCCAAATTTAATCTAAATCCGGTTGGATTGTCGCTGTCAGATACTTTCACTTCTGCATCTATCATTTGCCGGTTCGGTTGGTTGGGAGAGTGATAAATGGGGGTTCAAAGCAAATTTTCATTATGAAAATAAATACAGTTTTCCAATATATTGCCCAGTATGCAAACAAATAGTGCGCCTTCTTGTACGAAAATATAAATCTAAATCTTGTTTTTTTTTGATTCGACAAGTGTTGATACAATCGGAGAGGGTTCGACTGGGTAAATAAACTTGGGACAGGTGTAGGTAATCGATTTTGGATTGTAGAAATGAGAAAGCAAACGTACGTAAGCACGCAGATTGCGTAGTTAATGTTATTGAATTCCTTTTTGGATGATATTCTTTTATTTACAATTTGAATGTTTGGAAATTGTCAACAGAAAAGCGAAGCTATTGAGTTTTTTTTTGTTTTTGAATTGTAAACATTTTGTTTGCATCAAAGTCTTATAAATTCAAAGAGCTGGAAGGACATTCTTAAATAAGCTATATCAAATGATGTGTATAAAATGTCCCTGTTTTTCTTCATCCTCAGCTAATTATTTTTTGTATTTTACCAAAGTCATGCATACGTGGAATTTCAAATAAACTCATGTAGACTCCACCGGTAACACCATGAAATCAATTAAAAATAAAGCCCCACAACACTTGATCCACAAATTTGACAAAATCCAAAATCATATTATCCACCTGCACACAAATCTACAAAGTCAAAGTCAAAAGCGCTTTATTTAGTACTAATCCTTATAAATTTTAAAAAGAACATAAAGCAAATTCCAAACAATAAAACTATGAAAAACTTAATGGCCCGAATGGCTCTCTAAATTTATACGTTAACAATTAAACACGTTTTAAGAAAAAAATACACTTGCAAATTTAAATTAATTCAGATTACTACATATTTTTTGATTCAATTGGAAAAAGGAGAAAAAACCAACCAGCATTATTCAAAAATTACTTATATTACTAACACAAAGTGAAACTATATCCTATACCTAATATGTTACACCCTAATCCTAAATAAGTTCAATCAAAAAAAACCTTACCTAATATTGAAACCTATACCTAATTTATAATACAAATAAACAACAACACTAGATGTAGCAATAATGAGATGAAACTAAAAACTAAGTAACGAGAAAAGAACACAAAAACAGAAAATAATCACGAATAATTTAGACATTGCCATTCAGCCACCAATACCTAGATTGCCCCATCTCAGCTCGACCAACCTCAACGAATCTACCAAATGAGTATCTCCATTGGGATTGTTGGTCTCGTGAACTCAGATTCGGAGGATATTTTATCTTCTTATCGGTGGCCCGTCTATATATGTGATATATGATTGGACGCCGTCAGAATAAAAAACATATCGATTCATGTCCAAATACACGAATGCTTCTGGAGGAACGAAGCCAGTAGTGAGGCAAGTCACAATATACCCGTCTGTAGGGCGGAACGGCTGTGAAATCCAAGGGTTTTCACACACAGTTACAGATCTTGCGATATGATTCCGAAGAAGTTTCAATATGAAGATATCGACTCTTGTCACTTGAGCGGTTTGATCAATTTTTCTATTCGATATATAGTGCTTCCAATCCGTCTCGGGCTTTCTGTACAAACCAGTACATGCACGAAGACATTTCCTTTCGAAAACTCTTAAGCTTTCCATTGTACTAGCACTCTGGTTGTACCAGATCTGGCATCCGTATGTCAAAACTGGTCTAACCAGGGTCTTGTAACAAATAACTTTAACTTTTTGATCAATGTATCTGGAATGAAAGAGTCGCCGAAGAGCCATGACTACTTTTAGTGCTTTACTGAGCATGATTTTGATATGTTCAGTATAGTACAGATACTGATCGAGATGAACACCGAGGTATCGAGCACAGGATTTATGTGGAACCCGTTCTGAACTACCCTCACTAGCCATGATGTGGAAGTCCTTCCAATTACGTTTCAGGTCTTGACTGGCCCCCTGCAGCGTTGTGCGAAACAAAATTGTTTCGAACTTCTGCGCATTGATCTTCATTCGCCAATTGTCGGTGTAGAGCTGTACATCATTAAACATTTTTTGAAGATTGCTCTGAACTATTGTAGCTTTTAGGTCTGCCGTATAGATGATCAGATCATCAGCAAAAGCTACCAATGATCGCGTTGGCGAGACATTAAAATCAAAGCTGTTCAATAGCTTGCGAATGGATATTGAGAAAAGCAGGGGCGCAGTAACTGTTCCCTGCTGTAGACCATTCAAGACCTTGAATTCGCGCATTGTTGTCAGATTTCCATCAGTTACAACAAATGATTTCCCGTATAACATATTACACATCATGGCGACAAGGTGTCTGGGGAACCTTTCCTGAAGAAGTTTAAAAGCTTGTCCATCTAAACACACCGTATCGAAGGCTTTCTCCATATCAATCAGACATGCTCCAACACATTCTTTGTTGTTTAGTTTCCAACAGATGTCTGAGGTTACTTTCGTTATTGCATGTATGGTCGAATGCCTGGCACGAAAACCAAATTGGCAATTCGGCATCAACTCATATTTCTCAATGTGGGCGTTAAATGCTCTGTTGAGTATCACTTCAAACACCTTGCTGATGTTAGGCAGCAAGCTGATTGGGCGATAGCTTTTAGGGCATGAAGATTCTTTTGCTTTCTTCAAGATCGGAAATACGTTAGCCTTTTTCCACTCATTTAGGAAATACGCATTGTTCAACATGTTGTTGAACAATATGCAATAATTCCTAATAGCAACCTCAGGCAAATGTCGGAGAACTATATTTGGAATACCGTCAGTACCACATGATTTTTTGTTGTTTATTCTGCGAAATATGAAACACAAGTCTTCATAGCTGACAAATAATCAATAAGATTCAAGCTCGGTATGAGGTCAGATGTTAATGTTGCATCGAAATGAAGAATTGATTGGCCGTTCAGGCTTGATTTGAAGTCGGAGACTTTTGCTTCAACGACCTCTGAAATTATTTCATTCCTTCTCTCTGGGTTTGGCAGATGAGCCAATTCAAAGTATGTTCCAATCAGGGCAAGCTTCTGCAATCCATCACATATAATCCTGTTTCCATTTCTATCCGAAGTCGTACTATCAATTTCGATACAAGCCCTATCGAGAAGATTTATCTCATCACTAGCGACTTCAAGATTCGATACCTTCACTCGAGACTTCCTGCGGAATATGCTATTCACTTTCGCGAAAACGCCATCTGGGTCCTGTGGGCTAATACCCCTCAGTTTTTCCGCCCATTGATTGCTGACCTCACTCCTGAAGTATGACCGGATTAAGTTCCGGACATTCTTCAGGTGTAATTTCAACAAAGCCAACGACGGATGGTTGTAGTCCAAAAATCGTCGGTAAATATTGTTGACGCGTGTGAGAAGAAGGCTTTTCAATCTTTTCAACCTTGCGATGGTTGGTGTTTCATATCCTTGCATATTGTTTCGATGTTTAATCTTTGGAACTACTTTCTCAATCGTTTCCAGCGTCAGCTTCTCTAACTTCAACAAATAGAGATCTATTTCATCGTCAGTTAGATTTCTGTTATTAGGAACCATTGAGCAAGCGTTGCCAACATCAGAAGGGGGACATTGCTTCTGGTACTCCCGATTAAACTTCTTATGAAACTTTCCCCAGTCTGTTTTTTTGAAATTCAACCGATGGCTTTCATGTTGAACTGGAATGAGTAACAAATGATCCCTTTGATGATTGATTTCCATTACGATTGCGTTATGGTCGCTATCGTAAGGAAGCGCCTGCAGTTTTCGTTGAGGACTATAAAAGCTGAATTCAAGTCTTGCATCAGCAATACAGAGGTCCAAATATGAATTTGTCCTAGGGTATGTTGGGAACTCCGACCCATATAGATTGCACCTGTATTCAATTTGGTTCTCTGTTATCCATGATTTCAGGAATACATCTCTTGGATGATTGGTGGCGTTCAGCCATGATGTATGCTTGGCATTCAGGTCATCGGCAAAAATATAATAACTATCCAGCCTGTTCAATTCGAGTATTTCAAACAAGGAATTGAGTTCCTCCTTTAACTTGAGAACATTTTGACCAGTTGCATAGGCAGAGATAACGAAGAGGTTATCCCCACCTGGCAGTGAAATTTTGATGACAGACACTTCAAGAAAATCTAAGTTTTTGAATTCGACTTTTTCAATATTTTGGAAACAAAAGGGTCTTCTAACCAATATCCCGGTGCCACCTCCTCCATCACCTATGACCCGTCGTTCGTTGAATGTCATGGAATGCCATGAATTGAGGTGGGTTTCAGTGAGAAGTATGATGTCAGGCTTTTGCTTAACAATAAATTCAAGGAGATAATCACGTCGATGTATAGCAACGATAGAGTTGACGTTGATCGATATGAGGCGAAGCCTATCCATGGGAATATGACTGGATGACAAGTTGTTATTAGGCATTTGAAAGACCTAAACGCTGAAAAGCAAAGTTAAGTTTTGAATCTTGTTTGTCGATTCTCTCCGATGAAGAATTAAGTTGCTGGTAAATTTTGAGAAGCAGCTCATTATTGCCACTTACATTATTTCCAGCATTTTCTGCTGGTCCTCTAGCGGCGAGTGCAAATGATACTCCGGGCTTGACGAAGTTGGAAGGCGTGATATTACGGTGTACTTGTGTTTGCTTTGGAGCAAAGTTAACTTTTGCATCTTGATATCGGGAGCATCCTCGATATGTTGCTGGGTGACCAAAAACACCGCAGTTAACGCAATATAATTTTTCTTTAGGCTCCGTCTGAGCCAATTTGCACTCACCGGGACCATGAACGTCTTTGCATTTAACGCAACGATAGTGCATGGCACAACTGGCAGCCGAATGTCCAAATCTTTGACACCGGTAACACTGGTTGTTTTCTTTTTCTGGAGGCGTTCCCACCTCACCACTCTGAAATTCAAGTACCTTATTTGTTGAAGGGCACTTGGACTGCTCTTATTTGCAATTTGTACCAGGTAAAGTGGTTAATTCTTCCTTTCTATGGTCGACCTTTTTGTCGCAAAGGCTTTGACTGAAACAAAATCAATATCTGGTGCAGCTTCCTTGCGCACCTGAAGAAGATCGACCGTGTCCTCTTCGCTGTCCAAACCCTTCAACAAGAAGGTCTGGTTCTTTTCACTTTTTGGGGTGTAGGTGAAGTGTGGAACCTCAACCGAAATCAGCGCATCTTTGGCTGACTTGAAATCAACCAGTGATTTCGCCCTTATAGTTAATTTTTCGGCATTAACTCTTTTGATTTCGAAATTGGCCAGTTTATTTTCGGCTGCCAATAGCTGAACCATATCTTTCTCGGTTTGTCCGAACACGTTGATTGGCGGAACTTTTTCTGTCTTGTTGGAAGCTTTTTCAGAGGAACCAGCAGAACTGCGGGCTGGTTTTTTCTCCTTATTTTTGTTCTTTAAATATTGAATGAAATTAACGCCATTTTCTTGATTAAAATTACCTCCGATGTTTTCTTCAATTTCCATAACTTCGGTTAATCCCTCCAGTGCTGCGAAATAGTTTTGGCTCTCGTTGGTGCCACCAGCACTTAGAACTTCTTCGGGAATTGCTTGCTTTGTACTTTTCTTCGGCTTTCTTACCTGTTGCCATTGATTTTGCGGCTGCGTCTTTTGAGGCTTCATTCCATTTTCGAAGAGATCCTTGAGGGACTGTATATCTTGCCTTAGTTCATCATTTTCTTTTTGCAATTTGGCCATTTGTTGATTGTCTGCTATTATATGCAGCTTGCACCCTCCATCTGCGGAGTTTTCTTCGTTATGTTTTCTTTTGGTGATTATCGCCAGTTTCGTATTCGCCGTTTCCACAGGTTGCCCCAACGGTGGGAAGCCGTCGGGCTCCTCCATACCAGCGGATAAGTTCTCTTTGGTAATTTGTTCTTCGTTACCAATCGAAGTAAAAATATTCGATAGAAATTTCCTGAGTCGATTACTTCAACAATATAAGATTTTTTCCGATAAAAATTAACTTGGGACCAATGTTTTTAAAAAATTAATTTAATTTTTGAAAACTTTTGACAGGAGCAATTTAAAAGACGTCTATACGCATAGACTACTACGATCCATCTTTCCACACAAATTTACATACCCAAATCTAGAATACGAAATCCATAAAAACTAAATCCAAAAAACAAAGTGCAGTTTTCTTATTTTTAATAAGTTATTTTGGGATAGAACAACGAAAGTTGTTGTCATGCCCTAAGGAAAATTTACTGTAAAATATTGAAGTTAACTTAAGAGTTCACTGCGTTTTTCTACAGTTTACCAACAGTAAATGAACTTTACCTATAGCAAACTTTCATCTCAACTTTACTGTAATGTCGAATACTGTGTACGCCACCTTAATAGCACTTTGAGCTCGATGGGCGCTCAATAGTACCGTTAATAAATTACGCAGTTTCGTCGAGGCCCCGAGGTGACTTTGCGGCAGCACCTGATGAGTATCAGTCGCCTCGAGAAACTGTGCAATTTTTAATGATGCAATTGAGTGTCCATCGAGCTCAAAGTGCTATTAAGTTGATAACTGAATGCTCGAGTGAAGTTAAATTTAATTCTTTCGCTAAGGACCCCAGCACTCCCCAAACAAAATCAATTCAGGTTCGCCACCACTCCGCCAAGTCGAAATTATTATTCGATAGAGTTTACAACACTGGCATCTTGCTGCATATATATGTGGGGTGGCAACACTGACTGCGGAGAGATCTTCGCCTGCAACATGATCGAAGGATTCGACTACGAGAGCGTGCCGCGAGCAGACGTGACTTCGTTTCGTTCTTCCTAAATACTGAATTTTGTAACAAACTTTGTCAACGAATAAAGATTGTTTTATTGTTCAACGTTTACATGGGGGTTTAACCGGTATGAGCATTGATTAATAATCTAACTCGTTTGTGTTCCGAGCCCGGTATCGATCGGTGGCGCCATTTTGAAGTGATATCGCGCGTGTGTGCGAGCTGCTACCTGTCTAGAGAGACACAGCAATATTGTTGCGCGAGCTGTTCTGATTGCCAAGAAAATAGAGAGAGAGAGAGACGGGGCCAGAGGATGTCTCGCACAAGATTGGAAGTGGGAAAAGACACAGTTGCAAAAACTGAGAAATTGTTTCATTTTTTTGCTGATCTCGATAGAAACCACGCATCTTTTTCTTGGGATAAACGTTGGAATATTTTATCAACACCAAAAATGGACCGGTACACCAATAATGGACTCGTGCGAGAGTGCTCGATGAGGGGGTTCCAAGAAATTGGGACGAAAGAAGAATTAGCTGCTCGAATCGTGGAATTTGACGAACAAAATTGGACCACAATGTCTGCATAAGAAAGATGTGAACAAATCGATCCCTACGGTGAATTTCATTGAGCGTTTCATGGGACATGAGGACGTTGTTAATGTGAAGTTCGGTGCCTGAAAAATAACGACGGTAGTAGAGACTTAAAGTGACTTGAATTTGATCGAACATGCGTTGTGGCAGAAATTAGAAGGAACAGTTCCGAGTACGGTTCCAAGTAACATAAAAATTCGCGGATTCGGTAACGCAACTTCTCACGCGATCAGGAGAGTAAATATGGGCATCAAATTCGAAGAAATAGTGTTTTCTATTGAACTTTACATCGTCTTGACAAGCACCATGAGTGTTAATATGATAATCCGTAGACAATTTTTGAAGACAGTAAACTACATTATTACGCCCAAGTATTTGAAGATTAAGCCACTCGTGCAAACAAATGAAGAATCGGCCTCGAACGCGATCAACGATCCAGTCAACGACGACAGGTTCATGATGAAAATTTTATGCAACTACGGGGAGAAGGATTCAAACGTTCGGAGCAAATTCAAAGACGTTGTGCAAAAATTGGTGGAAAGCTACACTCCGAAGGAGAAAAAGAAGACAGGTATTGAGACGGTTATAGCGCTGATGCATGAAACGCCCATATACCATCGCCCAAGACGATTGGCGCCTTTAGATAAGGCCGTAGTTGAAGGTCAAGTAAAGGAATGGTTGAATGAAGGTGTAATAAGGCCATCATCAAGAAACTTTGCAAGTCAAGTTGTCGTCATCAAGAAGAAAGACGGGTCGCATAGGCTCTGTATAGATTACCGTAGCCTGAATAGTAAAGTTGTAAGAGACCGATTCCCTATGCCGATCATTGAGGACCAGTTTGATCGGTTGGCGTCAGCACGAGTTTATACGTCACTTGATCTGAAAAATTCTTATGTCCATGTTCCTGTGACCGGATCCAGTCGAAACTATACCGAGTTCGTTACGCAAGACGGCCAATAAGAGTTCTGTAAAACGCCATTTGGTCTATGTATAAGAGGCAATACGTTTGGGCGATTCGTTAACGAAGTTTTCCGAGATTTTATAAAGGACGGATCAGTATTAACACTTGCAGATGACCTGATAATACCATCCATAGACGCGAATGAAGGAATCCTGAAACTAAAACGGGTGTTAGATGTGGCTGAAGAAAGCGGTATTCAATTTAATTGGAGGAAATGCGTCTTCTTAAAAGAACGTGTCGAATATTTGGGCTATGTACATAATCTGTGGTGAAAAATCGAGCCTTCATCATCGAAGATCGACAAAGTTATGAAGTATCCACAGCCCAGAACAGTATTGCAGCTGCAAAGGTTTTACGGACTGGCAAGCTTCTTCAGGAAATTTGTATCTGAATTTGCAAGGCGAATGTGCCCATTGAGTTCGATGCTGCAAAAGGGAGCTGTATTCGAGTTCGGAGAGGAGCAGATAGTGGCGTTCGACGACATTAAGGTTGCTCTGTCCAGTAACCCGGTGCTAAGTCTGTACGACCCCTGCGCTGAGACGGAACTTCACACAGATGCGAGCAAGGAATTTCTAGCTGCAATCCTACTACAGAGACAGCCAAGCGATCAAAAGATGCACTCCTGTTATTATTATAGCCGTACTACCAATGACGCTGAAAAAAGATACCATTCGTACGAATTGGAGTTTCTGGCGATAGTTGAAGCGATCAAAAAGTTTAGGGTGTATCTGCTGGGAGTCAAATTCAAAATCATTATAAACATCGACCCGTGAAAACCCATAATCAGCTACAGTTTCTTTCAATGTTTTTTTTTCCGAATGCTTCTGCTGCTTAGTGTCACCACATCGAGTTGTCTTATTCCACGCCGTTGCTTAAATGTACTCAGCCACCCCATTGCTAGCCTTAAAGTCAATAGGCCCGTCGAGTTTTTAATTGAATTCAAGAGCCTTTTCACAAAGAACTGGACATGTCATTGGTTGACCCAAGCTCCGTCGTTGTGTAAACCACAAATACAGTGCATCATCAAGAGCCTCATCATTGGCTGTTTTAAAGGTTTTCCTAGTTTTAAGCCCTTCATAACTGTCTTGTTTACAAGCGTATTGCATTATGGCATCTTGTTTGTTTTTAATTTCGGTAATTGTTGACTTACCTACATTATACTCTCTGGCTAGCGATGCACCACTTTCACCTTTCTTAAATCTTTCTATGATTTCTATTTTCTTTTCCATTTTCAAAGTGTTATGTTTTCGTTTCAGGAACGTTTTTGATATTTCAGTTTACTGTACTCGGTCACTGTTATCATAAACAATTCTAACGCTACACTGATGCTGTACGTAGTCTATAACTAAGATACAGTACCAAACAGTAGATATAAACTAACACATTACACACGCTCCAATAAGCAACACATATGTATATTTCTCTGTGACAACGGATAGTGACTGAGCGCGAAAACAGTAATGTGCACTGTATTGTCATGAGTGGGGGAGAGGCGGCGTTCGGATTAAAGGACGTTTGGACTGCGGGGGTTCGAATTAAAGAGGTTCTACTGTACAAGTAATCAAAATGATGACATTAAGAAGTGTAGTTTTCGGGAAATAAAAGTAGAATAGAAAGTACCAAGAATCCTTTTTTCCTCTCAGCCGTCGGCTGCAAAGTGGCGCATGTCGGACGTGATAATTTAAACGAAACAGTATATAAGCGAGAATTTATTGGGAAGTACAAGCAATTATCATTTCGAAAAGCGATTATCGGCGAAAGCTGTTGAACACATAATGCCAAAAACGACAGAGTCGCAACAGGGTCGTAGCCTACCCCAATAACAGTGAAGGAACCCGCATTCGCTACGGCAAAACCAGCCCTTTGGTTTGCCCTTGTCGAACGATACTTCGGGAGGGCGGACATAAGCTTCGGAGCAGCCAAATTCACGCAGGTGGTTTTTGACTCTCAACATGCACTATTGGGCAGAAATCGAAGATCGAATATTTCATGCAGCAGGAATGCCGGCCGTCCGAAATACGCTTCGATACTAGCACGCTTTGCTCTCACGGACCCGAGGATATAGAGATTACCGTAAGGCTTTTCCTGGGATAACAAGTAACGACCCCGACAGAATCTGGACTACGCTTTGGACGTACAGGTAATTAATTGAGGCTTTGGGTTGGCGGATATGATGGTTTGAACCTAGTTGCTTTGTACGGTGGCGACGATGTGACACTCGTGCGTGAACGGCTCCAATTCAACTATCACATCGTCTCCGTCACGGTAAAATCTTAGCAGGCCTCGGAGTGCGTTCGAAGTTCACACCATTGGGTTGGTGGTGTAGGCTCAATAGAGACGGACTCCCAAATTGCGCTGGTCTGGGTCTGTACATTTGCCCCGATAAGGGCTTGTGCAAACCCTCGCATAGCCTCCCTGTTCTATACAGATAACCATAAGACCAAAATGGTGACTGCACACACGAATGGAGATAGTGGCTTCGTGGGGGGACCCGATCAAACTGGAGCAGTTTCAACTAAAAGATCTTAAAAAATATAACTTAATCCAAAAAAATAACAACAACGACAACGCAACAAGCGACTGCAGCCTCGGTGTTAACAGCACCACGGGAGCGGTAACAACGACGACAAAAATGACGATGAGTACAACAACAGTAAAAACGGGCGAAAAACGAAGATTAGCGGACAGCCTTGTCCAGTCAATGATGCGAACAAATGAGCGTCTAAAAAAGTAAGATCGGGAAATTCTGCAGGAGGCACTAGATGTTCGCACGTTGGAGGAAAACATAAAGAAGGTAGAGAGTTAAATGTTTGCTGCTAGGATCGCTACAGAATAACGAATCTAACGAATCATTTTGAAGTGCTCAAAGTTATCATGGTAGGAATAAACGGCACGACAAAGAGAACGAAGCGCAGCCGTTGTGTGATTATACCGCCACCGTCAAAAATTTGACTAAAGTACTGTACTCGGAAACGGAACGCACTAACCCCTCCCATGAAAGGAGGTCGCATTCCGAAAAGCGGGAGACGTTCTAACTGCAACTCGCCAAAAATCAGCAAACGTGTAAACATTTGCCTTCTTAAATTAGAAGAGCTCCTAGACCGAATAGCCGGAGAGCAGGTCAAAAGTACCGGAGGAGCAGGTCAAAAGTTTAAGAGGACCAAAGGACCAAGAACAAAAAGCTAAAAAGCGCTGAGGGCTAAGTTTAAAGAGCACGTGCAGATAGCTCCACCATCAAACATCAATAAAAGAATGGTGTCTAGCCCAATCTAAGGAGACCGGGATGAAAGTAGAAAGGAAGAGGCACTTGATAGACGTAGAACGATTCGCACGGACGCCCAACAATATAAAAGACCTGATGCGAAACAAGACACAAAAAAACAGCGATTCAGACCCCGGTAGTAGGCACTACTCGAAAAATCCCAAAATGGTCGATTCTACGCAGGAATGCTGTGGGATACCAAAGACACCAACACTGCTATTAAAGCAGTACGACCAACGCGGTCGGGTGATATGCTGATTGAATTTGGAGGAGAGGCCAACAATAAAGAAGTATTCTGTGACGCAGTAATAAAAGTCCTCGGCAAAAGCCCAACTAAAGCCTCACTCGAGCCGATGGCAACGATCGAAATAAGAGGCATTGACTGCGTCACGGACCTGGCCGAGGCAGAACCGTAACGAGGCATACAACCGGGTAGCAGCATATAAGTTGGCCAAGGAATGCCTTGGAAAATTTATTAATAACAATAAGGTTCACTTCTGGCAAGATCTAGTGGACAATGTGAATAAGTATCCGTGGGGCCTTGGCTACAAGCTAGTTATGCGAAAGTTTGGTGCCCTACAGACGCCTTGCATACATGAAGCGGAAATTATGGACGAGATAGTGGTTAAATAGTTAAGAATGTAATTGAAAGTGAATAGCTACCGACGCTCGACCTTCGTTTCGACGTGCGCTTTTACCGACGGGAGACCACCGAATCCCTCTCTGCAGGTGGTAGGGTTGCCATCGTATCGTTATTACTGCCTACACATATATGTACATAATTGTATTACTACAAGCCATGTAGGGAAAGGACCACAACCACATACATGACCACAGGTAAGTTGACTGTCGCAATTTTATGTGTCGGTATATGGAGAAATGTGGAAGTGCCGATGAAAATCAAAGATTTTATACGGTTTTGAAATCAAAACGGCTGCGGAGAACATAGTAGCGCTCGTTATGAAGTAAAAATTGTTTCAGTTCTTACTTCCGTTCAATTTTTAATATATTAGCATCGAAAACAAAATGAATAGGGGTTTGTTTATCTCTTAAGCTAGAAGTCAATGGAAGGAGTTAAACATGTGTTTCATTTAGCTGTTGTAAAAAGTGTAAGTGTACGGTTGACAGTGCAAGGCTCGTTTGTATTTTTTGGTCAATAGCCTGACGACCCGTACGCGTGCTGGCAGCTAAGGTCATTCCAGCGGAGCCCATAATCTTAGCTCGCTGAGGCAGTTAACATCGCTGGTGTCCTTCACGGGCCAATGATTTTTCAATCCACTACAAATAGGCGCTCAACGTGGGGCCCGAAAAGCCCGGCTGTTTATCAGTCGTGAGCATGAGAACCCACTGGTGTCAAATTATACGGAAAACTGAAGGCTTTGACACTTTAGGTGAGCCCCATAAGCACTTTCGGTTGTTTTTTTAGACATCAGTATCGCTTGCACCTGCTCTGCTGCTGCCCATTGGAGTTTGGCTTCATAGGCAGACCAGTGGGCCAAATAATACTAGAATCTCTTTGTGTGGTTCAAAAGTTTCCTTATACTACATCTGTAAGTCGAACCAAACTTACCCCTCTTCAGCACTAAAGTAAAACCTGAAGTTTTAAAGTAAATAGATGAGTCTTCGTCTGATTGACTGTGTAGCTGGTCCACGACCATCTATTACAAGATGCTTGTTGCGTGTATGTTTGGTTAGACAAGGAAGTTGGCAAATATTTGAAAAGGTCCCTAAGCCCAACCCAGCGTAGCAACACTGAGATCTTACCCGAGCTAATGGAGAAAAAGAAAGGAGACCCGTTTTTTTTTAAATTAAAAATTCATACGTATATATAACTATATTTTTAAGGTTAAATACAGTATAGTATATAATATATTTATTTATAACCGCACATCCTTACAGGAATTTTCCCCCTTTATCTTTTATACATACGATATTTTTTTCTCATAGTTTTTATTAAAGTAATGCCGGACCTACCTCGCTTCGTTCCATCTGTCATGAGGAAACGGACGAATTTTCCAACCAAACCTCTTCGACGCGTTCTCGATGCAGGCAACCTGCGATGGCTGCGAATATGAAACAAATGAGGAAACAGCTGGAACAGTTATCTGTCCCACGACCACCGGTTGAGCTCCAAATAACTGCTCAGAGGGTGGATAATACCGATCTTGTAGCGATACTTCTCACACGACCTTTTGAATTAGCACCATCAAGACTCAGCTGAGTAATGAACCCAATGGCGCCAGAAAACCGGCCGAAAGTAAGTGTTCCAGCTTCACACCCACGTCAGCGAAATATATGAGTTATTGCTGGAGTCTGGGCTGAGGCAGACAACTCGTGTTCCGAGAACCAACCGACACGCATATGAATCTACAGACCCAAACTATGGCCCAATGCCCTGGTACACATGGGATCTTCCGGCACCTCCACAACAAGAAAGTCGTCGTATCGAAAGGTCTATTCACCAGGATGCCTCAGTGTCATTATTACCCAGCAACGAAAGTGAACGTCCAACGCGCCCTATTTTGCCATCTACGGTGACACCAGTTAGAATTCTCAAGCCAAGACGATCCAGCCAACACAAGTGCGTTTCTACGAAGGGTGTATAATATGGTTTCCGTAAACTTAGAAGGAGACATGCGACCAGTTGTCAAATGTGCACAAATGCTGTTCACCGGAAGAGTTTGCGATGGTTCTGACGTGTTATTGACACTTTTTCACGGTCGGTTGAAACAGGCCGCGCTACGCGAACTTACACCCGTGAAGAGCGATGCCATATTGAAACAGAGCTGAAAAGTAGACGCCAACTGACTGACGAAACAGTGGACGACTCCTACGAAGCACTCTATTACTTATTAGAACTTTCAATCAGCCTCCTGCCTGAATCAGAGTTTCTTAGTTTTTTCTAGGAGGTAATCAGCCCGGAGTAACGTGAAAAATTGGTCTTCGCTCCATGTCATAAACTACATGCACTCCCTGCTTCAGCAAAGGAGCTAGAAGCCGTGCAATGGTTTCAGGAAGTAACACCTCAAATTAAATACATAATCGTTTTATCTAGGAGGTAATCAGCCCAGAGTAACGTGAAAAATTGGTCTTCGCTCCATGTCATAAAGTACATGCACTCCCTGCTTCAGCAAAGGAGCTAGAAGCCGTGCAATGCTTTCAGGAAGTAACACCTCAAATTAAATACCTAAATCGAAGGGAGCAACCAGGACGAAAGACCGTAGTGGAGCTTGAACCCAACTTACTCGCATTTTCTTCGCCGCCCTACTTCACACCATCCACAATGGGCGTCTGAGACCATTCTTCTATCATATACTGAGCTGAACGACCCCCATTAAACAGAAGTCCATTAACTGACTACGAAGATACGACCTATGCCTGTTGGAATTATCGGCAGACAGGACATCGTTTTACGGCCTGTCAAGCCGAGACTACAATATTATCCACCATAAAATCGTTTGCATTAAAATGTGCAAAATCAGTATATGCATATATATATATATATATATATATATATATATATATATATATATATATATATATATATATATATATATATATATAGATAAAGATATATATATATATATATATATATATATATATATATAGATAAAGATATATATATATATATATATATATATATATATATATATATATATATATATATATATATCTATATATATATATATATATATATATATATATATATATATATATATATATATATATATAGCGTTTTCCTTTAGAAACATATTAATTTCGTATCCTTATATGAACGCATCCTTAAAGTTGTTTGATAAACTGTCAATGTCAAATCGTTAGCTAAAGTCAATACTTTCATTATGGTCAAGTTCAAGAACCAGCAGCATTTGGAAATTATTAAAAATTACTACCGAACCCTGAGTCAGTGATATCAACTGCAAGAGCACTTATTCCAATTTTCGGCCGTAATAATCGTCCCACCCGACAGGCTGTACGTTCTCAGGGCGAGAATGTGGATAAGTTCGAGTCCGAATTTCGCGATTGGACGTTTCGGTGGTAAAAAGCGGTCGTGCCACTCGAAGCGAAGGGAATGTCGCAGCCTAAGTGCATAGATTCAAAATAAGCCGAATCAGCCGATTCCATGTCATTCTCAAGAACTGGGTATCGCTCAAACGACACTGTCACGATTGACTAGAGAACTAAAGCCACTTGATCCTTCGAAACTTCTCCGATTGGGTTCTGGCAATGCTTGAAGAAAATGAAGAATTTCATCGAAAAATGATCTTTAGCGATGAAGTACATTTCTGGCTCAATGACTTTGTTAACAAGCAAAGTATGCGTTATTGGTCAGCAACAAACCCACATGTGCTTCTCGAGACTCCATTGCATCCCCAAAAAATTACTGTTTGGTGCGGCTTTCATGCCGGAGGTGTGATTGGGCCGTATTTTCATGTTACCGTCAATGCAGCGCGTTGTCGTGTTATGTTGGAAGATTATTTGTGGCCAGAATTGGATAAACTTGACATCAACGATATGTGGTTTCAACAAGACGGTGCCACTAGCCACACAGCACGCCTCACAGTCGAAGACGAACTAGGCAAACGTGTTTTCTCAATGAATGGTCCGATTGAAAGGCCGCCTCGTTCATGCGATCTAACGCCATTGGATATGTCTTATGGGGCTACATCAAGTCACTGGTCTATGCCAACAAGTCACCAACTTTAGACGAGCTCCAAGACAACATCCAACGCGAAATTGCAAATGTTCCGATCGAAATGTGTGCCATTGTGGTGGAAAATTGGGTTCAAAGAATCGACCGCTGTAAACGGGCTCGTGGTGGTCATACGGCCGAAATCATTCATAAAATGTAATGCTTGCATTACACCCAGAATTAATTTGAGCTCAGTATCTCATATATTTCTGTGTTTTATTAATAGATAAAATTATTTCCTTAGTGGAAAACACTTTATAAGTAACGAAATTAAGAACATAATTCCACTTTCCACATGTGTTGACAAGAAATTTCGCGTCATTTAAAAGTCAGTGCTTTCTCTAAAGAAAATTTCGATTTAAACTCGATGACGTATAAACGAGCTTTAAAGGATCTCTCAAGCACGAACTCAACCGTGAAAGCTTTTAAGTACTTCTATTAGAGAAAATTACAAAATCCATATTCATTAGACAACCCATAAACCTCTAATCCAAAAATAAAAAACTCCTCCATCGTCATTTCCTCCAGCATTTCATATTCAAAATTTACGGCCATGCCCTTGAAATTTGTCTGTTGTTCAATGTCATAAAAACCATCAAATTTCCTTCAGAAGGATAAACAAGAAGGAAAACATTTTTAGAATCCCCTTTTAAAGTTTTCAGAAGGAAGCATTGTACGAGTGTATTCGACAGTATCGATTTTCGCTCTAACGGCACTAAACATTCTCCGTTGTTGAAAAAATGTACATCTTAGTAGGCTGTCAAGGATAGTTTATGAAGTATCCTTCAACCACTATTTGCAAGAGTGGTTTCAGCTCGATTAGCAGCAGATCGTTAAGGATATCGTCTGAAATCCAAAACAAAATGAACCATGCTGAAGCGATGAAATGTGGAACCGCCGACAATAACCATCCTGAATGAAGAGCCTTCCAAGCTGCTGCAATCACTTTGGCAAGCGCTTAAATGCCCTTAACCGAAATCCTCCACAGAAATACATTTCTATACAAACTTCTAATGCACAGCCAGCAACCCAATGTTGGTTGAGTCCTTGAAAGCTGCAAGCACCGAAGCTAAGTATAGCAGAAGGTTAATCAGTACAATCGACAAGTATGGCGGAAATTCGATTGGGTCGGATTTTCCCTTGAGGCGAAAATCTTCCGGATCATTAGACTTTATTGTCTAACTGTTCGATTTTCATTTGAAGAAATATGTTCAAGGATAATATTTCAGGAGGCAAGTGTGAGAGACAGAAATTAAATTTTCCAGCCATTTCTCATTATGCTGAATGCGGTATGGGAGTTGTTTTGCTGGTGAAATTAGGAGCAAAATATTAATGCTGATGAGCTCGAATTTGATGTTTCAATTTATGAAAAGTTCCAGGAATTGGTACTGCGGTATGAGTAAAATTATGCAATGGTGGCATTTTTTTCCTGAAGGCTTTATTAAATTACAGCTGGCTGAGTATTGGAGAGCTCACCTCTTAAGCAGGAACTTAGAGGATCGAGTCACACTGATGGAAAGGCTGGGAAGGTTGTGGATGTTTTTTGACCAATAAGAATTACAAGCAGCAAAGAATAAGCTGATATGGTAGGAGAAATTTTCTTCCAGTAGGGTTTTGATGAACCAATTAGAAAATCAACTTCTTTTGAATAAAAAACTGAAACTTGACCTGGTTATAATGCAGTTAAAGTTGCCGCCCTTTTGTTTTCAATGTGCCTACTTCAATGCTTGGGCAGCCATGATAACATATCAATGTTATAAACCATTTCTAAAATTTTCTTCAAAATTCCTACATACGTATCTCCCCTGTGTCACGAGCAGTTGTTCAACCAGTGTTATCGGTGCCAAAGATTTGGTCATCGGCTACCAACTGCGCCATGCATTACAGATAGGTAAAATGTAAGGATATATAGTACATACCCTCAATCGTGCGAATTGGCTAGAGGTTTTTAATTTTCGGCTCAGAAAACTTCGAGCCGATAATGTAATCAGTTCTCTTTTCCATGTTTCAATATTAAATATTGAATTCAATCGTGAAACCTTCTAAGCTATTCAAAATAAAAATATATAAAAAGTGGAATCACTGTTTCGTGTGAACAAGGTGAATCCTTGAAATTAATTTTTTGTAATTAAGAACGGTGTGGTATTTGATATAGTTGAATTTTACTTCCTGATGTCTTATCTATTTCATTTCTTCAAATAAACCAGCACCGCAGGTGGATTGCTAGTTGCAAGGAGTATTTTTGGAATCTAGCATTATTTTGTAAGTGACGTTCCTATGTAGCCGAGGAAGTGAAGGTTGCCGGAAGTCTCCTCCCGCACAACTACCAGGAAACAACCTCTGGATTACCAATAGGACATTGAATTGGAAATGAAGTTTTGGGGTGGCAGAATTGATATTTTGGGATTTCGTGCATAGCCCGGTAACTTCGGGGTAACGCTCGTGCGTTAACGGCTCTAATCTAAGTATCATACCATCTCCATCGCCGTAGGGGGAGTGCTGATTTATAGGAGTGTTCTTGGAGGCCTGTATTCTTTGTGGAGTGCCACTCCCCCGTACCCAAGGAAGTAGAGGTTTCCGTAAGGTTAATCCGCGGACAGCATCCGACTACAGGTGTTGGTCTTAATGTTATTTCACCCGGGTGCGAGGATGCTAGATTGCCGCAGATCTTTGGGGTGTTAAGCGACCCATGCCTATCGAGGGAAGGCAGCCAGGGGCAAAAGTTCCAGTTGCGAAAGGAGCCTTGGGGTTTGACGAACCTTTGGGAATGCAAATTCACCTGGCAGTATGTAAACCGCTATGAGAAAGAAAAAAACCAAGATGAAAGTCCAGTAGGGAAAAAAATTTACGGTGCAGATGGTGGGACTCCCAGTACCGGCGGCAGAGGGTAATGAGCGAGCGGGGTGCCGGATGTCGTCTTCCAGCGAATGCAATGTTGAAAGGGTGGTCAATTTGGCTTCTCCAACGGCTCTATCTAAAAGCAATCTCGGGCGCAAGCCCTGTTAAAAAGTGGGACAAACCAGCAAGCTAAAAATTAAGCCAAACTTTATTCAAAGACAACACAGACTTCGATAAGGGAACTAACAATGCAGACTCCGATAGGGGAATTAAAAATCTTGGCGTTATCTTTAGCGACAACGACTTAGAAATCAGGGACAAATCAGCGATAATATCAGCATACGACTCGAAGAAAATCAGCAAAGGTGTAAAGAATGGGATCCTTGAACTAGAGAAGCTCCTAGACTCCATAGGGCATTACTAGAGGAGCTGGTTAAAGACCGAAGAGGACCAGTGAGCCGGTAAAGAGCAAATAGTTAAAGAAACGCTGTGGGCTAAGCATAAAGGGCGTGCGCAGATAGATCCATCATTAAATATCAATCAAAGAATGGCGTCTAGCTCATTCGAAGGAGATCAGGATATACGAAGAAAGACAGAGGCCCTGGATGGATGTGGAGCACTAGATTAGGTGTTCCAGACAGTGCTACAAAAGGAGCGATGAAAGCCGCAAAGAAACTCCTTCAAAAGGGCAAGAAAATAAAATTCGCATGGACACGAAACAGGAGAAAAAAAAGCCAAGACGAAGACCCCGGCAAAAGGCACTGTTCGTAAAACCACAAGATAGGCGATCCTGTGCAGGAGTGCTGCGGGATATCAGGCGAAATGTAAGGCCCTTAGTAGCGTCTACATCACTGCTATTAAAGCAGTACGACAAGCGCGGTCGGGCAACGTACTAGTCGAATTCGGAGCAGAGGCCGACAATAAAGAAGCATTTTGCGACGCAGTCAAGACAGTCCTCAGTAAAAGCACAATTGAAGCAACGGTCGAAAGAAGAGACATTGGCTGCGTCACAAACCTGGCCGAGGTAAAAGAGGCTATCAAAGGGAACTCCCTAGTGTGGGCAGGATCAATGCAAGGCTAATACTAGAAAACCATTGGTGAAAATGCATGGTCTTCATTAACTTAACCGAAAACGACCCCGAACAATTTCTGAATGAGGGCAAAGTAAGAATAGGGTGAGTTGTCTACAGGTAACGGCGAAGAGCAGCGCCTCTTCAATGTTTCAAATGCATTGCCACTGGCCACACCACACAAGCATGCAAAGGACCCGATAGGAGTTCGATAGGTTACAAATACGGTGAAATGGGACATAAAAGAAAAGAGTGTACAATGCAGGCACACTGTACCCTTTGCAAGGTCGCTGATCGAAGACCGGATTTTAGGCACGCCTTGGGATCAGGGAAATTTCGGGGTTTTCAGGAAGCCCTAGCCAAGACAAAGTCAGAACTTCGAAAAACCGTTTCCTCCGAGAAAACCTACGCCACAATTCAAACGCCCAATATCAGTTTGAGCCGGTTGCGAGCGACATGAAAGCAAAGTTCTGCATCATGGTATCCTGATAAAACTGGTACTGCCACCACCAGGGCTCGGAACAGTGATCTACAGGGGTTGGGCTTGGACCGAGTGATGGTTTCATGCGCGTTTGGTTCTTTGGGACCACCTTCTTTAGTGAGTACCAAACGCCGAACAAATCGATATAATCTTTTCAGGGCACTGTCCCGAACGCAAATGGAATCGTGTTCGTCTGAGGAGACCTCAACGCTAAAGCAATCGAATGGGGTATACCTCAAATAGATCCGCTGTAAAAATGAATCCTAGAAATGGCGGCCAGGACTGGGTTTGTCGTACTAAACACGTGAAATACGCCGATCTTACGCCGTATTGACTGTGAATGAACGATACCGGACGTGACATTGCTCTTGTAGTCCTTAGTACGGAGGATCCACAATTGGAAAGTATTAGAGGACTACTCAGCAAGTGATCATCACTAAATTTTGCCCAACGTCCGTGGTCTCAACCTCTTATAATTGGGTGTAACATTGGAATAATGGACGTTGTGGGGTTCATCGAGGTGCTCACAGTAGGTGCTCCACTGCAGGGTGATTCACAGGGGACAGAAAGACTGGCAGCTCAAGACGTGGTGAACTCAACTATAAGCATCATCAGGACTGCTTTCAGTGCTTCTATGCCCTGTAGAAACCTCGGCACGGCAAACCTCCATGTAGTGGTTGTCGACTGAAATCATCGAAAAGCAAAGGGAGTGTCACAAGCTTTGGCGTGAGGTTCAACGGCATGAAAACTGTGATGAGGCCTGCAACCGGGTAGCAGTATATAAGTCAGCCAGGAAATGTCTTCGCAAATTGATTAACAGTAGCAAGGCTCGCTGCTGGCAAGTTACAATGGACAATGTGAACAAGGATGCGTGGGACCTCGGCTATAAGCTCATTATGTGGAAATTTAATGCACTACCACTCTTCCCCGCCCATCTCGATACGTTGACTGTAAGACATTAATCGGGTACCCATTCTTTATATAGCTGGAACTGGAAGTCCTATTATTGAAAGTATGGAAGGCTCTAGTACCAGATGGTGTCCTGGCTGAGGTGTAGCAACTTCTCTATCACAATTGTCCTGACTTGCTGCTCAACACATTCAACACTTACCTTACGTGACGGTATTTGTCCGGTACGATGGACGGTGGCGAAGGTCTTACTGACAAGCAAGAGGGAATTCCGGATCGCCGTCAGCATACCGACCGTCATGCATGCTAGACAAGGCTGCGAAAGTGCTAGAGAAACTCATCAAGGAAATTCGTGCTACTGCGGACCTATCTCCGTGGCAGTACGGCTTTCGAGCAGGACGTTCCACCATTAAAGCGAGTGCAGAGGTGATAAGTGCAGTGTAGAAGGCATAGGCATTTAGCTGCACCAAGTGACGGATCTTTTAGTTGGTGACAATGGACGTTAGGGACACCTTCAACTCCGCTAGATAGGTGGATATTCTGGATACGCTAGAAAACCCTTTTCAAGTTCCAGAATATCTAATGCAGCTTCTCTAAGCTAGCTGAAGGACCACAGCCTGCATTATGGCACGACACAGGGCCAACGGAGGGTGGAAGCTATATCAGGTGTTGCCCAGGGATCTATCCTTGGTCCGGACCTTTGCAACGTATCTTACGACAGGATTCTAAACTGGAGATGCCAGGTGAGTCGCGCTTGATTGGCTATATGGATGATTTTGCGGCTCTAATCGCTTTACGCACCGTTGAACAAGCGCAACTTAGACTAGGTTTGCTAATGTGCTAAATGAGAGACAAGATGACGACTCGTGGGTTCAATTTAGCACTGGAGAAAACCGAAGTGATCTTCTTGACAAAATAAGAGAATCCTTAGAGTATGGATGATCAGTATTGGAGACATACAAATCGAATCGAAGCCAGCGGTGAAGTACCTGGGGCTACTCCCGCACTCGAAGATGAGTTTCTCTGAGCAAATCAAGGCAACTCAACTTATGACCAGCGCAGAGCGATGCAACCTATCAAGAAGACATCTCTTGATGAGTGCTGTAGAGTCAGTGGAACTGTATGGAGCAGAAATATGGGGCGACGGTCTCAGTAAGGAGGTGTACCTAAAACGCTTTGTACAGGTACACGGAAGAGGAGCACTGAGTATGGCATCTTCATAGACGACAGTCTCTAGTTCAGCAGTGAAAATTATTGCAGGCGTGATACATGTTGCCCTCCCTGCTAGAAAGTGCCGCGCTACTTACCTTCCTCGAAGTGAGGATGCGAGGGAGACAGCTGGCTGTGAAGACAGACAGTGCTCACTCAACCTGGCAGCAGTCTTGGGTGAATTGCAGGCAGGGAAGGTGAACCGTGCCTTCTATCTGACCCAACTTTTGAGTGTGCATGGGTGATGTCAGTCTTATCTGCACAAAGCTGGTAAGTCACGGGCGCCCGACTGTCACTTCAGTCCAGGAAAGGAAGGCGATACCTGGCACCCATTTTTACGTGCAAGAAATGGGATAGGCTGCGACGGTACCTCTAGAGGGAGACGAGAGAGCTCACCCCGGATAGTATAGTCACGGTGATGCAACCATGTGACACATTATGTTCGGGCAGTCCCATGGGATAGAAGGGACTCACAGCAACCGGGGATGTCAGCTATGGACGGAAAGATGGTTTGATGGGGGTTCAGTGTTCAGGGAACACATTCTTTGGTCTGTAACGAGCACCGAACGAACCAATATCACCTTCCCAAGACAAGCTTAATGCTTTGAACGATGCTGTCTCGACAGCAGAGTGTCACGTACTCGTTGCGAGAGGCTTCAATACTAAATGAGTGGGGCAATCGGGAAAGTGAGTTCTGGGGATGCTGGCGAAGATATGGCTTGTCGTCTCAAGTACCAATGCACCGCTGATTTTCTGCCATATGGGCCGTGAAGGAACCTTACCCGATCTGCCATTCACCTTAGAGCCCCTAGACGGAGAGTATACAATTAGTAAGTATTAGAGGACAGCTCAGTCAGTGATCATCAGTACATTCTGCTTGAGACCTGTGATGCTGTCTTCCAACGCCCGTGCTCTCGAATTTCCACGATTGGATGGAACAGTGAGAATATGGACGTCAAGAGGTTTGCAGATATCTTCACGGCAGATGCACCGCTGGTGGAAGATTTAGAAAGGTTTGTAGGTCAAGGCGTGGTGTATTCAACTACGACCATAATCACGTCAGCTTTTAGCGCTTCTAGACCCCGTCATCGCAAGCCACTGTACTGGTTGTCAACTTAATATTGCTGCAAAGCGAAGGAAGTTTCACAACCCGTTGAGCTTCACTCAACGGGCACGCAACTGTGATGAGGCATGCAAGCGTTGAGCAGTATATAATTCAGCCAGGAAATATTTTCGCAAAATGATTAACAGCAGCAAGGCTCGCTGCTAGTAAGATCTACCAGATAGTGTAAACAGTGGTCCGTGGCGGCTTGGCGACAAGCTAGTTTACGGAAACTTGATGCCCTACGTGCACTCTGCATGCCTGAGAGAGAAAATTCGGGTTAAATAGGGCAGTCGCTTTTCTCCGTGTTGACCCTGCACACGGCGAAGCAGCAGTTGGATACTCGTTTTTCGCGCGGCTGAACCTGGAGGAGGCAGTCCTATCATTGAAACCAAGGAAGGCTCCAGGTCCAGATGCCGTCTCAGCTGGGGATTTGTAGCTCGTCTATCACCACTGTCTGGCTTGCTGCTCAGTGTATTCAACGCTTGCCTGCGGTAAGGGGTTTTTCCAGAATGTTGGAAAGTAGCGCGACTCGTACTGATCACCAATACGAGGGGAAATCTCGGGGCAACGTTTAGTTATCTTCGGTTATTCAAGCTAGGCACAGCTAGTAAAGTGCTAGAGAAACTCTTCAAGGAAAGGCTTGCTGATGCGATTTGTCCTGCTGGGGATCGAGCTCCTCAGCAGTACGGCTTTAGAGCAGGACGCTCCGACATTGAAGTATCCAAAAGATGGAGGCACATAGCCGTACCAACCAATGGGTAGTTCTATGGTGACACTCAATATTCGGAAGTCCTTCAACTCTGTTAGATGGGTGGAGATTCTGGATACATTGAACCCCCTTTTATGAATTAGATTGTCTGATACGGTTTGGAGGGGACTACATAAAGGGCGTGTTATGGCATTCGCATAATCAACTGAAGCATTGCGCTGTAACGTGGGCAAAAGTTGATACGAAAAACATCAATAGTAGAACAAATCTGATAATTCTAAATATCCTAACTACAGGCAGTAGCACAGTAAAACGAGCCAGCAAAACCGGTTATCTAATGCAAACACCAATACCATTAGAACAGATCGGTCATTTATAAATTACAAGGTATCATAGAAAATACCAAGATATCATAGAAAATAACACTGGCGGAAACCACGAAAAATCTAAATTTGTGGAAATTAGAAAGTGGAATATCGCTGAACCAGCGAGAAAAGAATATTTAAAAAAAGGAGTCAGTAAAGAAAATTCAAGCGACGTCGAATTGTTGCTCTTGCTGGTTCGCTTTGCCCAGCAATTTTTTCTACCAGTTGGCTTTTTGTCTGGTATTGTCTGGTTAGCCTAGTGCCTACATCAAAACCGTTAAACTCCCGTCTGGTTGGCTTTGGAAGCCTGGCAAAGTTTACTAAAACCAGTTGGCTTCAAGCCCGGTTTTTTCATGCTCGGCTATATACCCAGACTTTCATCAATCAGCCTCCTTCTAATTGGCTTTTGGCCTGGAAGCGACTAGCGAGCACACGCTATATGCAACACGCGGCGAAGATGAGTTAAGACAGCGCTTCAGGAGCTACGACAGCATTGGCAAGCGAACACAGCGTTGGAGGAGCTTGGACAGCGTCAGCGGAAAGTAGGGTTCGAGGAAAAGTGTGCCGCGGAAGAATTGAAATGCGATAATCGTCTTTGGCGAATTTAACGGCAACGACGGTGGAATCCCCAAGTAGTTAGGTAGCCAAAAATAGTAAGTTACAACTCTTGTCTTCTTTTCTTCTAAATTGTTCAGTATTGAATTTATTTCAAAATAATGATCAACAACTGAATCTTAAGAAAGTATTTTTATATTTCTTTGATATTTATTTCAAAACTCCATTTAATTAACATTTCAGCCAGTCGACACCTGCGAAGTGGTTATCGGTAGGTCCACTTTTGATTTGCACTTAACAGGTATCCTTCCCGAAAGAATTCTTTCTATTTTGCAGAGTCTAGTTTGAACGTGCGTGGGGAGTTTATATAGGAAGTAGGTAAAGTGAATTTGAATTAGAAAGAGCATGTTTTAGAGTACGAGGGGAAGGCTTCAATGTAGTGGGCGTGTAGATAGTTTGGTTTAACCGGGTGCGGCGAGTACCCATTCGTGTTTCGGGAAGTGCAGACGTTCAAAACAAGGGAAGATATATGTACTTGTAGTGTGAGACATCAAAGCAACCCCCTCAGTGCATCAACCGTTCTGCGACTGCTGGCTTCCGGACCTGTTTCGATGGTTGAATTGCTGTCACAATTGGGTAGCCTGGCGGAGAAATTTATCGCGCTCCTCTAAGCACTTCACCTCGCAAGTTTTTATCTTTCGCACGTTCCGACTGGGAACCTTGGGGTCCCGGCTTATCCGTGAGGACGAGGTAGTTCGCGCTACTCGACAGACCGGGAGTCGCAACGTTCGAAAGATGAGTGTAGCAGTAGCACTACTGGGCCAACGAACTTGCGAGGCGAAACGCTTGGAGGAGCGAGATAAGTTTATCCGCCAGGTTATCCAATTCAACCAACGGAACAGTTCCGGAAGCCAGCACCAACCAACCGGACACCAGCAACATGTAGCTTTAACCACCGGTTCCCAAGCAAGGCTAACAGTAGCAGCAACATCGGTGCTGCGCCTCGCGGAGCAGTCTTCGTTTCGCCGCATAAATAATAAAATTATATGCGGTGGATTTATGAATGAAAAAAATAAAGTAAAATAAAATATAACTAAAGAATAGCCAACTCTTTAAACTGGTGTCAAATATTGACTGTGGAGGTGTTTGATAAAGGTAATTGTAAGAGGATCAAAGCAGGCTCGGAAAAGGGAGCCAGAAAATTAACTAAATATAGCAAGCCAAAGCTTGCTTCATGCCACCATGCAGGGAGGATGGAGGTTACATCTGATGTTACTGAAGGAGTTTTCTTTGGCCCAGACGTGTGGAATATATCGTAGTATAAGCTACTGGGAGTCCGTGAGGGATTTTCGGTCCTCCATCAGACGCGTCCTCAGGTAGCGGATACAGGGTGCCCTAACTGGCTAGCTGGCGGGCATGTCGGAAATTAAATACCACTCGTGGACCAAAACCGACTAAGTTGAAGCACTAGCAGCGCTTCACTTGGTATTTATTTGTCATGGAAGCAGGACAACAGCTTCGGGTCAAATTGGATAAACGGCAACGACTATCGCAACACATAAAGGACTATTTTTTGGGACTTGGAATGTTAGATCATTGAACAGACCAGGTGCACTGCGAAAACTTCTGGATGAAATAAAGAAACATAAAATCAACATCCAGATAGCACAGTGGAGACATATTTGATGTGCAAGTGCGCACCGTGTTTCAAAGCGGAAAATTGCAAGGAATCTATGAGTTCAGAGTCGCTGTCATTGTTGACAGTACATTTAAACAAACTATCACCGACTTCAACTCGGTAACGAAAGGCTCAGTGGAATTCGTATCAATGAAAAATGCTTTAATGTCTGGTTGGTCAACTGTCACGCGCCTACAGAAGACAAGGAAGTTGCAATCAAGGACGAATTATACGGCATCCTGGAACGCAGTATCGCTGAATTACCGTGAAACGATATTAACATTCTTCTTGGTGACTTTAACGCAAAAATCGGCATAGAAATGGCATAGAGAGAAACATCCGGAGGACACCACCCCCATACAGAGACCAGTGACAATGGATAACGCCTGATAGGCTTCGCTACTAGTAGAGACTTCAAAGTAAGGTCCACACGCTTTCCACATGGACACATCCATAACAGAACGTAGGCATTCCCAGACGGTCGCACATTCAACCAGATCGACTATGTTCTCATTTAATAACGGGCCGCCACCAGCATTCTCGACACGCGCTCGTTTTGCGGCGCTGTCTATGATTCGGACCACTGCCTTATAAGGCTCAAGTTACGGTGCCAGATCTCCAAGAGGTGTAAACAAAGAGTATTTGTTATTTCAAGGTACCAGATTAACAAACTAAATGCTAGCTCAATAATGTCCACATACATGTCAGTGCTGGAAAATCGCATGAACATATCCCCACAGGTGGGAGAAATCAAAAATGGCATCAGAACCATATGGAAGACAGTAAGAGATGTGGTGACAAAAGCAGCCGAGGAGTTCTTGAGGCACCAGGCAAAGAAAAGTAGGAACGACTGGTACGACGAAGGATGCAAGGAAGCGATTAAAAAGGAACCAAGTGCATAAAGAATACATCTAGCGACCAACTTGGGCCAAAGAAGAGCAATAAAAAAGCCTTCAACGTCAATCTAAAAAAAATGTGTCGAAGAGAGCGACGGCTGACAATCAGCACCAAGATCAAACAGATAAACGAAGCCATGACCCCTACATGAAGTCAGATCGGCGTATGCCTCTATCTAAAAACTTAGAGACTGCATCACTCCAAAAACACGTCTTTGCAAAATTGCACAAGGAGCAATCATAGATGACCCAATCGATATTAAAAACAGATGGCTGCAATATTTCCAGAAGCAATTCACAGCGGCCCCAACAACGAGTGAAGCTGCGAGCATTTCAGAAGTAGGGCAAGAGGTCCCAGTCTCGCCACCAACCAGAGATGAAGTACAGGACGCAGTATCTGAGAAAAAGTAAGGCTCCTGAAATAGATGAAATACCAGCAGGACTGCTCCAGAGCGGACCCCAGCTAAATAACCTTCTCCATTAGCTTATATAAAGAATATGGTTACCAGAGGACTGGCGGAAAAGTATAATCTGTCCTGTACACAAAAAAGGGGACAAACTAAGGTGTGTAAATTATAGAGGCATTGCTGTTCTGTGCTCGTCTTATAAAGTGCTTTCCAAAATCATAAAAAGAAAATTAAACCCGTACAAGTAGTATCATAGGAGAGTAGCAGGGAGTCTTTCCAACCGGACGATCTACAATAGAAAAAATATTCTCAATAAAGCAGGTGCTCGAAAAGTGCTGGGAATCGATGTGCACCAATTCTTTGCAGACTCCAAGCAAGCATACGACAGTGTCGACAGAAATGCGCTGTACAAAATAATGCTTGACTTTGGCGTTCCAACAAAACGCGTCCGCATGGTCAAAGTCACGATGGTAAGCACAGGGTCCCAAGTCGAGGCAAACGGCGAGCTAGCGCACAGGTTTAGAATGGAATCAGGCTTAAAACAAGAGGATGGAATCATCTCAACGCTCTTTAATATTTCGCTGGGACACGTCATCGGGAAGACATCAGCTGAAACCTCGGGTACACTAACGTTTAAATTCATACAATTGGAAGCATATTCTGATGACATCAATATTTATGGCATGTTCAATTTTAGATGCTAAAGAAGTATTTGTGAGCCTAGAAATTGAAGCAAACCAAATTCGCTTACGAGTTAATGAAACTAAAGCTAAATTAATGACTCAAACGAGGAAGGAAACTCCAGTTCGACAAAACCTGACCGTACGCGACTGCAACTTTCAAAGTGTGGATAATTTTATCTACCTTGGCACCAACCTGAAAAGAAGACGCGCAAAAAAGGACGACAAATAAAGCCTATTACTCCGTACTTCCCATTCTAAGGTCCAGAGTTGTGCACTGGCAAAATAAGCTCCGTAGTCACAAAACACTAGTCTAACCTGTGCTGATATACCGAAGTGAGACATGGACCCTGACGAGCGAATCCAAAAAAGCAGTGAACGTATTGGAACAAAAAGTGCTACGAAAAATCTACGGATAAATGAAACAAGGAACAAAATGGAGACAACGCTACAACGATGAGTTGTATGAACTAGAGGGTTTTTAAATAAGATGAGTTATTTTGAATAGCCCGCTATTTCGGTAGATGTCACTTTTGGAGCTGTCATTTTTTGACATTTGACAAATAGAAACTATGCCATTAATATAAATGGACGATACACGCTTCAACATCGCATTGAAATTATCAAAATTCACTATAAACAGGGTGAAAATTTGGCAGAGACGGTTCGTAAAATTCGTCGTCGTGAAGCACCTTGTCAGACCGCAATACAGAAATTGGTGGAAAAATAAATTCGAGCTGTTAGGACAACTTAGTGATGTGAAGAATAAAACTCGTGCACGTCACTCAAGAACAGCCGAGAATATTGCTGCTGTAGCCGAAAGTGTTGAAGAAAACCCAGGTTTGTCCATTCCTCGTCGTTCTTCGGAATTATGCATTCCACAAACGTCATTACACCGTATTTTGCATAAAGATTGGGGTCTTAAGGCTTATAAAGTTTAGTTAACACAAGAAATCAAGCCGGTCGATCATCAACAACGTTTGCATGAAAATGATCCAGAATTCCATCGAAAAACCATCTTGAGTGATAAGGAAATGGATGAAAATGATCCCGAATTCCATCGAAAAATCATCTTGAGTGATGAGGCCCATTCGCACCTCGGTGGCTTCGTCAACAAGCAAAATTGTCGCATCTGGGGATCAAAAAACCCTAGGGTTATTGTTGAAAAGCCTCAACGTGTGACTGTGTGGTGCGATTTATGGTCGGGCGGCGTCATTGTACCTTACTTTTTCGAATTGCGCTATCGAGAGATGATTAATGATTTTTTATGGCCGAAATTGAATGGTATTGATCTGGACAACGTTTACTTTCAACAAGACGGCGCTACGTGCCACACTAGCAACGAAACCATTGATCTTTTACGGGAAAAGTTTCTGGACCGTGTTATCTCTCGAAGAGGAGGTGATCACAATTGGCCACCGAGACCTTGTGATTTAACACTTTGCGACTACTGCGTTTGGGACCACGTGAAAGAGAAGGTCTACGCCAATAGCCCAACGTCGATTCAAGACCTCAAAGATGGAATTCGTGAGGCTATCGAGGACATAGGGCAGCTACTTTGCGATTTAGTTATGGAGAATTTCATGACAAGGATATGGTCCTGTAAGCGTGGTCGTGGTGGTCATTTGCCTGATGCTATTTTCCACTTTTAAAGGCATACCTTCCTCTTTCTAATGATATAAACATCCGATCATTTATATTAAAAAATGGCATTTTTCTTTTAATACCCTCACCTCTTATTGAAAAACCCTGTATTTAACGATCGACTTGTTTCCTCTTGCGCAAAGTTAGTAAATTGCAATGGGCGGGCCCTTTAGAAAGAACGTAAGAAAACCGGCTACCCAAAAGGACATTGACGGGTAGAGCACAAGATAGACGTCAAAGCGGGAAGACCGAGGATTCGATGGGGAGACACAATAGTAGCTAACAGTAGATCCTTGTTGGGAGTAAATAACTGGCGGACACGTTTGCGGAACCGTGATGACTGGAGGAAATTAATCCTGGAGGCTAAGGCCCGGCTTAGACTATCACGTCATAGATGATGATGAGCTACTGGGAATAAAGCCGACGGATGTGTCACGCCCGATCGGCTACGTGGATGATATTGCGGCACAACTTGCTGGACGCCTCGTCAAACAGGCCCAACTTAGACTAAGTATGCTAATGCTCTGGATGGTAGACAGGATGACTGCTCATGGGTTCAGCCAAGCACAGGAGAAAACCAAAGTGATCACCCTGACAAAAGAAAAAAGTCCCCAGATCAACGCCCAAAAGTATTGGGGAAATACTGGCTGAATCGAAACCGGCAGTAAGGAAGGTGGGGTTGCTGATCGACTTGCAGATGAGTTTCTCAAAGCAAATCAGGGTAACGGCTGAAAAAGCTTCTTTCAGGTGTATCGATTTTGAGTCAACTTATGGCCAACGTAGGAATACACAGCGTATCACGAAGGCGACTTTTAATGAAAGCCGTAGAGTTTCTGCTACTTTAAGTAGCCGAAAAACGAGACGATGCACGCAGCAAGGAGCTGTACCAAAAATGCTTGGGTCAAATACAGGGGAGCAGAGCAATGCGGATTGCATCTGCATGCCCAACAGTCTCTGATTCGGTACTACTAGCAATTGCAGCCGTAATGCCCATCCCCCTCCTCGCGAGTGGGCGCCGTATTATCTACCTGTTTCGAAACGTAGACACCAGGGAGACAGTTGCCCGAGAGGAGAGACAACACTCATCCAATGGTTGGCAGCAGTCTTGGCTGAACATTCCTAATATCAAACCATAGCTGATTGAAGATACGGTGAGACCGACTTCTAACTGATCATGCACTTGAGTGGGTATGTGTATTTTCAGTTTTAATTTCACAATATTGGTAAGACGTGATCCCCCGACAGTAGATTTTTCGCAGGAGAGGAAGATCATGCCTGCCACACATTTTGCATGCAAAATATGGGGCATACTAACCCAGGACCTCTACAAGGAAACAAGAGAGCTCTCCCGGATAGTCTAATCGGGGAGATGCTCAGATCAGTTGACAAATGCAACCATGTGGCGCATTATGGTCGGGCAATCCTGAAAGGAAGAAAGGACTCACAGCAGCCGGAGACGTCGGGGTTGAGGAATCACTTTTCTAGCAACCCATTTTCTTCCCTCATCTCCCACTAGAGGATGGATCTCCCAACTTGAAGGCGCTTACGGTGCAACAACTCCGAGGAATTTTTTCAATCGGTTCCAGGCTTAGTTCCCTGGTTGACAGAGGAAGTGTTCAGTTGGTAGTTGAGACGTCTTGGGCACTTGGACCCCCCGAACTGAAGGTGTGGTAGCCTTCATCTCCCAGCAGAAAAACAAAATCATGTAGCAGGACTATCTTACCTTTCCAATAACTCTCAAATGCTCTTGACATTTTCGATGAAACTTGACGCAATTGAAGCTCAGACCCGTATTCTATAAAATGATATTCTCATTACAAAACATCACACCACATTAACCAATGCAAATTGCCTCGAAAGCCTCAAAAGGGACTATCAGCCCAATAATGAAATGTATGCGTTCGTACCTCCTGTAGGAAATTAAAATATGCAAAACACTTGAAAATTGGAAGCTTAATATATTGCTTTGAAAATTTACTGTTAGTAAACTTTTCCACATGAGAGCTGCAAAATCGATCTCAGTGTCCCATCAAAACCTTAACCACTTCTTTGATAATACAAAATTCCAAAACTCAATTCCAAAGCGTTGGCATTAGGGTGAATTGCAACAAAACTTTGAATATTTTCCACGAAACAAAATGAATTTATTCAACGTTTCGATGAACTATAGTCACTATATTGTCCTGTTAAATTCATATACTCGTCCTCGTACACATGTGGCACCGACATACTTGCATAAATACGTGCCAGTCTTATGGAGGAAATGGAAGTTCGAAACCGCATTTCTATTCTATTCGGTTTTCAAATTAACAGGCAACGCACGCAGAAAGGAAGCAAAGGGAATCGAGCATATGTTTATTTTGCATAATACAGATCAGAACCATACACGCATATATGAATGCCAATTGATATATTCAAAACGATGAATAGAAATAGAGTTCGAAATGAGTGGCGGATGTGTCAGAACTTATCTTCGGCATCATTTGAAATTGAAAATTCATGCTTAATTGGTTTAATTGGTAATGATTTGAATGCAGTTTCCAACTGTTAATCAATCCTTGCATAATTTTATGGAGTTTGTGGTTAAATGCGGGAAATTTAGAAACCAATTATCTACAAAACTTGACTACAATAATTAAGAATGGATTTTATTCGTGATTAACTAGATTGTGTTAGCGTGATTTGTGGTAATCCTTTTATTTTGAATAATTTTTCAAGAGAAAACTACTGTAACCTTTTAAAAAGGAATCGGTCCTTAAAGCACTTTCAGCCTCTCGTTCATCCCATAGGGTGTCCGAAGACACGTCTACCTTTCACTCTAGCCTGTCCTCTTGCATATAGTAAAAGTATGTTGCGGATATATTCCCCAAACAGCGATAAAGCCGCTCCTCATAATAGCACGCGAGGATTTCATCCGAGCTAACGATAACCATGGAAAAACAAAAGAGTTTGCAATACATCTTTTCGCAATTTCCCTCATTGTCAAGGAAAGCAAGTAAAGTAATTTGCTACCGCTGCAACTGCCCCCTGAGAGGTTCATTCATATTCGCCTTGAGATTAATTCATTTCGCAACTTTCACTTTGCAAGAAAATCCATTTTCTTGTTCTCTCTCCCCTTTTTATGTCGTATCGGTCCTCCACTAGCAAAAGAATAATTTTCTCTTTCCGCAGATTAGCTGTGTAATTCATTGTTTCCGACTTCATGCTGCCTTTTTTCTAACAAATTGCTCTAAAGTGTAGTCTCCTGCGTGCAACAAAACAGGAGACCGTAGAAAGAGTTGCACTTGGGTGGATCAAGGAGCAAATTATAGTTGGACTTTGAAATATTCAGGTCTGCTAGGGCATGAAGAATTTTTTTTTTTTGAAAATTACTGTGTACTTGAGATCTGCAGGCAAAGGGGGTTGGAGATATCAAATATGCAACCTTGAGCAAGATTAAAAGTTGAATATTTAAAAGACATATTCGGGGGAGGACGTGAAAAGTTGGCAGTCAAGTGGAAAATGAAAAGTGACGGAATATATTACGTTATTAGAGTCTTATGCAAATCAAAGCTGAAATTATGGTAATGGAATTAATAAAGCATAAGCAAAGGACTCAAACGGTTATGATAATCTTTTGGCAATTTTAATTAAATGGGGGAGACTGAGTGACACGGCTTGAAGTTGATAAATTTGTGAACGCGTCGCGTGAGGGTTGTGATAGATGACTTGAAAATATCAAGCTAGAAAATCATAATAAAGCCATAAAAGGATTCGGTTTCAGGGAAATTAATGAGATATCAAATAGGTTTCATGGAGGAATATTTCGTGTTTTTGAAAAACTGCAGCCAAAGATGTGGATTATGTTTTCTAGAGACTGACATTCAAATTTTAGGAGTTAGTTGGGTCGATATTTTGGTCTAAGCACTGAGTAAAGACTGGAAAAATGTTTTGGCACTAGCGAAAACAATCTTCTAAGGTGAGTAAAAGTTCCAAAGGTGGCTCACTTGAAAAAGACATACGCAAGTGGCTGGTAACGTGCATTGGTATTCTTTAGGATAAAGAGGCGAGTAATATGAAAGCAGAAAACAACTGTTAACCTACGCTGATACAGTTTTGAATATAACTTGAGATGTTCTAGGTATTGTGCAGTCTATAACTATTGAGAGAAAACTAAAGTCAAAACTGGGAACACTGGAAAACGTAAGGAGATTGCAAAATTCAACCACCCCCAGCGCAGTAGCATCAAATTGGGGAAGCGATAAATTCACAGACCCCAAACGAAACCTCTTTGGATGATACCAAATCAGGGATGAATCCAGGGAAATCACAAACGAGACAAGCTAGCAGAAGGACGAAGGTGGAAGTCAACCAAACCTCTCCATAGGTATAAATCGGCAAAAGACCCATTTTGAAATGAAAAAATTCCCACCGGAACCACCAGCCGGAAAAGCGAATTTCTCGTCGGCAATCTTATTTTAAAAGGCAAATAATAATTTGATTGGCGGCCACTTTGAATGTGAAATACTTTTATGGAAAGTTTCCTGTTGTATAAATACTTCAATGTAAGCCATTTCAAACGTTTTTTTGCAGCCGCTACTAATGAGTTTCGCTTACTTTCTGAACTTTGATGCCATCATTTTGGATTTAGGAATTAGATTTTGGATTATTTTCAAAAATATCTGTCTCACAAGTCTCATCAATCATGAAATTGGAGTTTTACTGTGAACAGAACAAAAATATTCGATTTTAATTGTTGATTCCAGCCAAAACTATTAAGTTTTCGACCTTCTTATTTATTCAAGTTTCATAATTTCTCACAAAACTCCACCATTTCAAGTTTCATCAAAGTCCATTGAAAAACGTGGCCGCTAGAGGACCAGGAAAATGTAAAAAATGGCATTTTTGAATCATCGCTATCTTGAATTTGGCATATCGATCATTATCATAATAACAGGATTTTTAGATACCTACCGTAATGTTAAATTTCATTGAAATTGAGTAAATTTTTCAACTTTTAGTAGCCTTTACAATTTCGAACTTTGAATAGTCGCCATTTTGAAATTTGAGATCTGACCTTGACACTTTTTTCATTGTTTTCTAGATGCTAACAGCATCAATTAGTTTCTTTAACATCGGTTGAGTTAAGTTTCGTTAGCATTGGTTGAAAGGTTTGGCCACAACTGGCAATGATTTCGATGTTATCCGTGGAACTATATATTAACTCACAACATTCGAGTAATAATTTTATGTTACCGGCACAGGTCCTTTGCGTGGTAAACCCTCAGTTCTTTACCGGCCATTGAGGTATGGAGTCGGAGTCAGCACCTTAACAACCCGATATTTCATAAATTACTTGTTGAGCTTGGCGATATAGTGTTTGACCACATTGCTCTACTTGAAGTTTCGCCGATATATCTCAGGCTTCAAGGCCCATCTTGCGAGACGACCATGTGTGTATGATTGATTCATGAGCCATTTCAGAGAGGCACGGTCCATCACCACTTCAACGAGGTATCCTGCGACGTATGCATGTAAACTCTTCACCACCAACACGGCTACCAGACACTCCTGCTCAGAAAAAGTTAGTTGCGCAACGCCGGTTTTAGCCTACGGGTCATGAACGCTATAGGCACTTCATCGCCGTCTGCCGTAACGTAGACTAAAACTACTCCCAATTCATATTGACTCACGTTACCATATATTGAGAACAGTTTTTTTAAAGTCTGGGCTAAGAAGTAAGAGAGCTATTGTCAGGCTCAGCTCTTCAATGGACTGTAAGCCGTGCCCCGTCCCAGATGAACTTCTGTCCTTTTCGCAGTAGTCTATTAGAGGCTTGATGATGGTCGCGTAATTCCGTAAAATGGTTGATACAACCACAGCAGCCCAGGAAAAGACGTAGCTGCTTGGTGGTTTTGGGCAGAGAAAATGCGTCTGTCGTGTTAGTCTACAATATGATATGACCCAAATACTTTTCCTTCCCCGAACTAATATCTTTACTTCACCTGAACTAATTTCTACTTTACCAGAACCATTCTCTTCATTGAAAAGACGTTCACGAGCGACAAGAGGTTTTCTCAGTCGGACATGGTAGTGTTTCAGACGGCAAGCGATGATCTGAGCATCGGTGAATGTTACCGTCGCTGACTCGGCTGTGCGACTTACGACAAAAATGTTGTCAGCTGGAGGGTGACCTTAGGAAAAGTTTTGTGTCAGTTTCTCTCACGGAGCTGTCTTGGGAATGCCGACTGATATTCTGGGCCCGTCTTGGCAAGTTTTTTGATTTCCGCCAATACTGGCAGTTGGTTGCATGCGTATCCGCTTTACCAAAGCGATAAAATAACAGCATTGGTTCCATGGGACAGGCAGAAAAACCATGACCCGCATTTTGGCAGTTCCAGCACATTGTTGCGTTGGTTACATTCACAGCTAGTGCATCTCATTATACTTTAATCGAATTGGTCGGAAGGGTCACATGGACCTTGTTTCTTCATGCGCAATCATTTCTACCCCTCCATCGTCAAACTGATCGCGCCACAACCAACCAAATGAATGCCACTCTAGGCGACGAACTGATGGTAACACCAGTATCAGCCAAGAGCACCCCCAAAGAACAACGTGTGCGCATGCAGCAACAGACAATGATAGCCGCCTCCGAGATTCCGTATGGTGAAAGTCTGCATCTGATAGATTAAACGGTCTATAGGAGCTATAGGAGTGGTTGAATTAAACCCACCAAACTTGAGGTGCCAGCGTTTGAGGATTCGAGGGGTAGGATCCCATGCCGGGTAAGTCACTGGTCCTTACTGTACGTCCTGGTAAAAAGGTCTAGTTCAACGGCAATTCAGCAAGATCGGATACTGGCGGAGCTGGAAACTGTCCTACACCTTGCTTGTGAACACCTTCGCGAGGTCGTTGTACAGACTTCTTGAAACTCTTAGGATTGTGCCGATTCTGAAGAGATATTAGGTCTATGGGCTGCTATATGGGTTCCTCGCTCCTAAACGATGGCTGGAAGTTTCGGGAGTGCAATCCGCTGGCAGTTTTCTCGAATATACCGATTCTGCACATTACGTTTTGCATGAGGCTCATCAACTGCTGTATTTTGAAAGGAGGACCAACATCAGCTACCTCTTTTGCCGTAGATGCATGAAGCGCCGCACTCTGGGGTATCATCAGTATATTGCCGGAAGATTGGTTTACAAGACCGGTCCGCCAGGGTAGGGGTCGGTGGAGAAATTAGGGAAGCAGCCGCCGTTGGTGTCAACTAGTATTGAATCTCTTTCGGTACCAGTCCCTGTGGACGGCCGGAAATACCACCCCCAAGTCACGCAAGTGAATTTCCCGTCGCTTGGCGATCAGTTCTTTTAGGGTGGTGGGTCGGCGGCAAAAGAGACACTCTATGGATGTCTTGATCTATATCTACATGGCTCATCATGATGGCATCAGCGGCCCGGAACTCACTGACGCATAAAGCACACGTCGGTGGTTCAACTAACGAATCCAACGTTGGAGGCGTTTGTCGTGCGGGCATTATTCTCGGTATAAATCTATGTAAATATATGTTCATTAAAATCTCTAGAAACGTGCGTATGACATAAGTATCCTGAAGTGGCGATCTATAAAAGGTTTATATATATATATATATATATATATATATATATATATATATATATATATATATATATATATATATATATATATATATATATATACATATATATATATATATATATATATATATATATACATATATATAAATATATATATATATATATATATACATATATATATATATATATATATATATATATATATATATATATATATATATATATTACATGTCCAAATAATTCTGTGAGCTACTGTCGCAGTTGGTGCCGCAACTATTAAGAACATCATGATCAATAAACGAATGCACTCGAAAGCACAAGAATCGACCAAGCATGATCAATATCTGAAAGTGACGTCACTGCGCCATTCAGTATTGCTCGAATATTCCAGGTTCTTCGCCAATGTATGGGAAATGGATTGAATGACTAGAGATCCTATATAAAGCCGAGCTGAATGAGTGCGGAAGAATAGTAGTAAAACCGCGATAGTAAAACTGCAATAGAGTGAAGCGTGAAGTAAAGGCGATATTGATTGATAGAGTGGAATAATTTTCGTGATACAGATAGTTCAAATAAAAAATTGCTAGACAAATGAAAAGTAAAATTGTAAAATAGTGAAATTCATGATTTTGCATTCTTTGTAAATAAACTCTTTTAACTGAATTTAAAAGACAGTGCATTTTCACTCTCCCGGAACATTAAAATTATTGGCCCGCGAACCATAACACGCGACAGTGGTGTTGAGAAGTGAGAAAGAAAATTTTGAAAGTGAAAAACTTTTAAACATTTTTAAAGTGCACACTAGTGAAAATTAACGTGGAAATTGGTGGAAAAAAAGTCAAAACAATAAAAATGCCACGAAACTTACATTTGAGAATTAATGAATCGACCACATCGGAGCTTAAGGAAGAATCGGAACAACGAAATCTGGCTACGCAAGGTACAAAGGCCACACTAATTGCACGCTTGCGTGACGCGATTGAATCGGAAGGCGTGTATCTGGATTCGGGTGGACCTGTAGATGTGGTAAAAGGCGCAGAAGGTGGAACAACAGAAACATCAAAATCAAAGCAACCAGAAAATGCCCTGATGCAAACTTTGATGCTGATGTAGCAAGAGCAGCGACAACAGTCATCTAATTTAAATGCGATGCTAAATGAACAAGCAGCGAAGCTGGACCAACAAGCATTCAAAATCAAGGCAAACACCGCACAGAAGCTGGAGGAGCAACCAACGAAGGTAGACCAACAGGCAATGGCAATCAAGGCAGATTTGCAAAAACAGTCAACTGAAATAAAAGCGGAGCTCAGCAGTCTGAACAACCAATTTATATGCGTCGAGGAAAAGGTATACCAAGTCGAGGAGAGAATCGACCATCAGATCAACCGCAGCGCAAAGCACAGCCAGAAACGCGCAAGCACCAACATTCGACGGGCAAACGGACTGGAGTATTTACAAAACCCAGTTTGAAGCCGCCGCTAGAACATATCACTGGAATGAGCAGGCACGAGCAACTGCATTAATTCTTATTCTAAGAGGCCCAGCTGCCAAGCTTCTGCAGACTATCCTCGTTGAGTTGCACTTAAACTCGGCTGCTATAATGAATGCGCTCGACATGCGTTATGGAGACGATCATCTGCAGCAGATTTATCGGTCACGGCTACGGCATCGGATGCACAAGTCTGGCGAATCCTTACAGCAGCTAGCCCAAGACATTAAGCGACTGGCACTTTTGGCTTTCCCTGCTTACGACCCAGAACATCGAGATAACGCAGCAACAGAAGCATTTATCAGCGCATTAAAGGACCAGGAACTGTAACAAGCCGTGCATCTAGCTCAAAAGCAAACGGTTAAGGACGCATTGGCCTATAGTCTGAACTTTGAGGCAGCGAAAAATCTGACTCGTACCACTGCTAGGGTTCGCGAGGTAGTGGCAGATGAGTGCAGGTGTGAGCGCGTGGGAATTCAGCGAGACCCACAGGTGACTGGAGCGCCTAGATGCTGGAATTGCGGTAAGAAAGGTCACCTGCAAAGAGCCTGCAAGAAGCGAAGAAAACCGAGATATGGTCCAGGTTGTGCAGCTAGGAGGAGATCCAGACCGAGTCAGGAGCCTAGAATGGAAGCCCTTTAAACAGAGGGGTCGGGAAACATGTAGGAACCAACTTCGTGGGGCATAGGTTGGCTAGGAGGACCGACGTCCCCAGCACCACCATCAGACAGACTTATGCCTTCAAGTTGACGGAGAATATTGCACCATAACAATCGACACTGGTGCAACCCGATCGATTATTCGACCAAACCTAGTGAGGCATTAACTACTTCACAAGGCAGCTGTCCATGGAGAGGTCAACCTCCAGAAACAGTTGGGAGACCTTGCGTTCCGACATAATTTACTGGTCGCGAACATTATGGATTACAGCTTTCTCGGAATGGATTTTCTGCGACCATATGGAATCACGTTGGATTTGGGCAAACGTGTATTGAGATGGCAGAATATCCAAGTATTGATGGAGGCTCCCAGCGTCCGAATTCCCAAGATGAATGTGATAGCACGTGCCGACACTGATGTACCGAAATCTTCCGAGAGCATTGTATGGGCTAAGCTTTATGATGATTCTGGAGACCACCGATCTTATCTGATAGAGCAAACGAAGACGTCCGCATTGCGCAGTTTGATTGTAGGACGAAGCCTTGTAAGATCTTTAAGGAACGGATACATGCCGGTCAGAGTCCTTAACACTGCAGACTCAACCACACGCATCAAAGCGTGAGAAGTCTTCGGCAGCTGCCAGCTCGCTTTCACCATCACCTCACGGCCATCATTGGAAAAGGAGGACAGACAAAGCCCGGTAATCCACGTCTGCAATATACAAGCAGATCAAATCGCCAGTGCAGCTCCTCAAGCAAGTCTCTGATCTAGTCACCAATTACAGCGACATTTTCTCAACAAGCCCGGATGACCAAGGCCGAACGAGTATGGTAACTCACGTCATAGATACACAGGGAGCCAAGCCGATTCGACAAGCACCAAGACGTCTTCCTATAGCCAAACAAGGAGAAGTGAGCGCACTGACCTCGGACATGGAAAAACAAGGTGTTATCGAGCCTTCTGTCAGTCAATAGGTCACGCCAGTAGTTCTAGTAGAGAAAAAGGATGGTAGCACTCGTTTTTGTGTCGACTATAGGCAGCTTAACGACGTCACTAAGAAAGATAGTTACCCGCTTCCACGCATCGACGATATCGTGGACACTTTAGCCGACACAAAGTGGTTTTCTACACTCGATCGATGCTACTGGCAGGTAGAAATCAACAAGAAGGACCGAGAGAAAACCGCATTTTCAGTTGGGACCGGATTGTCGCAACTTGTGGTGATGCCATTTGGGCTTAACAACGCTCCAGTTACCTTCGAACGCCTAATGGAATACGTGCTACGAGGCCTAACCTGGAAGACCTGCTTGGTGTACAAAGCTGACATCATTGTTATCGGGAGAACGTTCGCAGAGCATATGCGGAACTTAGACGAGGTATTTTCCCGACTGCGATTGGCGAATCTGAAACTTGGTCCCGACAAGAGTACCCTTTTCGCAGCTGAGGTAAAATACCTGGGCCAAGTTGTATCAGCAGAAGGGGTCAAAACAGAACCTGAGAAAATTGAAGCGGTGAAAAACTGGCCAACACCAAACAACAAGCGCCAACTACGAAGTTTTCTGGGTCTGGCAACCTACTATCGAAGATTCGTCAAAGACTTTGCCAAAATAGCTAAGTGTCTCCATCAGCAAACCGAGCAAATTCGTCCGTATAACTGGAATGAACAATGCTGTGTGTGCTGACATAGCCAAAACCCGGAAAAATTTTTGTAGTTGACACAGATGCGAGCAACGGCGGGATTGAAGTAATTGTCTCCCAACAGATCGATGGCGAAGAAAGAGTCTTCTCGTATTACAGTCGAGTTCTCTCAAAAAAGTGAGAGGAACGACTGCGTGACCAGGAAGGATTTATTGGCTATAATAGAGGCCACCAAGCAGTTCTACAAGTACCCATATGGCCAGAAATTTGTTCTTTAAACAATCTTTGCATCGTGAGATGGCTGCTTAACTTCAAAAACCCCGAGGGACAAGTTGCGAGATGGATTCAAAGATAGCAGTCAAACGACTACAAAATCGTTCATCGAAAGGGCGGAGTTCATGGAAATGCTGGTGCCCTATTAAATCGTCCATGTCCAGCTAACTGCAAGCATTGCCGATGGATTGAGAAAAAAGAGCCGACCGTTGATTTGCGAGTGATAACAGATTAGTCATTGGACGAGATTCGAAACGCCCAGCTAGCCAACGAAGACATTGGACCATTGCTCATATGGAAGGAGACAACCGGGTGACCTGAGTGGAAGGACGTTTCGATGCATGGCGCCACCCTGAAAAGTTATTGGGCACAATGGAACTCCCTGCACGTGGAGGGTGGCGTACCCAAGTAGATATGGGAAACGGCGGATGGCAGGATGCAAATCATACTTCCCAAAAGCCAAATCCACGATATGGTTAAGGAAATGCACCAAGGACCCTCGGGAGGTCACTTTGGTGTTAACAAGACGTTAGCGAAATTGCGGGAAAGGTTTTACTGGCTCCATGCTCGAGAAGACATAGAGGACTGAAGTCGTAGATGCACAATTTGCGCTTCCGTCAAAGGTCCAAAGCGACAACTGAGAGGACAAATGCAAACTTACAACGTGGGTGTACCATTTGAAAGGATCACTGTTGATATTCCATGGCCCTTGCCTGAAACTGAATGGGGAAATCGATACACGCTGGTAGCCGATTATTCCAGCAAGTGGCGCGAGGTCTACCCCATTCCCAACCAGGAAGCAACTACTGTAGCCGAACAGCTAGTGCTAGATTGCATCAGTAGGTACGGCGTATCTTTTGAACTACATTCGGATCCAGGCCGAAGCATTGAGTCACTGGTTTTTGGCAAAATGTGTGAGCTTCTGGGAATACGGAAAACGAGGACAACACCGCTGCATCCCCAATCCGATGGGTTGCTCGAACGATTCAACGGCACACTCAACAAACACCTGGCTGAGATGGTTGACAAGAACCAAAGGGACTGGGACCGGCACATCCCATTATTCTTGCTGGCGTATAGAGTTGCCAAACGTACATCGAAGAGCGAAGCCCCAGCCAAACTCATTTTTTGAAAGACTTTTCATCTGCCGGCTTATATAAAGTTCGGTACACCCCCTGAGAAGCCCCAAACGATCTCGGAGTACGCAAGGAAGCGAATCGGCTACTGACCGCATGAAGACCAGGTATGATCTAAAGGCAAATTTTACTAGCTTCCAGCAAGATGTCTAGGTGTCGCTATACATATAACCTACAATGGTGGAAGGCTAGGTCTCCAAAGTTGCAGCATAATTGGGAGGGACCATACCAGGTTACAAAGCGAATCAACGACGTCGTGTATTGCATACAGGAACACCGTAAGTCAAGAGCCGAAATGAAAATCGTGCACCTGGACCGTCTTGCCCCATATTACATCCAGGGAGAATTAACTGCAGGTGGCGACACATCTTTCCGGGGCGAAAAGAACTGAGGTGGGGGCATTTTTACATGTCCACACAACTCTGCGAGCTAGTGTCGCAATTTCTGTCGCAACTATTAATAACATCATGATCAATATTGATTGAAAAGTAAACGAATGTACTCGGAAGCACAAGAATGGACCAAGTAGATCCATGAACAATATCTGAAAGTGACGTCACCGCGGGTATTCAGAATTGCTCGAATATTCCAGGTATTTCTCGTCAGAACATTCGCCAATATACGAGAAATGGATTGAGTGACTAGAGACCCTATATAAAGCCGAGCTGAATGGATGAGGGAGAGAGAGTGTCACGGCGGACAAGGGTTTCTAGCACTCCAGCGAAAACATCGAGCACACATGACAAATTTTTATAGACCACTCCACGAAGTGAAGAGCCGGTAAGAACTTTAATTGTAATTTTATTTCTTTTGACTTCCTGAACATGAATTGTACTCAGAAATAGTAAGTTAAAGTAAAGTAAGAATTATGATTGTAAATTTATCTCTTTATTTTGAACTATACTCAGAGATTGTAAATTAAAGTAAGTAAAGGAAAGTAAACTTTTTGCTCCAAGACTTAGAATTAAGTAGGACTATGATATATGGCCAACAACCAACCGATATCTAGTATGCATAACGCACATCTAACTGGTATCGCCGCGCAGCATTTATTCGACAACGTTTTCGTATTTCAAATTCTGAAATCTTACTATGTCTCGTCACAGCATTCGCTCCATCTAGAACGAACTACAAAAGAAATTTTTCCAAGTGAATCGACATTTGTCGCCAAATTATTCGTCGTGAAGTACCCGAAATAATGCATTTAATCCAAATGTTCTACTCGGTGATGCTAATCTACCTGTGAACGTGGAGGTGGCGATAGTCTTACAAATATTCCTAAAATCTCCGGTTAAAGGTGAAATAGATGTTTGAACCGCAAATTAGGGAGAATACTGAAGCGCCACTATACTGAAAGTTGGTTTGTGACATCACTAAGGCTGAAGGTTGAGCAAAAGTGCCGATGAAAACTCAGCCTTGGACTTGAACGTAGCCGTTGAAGAAGAGCCGTTGCGAGAAAAGTGATAAAAGGGCCAGCGACGGTGGAAGCGCTCTTTTTTTTTTTTTTGGGTAACTCAACGGGTGGATTTTGGTACACGGAAGCCCGAGCTGAGCGGACCATTGGTTGCTGATACAGGTTGAGCGGAGAAGTGTTTTCGGATTATAATCGCTAGCTGAGAGGACAAGAAGTGACTTTCTGCAACATTCAAGTTAAGCGGACAAATTTATGACGGAGATTGGATTGCGTGTATATTCTTTTTATATGGATTCGGTTCATCGTTCAATGAAAAGGGGCCCCTAACGTGCTGCACAGGTAGTGATTTATAAAGCAAAAGAAAAACGAGGTACCTAGCATAACCCTAAAAATTTTGTTGATGAAGATAATTGAAGATTTAGAGCATCTTTCTTTTTTTATTGTGATTATATTGACTTTCATATACTAGAACTTCTTGCGTTTCTGTTTTTTAATAAACAGGATATAAATTTTCAGCCAGCGAACTCTCTTGTGGAGTGGTCGCAACGATTTTCCGCGTAAAGGACGCAGGTGGAGTGCGGAATCTCGAGAAGTGTAGTGAAAAAGAAAGAAACGGCAAAGTGGTTGATGTTGAAGCGTTGGATTTCCTCTAAATTTTTTTTCGTGTAGGGAAAACGAATAAGAAAATTGCTTAATCTTGGATCGTTTAGCTTCCCCTTAGTTTCATGTGTTTGCTTTGAAATTTCCCTTTGCGCTTCTCTTCCTCAGTGTTTCGTTCCGGGAGCTCAAACTCGTCAGTGGCTCCGAGGGGCATATTACGGGTTGACGAGTGGCGCCAACCTACCCCGTCTCCAGGGGACCCCAAAGCCCCCGCCGGAACGCCCAATTAAGCCCTCATTACAAGCCTACTGGGAAACAATTCCAAGGCGATAATTGCTTAATTGGGAATATCGTCTTGGAATCAAGACGTGTAACAAGAGTAATAGGAAAACTGCGATGTAGCCCGAATTAAAGGCGATATTGATTGATGGTGAAGTAAAAGATTTCGTGATACATTTGAAGACAGCTGAAACATAAATTGACAGACAAGTGAAAATTAAATGAAAAGTTTTTTTTGTAAAACAGTGAAATTAATGATTGTGCAAATAAACTCTTTTAACTTAATTTGAAAGACAGTGCGTTTCACTTTCCCTGGACATTAAACTTATCGGCCGCGAACCGTAACGCGTGACAATATCAATGTACTCGTATATTATATATTGTCGCGTGTTATGGTTCGTGGCCAATAATTCTAATGTTCCGGGAAAGTGAAAACGCAATGTCTTTTAAATTAATTCATTCAGCTCGTCTGCCTTTATATAGGGTCTCTAGCCATTCAACCCATTTCTCGTACATTGGCGAATGTTCTGCCGAGAGGTACCTGGTATATTCGAGCAGCTTAATGAATGGAGTGACGTCACTTTCAGATGTTGATCATGCTTGGTGGGTTCTCGTGGTTTCGAGTAAATTCACTTTGTTGATCATGAGGTTCTTAATGGTTGTGAAAACAATTGCAACAGTAGCTCGCAGAATTATTCGTGCATGTAACTATATATATATGTAGCACTTTCTGCAAAAGGTTTAAGTTCTCTCGAGAAATTCACCTTGAAATCATGAGCTATAAGTGTCGGGCTGAATTTGAAATCTATTTTCGGTAAGCAATAGTGTCAGATAGATAAAAGCGATGAAAATTTCGTATACTTTTACAAAGTCGTACAGACATAGCGTCGTTTTTGTTGAGATTGGTATTGGTAATTGATGACTATTACTGTGAAAATATTTTTTTTAAGCGTAATCACAATTCGGTTTTAATTTTTTCCAAGAAGTTTACGTTTTCATAAGATACAAGTTAATTCTTAACGACGAGAATTTATTAAAAAAATATATTTTTATTTTTACAGGGTCGGTTCCCTGGTCTTTATTGTTCGCAGTCTGAATTACAACTCAACTCATTTTCCTTAATTTCTAACTTAGTTAAACTAAATCTGCTGACTTGATGTCTGCAATTTTGCTATTCCATATTTTCCCATGAAAATAGGTTCTCATCGAAAGTGCAATTGTGCATTTCTTGCATGCTCGTGCAGGTAAGGTATTTAATTTCTTAAGTTTTGCGAATCTGTCGTTAACTCCTCCCCTGTTAAGTACAATTGTCCTCAATTGTTTCTAGAAAAACGGAACGTCATTGAACTTAACTCGTTGAGGTCTTTCTGCGCCTAGGTAAGTTGTCGAAGCTGGCAGGATGCTGGGAGCTGCGGTTATCGTTTTTTGTTCTTCCAAATTAATAACAGCATTGATTTTATTTTTTGAGCGAAGCTTTATGTATGCGAATAAGATCAGGATTATCAGGAGAATTCCTGTGAGTGCTGATGTTGCGTATTGATGCACCCTTTTTTCATATTGTAATAATTTGATCTCCCTTATGTTGTCGATAGTCAATTCTTTCATTGGTTTTTCGGTAAAAAGTCCGATCATCCCATCGGATGCTGGTTGCAGTATCGCAGGTAGGGCTTGTAGCGATGATACTTCTTGTGAGATGAAAGTTCTGTTGTTGATCGAGATGCTGGTGTTTTCGAATTTAACGAGATACGTTCCATTGAGAGATCATGGGATGTGTCTTCGGTGATGAGGTTTCCAGTAAATTGGTTGAGCAGAACAACTCCGGTTGAAATTTCTTCGACTGAAGGTATATCTTTATTGTTGATTGTGTTACAAGTAGACTGTAGGCTCTTAAGGAGGTTAGGAATGCATGTACTATTGCTTATATCTATTAAATATTTTTCTTTACAAATTGATAACTGATTGATCTTTTTACATTTGTCTTTGACGCCAAATAACACATTCACATTTTTTAATACAAGACTGAATGGAATTTCGTTAATTATTGAGTTTCTTTTAATTGGTTTAATTATCATTGACTGAAACATATCTTTTGTGGTTGATGGAATGTTTACAATATATAAAATTAAGTTTCCATTAGTTATTATTTTTATCTCTGCAAAATCCAGAGCCTCTTCAACAGTTGCGTAAGGCAATATTTCATCATCCAAAATATTCGTGGCAAATTTAATTTCAGATTTGGATAGGATAAGAGAATTTACAATGCCAAGCTTGGCCCACTGTATGGCGTAATCAATGTTACTTAATTCTTCCTTAATTAGAGCTAGCCTAAGGTGTACATCGAATAAATAATTATTATTGATCTGACTATTTTCTTTTATTAGTTCTTGAATTTTGTTTGCCATTCGAGTGATATTGTTCATCCTGTCATTTAAAAGGCGGTTTATTACGACCTGCTTGTTGTTATTTTGCAATGCATTGTTTAATTTCTCGGTAATTGTGACAGCGTCTACGTGGTCGGGGCTGCCGGCTAGCCATTTCCAGGCACTCCCCAGGAAGTTGAGACATCGTGTTAATCGACGGGGTCTTAAGTTCGCAATCAGACTTCGGATTTTCTGTAGTTCATGGGATAGGAGAGGTATAAGCGAGCTGTGTTGTATTCCCGAAACATTTAGGAGAGGTTCAATTTTCTCTATCAGGTGTTCGTATTCGTCGATGTCTATGGTATGTATAATTTTGAAGTTTCCGTTCTGAATTTTAGTTGGTCCGGTATGAAATGAAATAATTTGTGAGCCAGAATAGTCCAGAATTTGTACCTTAGCGAGTATGGTCTGTAAGATGAATCTGAAAATGGAAATTAATTTCGAATATTACTCTTATGAACGATTTTGCCGCTTTCGGTGAGGATAGTGGAGTTTCTATTTTCCCTTACTATTTCCTGTTTAAACCTAGGGGATAATTTGGAGCCCTTCCTTTTGTTCTGTTTAACGAAGATAATGTCCCCGATGTTGTAGTCTTTGATCGTTTGTCTATTTTTATTATATTTTATGCCGCTTTCCTGTTTTTGCTTAAGTCTGTCGATGTTCGTCTGTCGTATTCTTTCGAAATCTCCCAAATTGATGTCCGGGACTCTTCCAAGGTATAATTCGACTGGTGTTTTATTAGTGGTTGAATGGATTGTGTGATTATACTCATTGGTGGCATGTTGCAGAAGATTTTCGAACGTCCTTTGTGGTCCGTCCCTCTTTAGGCACCTCATTATTTCCATGATAGTTGAATGCCATCGTTCGACTTGGCCATTCACCTCGCTTTTGTAAGGAGGCGTCCTGTATACTTTAATTCTCAAATCATCTTCCAATAGGGAAGTGATTGAAGCTGAGGTAAGTGACCCCTCGTTATCAACTACCACATTCTCAGGGATGCAGAAGAAATAAAGAATATCCAGCAGTGGTTGCTTCACATCCTCTATCGACCTGGATGCGATGATTTTAGCCACAGCGAATTTCGTGAACTTGTCCATCGCGGTTAGCACCAGATTCTTTTCTGTAGAAAAGATATCTATGTGAACAGTATGCCCAGGGTAGGCCGGGATAGGTGTAGAGTTTATGAAAGTTTTGTTTAGGTGCCTTTCGTATTTACTTTCTTTACAGACTCTACAACGGCTAACAAGGCTTTTAATCTTCGCTGCCATTTTAGGAAAATAGAAGGTGTTCAATATTTGCAGTCTGTTTTCCACTGCATTCCGATGGGCACGCTTATGAACTTGAAGGATCTTTTCGTCCTGTTCAACCTCGTTAGGGACATCTTCAACCAGCTTTTGACTAAAGCGGATGCAATAGTCTCTAAAGTGGTTGGGGTAAATCTGCTGTATTTTTCCCATTATTTCTTCGCTAGTACAGAGCCCGTTTATCGTGCTCGGGTTAAGATACCTTTTAAATATGTCAATCAAGTCTACGTCTGAGTACTCTGGTTTTATGAAAACATGACGCTTGTAATTCTCGAAAGGATTAATGAGTTGATAACTATCCTCCTCTCCGGTCTTCAGGACAAGTTGGTTGCGGAAAACATTGACAGGTGTTTCCACCGTTGGTATTAAGTTTTGCGATGAACTTTCATCGCTATGCACAGTGGGTGTCATAGAATTTATGTGCGTGACCGGTGGTGGCCTCGAAAGTGAGTCAGCGACTATGTTAGCTCTTCCGGGCTAATATTTTAGCTCATAATTGTACTCTTCGAGCGCAGCCTTCCACCTTTTTAATTTACTGTTGGTGTTTTTGCTGCTTAGAGCGTAGGTAAGTGGCTGATGGTCAGTATAGATCTTTATTTTCCGTGAACCGTAAAGGTAGTTCCGTGAAGAGTTTAGGGCCCAAATGATGGCGAGCATCTCCTTCTCGTTAGTTGCGTAGCTTTCTTCCGTTTTGGATAGTGTTCGCGAGAGGAAGGAGATGGGCCTGTTGTCTTGAGAAAGGACAGCCCCGATGGCATAGTTAGAGGCATCGGTCGTGAGCTCGAACTCTTTCTCAAAGTTTGGGTGTGCGAGTGTGACGTCTTTAGAAACAAGTGCATTTTTGAGGTTATTGAAAGCCTTAAGTGCCATTGAGTTGAGGTGGATGGGCTTGTTTTTGGAGAGGTTCTTGGACACTCGTCCATCTTCCCCTCTCAAAAGGGATGTCAGGGGTTTTGCAATTTTTGCGTAGTCTTGGATAAAACGCCTATAGTAACCTGACATTCCCAGAAATGATCGAAGGTCCTTGAGTGTTTTTGGCAAGGGGAAGTCGATGATGGCTTCGACTTTTTAGGATTGGTTTTAATATCATCCTTGCTCACGATATAGCCCAGGAATTCTACTTCCTCTTTTAGAAAATCGCACTTGTCAATTTGAATTTTCATTATGGCTGACTTTAGGGTTTAGAAAATTGTGTCAAGGTTCTCGAGATGTTCGGCTTCGCTTCTCCCGAAGATGATTATATCATAAATATAGACATGGCATTTTTTCCCGATATGTTTTCTCAAGATGTCGTCCAACGCTCGCTGAAAAATTGAGGGGGCATTTTTAAGACCAAAAGGCAGGCGAGTAAATTCGAACTTTCCATTGTTCACTGAGAAGGCGGTCTTTTCTATGTCCGATTCTTTGAGCGGTATCTGATGAAAACCGCTCTTGAGATCTAAGACGGAAAAATATCTGTTCTTACCGAGGTTAGCAAGAACTTCATTGATCTCGGGAATCGGATACTTGTCGGGAATGGTTACCGAGTTTAGCTTCCGATAGTCGATGACCATTCGGAATTTTTTCTCCCCGGATGCGTCCGATTTTTTTGGCACGATCCAAACCGGAGAATTATAAGGAGATCTCGACGGTCTGATAATTCCATCCTCCAAAAGCTTACTGATCTCTTTCTCTACTTCTGCCTTTAATGCCATAGGGTACGGGTAGGATCGCGAGTAAACGGGATCACTAGTTGTTTTTTTGATGTCACCCTTGACCTTGGTAGTGAAGGTTAACTTTTCATCTGGGTCTGAAAGAAGACTTGAGTGTTTATGGATAATAGCGTTTAGTTTCGCGGATAACTCCTCGCTAAGGTGTTCGGTTTTGGCTGCTATGTTATGGACCAGGTCGGAAGCTTGTTGCTTAAGAGGGATGCGTATGCTATGTTTTAATGTCATGTAATTATCCTGCGTGTAGATGACGGCCTTGAGACTTTTCAGGCTGTCATTCCCGATGATTCCATCAAAAAAGATGAGTGATGGTAGAATAAAAAATTTCAATTTACTAGTGCAGTTGCCAAAGGGCCGAAAATATGAATGATGCATGATTTTTACGTTTCCGCCAACGGATTTCGCGTAGAAGTTCTTTTGGTTGGGTAAAGGGTATTTAATATGCTTCGGCTGAACATAATTTCTATTGGATCCAGTGTCAATTAAAAATTTTAGGGCCTCTCCGCTCTTTAACTTGTATTCGAAATAAGGGAGCGAAGAGCGCCTTATCCTAAAAAATAAATGTCTTCCATTTCTTCGGCGATCTCGAGATTTTCGTCGTCTACTTCGTCAATATACTCGTCCAAGGTTTGGTCATGTTCTTCGTCCTGTTGTGTAGTGTCGTAATCTTCTGGGGAAACCTCGTTGGGCTTATCGGTTTCTGTGTGATATATTCTTTGCAATTTGTGTGGTGCATGGTTCTGCGGTGGCTGCAGGCGTTTTTGTAATAAGGGTTGATTACGGGGTCTATTCGCGTAGTTGATTGCGTTTGTTCTCATGGATACATCGACATCCATTGGTTCGGGTCTTGGTAGTGGTTTAGGTGGGAGTGGTCTAGGATTAAAGAGTTGTGGCTGTCTTTGGCAGAAAGTCTGCTGGTTGAACTGTGGGGGCTGTGTATTTCGTGGTAGATGTGCCAGCTCGGGGTAAAAGGTTTGCCTAGGAGCTGGAATCGGTGCAGGCCTCGACTGAGGAGGTAAGCTTCTACGAGGCGGGATTGGAGGTGGTTGTTGATGGTGGGTCCTTTTTAGTAAATTCTGTGAGCCGTATGCATGTTGTGTCCGGTAGTCCATATTCTGGAGCTTCAGGCAGAGGTGCAGTGCTTGAGGTAAGTCAGCTGGTTCGCGAATGCTCAGGAGCCTTGAGAGATCGCCGCGTAGCCCCCTGATAAAGGTGTCGAGTGCCTTATCCCTATATGCCTGAGTCATGATGTTGGCGGACTCAGTACTCAACTCCATTGAGGATAATTTATTTGAAATTAGCGAGAGATGTTGATAGACTCCCTGGTAGAATCCCTGAATGGAACTTGTTTCTTGTACCAAGGTCGTCATTTGGTACTCAAGTGTAGCAAGATCCCGCTTATCCGCGTAATGTAGGGTAAGGCATTTCGACATTCTGGGCCAGTTAAGGGGAGTGTTATATGACTCCAGCGCGATGTCGGCATGGCCAGTGATTTTATTCCTGATGACGGATAAAATGCCATAGTATTTGGGCGTCCCCTTAAGATGGTCATATATCTTAAGGATTCGCTCAACACTTTTTTCCAGGAGCTAAACTCCCCTGGTTCCCCCGAAAATACCCTAAGGCTCTTAACCATATCGGATAAGTTCCCATCGTCTCCAACTCTGATAGGGACATCTATCTCGTTGCTTACGTCCACAGTAGGATTCATCAGGGAATCAAATAAATCTCTTCCTTGTCGCTCGAAGGCCTCTGTTACAAGACGGGCAATGAGTTGGGTAAGCTCGCGACTATTTCCATTGTTTGGATTACTGGGTGGAACAAGGACCTGATCAGCAGCTGGAGGAACGGAAGGATCTGCGCCAGCGTTTTCTAGCCGGCTAGGTCTAAGTAGATTATGTGGATTTGACATGGCTTGTTTTAACTTTCGGCAAGTAATCCACACTACCGATCAAAACGGAGCAAGAAATGCAAAAAAAACGAATGTTTCTGAGTTTCTATAGAACCAAAAACTAGGGTGACAAAATTTCGACGGAATTTAATCTTCGACTGAATCAATAGGTCCACAAGTTACAGGGGATTGTGCGTTTTTGGGAAAAATCACGCAGATAGTGAGGGATTTCAAATGGATACAACACAGCACTGGTTTTGCGATAGAAAAAGAATGATATTTTCCAAAGGGAACTCAGTAAGGATCGATCGAAAAGTCGGGATTTGATTTGCCATTTCCCGAATAAAACGCGAAATCCAACGCAAAACAACAACAAACACTTGAAAAGGAGAATATGGATGCTCAGGTTAGCTTTGAACAATTTCACTTTTCACTTTCACTGAATTATTGGAAATTTCACTATTTCAATTTAATGATGAATAAATTCACAATACCAAATAACACAAAAATAATCAATACCAAATAACACAAGAACAATGTAATTTCGGTTTTCATTAAAGTGGAAAAAGAATTTTAAATATTATTTATTTTATTTCTTTGTAATTTAAAAACAATTTCCCAAAATGATACAAATTAAATGAAATGTTTTATCTAAATAAATAGTCAGTAAAATAGTCAGATTCACAATTAATTGGACTTACGTTATAATAATCGTATGCCTCATTGTCCTATTTTATAATCCTTGATTGAGTTCTCGTCGGGAGTTGTTCTGCTCGTATTTGTTCTTCGTGGCCGCTTTCAGGTCAAAAAGGCGATCACTTTCCGGACGTCCTGTTTGCAAACGGTGCTGCTACTAAGGGGCCTTATTTGACTACGCGTTCCCTTGGGTGCTTGGTTGTCGCACCGGATTCTGCTGCTCCTTTTACGGATAGTTTTTCTGCTGCTTCACTCCTTTTACGGATTTTATTCGCGTCACTTCCTTTTACGGACTATTCGCGCCGATTATTTTAATGTATCGGTATCGAAAATACGCTTTTGAAAAGAAAATGGACCACTGGCCAGTCTCAACCAGTGTTAAGATCTTTTGAGGCTTGATTTTTTTGATCAATGACCAAAAAAACCTGATCAATCCAATTTGAAACGCGCGAAAGCGGCCCCACGTTGGGCGCCAGTTAATTCTTAACGACGAGAATTTATTAAAAAAATATATTTTTATTTTTACAGGGTCGGTTCCCTGGTCTTTATTGTTCGCAGTCTGAATTACAACTCAACTCATTTTCCTTAATTTCTAACTTAGTTAAACTAAATCTGCTGACTTGATGTCTGCAATTTTGCTATTCCATATTTTCCCATGAAAATAGGTTCTCATCGAAAGTGCAATACTGCATTTCTTGCATGCTCGTGCAGGTAAGGTATTTAATTTCTTAAGTTTTGCGAATCTGTCGTTAACTTACACCATTCCGTTTCAATTAAACTAAAATTTCTCCATTTCGTAAATCGCAAAAATTGTGCATTTTTTACTGACACACGCTTTCATATTTCACAAAATTTAAACAATCTTAAAATTGACTTGTCCTTGTAAAACATTCATGCATTTAAATGTTGTCTCATTTTAGAATCTACATTTGACACATGATCATTCGTTATGAATCGCTATTATCTCTACAAATAGCAAAAAAATGTATAATTTATTTTTTCCTTTTGAACAATCTAAAGACAATAAACATATATTTTTTATTTAGCATGTTCGCTGATCGCGAGTGATTGCCGGATGATTACATGTTGACTAGACCATAATTACGTGTGTAATAATGTTGTATGCCGGCGCCAATAATTGCAAACGTCGCAAAATAAAAGTAATTATTTCAATATGGATGTTAATAAGTTAATTTCAGATTGCACGTACTCATACGTGCATACCATTCCAGTAAATACTCGGTAACACCTAAGCTATAAGTGCACCCATGGGTAGAAACTGAATTAGATAAATCTTTGATCTTAAAGACCCGGTTCCCGCTAGCTTTTCCAAGTTTAAGATTTATCTATTTAAATTAAGATACGAGTACTACTTCGCGTTTAGATAATATTATTGTTAGATACTACCAGACAAAACATGCTGAGATTGTTACGTATGTGCATTAGAAAAAGATCGAATCGATAGAGGAGTTAATTTATGTGTAGCGACTCAGGTAGGCACGTTTTCATCAACGCTTATTGTCGCTTTTCATTGGTTTTATGTACGAGTACTTTCCGCGGAAACATATCGAGAAAGAAATGTATTGTGTCGGAACTTGGAATTAGAAATTTTTCAAAATCGCTGATTTACCACCTTGTGGGTGCAAAGTTCGGACGCAATCTTTCAAAATAAATATATCGCCTGTCTTCTTAGTGAAGCTCAACGAATTATCATAAATAGAAGTACACAAGCAAGTTTTTAGCATGCTTTTCACAATGATGATATTTACAAACGAAATTTTTTATTTTCGAAAATTAACGCGTAGTTGGCCGGTGATGAATTAAGATTATCGAAAGACATGGACCAGCTCGTGATTTTCGCTCGAGCTGCTCCACACATGCTCTTAAATTTTGTGTTACTTCTGGTGTATATGTGTGAGGTTATCTACACACAAAAGTAAAAAAAATTAAAATGATAATTACAGTTTAAATACCAATGAAGCTTAATAATCGCCATGATGAGCATATTCAATTTAAATTAAATATGTACGTTTATTATAATTTTCGCAACTTCATTTTTTTAAATTATGAATTGAATTTCCGCTACTATGAGAAAAACAGTGGTGCAAAATCCCAGTGAGCGCAGAATGTTGGTTTTTTGTCTACTGTGAGATTCAAATGATTTTTGTCACCGGTATTTGCAGATAATGACTATGCGTGACTTTATTTATGTGTATATATTATGAAAATAGTTGTGGTTGGGTTGGAAATTTGCTATACTATGATAATAATTTGTTCAATGAAAATATATATTAAAGATTTTGCGTGCTTATAATGTTTCCATAACATGGAATATGAAGTTTTTAGGAAATTAGAAAAGGTCAATCTTACTTTTGAAATACAAATGGCTATAACTTCCGTAAATACTATTCGATTTTCATGAAACTTACCGATTGTTAGGGCTATCTACAGGAGTACATAAGCGTAGAATTACATTGAGTTTAAGGGTGGCCATACTTTTATTGGGGAAGTATGAAATTAAAAATCTTACTATTATTAACAAAGTTGAGGATTTGTTGTTGTACTCATAAGGACCGATTCCATGATGTTTTTCAGATCAAAGGTGTCGACGGGGCGAAGCAGAAACATTTTTCGTAGCTCCTAATACTGTTTTAAGACCAGTTTTCGAAAAAGGTCTTATGAAGACTTTTTATTTGACACACCCCATCGTACTACTCCTAACAAGGTTTTCTGAATTTCGACTTCTGAGGTTTTTGTCGTTGTTGGGCTCATAAAGAACTACTTCCACGATTTTTTTCAGATTTTTCGGTCCATACAAATCGAATCGCGAGGGAAGAGAGTTTTTTCCGTTTTCTTCCGCTTTCCTTGCATACTCCGTTATCCATGTTGCAGTTTTAATGAGGGATATTAAATTTGAGCAGCACCTTTCATTTCAATATATACTCTACCTGATTATGCTAGGTAAAAAAAATCTTGAGGGGTCACGTCCTTATATGGAGAGACCCTTTTGAAATCCTTTGAAATTTTTTTCGAGCAAAAAACATTCACAAGCAAAAAAACCTTTGAATTGCTCACCAGATTCCCCTAGTTCCTGACAAAACTTACTATGACGCACTGACGTGCAGACATATGGACGTATGAACAGACAGGTATCGATACTAATAGGGCATTGCATAAAATATTTTGTTTAAAAGACGCTACTAGTAACGGATATTAAAATTCTCTCAAAAGTGTGTAATAAATTTCTTGGAATCCTCACTAAATGTCATCGTCCAATTATTCCTATTGTCGAACATATTCTAAATTCTTCTAACGAAACGATGAAATTGATTTGGCACGGATTCCAAGAAATTTATTTAGCGTTTTTTAGAGACTCTTTTTTCTGATTTTTTGAAACCCCAAGTAATCCCTCCAATTTCAAGAATTTCTCGTAGGTACTCTTATTTTTGTAAGCAGAATGTTATTTGCTGCCAGTTTGAAAGTGAAACACCGTTTAAGAAAAATTTTCTGTATAGTCATCATCATCTATGGCGCGATAGCCCAAGCCGGGCCTTTTTTTTGTGGTATGGACGTGAAGGCATTTACGCCCGCCGAGTCTGGCAGTGTGGGACTCCCATGGAGGATACCCTTGGACTACCCACTAAACACCTCCCCTGTCAATCTGAGAACCCAGCCTGGAACCGTTTGACACATTACTTCGGGCCAGGTCTCGTTTTGTTACGCCGTGGGGCGCCTTCAAGCTGGGGAGTCCCTTTCCTAGCGGGAGGGGAGAGGGGAAGAGGAAGTGCCAGAAGAGCGATACCCCAGCCCTACCACCCCCAGCTGCTCTAAGTCCCTTTTATATTTTAGGACTGCCCGAGCATAATGTGCCACCTGGTTGCATTTGTCAACCGATTCGAGCATCACCGCAACTATATTATCCGGGGTGAGCTCTCCCGTCTCCCTGTAGAGTTCCCTTCGCAGCCTGACCCATTTTGTACGCGCAAAAAATGTGCGACAGGCATTGTCCTCTTCTCCTGGGCAAAACCGACAATCGGGAGACCGTGACTTATCGATCTTGTGCAGGTAAGACTGAAAACACTCGTGCCCGCTCAAAAGCTGGGTCAGATAGAAGTCAGTCTCACCATGCCTTCGATTTAGCCACGGTCTCACATCCGGGATGAGGCGCGCAGTCCACCTACCTTTCGCGCAATTCCTCCAAGACTGCTGCCAATCGTTGAGCGAGCGTTGTCTCTCCTCGCGGACAACTATCTCCATCGCATCCTCGTTTCGTCGCAGGTAAATAGCGCGGCGCTCTCTAGCTAGTAGGGCGACAGGTATCACGCCTGCAATCACTCTCACCGCCGAGTCTGAGACTGTTGGATACGAAGATGCAATTCTCAGTGCTCCCCTTGTCTGTACCTGTGCCAATCGTTTTCGGTATACCTTCTTGCTGAGAGCGTCGCCCCATACCCCTGCTCCGTACAGTAGCACTGACCCTACAGCACTCATCAAGAGGCGTCTTCTTGATGGGCTGGGTCCCCCTACGTTGGCCATAAGTCGACTAAGGGCCGATATTCCCGAAGCAGCCTTCTCAGCCGTTGCCCTAATTCGCTCAGAGAAACTCATCTTTGAGTCGATCAGTAGCCCCAGGTACTTCACCGCTGGCTTCGATTCGATTTGTGTGTCTCCAATACTGATCATCCTTACTCTAGGGATTCTCTTTTTTGTCAAGATGACCACTTCGGCTTTCTCCAGTGCTAAACTGAGCCCGCGAGTAGTCATCCAGTCCCTCACTCGGCGCATTAGCATACCTAGCCTAAGTTGCGCTTGTTCAACGGTACGTCCGGCGACCAGAGCCGCAACATCATCCGCATAGCCGACCAAGCGCGACTCATCTGGCATCTCAAGTCTCAGTAGCCCGTCGTAAGACACGTTCCACAGGTCCGGACCAAGGATAGATCCCTGGGCAACACCCGATGTAATTTCCATCCTTCGTTGGCCCTGTGTCGTGTCGTAGAGCAGGCTTCGGTCCTTTAGGTAGTTCCTCAAAAGCCGCATTAGATATTCTGGAACTTGAAAAGAGTTTTCCAGCGTGTCCAGAATATCTACCCATCTAGCGGAGTTGAAGGCATTCCTGACGTCGAGTGTCACCAACAGGACGATCCGTCGCTTGGTGCGACTACTCGTACATGCCTCTGCCTTTTGGACCGCGTTCACCACCTCTGCAATCGCATCAATGGTAGAACGTCCTGTTCCAAAGCCGTACTGCAGAGGAGATAGGTCCCCAGCAGCACGAATCGCGTCAGCGAGTCTTCCCTTGATGAGTTTCTCTAGCACTTTCCCAGCCATGTCTAGCATGCATAACAGGCGGTATGCAGACGGCGATTCGGGATTTCCCTTCCCCTTGCTGATCAGCACGAGCCTCGCCACCTTCCATCGTACCGGGAAAACCCCGTCATGTAGGCAAGCGTTGAATGTGCTGAGCAGCAAGTCAAGACAATGGTGATAGACGGGCCGCAACACCTCGGCTGGAACACCATCTGGACCTGGAGCCTTCCTCGCTTTCAAGGAGAGGAGTGCCTCCTCCAGTTCCAGCTGTGTGAAGAGTGGGCACACTACTGCTGTTTCACCATGGACAGCGTCAACACGAACGGGATGGGTGGGGAAGAGTCCCCGCACTATTGCGTCCATCTTTTCCGCGTCATGTATACAAGGCTTCCGTAGGGCACCAAGTTTCCCCATGACCAGCTTGTAGCCAAGGCCCCACGGATCCTTGTTAACATTGTCCACTAGGTCTTGCCAGCAGCGAGCCTTGCTAATGTTGATCAGTTTGCGAAGGCATTTCCTGGCCGACTTATATGCTTCCACCTGGTTGCATGCCTCGTCACGGTTCCGCGCCCGTTGAGCCTCACGCCGAAGCTTGTAACACTCTCCCCGTTTTTCAGCGATTTCAGTAGACCACCAGTACACTGGGGGCTTGCCGTGCGGGGGTCTTCGACGGGGCATAGAAGCGCAGCAAGCAGTCGTGATTATGCTCATAGTAGAGTTCACCACGTCTTGAGCTGCCAGTTCTTCCGTCCCCTCCGGAGCTCTCTGCAGCGGCTCACCTGCTGTAAGAACCTTGACGAACCTCTCGACGTCCATTCTTCCAATGTTCCATCCAGTTGTAGAAGGCCGAGAGCACGGACGTTGGGAGATAGCATCACTTATCTCAAGCAGAATGCACTGGTGATCACTGGCTGAGTAGTCCTCTAATACTTTCCAGTTGTGCATCCTCCGTACTAAGGACTCCGAGGCGAATGTCACGTCCGGTATGGTTCCCTCACAGCCAATACGGCGGAAAGTCGGCGTATTTCCGGAGTTTAGTACGACGAGGGCCGTCCTGGCCGCCATTTCCAGGAATTTCCCCGCGGATCCGTCTGAGGCATGCCCTATTCGATTGCTTTAGCATTGAAGTCGCCCCCAACGAGCACTTCACCCTCTGCATTCGAGACAGCGCCCTCCAGAGCATTAAGCTTGGCTTGGAAAGATGATATCGATTCGTTAGGCGTTAGGTACACACTAAGGAAGGTGATCCCTGAGCACCGAACCCACATGAAACCATCCCCCCGTCCACAACTCTCCGCTTGAAAGTCACTGTTCCGAACCCAGATAGCGGTAGTACCAGTTTCATCAGAGTACCATAACGCAGGACTTTTATTATGGTGTTGCTCACTCAGCAGCAAGAAGTCGGCTTTTCTGTCCCTCGCAAACTGCTCAAGCAGATTTTGGGCGGTTGAACTGCGGTGTAGGTTTAGCTGCAGGATGCGGGTCATCGAAGCTCTGATTTGGCCTTGGCTAGGGCTTCCTGGAACACCCTGCATTTTCCTGATCCCAAAACGTGTCCAAAATCAAGTTTTGGATCAGCATCCTTGCAAAGAATACTGTGTGCCTCCTTCGTACACTCTTTTCTCTTATGACCCGTTTCACCGCATTTGTAACATAGGGAACTCCTATCGGGTCCTTTGCATACTTGTGTGGTGTGACCATGGCCAAGGCATTTGAAACATTGAAGAGGCGTTGCTCTTCGCCGTATCTTCCAGACAACCCACCCAATTCGTACTTTGCCCTCGTTCAGGAATTGCTCGGCGTCCTTTTCGGTCAAGTCAACTGTGGCCATGCGTTGTCCCCTGTTGTTTTCTGGTGTCAGTCTCGCTTTGATCCTTCCCACGCTAGGGAACTCCTTTTTGATGGCCTCTTCTACCTCGGCCAGATCCGTCACGCAGTCTATGTCTCGTATTTCGCTCGTTGCCATCGGCTCGAGCGGGGTATAGTTGCGCTTTTGCCGAGGACTTTCTTTACTGCGTCACAGAATGCTTCTTCATTGCCGGCCTCTGCTCCGAATGCGACCAGTATGTGGCCCGACCGCGTTGGTCGTACTACTTTAATGGTAGTATTGGTGTCTTCGGGCCTTACGTTTCCCCTGATGTCCCGCAGTACTTCCGCGTAGGATCGGCCATCTTGGGGCTTTACAAGCAGTGCCTGCTGCCGGGGTCTTTGTCAGGGCTTCTGCCTCTCCTGCTTTGCATCAGGTCCTTTTTGTAATTGGGCGTCCGTACGAACTTTACTTTCTGGCTATTTTTGAAGGAGTTTCTTTGCAGCTTTCTTCGCTCTTTTTGTAAGCACCGTTTGGAACCCCTGATCTAGTACTCCACGCCCTTCAAGTGCCTCTTCTTTCCTTCTTTTATCCCGATCTCCTTCGATTGGGCTAGACGCCATTCTTTTATTGACGTTTAAGCTATCTGCGTGTCGCCTTTAGATTTCGCCCCAAGCGCCTCTTTAGCCTTCTCTTCGTCTTCGGCCCTTAACCAGCTTCTCCGATAGTGCCCTATGCGATCTAGGAGCTCCTCTAGTTCAAGGAGCCCTTCCTTTGCTGCTTTGTTGATTTTTGGGGAGTCGCATGCAGCGTGTATTCTTTTCAGAACATCTCCCGCTTTTCGGAGTAGTCTTTCTTCTTCGTATCGCTGGGCCACAATTGTACCTTGCAACCATCCTGGGGAGAGGTTATCGCGTTCCGTTTCTGAGTGTAATCTCCTCGTTTGCCTCTGGATTTTTCGTTACAATGTCGGGATTTGCGACCCTTGCATCGGTCGCTACGGTAACGATCGCAGCAGTGACAATCGGATTTTCGGTGTTCTTTATGTTATCTCCCACCGCTCGAACATCTGTAGTGTCCTGCAGAGTTTCCCGTTTCTCCTTAATAGGACGCTCGGGCGTTCGCATCATTTTTTTGCTGCGCCCGAACGCCGCAGGAATCTCAGTCTGTATTCTCCGTTTTTCGTCCGTCTTCACTGCCGTTGTGTTAGTCTTCGTTTTTGTCGTTGTTAGTATCGCTCGCGATGTACTGTTGACATCGTGGCTGCAACCGCTGGTTGCGTCGTCGTTATTATTCTTCGTTTCTTTTTCTGGGTATTTGTGGTCTTTTGATTTTGTGTGCTCCAGTCTTGTTGGGTCCTCCCTCGGAGCCGCTATCTCCGTTCGTGTGTGTAGTCGCCTTTTTGGTCCCATGGTTATCTTTGCAGAGCAGGGAGGCCATGCGAGGGTTGGCACAAGCCCTTATGGGGACAAGTGCTCAGAGCCAGACGAGCGCTAATCGGGAGTCCGTCTCAACCGAACCTACACCACCAACCCAATGGTGCGAACTTCGAACGTACTCCGAGGCCTGCCAAGGTTTTACCGGGACGGAGACGGTATGATAGTTGAATTGGAGCCGTTCACACACGAGTTTCACCTCGGCGCTACTGTGCAAAGCAACTAGGTCCAAGCCATCACATCCGCCAGCTCAAAGCGTCATTTCCAGTTCGTTGTCCAAAGCGTAGTCCAGATCCAATCAGAGTCGTTACCTGTCATCCCAGGAGGGAACCTCACGGCGCCCCCCATATCCTCGGGTCCGTGGGGGCGGCGCTCCCCAAAGAATGCTAGCCTCCTAGAGTGCTCTTGTTGACCAGCATTCTCCCAGCGGGAATTTCCTCGGGTGCGTGGGGGCGGAACAACCCAAAGAATGCTAGCCTCCAAGGGTGCTCTTGTCAACCGGCATTCCCCCTGCGAGGAAGCCGGGCTTTGGCCTCCTGGGTGAACATCCTCGAATCATCACGATTCTGCGACCTTGTACGCACAGTTGTTCACTCCCAACAAGGATCGTCTGCCAGCTTCTATCGTGACTTCCCATCGAATCTTCGGTCTTCGGCTTTCTGTTGTATATCTACTGCCAATACAAACGTTGTCATGAAAACTACACTTTAGTTGCTTCTAAAAAAACCAAATTCGCTTAATTTCTGACTTTTGGGACCCCTTTTTTGAATTCAGGCATTTGATTTTGGATTATTTTAAACAATATCTATCTTAGAGTCTTTGTGCGAAATCGCGTTTAAATCCATTTTTATTGAAAACGGCAGCTCTAAAGATTAAGTTTCAAATTTTCAACTTTTTTATTTTTGATCCGATTTTCAGCATTTTTAGTAGGGTGAAAGGACTTGTTATAATAATCCATAGCCCACTGGAAGGCAACATTTTGGATAAAGCCCACTGATAATCACAACAATAACAGAGGCTTTAGATATAACCACTACCTACCGTAATGTTGTTTGCAGTTTTACAAGCCTTTGAAATTTCGAAACTTGACAAGCCGCCATCTCGAAATTCGAAAGCCTACTTTGTAATTTTTTCTCGTTGTTCTCTTGACACTTATACTAGCTATTACACTGCCAAGTTTCATCAACATTGATTGCAAAGTTTGGTCACAACTACAATAAAAAAATTTTGCACGGTTTTCCACATTCGAGCAGCCACCATTTTATTCCAGACGGTTCAACTTTGGATTATTCATTGTGAGCTTCATCACACAGTTCAATAAATATCTGTACCAAATTTCGTCCAAATTAGAGCTTAACTTTGGTTGGTACAGAAATCACGTATTTTCCTCTGAAATGGCCGCTATTTCGTCTTAGCTCGGCCGATTAAGCTGGTTAATGAAATTGTCTGAGATATTCACCCAATAGAACTTCTCTGAAAAATTGGTGAAAATTGAAGGGAAATTGCGATCTCTACTCTCGTCATAAATTTTGCTATATTCCATATGTACTCGTTTATTGGATTGATCGGTAATTAATGTCATTTTTTTCACATTTTTCAAAATAAATTTATTTACATTAACAACAAACAATAATCAATGCTATATTGACCATTTTATTGCATGAATTTATGCCATCTTTCGGTAAATTGAAAAATTCCACGTTCGAAGAAGCCTTGGAGAAGAACTTGCCCAACTTATTTTGAAAAGCCTGATCGGAATCAAAAGTTTTACCATTCAAAAGGTTTTGAAGGGAGCGAAACAAGTGAAAGTCGGATGGTGCTAAGTCGTAGCTCTAGGGTGGATGTGGTGGAGGTGGAGCCCCATTAATTTCCGACGGGTTATGTGGAGTCTGGGGTTATCATGATGGAAGATCACGCCTTTGCGATTGGCCAGTTCAGGGCGTTTTTTTTTTTATTTTTTCGTTCGATTTCGATAGTTGACGACAGTAGATATTCGAATCAATAGTTTGGTTTCTTGAAAGCAGCTCAAAGTAGACTATACCTATGTAATCCCACCACACAGAAAGCATAATCTTCTTTAAGTGAATATTGGTTTTGGATGTCAATGGTTGGGGGCTCATCTTGGTTGGTCCGTGATCGTTTTCGGACTAAGTTACCGGTAACAATCGATTTTTTTTTCAACCGTTATGATTCTAGAACGACAGCGAACAAACCAAAGCTGACACTGGGATTTAGTAAGGCAGTCCTCAATTCACACAATGTCTTTCGAGCTTGCATCGCATTTTTGCTCTTTCGGCCATTTCGATATATATATATATATATATATATATATATATATATATATATATATATATATATATATATATATATATATATATATACATATATAAATACATATATATATATATATACACATATATATATATATATATATATATATACATATATATATATATATATATATATATATATATATATGCATATATATGTATATGTGTGTGTATATATATCTATTTATGTATATATATATATATACATATATATGCATATATATGTACATGTGTATATATATATATATATATTTATATATATATATATATATATATATATATATATATATATATATAAATATATATATATATATATATATATATATATATATATATATATACATACATACATATATATATATATATATATATATATATAAATATATATATATATATATATATATATATATATATATATATATATATATATATATATATATATATATATATATATATATATTGGATATTCTAAACAGTATTACGCCTTTTTGTCACTAGATGGTGTTCGTTGTCATATATCGGGCAATACTAATCAGATTGAGTCAAACTGACATGTGTTTGAACCGAGACATTCCAGTCTACAATTTTTATTTGGACAGTTTTGTTTTTCGTCATTCATGTCAAAAGTTGTATTCATTTAAAAATGAGTGAACTTTCTGAAAAAATTCGTTATATTTTACAATATCACGACGATTAAGGTGAGAATGCTTCGCAGGCTCGTGAAAACAAATGTCGTGTCTATGGTCAAGAGTCTTTATCAAAAGCCACAGCCAAGAGATGGTTCACTCGCTTTCGTTCTGAAAATTTTGATGTCAGAGATGCACCTCGCTCAGGTCGACCAGTCACTGATAAACTCGATGAAATCTTACCAAAAATTGAAGAAGAGCGACACATTAGCAGCCATGACATTGCTAATGGACAGAATATCCATCACCAAATAGTTTTGAGCCATTTGCGTAAGGCTGAATACACAAACAAGCTCGGCGTTGAATTAACACAAAAAATTGGATCGACCGAATTTCCATATGCGAAATGCCAATAAAACACAACGAAATCGAGCCCTTTTTGAAGCACATCATTACGGGCGATGATTAATGGATAAGATAGGAGAATGTCGTTTGAAAAATATCATGGTCAAAAAACGGCGATTCTTCACAGACGACTTCAAAGCCAGGATTGACACCAAATAAGGTTATGCTGTGTGTATGGTGGGATTGGAAGAGAATTGTTTATCATGAGGTTCTAGAACCTGTCCAAACACTCAATTCGGCTCTGTGGTGTCAGTAATTAACCAGATTGCAACAAGCAATTCAAAAAAATTGGACAGAATTGATCAAAAGAAAGGGTATTATCTTCCATCATGACCATGCCAAACCACACACATCTTTGATGACCCGGCAAAAATTGACAGAGCTTGGCTGGGGAGGTTTGATGAATCCACCGTATAGTCCAGATCTTGCACCATCAGACTAAAATTTGTTTTGGTCTCTGCAAAATTTCCTTAATGAAAAGAAGTTCACTTCAAAAAGGGACTGTGAAAATCACTTGGCCAAGTTTTTCGCCGATAAACCACAGAGGTTCTACACAGATGGAATAATGGCTTTACCCAAAAACATGGCCAAAGGTCATGGATAATAATGGATAACATGTACTTTAATAAAATCCAATTTAAATAAAAGAAATATTCTATTCTGTTCTATTCTATTAAGGACATAGCAATAAATAAATAAATTTCAATAAATCGATTGTGAGGCGTACTGTGTGGGTAGTGGCACCATCTTGTTGAAATCACATATCGTGGATGTTAATTTCATCCAATTCTGGCCACAAATAATCTGTTTGACAGTCTATTATATTGCTTTTAACACTGCCAGCCAGGCAAAGTTGTTGCGATCATTCATCGAACAATAGCAAACATATGGTTTAACAAACAGTGCTTAAAAACAACATATCACCAGCATTTGCAACAATCGTAATAAAGCAAAACACAATTGCTGCACGAAACATACAACGTAACACACAAATACTCCGCATTAAAAATGAAATAAGAACACTGTATGTAAAAAAGGAAGAAATCAACCGACAACTATTACATTCACACTTACTTTATTCAAACTGAAAATTTTCTACAGTTTTACAATGACGTGAGACAAAACATTGATATTCAGCTCAAAACTAAGTATGAGACCATGACAAAGAAACTTGACAAATTGATGAAAAAACAAAACAAAATAACCACACCAGCGAACAGAGCCTTCTATGGGCGGACTGTAAACCTATAAAGCCTTTTACGACACAAGAAATGGAGCTGTTAGATAAGGGATCGTAATACAAATTATATAGCACAAACCGCAGCAAAGACTAGTAATCGACACTGACTTAGCCATTATCAAACTGCCACAGGAACAACAGACCCATGTAAGACAGACTGCAGTAGACATACTACAAAAAATACGCACTAGCATAAACAAAACGAAATTCCACAAAGACCATAAAAAACACCGGACTACGTACAAAAAACAATAGACTTTGTTAACACAAACGAATACTAACTGGTAAACAAAGACCCCACCAGTAAGTTCCAAGCGGACTTACGTACTGCCATTATACAATCCCCACTAATCATTCCTCCTAATACTAAGCACCACTACCTAAACGCAAATCCATGCACACCACCCTTTAAAGCGTAACCTATGCTCCACAACCCCAATATTCATATTCGGCCTGTCGTCAACTACTGCCCAGATCCTGCATACCAATAAGCACAGGACTTAGCAACGATAATGGCTGATGTCATGCACCTTGACGACAAATACGCATTAAAGAACAGCCGTAAGCTAGCGAACTCTACGACCTCTTTAAAATTGACTGAAGCTTGTCGACTTTTGCCGTTGATGAAGCACTGGCCATACTATAAGAAAAACTTTAATTCAACAACAGGCGACGATTCACAGATCAACTGCTCAATCTCATAAAGACCACAATCAAGCAGAACTATTTTAAGTTCAATAACAACACAAACATTGCCAAGGACAGTCTGGGTATGGGACATCCAATGTACTCAATAATGTCAGAAATATTCTTACAATCTTTGGAAGAAGTCTTTATACCCAAAGTTGTCAAAAGATTTAATGCAATATTTTACAGATGATATGTGAATGACTGTTTCATCGTTATTGACTCACAAGAAAATAAACAAGACGAACTACTTACCTATATGAATGAAATTCACCCGAATATAAATTTCACTATAGAAAAAGAAACAAACGGACAACTCAACTATATGGACCTAACCGTGACACGTGAACAAACACGATTAGACTACAAAATATACAGAAAACCAACCACAACTGATCATAGCATACACGAAACATCCAACCATCCCGCACAACATAAGCTAGCAGCGTACAGATCATTGATGCAGAGACCCCATGACTCCTACTAACTACTTCAACGAACTAAACAACATTTACAGAATAGCTAATAATAATCGAAACAAACACGTAAAATTGATAAACTTGTTACACAGTGCCAACAAAAACAGGATTGCGAGCTCACTGAAACTCATAAGAACGACCAACAGTGGATTTCGTTAACAGAGACATACAAACTATCAAACTTCCTTAGGAAATACAAACTGCATTAAAGACGAACAACAACATTGGAAACAAACTGAAACCAAAACTGAATGACCCATAAATATACGAAAAAAGCGGCATATACAAACTGACGTGCCAGGACTGCGACATGATATACATAGGAAGGAGAACACGGAAACAAACGACAAGATACAAAGATCACTTACAATCTTTCTTACACAACAAGGCAGACTCCAATTATACGACACACCTACAAAACCACGCACATGAGCCTGAAGCTATGACAAACTCTGTGAAATTGCTACACAAACAAAGCAAAGGACCGAAACTTGGCATCCTAGAAAGGCTTGAAATATATAAACATAGAAAACCAGACGATGAAATTTTCAACGAACAATTTGTTACAAATTCCGACGCAATTTTCTCAGTACTAGACCACAATCTTAGACGAAAACGGAAACGAGGTGAAACAGAAGTAAAAAGAAACAAAAACGTAATGTCCCTTTAGGTGACCGAATTCAGCACCTGACCTAATTTAGTACCTGACCTAATTTAGTACTAGCTGCTTAACCCATCCTACGATTATAAAAAGTAATTCCCTTCAACATATCCTCTAGACACACTGAAGATAACTCAAAGGAGTCGAAACGCATCTGCTCACACAGCAAAACAAGGCCCGACGGCTTTTACAGAAAAAACAAACTCGATAATATGTTGAATGGAAAGAGCCAAAAATAATTAGAAACGGTAATTATGACAAAAAATTATTGTACTGAGTATTTCTCATATTATATGCACCCTAGATTTTTGAATTCGTCACATTAATTCCTGAATTTTTCCTGCATTTAACTATATACATCTTTTTAACCTTCACATAATCATTTGCAAAGCGAAGCAAAACTTCTCACAGGACACTCTCAAAGTGCCTCACTGCTGTTTATAGGGTTTTGTACTAAAATACAAAACCCTATTAAAATCGGTACCTGTTTCCGTCGGTCCGCCTGCCTGTATGTCACAGCAGTTCTTCTCCAAAACTATAGAAGCCACAGCCATGAAACTAGAATGTTTTGGGGTGAAAAAATTTTCAAAGAGTTTTCAGAGGGTCCCCCTATATAAAGGAGTGGTAGTCAAGTGGGGTATCATATGAAAGGTCTTATTGAGATCCTTTCAAAACAGATATTAAAATCACTTTATTAGTATCGAGGGAGGCAGCAGAAGGGGAAATGCACAAAATTTAGGCGTAAGTACAAAACCCTTCTAACACGAGCGTAATTCTGTCTACCCAACTTTTTAATTTTTTTTTAAAGATTTTTTTTTGTCAAATTTTGTTTGCACAATTATTTTGCGATTTTTAAATTTAAAGACAATAAATCTGTTCATAATGTGTTAAACCTTTAATCCTTAATTTCTTGAAAAGACCTTCCCTTCAACTCCTTTTCCCCTTTGTGTTAGTTTTAATGTGAGGTGGCCCAGCATGGGCTGAGGGTATCTCGGAGGACCCGCTACACGTCCAAGCGCTACCCGGCCTCAGTATGCCACCCCGGGTCAAACATCCCTCCGCCACTTTCCAATGTCTGCAGCTGCGGCGGCTACTGTGGCGGTGATACTACTCACGGATTCAACCTTGCACTCGAAAAAAGCCGAATTAGTAATTCTCACATATTACACGAGCTCCTAGAGTAAGGCTGATCAAATTGGGAAGTTGCTAATTAAGTTGAAACTAGTAGTGAATTACTTGGGCGTATTGTTGGACTCAGAGATGAGTTGCTCTGAGAAAATCAGGCTGATAAAGCTGCAACGGAGGTATCAGGACTCAATTGACTATAGACCAACGTGAGGAGATCCACCTCATCAAGAAGGGAAATTTTAATGAGCCCCGTGAAATCGGCTATACTGTATTTCTGATCCGTACTAATGAGGGAGACTATGCCGGAAACGGCTGGAACAAGTGCAACGACGGAGGCCACTGAGGATTGCATCAGCATGTGGAACAGTCTCGGAATCAACAGTACTGATCATGGCGGGGGTGATACCCACTACTCTGCTTGCTAGAAAGACTTGAAGGCGATAGAAGGTACCTGCGAACGAAGACAGGCAATCGCACTTAGAAGACGCGCGGAGAGGTATTCACATCAGTTAACAAATGGAATCATGTGACCTATGACACTCGGGTAGCACTGAACCCAAAAAAGAGCGGCTGGAGGTGGAAAGGTATTTTTCTTCTTCTCTTTTCCTATTTCCCGCTGGAAAAGAGGTGCATTGAACCTGATGGCGTCTTGAGGCATAGAAAAACGTGGTCAAGTCCGAAATAATATGTCAAACGCGTCCAGGTTAGGTTGTTTAGTTGCTCTACACTTCAGAGAAAGTAGCCTTAACCTTACTTTCACAAAAAACTCCTTTAATAGACTTGCGTTTAAAAGAAATATCAGATTCAAACGAAACTTTTTAGGGCCAATTTACATATATTGTGGCCACAGTATACACCAAAGTCGCTGTAATATTTATTCCAAAAGAGTTGCGATCACTATGCCATCGAATTTAAGAATTTATTGTTTTCTAAGTAGAATTTTAGATTGAGTATCGCCAGATATCAGATTCTACCAAGCAAAAGTTTTTTTTTAAAAAAGGGACTAGAAAAATGAATAATTAATCATTGATTTAATAATGTTTGCCTTTTTTTAAGCTTAAGTACTACAGCCCCTTTCGGGCCTTCGCTTAGAGATAGTTAGAGTTATTTATTTTCTTGATCGTATGTATTAGCACTCGAGGTGATATAGTCAGGATGCGTGATCCTGATCCTGTTTGGCCGTGTATCCGTCCACCCAGCAGCGTTACGTTGTGATTTTAAGCCAGTACGTATCATAATTGAATGGTCTTCTAGTCCGTCCGAAAATGATTTAATATTTAATTGTACTAAAATACGTGGAAACAATATCATTGCAGTTGATAAAGGGGTTTAAAAACTATCTAATAACTCCATTTTTGTGATAGCAATCTTCTGTCAGATAAAATCAAAAAGAGAAGCAAACTTGTAAGTGACTGAAAAACCAAAACATACATGTAGATATCCACCGTTTCTTCCTAAAATTTTAAATCTAAACCAATAAACAGAAGGAACAATAAAGCAATAATGCGCTGTAATCCAATTAATAAAATTAAGCTTACCAACTTAAAGCCAGATATGAATTTCGAAGTGATGACCACATGAGTCGCGACACGACTACTAAAAATTTATCATTCAGAATTTAGCCATTATCTCTCCCTCCTCCTCCATATACATTTTCAACACATATATCTATGTTCTGAAAATTATTGCAAGAAGACCTCCGGTCAAATCACGATTTAATTGATGATCATTCAGCGACACTATCTTTAATTAACGTAACGACCAGCCCGCCCAAACATTTCATCATCGATGTTGGTCGTCGTCGTCGTCGTTACGGGCAAACATCATTTTATTATTATTATTGTTTTTAGTATATTTGTTGCTATTTGTAAATCGTTTATTGCTATGAGTAATAAATAAATTGCTCCATTCATTCCATTTATTCGGTGAAGTTTGTTTCGGGAATTTCTGAACTGAATGGGCGTTAGATGTAGGTTTTTCTTGGCCACACACACAATTGTGTGAATGTGTTGGGGATTATATTTATTTTGTCAGCAATGGATGATATCAAATAGATTAATTTTATCAGCTTGGATAAATGTTGAGCTTATTAGACAATTAGTTCAGTAGGTAGCTATAGCATTGGTTTTATAAGATGGATTAGCGAAAGAGCAGTTAGAACTTTTGTGGAGGCCGCTAAAAGTACGGAATCGCTTACAAAGTTTGATTTTTTCCGAAATCCTTTGAGAAGAAAAAAGGATCCTAATTAGGAAAGTATTATGAATGATTCTGTTCACCGAAAACGTTCCTATTCTTTTTTTCTCGCTGTTGAAAAATCCATAGAATTGCTTTACAAACTGTTAACACATTTTTCTTTATGTCAGAAATTTACCATAAGTCGATACGGACAACTTAAAATTTTCGTTATGACAGAACGAAGGTCGAAAATTATATACTAACCCAATTTCCACAAAACAAAAAATTCTGTGTTTGTATACATATCCTTATTTAATGCAATTGACTTTTACACATTGCGGCGTTTACTGAAATTCTCATGGAACAACTGAAAACATAACCAGAGCAAGGCCTGGACACATTTACACCATTTGCTAATGAGTTCAGCAGAATTTGATGCTGTAAAATAGGTTAATTATCAGCAACTCGAGAGAGCTCTGAAATGGATTTTGATATAAAACAAGTTGAAGTAGCAGGAGGATGCTCCTGCCAGAAGGGTATTGTAAAACAATTAGTAAATCAGAAAATATATCCTGCATATTAAAACTTGACTAATAAACAGATTCCATAAATTGAGTTCGGAAAATTATTATGGTTATTATGATTTGAAACTCGCCACTATTTTGTTCCAAGTGTTTTGACCCCGTCGCTTGGTTAGTCATGATAACACATGAATATTACAAACCATTTCTAAAATTTTTATCAAAATTCCTACATATTTGTAGTGTCTAGGTCTGTTGCAAGCGTGTATCTCCCTAGTATCACGTGTTAACGTTGTTGTAATTATTAGATATTCAATCGGCCGTAACTTAGCTGTTTATTGTTAAGAAAACTTTAATTATAGATTTTGGGAAATTTAAGGGTCCCTTCTTGATTTCATAGACAAAAAAGCAAAATTTATAAAATGTACTATTATTAACAAAGTTGATCGAATTTCGACTTCTAAGGTATTTGTTGCCCTTGTGCAGGAAAAGTTGTCAATTTAAGTACTATTTTGAAAACCTCTTATAAAGAACTTTCATTTGATATTCATATCGGCTACCTTTGATGTACTGTGATCATCGATTCATGGCCTATTTTTTCGAATCCTAGAATGGTTACAAAGCCCATTTACTAGGAGCTCTCTCCTGCCTCCTCGACTTATTTCACCTATGAGTAATGATTGTAGGTTCTCATTTTCAGGCATTCATTAAATTGAATCAAGTGTTAAAAGCATGCGCCTTAAACGTTGAAGTTGGGCAAAATACATCAAAATTATTCAATCTTCGCATTTAAAACAGCCACTATTTTGCTTTACGATTACTGATACCGCTAGCTGAGCCAATTCGCAAAGAAATTCATGCTACCTATCATTCCTGAAATTTTCATGCAAATCCTAGCAAGGCTGTAGTATCTGAGTCGGTAAAAAGCGCATATTGTTCCACAGCCATATGTTTCCTTAGTAATACAGCGCCTATTGTTCCATAGTAATACAGGAAAATTCAAATCGCTATAACTTCATTAAATACCATGCGATCTTTCTGAAACTTCCAGGTCGAATTTATCTTATAAATAGTCATCAGTGTACTGAATTTTATGAATTTTAAGGGCACCGTTAAGATTTTATCCAAGAAAACATAAAATCGATAAATCATACTATTACTAACAAAGTTGAGTGAATTTCGACTTCTCATGTGTTTGTTGTTGTTGTACTCATAAAGGCCTACATTCATGATTTTTTTCAGATTTTTCGGGTCAAAGGTGTCCAATCGCGAGGGGGGGTACATAAAATTTTCGTACATTTCCCCTTCTCCTGCACCCCTCGAAGCAAAATTTTTCATTTTAAGACCTGTTTTGAAAAGTTCTCATTAAGACCTTTCATTTGATACCCATATTGCCTACATGCGATGAAAACTTTTTTTCAGGGGCAACTCCCCTATATGGGGAGACCCCCCTTAAAGACCTTATAAATGTTTTTTCGTGTTGGAACTTTGAAGAGGGCGTCACTTCACATCTACTTACAAAGTTTCATGTTTCTATCCTATGTAGTTTGCGAGAAAAAGTGCTGTGATACACGGACGGACGGACGGACAGACAGGACGCGATTTTAGTAGTGTATTGTAAAATGATTTTACGATACCCTAAAAAGCAATTGCAATAAATATCATTTGTTAATCTTACAAAATTTTTCCCAAATTTCCTTCGAAAAATAATTATTTCCCGTAGCCCAGAGCAAGTATTTTAAATGATAAAAAAACGTGTATGACACTATCAATTACCACTGATATACTATGATAAACTTAAACTCACGTGTACTCATATCGTCCGTTTTGCTTTCAATGACTTAAGTGTACAGGAACTATATAATTGCAATAAACCGTGTTGTTTTTGAAAATCAACAAACAATCTGATAATTTCATAAAAAAATGAAACTAAAGTAAATACTGTGGCGCGACAGAATGTAATATGATCCTATCACATTTATATTGTTGTACTTGCAATTGTCACAAGTGTTGCTTGATTGCAATCTCAATTACTCATCAGACAAGTGTTTGAAATTAATGATCACATCGCACAATTGAGTGAAACGAAAATCAATTACTTATCTTAGAAGATAAAATTTGTGTTAAAGAAAAACTGGGAAAAAGTTTGGTTTTGTACAAAAATGAGCAATCAAATTACTCGTTAGCTTCTAGAGAACTCCTTCAATGCACGTGATGAGCAATATCTCAAGTTCCAGGAACTGGTAGCGGCAACGTTTTTGGCAAGAAAGCTCCAAGTGACAGCTGTATTGCGGCAATGACAGTTCTTTTCCAGCAAATCTGGTGGGTGGTGTTAAAAGTTTTCTCCGGATGCCTCAGCTAACCCGTGAAAGCGGGGTAGGTGACGCAACTCGTCAACCCATGAAATGCCCCAGAAGCCTATTGACGAGCTCCGGCAATATCTCAAGTTCCAGGAACTGGTAGCGGCAACGTTTTTGGCAAGAAAGCTCCAAGTGACAGCTGTATTGCGGCAATGACAGTTCTTTTCCAGCAAATCTGGTGGGTGATGCTAAAAGTTTTCTCCGGATGCCTCAGCTAACCCGTGAAAGCGGGGTAGGTTACGCAACTCGTCAACCCATGAAATGCCCCAGAAGCCTATTGACGAGCTCCGGCTCTCCGAAACATCCAACATCAGTTCTGAAGAAATCTAGAAACAATTGACAATTAGCCTCAATAACCGCAAAAAAGTCGTGCATGCCACTATAACAACTGACAAAAGCTGCCTTTTCAAAGAAAACTTTAAAAGCAAAAAATAAAAACACACCACGTTGAGCCTGCACTAATACCCCTCAAAGTTGAAATATTTTCACAAAAAATATTATTGATTACAATCTGAATACATTTGTAACACAATTTAATTCGAAAGAAGAATATAAAAGCAGATATTATTTTGCTAGTGAACTCCCCCCACTCGATGGTCTTCTTTTGCTGACGGAACATCTCAATCAGGATGAAAAAATTGCTTCTCGCTGGCCGCCAATTTGTAGGCTAGATCACTGAGGATCAAACTTTCCCAGTCTCATGTCGGATAGCTACTTCCAGTGTGTGATGTTAAGACAAACTCTAAGAATATATCAATAATTGATCACCAACGAACTAATAAAATGAAAGGATTACCTTCTATTTATTATCATCAACTATAGCGTGACAACCTGAGCCGGGCTTTTTTTGTATATAGTTGGGAAGTGAATGCCATTTGCGCGCCGAGTGTGGGACTCCCATGTTCGCGAACGACTAGACTACCCTCTAAACACCTCTTCTGTCAACCTATGATCCTAGCTTGGAACTATTTGACACGTTAATTTAGGCCAAGTCTCATTTTGTTACGCCGTGAGGCAATCTCAAGCTGGGGGGATTCTTCAGAAGAAGGTGGGAAGGGGAATTGCCAGACAAGGGGACCACCAGATGCTGTGAGTCCCTTTTATCTTTTAGGACTGCCCGAACATCATGTGCCATCTAGTTCCTTTTGTCAACCGACTATATAATCCGGATTGATCTTTCCTGTCTCTCTGTAGATGTTCCATCGCACCCTGTCCCATTTTTTGCACGAAAAAACGTGTGGCAGGCACCGTTTTCCTCTCCTGTGCTAAATCTACAGTTGAAGGACAATGACTTACCAATCTTGTGCAGGTAAGACTGAAAACACTCAAGGGCACTCAAAAGCTGGGTCAAATAGAAGTCAGTCTCACCATGCCTTCGATTTAGCCACGGTCTCACATCTGGGATGAGGCACGCAGTCCACCTTCCCTTCATGCAATTCATCCAAGACTGCTGCCAATCGTTGAGTGAGCGCTGTCTCTCCTCGCGGACAACCGTCTCCCACGTGTCCTTGCTTCGACGCACGTAAAAAGTGCGGTGCTTTCTAGCAAGGAGGGTAACAGGTATCACGCCTACAACAACTCTCAGCGCCGGACCAGCGATATGAAAGATATGATATGAAAATACGATCCTCAGAGCTACTTTTTTCTCTGAATGGCTCAAGCGTTTTCAGTACACTCCCTTACTGAGAGCATCGCCACATATTTCTGCTCCGTACAGTAACACTGACCCGATAGCACGCATCAGGAGGCATCTTCTTGATGGGCTGGGCCCCCCTACGTTGGCCATAAATCGACTCAGAGCCGATACTCCCGAGGCAGCCTTCTCAGCCGTTGCCCTGATTTGCTCAAGAAAACTCATCTTCCAGTCAATCAGTAGTACTTTATTGCTGGCTTCGATTCGATTAGTATATCTCTAATACTGATCATCCTTACTCTAGGGATTCTCGTTTTTGTCTAAATAACCACTTCTGTTTACTCCAGTATTTATTTATTTATTAACAGATTTCTATATACAGATTAGGAAAATCCAATTATAATATAGAAAAAGAAGAAGTTATGAAAGAAATAACACATATCCAAACAAAACAAGAAAAATTAGGTTACAAAGCAAGAAAGTTAAAACTAGAAAGTACGCTCAAGTTAAAGATTGAGGTATCGGACCAAGACCAAACGTAACAATGGCGAAAAATAAATCACATTGGTTTGGGCAAAGGGAACGTTAAAAATCATTGGCGATCTACTTGAGCGCTCTGGAATTTACAGACATTCATAGGCAAGAGTTTGTGGTTCAGTTTAAAGAGCAAACATTCATCAAGAAATACACGACGCGAGACTAAAGAAGGCATGCGGAAGAGGGATAGACGAGAGCGGGTAAACCTACGTTGAACAGTCTCCACAGTATTGCATAGACTGTGTTGATGAGGATTCCAAATTTGCGAGCAACATTCCAATAAACTTCTAACTAATGAGAAGAATCAACAAATACAGGGAGAAATATTTTTGAAGCCTTTGGTGGATCTTAATAGAATTACTGACATTTGAGAGGCTTTGCGAACCACCTGGGCTATATGTTGCCACGATGCAGCTTAGTGTCAAAGATAACTCCAAGATCTTTATGGAGATCGACTGATTCCGGATTCCGGATATGGAATAATCGAAAGGAATGGCTAAACTTTCTCAGTGAGTAGGTCATACTATGACATTTGCTCATATTTAGTTTCAGACGATTAGTGGTACACCAATCTAATAGAAATTGTAAACTAAGTTAAACAGACATAGTCTGCTATGGACTCAATTACTCTAAAAATTTTCAAATCGTCAGCATACATAAGCGAAGAGGATTTGAAGAATGCTAGAAGTTCATTGATAAAAACAAGAAATAGTAATGGGCCGAGAATGGACCCTTAAGGCACTTCAGAGTCCGGCGAGAAAGGATTCCGGGAATTCACAGTGACTATGCTATTACGGTAAACAACGTACGAGCGGAACCATTGGCAAATAGATGAGCCCACACCAAGATCACCTCGTTTTTTAATAAGTATTAGATGATCCACTGAATTAAAAGCCTTAGAAAATCTTTCTAAATAACGTCTAATTGCTTTGATTTATCGAAAGCTGACGCAATAGTATTTGAAAATGAAAACAAAAGCGTAAGAGTGGACCTTACTTTTTTACACCATGCTGTTCACTAGCAAAGAATGGAAATAAGTAGGCGTAAACCTGATCATACTCAATTCTTTCAAAAAGCTTACTAAAACACGGAAGTAGGGAGATAGAGCGATAATTAGGTATATTAGACTTATCACTCGATTTGTAAATCGGAAATACATTAGCCTTTTTCCAAAGAACAGGAAATTAATTGTCAGAAAGACTACGATTGAAAAGAATGGATAAGGGAACACACAAAGAAGATGACAAATATTTGTCAAAAATATTAGGAATTCCATCCGAACCACAGCCAATGTCATTGTCTAAACCTTTTCCGGATATCATTGACAAAGTCCTCAACAAACACACCGTTAGGCCAAAAATCAGGTCTTAGGAGCGTTTTGTGTTTCGTGCTTGTAGTAATACGCAACGATGAAATCCTCTGCATGGCAAGGTTATCAGGCGTAATTTTTTTGCAGAGCAGTAAAGAAAGTTCAAATCCCAACATTGCAATAACCTAGATTTTGATAAGATCAGGACTCGTACTATAGGCTAGACGAGATATAAAAATTTGCACAGAAGCAGCAATCACATCCAATGACGGAAGCTGAGATGGTAAGTTCGACGTAGGAGCAGAAGCAGCTAGCAAAGTCTCCGCTGATACCGACGAGTGAAAGTCTGCAATATTTTTATCTCTAGTAGATAAAGAAGAAGTGTTGGAATTAACTGCTGTTCTTTTGGGAATGGCTTACATGCTTCTATCTACAGGAACATTAACAATCAGCTGAGCCACGATATCGCTCGCCATAGCCACAATTGATGTGGTAGGATGCATGCAGCAGGTTGAGTTGCGGCACTGTTCAAATTAGCACCAGTCAATAAAAAATCCATTCGACCCCGAATATCCAGCAGAAGATTGGAATGCTCTTTTATTATACGAATAGCATCCGCGATTGTCACTCCTTGACAGTGTTCACATGGAAAAGTGATGTTTTTTTAATGTTCAGCCCGGATATCATTAAAAAAGCTGGAATCGATAAGCATTTTAGACGGTACGATTGAGCACAACATCCGTCACATACGATTATTTTAGCTCTTGCGAACTCAGGATCTTTACAGATAACACACTCAATATCGTAAACAGGAGAGCTTCCCATTGTCAAAGGTTGAGAAATACAAATTTCGTAAATGTATAAAAGCACTAATGTATATTACGACGAAAAATTGGTTCAGGTTTTGGATAGACTTGTATAAGAGGAAAAAGGTTGATTCCTTGGCTAATCTTGATGCTGGTAAATGTTCGCACTGAAAATCTAGTTTTAACAATACTGGCGAAAAATTCACGGTGAGGAAATCAGAAACACAATCAATTCACTATGCGGTTATCTAGAGATAATAGATGGCGTGGTAGATCTCCATGTTAATAACAATAAAAATGAAAAAGATCTTAGCAACAAAATTATTGTTTTGAACAAAATTCACTCTCGCGATTGCTGAAACGCACCACCTTCGGTACAATTGTGAACTAGATCGCTCGAATTCTCAAATAGAGTGTTGCGGAAAAACTCGGTAAAAGGCAAAAATAAGACATAGCAAAAGAATACGATAATACTCTTTGACGTTGTCAAAGTCATAATGATTGTAATGAGCCCAAGAGAAGTCATCCAGTTTTTCGCTAGTGCATTAACATAACTCGTCTAAGATGCAAGCGTTCACTGGTGCGTCAAGCAACTAGAAGAGCAACATCATCTTCAAAGCTGATCAAGAGCAAAATATCTGATATCTCCAGTCTCAGTAGCCTATCGTAAGACACATTCCCCAGGTGTGGAACAAGGATAGATCCCTGGGCAATATCCAATGTCATAAAGCAGACTTCAATTCTTCAGGCAGTCCCTCAGAAGCTACATGAGATATTCTGGAACTTGAAAAGGGTTTTCCAGTATATCAAGAATTTCCACCCATTTTGCGGAGTTAAAGGCGCTCTTAACGTCTAGTGCCACGAACAGAATGATCCGCCGATTGCTGCAGCCAAGTGCCTTTGCCTTTTGAACCGCGCATACTATCTCTGCAATCGCATCAATGATGGTATATTCAGCTCAGCAGCACGAATCGCGTTAGTAAGTCTTCCCTGGATAATTTTCTCTAGCACTTTCCCAACCGTGTCTCGAATGTTTAACGAGCAGTCTGAACCTAGTGATCCGGTATTTCCCTTCCCCTTGCTGATCAGCGTGAGCCACAATACCGTCTATCCTACCGGGAAAACCCCGCCCTTAGGCAAGCGTTGAATGTGCTGAGCAGCATGTCATAATAATGGTGATAGACAAGCTGCAACACCTCAATCGGAGCACCATCTGAACTTGGAGCCTTCGTTGCTTTCAATGAAAGGACTGCCGCTTCCAGTTCCGGCTGTGTGAAGAATGGGCACTCGATTGCTGTTTCAGCGTGGGCAGCGCCAATACGGAGGGGATGGGCGGGGAAGAGTGTCCACGCTATCTCATCCATTTTTTCCGTTTCATGTATGCAAGGTGTACGCGGGGCAATAAGCTACCGTATAACTAGCTTGTAGCCAAGGCCCCACAGATCCTTGTTCACATTGTCCGCTCGATCTTGCCAGCAGCAAGCCTTGTTGTTATTAGTCAATTTGCGAAGGCATTTCTTGATCGATTTATACGCTACTAACTGGATGCATGCCTCGCTTAGGCTCCGTGCCCGTTGAACCTCACGCCGATGCTTGTGGCACTCCCTTCGTTTTTCAGTGATTTCAGTCGACCATCACTACACTGAGAGCTTGACGTACCGGTGTTTTCAACGGTGCATGGGTGATGATGCTTATAGTTGAGTTTACTATGTGTTGAGCTGCCAGTTTTTTTTGTCTGCTGCAAATCACCCAGCAGCGAATCTCCTCGACAAACCTCTCGACGTCCATCCTTCCAATGTTCTACCAAATTGCAGAAGGTCGGGAGCACGGACGTCGGAAAATCAGTGATCTCAAGCAGAGTGTACTGATGATCAGTGGCTGAGTAATCCTCTAATACTCTCCAATTGTGTATCCTCCGTACTAAGGACTCCGGGGCGAGTGTCACGTCCGGTATGGTTCCCTCACAGCCAATAAAGCAGAACGTTGGCGCACTTTTGGTGTTCAGTACGATGAGCGCCGTCCTTGCCGCCATTTCTAGAAATCGTTTTCCCCGCAGATCTGTTTGAGGTACGCCCCATTCGATGGCCTTACCGTTAAAGTCTCCTCGAACAAGGTAGTTGCCATTTGCGTTCGAGACAGCATTAAGCTTGGCTTAAAAAGAGGATATCGGCTCGTTCGCCGTTAGGTACACACTAAAGAAGATGGTCCCTGAGCACCGAATTTACACGAAACCATCCCCCCATCTACAGTTCTTCGCCTGAAAATCACTGTTCCAAATCCAGATGGCAGCACTACCAGCTTCATCAAGATACAATTTTGTAGAACTTTATCATAGTGTTGCTCATTCAGTAGTAAAAGTCGGCTTTTATGTCCCTCGCGAATTGCTCAAGCCGGTTTTGAAAGGTTGCACTACGGTTTAGGTTATCTGCATTGAAGTTCTGAGTTTGCCATGGCTAGGGCTTCCTAGAAAAGCCGACATTTTCCTGATCCCGAAACGTGTCGAAGATCCGTTTATGACCGTTTTACAAGGGGTGCTCCGGTCAGGCTCTTTTCGGCCTCGGATAGCTCCGTAGGAGACGGCGCAGGCGCCACTCGTCCGCCCTTGGAGCCCGATTGGAGCCGCTGAACGAGGTTACGGCTTCCCGGAGGACAAAGAGTAGAATCCTACCTACCTCAGATCCTATTCTACCTAATCGTAATCCCCTAGAACACCTGAATAAAACGTTGGAAAAACCAGGAAGAAACTTTAAGCGCGACCTGACCACGGCGGGCACTTGGCAACCCCGCGACTTCAAAACGACGCCAATAAATTCCCTTCTTGGGAAGAAAAAAGATATCTTCCCGCTCACGAGCAGAAAGTTCACAATACAAGTAGCTAAATCAGAAATAAAAACAGTAAAAGAAACGACCGCAAAAACTTGCTTCAGTTAATCTTCAACATCAAATTAAATTTCACAAGAAATTATTCAATAGAATATGGAGAAAAAAAAAGAAAAACGGTTAGCCAACACTTACGATGGTGATTCCGCTGCCGCTGATGTGGGGATCCCTAAATAATTGGTTTTTGCTTTCTTCACTGATTGATTTCCAGATCTTCGCTGCTAATTACTTCGATCGCGTTTCTCCGGTAGATTCCTGTCTCCACTCGCACTCTTCACCAGATGATTTTTTTCTGCTAGAAAGAAGAACGGGATGTCCTTCCGTCCCCTTTTATTGAGTTCTCGGTCAACGGCTAATTCGGGTAGGTCGAGTACCTTAAAAATTCCACTACGTGTGGTTGGCTATGTAATTTCCCACCACGAGAATCGGTGCTTTTGGGTGTTCATGGAACTCACTCCTACTAAACGAGTTTGAAGAAATGTCAGTAAGACAATTTACTGACAGTTCGGGTTTGTTGCTGTTGTCGCTGAAAACCAACATAAGCGGCGGCATTCAAAATGTGCTGTTGATTTTGATTTGCTGAACGGACTAGCGGTGGAGGTTGTAAGTTGTGTATTGCTGACGTGCTGTCATTAAATTTTGCAACTTTTGTATGTTTTGAACGTTTGCATTTGTTATAAGTTCTTTGGACTTGATGTTGAGCATCGTTTTGTGCAATCGTTTCACCAGCTCTTATGGCTTCTTGTGCATATGCCAAAGACCAAGCCTGAACAGCTGCTTGTGTTAGAGAGCTCAGAGGAAATGGCCATGGAACCAGTAGCTGTTGTCTGATGCATTCTTTAGACATTATTTTGATTTTGCATCTCTGCCTGATAAGGATTCTTTTTGATTTGTTGCTGTTGTTGCTGCTGCTGGCCTCCTTTCGGTACAGTATTCAAAAGTTGCGGAGCCACCGATGGCGATTTTGGTTGTCTCGTCCAATGAACCGAATTATTGATATTCTTCGACGCTCAGTGGGTTTGAATCAACTACCTTGCAAGGCCTATAGTCCTCAAAACCCGGTTCAGTGGGAAAGAAACTTTTGAAATCAGTCAAGCTAATCACAGCTATAGATTCAATGGAGAACAATTCATTACGAATGCCTTGAACCTTGCAACAAAATTTCAGGTAGGCTAGATCCCATCCTGACAACAGTTCCACCTTTTCCCTCAGGTTTTCAGTCTCATCCTCAAAGGAGAAGAGCGGCACAAGTTGCTCATTCCCTTGTACCGTATATGGCACGACCAACTCCTTGTTTATCCTTATGAATCTACATTTGTCCGAGGGGCTTTTATTGCCTGTTACCAGCTTTCTGTAGCATATATCCAAGAACTGGTAGAGATTGTTTGCGTCACTCAATCGCACCACAAGGTCCTTCAACGTGTACATTTCCCGCCCAAACTCGGTATCACAGTGCTTATGGTTAATCTCATTCAAGAGCCGACTTTCTGCCTCCGTGATGTAGTAGCTCCGCATGCAGGTACAACTATTGGAGATATCGGGATGCGAGTAGCTCAAATATTTGTTCAGTAGCTCTATCTCCATCATCTGGATGGCGCAGTACTTCTCATTCTGTCGAATAATGTAAGGGATGAAAATCTTCCCGAAGGTCACCCAGCCGAAGTGCCCCTTCTGACTCTCCTCATCGCGAGTCTTTTTGTCCGAGCCATTCTCACGTCCAGACTCAGCTGCTTGCCCTGCAGCAGATGACGTTGCCACAGCTACTTTCCCATTTGTCACCGTATCGATTACATTTCCCTGACCGTTTGAAGCAACGACAGCCGCTGCCACTATCGCAGTGGAACCGATTACTGTTTGAGGACTCCTGCAGGTCAAGTAGTTAAGAATGTGGGTTTGGCCATTTGGCTGTGGCCCCATTGTACTCGTCATATTTCTCACCACTTGCCTGTCTGTTCGTCAGTTGTTGTTGATGTTGCTGCTTTTATCATTTTTATTATTATGATATTGTAGGCTTAGTCCTTCACGGTTCGTGTTCGATGTGCGTTGGAAATGAGCTCGTATCGGGCCCTTTGCATACTTGTGCGGTGTGTCCATAGCATTGAAGAGGCGCTGCTCTTCACCGTACCCTGTAGACAACCCAGCCTACTCTTGCTTTGCTCTGATTCAGAAATTGTTCGGTGTCCTTTTCGGTCAAGTCGATCATGGCCATGCGTTGTCATGTATGGTTTTCTAGTGTCAGCCTCACTTTGATTCTGCTCACACTAGTGCGCTCCCTTTTGATGGTCTTTTCCACCTCAGCTAGGTCTTTTATTTTGACCCTTGTCCCACCCGACAGGCTGTGCATGCTAGAGTGGATAAGATCGAATACAAATTTTCACTATTGGACGTTCCAGTGCCAAAAAGACGTTGTACCGCTCGAAGCGAAGGAAATGTCACAGCCGTAAGTGCATCGGATCAAAATGAGCCACATCAGTCGATTTCATGACGTTCCCGAGAATTGTGCATCGCTCAACGGCACAATAGTGTATTTTGCGAAATAATTTTGGCGTACATGGTTCCAAGATCAAACTGACTCAAGAACTAGAGCTACTTGATTATTCAAAACACCAAAACTTCTCCAATTGGGCTCTGGCATAGCTTGAAGAAAATGAAGAATTTCATCGAAAAACCATCTTCAGCGATGAAGCTCATTTCTGACTCAATGGCTTCGTTAATAAGCAAAATATGCGTTATTGGTCAGCAACAAACCCATATTTGCTTCTTGAGACACCGTTGCATCTGCAAAAAATTACTGTTTGGTATGGTTTTCATGCCGAAGGTGAGATTGAGCCGCATTTTTTCGTGGATGAAAACGACTATCATGTTACCGTAAATGGAGAGTCCTATTGTGCTATGCTGGAAGATTATTTGTGGCTAGAATTGGATGAACTTGACATCAACGATATGTGATTTCAACAGGACGGTGCCACTAGCCACACAGTATTCCTCACTATCGATTTATTGAAAGGCGAATTTGGTGAACGTGTTATCTCTCGAGAAATGGTCCGGTCGGATGGCCGCCTCGTTCTGGCATGTATTGATTTTAATAATATATTTTAAAAGTTTTTCTGACAAAAAACAAAGAATAAAGTCAATTAGACATAAGTATTTTCCTGTAAAAGGATTCCGAAACCTTTTTGATAGAATTCTTTGTACTTTCCAAGCCGTTGGAAAATACTGTAATTGCCTGCATTTAATAGATATATTGGGTTTGAGTTTAATATTCATCATAATTACGAGGGGTCTATCCGAAAAACATGTGACCTGTGTTCATATCTGCGTGCCAGAACGTTCGAGCGACCTTTGCGCAGCATGAGCTTTCTTTCACAAATTCTCTGAATGTCGCAGTTACTCACAGGATGCCGCAATTACTCACGGGATACCTTCGTTCGCACGCAGCATGTATTTATTCGCAAAGTATTCTTTGCGACCGTCGCATTTACTCACGGCAGCGCAGAAAAACCTTCGCACGATTTCGCCGCTCACAAAACACCGATCGAACAATATCTCGACGATTAAAATCAATACAGTGAAAGCAGGACGGATCATTTTGAAATCCGAATTTTAGAACTGCTTCCGGATGCAGAAAAACCGATGGGTGCGTACTATTCAATGAAATAGGGACTACTTTGAAGATTGTCACGAGTTGGAGGACAAAAACAAACATCAGCACGGAGTAATGAATGCAAACCGGATTTTTTTCGGGCAGACCTCATATGCATAGAAATTAATTGCAATGATGTTAACTCTAGAAAGTTTTCTCGTAATTTTATACAGATTACTTTGGGCATTATTTCATATCAGAACACACTCGAGCACAGCCAACTGAATATTCAAGGTATCACAGCAAAACCCGTAGAAACATCACATTAATTTGTCGCTGTAGGGGACCTCAACGACAGCAGTCATTTGTTGTCATTTCAACTAAGTAGACGAATGTGCATTCGTGTGTGAATTCTAAATGGCGGAGTTAGTGCAATTGAGTGCTCAATACAATCGAAGAGCGGCGATTATTGAAAGTCTCCGCACTGGACGGGTCGCCAACAGAAACCAAAAGGTTTTTTGGGTATCTAAAATCCACAGTTTACGATATTGCTCAGAAGTATGCGGCCGCGGGAAATTGTGAGGAAGGTTCTCCTAGTAAAGCAAGGAAAACTCATGCGAAGGAGAAGACGACAAGGACCCAAGAACTCATTTCGGAGGATCCTGGGAGCTCGCTCCGGAAAATTTCGGCCATCTTCGGTGTAAGTCAGACTTCCATGCGTCAAATCGCCCGAGGGCTTGCGATACACGTCTTACATAATAAAGGTGCGACAGATTCTGCCCGTGGCTGCTAAAACAAAAAGGATTGCCCGCTGTCACTTGCGTTTGTGTTCACTGAAGAATGAAACTGCGGGTAGCATCCATTTTTCCCTCCCAACTCCCAGATTTGAAACCCTTGTACTATTACGTGTGGAGCGTTATTGAGCAGGTTACTAACAAGTCCAGACATCCTAATGTGGCATCCTTACAGGCCGCTGTTGAAGCAGCATTCATCAATTTACAACGAGAGCAGTTAAAGAACGCGCGCTCGCGATTCAGGCGGTGAATTGTAGCGGTCATTGAAGCAAGCGGGGGTTATATTGAGTTATAAATTTTGAGAAAAATATGTAGAATTTAGATATAATACCTAGAATAAAGATATAATGAGTGATTTCGACTACTTAGAGGGTAAAGGTGGTAATATGGGCCCTGTATTTACTATGAGCCCCATACATATCGTTGAAAGTAAGGTGCGCAGACTAGCGGCAACAGTCGAAATCTATAATGACAGTTTTTGGGTTTCGCTCTTTGGCGGTTTGATTCAGTTCATATGTGAATGTTGTGAGCTATACATTGTTTTTGTTTTTCGCTGTGAAGGAAAGTTTGTAAGGTGAGTATTTTCTTCACATTTGCTAAACTTACTATTCACAGGGTTCATTTATAATTAAGAGGTGCTAATCAGCAGTACTTAAGGACAACAAAACTGTGATTGAGGTTAAATTTTGCTCCAGAGAACAACACGGATTGCTTATTTTTCTCCAAATACAGTGAATTTTCTAATATGGGCCCCTAAGCGTGTTCGGTATATGAGCCTCCGAATAGAAAGGGCTCATATGATGTACATTACATATGGCTTTTCCTTGATTTTTGCAGATGCCAAGAAAAGTGCTCAACGCAAAGAAGGTGAGCAAAAGGAGAAAGCTATGGAGTCAAAGTAGTATGGCGAATGCTATCTCGGAAATGGGACTAGAACGACCAGCAAAACAATTCAACGTACCACGCGCTACTCTTCAGAGGCTCGCTCGTGGAGATGCATCGCCATCAAAAGCAGCAGGACATAAATTAGGACGTAAGCCGATCACGGATGACGTGCTTGAAAATAAATTAGTTGAATATGCAGTTATTATGGAATGTAAGTTCCACGGGCTTACCAGGTAAGATGTTTGTCGTAGATCTTACGAGCTCTGTGGAAAAATGGAATACGGCATCCATTTATACAAGGACTAGCAGGTAGAGCGTGGTTTGATCATTTTATGAATCGCCATAAGGATGCTTTGTCATTGCTGAAACCCACAGCTACATCTTTTTCGCAAATGGATTCAGTATCCTGCAGATTGAGTGTTCAATGTAGATGAGACTGGAATTACTGTTTTTCAATCGAAAATTCCACGTGTCATTGGACTCAAAGGGAAACAACAAGTTGGCGCATTAAGTTCAACTGAAAGAGGATCTTTAGTGACTTTGGTATGTTGTATGAGTACTGGGGGAACATTTGTTCCGCGATTATTAATCTTCCCTCGTAAAAAAAACGACAGATGGTCTCATTAAGGGTGCTCCGGCAGATGCCATCCTTTCAGATGGAGTCAGTTTAATTTATTCACTGGATAGCTCAAGCATTTTATCGAAAAAACCAAAACAACCAAAGACGACTCGGTGCTCTTAGTTCTGGATGGTCACAATTCCCATGTCAAAAATATTGAAGTTATTGACCTAGCACGAGAAAATCATGTGGTAATACTGAGTTTACCACCTCACACGTCACATAAACTTCCGCCACTTGACAAAATCTTTATTGGTGCTTTGAAATTCCACTGCAGTGAAGCCATTCGACAGTGGATGCTCCACAGCGGAAGACCTGTTGGGTCATATGGCACTTGTGAGTTATTTGAGAAAGCGTATTTAATTTGCCAGACTGGAACAATAGCAACTAATGGATATAAGTCTACGGGAATCTTTCCCTGTAACATGAATATATTTTCGAATGCAAACTTTGCCTCCTCAGCTGACGATAACCTTGACTTAGAAATATTAAAAAAAGGTAAGGGCAAAAAGTCAATGAGTGAAGAAAAAGATTTGGGGACAATTTGTACACCACAAAATTCTGAAGTAATATGTGCTAAAGTAGGTTCATCCAGCATTCAAGATTCAGGCACTGTTGTCTCTCCCAGTGATATTTAGCCTGTGCCTAAGCCTAAGAAGAAAATGACGAATAAGGGACCAAAACCTTGCAAAACTGCATTGATAACATCTTCGCCCTACAAAGAAATACTAAAAACAAAACAAGATTTATAAAAACACAAAGTAAAGAATAAGAAATGTAAAGAAGAGTCGGACTTGCGGAAGGATGCTAAAAAGCACAAATAAAAAATAAATAAAAAAAGTGAACACTCAAAAAAACGATCCAGTAAAAGGTATCTTAAGTTTGATGACTTGGAGCTATCTGACACAGATCCAGATTGTATTAGTCTATTGACTGATGTCGTTCAGAGATGAGATGGATGCATGCTTGTTTTACAAATCACTATTTTCTGATGACAAACAGAGCGAAATTTGGGTGCAGTGCCTTGTCTGCGAAATGTGGGCAAATAATGAGTGCGCAGCATGTGAAAAAGAAAACTATGTGCGTGATTTTTATTAGTAAATGTAATTCAAATAAAAAAATACCGTTTATACTATTCAAATAATACTCCTTTTTCTTTGATGGAAATGTATTTTTTATCCCTCTCACGGTTTTTCTGTATTATAACTAAAGGGCTCATATTAACGTCACACATGAAATTTTATGACTTGTGTACAAAGTCATATAAATAAGTGGACGAGCAACGAGAATCTCGAAACTATATGATTCCTTGTGCTTCTCCTTCCCCTTTGTTTCCCGAGAGCTTTTCCTTTTCTCTCTTCAAAAGAATCACTTCCCTCACTAACATCAGCGCACACCTACAAAATTTCGTTTTACGTGCACACGATCGTGCCTTCGTTATCAGTCGTTGAACAGTTTGAGTGCAACACAACAAACGTTCTCTCACAGAAAACTGGTACGTCAAAGCTGATGAAAATTCGTAGAGGCCAGAAAACTCTTCTGTCAAAGCTGATGGAAAATTCGTAAGTTTTTAATAAAAAAAGAGAACTAAAGTGCCGATTTCGTACACGCGATCTTCAAAACCAAAAACTTTATAAACGTGAACGTGTTTCGGAGTGAAGTTAAGTGCAAAAACAAAAACATATCACTTCAAACCTCAACTTAACACAACTGTAGAAATTTCAAGCGTTTTTGAAATTTGTTACGAGAATTTATTTAAAGTTAAATCGATAATGCAAGCGGAACAAAGGCCGAGAAAAAGGCTACAAACGAAAAGGGTAGATTGCCAATGTCCGCACTATGATAACGACAAACTTGAACAGAGGGAAGACTAATCACAGTATTAGCATCACTCCCGATAGAAAAAAGATGTACTGTTGTCGTAAGTATGTACTGGGGTGATGCCAGTACTGAGAGTAGCTTGTACATGATGCAAAATTATATGTATGTGTGTATGTGTATGTGTATGAGGCTGGAACTATAATAGTATTGCTCGCCGCTGCTTTGCCATGAGAAGACTGAACATCTGCCCCACCATGAAAACTTCTGTTTTCATCCAATTATTCGATAGGCAATGGACATAGCTTCACGATGGCCCGGTTGAAGATTCCCGAAGCTATACGTACTGTAGCAACTCGAACCTTATCATCTTCGCCGCGTGTCACATCGATAATTCTGGCGAGAGGCCACTTCATAGGTGGAAGATTTTCATCTTTCATTAATACAAGTTGGTTAACCTTGGTATTGCTATTGACTGAGGTCCACTTAGATCGCGACTGCAATAGGTGAAGATAGTCGTTGCGCCATCGAGTCCAAAAGGATTGCTGGATGAAGGATATTTTTCGAAAGATGTCCAAGGAATCGAAGTTGTGTGATGATTGGTTCGGCTAAGCTTGTAATTGGTCGTCCAATCAAGAAATGTCCGGGTGTGAGGGCTTCCAAATCAGTTGGATTTGATGACATCTCCGTGATGGGTTGAGAATTAACGATCGCCTCCGCTTGATTCTTGGATTAGCGATGCATTGGCGACTGCTCTGGTAAGGTGAAATTTTGCCTTCTTCACCGCCGCCTCCCACAAGCCACCAAAATGTGGGGAGCGCGGTGGGATGAAACACCATCCAATGCCTTCCAGAAGGTAAGCTTGCTGGACTTGGTCAATATGTGATTGAGTAGAGAAAAGTTTTCTTAACACTCGCAACTGGTTATTGGCACCGATAAAATTAGTAGCGTTGTCCGAGTATAGCTTGTTGCATTTTCCCCTGCGAGCGAAGAATCGTTTAAGGCATAAAATGAATGCTGCTGTCGATAAATCTGAAATGAGTTCAAAATGTACAGCCTTGGTAGCGAAACATATAAAACCGATAAGTAGCCTTTGATTGGAGATCTTCCTCGTAGTTGAGCTCGCATGAAAAACAGTCCACAAAAATCTACACCGGTAGCCGCCAAGGGATGTGATACTTTCAGCCTATCCGATAGGAGGTTTCCCATTACTTGCTGAAAGAAACGAGGCTTCGCTCGAAAGCATATCGTGCACTGATGAATAACTCGTTTAGCTTCCGACTTTACGTTGATCAACCAAAACCTTTGCCGAAAAATGTTTACCAAGGTATGGCAGCCAGCATGTGAGTTGTTAACATGCATGAAGGTTAACAATGCGTTTGTAAAGGGATGCGCTTGCGGAAGAAGCATTTGATGGCGCGCATCAAAGGGTAGATCAGATTTCGTAATAGTCCACCGACTCGAATAACTCCATTTCCATCAAGGAAAGGACGTAGAGGTAAAATTCGACTTCTCGCATTTACGGATGCACCCTTAAGGAGGTCAGTATAGTCACGATTAAAATATACTCGTTGTATGCAACGAACGATAACCGTGACTGCTTCTTCTAATTCTGACACCATAAAGCTTCGTAACGCAAAGCTAGGTTTCGTTGAACTACGTGCTCGCAACCGCAATGATTCGAGATATCGATTAACGTATCCAAATACTCGAAGAGTTTTCCAGTATAAGTTAATATATTTTGTGTCCTTAACTAGGTCTTCCACTGCATAAGACGACAAGACTGTGAAGTTCAGCTTGCGATATTCTGGAACATCGATCTGACCTGGAACCATGATATGGAATCCATGATATGGCCATTGTGATGACGATGCGGATATAAAGCTTGGACCATGCAGCCATAAGTTGGACCCTTGTAGACTTTCTGATTTAGCGCCTCGCGAGATCAAATCTGCCGGGTTATGCTGCGTTGGAATATAGCGCCTGGCTGGTAACGGGTGTAACAGCTTGAATTTTGGACACACGATTGGCTACAAATGTGGACCATTGGTACGAAGGTGCACTTAGCCAGGCTAACACGATTTGTGAGTCACTCCAACATACGACATCCGTGAGTTCACGGGGGATAATCTTCGTAGCACGTTCTATGAGCTCGCAAAGTATTAGGGCTGCACAGAGCTCTAGACGCGGTATCGTAGTAGTTTTCAATGGAGCTATACGGAATTTCGAATAAAGCAGGTTCGTCGATACTTTCTTATCAGGAGTTTCACTTCGAATATATACACAAGCTCCATAAGCGCGTAGACTGGCATCAGCGAATCCATGGATTTGAAGGCTGGAATTCGACAAACAAACATGTCGTGGGATACTAAAGTTGTTGACCTTGGCCATATCCAAGCGAAAAGACTGCCATCTTGTTTGCATCTCGATGGGTAAGCTTTCGTCCCAATCAATATTAAGCTTCCACAACTCCTGTAGAAAGAGTTTGGCGGTAACAATCACTGGGCTGAGTAATCCTAATGGATCGAAGAACCGGGCAGTTTCCGACAACACTATTCTTTTGGTCACGGAACTTCGTATTTCTGGCGAGTGATATATAATCAGAAATTCATCGGCAGTTGGGTTCCAGGCTAGGCCAAGAGTTTTGATGAAATACTTGTCATCTAGTCGAGTCATTACTTCCTTGTCATTTTCATAGATTTTTTCTAGCAACGATGGTTCATTTGATGCCCATTTTTTAAGGGGGAAGCCGCCTGATAGTAGAATATCGGTAACTTCGTTTCTGATCTTTGCAGCTTCATCCATGTCATCACTTCCAGTCAATAAGTTATCGACATATGCATCTCGCTTGATAATCAATGCTCCTACTGGAAACTTACTACTAGCATCTTCTGCCGCATGACGAATGGATTCTACTGCGTGATATTGAGCAGACCCAGTGCCATAAGGAACTGTTTTAAATCGATAGAGCTTCACACGATCATGACTTGAATTACGAAAAACTATTAGTTGTAGGTCTCTATCACTGGGATGCACTATGACTTGCCGATACATTTTTTCTATGTCAGCTGATATTACATAAAGATGGAAACGAAATCGAAGTAAGATCGAAAATACGTCATCTTTAACTGTGGGTCCTACCATTAGAATATCGTTTAAGGATACACCACTGGAGGATTTCGCAGAACCATCAAAGACTACGCGTAATTTAGTGCTGCTGCCATAATTCTTTACAACACAATGATGGGGGAGAACATAATGAGGTTTGTGTAACACACACTGTGAATCAATGACTTCCTCCATATGTTCCAACGATAAAGTTTTCTTTCAAGGCTATAAAATCGTTTTAATACGATTTCGTATGTGTCACCAAGCACTGACGCATCTTGCCTTAAGGGTAATCTCACAATGAACCGACCGTTTGCATCACGAATTGTATTGACACGAAAGTGTTCTTCACAAGCAATCTCCTCAGCTGACCTTTTGTCTATTTCATTATTACAGTGGTCTAGCTCCCAAAACTTAGCGGCGATATTATTTAAATTTTGTTCGCACGGTTCACTGTTACTGTCGGCACCAATGTTTACACTGAGTGAGTTTTATGAAGTACTGGATGGCCCCGAAACCACTCAGCCGAAAAGAGTTTTCTGCACGATAGGCCGATTAACACCTAAATCAATCTGTCCAACAGCAAGTAATTTGAAAAACAAGGCAGCACCAATCAAAATATCAACTTTCCGAGGCATGTCGAATTGAGGGTCCGCTAGTGGAGTGTTCTTAGGAATGTTCCAGTCTGATGTATTGATCCTTGGCAATGGCTGCAATCCGACGAAATTTGGTACGATGAAAAACTCTAGCAATGAACTGAAATCGTTTTGTAGTGATTGCACGGTGGCAACGGTTTTCGAAATACATCGGGATGTCGTCATGCAAATTCCACTAATAGCCACATCAGTTTTTTCTCGTCGTAAACGATGTTGCTGGGCGAGTCTCTCTGTCATGAAGTGCAACTGGGAACCGCTGTCCAATATCGCTCGGCATTCGATTGAAGCTCCATCAGGTGATTTGACTGATAATAGCAGTACCCAAAATAACGTTGTTGGGTTGAGCATCTTCTTCCAGGCGGGACAATTGATGTCTAGATCTCGTTTGACCGATCAGCGACGAATGTTCGCCGGTTGTTGGAGTTTCAATTTCAGTCGACTGATGAGATCTTTGAGAGATGCCTGAATTCTTTACGTTACCGTGGAGTAGAGTATGATGGCTGCGATTACATGTACGACACTTGCTCGATAAACAACTTTTCAATGAATGCCCCTTTCGAAGGCAATTGTAACACAAATTCAATTGCTTAGCTCTTTGGTAAATTTGGTCGGGTGGCATGCATTACAGTCGAATAATGTGTGTCCGCTGCGTGAATCACAAAAATTGCACTTCGCTCTCGTATCACAGTTACTAGCAATAAAACTAGTCCGCTTGGATTTATTGACGATTGAAAGAGGTTTGTTGTTGGATTTTGTTTCTTCTACGAATTCTAGCGCTGAGCATCGTAGATTCAAGAAATCAGTAAACTTTTCCCAAGTGGGAAATTGAGCGCTAGATTCTAAGGATGATCGAGAACAGCTGGTAATTAATTCTTGCCATTTGAGCTGGGACTCAGCATCAAACTTTGATACGAGAATGTGCAACAAGAATCCCTCTGCGATATTTTTCTTTGTACCGAGGTTCAGCAAACAGCGCATATGCTTGTTTATAGCATCAGTCATCTGACGCAATTCTTTAGTAGACAGATGATGAATGGATTGCACTTGAATCAAGTCGTTGATATGCGAAGCGAAAATGTATGGCTTGTTGTCGAATCTCCTTTTTAAAAGCTCCTTTGCCTTAGAATAATTTTCTTCGGTAAGCTCAAAACCCTCCATCACTGAAGCAGCTGTACCGGTTAGTGCAGAACGAAGATATTGGAATTTTTTCAAAGACGATAAGTGGGTATTGGAGTCGATCAATTTCTCGAACATCCCAAGAAAACCTAACCACTCACTGTACAAACCCGAAAACTTGGTCAAATTCAGTTTCTGCAAGTGAAGTCTGGTTGATGAGGTTTCGGAGGCAGCGGTCGAATTCCAAATGACGGATGCATCGACCGATTGCCTTGGGCAAAGCTTCTCGATAATTGACAGCAAATTAGCCTTGAGTTGGCAATAACTGTCTTCATATAAGTCCCGTTTCCCAGATGATGGCTCTTCTGCGTCTAATACCTCGAGTTGGCACTGAACAGTTTCAAAGTTTTTGAACTGTGTCTCAAGTAGGCCGAGTTTGCTGTTGGCCTCGAAAACGGATATATTATCCACTTTGCCATCGAGAAAGGTTTTCATCCGAGTTTGCTGGGCCAAGATGACGCCACGTTGTATACGCAATTCCGATATTGCCTTTGCACTTGAGGTGACCTTGGGGTCGAGTTTTGGATTATCGTCACCGGCCATTTTGCGCAATTGAATTCACAGATAGCGCGATGAATTTTCACGAGAAGTTTCAAAGATGATCACGCAATCACAAGGGGAAATGAAAACTATGCGATTACTGATAATTGTCATGCGAAAAACGATGAGCGATAAATGCTTTAGATAATTAATTCCGAGAACGAAAACTGCATTGCGACAATTATCCGGCTCAACGGACCATGTAGAAATTTCAAGCGTTTTTGAAATTTGTTACGAGAATTTATTTAAAGTTAAATCGATAATGCAAGCGGAACAAAGGCCGAGAAAAAGGCTACAAACGAAAAGGGTAAATTGCCAATGTCCGCACTATGATAACGACAAACTTGAACAGAGGGAAGACTAATCGCAGTGTTAGCATCACTCCCGATAGAAAAAAGATATATTGTTGTCGCAAGTATGTACTGGGGTGATGCCAGTACTGAGAGTAGCTTGTACATGATGCAAAATTATATGTATGTGTGTATGTGTATGAGGCTGGAACTATAATAGTATTGCTCGCCGCTGCTTTGTCATGAGAAGACTGAACATCAACTTTAGCGAAGGCTGCTACTTGCTTTGGCTTTCGCGACCTGCTGCGGATCCAGTACTCTTTATATCCATGATAGTGTATTAATTTTCAATTTGCTTTCTATATTGATAAATCTTAATTTCACTGGACAAAATACAAGTGAGACATGTAAACAATTTATTTACTGTTTAAAGAATGTGTGAAGTTATATTTTTTCTGAACTTATTATGGGAAAACTAAATGGGGGCCCTATAATACGATAATCAGCCACCTAATGTGAATGGCATTACTAATGTGAATGGCATGACTAGAGAAAAAGGCGGAAAAACTTAAATTTTCAACACATAACTAATATCGTTAAATTTGTATCTAACCTATAAAGTAGCTTTGACATGAGACTTTAGTTATTGCACATCATTAGGATCTTTCTCATTATTCTACCTTTGCAACATATCTTCATTAGCTAAATTATCGAAACCGAAATACAACTTCCATCACCAACCGTATTCCTTAAATACATTCTGGCTAATATGTCTATCTAATAAATTACAATCAATCCAATCGTCAGCCGAGCCCCCTCGGCCGAAAATCCGGATAATTCAAGTTCTCTATGAAAATTCCTTGGACATTGGCCATATCAATACACACACACACATTCAACTCTTTCATCCCTGGGATCACGCATAATCAGTCTATCAAACAACTCGATGACGCGCACGACGGGATTGGCCATAATTCCCGCTTGCTAGTTTTCATCGAAAAATAATGGCGGTGACCACAGCAACGAAACACGCCACAACCACCCCCTGGAAAACATTCAACAAAACCATCCACATCGTCGTCGTCTACTAAAGTAGCTAAAAACTAACTATGTAAACTTTATTTTTAGCCACTCTAGAGCGGCCAAATATTGTTGAATGTATGTTTGTTCGCTTGTTTATTTGTTTATTTTCCTACCAAACACGATTTTCTACGCTCGTCGGTTTGTAATTATGGAGGAAGGATATGAACGAATTGATTGGCAGCAGACAGAAATTTCGGAAAATATCCATAGAAATTCGCTGTAGAAGGATTTCCACGTGGAGTTGAATCAAATGTGACTGATTAAACGAGTTAGCTGGAATATTTGATGAATTTCGGGAAGCTGAACTTTACATTCAGTCCGGATTTCGTAATTATATTTTAGAGAATCGAATTATCATGGATAGTTGGTATGTACAAAGATGATCTGTTTCAGTTTTGCTGAAATTTACACAGAATATAATTATTTTTTGATATTAGTAAGTAGTCACTAGATTTTTGCATGTATGAGTGATCCTAAATATGTGAGTTGTCCTGAATGTTTATACGAAAAGAAAACCGCTGAAAATGTTCAAAGAATTTCGAAAAAATTGGCTCTACTGGTCCGACAATTGCCCAGGAGCCCGGCCTCGTAATGGGCACGCAGTCGAGGCCAGAAGAACTAGATGTCCACAAAATGTTATAAAAATTTTTCCCTACGGTGCGCAAAACTCCAGAAATTACCGACATTGATCGTTCAGTTTTGAAACTATTCAGAGGGGGCCCAATATCAAGATTCTCAGAGAGCAACATGTCAACATAAATGGCAAAAATTACAACTTAATCTAGTAGCTAAAAAAAGATTTTACTGCTTAATTTCCTTAAAGAACTTATTGCATTACGCCCAGAGGCTCTGGGCCGAGATTTCGAGCCGCCAAGTATAATAACAACTCCACAGAGGTGTTGAAAACAATAAAAAAGAGTAAACTAACCAGCAAAACAATCAAAATCAATTTTTGAATAAAACTGTTGGAAATCATTTAGGATCTATTGGTAAGAAAAACAGGTTAACAAGACAAGGTTCGATAAATACAAGAAAAGCTTTGAACATTATCAAGCAGAACTTGTAACATTCGAGGATAAAAAAAAAGTTATTTAAAAATTGCAAAGTCGCTTTGATTTACACCAGTTGCTTAAGGCAGTAAGGTCTTGTTGGAGGTAGAAACCGTCCTGTAGGCGTTTGATTTCACGGAAAACTTTAAAATTGTCTTCAAAAAGAAGACAAGGTGACCTAATTACAGACGGAAGGTCATTGATAAACAATAAAAACAGAAAAGGGCCAAGGATGGAGCCTTGCGGAACACCAGATAAAGGGTTGAATGGCAAGGAGCTAGTACCAAGAAGTCACAGGCGGCATGCACGTAAGGACAGATAGGAAGCCATCCATGAGAGAAGGACTTCAGTGATTCCGTAAGATTAAAATTTATAGCATGAAAGGGACAGTGTTGAAGGCTTTAGTAAAGTTGGTGAAGCTGACATCTAATTGATGTTGATTATTTAAAGCATTTGCAATGTAATCGGCAAATTCAATTAAATTAGGGGTTGTTGATTGAACCTTGAGGAACCCACAATGTTGAGGTGTCATCATTGGACTCAGTAAATCAGAAAGCCGGTTGTGAACCAGACGCTCCAGCAACTTTGGAAAGCAAGACAGAAGGCATATAGGAAGATAATATGTCACGGATGAAGGGTAACAGCTTTTGAAAATCAGGACTATGTTTGCTTTTTTCCAACAATTGGGAAAGTTTCCAGAGCAAAGACGAAGATTAAACAGATGGGATAGGGGAACACTTAAAGAGGATGAAAGTGATTTAACAACTATGATGCGGAGTGCATCTGGACCAGGACTTATATCAGGATTCAGGAAATACATTAAGTTGTACTCAGACGAAGAGAAGGTATAAGAAAAGAATCAACCAAACAAGTTCGGAATTGCTTGAGGAGTCTAAGCCACAACATGATCCCAATGAATGGTATGAGGAATGGCATGCGACGAATTGAAAGATTTAGTAGAAGACCGGAAAGGCTTTACGCTATTGGCAAACAAAGAGCTCTCGAGGTTACAAAAGTACGTTTTCAATGCCAATGTTATTTCCTTTTTTGCAGTAGCCCCTAACTGAGGAAACGTCAATCGAGCTTCCCGAGCGCGAGAAAATTTAAAGCGGCGGAGTCCTATGTCTTCCTCTTTTAAAGCTCTTAGAACTCGCTGAGTAAGACAAGGTTTATCTTTGGCCTTACAGCTACGTTTGAGTGGTGTATACTGCCTAATTAAGTTAAGGCAAGTAAGTTTTGCTGAAATACGCCGAAGATACAGCTCGCAAATAAAATATTTTATTCAATTTTGATGGTCTTGAAGATCAGCTGCATACACAAGAAAACAAATCTCCAAGTATACAAATATGTAATAAGACCCGTGTTATGCTATGGGCGTGAAAGATGGACTCTAACCCAAGCATCCGCAAATATATTCAACGCCTTTGAGCGACGGGTCCTAAGGCGAATAATCGGAGCGAAGCTAGACAGGGACCAATGGCGAATTCAATACAACAATGAGCTATATGAAATTTTTGACGAGCCTGAGGTGTCAACGATTGTAAGACTGGGGAAGCTGCAACGGGCTGGACACATGAACCATATGGACGAACAACGGATACACAAAAAGGTATTCGCTGGGAGAACTGAAGGTCGGAGATCGGTGGGAAACCGAGAAAACGCTGGTCTGACTCGGTCGCCGAAGACAGTTCATCGCTGCTCGGATTTCGAAATTGGAGGACGCGGTCAATGGACTGAGACTGTTGGAGGGGCTTTTTGCAGGAAGCGAAGGCCCGAGAAGCGCTGTAGTGCTACGAAGAAGAAGTAGATACTAATAAGGAAGTATTATCAGAAAGGGCAAGTTTAACAATAACACATTCTAAAGACTGCGAACAAGTGAAATCGACACAATGAGAACTCGCAAGTGCATTGTTTACTGCAACTTAGACTCCACCACTATCACTTTTCATAGTTACTAGAGTACCGCGGTCACATCGATAAACTGTGTGTTCTGGAAGTAATTTTGAGTTTAAAATGTAATTCCTTTACTATGTCCCGGTCAAGCATAATACATTATGAGTTGACAGATTGTATGGTAAAAAAAGTTGATCAAGCATAGTTCTTAGACATGGTACATTTTGATAGTGAATTTAAAAGCTATACAAAAAAGAAGTTTTATTAATTAAGTTTTCGGAGACCGTTGTTATGTATCTTGAAAATTCTTCCTAATAGAGGGTGTAAACGTTTTCACACGAACACCAAGCGGCCAAAACTCTGGATCGCAAATGACTGCATAGGATTCAGGTATGGTTACTTTAAAAGAAGCAACGATCCGATTCGGTAGATTTTCCTTCGTAAGTTAAAGGCAATTTATGATTACTTGTTTCATTCCCAGCTTATCTTCTATGTAGTTTATAAATTCATCAACAGAAGTATCATCGTACAGGAGAGAAACAAATAATTTATGAGGAGCCTTAACAACTTTCAGTTTGCATCTAGAAGCTGCGTTTTTATCCGAATTGCAATGTCGAAATGGGAGCGGAAGCAGCTGATAAAGACTCCGTTGATACCGATGGGATGTAATATTTTTATCTTCAGAAGATTAAGTGGAATTGTTGGAAATAACTGCCGATCTTTTTTTAGCAAGAGGAACCTTTTATTCTGCTGAGCCATGATTTCACTTGACATAGCCACAATTGGTATGGCAGGATGTACTGGGGTAGGTTGATTTACGGCACTATAAGAGTACGAATGATCCATCCGACCCCAAACATCCAGTAGTAGGTTGCGTTACTCTTTAAGCATACAAATTGTATCCGCGATAGTCACACGTTTACAATAGTAACATAGAAAAAGTGTGTTTTTAGAATGTTTAGCACGGATATCAAAAAAAGAAGCCGGAATCGACAAGTTAAGCTCTTACGCATTCTGTTCCTTACAGATAACAGACTCAATATCATATACTAGAGAACTTGCCATTGTCAAAGGTTGAGAAAATATAAATGTCGTTAATGGATGAAAGCACTAATGTATCTTATGAAGCAAAATGGGTTTGGGTTTTGGCTACATTTATATATGGGGTAATAAAGGGTTGATTTCTTGGCTTAAGTTGAGACCGGTTGACAATTGCTAACTCATTGTGCCAAAAATACCTTCTACGGATAAGAAAATCTACAGAACAGGCCGAGGACCATCCTGGAACTATTAAATTACTCAGCGACAGATTCAACAGCATCATTACTCGTGCCTGCACGACGTGTTCAGTTCCTGAACAAACTGCAAAAAGCAAATTAATTGGATCGAAATTCCTCCAATTAACTTAAAATATAAGCCAGCACCACTCAGCGGTTTAATAAATTTCATTATTTTTATAAAACACAATATGGTTAAATATTTTCAATTTATGTAAATGCTAGCTTGCAATGAATTCACCTTAATTCTTTACAGATCATAAATCAACATTGCATACTAACGCGATCAATAAAGTTTCTCATTTACGATCAAATTTTGGTTTAATGAAATTGCCTTCCATTAAAATAATTTCTTTTTGATATTGTAGAATTTTTGTCGTATCGATCAACCATAACAAATCGAGTACTTTTATTTCCTCCCAGTTTCTCAGTCTACCCTTATTCGATATATTCTACAGTCATTGAATATATTGAATTATCCCCTCTGTTCGCGCATTTTCATACCTCAAACGACAGTATTCAATGTTACATCAAGGTGACAGGCTTCTAATTTTCAGAGTCTCGGACAGATGTCAGTTTACAGGCTTCGCACTTTTGGAGTCTCGGACGGACGTCAAATTTGAATCTATCCTATTGTTATCTTCTTTGAACTCACTGTACACATGTATTTTGTTACGAGCGAAACGTTAGAAAGAAATAAAACGTACTTTCAAATCTAGAATCATTGGCCGTTTTACCGGTATAAGTCCCCATCTTTTTGATTCGTCGAGCCGGATTCCTTTACAGTAACATTCATTTCGCGGAGGAAAAAACTAAATTCTTTCAATTTGCGGATATTTTCACATTGGCTAAGCAAAAAGGCGACAGTGCGGACAAAAATCAGTTTTGCAAGCATATTTGCAACGAAACTGGTGTGCGTTTACAAACGAAAAAGTGTAGTGTCGTAATACAGACATTTTGGGACAGTGCAAATACAAAATGACAAGTTTGAATAAACTTCCGCGAATACGAAGCGGGCAATTTCAAAACTCGCGGATGTGGACATCCAAGACATGACGCCAATCGAAGTACAAGTGAAGGATAATGGGGGAAATTTTACTGCAGATAATTTTTTCGAACAGTTTTGGCATAGTAGAAAGGATAGCAATACCACTATAGTTCTCCACGTGTCGCTTATCGCCTTTTTTGTGAATTGGTGATATAAATGATGGTTTCCAAAGCTTGGGGAATATCCCAGAAGTTAATGATTTATTAAAAATAAGAAAGAGAGGTCTAACCAATTCATCTTTGCAGAGAGACAGAAAGCAAGGAGGAATAAGGTCAAGGCCGTATCCTTTAAGTGGATCAAGATCTTCAATAGCCTGAAGAATTTCATCTTCAGAAATGGTAATGTTTCCAGTCAAGGTCTTTGTAACTATTTCCAACGACTCTAAATGAGGTAAAGTGACTGAATTAGAGTAAACATGCTGAAAATGATCGGCAAAGAATTCACAGATCTGCTCGGTACAGGATGAGACAGAGTCATTGTATGACATTAAAGAAGGATAACCAGATGTTTTCCGCTTAACGTTAGTCGAACAATTTTTTGGGATTGTTAAAAGTTTCCTCTGCTATGACGTTAACGTAAGTTTGATAGGCCTCTTGCGATTTAGTTTTGAATTCACATTGACAGAGTACCGTTTCAGTCGACACTGGATAGAAGACTATTAATGTTTCCATAATCGCCATTGCGGAAGTCATATAGAATAGTTCTATTGTACGATATAGAATTGAGAGTATCAGGAGTGGAAAATCAACAGAAAAAGCTGAGTGATGACTCGTGTTAGAAAACAGATTCTCATTGTCTTCAATTAAATTGGCCACTACTTCGCCGCATGCATTAGAAAAAATAACGTCTAGCCATATACCGTTCTGGTTGGGGGCAGGATCAATCTGCTGCAAATCGTCATTATAGAAGGTGTTCATTAAGTTGAAATCGTTACAATTAGGAGTCGACTGTCATCTTTGTCGATCACAAATTTTAATTAGGTCTATTAAAATCACCACTAATGATAATTTTATCGTCTTCATTTGTCATTGCAGTGATATCACTTATAATTTTACAGACACTCTCGTAGACAGTACCGTTTGATTTAGGAGGGACATAAAACACGCCAACAAACAGATTAGATTTTTGTATTTTTATTTTGACTACTTTATACTGAAATAAATTATGCGGCTTGAAGTTAACTGGCTCGCTTACAAAAGGAGTTATGTATGGCAATCAATACACCGCCTCCTCGCGACTGGCCAGTGCTAATCGGATCTCTGTAATCTCCACCAATCCTCCAGTTACTATCCAGAATTTCTTCATTAATATGAAAATCCATCAACCATGTTTCAGAAAGGGTGATAGCATTAAAACGGCACGATTTTTCGTCAAGAAAAACTTATTTAATTTACTTCGCATACCTCCACAGTTGTGGTAAAATAATTTGAGGCTTTGCTGATTAAAGGGGGCGAAAAAATTTATTGTGATGTTCCCTAGTTCTTTGTAGGGTAGAAATATGGTTGGAGCTTACATGAGATGCGTATATTTTAAGATATTTTTTAGCCTGATTTAGAGTTACACCTAACTCGTCATGGAATGAGAAATATACGAGCCTAAGAGCCTCAAGATCGATTGGAAAACCTACCCTTTGAATTAAAATTTTTAGGCTGGTTTTTGTTTTACCGTCTATGCAGGTTGTGTCTGGAGCCATGTACATAGTAAGACGAACCGATTCGTAGATTTTAATATCTCTGAGTCGAGACATAAGGTATCTTTTTTCCAGGTCAGCTCGTGACACCATAGTGGCCTTGACTGAAGGAGGCAGAAGAGGATCTAAGAATGGCTGGGTTAAGTTGTTTTTGGCAGGTGATATCGGTTGAGTAATAGACCCAGACGAAACAGGAATCAAGTCCTCTCCACGGATAAAATTCCTGTATATACCCTGATCAGTGGATTTAGGTACCAAGCAGGGACCAGCATCCAACTCTTGTGCACAAGATGCCACAGAATCTGAAGCTGTTTCAGATTCGCAAGCACATACACAAATGAAGTGCAATTTTGAGTCGGCCGAAGAAGTGCGATTAACATTCGATTGTTTAGGCGAGGGAGAAGTAATTTTAGAGCTGAGATTGATGTGATTATTGATTGATGGGTTGTAGTTACTATCTAAGATTTTACAATTATGCTTAAGGCTACTTATATTACCACTTTCTTTGGATTCTGGGCCAGTAGTGTATTCGTTCCATTGTTTGAAAAGCAAGCCATTCCAAGAACAGGCACCATTTTTCTTCTTGAAGTTCTTAAATTGCCAGTTGTATCTTGTGGAAACAGATACCTTAAACTCACGTTATCGCTGATGCCGGAAAGGAAGCTGCGCAACCTTGCATCCATTGAGGACATCTACTAACAACTTCTGAACTGAGATTGCGTTGTTGAATTTTCTTGAACCCTTAACAAAAAAGACGTTGTAGTCAGCTTGCTGTTTTGAGTCTGAAAGTTTCTGTATTCTGCTATCCCACTCTTCATCGGACCAGAAGGTGCCAAATTTGTAGATGCGTCGTGGATTATGTGGAGTAGAGGGCGTTGAGTTACTGTAGTGTGTAACCAATGGGTGAGAGATCGTTGGCCTAGTGAGACTATTTTGTTGATCTTGCAGGAGAAGATTGCTGCACATCTTTTCGACATTATTTAGTTTCGATAGCAGCTGAGACAAATCTTCTTGATCTTTAGGTTTGATTAGTGATGAAGTCATTTTTTCGAGGCTATTATGAAGTATTTCTAGCACTTTCTCAACTTTATTTTGTAGAGACAAAGAATCTTTGCAGCAATCACTTTCCTTCGGGGAATAGCACGAGAAAGTCTCCTTGATTAAAGCGAGCTGTGAACCAAGAGAGTGATCTCCATACTTTTTTGTTGCTCTCCATAATTCTGGCAGATAATTCGTCAGAACTGGAAGCCATTTCTACAAAACTGTTGTCTTTAGCTCGAGACTGCGTTTGCTGTCGTGAAATAAGGCGGTCTTTTTCATCGTTGTGTTTATCAATGTAGCCTTTCAGTCGGTCGAACATATTTTGTAGGGTAACATCGAGCTCTTGGCAATCCGAGCATATGAAGTGATTGTCCATGTACGCATGGTACCAATCTCTAGGCGCATCCATGCATCCTCTGTCAAGCTTTCTATTAAAGAAGGCCCTGCAGGTGACAAATTCGAAAGAATTGTCGAATGCGATGTAATTCGGAAGGCTGCATTTTATACTCATTATAATACAACCGTTTTAAATCGATTTTATCAGTTCAACAAAACTTTTTAATATGAGTATGCGCAAAGAGGCTATTTTAATATCAGTGGATAAAAACACATTTACAGCAGCTTAGTAGGAAGGCCGTGGATAAGAACGAAATAAACAGATTGTGAACTTAGCAAAAAAATTCGTTTATCAAATTAGAATGCAAATCATTTTTATATGAGATCTGCAAATCGTTTTTATATAAGTTCGCGCACTGAGGTTATTTTCAATGTCAGTGAATAAAATCCACTTTCAGCAATTGTCAAGTGGAACATTATTTAAACAGCCGACCACAATGTCCTCACACAAATGATCCCAGCGATATCGATCCTTTGACACCAAATCATTTCCTCATTGGTATCAGCGACGGACTTTTACTCGACATGGAAGAGCATTCATCCCACATCAACCACCTGTGAAGATGGAAATATATTCAGAAGCTACACAACGGTTTGTAGACACGTTGGACAGAAGAATACTTGCGGCGACTGCAATCACGGAACAAATGGGCTTCCTTTACCCCGGACATCATACCCGGAAGCTTGGCAATCGTTAAAGCGGACAAAACACCACTGACTACGTGGCATTCAGCACGCATCATAAAGTTGCACTGTAGTGAATTAGGTATGATAAATGTCCGGGAAGAACTGCAGCGATGGTCTGCTGCTTCGGTGTAAGAGGATGGTAAGATCCGCCGAGAATAGCCTTGTTTGGGGATGCGTGAATGCGCTGGCAAGCTAGCGTTGTGGTGTCGTGGGGCGGGTTCTTTTCCCCAGCACAAGGACTCACTGCAAAAGAATTTCGCATTCACGAATTCCTGGGTCACAAAAAGGTCGATGGAAGTCGAAAAAAATTAGGTAACCAACTGAGGGTTGGAGATTGCAGACGAAAAAGAACAAACCACGATGAAAAATTTCACAATGTGCTATTTTTCAGTGTCCTGATGGCAGCTTTGCGATTTTTCGAGCCACGTATCCTTATCCCGGGTTTCCGAACGACGCACCACAATTTGTGAACACAGCCTGACTGAACGGATTAACTATTGAACTTTTCACGAATGCCGTTCCCTTAGGCCGGGCGTAAACTTGATACAAAGTGTAGGCTGACGACCTTAGCGCTTGACTAAATTTTGCGTCTCGTGTCCCACACAGCCGAAAGTCTTTCAAACAGGAGTAAGTTCACAGAAAAAACGAAAAAAATAAATGAAAACACGCACAAATCGTCGTCACCAGTTGAGGAAAAATTGTCGACGAGCAACCCTTTTCCTCCCTTTTTCTCCCCTTTCCACTGTTTTCAGGGCTGATTGCGCCACATTAATTTCTCGGTCATAGAAAATTGTCAACTTTTCCAACTGGGTACTGCTGTATTTAGCCGTTAATGCAACATCACGATTTTCTTCATTGCCCGAAATTTCATCAAGAAATCTAAATTCAGGTATATTATTTCCAATGCACTGTTCTAATGCTTCAGGGGCTTGTACTTCAAAGGTATTGTTTTGAATGTGTTTTATTATTCCGTCCGCAATCGAAAATAAGTCCTGTTAGCAGCGTATTTGCGTCAAACGTCAATGAAGCCTAGCTTCTTCCCGAGAACTATTATATGCGTCATAGTATACTCAACTAGTAACCACACTCCTTCAACCCTCCGGAAAAATTCGAACACAAGCCGAACAGAGAGCCACAAATCTTCGGTAGCAGGTAGGTAGGTGAATGCTGATGCGAGGATTGGCGCGAATATAAACATATGCTTCGATGAGAGATTTCAGGATTACCATATCTCAAAAAATCAATAACATTGCAGAAAAAAAAATTCGTTCCATGCAATCTTTTAGTTGTTTATTAGGATGTGGCAGCACTCCCATGTTCTGAAATGCGTAAAAGAACACGTGCGTCGGAAATTTTATTTGCATTTTGCTTTGTTCCTTGAGCGCGCCAAACATGGGATCAGCTCTCATGCCCCGGATCAGCTGACGTGCCCTTGAGAAAATTCAAAAAGTGTGCAACCTAGGGTAAATGAAAGGTGTGGGTACTAGTTGAGTATACTATGATATGCGTCGCAAGTAACCGCTTTGTTAATGGTTTTCGCTACTAGAAATGAACTCTTTGACACAAACCAAAAATACATTCCACTTCACATTTCACCCAAGAAATCATCTTGCCAAAGTATACGAGGTTCAAGTTTACTCCTTTGATTAATGGATAATACCATGGAAAGCTCGTAATCAAATCTTCCTTACTCTAAATTTCCATCAACGGCAATCTTTTTAAAATATATCTCGCCAACACCATCACATCCATAACTATTCCACTTCAAATTTTAATGGAAAGCGAGAGAACACTTTTATTGAAGTTATGCAGGTATTGTGGGGAAGAATTGTATCACTTGCAAGAGAACACCATCACTGAACTCGTAAGTATAAATAGTCTCCAAATTTTTCTTTTACGCAGGCGTACTCGCCGTGTCGCGGTCGTAAGTCAACTCCACGATCGGTCCGCAAAACTTGTCTTTCCTCTTTCGCAATTCGTGTATACGGTGAGTCGCATCAGCTGAGCTCTATTGCCTTCCGCAAGGTAATGCACCGTTGGGGTGCACTCAATCAGCGTTTCCACACTCGAAATTTTGTTTGGTAGATTTTTAAAGTTTTTTAAAATTGAAGTAAAGAAAAATGAAGGAAATTTGAAATAGTAATAAAAATTAAATTTCATGAAAAATATAATCAAAGGAAAACGTTTAAATTTAATATAAAGGAAAATTGATATAAAATTACATTTAATGTAAAGGAAAGTTGATATGAAATAACATTTAATAAAAATAATAAGAAGAAAAAGTATTCTACAAATTACGATTACGAATAAAAATAATTACATATTTTTTTAGATCTGCCACATTAAATTTCGAGTAGGTGATAGGAAGAATTTTGAGCAGTTTGCTTGTGTGACTGCTCGATTAATACAACACCCGGGCAAGGGTAATCACATCAGAGTAGTCACCCTTCGGAACCACCACGGAGAATTCAAGCGGTCTATCAATAAATTCATCCTTCTGCCAGTATCCACGGAAACGAATGTTAAGAATTGAATAATGTTTCAAGGCGGGCGGTATGTTCGGGCATTTTCATACCTCAAACGACAATATTCAAAATTAAATCAAGGCAGCAGGCTTCTAATTTTCAGAGTCTCAGACAAATGTCAATTTACAGGCCTCGCACTTTCGGAGTCTCGGACGGATGACAAGTGAAGTGTCAAAGTTGCCAAGTGTAAAGTGATCGCTCGCAATAAAAAATTTTTCTTTTGAAGTGATTAAGGAAATCGATCAGCTGTTTTCTTGACTTTGAGAGTTGCTAAGAAATATTAGCTTCTGTAGCAAATCAAAGGAAAATCAGCTAAGTGGAAATTTTTGAACAATTTTCTCATTTTAATTTTCTAATTGCCGTTAACGGTATAAAATTATATCATCTGAACTCTTTTGTTCATTAGTGCGATTCTCGTGCTCATGCGAGAATAACTTCTTAATAATTTTATAAATTTTAAATTCAAACTTATTAAACTCGCGACTGGACCAAAGCTGATATTTTTAATAGATTTTCAGACCCCTAAAACATTTCCTTGATTAAAGCTTCTAAACATGACAAGTGAAGTGTCAAAGTTGCCAAGTGTAAAGTGATCGCTCGCAATAAAAAATTTTTCTTTTGAAGTGATTAAGGAAATCGATCAGCTGTTTTCTTGACTTTGAGAGTTGCTAAGAAATATTAGCTTCTGTAGCAAATCAAAGGAAAATCAGCTAAGAGGAAATTTTTGATCAATTTTCTCATTTTAATTTTCTAATTGCCGTTAACGGTATAAAATTATATCAACTGAACTCTTTTGTTCATTAGTGCGATTCTCGTGCTCATGCGAGAATAATTTCTTAATAATTTTAATTATTTTATAAATTTTAAATTCAAACTTATTAAACTCTCTCTTTTTTGCATATATATCTTCTAAACCCATAGTTTTGCTTTTTAAAGACACTTGTTTTAATAACTTTCATTTTAAATCCATTCTCTTTTAAATAAATTCATTTAATACCATATAACTAAGCGAATAGAGATAAATAATAAATCATGGCATCACAAGCAGCAGACAAATGTGGAAAATGTAGGAAGCAAGCGGAGGAGAACCATAAAGGAATAGGCTGCGGAGGCATTTGCAACAAGTGGTTCCACCTAAAGTGTATCAAAATGTGTGAGGAGAGATATTTGAAGATCATGGACATTTCCGAGGATGTGATATGGATGTGTCCTTCGTGTAAGTCACAACACCAAAAGACTAAAGAAGATCGTCTCTTCAACCAAATGAAAGAAATGGAAAACCATCTAATAGAACTGAAAACCACCGTGGCCACCTTAATTGATAAAAGTTCATCCACGCGAAAACCTTCGTATGCGGATATGACGAAAAGTTTTTCCACTTTTCTACCCGAACGCCGTACAAATACTACCTCGCAAAAAGGAATCATAACTAAGCCCAAGAAGCATTCATCCTCTGAAAAAACACTCATCGACTTCAAGTCGAAAATAAAGCCTTCAAAATGCAAAATTCCTCTCCAACTGATGCGTCCTCTTCGTAATGGTGGTGCCATCATAAAAACTTCCACAAATGACAATACAACCTCGTTCTACAACATTGCAAAGGATACCCTGAAGGATGAATATGATGTCATGGAGACAAAATCTCGTCAACCCAGGCTAGTAATTAATGGACTAGAAAAACAATTTTCGTATGAGGAGTTAATTAACGAAATTCACTCACTGAACCCTAATATTGGAGAAAATGATAAACTGGAATTGGTTCATGCCAGACGAACAAAAAATGGTAAATGGTTGCATATTCTGCAGGTAAATGGGAGTATGTACCAAAGACTGGTGAATAGGTACATCAATATTGATTATGGGTCTTACCTTGTGAAGGAAGACTACAATATAACGAGGTGTTATAAGTGCCAGAAATACAACCACAAGACATCAAAATGTGAAGGAGAGCAAACATGTGCTAAGTGTGGAGGAAAGCACGAAACGAAGGATTGCAAGAGCTCGTGCGAGAAATGCTGTAACTGTGCAAGAAATAGTAAGAACGTAGATTATTCCCACAGAGCAGACTCTACGGAGTGCGCAGAATACCAGCGAAGGATCACAATTGCTAGGAGGAGCATTGACTACGAGTTCAAATGATTTTTAACAACGCAAATCGATTAATTGGGACGAAATTAACGCTCTTATATGCCAATATAAGAAGTTTACGGCACAAACTAAATGACATGCAGATTTATTTGAAGCAAAATCCTGAGATAGATGTGGGGTTACTGAACGAAGTATGGATTTATCCTGAGGAATCGAAATATTTTAATATTGAGGGTTATAACTCGGTATTCTCCTGCAGACCTGGAAGAGGTGGTGGAACAGCTATTTTTGTAAAAGATAAAATAAACTTCATCATTAAACGCGATACACCTGATAAATATAATATTATAATAATCGAATTAAACCTCGTAGGCAAAAAAATTAAAATCGGTACCTTCTATAACCCGAACCGTCTGAATGCGCAAGATCTCTGCTCGGTACTCGACAACCTATATTCCTCAGAAAATAATTTATATACAGTAGCTGACACAAACATTGATGTAATTACCGATTCCTCAGAAGCAAGGCTTTACAAGGATGTACTGGATACTAATGGTGCTGTTATCATCAACAACGAAACAATTACTCGTCCTGTTTCGCATACGTGCCTCGATCATATCGTTACAAACGATAAGTCAACTGCGGGAAAAATCAATTTCATATTTGAGGATTGGCCAGAGCTGGATCATCGTGTCTTCAAAATAAGCATCCAAGGCATAAGCGCACAAAAACAAAAACCTGTATACAAAACATTTCAACACTTGAACAAATAACTCTTCAAATCACATCTGCAAAGGTCATTAGAAGTCCGGAGTCCCCTAAACCTAATGGAACTTACGAATATGATCACAGAGTCCAAACGTTACTCCATCGTCGAGAAAAAGCTTAGATGCCGCCAGCAGACATGGATAAGAAAGCGAGTAATCGAAGCCAGTATTAAAAAGAGAAAGGCGTACATAAGCTTTAGAAGGAACATGGAAGATCGTGTGCTAAAAAACATGTACATACAAGCGAAAAAGGAATCAAAACGTCTTGTGAAGGAAGCTAAATTCTCTTACTTCGCTAAAAGGTTGGAGACAGCGGCAGATAACAATCATGAAATATGGAAGATAATAAATGAAGTAAAAGACAACTCTCCCCCCCGAATTTTAATACCGGATTCGCAGTTTTCTCCAGTGACCCCTAATATTTTATCACAACCAGATGGAGCAGCAACTTTCTTGAACAACTTTTTCTCAACTGTTGGCGAAAAAATTACAAAAGAGCTTGGTGATGTCCCAACAAGTAGGCTAGATCACGCTAACATCGCACCCGATTCCATGTTTCATATTCATCCAACCAATAAAAGCGAAGTTCTTAAGACTATTGAGGCAATGAAGAAAAATACGGCTCCAGGTATTGATCAGATCACGATGGAGGAAATTGCGCTTTTTAAAAATGAAATAGCAGAACTCGTGGCTAATTATTTAAATGAGCATATCAGAAACGGAACGTTTCTTGAAGAGGGGAAGCTTGCAAAAATTGTACCTATATTCAAAGGAGGAGATCGATCGGACCCCAATAATTATCGCCCAATTGCACTCTTGACCGGATTTAGTAAAATATTTGAAAAAGTAATTAACTCTCGCTTAACATCCTTCATATTAGATAACTCTATCCTAAACTCCCGCCAATATGGCTTTCAGAAAAACAAGGGAACGTTTGACGCTCTACTCTCGGTAACACGATTCATCAACGAGAGACTTGATGTAGGGGATTATGTTGTTGCCATTTTTGTGGATCTAAGGAAAGCGTTTGATACAGTCGATCATGACCTCTTACTTCGAAAACTAGAAGCATATGGTGTTCAAGGCACAGCAAATAAACTATTTCAAAATTACCTAAAAGGCAGACTGCAGAAAACAGCATTTAATAATGTTCTGAGTGACCCGGCACCAATGAAATCAGGTGTTCCACAAGGCTCAATACTTGGCCCAACCTTGTTCCTGCTATACACTAATAATTTAAATACATGCAGGCTAAGTGGTAATTACTTTTTATATGCTGATGATACAGTGCTTCTTTACTCGGGACGCGATAAAAATGACATCGGAGACGCTATCAACGAGGATCTAAATTCATATAATTTATGGTTGAAAGAGAATAAACTAGCGTTGAATATTTCAAAGACAAAATATATTATCTTTAAGCAAAAGAACAGGGAAGACATAGATGTTGATATAAAAATTAATGGTGAAAAGCTGCAAAGAGTGCTCGAACTTAAATATCTTGGCCTTACTATCGATCACCGTCTGACCTGGCTCCCGCATATAAACAACTTAAGGAGGCAATTGGCACCAATAATTGGATTGTTACGAAGATATGAGGAATTTCCAAAAAACATCAAGCATCTTGTTCTGAATGCCTTCGTACTGTCAAAAGTACATTACGGAGTGGTAATTTGGAGTCAGTCCTCAAAGCAACACCTAAATATAATTTCCAGGATATTAACCAAGGCGTATAAAAATATACATAATCTCCCAAGGCTCACACCAACAAACATAGTGTATCAATCATGTAACGCATTAACTTTTAACCAAATCATTAAAATGGAGAAAGCCAAGTTTATCTTCAAAAGTTTAAATCTCAGCTTGTCGTCACAAACACCATTTATTAAAGTCTCACAAAAGAATCAATACAGTACTAGGAACGCAAACCAATTTGTAATTCCTTTTGCAAGGACAGATCGCCTGAAGAACGATGCTACAAATGACGCCCTTCGTATATACAACAATCTTCCAGAATCAGTTAAAGAAGCGAATTCTCTTATGGTTTTCAAGAAAAGACTTAGGAACTATTTAATGAATAACGATTGAATCTCAGTGCAGAAACTTTCAACATAGCATCTTAGGTCAATTATTGATCCTATCTTCGAGATGCCTCGAGAAACACCTACTATTATTATAATATCAGTCCAGTAATTTCAACATAGCATCTTAGGGCATTGTTGACCCTATCGTCGAGATGCTTGAAGAGACAGCTATTCTTTTAACTCAGAGTTTTTTTTTACTGCGTCGAATTTATAATTTTTTTTTATCTCTGAGAGCTGATCACGATATGGACAAGACAAGATTAACCGGAGGACTTCACATATTTTTTGTGTGCCCCCTTATACCGATGTGTTATACATTGCCTGGGTGGCACACCTGAGGAAACGACGAAATGTGAAGTGCAGATCGCACGAGCGTAGTGCGACGAAGAAAGTGTGATGGAGAGAGTGGAAGGGAATGGAGGTAAAAAAAAAAAAAAAAAAAAAAAAAGAATCTATCCTATTGTTATCTTCTTTGAACTCACTGTGCACATGGATCTTGGTACGAGCGGAACATTAGAAAGAAATAAAACGTACTTTCAAATCTAGAATCATCGGACGTTTTTCTCGGTATAAATCTCCATCACTTCAATAACAGCACGGTCTGCAGGATTCATTTCTGCGCGGAGGCAACCATCATCTTCTGCTTTGTGTTTAAAATGTCAATACTGGTGGAAACTCATTTAAATATTGCATAGGCTGAACGTGATTTTTCAATTAAGCATTAATTTGCCAAAAGAACTGGTCATTGTCAAGGAAATATCAAGACTATACAATTTGTTTCGCTTAAATTAACATACGTTCAAAAAAGTTTCTAATAGAATTCAATGAATGGTAATTTTCCATATTTCACAATACATCCGCTTTTCTTACGCATCTTTCGATTCTTGTCACCAACTTCACCAGAAATGGTGATGAAATTATCGTTGTTTCCCGAAAAAAGTGAAAATTAAATTTTAATAAATGACTTTTGTCAATTGATTATCACCTTAACCGGTTTTTCTTTAAAAAATGTTAATCATCATAATACTCTTTCTCGTATATGGTGTGATAGTGAATCATTTCTTTGAATTAAAAAGTCAGGAATATATGGAAGACAACAAGTCGATTGATTAATCAATACTTGGAAAGATTTGATCATGATCGGCAATGCCGATATAATCTATTCCGTCGTATCTGAAAAACTGAATAGCATTCATTCATAAAATTTGCAAAACTTCTGACTTGATGTGAATATCTTGAATATAGAGCTTATATTCCTCTGAATAATCAAATGTAAACGAATTACTTGCATAAAACGTGTAAGGATTATCGTTCAAAAGTCTTCACTGATTCCGATATTCCAGACTATCTCACTATCTTCATAATAATAATAAAATCCAATCAAAGCTATCTATTCGCAACAACCCGCAAAGGAATTTTCATTAGAATAAAGCAAACAAATTCACCACTCCCACCCTTTCTAAAATTTCAAGCAATTTATTGGTGTTTGATAATAATTATCAGAAGCGGTTGCAATTGAAAATTTACAACCCCCTTACCAATTGCACCTCCGATTCTGGTATGAACTGGTGATTATCAGTTGGTCTAAATATGGTAAGTTGGAAGGAAAAAAAAAATTATAATTAAGGATAAGGGTTTTCTAATAGATATTGAGCTGGTATTTTAAGGGGAAGGAATACAAATGTTAAGGTCGAATTTCATCATATAGTTTGGCGCGTTTGAAAATCAAAATAATTTTTTTATGGAAATCTACTGATTTTAAAATTAAAGCTAATTTAATTAACGATTCGGGCACTGCGGTCAGTGATCGGCCTTCATGGCTTTGGCTGAGTAATTCATTATCAGATTATATAGACATTAAAGGAAATTCTTGTGTTGTTTGGGATTATCATGAAATTTTCCACTTGGCGGAAAATCGCTCAGTTCATTTTATTTATAATCCTCTCTTTACACTCCCTGCCTAACTTTGGATAGAGTACGAGTACAAGGAGCCAAAGTCCGTCAAAATACACAATATTTGTTTGAAACAGAGAGCGGGAGATCAATCCAACTATGCTCCCGCAATTAAATATAATTGTAGAATGGTTTATTACACACCTTAAAAAAAGTGGTTGTCGTCAAAAAATGTTGTGTATCCTTGCAATCAAGATATAGTGCCAACAATTAAATCTAAAATTAAATCATCTAAATTTAACCAAGAAATTTACTTTGTCTAGGGTTTATTCTCCCTTCGTTCGAGTGTAGTAGCGGCGAAATATTCAAATCACCAAGAACAGCAGGGAGGGCGCCAAACATCACATCTTCACAAAATTTCTCTCACACTAACGTGACGATCGTGGCGTATGCGCTCTATCGCGGAATGCGTCACTCGCGCGGCGTATGTGTACCGAAAACCGTACCGAAATAGATGGAATTTTTTCACACAACTCAATGACTCGTATAGTACGAGTACTCGTATAGCCTGCAAAGCTTGTTAGTGCGGAACCATAAACGTCACGAAAACCCGCTTCTGGTACTATCATACCACGGATCTGCTGCTGCTGTCTCACACCATACTCCCGACTAATTTTTATCACATGTGATCTTACTCATATCGAATGTGATCGTGCAAGACTTTTTGCGGATTTCCACGGGCAATCACTGATGCAGCGCGAGAATTTCACTAACTTTTCAAATTTAACACTTGCTAAGAAGACTCAGCCAACTGAGGATGGAATCATGCGTGGAAAAAGAGGAAAGTGGAAACGGTTCGAGAACGACGAAATGCTAACACCAACGATAAGACGCTCGAAATGCACTCGAAAGAACTGAATTGCTTACTTCCCGCACACACAACACAGTCGCGACAATTGCGAGAAAATACAATATAACGAAATTATCACGACCAACAACAAGCAGAAGAATAAGAAATCCTCCAACTGATAATGGTAGTAAATAAGACGTTGTTTTGTCGTCGGCGTCGATTCGCTGGTTGTTATTGTACAAATACCGCGCAAAGCGTTTCAAGTGCTCCACTCCGACTTGCTACTATTATCTGCCCGATCGTGCCGCTTTTGTGAACAAGTTTTTCGTATTCTTTTGAATTTTCCTCGTTTTCTGGTTAGCTGCGCCGCTTAAACCTGCCAAACCAACTGCACGTCGACGCTGATCACGCACTTCCACTCACAGATACAAGATACTAATGAATAGCACGATCTATCAACAAGTATTCACTTGGTTATCACATTTGCAGCACAATCAATTAGCACAAGACTGGATCGAGAAGGCGCTGATTTATCGCGGAACAATCTTCACTGTTCACTCACCGTCACCTCTGCGCGTCCACCAGCTTCGAGGAATCGGATTGACGACACTCTAATTCTGGATTGATTTGAGGAGAATACAACTGGGTCGCAGCCCTCTATCCCGAATCAGACTCGTTCGTAGTAAAGCGTAGTCCGGAGCGTACTATCTGCCAAGCATCTGTGCAAGAAACCAAGTCCGCTAGTTCTACCACCTACAACTAAAGAACCAAGCGAAATATATTCGCTCCTAGAGCACACATGCACATGTGTATACCCAAACAAACCATCCAAAGAAGCTTTACTCCGAAAAACAGTCACAGCTGAAAGACTCGCGGCAAGGAGTCGCCCAGCTTGCATCCTTGATATCGAGTGGAAGCCCAGCGTAGCGCCATTATATCTGAAAAGCGCCAACCTGCCATAGCCAAACACTGAGAATGACAACACAACCCCCAATTCGCTGTATCTTTCTATCTTTCGGATACACTTCGCCCGGAAAGCCAAACTTCCGAAAAAGCTTTCGCTCGAAAGATAACAAAGACTGCGATTGCGCGCCAAAAGCCGGCTCTTCCCTCTCTGTGTCAACGGTCAGTTGTCAGGGGACCCATGTGCATTTGCTTTTAACGGCCAACGGTTTGGAAGTTTGGTGGAGAATCTGCATATGTCGGCAAGCGTGAACTAATAGCGGATTGTATTCCCACATGTGCTGACCAGTGAACTTGCATCTGAACGTTGGAATGATACGTTGCAGAGGGAAAAGAAAGAATTGTGCTTGCAGCGGCAGCGGCGACGATGGAACTTTAATGGCTCCCACCGGAAGTGAAACCAACTTTTATCGTTCTACGGTTTCGATTGCTTCCATTCAAGTGTTACAGGTTAATGGTATTTTCCCGGGAAAAGTGTTGGTAACAGTGATCCGTTTAATAGCGTTAAAGTGAAGTTCGTTATTGGGAAATTTCAAATGTAAATTAAATGGAATCGATTCCAGCTATCGCTCTGCTATCGCTTCCTGGAATTGAGGCGTTACTCATTATTCCTATCGTTGGATGATTATTGCAATATTGGGTATAGAATTTCAGTCAAGTTGTGGAAGGGTTAGTTGTACTATTACTGAGATGAACCTACGTTAAGATGAATTAGAAAATAGTTGCGTAAGCGCAAATTGTAAAGAGAGTGTGCTTAATGCACTAATCCGGCCACGGAGGAATTTTTCAATTCTTAAGAAGCGTAAATTGAATCGAAGGAAGCACGATTTGAAATTCCAGCAGCTTTTATTTCTAATGAAAAACTAAATCTTTTCTTTCCTTAAAAAAGGAAATCCTACAATTCCATCGCGAATATTATCAAAACTTTTCTAGAAGTTGTTTCGAACATCACAGAAAAAGTTAATCCTTGTAAGTATGGGTAATTACAGAGAAATCGACAGTTTTTGCCAACTTAATTATTTTGTCTTTCCTTTCCAAAGTTCATGCTAGAGCTTAGCGTTATTCCGGGAAAAAAATACGAAAAGTTTTTTTAACGTCAGAGAACTACTCAAAGAGGCAGATGTTTTCATCTGTTATTATGTACTGGGCAATTGATTTAATTTGAAATTGGTTCACAAGTGAAACATTTTAAAGGTATTTTTTTTTAAGTAAGTAAGTAAACTTTATTGAGTCTTTTTATAACTTGACATTACAGAGTATGCTTAATGACTATGTGACATTTGACAGTATATGGATGTCAAATAAACTTTGACGGTTAGAAAATATGTATACTTATTTTACATCAGTGTTTTTAAGATATATAGACTTTGCCATTTGCTCATATGGCTTACGACATGAGTAGTTTGACAAATAAATACGTTAAAACTTAATCTAAATCTAACCCTAATATAACTTAAATCTATTCCTACATCTAACCTAACACTACAAGCTGCTTAGTACAGCACTCGAATTTATTTACATTTATGTATATTTATCTTGTGATTTTATTTTATTACACTTATGTTCTAACTAAATTTGCAAGTATTTTGTTTAATCACGGTATGTGTTCGGTTCAGATGAAACGTAAAACGCCGGTTTATTGGTAGTTACGGAATCAATGGGATCGTGGTGGTATTGGTCAAGGATTTTAAAGGGACATAGGTAGTAGGGATTGTTATTTGCGGTGGTAGGCTCGAAAAGTGCGCGAATACATTGAAGGGGGTGCTCCCACCACTTCTCTAGGCGTTTTTTAGACATTGCCAACATGTAATGGAGAATCGGTTCGATCTCCGTATCTTCGTAGAGGATGGAATTCCTGTAGTACTTCTTATTAGGCCGTCTGTATTTGGATAGGCATTTCCGAAGGATCTTCCTCTCGAAGATTTGGATTTCTTCGGCCGCAGTAGGCGAGATTGTAAGCCATGCCGGAAACGCGTAGGTAATGATCAGCCTAATAAGAGTTTTGTACATTAACACCTTAACTTTTGGGCAGACTGATTTCGAAGAAATGAGAGACGAAATAATTGCGGACGCTGCTTTCGCTTTATTGAGAATTTTCCTTGCGTGTCTATTCACCTTAAGTCGATTGTTAAAATGGACTCCAAGGTATTTGATATTTTCCTTGAGAGGGATGATTTCACCAGCAATATGTGCTTGCACATTCCTACTTTGAGACACGGCAAGACGGTGCCCTCTCCCGCTGGCATTTCTGAAGCAGATCAGTTCCGATTAGCTGGCATTTATTTCGAGCCCCCAGTACTTCAGATATTGAAAGATGTTGAGGACAGAGCGCTGCAGCTTTATTTGGGCCATCTCTGGGAGGCTATGGGTGACCGTGAGGAGGATATCTTCTGCATACATTGCTATATCGATAGTCGAGCAGTTTGGACGTGGGATATCATGAAGGAAAAAGTTGAACAGGGCGGGACCGAGGATAGAGCCTTGTGGGACTCCCGAGTTGATAGGGATAGGATTTGAAATGAGGTTCCCCAGTTTAATTTGGGATGTTCTATCCGAAAGGAAGCTGTATAGGATTCTGAGGATTGCAACCGGACAGGATGCCATTTTCAATTTGTATTTGAGCCCGTTAATCCAAACTGAGTCGAATGCTTTTTTTCAGGTCTAGAGCACAGGCCACTGTGCACTCTTTCTGCCGAAGATTGCGGGTGACTCTATTGTGCAATAGCATTATTGCATGCTCCGTGGATCGTTCACGTTCAAACCCAAACTGAAAATCGAGGATCATGGGACTAGTAAATTCGTTCAAGTTTCGCAGAATAACTTTTTCAAGGGGTTTTCCCATGTTAGGCAAAAGGAAAATTGGCCGGAAATTATTAATGCTACCTTCGCAGCCTGGTTTTGGTATTGGTATTAGTTTGCTAACTTTCCAAGGTTTTGGAAAGTATCCATTATTAACACAATTATTGTATAATATCGTCAAGAAGGAGGAGATGGTCTTTCTGCACTTCTTGAGTATTCTGCTCGGGATACCATCAAGGCCGTGAGATAGCTTGCTATTTAAAGCATTTAGGAGGTCTTCTACTTCCGTTTTCGAGGTGAAAAATCCGGCGAAGATTGGATGTTGTGGAGAGGATGCTTTATTATAACTAGAGAATATAGTTATATAAGATCCCTCGTACCCTTCCGTCGTTAGTAGAACCTCTGCTTTAACGTTGTTGTTCAAAGCTATGTTGGATGACTCACGGCGACAATATAGTTGTTTGAAGTATTCCTCACATGCAACGATCTTTTCAGATTGTGCAGTGAAGACTTCGTTCCCTCGCTTTATAGGGTCTTTCTCAATGTTGAATTTGGAACTTTTACGGCTCGTAAATTGATTTATCGTTTTAAAAACATCTGAAGATGGTTGCAGTGATATCAGTCTGCTTTTATAGAAGTTGTTGACTTCTGATCTGATGCGTTTTTGAATTTCACGAGAAATGCTCGTTATTTGCGTTTTAAGTTCCAAATACTCCTCATTGTACCGGTTAAAGCTTCGATGGTAAATACGCTTAAGCCGTTGGAGCATATGCTTCCGAGTTTTTATTAATTGAGTTAGACATGTATAAAGCGGGCTGCGTGGTTTCTGGAAAGGGGCATGCTGGTCTAGACACTCTATAATGGCAGATGTTAGTGCTGATATATGCGAGTCTATTTCTGCGTTCGAGAGAATGATATTTTCCGATGGGAGGTTCGGAAGGAGGTCTTTGAGGTCTTTTCTGAAGTTTGGCCAGTCTATGGAATTAAACGGTCTATAGTGAGATGGGCAAGTAGGAACAGGTATGTGTGATCTAGGGGTTATATTGAGATGGAGGCCATGATGGTCCGATAATGTGTTAATGTGGAGCAAGTGAAGGGAATTGTGGGATCGTTGAGGTCAGAGGATATTATGAAGTTGTCTAAAAATGAGTTCCCTCTGGGAAATGTTGGGACCCCAGCATTTGCTATGGATGCTGAGAGGAGGGCGTCCGCATGGAGCTATTCAAATAGATAGTTCCCGTTGGTATTTCTTGTGGAGTCCTCCCAGTGTTGGTGTCTGGCATTAAGGTCTCCTCCTAGAATAAATGAGTCGTGGGATGAGGCTGTTGCGAGGATTTGGTTAAGTGTAAATGGGATCTGGGGACCTAGATTGCACGGGAGGTATAGGGAGCCAATAAGGGTTTCCATTGGGTCGCCTGGTGTTGAGCGTTGCTAACGTACATGAGGAATTATTTTGTTCAAAAGGGATTTGATGGATATCTAAATCATCCCGAAACAGTATCGCGGTACCTCTGCCACTGTCATTTCGAAGCACATGGTAGTTCTCCAAGCGGACTTTGTGGTGATGGTTAAGAACTGTTTCGTTCAGAAGAAGGATGTCGGGTTGGGAGGATTTGACCAAATCAGCAATGTAAAGCCTCTTATCATGTGAGATTAGGGAGTTTATATTAAGGGATATAATGGTTAGTCTATTTGCAACCATAAAGGTTGAAATAGAAATTGAGGAGCGCCATTGGCTTCTCTTGGTCAGGAGTGGTGTCAAAGTATGGGAGGAAAGCCCTGACCTTGAACAGGAGTTCACTGGGAGAGACTCCGCGCCACTCCACGGTTATTTATTGTAAGCGTTCGACGGGATTAGGAGTTGGTGAAATAAAATTATGGGTCGGAGTTCCACTCCTTAGAACCTCTGAATATGAGGTCCCATTGGAGGGAGGGGCAAAGTGGTGTGGGGTTGTAGGGGTTGGTGTAGTATTTGGGTAGCTGGGGAGCGGTGAGAATCTTTTCTGAGGTACCATCCGTTTGGCTTTATTTTCGATTGCCCTGTCTAACAATCTTTTCCGTTCGGGACAGCCGGAAAAATTGGCTGGATGCCCATGGGTCTTGCACATGGTGCAGAATGGCGCGGTTTCCGGCTTGTCCATATTTTTTCTGGGGCAGCTTTCGGAATTATGCTCCTCCCCACATGCTACACATCTCATGTGGAATCCACAATTGGTGGATACGTGCCCGAATCTTTGACACCGATAGCATTGCACCAGATCACTCCTTTTGGGGCGTTCCCATACGGCTCTCTGGTTCAAAATGTAGCGCAGCTTTATCATCTCGTTCTTATCAGCTTGCGATCCCACTGTAATTCTAAATAAATCTAGGTCGATTTTATTCGCTCTCGACCATGCAGTTGTAAGTGGACTGACAGTCTGGAGGCCTAAATTCGGGATTTGTCTGGCTATGTCCTCTCGAACAGCCTCCACTCCAAATTCAGAACTAATACCCCTTAGAATAACGACACATCTTTTCTTTTCTTTAGGAGTGAATGAATATCCCACTGCCTCCGTGTTTTTAAGCAGGTTCATAATGTAGTCGTGCGCCTCGAGTCTGTCCACTATGACTTTAAGTCGGGAGTTCGACAATTTAGTGATTCGGTACTCTACACGGGTACCATCTCTAAGGGTGTATCTGTCCATGATACCTTTAAGTACCGTTGCCTTTAAATTTTCAATGAATATTGGTGGGCACCATACCTTCTTTACTCGACTGTTAGCCGCGTTTGAGTTATTATTATCGTTCGCCAGTGCGCTGAAAGGGTTAGTATTAGGTGTGGGTGGGATTGGTATAGGAACCGGGATTTTATGTTTGGTAACTAATTTACCCTTTGCTACTATAAATTCATTTACCTTACAGTTAATGAGGTTAATATCTTCGTTGAAACTTGAATTCTTTGCTGTTGTATCGTCCGCATCCATCATGTCCGAAGGCATTTCCTTGCGGGCGGCTTTGGTCTTTGGTTGCTCTGCCATCGTGTTCGCTTGCTCCGCTGTCGTGTTCGCTTGATTCGCCATCGTGTTTGCTTGTTGACAATAACTACTCCATTTTGCCGCCTTGGTAATACTAGCCACGGTGTATTTTATGGGCGCTCGCCCAAGATGAAGTTTCTGCTTTCTTTCGGTCTTCAACCTTCAAACTTTATGTATATGATCTTGTGTGATGAAATATACTTATAAATGTTCGTTTTCTAATAGGTTTTTTTTTATAATTTCGATATTGACCAATTCACACGCGTGTTGACCGTTTCAACTTCCAAACGTCAATCTTCACATTTTAAAGGTTCTTCTCGTAAATATGAAGCTATCTTCGAATTACATAATTTCTATGGACAGTTTTGGCAAATTTATACAGTGCCATAAGTCAAATTACCTGAGGGTGTACGATTTTTAAGTGTTCTTTCTGTTGGATTATTGCTTGTTCATCCGTTAGTGTTGCAGTATTTTCTCATCTCGATAAAACGTAGGTATTATTACGTTTTGTATTCTTCTTCTTCATAGAACTACGGCCCTTCTCAGGCTTTGGCTTCTCCTTTGTCACGGTCAGTGGCGCAGGAACTGGTGGTTTGGGGGACAGAACCCCCCCTTCCCGAAATTTTTATTGTTCGAAGAAAATTCAACTTGAACATTATAACATTACTTCGTAGTTTTTTACCAAGCAACCGTTGTTAAGTATTTGTTATACTTCCAACGAAATTGTTTCTGCAAAAAATACAGTATACATTCCCATCTTTTGCAGCTAGACGTAAGTACAACTAGATTTTTGCAAGACGCGAGAATCCAAACTCTTGCGCAATATTTTGAGAATAAATTGAGCTGAAAATTGGACTAAAGCCATTAAGCCAAAAGAAATATTGCACCCAAAAGAAATCAGGGTGCTCCGGCGGGGCTTACGGACCGGGTTCAGCTCGTCCGGAGACGGGCGTGGGGCGCCATTCGCTTGTACAGCAAGGCCCCAATAAGCCGCCAAGCGAGAATACGGCTTGCCGGTTTCTTTTTCTCGCAGCATGAACAAACCAACTTCACTACTACACTTCCTATGTCGCTGAGAACACTCATGCGAATTAACGCAACCGTTTTTCGCCCATAAATTTAGAATGGCTCTAACGATCGGACAAAAGCTAGTTTCCACAATATGCGACTCGTACACACTTTCCTCGGAACTCGCTAACGACAGAACAAAAGCTATTTTCCACACTTTCCGACTCTTCTGTTTCCCTGGATTTATAAGGAAAACCCCTTCACTCTCCCTTTTTTTCTTTATTACGATTACGGGGCATGCAAAGGCAAAATACTATCCCTAGAATTGGCCACCCTATATACACCACCCCGAGCACTGACACTAAACTTCCGATTTTCTTCGTGCGATTTACCACACAAGCCGCATCCGTTACAACCTGAAACTCAACTTTAGTTAGGTCCTTCAAAGAAAATTTAACTTTTTTTCCTAGAATTTAACTTTAATTACATGGATTAAATTTCAAATATACAAATTCATCTCTTATTCAAGTTGCACAATGTAACAAACTAATTTAAACTGCCAATTTCAATCAAATACAAAAGAAGAAGTTTTTAAGAAGGAAGACTTACTCGCTTTAAAGGGGCCCCTTCTCCGCTGCTTCCGTTGACGTTATTCCACTTGCTTCGCCACTTGTTGCTCACAATGCTTCCTCATTGCGTTATTTCGTTCTTGTTGATTCGCCACTTGTAGTTCAATATACCTCTTCGTTGCTTTACTCCGTCCTACTTGCCTCGCCACTTGCTACCACTGCTTTTAAAAATCAACCGACGCTCGTCGCTTCACTTTTCCATCATTTCACCAAACCAATGAAAAAAGAGGAGGCGCGTCATTTGTCGCGCTCTTTTATAATTTCCCTCTAACCGCCAATGAACCGTTCTCCGATCGAGTTCTTTGTCTCGGGTTCAGCCGTCTCTTCGGAGTGGTTCTTCTTATTCTCGAGGAGGGGTTTCACTCAGACTCAGCGTGATTTCCACTCCACCTTCGAACACTCTGGTGGCGATCACTTCAATCACGGCTGAATCGGCTGAACATCTTCTCTGACAGTGTGTACTGTCAGATCAGATTGTAAATAGAAGGGAAGAAGTGGAATTGATCAGATTGTAAATAGAAGTGAAGAAGTGGAATATTTCGTCGGCGTTAATAAAGTGAAATGATTCGTCATTAATAAAGTGTCTTGAGTCATTTGGGTCATTCTCGGGCATTGCCAAAAACCGTGTTTTCTTCTCAAAATGTTTGCAAGTGAGTTTTCCCGGTAAGTGTTATGAAAGATCGCAACAATTCAAGTAATTTATGTCCCCCGCGTTATGTTCCATAAAATGCATTCAATGTAGGATATAATTAATGGAAATATGTGGCGAAAGGCGGTATCAGAGCGCGGAGTTGCGCGTGTTTGTTTTTATTATTGATTCTGATGTTTGTTTTTATTTTTTATTTCTGATGTTTGCTTTATTTACTCATCGTACTCTTTGGACCAATGCCAATTCAATGTTGTTCGCAACACGGTCGGAAACATTTCGGTCCCACAATTTTTTTAAGGTCTTCTATTACATCACATATTTCCTAGGAATTCCGTGAACAGTGAATAGTCTCGCGCGCGGTCATGGGAGCTTGTTATTTTTGGCCAAGCGGGCCAATTCTCGCGTCGACTTCTCATAACTCCACATAATGTTTACAATTATGTTACACGCCTGATGCAAAAGGTGTCCTAGCCCGTTTTTGAAGTAGACACGTAGAAGCTTTTTCGCTTTTCGTGTTCTTCTTTGACGGAGTTGTTTGATGTTGTGCGACTTAAAAGTTCGGATGTTAACTTGCTTCCTTAACCTTTGGCTGCAGGCAACCCTTCGTCATGGTACCCAATATTGAAGTCGGTCGGTACATTTTGACAACTCGTCTCGTTGGGGCACTTCCGGTCCCTAAACGGCGTTGAACCTACTTGTTTAGGATGTGAATGTTGTTGACCAGTGGTTCTAGACATTTCTTCCAAATTCCAATTTCCACTTTTTAAGAATCAATACTACAAGTACTCGTACTTAAATTACAGCTACGGGTACAATTAGGAGTGTTAATCAAAGCCCTAATCAAGTGCGGCTTAGGCTTGTTTAGTTCAACGAGTCACGCGACTGATATGGCGTTCGGGGTGAGGTAATGTTGACGCCTCTCTACTCCATCCGTAACATTTCCCCCCTTGCTTTTAGTGGATTTCCCTGAAATTCACTCCTATAATACAAGCCACCCAACGTCCCTATACACACACACAAACTGGTAACACTTCACTGTAGGATTAGCCTGTCTGAATACTACTAACAATCCCTACACCACCGCTTCCCGGCCCGCCAACCTAATATAACACTAGTACTAATTAAAAAAAGAAAACTAACACTATGAGTGATAAAACACTATGAAAACAACTAAAACTAAACTTGAAAACTTCTACTTTCTTAATTACTACCGATAATTCAACATTAATCTTCTAGAAACTGCATAAATCCATATTGTTTATCGTCTTAAAGTCAATGACCCTTCATACACTACTGTGACCAAAAAATAAGGTGACATTTGAATTTAAACTGCGCGCGTCGAAGGATTTGGAGAGTTATTATTTTTTTTTTAGGTTGGTAATACTGTCAGTGACATCTATGTCAAATTTACATGCTAAAATATTCATTCGAGTTTGAGATACGCGTCGTTTCCGGGATGGCCTTCAGTTCCGTCTTCGCTGCGGCTCGAATCTCCTCTATTGTATCAAAACGGTGTCCCCGGAGCGGTCTTTTGAGCTTGGTGAACAGCCAGAAGTTGGACGGCGCCAGATCAGGTGAATACGGTGGTTGAGGATCGATATGGGTTGAGTTTTTGGCGAAATGATCACGAATTACGAGTGCAGGATGGGATGGTGCATTATCGTGGTTTAAAAACCAAGAACCGTCTTTCCACCATTCCGGCCTTTTTAGGCGGATAGCGTTACGAAAAGGACGCATAACGTTCAAATAATATTCTTTGTTGACTGTTTGGCCCGGCGGAAGGAATTCATAATGCACAACACCACGATAATCGAAGAAGAGAAGAGGTTGATGGTCGCCCAGGACGCTCTTCGTCTTCCGCACGTTCACGGCCGGCTTGGAACTCACTATACCACTTGTAAACATTTTTTTTAGACATAGCCTTATCACCAAAGGCTTTCTGCACCAACCTCAACGTATCCGCAGCAGAAAATTGATTCCACAAACAAAATTTAATGCAAATTCAACAAATTCCGACATCGCAAAAAACGAAAAACTCACTTTAAGCAGTTCACAAAACGACGCGTATCTCAAACACTAATGAATATTTTGACATGTAGATTTGACATAGATGTCACTGACAGTACTACCAACCTAATAAAAGAGTAATTCTCCGAATCCTTCGACGCGCGCAGTTTAAATTCAAATGTCACCTTATTTTTTGGACACAGTAGTACAACATTTGGTTGGATTGTTGCAGGAAAAGTTAAAAGTCAAGGTAATACTGACGATGTCAGTTGCTATATATGTACGCAAGAGTCAATTGACCTAAACGCGCAGATCAAACGATTTTGGCGGCTAGAAAACATTGAAAATTCGCCAGGACTCACGACCCAAGAAAGAAAGTGCGAAACTCTCTTCAAAAAAACAACCAGACGAACAAAATCTGGCATGTTTGGAGTGAAGCTTCCATTTACAAATAACCCGTCAACACTAGGGGGCTCCAAAGAGATAGCACTTGCCCGATTGTGACCATTTAAGGAAAATTAAATAAAAACCCTGAGCACAAAAAGAAATATTAGGACCTCAGGACAGAATACAGAAACCTGGGGCATATGACAGAGGTGAACCTAAATTAAATATCTAGTTCGCATTTCTTCCTGCCACATCATGCCGTCATCAAGCCAGATAGCGATATACAACAAAACTTCGACTTTTATTTGATGCATCTGCTGAAACGCCATCTAATATATCATTGAATGATATACTACATACTGGTCCTAAAATACAGGAAGATGTTATGTCAGTTCTGCTGCGTTTCCGATTGCCTCGTTATGTTTGTATGGCTGATATCGAGAAGATATACCAGCAAGTTTTAATAGCCGAAGAGTATCGAAAATTTCAATTGGTGCTGTGGAGAGAAAATCCACAAGTTTCTATCAAGTATTTTCAACTCAACAGGAATGACAGCCGCACCATACCTTACCATCAAGTGCCTGCATGTATGTTGGCGACGCGATGTTCGGGGCGGATAGCAAGACAAGCAGAAACAAATTGTTAAATTTCTGTCTAACGGTGGATCAGCTCAGGAAATGGTGCTCAAATTATGAAGCACCTACAAATAATATTCCTGTTGAAGACAAGGCATTGAAGTTCATGCTCTCTGAAAACAAGGAAACTCAAGTTAAAGCCTTAGGTCTGGCCTGGCTGCCTCAGGTGGACGAATTCCGTATAACTCTAACTTACAATGAGGCAGAACAATTCACAAAACGTAAAATCTTGTCGGATATCGCGCATATATTCGATCGACTGAGACTATTGGGACCAGTCATAGTGATGGCTAAGCTAATACTTCAAAAACTGTGGGACTTGAAGTTGGATTGGGATTGGCAATACGAATGGTGGATTGGGATTTGCAATACGAATGATCCCAGTTTCGCCGAAGTTCAAAGGCACTTGGTCCAAAAAAAATACCGCGTCATATTGACGCACATTGAGTAGCACGCAGCAATGATGCAATGATGCATTGAGTAGCACGCAGCAATGATGCGATGCGTCAGAAAAAGCATATGGAGCCGCGATTTACATACGCGCTACATCGCCAGACGGTACAATAGTAATAATACTTCTAACATATGTGCGAAATCAAGACTACCTCCACCGAAACCAACAACAGTGCCAGCGAAAACTTGGATGTGTTGTGCAGCGAAACTTGGATGTGATTTAATGGCACGAATCTCTAAGGTTTTAAAGTGGGAGGAACGTGTTTGCCTATGGACAGACTCTGAGATCGTCTTGCTGTGGCTACAAACACCAGTTTCATCGATACAAAAGTTCGTAGCCAATCGAGATGCTGCCATCCAGGAGGCTTCAGATCAGACTCTATGGAGGCATGTGCCATCCAAGCAGAATCCTGCAGACTTGATATCTCGAGGCATCTCACCCACCAAATTCAATAACTGCCAACAGTGGTTCTATGGGCCAATATTTTTACACGGTGAGCAGGTAGCATGGCCAAAAACAGAGATACTTCTGGAGGTCACCCTCGAGATCAGGGGATCAAAAGTAACACTGTCAATTACTCTGAGGAATAGTTTTTTCGTTGGTTCACTCAAGCACCTAAGCTCAATAGTTCGGATCAAAAGGAAAAGTCTACGGTTCATCAATAACGTCAGCAATAAAAGTCTAATGGTCCAAAAAAGAAAACTCACGGTTATGGAGTCGGAAGACGCCATGGAGAGGATTTTGCAAGAGGTACAAGCAACGGCTTTTACCAAACAAATAAAAGATCTGCAGACCCATAAGGGGGTTGACAGTCGAAGCTTAGTTTGTATTTTAACTCCATTTCTGGATGAGCGAAATCTTATTCGCGTCGATGAAGACTAGCGAATGCAGATTTATCATATGAAGCAAAGCATCCAATTCTGCTCCCGAAACACCACCCCATCACCAAGTTAATCTTCAGGCAGATACATTACGATAACAGCCACGTAGGACCACAGGCATTGTTGGTGATCACGCGTCAAAGATACTGGCCGGTTAATGGCAAAACAGTGGTGAGATCCATCGTTCAAAATTGGGTAGGCTGCGCCAAATTAAAACCTAAATTCTTCGAGCAGATCATGGGTGATCTAACGAAAGACAGGGTACATCGAGCCCGCCCTTTTCTTAAAACTGGGGTTGACTTTTGTGGCCCATTTTATTACGGTTGGAAATAAGAGGAAGAGCTCCGCAAAAGGCTTACGTGGCAGTCTTTCGCTGTTTTGCAACATAAACAATCCATTTAGAAGTGGTGAAAAGTCTCACAACCTAAACTTTTATTATGGCGCTTCGACGATTCATTGGCAGACGTGGTTATTATGAAAAAATTTACTGCGATAACGCAACAAACTTCATTGGAGCGAATAATAAATTAAACGAAATGTCCAACACCATCTACATTAATGAAGCCTCTCAAACGATAAATAAGTTTGCGGTTGAAAAACGAATTAATTTCAAATTTATTCCACCACGACCTCCGCATTTTGGAGGCCTATGGGAAGCTGCCGTGAAGTCAGCAAAGGAATTGTTTTGCAAAACTGTTTCTGGGCCATTGACCTACGAAGGACTTACAACGATCACAGTTGATATCGAAGCAATCTTAAATTCAAGGCCACTCATTCCTGCATCAAATAATCCGAATGACCTCGCAGCCTTAACACCCGCCCATTTTCTAATTGGCGGGCCTCTGAACGCAACATCGGATCCGCATGCTAAACTATACAGCCAATCACTCTTGGAAACTTCTAAGGAGTTGAAACGCATCAAAAGTGAATTCTGGCAAAGATGGAGCAAGGAATATTTAAGTGAATAAATGGAAATCTCCTAGTGATAATGTGGAACCAGGCACAATGGTGATCATAAAGGAAGATAACAGTCATCCATACAGTTGGCCTTTAGGCCGTACCCTAAACACATTCAAGGGAAAAGACGGAAAAGTACGAGTGGCTGAAGTTAAAACTTCAGCAGGAATTTTCAAGCGTCCAATTCAAAAGCTAGCTCCTTTGCCAGTTGTTATACATAATAACATCACGGAGAACCAGAAGATACGCCAACCAAACCCGCCCTCGAAAAAGATATTACGCCACCTAAACCGAAGAAACAAAAAAGGGCGCAGTCCCTGCTCACAACACTATTAGTGTTATGCCTGATATTACCAATCCAAAGCAAAACTGATGTAAAGATCGCTGCATTTAAAACACAACCAGGAATCTACTTTGAGAAGTGGGAATCATTTTCTTTGATCAGCGATGAATGGAACATGATTGCATACTACGACATGAAGCCATATTGGACGGAGTACAATCTAATAACTAATGGAACAGATCAGCTGAGAAGATCCTGTAATCGTATGATCGAACATGCGGTCTGCTTAGAAACCATCGATTATTTCATGATGACCCTTGCTGCGCTAAAAAAACAGCAATAAATTACTTAATCAGGTACCACAACCCGGATAAAACGGGCACCTTTGGACGCAGTGGGGAATGTCGCCAACTCACTGTGTGGTGTTCTTGACTCACAGTACGCAACACGAATGTCAGCTATAATAAACGATCTGAACACCAACGATGAGCACCTCCTAGATCTTATAAAAAACCAGACATTCATTACAAATTCTACAAAAAATCTCATACAAAAATCAGCAGAAATGACAACACACTAACTACAACAGTTTTACCATTACCTCAACACAACAATGCAGGCCATAAACCAAGTGAATAGGGCAGTGGATAGCCAACACTTACTTGAAATATTTAATTCTCTGTCAATACGATTGATCCTAGCAATATCCAACCTCCAGCGTATTCAGACACTCATTATCAACGTCTAGCCGATATACAGCACGGAAGAGTTAACCCATTATTAGTGACGCCACCCCAACTGCACCAACAAATACAAATGATCAAGGAACATCTACCATCTCATCTCCGACCACCATTAGTAGCTGATGATCTGCTACGTGTATATGGGTTGTCAATCGAAGGAAGAGCGTTCCCAAATCCAATCAAAATTCCGGTACTTGCGGATACAAAATACGAACTATTCTCAGTAATACCAGTCCCCATAATAAAGCACGACACATTCCCCACCGTGAATCCGACTGCCTAGTATGCGTTAATCAACCTTTCGAAGAGATCAATATTGCCCACTCAGCGAACAAAATTTGATGTCTCTGTGTTCAACAGTTGAAAGTTATGATTGGATCTGCAAGCTTGGGCGGACGATCAACAAATTACCGGGTGGACGCAATTGACAAGGAGCAACTCCTGGATCTACGCCATGAAGGAAGCAACAACCATAAGCATCATCTGTGAGAAAAAATTCTTACAACACTATTCCTGTTTTTGTTCGATTAGGGACGACAAAACACTTGAAGTCAGCCACTATACCAATTCCATAGACGCCGTAGTTATGTCAATCGAGGACATAGCTCCGGGGATACCAGAATCAGGTATAAGTAGCCACTTTTTGTCGCAACCGTTCCTCAACACCAGTCTCACTAAGGATATGGTACGAATCAAAGAAGACAACACGTTGGCCCAACAATCCACGTTATCTCATCGATCAGTCACGCAACATGACGTTCATCAATATGGCGTATCGTACACCGCGTTGTTTCTCATCAGCATTATATTGGGATGTTATGCAATACGGCGCTTTATCTCGCATCGAAGACAGCATCAAAGTTCTACGTCATCAGTATCTCAAACAAATCATCAACGAGCATCCAACATAAATGAAAATTTTTGCGCAAATATTTGATTTGCTGTTGCGTTGCGTTGAGAAAATCTCTGTGTGGGCAATGTGATCAGGATCATTAAGAATCGGTGTTTTTTCCCAAAAAGGGCTTACTAGGGTGCCGGTCATATCGGTTCTCCTTACATATGGTGCAGAGTTTGACCAGTCTCCTTATTTTGGCATTCATCTTTGGGAAATAAAAGTTTTCTATTATTTAGAGTCTATTTTCCTCAGCATTCCGGTTTTGTGGACTTGTAGGATTCTTTCCTCTTGCTCAGCTTCAGAAGGGATATCTACAACTGTCTTTTGTGTGTATCGAATTTTATAGTCCCTAAAATGATTTGGATATATCTGTTGTATGAGACCCATGGTTGACTCGTCAGTCTGTAGACCGTTAATTAAGTTTGGATTTAGGTAACGTTTAAAAATATTAATAATGTCCTGTTCTGAGTAATTTCTTTGAATCAATGTGTGTCTTGTGTAGTTTTCGAAAGGGTTTGTGATTTGGTAACTCTTCTCTTCACCAAGTTTGAGGATAATTTGATTTCTGAACACGTTGACAAGGGACTCTACATAAGATATGAAGTTTTGGGATGAACTCTCATCGGTTTGTTGTTTGGGGCTCATGGAATTAACTTTGGTTCCTCGGGGCGGTCTCGAAAGGGAATCGGCCACTATGTTTGCTTTACCGGATTTGTATTTTAATTCATAGTTATATTCCCCCAATATCGGCATCCAGCGTTTCATCTTGCTATTTATGTTTTTTTGAGCTAAGGGCGTATGTTAGGGGTTGGTGGTCTGTGAAAATCTTAACCTTGCTAGATCCATATAAAGACTATTCAGAGCCTATATTATCGCCAACATCTCCTTTTCTTTCATCGCATAGTTCTCTTTGGATTTCCCTAGAGCCCTCAATAAATACGAAATTTGTTTGTTGGCTTGTGATATTACTGCTCCTATAGCATAATCGGATGCGTCGGCTGTAAGCTGAAAGGTTTTTTTGAAATCTGGGTATACTAGTAGAACGGCTTTGCGAAATGAGGACACTTTCGACCGTCTTGAAGGCGTCAAATGCATCCTTATCAGGTGAAATGGGTGTATTTTTTGAAACGTGTTTGGACATTCGTCTATCTTCCCCTCTTAAGAGGGCAGTCGGAGGTTTAGCGATCTTAGCTTAGTCTTGTATGAATCGCCTGTAGTATCCTGACAGTCCAAGAAATGATCTAAGATCCTTGAGTGTTTTGGGAGGTGGAAAAATGGCGATTGCCTCGACTTTCTTAGGGTTTTATTCGTATTCCCTCTATGCAAACAATAAACCCAAGGGACTTAACTTCTCTTTTCCGGAACTCGCATTCATCTGGGTTGATTTCCAAATTGAATATAATCTCCAGATTGTCAAAATGTTCTTATTCGTCTTTCCCGAAGACTATAATGTCGTCAATGTAAACACGAAATCGCTTCCCGATATTTTCCTTTAAGAGGTCGTCTCATGTTCTTTGGAAAATGGCTGGGCCATTCTTTAGCCCGAACGGTAGGCGAAGGAACTTATATTTTCCGTTGTTTGTGGCAAATGCGATTTTTTCTATGTCACATTTTCTTAGGAGAATTTGGGGAAACCCGCTATTCAAATCAATAATTGAAAAGAATTGATTTTCGCCTACGTTGGCCAGGACCTCGTTGATGTCTAGTATAGGGTATGCATCTGTAACTGCGATTGAGTTTAATTTTCGATAGTCAAAGACCATTCTAAAGTTTTTTCACCAGATGCATCCTGGTTTTTAAGGCACAAGTCCAGACGGGCGCGTTCTATGAGGATTTTGATGGTCTGATAATGTTACCCTATAATAGTTTCTGAACTTCCTTTTCAACCTCATCTTTAAGGGCCATAGGATAACGGTAGAATTTAGCGTAGACGGTGTCATTCGAAGTAGTGCGGATTTCTCCTCTAACGGAGGTTCTATAGGTTAACTTTTTGTCCGGTTCCGATAATACGGGTTTTTATATCGTCAAAACTAGCTTAAGCCGGTTTTCTTGTTTTTTATTCATATGGGAGGTTCTTAAGTTCATGTGGTTAACAGACTCGGATATGTGCTGTTTTAATGGAATGTCTATATGAAGTGACATTACGTTCGAGCTAGCATAGATGACTGCTTGAAATTCTTTCAGAGTATCGTTTCTTATTAGTCCTGCAAAGGTCTTAAGGGAAGGTAGTAAGTAAAATTGTTTCCCCAACTCATAGCTTCCATGATACCTCATCCAAAATACCCCAGTTAAATTGTAGTAAGTGCTCTCGGGGTCGCGCATTTGGTTTACTGCTTCTCCAATAATGTGACTTTTTTGTGGTAGGGAAGTGAATGCCATTTATGCATAGAGTGTGGGACTCCCATACTCGAAAGAAGGCGACTGCGACTGCGTAAGCGCAAATTGTAAAGAGAGTGTGCTTAATGTACAAATCCGTCTACCGAAGAGTTTTCCATTTCTTAAGGAGCGTGAATTGAATAGAAGGAAGCACGAATTGAAATTCGAGCAGCTTTCATTTCTAATGAAAAAGTAGAATTTTTCTCTCCTTAAAAAAGGAACTCCTACAATTCTATCGGTGTTCCGGTCCGAATTCGCAGTGACAATAGGACTAATTTTGTGGGAATAAGCAAAGAGTTGCAAGGTGTTCAGGATTTTCTCGACGACGACCGTATGAAAGCCGAGCTTAGTCCATTCGAGATCGAATGGAAATTCAATACCCCCTCTAATCCGAGCGAAGATGGAATATGGGAAAGAATGGTTGAGTCACTGAAAAAGGCGTTAGCGGTAATGTTGGCTGAACAATCACCACGTCTGGAAACGCTGCAGAACTTTTTGATCGATGCTGAAAACAAAGTCAATGCTTGGCTATATAATCATCTGCCTGTAACGCAAAAAGAACCGGACCCCCTTACCTCGAACCATTTCTTGCTTGGCTGCACAAATTCTAGACAAACGCCATCGAAGTTTGAACCAACATTTATGAATTTGCAAAAGCAGTGGCGTCTTGCTCAGAATCTGAAAAATTGAAGGTGGCATCAATGGATAAGCGAGTATTTGCCAGAATTGACCCGCCGAGTGAAATGGTGCCAGCCATCCGAGCCTATACGAACCGGTTGTCTCGTATTTATATGTGATGTAGATCTTCTACGAAATAAATGGAGGCGTGGCAGAGTGTGCAAGCCACATTATGCAAAGGATGAAGTGGTGCGTTCAGTTGATGTTAGCACGAGGAGATCAGTGTCACAGTTGGCAGTTCTAGATATCGAGACCTCAACAGAAATGGTGAATGTTTCCCCTCCGGGTCAATTCACGGGGTTGGGGATGTTGATAATTGATTTGAGATGGTAAAGTAGAGTTACGTTCGAGCCCACCACGAGATGGCCCATCATAAAAAATAAAATGTTGTCATATGAGAGTATTAGTTGTAAGGTTATAAATAGTACTCTTTGAAAAATGTTCGTTCCTTTTTTGTAGCAGAGTCAGAGCAAATAAGATGTAAGAAATCAAAGCCGGTTATATATTGTTTCTTCAATCATATATTTCAGAGAATAAAACAACAGTTGCTCAAATTTCAAACCAGCGTTTTAAAGACAACAGGTTGAATTCTTTCGAGCACGTTTTATTCAACAGCTTGAGTTACAAAGAAGCCACAGCAGGGCTGATTGACAAGCAAAATGAAGACTATACGGTTAACCATAAAAGTTCATTTCTCTCTGTAATAAATTACTTTTACATTTACTGCAGTTATTTCTAGTGACGATAATTTTTTTTCAACCTGCCCCGTACTTATAACACCCTTGCTTTCCACTAAACGATTTTTATTTTACTATTGCTTTGTTAAAGTTATTGCTTGACGAATTCACGGGATATGTACGTTTGTTCGTTTAACTGCCAATAGATTTTCCCAATACGGCTCGTAAATCCTCGCATCACAATGTATGCAACGCCTTATCACGGTTACGGAGGTCAACAAAATGCATTTATAGCACATAACAATGCAGGCGTTAGATAAGCTCGGTCACACCAAAACACGAAATAAATATAATAACAAATTTTGTGTGGTGTTTAATCAACACGATGTAGTGAAAAGGATGGAAAAAAATGTCCGTGTAGGACTGCAACAATGATCAGCTGCCTCCGTGAGAGAGGATGGTGCTGTTCACCGAGATTGGTCTTGTCTTTGTTATTATCAGGACGATGCTCAATTCGACAATGTAATGATATTTCTTCTTCGTCCGTACGCTCGAGATTTCTCGAAGGAAACCTAAACCGACCTCTCATTGATGATAGATGTTAATTCTGGGGATGTGCCAACGGACAACAGGTCAACTAGTCCGGGCACCCTTAGTCTACTCCGAGGTGGCTGCTGGCAGGCTAGCTAGTGCCAGAAATTGTGGTACCTCAAGGCCAGTCTCACTGGAGAAGCGGAACGACTAGTAATCAATTTAGCCCTCTCGGAGGAGAATTACGAAGCGGTGTGGACTATGCTGAAAGAACGGTACGATAACCGACGACTTTTGGTCGCTGTACTTATTGAAAAGCTGCTGGGACAGCCCTCCTATGCTAACGAGAAGCCTTCAGCAGTAGCCATAAAATCCCTACTGGACGTGTTCCGGGAGTGCATTAAGGGCCTGGAGAATCTCCATGTAGCGAGTGGGATCCGCTGTTCCTGGACTTATTTTTAATAAAGGTGGATACAATCACACGCGAATTGTATGAACAAACGCTAGCTAGCCCACGGGAGGTGCCCTCTCTGAAGGGTTTCTTGCGTTTCTTTGGATTGCGCGTCCAGGCCCTCGATACACTTGGACACCAGCCGAAGGGACAGGAGGAAGATCGAAAAGGGAGGACCAAAATCACAGTGGCTACAGTTGCGACGTTTTTAGGCCTCATGTGCCAGCAAACGCATCGCTATACTATTGCCCAGCTTTCCTACAGCTCACCACCACCAAACGGCTCAGTTTTGTCCGGTCCAAGGAACTATGTGTCGACTGCCCGCGAGATAGTCACAAAGCCGCTGAGTGCCCTTAGAGCAAGTGCAAGGAATGTGCCAAGGCTCACAATAGCCTGCAGCATTTGAGCGGAGTGACCAATTCGAAGCCGACCAGAGGGACAGCTCCAAGTACGACCGTATCCAATTGATGTGAAGAATGGGCAAAGGAAGCACGAGCGCTCTCTTTGACTACAGTATCCGAGCCACTCCAGAGGGGATTTGTACTTGTGAGCATAGCCGTTGTCAGATTGACCAGTAGCAAGGGGAAGACCACGGATTGCCGAGCTGTGCTAGATCCAGACTCCTTAATCAACTTGATAGCTACGAACACAGTTCGCAAATTGGGGCTCAATCCTACGCCTACGTCAACTTTCATTGAAAAGGTCGGAAAAACAACATCGAGAGCGAAAGGAAAAGTTAACATTGGTCTACAGTCCCGAATAACATGCAAATAGAAACACACGTGTTGGATAAGATAATTCCATCGCAACCCGCTCAAGAACCAGACATGCTCAAATGGCCCATCCCGAAAAACTTAAGTTGGCAGATTCCAACTTTCACAAAATCGATCGGATCGACCTACTATTGAGCACCGCACATTTTTATGAGATTTTGGCCATTCGGCAAATCAAGTTGGGCCCAGTTCTTCCAGTGCTCTAGAACACGCTACTTGGATGGATTGTAGCAGAAAAGATGGGCACTCCGCAACCATCCCCAGTAACCTGTGGAATCGTGGGGGAGAATTCTAATTTGTGCGAGGCCATCAAGCATTTCTAGGAGGTGAAGGAGGTTCCAGATTCAATATACACCTTGACATCAACGAAAAGAGCGTGCGCAGCGACTGCGCGATGGTCGTTTCAAAGTTTCCTTTAACGATAATCCCGGAAGGCAAGGTGAATCGAAGGATATTGCCGCACACAGATTCTACGCAATCGAGCGATTCCGAGTACATGGATTTCATGGGCAAGTAAGAACGCCTGGGGCACATGGAGAGGATCAACTGGCAGCCGAAAGGGGAGGCGAATTGTTTTCCATCGTATCATTGCGTGCTGAAGCCTGACAGTAATACGATCAGATTGAGATTGGTCTTCGATGCCTCAAGCAAGACCTCCATGAACATTTCCTTGAACAACATCCTGCATACTGGACCCACTGTCCAGGATGACCTGTTCGCCATCCTGCTGCGCTTCTGTCTGCCATGCTTTGTGTTCACAGCCGACATAGAAAAAATGTATCGGCAAATTATGCTTCCACCGGAAGATCAAAATTTCCAGATCTTGGTCTGGAGAGCCAGCCCATCACATTAATTACGATATTATCGTCTAAAGTCCGTGACGTATGGCACGCCGTATGCCTCGTATTTAGCAACCAAATGTCTCCAGGTTCTGGCACAACAAGAGCAACACCGAGCACCCCTGGGCAGCAGCGCGTTAGAGCATGATTTTTACATGGATGACGTCATGACAGGGGCAGACAACTTGGCTGAAGCCTTTCAGAAACAGGAAGAGATACGTAGGATTCTCACCAGCGCGGGCATGCATTTGCGCAAATGGTGTGCAAGTCATCCTCGCCTTCTGCAGCAGATCGATGTCGATGACCAGATTTCAGCAGTCTATCGGTGGACTATGTTAAAACTTTGGGATGACTTTGACCCTTGAAGGCTGACGAGTTCCAGATCTACATTAATTTGGATCTCACGTCACGTTCATGAGAAGCCCGTGCAGATGCAATCGCACACGTTTTGTGATGCCTCAGAGAAGGCATATGGTACAGCAGCCTACGTCCGGTCGACTTCAAGGAGCGGTCAAGTTAGAGTCAGGCTGCTGTGCGCTAAGTCACTTGTAGCACCAATCAAAACTCTAACAGTTCCGCGCCTGGAACTGTGTGCTGCCATTTTAGGAGCGAAGCTCACCAAAACTGCGCTTAATTTGCCTGATGTCTTCAAGGTCTTGTGTTCTGATGCTGAAATCGTGTTGGCTTGTGTGAATTCTACCGCCTCGACCTACAATACCTTTGTGGCCAATCGAGTTTCAACTATTCAAACGCTGTCGAGGCCGAGGCAATGGCGACATATTGCTTCACGACACAACCCTGCCGATGTTCTTTCATGTGGTTTGGCACCAGCTGAACTGGGTGGCTGTGAGCTGTGGATGCAGGGGCCGTCGACCCTCGTTTTTGTGCAAACGTGAAGCGTATTGGGCGCCCAAGTACAGGAGTGGAGGACCCTGTGACTTAGAAAAAAGGCGAACCAAGGCAACAGCACTGCCAGCAATACAGGCGGACCGCGATTTTATGCATGTGGTTCAGCAAGGGAGCTCCTTCGGAAGGTTGCAGCGTACAACCGCCTATGTGTTGCGTTTCGTCGATTATTGCCGGCCACCCTAAATGCTCACTAGAGCAGTTACTCACTACGAGCTATCCAAAGCACTGGAGGTCATCGTGAGGAGCATACAGCAAGACGACTTCCACGAAGAGTTGCGGAACATTCAGCTCAACAAGCAGATCCACAAAACCAGCCCTCTGGCAGAGTTAGCTCTTATCCTGGATTCGGACGGAGTCCTTCGTGTTGGCGGGAGGCTGGAAGGCTCGAGGCTCTCGTTTGAGGCCAAGTATCCGATGTCTCGGAGCTCAAGTGCTGCTAGGCACGACAAGACGACGTTTCGGGCCAATCAGGGGGAAACAGCTGGCAAGATCGATTGTGCGACAATGCGTTATATGTGCGCAAACCAAACCCCGGCTGTTCGCTCAAATTATGGGAAATCTGCCGGGTACTTGCGTGCAGCTTCAATACAGGCATCGATTTCTGCGGATAGTTGCTATTACATTACCGTGACGGGGGTGTGCGGTCGCAGAAGGGGTACATTGCCATATTCTGATACTTTGCGACCAAGACTGTACATCTGGAATAGATGAGCGATCTGAGTACCGAAGCTTTCATCGGTGCTCTGAAGCGATTCATCGGGAGACGGGGCTACTGCAGGAATCTGTACTGCGAAAATGCTACTAACTTTGTGGGTGCACACAATCAACTGCGCGAATTATGTTCATCACTTCATTCGGCAGGTACTCAACACAGGGTGATCGACTCCTGCAGAACCCGAGGAATACAATTCCACTTCATCCCGCCTCGCGCCACTCACTTTGGCGGACTGTGGGAGGCGCCTCATCGGCCGCACTCACTTATGAAGAGCTACACATACGTTTCGTCGAGGTGGAAGTCATTCTCAACTCCAGACCATTGACTCCAATATCAGAAGACCCCAACGATCTGGCAGCGTTGACACCAGGACAACACTTCCTCATTGGGGAACTCCTCACGGCCATGGTGGATGGGCGGGTGGAGCTTGTCACTGGTGGGCTTCAAAATATATGTGTATTCTTCCACTTTTCCTGCCTAGTCCGGCATCGATGTTGCAATTTTAATAACTGATATCAAAAGATCTCATCAACATCTTTCATTTGATAGCTAATTCAAATATCTTCGGTGAAATTTTGTTGAGGGGTTGCTGCACTTGTAAGCAATTACAGGTACCGCGAGTGACCGTAACTGCATCATTTTTCAGATCGTAGAGAGCCGGCATAGACAATTTTAATCCGCTTGTGAGTGGCAAGGTAGGAGTGTCATTAGACTTGATAAAAAAACGGTAACCAGTTCATATCAAATGACGTGGGAGGGGTGCGCAAAAATGTTATACGTTTCGCTCTCTCTCTCCTGTTCCCATCAAGACTGATTAGATAATTTTATGATTTGTTTTGAAAAGATCTCATTGACACGCCACTCAACTACGCTTGATGAAAAAACCAAAAACTACGACACGGCTGGCACAAGAGTGTATGTTTTTACATAAATTGAAGATGGTAGCTAGAGAACAAATATTTTCGGGGGAAGAACAATAAACGCTTTCTTATCACAAAATACCGTTGATTTCGTTGGAACTTTTGCTTAGTTTCGATTGAAAAGAAATTTTAAAAAATTTATTCAAACGAATAAAAGAACATCTGCCTGGAATGATAAATTTGATTTAAAATCACTGGTTCGTAAACTTTTTCCGGAAAGGATACGAAATTCAAAACGTATGGAATAAATCAACCACTCAAGGTCAAGGTTCATTTCCCAGTGAATTGAACTTTCCCATCTTTTTCTAGTATTTCACCGAACCAACCATAACCAGCTTGGGGTAGTATCTCAAACTCATTACGGCAGAAACTCATAATAAAATCAATGTCTCCAAGAAGTATCTCCACAGGAATCCTTTTTCGGTTGTGGGAAGATTTGAAGGAAAATAAAAAGTCATCGAATTTAAAAGGTTATTTTCGTTAGATTAATGATTTGCTTTCTACAGAAAATTGTTTTTCCTTGAATTTTATTGAAAAGGAATCAAAAAATTGAAAATCAAGGAGTCAAAGCGTTCATAATTATCTTAATGATCAGGACTTGTTTATTCTTAATGTAATAGAATTGAGGGAGTTCAAAGGCTGAGATTGGAATGTTGACAAAGTAAAAGGAAGATATTTGACAAAGTAATAAGAAGATATTTATTATTAATATAACTAAGATCTTTGACCCATCAGTTTTCTTTTATATAGATAAATAGATAAGTTCCAATTGGTTATCCATTTCATGGAAGGCTAAGGATCCAAGCTTACAAAAGTGATCAAAATTTAAATTAGTACTTTGAAAATTTTCTTACCGATTTATTGTTTATCATATATACATTGGAATATTTCCAAGATCAGCAATACCTTATTTCGTTACATTTTGTTTTTCAGATGGTGGCACTTACCTGTAAAGAAAAATGGGGTTTTAATTAGTTATCAAATATTCAATCGGGAGAATATAAATAAGAATTTAAAAATATGTCAAATCCCAATTATTTTTCCAGTAATATCTAAAAGATATTGACAGATATGTATACAATATGTTAATCTGTAAATTCAAAGTACTTTGTGATTTGGCGCTCAGTATGGCTCAAAAGCGTTAATTGAATGTATAATTACGAAATACAAGTTTCAAATTGAAGCTAAGCAGCATTCCTTTGAAAATAATCGAGATTGTAGTAATCGAGCAGCCCGCCTAGGCTGAACTGCTCGAGGGACTTTTACGAAAGAAAAAAACAACCCCATTTCATAATAATAAAAATGCAATAATTGCGAAACAATTTGATACGCAACTTATTAATGTAATAATGACAAACTCGAAATAAACTCCGCCACAATCACCACTACCATTATCAATAAAAAGTTTTCCGAAGAAAAAATAAAAACTTACAAAAATCGATAACGGCAACCCCATTGCGACACAATCTAGCGAAGCAATTGCTAGACTATTGCAACGAGAATCTGCCGTTACCGATATGAACAAGCTCGTGTAGGTAAGCGAAATTTTCACGAAGCGGGGGGAGTTTTCGAACAGCAGGCGGGATTGTCGTCGCGTTTTATTAACTGAGCTCCAATTGATTTTGTAAGGGCCCAGTGTTCATTTTAATTAAAACAATTACTTAAAACGCTTGGTACTAAGCTGTATGAAAAGTAACACTTCGTTCATTAATTGCGTCCTCGTAAATCGCGCTTTAAAATTTGCATTCAGTCGTGTAATTTCTTGTATTTATTCTAATTTCTGCGGTGATATTAGCAATATTGTGTGAATACATATTTTGGAAATTCCGTGAGAGGAGTGGATCGGGTCACGCAAAAATGTTGCTTATCTCGAGATCGGTGATAAGTGTTTCTTATGTGTGGACAAGTTCGACAATGAATTTTCAAAGAATTTCTTGGAAATAAGATAACAATACGTCTTGTTCTATATTTCTAACTCGCCATCTTCTGGAGTGTCGAATGACAATATCTTTCAATCCTTTTCGTGTTCACCGTTGTTAGCAAGTATTTTTGTAGTCAATCTACGACTTTGAGTCTGTATTGTGTGGGCACAAACGATTGATAAGTGGCATTAGTGGCTTGAGTTCTATAAATTCCATTGTCGAATTTTGTAGAATAGGCAGTAATTTTTTTCTATCAATTTGACTAATTGGTCTTTGCATTGGATATGGAAGACTCACCAGCACTCCAGTAATAAACCGCTTATAAATATACAAAGGCGAAGCAAACGAAAATATTCAGTAAAAGAATTTGATACCTTCAATAAAATTAGTACCGCAAAAGAACATAACACGTTACGTGATATCTGAAATTCGAAACATACGTCGAATTTTCAAAAGTCCAGCGAACGGACAAGGATTCAACAAAAAGGTTTGAGAGGGCACACCATTTCCACCTGGATGCCCCACTCTTACTTGGGGGTCGTAAATGCCATTGGTAACGATGAAATCCTCTCGAATACCGCGCGCGTTTAACAGACTCGGTCTGTTCGTTTTTAGTAGTCCATCTCTTCGGTAGATTACCTCGGCCTCGAAACCACCAAACCAAGTCGTTTTATCTTTTAATTCGTGAATACGAAATTGTTTCGTAGTGGGCCCTTGCACTGGGGAAAAGAACCCGCCCCACGACACCGCAATGCTAACCTGTCAGCGCATTCACGCGACCTCACACAAGGATAATTCCGGCAAGTACTAATATCTTCGCTCGCCGAGGCAGCAAATCATCGCTGTAGTCCTTTACGGACAAAGAGTATCCATCAAACCACGACAAGATTACGCCGCAAACAGGTTGAAAGAAAAGAAAAAATTTCATCTCCATTACATAAATTAAATTTTTTTTCCAAAAAAGTCCTCTCTACAATAGTAAATTCAATTTTTCCTCACAGTACTGACACCACGGGTCACTTTATTTTTGATTTTGGAGCTGTGATCAAAGGAGGAATTTTCGAGTCAGGGAAGCGCTTTGAAAATTTTTATATCAAGTCAAATTAAGGTTATCTGTAATGTAATTTTCGGGTCAATTTTTATGTGTCATTACTTTAATTGTTTTGGATGACTGTGTTTCAGGAAAGAAGATCAACGTATGACCTCGGCTCGGTGGAGTTACGCTCCGCGAAAATAAATGGCTGAGTGGTGTTTGTATCCCTTCATCCTATGGAGGACTGGAAGGCCCTAGAGGTCAGCGGGCCAAGTACTGGCTTCGCGGCTGTCTGGGCGGACGAGTATGGCGCCTATGCCCATCACCGATGAGCTTTTCCGGGTCTAAGAGTCCAGTCGGCCTGGTCTCCTATAGGTGACCGAACTATTTGCGTGACAGTTTGTTGCCCAACGTGAGGCCAGAAGTGAAAGTTGGCGATAGTTAGGGTAATAGATTCTGGTGAAGAATGTAGTTTGTACAGTGAGCAACTTGAACTATGCGAGAGTGTACCTTTTCTGTCTAGTGATAGTAAAAATGTGACCAGCTCCAACCTATGTTTTCGAGAAAGTTTTTCGTCACGCACTGTTCTATTTATACAGGGTGCGGCAGCATAACTTCCTTTTTTGAAATGCCCGCCCTTAAAGTGCTAACTGTTATAGCGCGGCGCTAGTAGTCTCATTCGAGAGAGGTGATTTTAAAGTTTTGCTCATCCCTTGGTTAGTCGCTATCATGCGTTGGAACAGTGCGGAGCGTGCATAAAAAACAAGTACCGCTGAAAATTTGTTTTGTTGAATTTTGAAAAAAGGAAGTTATGCTGCCGCACCCTGTATATTAAAGTTACGAAACCTTATGTATTGTTAAAATTGGATAGAAAAGAAGATAAATCTTTTGTAAGCATAAGATGCTAAATTTGTTTATTTTGAATTAAGTTTCATTGTACGTTGCATTTTATTGAGTACGTTAATTCACGGATGAGCCTGGAGAATCCGGGTAGACAGGCTTTCCCAAGGAGGAATTGGGTTACGAGTTGCGTATCTGGGAGGGTGACTGGCTGAGACCGTGGACGAGATATGCCACACGTTGCGAGCTACGGTACGAGCGAAGCATGTCATGGATCTCAGTATGATCGAGACCAAAACTTACTTTCTTACGTCGATAGAGGATATTGTTGCGGTCCGGGAAAAGCTGGCGGAAGTTCAAGGACTCATCAAGTATTTTGAAGGGGTTAAAAAGAGCGGAGAGTTCTTGAAGATCACCACCCACGTTTTTTTAGTGATTTTCCAGGTTTGGCGAACGCTCTCTTCAAGCGAGTAAAGAAGACCCAGTTACTCCGAATGGCTCCAGTGTTGTTTGAAGGGAAGGACTTGGTTCTGTTCCACACCGTCCGAGCTAGCTTGGGGACCTGGAAGGAGCTGTCTAGGATACTACGAACCTATAATGACCGGCTCAGGGAGGACATTCGACGATGCGTACTGAGCCAGGAGGAGTTCATCGAGTTACACGTCGCCGTGATGGATAGGCTCTTCCGGAGGTTAGGTGGGCCGTGCAATGATGCGAAGAAAATTTGTGTACTACGGCGTAATACCCGCCCATTTCGCCAAACGCAACTAGCACTGAGGAAGATATCATCCCTAGCAGGGTGATAAGGACCAGGTGTCCCATCTGTTCACCCCAACCAGCACAACCCGCCTACCAAGCGAGTGGAACAGTGCTGCCGAGTAAGGCGGCAGGCGTAACACAATTGCTAAATCCTTGCTGACCCGGCGGCCGGGAGACGAACGATCGCACTTGATCGTCCATATCACAGGGAGAGATTTCTGCGGCTAATCGACTCTGGGGCTTCGACCTATATCGCAGGTCAGGAAGGGTGGAAACAGCTTGAGGAATTGTGCAGTGCTAGGGAAAGGTTGACTACTGATACGACTAAGTGGCAGGAGCAGGTGGCTGGAGATCTTGGTAGTGTCGACTTTGACGCAGGGACTAATCTTGATAGTGGACTTCTTGCATAGATTCGGGTTGATGCTGGAGCTGAAGCGAGGACAGTAAGACTTTGTGTGTGAGGTGATGAAGGTGTCTTCTGCTAATCTGCATGGGCAATTGACACTGACTCACAAGGAGAAGTGGCAGCTGGAGCAGTTGATCATCGGAGATGGTAGAGTCATTACGACGGATGCAAATCTCATCAAGCAGAGGTACTATTCCGCCTCGCCCACGCTGTACAGACATTTCGATGCGGGGTTCGACGCAATATTACGGTTAAAGGGTCGTGAAACCGTCAACTAGCGCGTGGTCGCCCACAATCTTGATGATCAGAAAGAAGAACTTCTCATATAGGCTCTGTGTCAACCGCCAGAAACTGAATCGAGTCATGTTGAAGGACGCCTACTCCTTGCCTTACATCTCGGCCACCCTGGACCAGCTGCGGGAGCAAGATACCTGTCCACCCTCGACGCTAAGTTCGCCTTTAGGCAGGTTTACGTTGCAGAGGAGTCCCAGCCGTACACCAATTTCATTATTTCGGGTAAGGAATCATGCCAGTTTCGCTGTGTGCCTTTCGGGTTGTCTAATAACTCAGCCACGTGGCAGTGGTTAACCAATCACATCATTGGACCAACACTCGAGACGTAAGTTTTCACGTACCTAGACGACATTATCGTCATCACGCCTACATTTGATAGGCATCTATACACTCTACAGGAGGTGTTTTGTCGGGCGGTCTGAAGCTCTCGACGGAGAAGTGCTTCTTCTGCCAGCCTACGAGTAAATTGCCCTATCTGGGCGATGTGTTGGACGGGTGTAGCTTGAACGTTGTTGAGTCTTTAACGTGGATGGACCACTACAATGAAAGTAAAAAAACCGAGATAGAAATATCCTTAGACGTATATCTATCCTAAATCATCCTGATATCAGATTATTTTCCTGAAAAATTAGAATGCAACACTAGAACTATGGCTAGGTACCTCTAGATATAGCTCGTTTCCTTATATTACCGATATTAGGATTCTTTAAAATCGGATAATAACTGTTACGCATGTATCCTGGGTAACGTAGATTACTCAATACTTACAATATTCATTGAATCAATACGCAAAATCAAAAACCAAACTGCTTGCGTTCCAAAAATATAATGCCTCATTGTTGCTAACAAATAATTCTTAAATACTAAAAAAGTATTTACATACTCATACGAAAATAGTAGTATTTCAATTGTGTAATTTCGTTAATTATTTCAGAAATGTTAGAATTGCTTACACACATGATATTGCTACCGCGTTGACCATTGACTCAGATTACCTCACGTGAGTGAATGTCCACGAGGTAATTGAACATTAACTTTTAATTTTGTCAGAAAGAAAATCTTGCGATTGTGGCATCTTGCATTTCTTCAATTAGGCCTTAAGTGCCAGAATCGCTTACACATATGAAGCAATTACCGTGCCGAACATTGACCCAGATTTACATGAGAAAATGTTCCCAGCGGTGATTGAATTTAATAGAAAGATTAGTAGAAATGAAGATTTTAAACAAACGTTGATCCGGAAAAAGTAGCGAGTGTGGTCAGCATTACCCGTTTCCAAACCGTGAAACAGGTGCGCCAGTTTTTGGGCATGGTTTCGTGGTACTGGAGATTTAAACCAGACCATGCCTCTTGGTAGCACCATTGATGGACCTGCTTCGCAAGAATCGACATTTTAATTGGATCAAAGAATGCGACCGAGCGTTTGACCGGTGCCAGATATACATGGTTGTCGTCAGGAACGATTTTGACCTGCTCTGACTTCATCCTCCAGTTTAATATCCAGAGCTGAACTTAGCTAAACGTTCCTGGAAGACGAGATGGCCGTGTGTTCTCTCAGTCGTTCCCTCTCGAAAGCAGAGAGGAAGTTCCCCACCACAGAGAAGGAATGTTTGGCGGTACTCTGGGCGGTGAAGAAGCTGAGGCCATATTTCGAGGGATCTTCTTTCAAGGTGATTACAGACCAGCATTCCATTGTATGGCTGCACAACCTCAGGGATTTAGCCGGATGCTTGGCACATTGGGTTGTCAGACTCCAACGACTCGATTTTGAGGTGGCGCACTAGAAAGGCAAGGAGCATCTGGGACTGGAGTCCCTCTCCAGATCTGTGCCAACAGTGGAGACTCTGGAAGGGACCACTTAAGAGGAAGATCCTTAGGTGCACCACATGAAACGGAATGTCACCCAAAAACCGTACCAGGGCTGTCGTCTAGAAGAAGGGCAACTCTGGATAAAAACCATGCTCTACCGGAAATTTCTTGGAAGCTAAGGGTACCCCACATCATGCCACGACCATCCAATGGCACAGGTACGACCACATCGCCCGACAATGTTTCTGGCCAAAGCGAGCAGATGTATAACATTTCATCACCCAATGCAAGGTGTACCAGGCCACGAAAATCAAGCAGAAGTAGACAGGCCTAAGCTTCATGGGAAATTATCTGCGTGGATTAGGTGGGGCCGCTACCTCGGTTCACTGCCAGTAATGTGTACATCCTGACCGTTGTGGACTACTACACCAAGTTTAAGCGGATATTCCCGATGCGGAAGGCGAAGGCCACACAGGTGGTCATGTTGCTTGGAGAACGCGTCTTCATGCTCTTCCGTGTCCCCGCGGTGGTCATGTGCGATAACGAGGCGCCGTTCTGATCCCGAAATTGTCACAAAGGATCCCGAAGATGTCACAAAGGAGTCAAAACGCGTCCACTGACATAACAAGGCAATGCCCGACAGCTTTTCAAGAAAAAAAATTTCAAAACATTTTAAAATTTGTTTAATTTTACTCCCCTCAACTTCATGACATCTCGACAGTTCTATTTCAAAAGCGAAACTGATGAAAAACAGTATTCGAATTTGCACTTGCTGAAATCTCTGAAAAAACTCACAATTCATTATTTCTGGCGAATCCATCATTGTGACTCGATCATCAGTTGACATTTCAAATGTCACAACCAGTTATAACGACCATCCGTCAGCAGCTACAACCGGCAGATCAAGATAAAGAAAACCTGGTGGCAGAACACTTCCACACGGTACCAATATCGAAAAACGATTATTAGGTGAGTTATATTTTCCTCTTTTTGATATGCATGATTCTATATGGTTGTATTATCTATCCTAGGTTTCTCAGGATGGGAACCACAATAGCTACACATCGGAGGAAGCTTAACATTTCGAAAGAAGAATCCATGCAGCCACAGTACACCGCCTTCAAGCTAACCCGAAGGAGAGACTGAACTAGATCATAAAACGGACGCCCAGGTCTTACATCAGAGCCTACCGGAAGTGGGATGGAGAGTTGGCGAAGATCGGATGCGCCCTCCACAACATACACTCAAAAGGTGATGAAAGAAACCTTATTTATTGAGTTTTGGGCGCGAGAAGGTGCTTTTCTTGTCAGGTCCCAAAGCTCTCAGCAATGAAGAGGGAGTGCTTTAGGACCCCAGGTAGAGAACGCAAGCATTGAGTCATGTGCGAGAGGATGTGCTGGTGTGCCTCAAACAGGCGAATACGCGGAGTATGCAGAGGTACAACCTATGGCGGCGCACACCACCTTTTCAGCAAAAAGACCTGGTATTGCGGAGAAATGTTGCCGTACCAGACGCAGCGCAATACTTTTCGCGAAAATTGGCGACAGAATATGTCAGATCCTTTCGAGTGAAGGGGCAAGGAGCCAAAAGTAAGAAGAAAAGAGGAGTCTGGCAAGTCGAACATACTCGTAAGCGGCTAGTTAGTTACTAGGTTCTTTTTTTGTTTGAAAGCTGAGTGCCGTTTACGCACTTAGTATACCCCATACTCAGTGCGTAAACGGCACTCATCTTTCAACCGAAAAAAACTTCGCCCATGATAGCAAGCAACTGGGCTATCCCCTAACAACTCCCCTGACAACCTGAGAACCCAGCGAGGAGCCGTTTAGCACATTACATCCGGCCAGGTCTCGTTTTGTAACGCCGTGAGGCGCCTTCAAGCTATAGGAATCCCTCTTCTAGCGGGAGGGGAGAAGGGAAGAGAAATTGCCAGACAAGTGGTTCTCAGCCCTGACCGCTGTGATTCCCTTTTATCTTTTAAGGACTACCCGAACATAATGTCCCATATGGTTCCATATGTCAACCGATCCAAGCATTATCGCGACTATGCTATCCAAGGTGAGCTCTCCCATCTCCCTGTAGAAGTTCCGTCGCAGCCTGTCCCATTTCTCGTACGCAAAATATGTGTGGCAGACATCGTCTTCCCCTACTGGGCAAAACCAACAATCGTGGGATCGTGACTTACCAATCTCTCGCAGACAAGACTGAACACACCCATGACCGGTCAACAGCATGGTAACATAAAAATCAGTCTCGCCATGCCCTCTATTCAGCCATGGTGTTACATCCGGGATGAGCCACGGAATCCATCTTCCCTTCGTGCGATTCACCCAAGACTGATGCCAATTATTGAGTGAGCGATGTCTCTCCTCGCGGGCAACCATCTCCTTCATATTCGTTGGGAAAACTGAAGACCGGAGACCAGTGGGGAAACCGAGGAAGCGCTGGTCTGACTCGATCGACGAAGATAGTTCATCACTGCTCGGACTTCAAAATTGGAGGACGCTGTCAATGGACCGAGACAGTTGGAGGCGCTATTTACAGGAAGCGAAGGCCCGAGAGGGGCTGTAGTGGTACGAAGAATTTTCAGAATAAGATAGGCGTAACAACACAAAAGCAAACATAGGGGCGGGAAACCCCTGAGTAACCGGGCCTAACCATAGCGTTGTTAGTCAATATGCTAGCAATCAAGTTAGTGGCTAAGGTAGCGATGAGTTAAATACGCCATATAAGTTGGTGAAGGATTGTCCATAAGTGGTAGAGGGTAGCATACAACATGGTAGGGGTTAGGTTAGGAGAGAATAAATTCAGAAAGCAAATAGAACTGAGCAGGAATAGGATTAATCATAGGAAAGGGGCGGGTAGGTTAGACCATTAAGAAAGGATAGAATTCCTCTACTTTTTTGTGCTGAAATGGGGTAGACGGATGAAAATTATCAGTGAGTGGAATAAGGTAGGGCGACGTTTTGGGAAGCTCACGTCACCGAGCAATACGGGTTCAATCTTAGCATTAGTTTATGTGCAGTATAAGGACGAAGCTCGCTTGAATGGATTTCAGTGAAAACTACTTGCGGTACGGAGTGGTTCACAGCGAACACCCAACCAAGCCAGATCCTGCCGGGGGAGTAAAGGGAGACAAACACTACATATCGCGCCCATAATGATACAAAGACACCGAGCCGAGGAGTAGTCATTGCGCCGTTGTCCGGGGAACCCACTGTACTCGTATATGTTAAGACCAAAACTTGTCTATATTCAAATTTTACGTACTTAGTTTCTTGCTTCTTCATTTTAATAAATCGATACTGAAAATTATTTTCTGTAAATGACAGCCGGAATCATCACTTTGCTTTGCTCTAATTATTAATTAGATGAGTTATCTACTTACATAACTATTATCATCCTGACGAACAATTAAATACCATGAGCTCCTTTTTCGATTTTGGAGTTGCGGTTAAAGGAGGAATTTCCGTGCCAAGCGGGAAAAATTTCCCATTTTGATTTTGGAGCTGCAATCAAAGGAGGAATCTTCATGTCAAGAAGTTCTTTGAAAATTTTAATATCAAGTCAAATTATGCTTATCAGTAATATTCTCTTCGGGTCAATTTCTTTGCGTTTTTACTTAAATTGTTTGTGGCTACGTGCTGCTATGTTTCAGGGAAAAGTTCAACGTGTGACCACGGGTCAGAGGAGTCAGAACCTGCAAAAATAAAACTCTGAGTGGCGTTTGTGCCCCTTCATTCTGTGGAAGACGGGAAAGCCCTAGAGGTCGACGAGCCGTGTCCTCGCTCCGCAGTTCTCTTGGCACCCACGCCCGTCACCTACGAGTGTTCTCCGATCCAAGAGACCAACCGGCCTGGTCTCTTATATGAGGCCGAGCAATTGGCGCAATACCATTCATATGTAAAGAGTGGTCCAACCATAATCCACGATGTTGATTGTGAGTCACACCTTAACGTCGTTTTTCGCCCAACTTAACTTGCGATTTGATTGTTTCAGAGTTTGACGAATTCACGTGTTAAGGTTGTTAAAGCATTTTACGAAAATGGGCGTTTAAATCAAAATGCATTTCGTGCACTTCGTGATTTTTTTGGTCAGCATAATCGACCAAATGTGTCCACAATCGGGAAACTTGTGCGCAAATTTCAGCAAACCAGGTATGTAAGAAATGTGAAGTCATCTGTGCATGCTCGCCCAGTTCGTTCTGCGGAAAACATTGCTGTTGTTTGCGATAGTGTGGCAGAAGAGCCATCAACCTCGACTCGCCGTCTTGCCCAACAATTGAACATCTCACGAACATCACTGATGTGAATTTTGAATAAAGATTTAAATTTACACGCTTACAAGGTTCAATTGACTCAAGAGCTAAAGCCTACTGACCATTCCAAGCGTTGGCAATACGCCGAATGGTTGGTTGAACAGACAGTAGGGAATAGTAACTTTACAAAGAAAATCATCTTCAGCGACGAGGCACACTTTCACCGCAGTGGATTCGTTAGCAACCAGAATTGCCGTCGATCTATCCACAAAGAGTGACTGGGTGGTGCGGTCATCGGGCCATACTTCTTCGAAAATGAGGACGGCCAAGCAGTTATCGTGAACGGTGTTCGCTATTGCGAGATGATAACGGATTACTTGTGGCCAGAAATCGAGGTTATGGACCTGTGGTTCTAACAGGATGGTGCTACTTGCCACACAGCCAACGAAACAATGTATCTTTTGCGCGAGAAATTCAATAGCCGTGCTATCTCACCGTTGGACTTCTTTCTTTGGAGATGTTTAAAAGAAAAGTGCACGTAAATAAGCCAAGAACAATTCAAGAGCTAAAGGATGGCATCATTCAGCACATTAACGACATTGAACCTCAATTATGTCTCAGAGTCATTGAAAATATGGACCATCGGATAGAAGTATTCCACCGTATTTACAATTAATATCGTGCGTTTTGGTTGGACCACCTTTTACTATAAAGAACACTATCAAGAGGTTTATATTTTTTTGCATGCCTCAAAGTTTAGAAATCCTAGCACCCATAGATTCCGTAAAAACTCGCTATGGCACGACGACGGACAACCAAAACGAAAAGCGAAAGGACCAAAAAATCACAAAGGACTGACAAAATACTGAAATTTCGTTGGAAACCATTTTTACGCTTCAGGAAAACAATTAAATTGAATCCCGAATTACTTTCCATATGATATTAAAAATATGTTTGTTCATGCTCATTTTAAAAACGAAAATGAATAAAAAGTTCAGAATTTTCTAGGAATCTAATTATCTATTCAGGCGATTCCGATTTCTAACATCTCCAAATACCAACGATGTGAAGTTCGTTTCTACCAATCGTCCAAAAAATTCAATCAGCTCGAAGAACATCCTTTCAAATCATAAACACAAACAAATTCGAAGGAAAGAAAATCGCTTCTTTTGAAATATAAAGCAATAAAACGCAGATTCAAGGTCAGACAAGAATAAGAAGAAGAAACTTCATACAATATCAAATCTTAATTCATTCAGTGACCCAAACTTAATGCATACCCGATATCTCAAACTTCAGGAGCAGTCAAAACAAAGCAAAACAACAGATTGATCTAGATTAGAAATAAGAAAGCTCTGACCCGGTCGAATTTAATCGGGGCAAATGGAGTAGAATTGGACTAAACCAAGGACTTCTGATGTTTGTGTGTACTCGCAGTGTAAAAATGAAATCAACTAGCAGAAGTACGAGTAAATATCTCAAGAAAGGAGCCATGACGGTAATAAATCGTTTGTGATTTGTCAATGTAATGTCTTTGACGGAAAAGTTACGCACAACGATTTTCGTCTTCATCTTCGTTTGCGTCTTATAATTTATGTATGCGTACACCCACTCGGGCCTCATGACGTAGCTGAGCCAGCTCAATAGGTACTTTAAAGTCTGATGGGAAAATGGTGAGGATAAATTCAGTTTGGTGAATGGATTAGAATTTAGGATTTTGCGGTTTGTGTTTCCAAGAAATCAGGTCAAGTACATTTATTTTTAAAATTATGTTCCAGTTATTCTTTCTTTGGTGATTTAGAGAGGGAATGATTCAAGGACAATTGTGAGGGAAGATTTGATTCGATGAAAAGGTGAGGAGATTAGAAAAAATTGTAGGGCGTAGAAAATTAAACAAAAAAAAAACATGATCTGACGTCATTTACTCCCATTTTGTGTAGCTAATTTAATAATTGTGTAGGAGGTGGATACCTCAGGCATAGTTAAATGTAATATCCCTGTTATTCGTGATTGCCAATCATCTTGGTTACTATGTTACAGTAGTAAGGTATGACAAGCTGTTCTACGTAAGCTGATAAAAACCTGAGAGATGCAGTATATTGATGCTTAACTAAATCAAGAGTGTTTTATGCATATACTCGTATGTACATAAATACTGCATATATTAACCTAGTAGATTTTAGTTTTGCATATGTATGTAAATCAGGGAAACATATCGAACACGAATGTTTGTCAACATAATGTTTCTTAGATATTTAAAATGAGGTGAAAACGAGCCGCAATAGAGATAAAAATTTTGTTATACGAGGACAAATCGGATAAATTAAAAAAGGAAAACTCCTCGAAACTGGGCAAGTAAATTTATCCGGTCCAATTTGTTTCAAAAGAGCTAGTATGTACTTATTTGACGATATAAGAAGGCTTTCACTTTCTAGAATACCCTTTTTTCATATACGATACCTACAATTTTCTTCAATAAACAGAAAAGCAAATACAATAGAAAAGCCGATAGCACTTCCGGCTTCCATATTATCTTTCAAGCTTAGAGCTAAACAAGAAAATCGCTCCAATAACTTACATATAAAATTTTTATTTCTTCCGACAGTGTTACTCTTAACTTGGGGGCGCTGCGGCTGAGCGTTCTGCGGGCCCCGGTTTCGCTTCAACTCTAAGCCCTGTTGTGAGCAACATGCCAGCTGCCCACTGTGGGCTGGTGGCATGAAGTCGAGTTTTATTTAGCTAAAAATATTAAGATTTAAAATGAAACGACACGCATCGACATATAAGAAATAAAACTGTCAAGAAAAGTATTTTTTTGGTCAAATCTCATTTCAATTTATTAAATTTAAGTCATCACTTTATTTTAACCAACCAAACAGGTTTATTATTACATCAACAATGTAATAATTTGGCATTAAAATGTTTTATGCGAAGTAGTAGGTGGCACTGCCCAGAATATACAGGATGAAAATAATCGTGAATTAATCTCCTTAATTACGCGTATTGTTTCCCAGACGATACAGACCCAAGGACCACCATTGTTTAATGCTTTAATAAATCCTACCCCTGACGCTAATAATGACTGTGAGGTACCCATCACCTAAATAATGGCAGAGACCTAACTAACATGGACGAAATTGCGGACGTAGCAGAAAGCTGTAGAACTTTTTACGGGGAACCTAGCGAGTAAAACTCGTGGAGGAAAAGTGTAGAACGAATTCTGCACATCTATGATCGTTTGAAGAGAATCCTGTCCGTAATCGCTCTAAAGTCTTACAATGCCCCTTTAAACTGGGTAAAGACCTCAAAATACTGAACGCTATATCACGCTGATAAACGGGACTTAGGCAATCTGAAATACCAACTTACGACATTGATCCAGGGGTCGGGAACAATTAACGAATTTTATCAATGTGTTTATCATCATCCATCTTTAATATTAAATAAGCTATTTGTAATGGAACCTAACCAAGACGCCTTAAACAGCCTTACTCAATGGATACTTTTATATGAAGGCTCAGAGGTGGTTTGCCTCACCTGCCTAACATCAGGGAGCCTCTAGACCTCTCGCAAGCTTTGTCTTTAAAACTAGAAACAGCATGCAAACAACACTGTTCGCAAACATGATTCTAGCAATCCTCCTCCTTTGCCACCAAAGAAGGAAAGACTCAAACAGAATCAATATACTTATGGTCAATAGCCTGCAAAGAGTAATTTTCATCCTGAACTCTTCTACAGGGTTTTCCAATGAGAGGTGTTATTTTGATATTAAAAGAAAAATGCCATTTTTTTATATAAGTGATCGGATGTTTATTTCATTATAAAGAGGAAGGTATGCCGTTAATAGTGGCAAATAACATCAAGCAAATTACCACCACGACCACGCTTGCAGGACCATATCCTTTTCATGAAATTTTCCATAACCTAATCGCAAAGTGCATTCCCTATGTCCTCGATAGCCTCACGAATTCCATCTTTGAGGTCTTGAATCGACACTGGGCTGTTGGCGTAGACCTTCTCTTTCACGTGGCCCCAAAGGAAGAAGTCGCAAGGTGTTAAATTACAAGATCTCGGTGGCCAATTATGATCACCTCTTCCAGAGATAACATGGCCCGGATACATTTCCCGTAAAGGATCAATAGTTTCGTTGCTCGTGTGGCAAGTAAACGTTGTCCAGATCAATACCATCCAATTCCGGCTATGAAAAATCATTAATCATCTCTCGATAGCGCAATCCATTCACCGTAACTGTTGCTCCAGCCTCATTTTCGAAAAAGTAAGGTCCAATGACTCAGCCAGACCATAAACCGCACCAAACAGTCACACGTTGAGGATAAAGAGGCTTTTCAACAATATCTCTTGGGTTTTTCGAGCCCCAGATGCGACAATTTTGCTTGTTGATGAAGCCACCGAGGTGGAAATGGGCCTCATCACTCAAGATGATTTGTCAATGGAATTCCGGATCATTTTCATGCATTCCAAGGATCTAATCAGCAAAGACACGACGTTGTTGATGATCGACAGGCTTGAGTTCTTGTGTTAACTGAACTTTATAAGCCTTAAGACCCAAATCTTTATGCGAAATACGGTGTAATGACATTTGTGGAATGCCTAATTCCAAAGAACGACGAGTAATGGACAAACTTGGGGTTTCTTCAACACTTTCGGCTACAGCAGCAATATTCTCGGCTATTCGTGAGTGACGTGCACAGGTTTTATTCTTCACATCACTAATTTGTCCCAACAGCCCGAATTTTTTCACGAATTTCTGTATTGCGGTCTAACAAGATGCTCCACGACGACCCAAAAATTTTCGAGTTTTACGAACCGTTTCTGCCAAATTTTCACTATTTTTATAGTGAATTTTAATAACTTCAATGCGTTGTTGAAGCGTGTATCGTTCCAATTTTATTAACGGCGTAGTTTCCACTTATCAAATGTCAAAAAATGACAGCTTCAAAAGTGACATCTACCGAAATAGCGGGCTATTCAAAATAAAACCTCTTATTGGAAAAACCTTTATTACCCAAGAGCTCTGCAAAGACCTCAATTTTACCACCGATTTCGGTATCAAAATCCTAACCTAAATTACCACACGTTACCACCGAAACCAAGAGTATACGAACTAATGGACATTGACTCATCCCTAAGAATAAAGGCCGTAAATTATCAAAATCGGCCACAAATAGCATGACGCACATTTCCTCCTAAAGGACCGCAAGATTTTAATCAGGCACAATTAAACCCACCACACAAACAGCAAAGGGTATTCAATTTGCAGTCTGAGCCAGAAGAAACGGACGTGTCAAGAGAAGAAGAAAATCCTTCTCTTGACAATGACAGGACAGAGGAAGACGATAACTTGAATTTTTTAGATCTATGAGCTCTTCACTCCCGCACCTTGAGTATACAGCGAAGAGCGGGAAAATTTTAAATTTTTAATAGATACCAGTTCGAATAAAAATTACATTCAACCACAATATATTTTCAAACCTTGAATTAATGAAAAATCTTTCTCTGTAAATTTTGTTGAGGCACTGTAAATGCGTTTATGAATTTGTTCGGACCCTTGACAGAAAAATTAAAATTCTTCATCCTACGAAATCTGCGAACGTTTACAGATAATCTTCCGGACTTTGAGCTCGGTAGGTGGAATTTCTCGCATTGTCAGCCAACAAGTCTTTTCTTTCTTGAGCCACACTGGTCTTGACCACCACAACGAGAATGCTCTGTGGCCCTAACCCCACGAAATGCTGCATCTGCAGGGTTTTCCTGTGACCGAACGTGATTTGTCCGATTGGAAACAAAAACTTCCCATTTGGAAGGATGCCCGTTAAGCCAAGCTAAGACGATTTCGGAATCCGTCCAAAAATTCAATCCTGATTTTGACGTTCAAAGCATTTGGCGTTCTTTTTACGAATTTGGCCAGCAGCACTGCTCCACACAACTCCAAATGAGGGATGCTAACGGGATGTATGGGCGCCACTTTAGTCTTCGCAGTTAACAAGTTAAGATGAGTACTATCGTTGTCCTGGTATAAGACATATATTACAGCACTGTAAGCTTCTTGAAAAGCGTCACAAAATCCATGCAGGGTATCTTCTTCTTCTTCTTAGCCCTACGGCCCCTTTCAGGCCTTCGCTTCCTGCAAACAGCGCCTCCAACTGTCTCGGTCCATTGACCGCGTCCTCGCATTCCGAAATCCAAGCAGCGATGAACTGTCTTCATCGACCGAGTCAGACCAGCATTTCCTCGGTTTCCCCACTGGTCTCCGGCTTTCAGTTCTCCCAACGAATACCCATGCAGGGTATAGCTAGCATTTAATGTAGACTGGATCCATCACGGTAGTATTTTTGTTTCAATCGCAGGAAGGTCTGATCGGAATTTTAAGCCACAGCCCTTTCCTTTGGTAGTAGTTGATCCAAGTCTGTTCCGTGCAGCCATAGTCGTTGCAACAAAACTTTCGCTATAGTAATTATGGAAGACAGCTAACCTAAAGGATCATACAAGTGCGCTATCTTTGATAGCACACTCCGCCTCATATACTGTGTTAATCTTTCTCATGATTTCAAACGATATGTAAAATAATTGACCATTGGACACCAGACAACTGCTAGAGACTTGTACCCTTGTTCTAGAGGTCATTTTACAGTGGATTTTACTTCATCTTCTAGCGGAATGTTATGCTGCAAGCGAGGGTCATTTGCCACCCATTTGCGCAGGTGGAAGCCGGCTGAATTGAGCATGTTGCGAAGATCATCTTGTTTCTTGATCACCTCATCCACATTAAAAGCTCCAGACAGGACGTCGTCAACGTAGAAACCGCTCTGTACACAATGCGCCGCAACAGGATATTGGGTTTGTTCGTCCTCTGCCAGTTGTCGTAGTGTACGTATTGCCAAGTATGAAGCACATGTTCAACCAAATGTGACCGTAGCTAGCCGATAATCCTTCACAGCCTCATTTAGGCACTTCCTCCAGACTATCTTCTGGAAGTTCGAACCTAATGGATGAATGTTTATTTGCCGTCGTCGGTGACAAAGGCAAATTTATGAAGCCAACAATTTAAAAGAACTGCAGTGCTGGACTAGTCAAAAGAGTGTCATTCAAGGAAACTCTCGAATAAGTCTTTTGAGACGCGTCGAAGACCACCCGTAGTTTAGTTGTAGAACTGTCTTTGGACACCGCGTGCTGCGGTAAATAGTACGTCTGACAGTCTACTTTGTAATGATAAGTTTCCTTCACGTCTTAAACTGCCTGCATGTGGCCTTGTTCCAAATAATCTTGCAGGCATTTTTTGGTACTCTTCTACCAGAGCTGGGTTCTTTTCAGAACGCTTCTCTAATTGGCTCAAACTTGCAAGCGGAGCGGTTCGTAAATCACCTAACGATTCCATTCTAAAAGGTAGTCGAACTGGGTATCTCCTATTCGAGTCTCGATGCGTTGAACACTTAAACAAGAGCTCGCAAGCTTTCTCCTCTTCCGACTTCATCCTTTGAACTTCCACCTCCTCGAACTCCCAGAACGCTCGTTATCAATGTTTTCGATGCACTTCACTTTGACTTTAAATTACTTGAAAAACGTGCACAGTGTTATACCAACGTCTCCTGCTAATATCCAGCCCAATTTGGAATTGTGAGCTGTCGGTCCATTAGGTAATCTTCAGATGTCATCAAGAATGATCTTCCTGTATACTCGTGCGCTCGCTCCAAGCAACAACTCAATCCTCCCCGGCCGGTCAAAGTTTGTGTCAGCTAATGACAATCCCTTCAGTTGGGCGTGTATTGTCGATGATACATTGCTTGTTGGCATCATGCTTGTGATATTCTTCAACACAAAAGTATTAAATCGGATGACAAACCTTATCGTGTAACCATTTCGATAGTGACGACGTCTTTTGCATCCGCTTGTGAACGTTCAATGACTTTGACGTTGGTGTGGCATTTTCGGTGTTTCAAACCCAATCGTTGGACCAAGGATTGAGTCACAAAAGAACCTTGGGATCCTTGATCGCTCGTTGGGTGCTTGTAAGTTGACCATGGCGGTTGCCAGCAAGACGTCACTTTCGTCTGATGCACTGTGAGCGTGCACGTCGCTACCTTTTTGTGCTGTAGAAGTCGGAAACTGTGTCGAAAGGAATTCTACTGAATTTACATTCAGTTCTCGGTGGAGCACGGTATGGTAGCGTTTATTGCACTTTTGGCATGAATATTCACTCGGGCAACTGGTCGCAAAATGCCCATTTTGCTTTGATGTTTCATCTGGTTAAATCGCGAAGACTGCCAAAGTGGATGAAACCCTTTGTGTATCGTACATGCCTGTGGTGCTCCTATATGGTAGGCTTGAACGCTGCGATTCAATGCTGTAATCGACTGCACCTTGATGCGTTCCTCCCTTGACGCTTCCAAAGCCCGATATCGTGCCTGCAGAAATACTTTAACATCCTTGATTGTTGGGAAATCCGGCTCAGCGGCATGTTCTTGTTCCCACATCTGCCGAGTTTCATGAGGTAAGTTTTGCACTGTCATGTATACCACTACGCACTGTCACTAATCTTTCACTCCCATATTGTCAATGGACGGGATGCATTCGGCTGTTGTGTCTAGTAGCATTTGCAAAGCTGAGAACGTCTCCTGTCCATGAGTAATGGCAAAGAGTCGCTTGAGAAGCGCGTTTTTAACCATCATAACGCTAGCAAGCATAAGATTGACCATGCAGCTGCAAAATTAGAGTCTGTGATTGGGAACTGTTTGATTAGTGTTGCAGCTTCACCAATTACACTACACTTCAGGCAATAGAGTTTCTCTACATTTGACAGTGCAGACCGCTCATGTATGAACGTTCGAAAAAGATCCCGAATTGACGGCCAATCTTCGTAACTACCTGCAAACTTGGGGGGGGGGGGGGGAGATATTCAAGGCAATCTCACATCGGTTTCCTCCGTAGCTCAATGTCCACTTGCCACAACTTCCTGTTTATCTTTTTCTGGTGCTGCGTTGGCAATCAATTCTTCTAGTACTCCCTGCATTTCCAGTTGAGTTTTGAAGAAAACCTCCTCCGCTCGATCAATGCTTTCAGCAAAGTATGGTTACTCTGAGCTTCCATCCATCAATGGAATGATCACGCTGTATCCTGAATTGAAGGCGTCATAGCTCCTTTTGAGCCTATCTTCCTTGCCGTTGCTTCCTTGCGGAAATCTACTTGCACTTTGACAAGAGGCCCAAGCAACAGCATTTGCTTATACATGGTGTCCCTCTATGTTCACTATGCTTTGTCGTATCCTTCTGGAAATTATTAACATGCACCGACGTACTTTCAGAGGTGTATTTATAAAGTTAGATGATATTCTGAGGGATCATATCGGCACTAAGTGCTACATTTATATTGGCGATATTATCGTTTTTGGGAAGGATGAAAACGAACATTTTAGGAATCTCGAAGCCGTCCTGAAAACTCTTGAAAAAGATCATATGAGGATAAATCCTGACAAGTGTGAATTTTTCCGACAAGAAGGCGAATTTTCGGGATTTATCATTAGCACTGACGGCATTTAAAGCAATCCCCAAAAAGTAGAGGCAATTGCTTCTTTTCCACCCCTTAAAACTCTCAAACAGCTGCGTTCATTTCTGGGAATGTCAGGCTATTATAGGCAATTCATTCGCGATTATCCAGGACTCGCCAAGCCCTTGACATCGATTTTAAGAGGGGAGGATGGACATATGTCTAAAAAATTTTCCAGAAATAAGCCTATTATTTCATCTCCAGGAGCCATGCAAGCCATCAAAACATTGAAGAACCTCAAAGGAAGTATTCCTCTTGTATCCTGCCTTTTCTAAGCCCTTTGAGCTTACCACGGACGCATCTAATTTTGTCATTGGGGCAGTCTTGTCTCAGGAAGATAAACCCGTATCCTTTTTATCTAGAACTCTCAACAAAAATGAAGAGAATTACGCAGCCAATGAAAAAGAAATGCTGGCGATCATTTGGGCTCTGAATTCTTTGAGAAATTACCTGTCCGGTTTCAAAAAGATCAAAATTTTCACGGACTACCGTTTTTTAACATATGCCTTGAGCAGCAAAAATAACAATTCTAAGATGAAACGATGGAAGGCAATTCTCGAAGAGTACAATCATGAGCTTAAGTATAAGCCGGCGAAAGCTAACATCGTCGCTGACTCGCTTTCAAGACCAGTTCACACTTTAGAAGTCTATTTAATGACCCCTGCAAAGCATAGTGCTGAAAGTTCTGCACATCATCCAATCCAAACGGTCGAAACCCCTATAAACGCATTTCGAAATTAACTCATCTTTGAACTAGGACATGAAAACAGTTATGAAATTCAAAATCCATTCGACAACTACACCAGACAAACAATTATAAAACCGAATTTTACAGAGCAGGGCATCGTACAAGCACTTAAACGTTACCTTAATCCAAGTACAATTAACGGACTCATGACTGACGAGGAAACTTTTGGATTAATACAAAACATTTATCCACATCACTTTCAAAATTATAAAATACGATTAACGAGGAAACTAGTAGAAGATATCCCAAATGAAATAGAGCAGGAAGAGCGATTTCTTCAAGTACACAAAAGAGCACACAGAAATGCGGATGAAAATTGCCTTCCAATTCTGAAAAATTTTTATTTACTCAAAATCGTAGCTAAAACCCTATCTCTAACTATCCCGGCTATACAATCAGCGATCGATCAATTTTCAAAATTTGCCCTTGCCAAAAGATAGCTTCCAAATCCGTAGAGGATATAAAAAAATCTCTAGCGAGACATTTTATTTTACTTTTGTGTTCCTGAGAATGTGATGATTGACAATGAAAGAGGTCTAAGGTCACCGACCTCAATGTCCATGATGTAGGACGATTTCCAGGAAAAAACCTATCAGACCTCACCGTACAAAAGTGAGGTAAACGGTCAAGTGGAACGTTGGCACTCAATACTCGCGGATACCATGAGGTGTTTAAAAAGGGAAGACCCAGCGTGTCGTTTCATTATATTCCCTATCCACAAAAAAGGTGACAAGTTACAGTGCTAAAATTATAGAGGCATATCACTACATTGTACTGCGTACAAAATATTTTCAAAAATCTTTGAAAATAAAATCGGATCATACGCCAACAGGGAGTATTGAGGAGTACCAAGGTGGCTTTAGAGCAGGTAGATCGACAAAAGACCAATTGTTCACAGTCAAGCAGGTACTTGAAAAATGCTGGGAGTTCAACATGGACATGCACCGAATTTTCGTTGACTTCAAGAAAGCATACGGCAGTATTGATCGTAACGTACTGTACCAAATAATGCTTTGCTTTGGCATTGCAGTGAAATTGATCCGTCTTACCTGCGATATTGCAACCATCCTTAGAGGTATCTCTCAGCGAGACAACAGCTTTCTCTCAGCATTTCGTTTATGTTGGACGAGCGAAACGGAGTGAGTTAGTGTTGACGTGCGATACGGAGACTTTTTATTGAGGACGTGAGATACGGAGTGAGTTCGTTTTGACGTGCGATACGGAATTTTTTTTATCTAGGACGTGCGACACGGAAGGAGCTAGTTCGTTTTGACGTGCGATATGGAGATATTTTATTTTGGACGTGCGATACTGGGTGAGATTAGGATACAGCAGTGAATGAGGAGGAAAGCCGCACACAACCGGGGGAGCATCCGTTTTTTTTTTCAATTATTATTATTTTTATTCATTGGTGCAGAGAGGGGACAAAAAAAAGCAACCGAACCTAGTCTTGTTCCCTACTGTTGTTCAGTTTGACTAAAGTTTGGTCTTTTTGTGTTCACAATGCCATAGTCCCCTAGGTAGTATCAATTCATCTCTCCAATGATTCCTCCTCATCTCTTTCTTCCTTTTGTAGTAGATTTATTCATGTGAGGTGGCCCAGCACTGGCAGTGACCTTCCCCTAATGAACCCAGACACAGCTGAGCTCTAGCAGGCTCACGATGCCACCTGGGGGTTCGAGGTCACTGCCAAATATTTAAGTCTGTGTAAGCGGGCAATAGCGCAATCGTAACAGCCCTCGCTTCAACCAACAAACGAGTTTTCGCGGAACTGGAATACGTAAATTGGAAATGAAAGAGTCACTCACTTGCAACAACGGAAAACTCGACCCCTTGCAACGGACGTGGGTGGAGATTCCCTAAATCTAACACCTCACTGTAGTTAGTGGATAGGAATCAATCGAGTCACTCCAGGACAGGAAACTGCCTGGGACCCTACAGCTGGGTTTCCCGATTCAACACTTGTTTTGATTTTCTTATTGCATCACCCGCAAGCCAAGATTACACCAAACATAATTCGTTTTATACACTTTTCAACAAAATCTACGAATTGGTTTATATGGTCGATTATTTAGGCTATTGATTTCTGATTTCAATTGAATTAATCAACAAGATGAATGAATATTTTCTTCAATTTAATTTAACAGTAGGAGGAATAAATATTAGCTAGACTTATTAAATAATTACGTATAAAGGGGCCCCCCGATATTCCGCCGCAAATTCACGATATCTGCCTGCCGCAAATTCCGTCGCTAATTAAAAACGTCCGCTGCTGTCAATTTGAATTAAATTACTAGCCTAGAGGCGCTGCAAGCGAGATCTCGACTAACGAAACCAGAGAATGAGGAACTTCAAAGGTTGATAGAGGAGGAGTTCGAGCTGATGGGGGAAGGTCTTGGTTGCACAAGCATGGTAGAACACGAGATTAGAGCCAACTTTCCAACAATAAAGCAACGTTACTATCCCGTTTCGCCTGCGGTCTAGCGACACATCAATGTTGAGCTGGACGAAATGCTCAAATTAGGAGTCGTTGAACCTTCCTCTAGTGCTTGGTCGTCCCCGATCTTGCTAGTCAAGAACCGTTTCTGCTTCTGCGTTGACTATCGAAAACTCAACAAGGTATCGGAACGAGATGCATATCTATTTGGAGGTTTTATGAAAAGTGCTACGCCGATTGCGTGAAGCGAGACTTCGAATATCTCGTGAAAAATGTAATTTTTGTCGCGCGCAACTTAAATATCTAGGGTATGTGGTGAATGACAGGGGGAAACATGTAGATCCACATAAGGTGGATTATTTGCTGAACACCCCACAACCTACAAATGTGAAGAAAGTGCGGCAATTTTTGGGCATGGTTTCGTGGTACCGTTGGTTTATACCGGATCACGCCATGCTAACCGCTACACTGACTGATTTGCTGAGGAAAAATCGAAAATTTGTGTGGACTGCCGAGCGCGAGGAGGCTTTTCTGCGTTGTAAAACGAAGCTATCCACAGCACCAATCCTTACATGCCTTGATTTCACCAAGCTCTTCAAAGTGCAAACCGATGCTTCTCATACAGGGCTGGTGGCAGTGTTGAGTCAAGAGGATACGGAGAGGGAGAAGGTGGTCTGCTACCTCAATCGTAGCTTGAAAAAATTCGAGAAGAAGTACTCGACCACGGAAAAAGAATATTTAGCGGTGGTGTGGGCAGTAGAAAAACTGCCCCCATATTTAGAAGGAACTCAATTCAGTGTGATCACGGATCACCATTCGTTGGTCTGGTTAAACAACCTAAAAGATCCAAACGGACGGTTGGCGAGATGGACTGTTCGACTCCAGCAGTTTGACTTCGACGTCCTGCATAGGACAGATAAGTAGCTGGAAAGGATGATTTCGGACGTGAAGGTTGAGCCACAAAACTTTCCAGACTGGAGGGTGGAAAATGGGTGACTGTGAAAGCACCTCACGGGCAGGTACCCAGAATTAAGTGGCAATAGGTGAAAACGGGTTATACTAAAGGGAGAGCGGGAGAAGGTACTCCGACAGTGTCATGACGATCCAAAGGCGGGTCATATGGGAGCTGGCAGGACATAGATCGTGTGCTGCAAAAGTACTTTTGGCCCAAAATGAGAGCAGATATTAAACCATATGTCACAAGATGCCAGATCTGTCAGCCGACTAAAGTGGAACGAAGACGCCTGTATGGCCCAATGGTTTCTAGGGAAGGCCAGGCGAAGGATCCTTGGAAGATAATATCCGCTGATTTGATAGGTCCCTTACCAAGGGAATTGCTACATATTAACCATCCTGGACTACTTTAGCAAGTTCCCGCTTATCTTCCCGCTCCGTCAGGCACACGGAAAAGCAGTTGCACGGATATTGGAGGAAGAAGTATTTCTATTATTTGGGGTATCAGCGGTAGTAACAACGGGGTACAGTTCCGCACTAAAGAGATTGGTCACCACGTATGGTACCAGGATTCAGTACACGGCTTATTATCATCCGCAGGCTAATCCCGCGGAATGGGAAAACCAAATGATCAAAAGGATGCTGATATCGTACGCAGGTGATAACCATACGATATGGGATGAAGAAATATCAAAAATTGGATGTGCTCTGCGAACGTATACTCACGAAACAATGGAGGTGACACCATATTTTGTAAACTTTGGACGGGAAATGGTAACCTCGAGGGAAGACCTTCACTCAATAGAGGAAGAGGAGGTTAAAAATGATCCAAGGTTGCGAGAGAGTTTGATGGTTAAAATGCGTGAGAAAGTTAAGGAATGCATTAGAAAGGCTGCGGAGCAAAGATCACAAAATACAACCTTCGAAAGCGGACTCCACCATCCCAGTTGAACGATACGGTTTGGAGACGAAACTTCGCTCAGTCGGATGCCGCGAACTATTTTTCCGCGAAACTGACACCGGAATATGTAGGGCCCTTTAGAATTCAAAGGAAGGAACCAGCGTCTACTTATCGGCTGGTCACTCGAGAAGGTGATGAAGCGGGTTTATGACACGCTAAGGACCTGAAACCTTACGTAGCATAGCGCGCCTAAAGCGGACTCTCACCTCATAGTGACGGAATAGTGGAAGTTAAGGATGTAAATAAGGTATCCAGTCAAGATAAAGGCAGTTCGATTAAATTAAGATTTAAATGGACATCACAAAGAGAAGATATGGAAAAGAAAATGAAAGAGTTAACTTTGAAGAGGGATAGACGGTGAATCACTTAAGTACTCCTGAAGTTGTGTGTTTTTTTTGCTAAGTAGTATAAGAGAAAGAATTAATCTAGAACAGTGAATTTTGTCGTTTTATTTAATAAGGTTAAGTCGATTTGTATTAAGGAGAAAAATTACATAATAAAATGTCTTACACTACAAAAATGTTGGTTAAAAGGTTGTCCAAGGACGAATTGACGTATGAGCTCTGCATACGAGACCAATCACCAGGAATAGTCTACGAAATGAGGAGGAACTTACGGGCAGGATTACGGGCAGAGCTAGCTATGGATACAAGTATGGTGGAAACCAAACACTAGTCATACACTCCCAGCGAAGATTTTGAGGCCGTAATGCTCCTTATTTCAGGCATCAAAATCACTGCTTTTCTTACTAAAGATCCCCGTAAAATCTAAATGTGCAGATGTAAAAGATAGTGCACGAAGAGAGGCAACGGTCTCTCAAGAATTAACAACAATCCTGAGTGAACGACGCAAAGAGGAGATCGACCGAGCTCTCGTTCCAGGTCTGGGGCCTTCGCTTCATCAAAGATACGTTGAGTTTGACTTGTACCTGACCCAGCCCTTCAACGGATATATATGTTTCCGCTCTTACCTTCGCAACTTTGATAATTCGCAGTCTCTTGAGTACATATTTTCGCCCAAATAGAAGATTACACCTGCCACAAAATTTTATATACAAGAGATAGTGCAGGCAGTGCGTGAAACTCATCGAAGAAATGGGAGGACTCTCTCTGGAAAGCATAGTTGTCGGTAGACCAGTTGATAGATGGAACCATGCAACAGATTACGTTTGGGCAATCCTAGCTGTGAATAAGGAGCCCTGGGAGCGTTGACCGCGGAACATATTTCCTCTAGCACTCTCTTCCCCTTTCTCCTCTTCCATGGAAAAGTGATTTTCGCCTTGAGGAATAGAAAGATGAGATCCAGCCCAAAGTAATGCGTCAAACGGTTCCAGAGTAGATTCTTAGGTTGAAAGGGGAGGTGTTAAGCGGGTAGTGCAGGCAACCTGTCTGGGAGTTCCGCACTCAGGGCGTAAACGGCCTTTCTACAAAAAAATTAATAGATTTTTGAGAACGACGTGTAATCAAATCGGGGGATAATCAGTAACACGTCATTTGAATGAGCTTTTTGTGATCTGACCGTCTTTGATTTATCCTGAGATATCTAACTACACGAGATGATTTTGCTAATTATGAATTATTTGCTCTGAGGAGCGGTTATATGTGATGAAAAATAGCATAATTTCAGGGTGGGATTATTTTTTAATGCAACTAGGATTATAACAGGTTGAAAAAACGTTGATATGCACTACAAGTGAATATAGTTTTATCACTAGGGTGACAAAACAAAAAAACAAACTGACGAGGAACAGAAGTGGATTGATAAATATATATGAAACATCATGAAGTTACTTTAATCCAAATCAATTTCATTTGGTCTAAAACTTATGGTTCGGCGTCGCACCAAAAACAATGAATATATATTTGCCAACAAACGTAGCACAAATAATACCCTGGAGTTTAAAAATACATTTGCTGAAAAACTATCGCATTCCCAAAAAGGTTGTAGGTGGAGCTTAAACACTTCTTTTTTGTCATTGTCTCGAATATGTTGTCTGCATTTAGTTGATAATGTTGACCATTTGCAAACATTTGATCCTCTTTCTAAGAACATAAATCCTACGCTCACATTGCATCAACATGCCAAGACGAAGTACTACCAAAATTATCCTTAGAACTTCCTTTCCGAACTGAAGAATAATAATGCCACGACTAGACAAAAGCAACAATCTGTAATTCATCCGAATGCAATGTGCAATGACAAAGACTAAATGAAAACGATTTCAAGAATGGAGTCGCAGAATTTAAATCATTGTCATGACACAGGTCAAATGCAATCGATACTATCGTCATCGTCGCTCTGCAGAGGTTGATAGACTCCGAGGACAACGTAAAGTATTTTAGCAATTTGCCATCTGTATTTTTCTTTTCACACTCGACTGACCCCCACAATATCCAGAGTAATTCCATTCAACTCTTTCTTGGGCTTGTAGTGGCGACGCGGCCTTCAACCGCCCTACGAGTATCTTTCGCTAACAACAACAACAAAGTACAATAAAGTGGCTGCATCAGGAGTTAAAAACGAACTAAAGTAAATCTTCTACGACTGTGCACTCAAAGCGCTTGAATGGGATCCGAGCAAGGAGTGGTTGAAGGCCACCAGGGTAAAGTACCTTCTGATCTACTTCGCCTCCATACCTTACTCGAATAGTCTCCACCGTTCCTTGGCGAGCAACATAATGATGGGATTTACCATTTCCATATTGTCATCGACCAGAATGCAGTCCGGCTATTTACTATGAATTTCTGCCGTTTACAGGAGTTTTGGTGCGAGCAAGAGAAGGAGCCTGGTGGCACTACGTCAAGAATGAATGTGGAAAGTTTAAGAAAAGGATCTGTAATATGAGCATCACCACACCTCATGGCATGAAACAGATTTTGCAACCGACATCGTCGGATAAGGATCATTGCCTTGACTGGAACGTAATATTGTAATCACCTCGTTTAGGTGGAAATTTTCCGTGGATTATTTCTGAAGACAATAATTTGCTTCGAGATGAATCTTTGAGGAAAAGTTTGAGTAAACGTGAGAACGTTTTATTTTATTAAAGTGAGAATCATGTGAACAAAGCTTATCACCAAACTGACCATCAAAATTAATGCTACCTGTTAAAACTTCGAACCCCACAGTAAGTTTCTGAATACCGGACTTTTAGAACTTTGTAACTACAAAGTAATAAAAATGGTCACTAAAAGTATTTCCACGTATAATTGAAGCAAAAAAATATTGAATGCATGCAACTGTGCTGAAAATTGTTTCTTGAAAGTTTACTTAAGAGCGCTTGCACACTTTGGATGATAATGATGATTAACAGAGTGATTTCTCTGGCTCGTGCACTTTTAAAGAGGAAACTGCCTTCTTGGTGAGTCAACTATAAAGCACAGGAAATGAGAAAACAGGAGACATTCTGATTCAAATGAATCACGGAAAGAAATAAATTCCAATTAGAGGAGGAATTCATGACTCTCCTACGTGAAAAGAGAGAAAAGCAGAAAGTGCAGTTAAAAATAGAAGGTAAACTGTTGCTAATCTTTTTTTTTTCTTTCGTAAGTAGAGATTGGTTGTTATAGTTCGTTTAGTTATTCTTTAGAATATTGCACATTAATTTTGCCACTTGAAGGAGAAAGTGAGGTTTTGAGAAAGCTCCCAGAAGTCTCCAATTTATTTCGACTTTATGAGTATAAGGACTTTCTAAGGGACATTTGATTATCAACTTTCATCCAATTGAATCATACTTAACTCTGTTCAATACGACTCGATTTTTCTGAGATTTTCAGTAAAGATTGAACTTACAAATTGACATTTCATTTACGTGTTGAATTTTATTCGATTTGAGGGTGCCTTTACGATTTTATTCGAAAAAGTGTTAAATTGATAGACCATACTATTACTAACAAAGTTGAGTGAATTTCGACTTCTCACGTATTTGTTGTTGTAGTGCAACACTACACTCATGATATTTTTCTGATTTTTGGGATAGAGGGTTTCCAATCACGAAGGGGGGCAGGCCGTGGGTGTGGTACGCCCGAATTTCGTGTATTTCCCCATCTCCTACTTGCCTAGATACTGATAAAGTAATTTTAAGACATGTTTTGAAAAGATCTCACTGAAAATTTTCATATGACACCCCACTTGACCACCTTTGAGGGTCACTCCTTTATAGGGGGGACTCCGTTAAAAACCCTTTGAAAAACTATCCAGAAGTCATAACTTCGGGTCTTCCCACAAAGTTACATGGCTGTAGCTTTTATAGTTTCGTAGAAAAACTGCTCTAACATATAGACGGACACAGGTATCGGTTTTAATAGGGTTTTTTATTTTAAACAGCTGTGAGCATGGCAAGCGGATTACGCTTTCAAGTGAAGAATACGAAAGAGCAACCAGAGAAAACGCAAAGGTTGTTAAACAATATGATAAGATGAAACTCCGAATAGAAAATTTGGAGGAAATGGCCCGGACATTTTTTTTTTTTTGAGGTAGGGAGGTGAATGTCATTTATGCACTCCCATGCTCGCAAGAACGCGACTAGACTACCCACTAAACACCTCCCCTGTCAACCTGAGAACCCAGCCTGGAACCGTTTGACACATTACTTCGGGCCAGGTCTCGCTTTGTTACGCCGTGAGGCGCCTTCAAGCAGGGGAATCCCTTTCCCAGCGTAGGGGGAGAGGGGAAAAGGACGAGGAATTTCCAGAAAAGCGATCCCCCAGCCCCAGCGCCCCCGGCTGCTGTGAGTCCCTTTTATATTTTAGGACTGCCCGAGCATAATGTGCCACCTGGTTCCATTTGTCAACCGATTCGAGCATCACCGCAACTATATTATCCGGGATGAGCTTCCCCGTGTCCCAGTAGAGCTCCATTCGCAGCCTGAACCATTTTGTACACGCAAAAAATGTGTGACAGGCATTGTCCTCTTCTCCTGGGCAAAACCGACAAACGGGGGACCGTGATTTACCAATCTTGTGCATGTAAGACTGAGACCACCCATGCTCGCTCAAAAGCTGGGTCAGATAGAAGAAGGTCTCACCATGCCTTCGATTTAGCCACCGTCTCACATCCGGGATGAGGCGCGCAGTCCACCTTCCCATCGTGCAATTCACCCAAGAATGCTGCCAATCATTGAGCGAGCGCTGTCTCTCCTCGCCGACAACCAAGAGGCGTATTCTTGATGGGCCGGGTCCCCCTGCGTTGGCCATATGTCGACTCAGAGCCGATATTTCCGAAGAAGCCTTCTCAGCCGTTGTCCTGATTTGCTCAGAGAAACTCATCTTCGAGTCGATCAGTAGCCCCAGGTACTTCACCGCTGGCTTCGATTCGATTCGTAGGTCTCCAATACTGATCATCCTTACTCTAGGGATTCTCTTTTTTGTCTTTTCCAGTGCTAAACTCAGCCCGCGAGAAGCCATCCAGTCCCTCACTCAGCGCATTAGCATACCTAGCCTAAGTTGCGCATGTTCAACGGTGCGTCCAGCGACCAGAGCCGCAATATCATCCGCATAGCTGACCAAGCGCGACTCATCTGGCATCTCAAGTCTCAGTAGCCCGTCGTAAGGCACGTTCCACAGGTCCGGACCAAGGATAGATCACTGGGCAACACCCGATGTAATTTCCATCCTTCGTTGGCCCTGTGTCGTGTCGTAGAGCAGGCTTCGGTCCTTTAGGTAGTTCCTTAAAAGCCGCATTAGATGTTCTGGAACTCTAAAAGAGTTTTTCACCATATCCAGAATATCCACCCATCTCGCGGAGTTGAAGGCATTCCTGACGTCGAGTGTCACCAACAGAACGATCCGTCGCTTGGTGTGACTATATGCCTCTGTCCTTTGGACCGCGTTCACCACCTCTGCAATCGCATCAACGGTAGAACGTCCTGCTCTAAAGCCGTACTGCCGAGGGGATAGGTCCCCAGCAGCACGAATCGCGTCAGTGAGTCTTCCCTTGATGAGTGTCTCTAGCACTTTCCCAGCCGTGTCTAGCATGCATAACGGGCGGTATGCAGACGGCGATTCGGGATTTCCCTTCCCCTTGCTGATCAGCACGAGCCTCGCCACCTTTCATCGTACCGGGAAAACCCCGTCCCGTAGGCAAGCGTTGAATGTGCTGAGCAACACCTCAGCTGGATCACCATCTGGACCTGGAGCCTTCCTCGCTTTCAAGGAGAGGACTGCCTCCTCCAGTTCCAGCTGTGTGAAGATTGGGCACTCTACTGCTGTTTCACCGTGGACAGCCTCAACACGGACGGGATGGGCGGGGAAGAGTCCCCGCACCATCGCGTCCATCTTTTCCGCGTCATGTATACAAGGTTTCCGTAGGGCACCAAGCTTCCGCATGACCAGCTTGTAGCCAAGGCCCCACGGATCCTTGTTCACATTGTCCACTAGGTCTTGCCAGCAGCGAGCCTTTCTACTGTTGATCAGTTTGCGAAGGCATTTCCTGGCCGACTTATATGCTGCTACCCAGTTGCATAGTTCGTCACCATTCCGCGCCCGTTGAGCCTCACGCCGAAGCTTGTGACACTCCCTCCACTTTTCAGCGATTTCAGTTGGCCACCAGTATACTGGGGCTTGCCGTGCCGGGGTCTTCAACGGGGCATAGAAGCGCAGCAAGCAGTCGTAATGATGCTCATAGTGGAGTTCACCACGTCTTGAGCTGCCAGTTCTTCCGTCCCCTCCGAAGCTCACTGCAGCGGCTCACCTGCTGTGAGCATCTCGATGAACCTCTCGACGTCTCCCCTTCCTATCTTCCATCCAGTTGTAGAAAGCCGAGAGCACGGACTGATGATCACTGGCTGAGTAGTCCTCTAATACTTTCCAGTTGTGTATCCTCCGTACTAAGGACTCCGAGACGAATGCCACGGCCGGCATGGTTCCCTCACGACCAATACGGCGGAAAGTCGGTGTATTTTCGGAGTTTAGTACGACGAGGGCGGCCCAGGCCGCCATTTCCAGGATTCGTTTTCCCCGCGGATCCGCCTGAGGCATGTCCCATTCGATCGCTTTAGCGTTGAAGTCGCCCCCAACGACCACTTTACCCTCTGCGTTCGAGACAGCGCCCTCCAAAGCATTAAGCTTGGCTTGGAAAGCTGATCTCGATTCGTTAGGCGTTTGGTACACACTAAAGAAGGTGGTCCCTGAGCACTGAACCCACACGAAACCATCCCCCCGTCCACAACTCTCCGCTTTAAAGTCACTGTTCCGAACCCAGATGGCAGCAGTACCAGTTTCATCAGAATACCATAATGCAGGACTTTTATCATGGTGTTGCTCACTCAGCAGCAAGAAGTCGGCTTTCATGTCCCTCGCAAACTGTTTAAGCAGATTTTGGGCGGTTGAACTGCAGTGTAGGTTTAGCTGCAGGATGCGGGTCATCGGAGTTCTGATTTTGCCTTGGCTAGGGCTTCCTGGAACACCCGGCATTTTCCTGATCCCAAGACGTGTCCAAAATCAGGTTTTGGATCAGCATCCTTGCAAAGGATACAATGTGCCTCCTTCGTATACTCTTTTCTTTTATGTCCCATTTCACCGCATTTGTAACATAGGGAACTCCTATCGGGTCCTTTGCATACTTGTGTGGTTTGACCATAACCAAGGTATTTGAAACATTGAAGAGGCGTTGCTCTTCACCATGTCCTACAGACAACCCACCCTATTCGTACTTTGCCCTTGTTCAGGAATTGTTCGGCGTCCTTTTCGGTCAAGTCAACTATGGCCATGCGTTGTCCCCTGTTGTTTTCTGGTGTCAGTCTCGCTTTGATCCTTCCCATGCTAGGGAACTCCCTTTTGATGGCCTCTTCTACCTCGGCCAGACCCGTCACGCAGCCAATGTCTCGTATTTCGATCGTTGCCATCGGCTCGAGCGGGGCTAGAGTTGCGCTTTTGCCGAGGACCTTCTTTACTGCGCCACAGAATGCATCTTTATTGCCGGCCCCTGCTCCGAATTCGACCAGTATGTGGCCCCACCGCGTACTACTTTAATGGTAGTATTGGTGTGTTCAGGCCTTACGTTTCCCCTGATATCCCGCAGTACCTCCGCGAAGGATCGGCCATCTTAGGGTTTTACGAGCAGTGCCTGCTGCCGAGGTCTTCTGCCTCTCCTGTTTTGCACCAGGTCCTTTTTCTACTTTTAATGGTGGAGCTATCTGCGTGCCACCTTTAGATTCCGCCGCAAGAACCTCTTTAGCCTTCTGTACGTCTTCGGCTCTTAACCAGCTCCTCTGATAGTGCCCTCTAGTTCAAGGAGCCCCACCTTTGCGTCGAGTCGCATGCAGATTGTGTTCTTTTCAGAACATCTCCCGCTTTTCGAAGTAACCTTTCTTATTCGTATAGCTGGGCCACAATTGTACCCCACAACCATCCTTGGAGAGGTTATCGCGTTCCATTTCCGAGTGCAGTACTTGCGCTACATTTTCGACGTTGGCGGTGCAATCACTCTTTGCTTTTCATGCCGTAATCTCCTCGTTGGCTTCTGGATTTTTCGTTGCAATGTGCGAACCTTGCATCGGTCGCTTCGGTAACGATCGCAGCAGTGACAATTGAATTTCCGGTGCTCTTTATATTATCTTCCACCACTCGAGCACCTGAAGCGTCCTGCAGAGTTTCCCGCTTTTCCTTAATAGGACGCTCTGGCGTTCGCTTCATTTTTTTGCTGCGCCCGAACGCCGCAGAAATCTCGGTCTGAACCAGACTGTCTGCTATTCTCCGTTTTTCGTCTTCCTTAACTGTCATTGTGTTATTTCTCGCTTTTGTCGTGGTTAGTACCGCTTTCAATGTACTGTTAACATCGTGGCTGCAACCGCTGGTTGCGTCGTTGTTATTATTTTTTGTTTCTTTTTTTGGATGCTTTTGGTCTTTTGATTTTGTTTGCTCCAGTTTTGTTGGGTCCTCCCTCGGAGCCGCTATCTCCGTTCGTGTGTGTAGTTGCCTTTTTGGTCCCATGGTTATCTTTGCAGAGCAGGGAGGCCATGCGAGGGTTGGCACAAGCCCTTATGGGGACAAGTGCTCAGAGCTAGACCAACGCTAACCGGGAGTCCGTCTCAATCGAACCTACACCACCAACCCAATGGTGCGAACTTCGAACGTACTTCGAGGCCTGCCAAGGTTTTACCGGGACGGAGACGGTATGATAGTTGAATTGGAGCCGTTCACACATGAGTTTCACCTCGGCGCTACTGTGCAAAGCAACTAAGTCCAAACCATCACATCCGCCAGCCTAAAGCGTCAATTCCAGTTCGTTGTCCAAAGCACAGTTCAGATCCAATCAGAGTCGTTACCTGTCATCCCAGAAGGGAACCTCACGGCGCCCCCCATATCCTCGGGTCTGTGGGGGCGGCACTCCCCAAAGAATGCTAGCCTATAGGAGTGCTTTTGTCGACCGGTACTCACCCTGCGGGAATTTCCTCGGGTAGGGTGAAGGCAAGTCTTCCGCGCCTGATAACAGAATCGACGTAATAACCATGCCGACGGGATGGAGGCTGGGTGACGGACTAACTTCCCGTCTCTGGTAAACCTCAAAATATTTCGAAACTTGCAGATGGGCCTGGGAATGTATTGAAATCACGGCAACCACCTCGATATAGAAAAAAAGACTTTGGCATTGGATCCTGAAATGTTAGATCACTCAATTGCCTTGGCGCTGTTAAGGACCTTTTACAACAGGCCAGTCAATATCAATTAAAAATACTGGCAATCCAGGAATCGAATTGGACTGGAAACGACATTCGAGTGGCCTTTATTGTGGAAAGGGAGTTCAAATCGTACGTTCTTGACTTTAAGGTAGACAATGAAAGGTTATGTGCGATCCACATAAAAGCGAAATCAATGATCAATCATCCTGCCCCGACCGAAGAAAAAAGACGAAGAAACGAAGGAAACGTTCTACAATCACCTAGAAAGACTGGTCGACTCATTGCCTACAAACGGCACAAAAATTTCAACGCTAAGGTTATCAATGAGTTATCGCATCGGGGAACGACTCGAGGATATAGCCTTCACGATGAAACAAATGACAACTCCCAGCGCCTGATTGACTTTGTCTGTAGCAGAACTCTCGTCATACTTTCCACTTGCTTCCTACAACGACGCATTCATGAAATGACCTGGGTATCACCAGATGGCAGCACACAACCAGATCGATCATGTTTTGATACAAAAACGTTGGGCCTCGAGCATAATTGACGACCGTACATACCGAGGAGCCAATTGTAACTCAGATCATTACTTGATCAAACTAACCTACCGATGTCGTATGCCAAAGCCATATTCGGCGAAGACCAGCCCGCTGCAAAAATTTGTCATCGAAAGGCGCCAAACGGCGTCTGTGGCCAAACACTTTCCGGAGACCCTCGACAAACAGCTGGCTTCCATCCTATCAGACGCATCGTTAAAGACGACCAACGACCTCTAGATGGAAGTGAAAGCGGCTTTTAGGAACGTGGCAGAACAGACGATCGAACATCAAGCTCGACACAAGAGGCATGATTGGTTTGGTGATGAGTGTCACAATGCGTTAGACAAAAAGAATCACGCGTACAAAGATTACGTAGGTAGGAAAACCAGCACGAAGAGAGAACACTATGAACATCTCAGAAGAGTAGCAAATAGGATAATCAGTATTAAGAGAAGAAAATAATATGAGCACCAATTGAGAAGTATAGATGTAAGCTTAGCGAGCAACAACACAAAACAAGCATACAAAGTAGTGAAAAGCCTGAAACGTGGTTATCAGCCCATAGCCACGCTCAGTCGTGATGAAATCGGCAATATCATCGCTGATGAAACCAAGATTAAGGAAATATGTGCATCATATTTTAAGAACCTCCTTAATCCTCCGCACAGCTCCAGAACATCGATCCTATAAATGTCTGCGGAGAGCTCCCATTGGCCGACCAACTCTGGATGAAGTTTGTCCCATCATCAAAACCCAAAAGAATGATAAAGCGCCGAGCATCGATGAAGACTCCAGTGGAGCTCATCTGATATGGTGGCAGTAGTGTTCATAAAGCTATTCACAAAGTCATCCAGCACATTTGGCAACAAGAACATATGGCAAAAGAGTAGGGGCAATCAATTATACTCCCTATCTACGAAAAAGGTGACAAGCTTCAGTGCGAAAATTATAGAGGCATATCACTTCTTTGTACAGCGTACTAAATATTTTCAAAGATCTTAAAAAATAGAATTTGATCATACGCCAACTGTATTATTGGGGAGTCTCAAGGTGGTTTTAGAGCAGGTAGACCGACAATAGCCCAATTGTTCACAGTCAAGCAGGTACTTGAAAAATGCTTGGAGCTCAATATAGACGTACACCAAATTCTCGTTGACCTTAAGCAAGTATACGACAGTATTGATCGTAACGTACTATACCCAATAATGCTTTGCTTTGGCATGCTATGGGTGTGAAACATGCACCCTAACCCTAACGACGGGTCCTAAGGCGAATAATCGTAACGAACCTACACGGGGACCAATGGCGTATTCGATACAATCATGAACTGTATGAAATTTTTGGACGAACAGGAGGTCTTAACGATTATAAGACTGCGGAAGCTGCAGTGGGCTGGCCACATGAATTGTATCGACGAAGAACGGATACCCAAAAAGGTATTCGTTGGGAGGACTGAAGGCCGGAGACCAGTGGGGAAACCGAGCAAACGTTCTGACTCGGTCGACGAAGACTGCTCGGATTTCGGAATTGGAGGACGCTGTCAATAGACCGAGGCAGTTGGAGGCGCGCAGTTGGAGAAGCGAAGGCCCGACAGGGGCTGTAGTGCTAAGAAGACGAAGACTTTGACAACTCTAGAAAGACCTTCCCTCATTTTAATATAATAGACTTCTATTTGGTTGAAGCTCTGGAACTATACGTCTTCTTTGATTTCTTCAACTGAAAGGCCATACAGGTCCCTGATGACAACACTCACCTGTCTATCCTCTGGAAGCATGGAGGTGAGATTTGTATTTCGATTTCAGTTAGTGCTTTTGTCAGTCGTCTGTGATATGTGGGATTAGTTGGTATGATTTGTATACCCAGGAAGACCCATGTCGCAGAGATGTATGATATGTTTTGTGTTTTCATAATATTTTGTGTTTGGGACCATCTTGAGGGCTCTCATTAAAATGATCGGAACTATTTTAGGTTCTTGTGTTTGTGGCGTATTTGTAGTGTTCGGCAGTGGTGGTTTTAGTGTAATGGCCATGACAGTGAATGTCGGAGCTAGTTTTGGTGGTGGAAGGGCAGGGGGAAGCTCATCCTCCTTGTCTTACTGCTACTCATGCGGTCAACTTCCATCTCACTTTCTGAAGTTTCAGATGAGGAACAAGACTTTGGAGGTGAAGATACCCCAACCCTTCGTTTTTTCATCTGGGGGCTTTCTTTCTTAGATTTCTGCAATTTTTGCAGCTAGCAATTCATTTTTGTTTCGCTGATCGGACAGCTCGACGTTCGTTTTCGCGAGTGTCTCTTGCGTTTGCAACGGCTTAATAAACACGTGATTCAACTTCAGCGTAATATTGTCAAGCTGGGCGACCAGCGAAGCAATTTGCTCGTCTTTATCAGGTATGTCACGTCCGGCAACCACGCCACCGTCCGTCGACATCCTGTCCGCCAAAAGGGAACTATCTATATATTATAATATGTTTAATGTCCGCCAGATGACTATATTTCAATATAAAACAAAATTCAAAATTTAGAAAAAACAAGAAAATATGACTGAAGCTGCTGACTTAGGTCAGCAAATGAATACCAAACTACTCACTCCGAGTCCCCGGTATTCTTCTATCTCTTTCTTTCCGTCTTTCGTCTCTTTCTATGTTCTTTTTCACTATATGAATCTGTTTAATGTCATCGAGGAACTTATATATTCATCATGCAGATCAGGAGCAGAAGACCAGTAATGTTTGTAACTAGGCAGCTTTTTCACACGCATCACCAAATTTATTGCTACAAAAATTTCGATCTCTTCCGACGTTGTATGTATCACCTTTTGAGTGGCATACAAATTGGTTTGAAAGCAAATAGTTTTAACTAAATCATTTGTCCAAAACAAGCGAAAGAGCTGTGTAGGTGTTATCAACTCTGTTTGAATAATATGATCCGGTATCTCGCCACTAGCGGTAAACTCACTACGTGGTTCGATACGATAATTTTTTTCCACTTTGGCCCCTTCACAGGAGGTCATCGTGAAAGAGCCGTAAAATTAATTTCGTTCATTAAGCTGGTGGTGGCTAGCGGCATTTCCTCATTTGAGTCAGAATCCTCTGAGCTTTTGAGGAAAATGGTCATGCACTAACACTAGAGTTGATTCATTCTGATCTCTTACCTCCTCTGCTGAGCTGTAGATGCTCTCAATATCTGAAGGTATATTCTCCAATAACATATTCATGTTATCAAATTCGTTTACCAATCGCGGCATATCTGAAAATTAAATATACACTACAAACGCGAAAAGACAATGAATGTCGAATACAGTCATGGTGGTTAGAAAACAAACCACCTTATTTATATCCGAGAACAAAATAAATATGAGATAAAATGTTAGTTCGCTAATGTAATCACATTTTTGACGTCCTAATCGATGACATAATGCACAACTTATAACATAAACAGCATTCATACCTCTTTTATGAGATTTTTCACGATTACTTCTTCAAATCACATGATGTCACTTCTATAACATACTGAACTGAACTGACCACTGCACTTCATCAGCAAATTTACATTATATGCTGCTAGTGAAGGTTCAAGGCAATGTATTATTCCCGGAAAATAAACATACAAATAGGGCAATTCCCCTCAAAAAATCGACAAATGGGTGGTTTGTAAACTAACCACCAAACCTGAAAGATTTAAATGTCCTGGAGGTTGGACCTGACGAAAGGAAAGCTAAGCAGTTTGGTGAAAAAAAAATCTTTTTACCTATTCTCATTCAAAAGTTATGCGTGAACATACAAAAAAAAAGCGAAGAAAAAAATTACGTGTACGAAACTGATAAACTTCCCAGCTATGGAAGTCGGTTAAAAAATGGTTTCGATCCGATTCCATGAAGTTTATTTCGTCCTTTTCAGGGCGTTTTGAAGTCGATTTTCTTTTTTTTTGTATTTAATTGTAGGTATACTGGCCAAGACAAGGAATCCATTTATTGACAGATGGTAAATTTCAATTACATACGATGTCTTTTCATACTCCATAGAATATAATCATGCTTATGCAAAGCGAAAAAATATTCTATAAAACGTTGCTGCGTCCGATTACGGCTGCAATAAGCAATTTAAAAAAAGTAATAAATCACCAAACACGTGTTACGTGTGTAAAAATCTTCAAGGCACACTTGCCATATGTCTACAATTTCATAATTATTTCCGGCAAAGGTTTTGCAAGTATCCCACGTATAATGCACTCCCAACTCTTAGCTTGCAAAATTTCCAGCCGGACTATTTTTCAGCTTTGATTTTACACTCCGTTAACATGTGTTATGTCTTCAACACAATCTCCCCTTTGTTAATCACAAGTCACACGCCCCCCAGTGTCCATAGTTCACCTGGAAAAATACAAAATATTGCTGGCTCAGAACAGAACAAGACAAACTCCAGAACGAAAATTCGAGTACGACAAAAATCGGATGATCTAACATTGTTCTGGTCACGTGTCGAGCATGTTCTTGGAATTATAAACCGCTTACTATAAATTCCTAATCATTTTTCAATTAAGAAATTTCGCGGATTCCAAACGGTGGCGTACACAATCGCACCTGCTGACTATCTAGACTACTTGTACTTACCTGTACAAATACGTTTGCAAGCTCGTTCAATGCCAGCAATTGTCTCGAACTTGTACGTGAACAATGGCCGCGCAAAACCTTAAAAGATGACTGTTACAAATGTGGGGGAAAAGGTGAACGATCCGCCGCTAACAAATGTATTTTTTGTTTTTGTTTTAATCTTATTCACCCAAGACGATGACTAGGCACTAAATTTGTTTTGTGCAAACTGCGCGTGGAATGCGGCTTTCAATTTCAATTTCAATGGAAGAAAAGACTACGACGCAAAGCACAGGTCGAAGAATCTAACATATAAGTAGAAAAGAACAGTTAGAAGCCAAAACCTCGCTACAATTATGTACGATGGGGAAGAAAAACATGACGAAAGTCATCAGTGAAGACGATAATATTAGAATTGAAATTGCGCTCGTGCTCTTGTGTTTTTGACATTGATAGCAAGTGGTGAGAGTTCAAAACATTTTTGAATATATCTCAGGGAATTGAACTCACTCAAATCACTGGAGGTATTGTACCTGAGAATTGACAATAAATACTTTTACTGCTGTTTCTGATACGACATAAGGTAAAAAATTCCATAAACATAAAAATTCTAGCAAATCGCATCTTTAAACAAAAGTAATTTGAGTGGGTTGGAGCATGCTCGCGCCAGGGTTAACTTTTAAAATTCATACAGCTATTAGTGATGTCTGATTTAACAAAGAGTATCGTTTAATCGAGTGAAACTCATTTTGACAAAAATTATCGATGAGTAAAAAACAAATCGAAGAAAAATTATCGGTTATTCGAGTAATTTTCAAATCATTTATGAAATACAAGTTAATACTTGAAGATAGCGAGTATATGAATACGTGATGTGACAAATTTTGTTGATGGGATTTTAGTTTACAAAAGAAGATACAAAACAAACTTGAAAATACTCAAGTACGCTTAATTAGACTGTTGAAATATTTATTAAAATGTACAAAAATTACTCTATTGAAAGTATGGTGAGTGGTCTGAGGTTTTGGGACTCAGGAAATAGGGTAATTTCGCCTGTTCGCGTCCATTTAGTGCAGTTGGCAAGTTTGACGGCGATAATAAAAATGGCCCCAGCACTAATTTCTATGAAAAATGTATGTGATGTATTCATTATATAGTCTATTTTAAGATTAACTTTCAGTTTTATTAGAAACATCTTGTGTTTTCTTTTTAAAATGGATAAACTTCAGAATTAGGCGTTTTTCCCACTTTGCGTCCACAAAATCCAAATTGCGTCCCCCCATGGACCATTTAGCGTCCAGCAGCTTAGAAAAGGAATATAGGGGTGACATTTTAAAAAATTTGTAAAGAAAGATTGTATTTTAAAAATTCATTTATTTAAGAATATAAATATTAAAAAATCCACATTATTATCATTAAAAAAAATCACTTTCAAAAAATAAAAATAATTCTTCTCAACATTGGTTGAACTTAAAATTAGGTAAGTAGTAGGCAAATAATGATTGCAACTTAAAGAATAAACAGTAATCAATATTGTAGCCTTAGGATTTCAATAAATAACACAGGTCACATTTAAAAGACTTATCTTTGGCCTCTAAATAACTTAATCCTGCAAATCGCGTGCATTTCAGATGATACCATCTGATACACTTGTCACAGCCTATGTTTTTTTCATCGTCGTCTTCTACATCTGAAATTAGTATATCGTCACATTTATACACATTTCACTCGCTCCACGGCTGGTAAATTTTCTTTCTCAAATTCCTCATTAACCGTTTCCTGTGTGACTTCTTGTATCTTCTTTTTTCGTTTTGGAGCAATTTTACGAACCGTTTGAGAATGTTTTAAAGTCTTTTTCTGTTCTTGTTTTTGTAGTCGTTCTAGCTTTCTTTTTCGTGTTAATTCCTGCTTTTCGTTCTTGGTCTGCTCTTTATCTTCATAATACTTTCTCCATGCAGCAGAAGATATGGATGCTGGAGTTCTTTCCTTATTTTTTCGTGCTTTGTTAGAAATTTCAGGTAGCATCAGGTGGTCTTTAAATGAATCAGAAATTTTCTTTTGCGTTGCTGCTGAACCTGGTTGTACTAGAGACTCTGTAGGTAAAAAGGATGGTAGCGACATAGTTGATGCTGATGATGAAGTCAGAAGCAGTTCTGGGGTTAGTTCCTTGTTGAGAGTTTCTTTTTCAACACTTGATATGGTTGGAGTTAATTCAATATCTTCTAATGGTAGAACTAGAACGTCGTCTAAGGACACCATAGAGCCGACGTTGAGGTAACTGCCAGAAAGATGTAACGTCGAAAGGGACAAGTCAGGGAACAAATTGTTTTTGCTGGTATCAAGAGTTGAATAATTATCTGGATATAGTGTGATTTTATCGTAGTCAATCTCAGAAGATGCTAGAGTTCTATTGCTGGTGGTTGCGTTTGATGTGCAAGGCTCGGTGAATTGTTTTGGTGCAGAATGTATTTCGGCTGATACTGTTTGAACCTGTACAGTAGGATCGGATTTAGCTTCATCATTTTTGTTTTCGGCGTCTTCGTGAAATGAAGAGATGGTAATTGCTTTAGTTGCATCCAATTCGCCATCAGTATGACTAAAAATAGTACTACTTTTTTCTGTTGAAAGTTCCATAGGTGACCTATCAGATTCAGTTTCGGTAGAAATCTCTGCAAATCCTACTTCTGCAGGGAGAGACTTTTTCAACCTATTGACTTCTTTCGTTATAGTTCTAATGTCAATATTTTTTTCTTGTAGTGTCGGCTTCAGGTGTTTCAAAACTTTTTTAAAACTTTTAATGTCCGAGTGAGTAACATCCTGTGACTGTTGATCAACGGCCTGAACATTTTCCAAAGTGTTTCTTACACATTTAGTGTAATCTGGACTATTAGCATCGAATGGGTAAAGACCACATCTCTTAAACCCATTTTTGATGTTGTCGGGCATGTTAGGATGACTTAATGCGTCATTTAACAATTTACAAAAGTTTGTTTTTGTGACGGCAGAATTCAAATTTTCTGGTTTTGATACGAATGCGCGGACTGTAGATTTCCAATATATTTTTACCGGTGCAAATACGCTAACGTCAGCTGGCTGTAAAATATGGGTGGTGTTGGGCGGAAGAGCATACAAAATAATTTCCATTTGTTCACACATCTTACTTAACATTAAGGACATATGCGATTTATGCCCATCTACCAGCAAAAGCACCGGTTTTTTTATGTTATTTTCCACTACCCATTTGTGAAACACGTTGGTGACGTATTCAAAGAATACATCTCCTCTCATCCAACCTGTCTCCGATCTGCCTAAGCACCATTCTGGAGGCATACTATTCACCACAGCTCTTGGTGGTCTAATGTATGGAAACACGATACAAGGTGGACACATATCTCCATTCGCATTAAATGTTAATAATACCGTTATATTTTCTTTTTCATTGCTTGGCTTTATTTGGTATAAGTTTTTGAACCCTCTTGGACCTAAAACTTTTCCTGTCTTTGGACAAAGAGCAAAACCACTTTCGTCCCCATTAAAAATTCTTTTCGGGTCACTCAAAATATCTTTTTGGTGTATACTGTCCAAATATTCCTCTAATTCTTTAAACCACAATCTGATTGACTGTTCTGTGACTTGGGCTCGAGCTTTATTAATACCCTCCGCATTTTTAAGTGTGATTTCTTTATTTCTGGCCAAAAATTTTTGAAACCACTTTTCACCTGGGCGATCATCCTTGAATTTATTTTTAAACTCACCGTCTCGAACTATTTTCTGAACAGAATCCAACAATTCTTGCTTTTTCACTGGAAATCCACCATTCAACTACTTTTTTTTTCACCATCTACTCCTAACGCTTGTTCTGGTCCCGGTTTCTTTACTCCATCGGGTCTGCGCCCACTGATTTTGTCCAATATTGTGGTCTTGGGAATAGCATATTCTTTGCATATTTGTCTTATCGATTTATTATTCTCTCGAACTTCATTTAACGCTTTCTTTAAATCTTCTTCTGTGTATGTTCTCTTTTCCGTCTTCTTTCTTGTCTCTGAAGAACTCATCTTAAATGGGAAAAAATAAGAATGAAAGAAATTACGCATTCCAATTACAAAATAGAGTTATAAACACGTAGTCTTAATAAAGAATACAATAATAATAAACAATACATTTTAAATTATTAATTATTATTTAAATTATTATTTTTATAATTTAAATTATTATTTAAATCATTTTTACAAGCAAGTATTTAACGAAAATAGTGGACGCAATTGGGTTTATTATTATCCCCTGTAGGTATAGTTTGCGGACGCAAAGTGGAAGTTTTCTAAAATTCGATGTAGTAATTCGCGTCCACCTTATTTTATTCGTTAAATATAAAAAACATAAGCAAATTCATAATTAATATTATTCCTTTTTTCATCATAAAAGTGTAGAAACAGCTATGTATCCTAAAATTCACATAAAACAATAAAAAACTTACCATCAAACACGCCTCTTCACACTAATTTTTATTTAATATCCCACGAGTACGACCTTCCTTGTTGAACAACCGAGACTAACTATTTTTTCTAAACGGTATAGGTTTGACGCACAGAATTTTTGTTCATGTGTGCGTGCCTCTTATGCATTGAAGTATTAGCGGCATAATGACTTTTCGTTCGATTGGTGTGTTTGTTGACTTATTTTCGAGTATTTTTAAAGGGAGATCCGCGAAATGGACGCGAATTAGGCGATGGACGCGAACAGGCGAAATTACCCTACCCAAGGAAAGGATGATAAGAATATCCCAGGGAAAATCCCAATAGCAATAAAAAATGTGTTTGGGATAATAAATACTTTTTATTATCCTACCAGACATCTGTAGCCCACTCTTCATATTTTTAGTTATTTAGTTAGTTAGGATAAATACTTCAGGATAATTGTTGGTCAGTCTCGTGTAGATTCTCCTAGAGAGAACATCAGAAGTAAAAACCACTGTATGATCACCTTCCTAAAGTTCTTCATGAGAATAAATATTTTTCATTAATTGAAGTATTCGTATTTAAAACATTATCTAGTAACCCATTTCTCAACAGGTTATGGGCCCGGGTTACTTTGTGTTTCAGCGATTGTTTGTATAGTGTTTTATTTAACAATTGCGTTTATATCGGCCCTGTTAATTTCACAAGTGTAACAATTATACGTTTCTCTCGTTCAGTGTACCTCACGATTATAAACAATGGAGATGACAAAATCTAAGAGAAACATTAAAGCTTTTGACGGTGATAGATATAGTTCGCAGGTGGAAAATTAGAAGAACCTGATAAAGTGTCTCATTTGCGATTGACACTTCCATCATCTTATAATGGTGTAATTACTGCTATAGAAACATTATGTGAGGATAATTTGAATTTAGCTTTCGCAAAAACAAGACTTTTAGACCATGAAACAAAAATCAAGGCTGATAATCGTGATACAAGTTCAAAAGTGCTTTATGTTGAAAATCAAGATAATACAGTGAGGAAGAGTAATTTTAATAATAGGAAATACTTCAAAAATAATCATCAAAACAAAAACAAATCATTTAAACCATATAAAAGAAATTCATCTAAAGGAAAATGTCATCACTGCGGTAGAAAAGGACACATCAAAAGTGATTGCTACTATTACAAGAGAAGTATTCGATATCAAAAAGCTGAGAAAAACAAAAATGTCCAAACTGTACAATTTGCTCAATCGTCAAAGGATAATATCTTAAGTTTCGCTTTTATGACTAGCGACTATACATTACATCATCGAAATAATTACGACAACAATAACTGTATTCAATTTATTCTAGACTCGGGAGCATCTGACCATATAGTCAACAGAGAAGATCTAGTTGGAGATTTTGCTGATTTACAGACCCCAATAAAAGTGTTGATTGCGAAAAAAGGAGAATACATCACAATAACCAAGAAGGGCTCATTGAACGTTGTCAGCAACCTAGGTGTACAAGGAGCCCTGGAAAATGTCTTCTACTGTCCAGACATCCCGTATAATCTACTATCAGTAAAATTATTTATTTTCAACCAAAAAGGTGTCGAAATAATTAAGGATAATAATGTCATCATGACAGGTGAGTCGTTAAATAATTTGATTGGTATTAAGCTTGTGATTGTTAAACATGCTCAAGTAAATATTGCTAAAGATGGAAATTATGAATTATGGCATCAGCGTCTAGGCCATATAGGTAAAACCAAATTTTTAGAATTAAAAATTGAAAAGATGATAGAGGATACAGGACAAATCGAAAATATTTCGCCGAATAATAATCTATGTGAACCGTGTATTAATGGCAAATTAGCAAGTTTGTCATTTAATAAGATTAAAGATAAAAGCCATGTAAAACGACCGTTATTTATAATTCATTCAGATGTTTGCGGCCCTATCACTCCTTCTACAGTTAATGATACAAATTATTTTGTTTTATTTGTCGATCAATTTACACACTATTGTGTTACATATCTAATTGCATATAAATCTGAAGTCTTTACAGATTTTCAAGATTTTGTAGCTAAAAGTGAAGCTCACTTTAATTTAAAAATTGTTAATCTATATTGTGATAATGGTAGAGAGTATTTATCAAACGAGATAAAGGAATATTGTGTTAGAAAAGGCATTACTTATCACTTGACTATTCCACATACCCCGCAATTGAATGGTGTTTCGGAACGTATGGTGAGAACGATTACTGAAAAGGCTCGAGCAATGATTGCGGGAGCTAGTTCAGGTAAGACTTTTTGGGGTGAAGCTGTTTTGACTAGTACATATTTAATTAACTTGACGCCCACAAGAGCTTTGAAACAATCTAAAACACCATACGAAATGTGGCATGGTAAAAAGCCACAGTTAAAATATTTAAAAGTACGAGTATTTGGTTCTACCGTTTTTATCCATAAGAAGACCAGAAAGTCAAAATTTGATGAAAAATCACTAAAAGGTGTACTGATTGGGTATGAATCAAATGGGTATAAGATATGGGATGTGGAAACTGGGAAGTTTACAGTAGCCAGAGATGTTATAATTGACGAAACTAATTTTTTGAAAACTAGACCAACAGCTAAGACTGAAGGTGTTAATTTCAAAAACACTCAAAATAAAACGGATGCATCTGACATAATGTCAAAATCAGTAGGTAAATCAAATAAATCTGATATTGATGAATCAGATGAAATGAAATCTAGCACTGAAAATGTCAAATTAAATAATGAATCTGTAGTTGAAACAGATATGGAAAAAGATCCTGAATCTCAAGACTCTCAAAATTATCACAGTGATGATAAACAGAAAGAAGGCTTGTCAACTGAGCCAAGAAGGAGTGAAAGAATTAATGATCATCCGGCTATTTCATACAATGAAGATGAAATGTTCGATAGTCATTTGTTGAGTGCTCAATCTTTTGTTTGTAATATTCCAACCTCATATGAAGAAATTCAAAGTAGAGATGATAGGGCTCAATGGGAATCGGCTATAAAAGATGAAATTAATTTTTTCTTGATAAATAAGACATGGTCTTTAGTATTCAAGCCTTCAGATAAAAATATAGTAGACTGTAAATGGGTATTTACAATAAAGAATGATGAATTTGGAAACCCATCAAAATATAAAGCCCGATTGGTAGCTAGAGGTTTTAGCCAAGAATACTTAATAGATTACAATGAAACTTTTGCACCTGTAGCTAAGATTTCCATTTTTAGAATTATAGTAGCTTTAGCAAACCAATTTAATTTACTTATTCACCATATGGATGTGAAGACGGCCTTTTTAAATGGCATACTGGAAGAGGAAATCTATATGAGAGTACCTGATGGTGTCAAAAGTAGTAAAAATCAAGTTTGTAAATTACATAAAGCTATTTACGGATTAAAACAAGCTACAAGATGCTGGTTTGAAACGTTTGAACAATCTTTAATTGAAGAAGGTTTTAAGAATTCAGCTGTTGATAGGTGTATATATATATTAGATAAGGGAGATATTTCGAAAAAATTTATATTTAGTACTTTATGTAGATGATCTTGTAATCGCCACGGCTAATTTAGAAACAATGACTAATTTTAAGATGTATCTAATGACGAAATTTAATATGACTGACTTGAAAGATATTAAACTCTTTTTAGGAATTAGAGTTCAAAGAAATGGAAATATATTAACTTTAGATCAGAGTCAATACATAAAGAAAATTTTAAGTACATTCTATATGTCAGACTGTAAACCCGTTAATACTCCACTCGAAAGTAAGCTAGATTTTATAGCCCTCAATTCTGATGAAAAATCTGATGCCCCTTGTCGAAACGTTGTGGGTTGCTTAATGTACGTAATGTTATGTACTAGACCTGATCTGAGTGTAGCTGTAAACATTTTAAGTCGTTATCTAAATAAAAATAATAAAGAGTTGTGGAAAAACCTAAAAAGAGTACTTCGATATCTTAAGGGATCAGCTGAACTAAAATTAACATACGTTCGAGGCAGTTTCAATGATGTTTTAAGTGGATATGTAGACTCAGACTGGGGAGGTTCTGATTCAAATGACAGGAAGAGTACGACCGGTTACGTATTTAAATTATTCGAACGTTGCACAATTACTTGGAATACAAAAAGACAAACCTCTGTGGCAGCTTTATCTACTGAAGCAGAGTATATGCTCCTTTTGAAGCTGTTAGAAAGGCAATGTGGTTGAGATCTTTAGCTAATAGTATAAATATAAAAATTTCAGAACCTACAACAATCTACGAAGACAACAATGGGTGCATTAGTATTGCGAATAACCCAACCAGTCACAAAAGATCGAAACACATCGACATAAAATATCATTTCTTGCGTGAGTAAGTTGAAAATAAAACAATTAATTTAAAATATATTCCAACAGGTAATCAGTTGGCTGATATGTTCACGAAGCCTCTACCAGTAGTAAAATTCCTGGAATTAAGGAAAGGATTAGCTCTGGAATAATATTAATAATAAGTTATTGTTATAAGTTTTATTTTGTAATTTAATATTAAGTAAGATGGTTTGATTAGGTTTTATTTGGGTTTCCCTAATCCTTAGCAACAAATGTTGGATCATATGTATATATCCCAAATAGTAACATGAGGAAGGTGTATCACTAAAATTTTATGTTTAATGTAAAAGTAAAGTAATTTTGAGTTAAGTAATTTTAATGTTTAATGTAAAAAGTCAATCTTATGATATCATTCAGTAGATTAATTTTTGAGGCGGCGTGTTGAAATATTTATTAAAATGTACAAAAATTACTCTATTGAAAGTATGGTGAGTGGTCTGAGGTTTTGGGACTCAGGAAATACCCAAGGAAAGGATGATAAGAATATCGCAGGGAAAATCCCAATAGCAATAAAAAATGTGTTTGGGATAATAAATACTTTTTATTGTCCTACCAGACATCTGTAGCCCACTCTTCATATTTTTAGTTATATAGTTAGTTAGGATAAATACTTCAGGATACTTGTTGGTCAGTCTCGTGTAGATTCTCCTAGAGAGAACATCAGAAGTAAAAACCACTGTATGATCACCTTCCTAAAGTTCTTCATGAGAATAAATATTTTTCATTAATTGAAGTATTCGTATTTAAAACATTATCTAGTAACCCATTTCCCAACATAGACTTTGAGTTTCAAGCCACTCTTAAACTGAATTTCTTTAAATCAGACATTACCCATTTATCCACTCATTTTAGTCTTTTGTTACGTAGTTTCATTTTAGTTTTTGTTTTTTTAATCATGAGTCAAGATTTATTAATTTATTCGCTATTAAACTCGCTCACTTATTCTATGTCACTTATGCTATAGCCGCTATAAGTTTATAGTTATCCTTTTTGTCACAAATGAACTATCCTAATGTGACAAAAAATATAACTAAAAACGTATAGCCACTGTAGAAAAAGTTAGACGAATAAGTGCGTGAGCTCGTTTTTAAATTATACCTACCACGAGAAAAAATGCGATTATACATACCTACCACGAAAATATGCAACGCGTACGTGAGAGTGGTCTAACCCGTTCAAGCTTATGCGAGAAAAATCATTTGTGGATATAATTCGTGTATTATGTAGTGATTCTTAGTGCGAGATAGACTCATTCCAGGGTCTTGAAAGTTTTTCTAGTAATAGAGCAGTTACCCTATCAAACTGCTCTAAAAATTGCCTATCTCCTTCATCCCTACAGCATGGTAATCAAGTAGAAATTAAGGATTATGCAGTTTAGAAATATTTTTTTAAAATATCCAATGTCTTCTTTAAGATAATCAATAACTAACAAACACCTTGCATATCAGTTTTGTTTCAAATGAACGTCATATTACAAAACAAATAAAAATTTAAACTTAATTTCAAATGCTATTAATTAATATACGTGAGATATAAAAACATTAATATAAATTCAATTTTTCAACAACCAAAAATGTGGCTATAAATAAAAATGCTCGATTCGAATTCGGCGCGGGCAAAGGGTTAAAGAAAATTCATGCATATTATAGACCAGATCTACTAATTAACTAAACAACCAGCAAATCATTTCCATCTAGCAATCCTACTATGACTTGAAAGTATTTAAAACATACATTTTCTCACTCAGCTCGTCGTAATCCTAGACATACAATATATACATTTACACTCATAGAATTGTTAGTAACAAATCTTATCAGTGAATAATCTACTCGACGCAACTTCGTATTCCATGCATCCCATCAGTGGATGCACATTTACATTCAGGCGCGTCGCACAAATCATGTATGCTCAAAACATGAAACCACAGCAACAATTCCAAAAACCTGATTTGCACTTACACTACAATAGGATAAGCAAATTAAGAGGGAATTGCAAAGCGTGAGTGCTCGAGATGAAGAGCCTTGTGAGGGAGTTGGCCTGGCGGGCGTAGACGCTCTGTCGTTATTCCGGACGCCTTTAAATTTTCAGCTGTAATTCTACACAAAAATGTTAATTCGTACACCGGAATATGTTTCAGTTCTAAGATTTAAAAAGTACAAAAGCGGCACAAAGTAATATGACCTATAGTTCACGCATGAAAAAAAATTAGATCGTTTGCGATTGTGCTTTGTTTTGCTGAAAGGAAAAATATTCATTGCATGCAGAATTGGAAGTGAAATTTTCAGATTAAAACTCAATTAGTGTACAGTGCTCGGAATATATACATTTCCCCTTGCCCTGCCCCCCTCGGTACTCATAAGGCAATTTTAAGACCTGTTTTTAAAAGATCTCATTGGGACCTTTCCAATGACACCCTACTCGACTACCATTGGTGAAAATTTTTTTTTGAGGGGTCAACTCCCTATATGGGGAGACCCGCCTTAAACCCCTTCGAAAATTTTTTTCACCCTTGAACTTTCAAGAGGACACCACTTCTGACCTTTCCACAAAGTTTCATGGCTTTAGCCTCTATAGTTTCGAAGAAAAAGTGCTGTGACATACAGACGGACGGACGGACGGACGGACGGACGGACAGACGGACACAGGTCGTGATTGCAATAGGGTTTTGTATTTTAGTACAAAACCCTAAAAAGTGATTTGATAGTTAAAAATAGTTTATTGCGGAAAAACAAGAAAAACAGTGCTTGAACTAAGATTTTTGGTAGCTGGTGAAAATAAAGCTAAAATTTAAAAATGCCGAAAAATTTGCATTTGTAAATCGATGAATTGACCGTACCGGAGCTTAGGGATGAGTTGGAACAGCGGAATCAGGCTACGCAAGGTAATAAGGCCGCATTGATAGCACGCTTGCGGGACGCTATAGAATCTGAAGGCATCTGCGTGGGATCTGATGAGCCTTCAGATGCGGAAAATGGTGCAAAAGGCGGAGAAGCAGAAACACCAAACGGAAAGGAACCAGAAAATGCGCTGATGCAAATGCTGATGATGATGCAGCAAGAGCAGCGACAGCAGTCATCCAACTTAACAACAAAGCTAGAAAATTTTGAAAAACAGTCAACCGATTTAACTACAAAGCTAGAACAACAGTTAACCGATTTAACAACAAAAACAATCAACCGATTTAAATACAAAGCTAGAAAAACAGTCAACTGATTTAACTGCGAAGCTGGAAGAGCAATCGACGAAGCTAGACCAACAAGCTGTTGAAATAACGCAGAGGCTAGAGGAGCAATTAGACAAGAAGCTAGACAAACAATCGGCAGAAATAAAAGTGGAGATCTCCAGTCTAAATAGTCAAATCAAAAGCGTTGAGGAGAAAGTGAGCCAGGTCGAAGAAAGAATCGAGGTAAAGGTAGTCCAGGTCGAGTAAAAATTGAACAAAGTGGAAACCACGATGCATAAGGAAATCGAAGACCTGAAGAAGGATTTCGAACAATCGAAGGTAATAGCAAGCACTGCACCTAGTACCGACATAGTAGCAATGCGGAAGGAAATGGAAAACATGAAAAAGGAACTCGAAGCAGCCAAGGCAGTAGTAATTACCTCGCCAGCCTCACTTATAACCGCAGACCACAACACATCCAGAAATGTTAAAGCACCAACATTCGACGGGCAAACGGTCTGGAGTATCTATAAAACCCAGTTTGAAGCCGCCGCTAGAACAAATCACTGGAATGAGCAGGAGCGGGCAACCGCATTAATTCTTGCTTTAAGAGGCCCAGCTGCAGAGCTGCTGCAGACAATTCCCGTTGAGATGCACTCAAACTCCGCTGCTATAATGAATGCGCTCAATATGAGATACGAAGATGATCATCTGAAGCAGATATATCGGTCGCAACTACGACATCGAATGCAGAAGTTAGGTGAAACTCTACAACAGCTAGCGCAAGACATCGAACGACTGGCACTGTTGGCTTACCCAGCTTACGACCCAGAACACCGAGATGACGCAGCAACAGAAGCGTTCATCTGCGCATTAAAGGACCCAGAACTGCAACAAGCCGTGCGCTTAGCTCAAAAGCAAACTGTGAAGGACGCATTGGTGACTCATAACACTGCGCGAGTTCGTGAGGTAGTCACAGAAGAATGCAGGTGCGAGCGCGTGGAAGTTGACCGAGAGCCACAGGGGAATGGTGCGCCTAGATGCTGGAATTGCGGCGAGAAGGGGCATCTGCAACAAGACTGCAAGAGGCGAAGAAAACAAAATTATTGTCCCGGATGTGCAGCTAGGTGGAGATCCAGACCGTGTCAAGAGCCCAGAATGGAGGCCCCACAAACTGAGGGGTCGGGAAACATTTAAGAGCCAACTTCGTGGGGAAAAGGTTGGCCTGGAGGAACGACGTCCCTAGCACCACCATTACCGTTTCAAGACTACATCGTGGAGAAGCGGACTTATGTGTTCCGGGCCAAGTGGAAGGAGAACGTTGCACCATAACCATCGACACTGTTGCAACACGATCGATTATACGACCAGGCCTGGTGAAGCAACACCGAGTTGACAAGAGCAGGATTTTCTCACTACGGACAGCTACGGGAGAAACTGCACCTGTCCATGGAGAGGTCAGCCTCCAGGTACGATTGGGAGACCTTGCATTCCGACATCGTTTTCTGGTTGCTAACATTATGGATGAATGCATTCTCGGAATGGATTTCCTGCGAACACAAGGAATCACGTTGGATCTGGGCAAACGAGTCCTGAAATGGCAGAATGTCGAAGTCATGATGGAGGATCCCAGCGTCCAAATTTCCCGGATGAATGTTGTAGTAAGCGCCAACACTGATGTACCAAAATCTTCTGAGAGCATTGTATGGGCTAAACTTGATGGTGATTCTGGAGACCACCGATCCTTCCTGATAGAGCCAATGAAGACGCCAGTACTTCGCAGTTTGAATGTAGGGCGAAGCCTTGTGAGATCTACAAGAGATGGATGTGTGCCGGTTAGAGTCCTCAACACCGCTGACTCAATCACAAGCATCAAAGCTGGAGAAGTTATTGGCCTACGATTACGAAATAGTGCACCGGAAAGGAGGGGTAGACGGGAATGCCGGCTGACTGCAAGCACTGCCGAAAGTGCGAAGAAAAAGAGCCTTTAGCGGACGTCCGGCTTATAACGGCTGAAACCGAGGAAGGCTGGTCACCAGAGGGAATCCGAGATGCGCAGCTAACTGATGAGGATATCGGGCCATTGCTGGTTTGGAAGGAAACTACGGGACGTCCGGAATCGAAGGACATATCAACACACGGCGCCGTTCTGAAAAGCTATTGGGCTCAATGGAACTCTCTTCAGCTGGAAGGTGGTGTGCTGAAACGAAAATGGGAAACGGCTGACGGCATCTCGTCAAATGCAAATAGTTCTTCCTAGAAGCCATATACAGGACGTTGTGAAAGAAATGCACCAGGGAACATCAGGAGGCCATCTGAACTTTGATAAAACGTTAGCAAAAGTACGAGATCGATTTTATTGGCTCCACGCACGAGGCGATGTTGAGGACTGGTGTCGGAGATGCACGACTTATGCTTCTGTCAAAGGCCCACAACGAAGAACTAGAGGCCAAATGAAAACTTACAATGTGGGGTTACCATTCGAAAGGATTGCTGTGGACATCGCGGGACCTTTCCCCGAGTCCGAATGGGGAAATCGTTACACATTGATCGTAGCTGATTATTTCAGTAAGTGGCCGGAAGTCTACCCCATTCCAAACCAAGAAGTCACCACCGCAGCTGAACAGATTGCCAGTAGATATGGCGTGCCTCGCGAGCTGCATTCGGATCAAGGTCGAAACTTCAGTCACAAGTTTTCGGCGAAATGTGTGAGCTGCTTGGGATACGGAAAACAAGGACGAAGCCCTTGCATCCTCAATCAGATGGAATGGTCGAGCGATTTAACGGCACCCTCAGTCAGCACTTGGCAAAGATGGTTGACGAGAACCAAAGAGACTGGGACCGGCACATCCCCTTATTTTTGATGGCGTACAGAGCTGCTGAGCATGCATCAACGGGTGTGGCACCAGCAAAAGTAATTTTCGGGAGGACAATTAATTTGCCAGCTGACGTGAAGTTTGGAACACCACCTGAACAGCCTCAACCTATCTCGGAGTATGCAAGTGAGTTAAAACAACGGCTGAATAACATTCACCAAATAGCGCGAAAACACATCAACTCGGCAACTGACCACATGAAGACCAGATATGATTTGAAGGCAAATACGTCTGGATTCCAGCAGGATGACTTGGTGTGGCTCTTTAACCCGCGACGACGGAAGGGTAGGTCCCCGAAGCTGCAGTCAAATCGGGATAGACCATACCAAGTCATCAAGCGAATTAACGATGTAGTGTACCGCATACAGGAGCACCGGAAATCGAAAGCCAAAACGAAAATCGTGCACCTGGATCGTCTTGCCCCATATTACGCCCAGCGAGACGCAACTACAATTGGCGGCACATCTTTTCGGGGCGAAAAGAACTAAGGTGGGGGCAGTGTCACGTGTCCGAATCTATCTGCGAGCTACTGTTGCAATTCAACCGCTAACTGCACCTTGAACATCAACAACGACGTCAGAACGAATATACGAGAACCAGCCAGCTAAAGGGAGAACACTCACCAATATACTGGAAAGGTGACGCCAACTGACGACCCTATATGTAGGCGATTGAATGAATGGACAACATTTTCATTGTGAGTGCGAATTTTAAGCGCGAGTAGGAAGCGATATGAAAAGCGATAGTGTAGTAGTGGATATTAGGGAGACATTAACGGCAGTCGAAGATAAAGTTGTGTTACTAGTGAAAATTGTTAAGTGCAATAATTTATTTGATTTAATAAACTCTTTTAACTCGATTTTAAAGACAGTGAGTTTTCATTTTCTCAAGACATTAAAATATCGGCCGCGAACCATAAACACGCGACAATATGTTCTTTTTATAAATTTGTTATATTCTATATTGGTTACATGCTAATATCAATTACAGCTACAAATAATTTATTTAATTTTCATGGTCGATTTTAGCTAAAAGTGCTATTATTATTAATGTTAACTTCTCTTTAAATCACGCATACAAATCTGTTCAATTTCCATTCGGTCATTTTGTTTAGTTGCCAAGAATTAATTAATCAGCATAATAAAATGTATTGTTAGAGTACGACCCTCGGTCTTTCCTTTCCTTCCCCTCTGACCGGGTATAAGACCCGGTACGATGGTAGGCTCTCCACGCCAGAAATGAGCCAGCCATCGGGCACCAACTAATCTCCTTTTGTTTCAGGTGACTTCACGGGTTGAGTGGCCCGAGCAAGGTACCTCTTTATGGCATAGGGTTATGTAATCGAATTGCATAGCCCTATGACATAAATTGGTCACCGGGGTACTTCTCCTCTGATGGGAAGGCTCATGCAAGTTATGTTGTGTGAGTTTTCCACTCAGAAGAGTAATACCTGGCCACTGCAACATTTATGGATTTTGATCCGGTTGGGCGGGTGCGCGAGGGCTCCATCACCACCCGGTCGCCCCTCTCTTATTTGTGGGCCATGAGCCTCTTCGGGTAAAGACGAAGTTACCCTAAGTCCGCCCATTTTTACTTGTTTCACTTGTTCTCTGAACAAGTCATTTTCTCTCGGTATGGTTGCCTACAATTTTTGCGACTTCGGTCGCCTTTCTTTTTTTGACCCCAGAAATTCGTGGATGCGAAATTCTTTTGTAGTGGGTCCTTGTGCTGGGGGAATGAACCCACCCCACGACACCGGAATGCTAGCCTGCCAGCGCATTCACGCGTCCCCAGACAAGGGCATTCTTGGCGGATACTTACATCTTCCTCTGCCGAGGCAGCAGACCATCGCTGCAGTCCTTCACGGACTTTGAATTTATTTATTCACTACATTTTACTGATGCGGTGCAGTTTGATTATTGGATATGTCATTATATTCAAAATTATTTGATGCCTATCGTAATCGCTACCCAAGTAGTCTTACGAAAGAAAATATGCAAAGCAACGTTAACGATCTCTGGAAGTTGTTAAAAGAGGACAAAAAAGCGTATCCCGATAATGTTGAAAGAAAAAATAGAGATCTACTGCAATTAAAAACAAAGTAAGACGCTGCTTTCTTGAGTTTTTTGTAATTATCGAGCAATCGCCTAAGCAAACTGCTCCAAAACCAACATATTGCGGATCCAAATTTCCATTGTAAATTTAAAATAACACTCATCATTTTAATTTGCAATTGAAATCTGGATACGGCAACCCTCTTTCCAACGGAGCTCTCCCACGATCGCACTTTCACGATGAGAAGGAAAGTGGATGGAAGGCTCGCCAACTGGTTTTTGGAGCGGCCCCGTAAAGCGGCAACGAGCAACAAACCGAGAGTCAAAACAAGAACGGGAGTCGTGGGCGGATCGCTGCGCGTGTGATTCTGTGCATATCCCAACTAAATCCCCCAAAATAGTTACAGAAGAACCGGCAAAAAGTTCTTGGGAATTTGACCTCGGTGTGGAGGGCGGCGAAGCCGTTGGCAAACAGAAAAACCATGAAAACGTCCAACCAATGAAAAACGTCGCGGCGGAAATGTCGTCGCTGCTGGGAAAATGAAGTGGAAAGTCGAGGTCGGCCGCGGTGTGAAACCTGAACCCCCGCCAGCGCTGAAAAGTGAGTGAAAAAGTTGAAAGCAAACGTGCAACACAGCCAAGTCACTGCGACGAAAGAAAAGAAAAGTTGTGCGGAGTAACAGTTGTGGAAATCGCGTGAAAAGTAAAAGTTTGCCGTCGTTTGTGCTACGGTCCGTTCGCTGGCCCGCTTGTGCACGGGCCGCTCGGGAGGATATGGAAAACAAGGCGTTTTGATTTGCCCCGAATCTAGTAACGATAATGTACTCAATGCGTTTAACTTGTAAAGAATTTGAAAATAACAATCTATAACCAAAGGTTAAGTAGAGTACTAGTGAGAGTTCCATCTTATGAGCGCCACTGTCGTCTTACGAGTCGAACCGTCTTTTCATCAAAGTCAGATCGAAAGAACAAATTTTCCCTGTTCGACGCTCGTGTCCGCGTTTTGGAGAGCAGTGAAAATGGCGTGTGCTCCGCGTTTGGGCAGCACAGCTATTTGTGGCGCCGTTCTAGCCGTCGTCCGGTAGACGATAGAAAAGACTTTTCATAAATTCAAAGCGCGGGTATGTGTGATTTGTGCGTGTAGAGAAAAAGCAAATTCACACAAACAAAACGTCAAAGAGAACAAAACGAGGCAGTGCCGTCGAGAAAAGTTACAAAGAAGAATTTCGGTTGCGTGATATTTATTTCGGCGGTCGTAGAGCTTTGCACAGCCCTCGCTTGCGGACCCCTTTTGGGTTTTCCGAGCTCCAGAAACGACTCCCGTTTGCGTGTCCCTTTGTGAGAAACGTTAGTTCGCTTGTCTGCTTGTCTGATTGCTTGAAATTTTTGTGTTTTGCATGCTTTGTGTGTGCAAGGAAACCGAAGAAACTTAGAAAGATTAACGTGTTCCGAGGAGGTAAATATAACATCAACATCAATGTCGACTTAAATCGGTGGATTTAAAAGAAAAAAAGCCGTTTTCCACGATTCAAGAAGAAGAGTAGGAATTCGATTCAACGATTCAAGAAGAAGAGTTGAGACCTCAGCGCGATTCCCTGGGTGATTCCTTAACGTAAGCTACAGTACGGGTGAGTCATTTAAGCGATAAAAAAAACACCAGAGGAAAAAAGAAATGCAAATTGTTGCAAGCTCTAAGTTGACAAAAGAATATACTACCTTAAAGAAAAAAAGTCCGCCTAAAATTGCAAAAGAATGAAGCTAGAATGTTATACTCAGTACAGTCTTGAAGGAATTTCTGCTTTTTGGAATTATTGCTTTGACAACCAAAAACGATAATCCAATTAGAGAAAAAGCCATTGTCGTAATTTTGTTAAATAAAATATCCTTAAAAACATTGGAATCCTCATAGATTAACTAAGAGAAACGAAGAATGTATATAAGAGTATTTCTATCACATTGCAGCAATAGCCAAAAGCATCAATCTCGCAGAGAGAGAAACGATAACTTATATCATATCGGGCATGGAAGACAAGGGTATGATAAACATGCTAACCGCTGCCAAATGCGAGAATATGCAGCAACTGCTAGTTTTCATCAAAAAAGTCAATGCAATGAGGCAACAGGAAAGACATCGTCACTGGCTACTGAATCAAAGTAGTAACACCCTTCCCAAGAAAAGGAGCTATAAACGGCCGACGGATCCACTCTACAGGAAAATCGACGCAATAGCGTTCCCTTGCATTGCAGTGAAAACAGAAGCAAGCCGCAGGGTGAATCAAATGCGGAAAATAAGGAGAAAAGTAGGTTAAAGTGTTTTAAGTGCAGCAAAACAGGGCATCGCTACCGAGACTGCCCACTCCGTATTACCAATTGCTTCAAATGTCATAAGCCGGGACATGTCGCAAAGAACTGTGATCAGAGACAATGACAATTAATGAACAGCATGAAGCCAATGTACAAAGATGAATATTACCCACTAATTTTAGTAGATGGAGTACAAATTAGGTATTTTTTTGGACTTAAGAAGTGCTTGTTCTACGGTTCAGTATCAAATTATCGGAAACAATAAGTGGAATACAGTGCCTTGCAGTATCCAGTTAACACCCGATGTAATTTCCATCCTTCGTTGGCCCTGTGTCGTGTCGTAGAGTAGGCTTCGGTCCTTTAGGTAGTTCCTCAAAAGCCGCATTAGATATTCTGGAACTTGAAAAGAGTTTTCCAGCGTGTCCAGAATATCCGCAAATTCAAACATGGCTCGGAAGAGAAATATCACCAGAAGAATGGTTTTGGAAATATGAATGCGGAATATTAATACCGCAAACAATGACGCAGCGACCAGCTTGACAATCTTTACTAAAAATTATTTTTTGCACATGCAAACAGAATGCGGAGCATCTTGTGGGTGCAGGAAAAGTGGATTAAACTGCACTGCTGTTTGCTTAGAATGCACCTGATCGATCACAGTTGAATTTTCTGCGCCGATCTCCAGAAATTTTTCAACTGAAATCTCTTTTTTCGCATCTATTGTTCTCAGAGGTGCCGCCACGTTCTCAGTTGCTCACTCGGACAATTACAAGGCAGTAGGACTTTGCATTGCCACCAATTCAGCGTTTGGCTCCTGCTTCAGCCACCTTTTACCGCTTACCTCGTCCGTCTCTATTCTGGCGTTTGATGAATAGCTAATTTCGTTGCAATAATCAACGAAGCTCCAAAAAACAGTAAATTTCTCAAAATTTCCCCGGCGCGAACTTGGCACGTGTTTCTTTCAACGATTTGTAGTAATCGAGCAGTTACCCCTACAGCATGGTGATCAAGAAAATTGAAATTCTTACTAGAAAAGTGCAGACAGTTCGATTAAACGCGCATTGCTATAGGCGGCGACAAGTAGACATTACTGATTATTCAGTTTAGAATTGTTTTCAAAATATCTAATGTCTTCTTTAAAATAATCAAGAACTAACCAACACCTCGCATACCAATTTCGTTTCAAATCAACGTGATATCAAAGGAAAACTGCGATATATTATTATGCATTATTCACTATTGTTTCTTTACGTTGAAAATGAATTTAAATTCATCAATCCAACCGTATGGTAATAATATTAGTTAAAAACACAAACAACCACCAAGAAGCAATTCGGTTTATTCGTTCATAATTTGAATTTATACTGATTAATTGTGCGCATCCACACATATAAAGTGTTAGAATTCCATAAAACATTATCTCCTTCAAATTCCTACGAATTCCAATCCCACGATAATTGAAATTGTTCAGCAAAAATAACTTTTCCCACAAAAATATTACGTATCAACTTACGTTCTTTCAATGTACTCCCACGGTCTGCTGTGAGTGATCACGTTGCACACTTTCAGACATTCTTCACTATGCCCAAAATTCTCAGACATGCAATTCCGCGACTTTGGAAATTTTGCATCTCACGTGTCACAGCAGACCATGGGAAAGTTAAATTGTAAATTATGTCTAGTAAGCGCAATTAATGTATTTAAATAGATGGACACAATAAAGGCATTCATTCCATCTCCAAAACTGTGTTTGATTTACCATTTTCATTTCAGAGCAGTTTTTCAACATTTGGCGACCGTGACAGGACTTTAAGATGTCAGGACTCATCAGCAAGCAGCAAGAGCTAGGAGATGAAATCGAGCGGATGATGCGAAACTTCTCCAAGGATAGTCAGCTGAGGAAAACCCAGGACTATTTGGAATCAAGGAAGAAGCGCCTCATGCAACTATGGGAAGAGTTCCATCAGAATCAAACGCTGCTTCTGGTTGACATCGAGGATCATAAGGATTCACCTTATGTTCGCAACCAGTACTACGAGCAGATCAAGAAGGTGACGTTCAGGCTACTAGAGCTGATCGAAGACCTTCTGATGGAGTTCAGTGCTACGGAATCACCATCCAGACAGGAAGCTATGGAATCATCATCCAGGCAGGAAGTGCGGAGTGTACCGAACAAGGTTTTGGCAATGGTCAGCACTCAGCACATCTTGATGCAAACATTGCAGCGACTTCTCAACCGGCTTAGTGAACGGGTAATCTCTAAGCAGCCAGCGCAGTTCATGGAGCTACAGTTGAAGTCCATCAACAAACATTGGGATGCGATCAGGGAGAAACACTTCAACATTCTAGCGGCGGATGAGGTTCCAGACAACTATGACATTACGTCATACAACCACATGGAAGAAGAGGTAGAAGCGTTTCAATTGGAGATTCTACAGAGCGGCTCTTCAGTAGAACCTATACAGGACGGTGCATCAACCAACATCAAGCTACCTTGCATTCAATTACCGAAGTTCGACGGTAATTACTTGCATTGGCAAGAATTTCACGACCTTTTCAGTCAATTAATTGACCAAAGCAATCTTGGACCGTCGCAGAAGTTCTGGTACCTGAAAACCAATCTTTTGGGAGAAGCAATAGCACTCATCAAACATTTATCGGTATGCGACAAGAATTACGATTCAGCTTGGAAACTGGTGAAAGAGCGCTATGAAAACAAGCGTCTGCTGGTGAGCTCTATTATTCACAAGTTGATCTCACAACCAACGATCACTGTCGAAACTGGTAGTGGTATCAAAGCTCTTCATGATGTTACGCAAGAGTGCATCAGAGGCCTTCAAGCATTGAAGGTTAATGTGGCACAATGGGATCCAATACTCATCTTTCTGCTGTTGAAAAAGCTCGACAGTGCAACACATGTTGCATTCGAACGATCTTTGAGCTCACCAAGAGAAATACCGAGAATGGAGCAGTTTTTAAAATTTTTGGAATTCCGGTTTCAGGCACTCGAGGCAGTTGGCGTGCGACCAGTTAAGACACACACTAAAACAATCAATGCCAAGACAACTTTAACGTCTACTAACAACAGCGTATGTGAGATGTGCAACGGATCCCACCACCTTCACCATTGTAACCTCTTTACAAACTTGGGTATCGTTGATAAGAAGAAAGCTGTCAGCAAGTGGCAACTATGCTTCAACTGCCTACGGATTGGACATTCAGTTAAAGCGTGTACATCTCGCAGTTGAACCAAATGCGGCAAACGACACCACACACTGCTCCATCACGAGCAGAAATTGCCAGAAGGCACAAGTAGTGAAACTGGAATGGCAGCCAAGGCAAAACACCCTCTCGAAGGCAATACAAGCGATCCTGGTAAAGCAAGTCTAGCACGGAAGGCGTTAACAACGCTGAAATCAACCAACAAAAACACACCTTATGTTTTACTGGGAACAGCAGTCGTTACAATCAATAATGCCTATGGAGAGCCAGTGCAAGCTCGAGCATTGCTTGACTCAGGTTCCCAGCTCCACTTCATTACCGAGAAACTATACAGCAAATTGGGCTTCAGAGGTAAACGAGAAACTCAGCAAATCTTCGGAATCGGTAACACAACACAACATTCATCCAGGCGATGTCTACAACATCTAATTATGCAACACAAAGAGAAGCATTCCTTATCAACGAGATAACATCTGATCATCCAACACGGAAATTTGAAACGAGTAATTGGCCGATTCCGTCAAATCTTTCACTTGCAGATCCGCAGTTCAATCAACCAAAGGGTATAGATGTATTGATTGGAGCAGAAATATTTTGCTCACTGAAAAGATATCAATGGGAGCTGATTTACCTTTCTTACAAAACACGCAATTAGGATGGATGGCAATTGGAAAAATTAACGAGCTAGCTTCACAGAATACGTATTGTGGTATAGCAACAAGCCTTGAACAACAGCTCGAGCGCTTCTGGAAAAAAGAAGATGTCGAAATTGCTAAACCAACAATGTCAAACGCCGATAAGCATTGTGAAGAATTCTTTGAATCCACGGTTACAAGAGATAAAGAAGGTAGATTTATAGTGAGGCTACCATTCTCTCAATCATCGTCTTCCTTGGGGTCTTCAAAGCAATTAGCGGAACAGCGACTAAGAAGTTTACTCAGAAAACTAGAAAAGAACCCGGAGCTGCGAACGATGTACTCTGACTTCATAAAAGAATATCTAGCACTGGGACATCTTGAAGTTGTCGAAGCATCCAACCATAACGAACCACACTATTACTTGCCACATCACTGCGTATTACGACCCGACAGCTTGACAACAAAACTACGCGTTGTTTTTGACGACTCAGCAAAAACATCTACTAATCTGTCACTCAATGATATCTTGCATACGGGTCCGACACTTCAACACGATTTATTCAACATTCTAATCCGATTTTGAAGTTTCAAGTACGCAATGACTGCTGACATCCAAAAAATGTTCCGACAAATTTGGATGCATAAAGAAGACCAAGATTTCCAGCTTATCCTGTGGCAAGATAAACTCGGTGAACGCCCAACAACTTACCGGCTTAAGACCGTTACATATGGAACCAGGAGTGCTCCATACGTAGCGTTGAAGTGTCTCCAGCGTCTTTCTAATGATGAAGAAAGAGGTTTCCCTTTGGCAGCAAAGGTAGTACGCCAAGATCGATGACCTGTCAACTGGCAGCGATGACTTGGAAGAAGCACTATGTCTACAACAACAGCTTATTCAATTGCTTCAACGAGGGGGATTCCACCTACATAAATGGTGTTCCAATAACTTGAATCTGTTGCGTCACATAGCCCTCAAGGATCGAGCTACTGAATTCGATGTAACCAACCTCGAAGAAAATTGTGCTATCAAGGCATTGGGGCTAATATGGAATCCATCTACTGACCGATTCAATATTAACATCAACATTAAAGACAACGAACAGGCAGTTACGAAACGAGTCATCCTTGCCAAAATGTCACAACTATTCGACCCCCTCGGGCTAGTGAATCCAGTAGTGGTATTAGCGAAAGTCTTTATGCAGCAACTTTGGGAATTGAAAATTGACTGGGACACCCCACTTTCGGAAAAACTACAAAAGGGGTGGAAAGATTACAGATCACAGCTTCCCATCTTAAGCGATTTAAAATTACTTCGTTATGCCATGATCTCCGCAAAACGCCAGAGCACACAGCTACATGGTTTTTCAGACGCCAGCAAACTTGCATATGGAGCATGCATCTATATACGCACTGAAGACCTCGGTGGGCAAATTTATGTCACCTTATTATGTGCGAAGAGCCGAGTTGCACCAAACAAACAAACCACAGTTGCTCGACTGGAACTTTGCGCTGCAAAATTATTAACACAACTCATGCGAAGAGTGAAAAATTCTCTACAAATTACTATCGATAAAACCTTCTACTGGAGCGATTCTCAAACGGTTCTTCAATGGATTGCATCACCATCATCAAAATTTACCACGTTCGTTGGCAACCGAATCGCATACATACAAGAACATACAGAAGATGGAGTATGGCAGCACGTTGAATCTACACAAAACCCAGCAGATATAATCTCCAGAGGCATGTTTCCTGCTGAGTTATGCTCAAGTACGCTGTGATTTAAAGGGCCAACCTTTCTGTTACAACATTTTTCAAGCAAAGCTACTAAAAACGAAGAAATTGTTTTCGAACTTCCTGAACAACGAAAGCAAAAAATGGTGTTGATTAGTACTCATACTCAGCCACTATCAATCATTCGAAACATCCGACATAATAATAATTTTCAGAGATTGCATGAAGTTACTGCCTTCATGCTACGCTTTATTGGAAATTGCAAACTTCCTAAAGAAAAAAGGAGTTCTAGTTGTAAACCAAACCCAGACGAAATGAAACGAGCTCTACAAATAATTATATCTGTGATGCAGCAAGACGACTTCGCAGATGACATCAAACACCTCACGAAGAAGGATTCTGTTGCCCATAACAGCAATCTCCGCTCGCTAGCGCCCTTCTTAGATCAACACGGGATGATACGAGTAGGTGGTCGACTGAGGAATAGTCTGCTACCCTTCAGTACAAAGCACCCAATGCTGATCTCGTCTATGCATGAATTCACTCCGCTAATCTTCTCACACCTTCATCATAAGCACTTGCATGCAGGACCGCAGGCTCTGCTATACATCTCGCGGCAAACATTCTGGTGTATCAACGGAAAGGGGATGACCAACAAGATAGTCCGGCAATGCATGCTGTGTGCTCGATTACAACCGAAACTCCTCACCCAACTTATGAGAGATTTACCAGCGGAAAGAGTCCAACAGTCCAGGCCGTTCCTCCACACTGGAATCGATTTTTGCGGGCCCATCTGCATCCACTTCAAGATACGAGGGAAACGACCGTCCAAAGCATACGTAGCAGTGTTCGTATGCTTATCCACAAAGGCAGTGCACATCGAGCTAGCTACGGACTTAACCTCGGCGGCCTTCATAGGATGCCTCAAACGCTTTATTGCCAGACGAGGGCGACCTTCAAAACTATTTAGTGACAATGCTACAAAAATCGTTGGAGCAAACTCAGAACTTCAAGAACTATACTCACTCTTCAATGACCACTTCGACTCAATTGAAGAAACATGTACTAGTGAAGAAATCGAATGGTTGCGCATCCCACCGAGATCTCCTTATTTTGGCGGACTCTAGGAGGCAGCTTCACTCACTTACGAAGAACTCAACACCGTCATTTGTAAAATAGAAGCCATCCTTAACTCTCGACCACTTTGTCAAATGTCAGCAGATGCAAACGATCTTCAAGCGCTAACCCCAGGCCACTTTCTAATTGGACAACCGTTATCGACCATTCCTGACCCCGAAATCAAGCCCGGAGCGATTCCTCTTCTAACTCGATGGAAGTTGGCGAAAGCACTGCATGTGGACTTTTGGCAGAGGTGGACAAAACAATACCTACAGGATTTGCAACCACGGACTTAGTGGCAATAGGTCAAGCAAAATCTAGAACCCGGGACATTAGTAATTCTCAAGGATGCGAATTTGCCACCAATGAATTGGCGCATGGGACGAATAACAAAAGTCTATAAGGGATTAGACGGTAGAGTAAGAGTGGTGGAAATAAAAACGGCAACAGGCATAACTTCACGGGCAATTGACACCATCAGTCCTTTGCCATGTACAGGTGGAACGACCTATGAGCCTCTTACTCAAGGCGAAGCCTCAAGTACAAAAATCAACCATCCTCTGACTGAAGACGAAACCAAAAATACACACACCAATCGTCCAAAAATAGCTCCTGTCGCTTCTGACCTAATAGCAGCCACGCAAAATATGTCCCGAAAGAGAGCAGAAACCAAAGATTCAGCGTCCACGCCAAAACGAGGAAGAACCTCCCTCCTCCAAATGTTCCTCGTTATTATGTTGGTACCGTTGATTTTTGGGGACGAAAGAGTAACGCAACATCAATCAATCGCAGAAATAACCCCATTCAAAAACAACCCTGGTATTTACTTCGAAGAAGTTAACCGAATTAAATTAACTGATAACACTTGGAAAATTGTGACTTACTACGACTTAACAAATTATTGGGCGGAGTACGATGGTCTGCGAAGGCACATAACTAAGCTGATTGGCGTTTGCTCGGCACAAGATAAACTATTCCATGTTGGCCAATATTGTAGTACACTAACATCGCAATTTTTTCGACTGCACAACGAGATCCAGCAGAAAAATGAACTGTTACAACAACACCAAGCAAGAGTTCGAAGATCCCCGCTAAACATCGTTGGCTCAGCCGCTCGTCTGTTATTTGGGGTACTAGATGAAGACTTTGCTAACCAATATGAGGACGACATAAGAAAAATCAAGCAAAATGATCGCTATCTACTAAAGTTAATAAAAAACCAAACGATGATACTCGATTACACATCAAATATTTTGGAAAAGGAAAATAGACACATCAATCAACAATTTAAATTTATCGAAAACCAGTACGAGCACCTGGCAAACACAACGCTCAAAATCGAAACACTTTCCAGTATCTTCAGCTCCTTAGCAGTACAAACCACAATTTTACGCTTCAACTTCAAAAGTATACAAGATGTGCTCATACAAGTAATTACCAACACTTACCAAGGAAAAATAAATCCATTATTGATAACACCAACACAATTGCGAAAACAACTGCAAATAATACGAGAGAATCTACCAAAAAATCATATGCTACCTGTTTCTCCAGACGCCTTCCATAAAATATACAGTCTAGCTACAGTTCGAGCCAGAACGACGGCATCAAATATCATCTTCGATATGCAAATACCGCTCACTACAATAGAAGAATACCAGCTTCTTAAACTGTATTCTGTTCCTATAATCATAAAAAATATTTCAGCTTCATTACAGCCTTCTACTGAATATTTGGCGGTTAACTCCAAACGAGATCATTTCTTCCCATTTTCAGCAGAAGAACGTGGAAAATGCCTACACTTATCAAAGACTGTACTAATCTGCGCTCATCATCATCCTGTCTATACTGCTCAATCCAGCATGTATGAATGCGAAGTCGCCCTTCTGGTTCATGTGGCTAACTTTTCGTCAACTTGCGTGGTGCACGTATCTCTCACTACGAATACTTGGATCAAGCTGAATGCTGCAAACCAGTGGATCTACGTTTTGAAGGAAGAAACAACATTCGATGCGCTCTGTGGAAGGGACTTCAAAATCTGGCATTCTGAAGCTAAGTCCACAGTGCAACTTAAACCACCGAACTTTAACAATTGCCGGCAACACTCAGTTCGAAAGCACCATGAATTTTTCTTTTAACCCTCTGGGAAACCTTTCCGAACATTTGGACAACCGAGACATCGAACTAAACTATCGATTAAATGTATCCACTATCCACATCGATCAACTATTATGGAAACAACTCAAAGACAGGATTGCGGAAATCAAACGAGCCGACTTCCGAGAGCAAATTTCAACGCACGACACGCACAACTATGTTTTGAATTACCTGTGTTTAGCTATCATACTTGCAGTGGCGCTATGGCAACTTTGGCACAGGTTACGTTCACGACAACTAGGCCAATCGAAAACACCGGAACCACAATGGAAGCAAACCACAGGAACAAAATTCCATACAATACCACGACCATCAAAACGGACCCAGCCAACATCTTCTACTACTGTTGAACCACGCCCAGGTGTGTTTCAAGTGGGGGAGGATGTTAGAATTCCATAAAACATTATCTCCTTCAAATTCCTACAAATACGAATCCCACGATAATTGAAATTGTTCAGCAAAAATAACTTTTCCCACAAAAATATTACGTATCAACTTACGTACTTTCAATGTACTCCCACGGTCTGCTGTGAGTGATCACGTTGCACACTTTCAGACATTCTTCACTATGCACAAAATTCTCAGACATGCAATTCCGCGACTTTGGAAATTTTGCATTTCACGTGTCACAGCAGACCATGGGAAAGTTAAATTGTAAATTATATCTAGTAAGCGCAATTAATGTATTTAAATAGATGGACACAATAAAGGCATTCATTCCATCTCCAAAACTGTGTTTGATTTACCATTTTCATTTCAGAGCAGTTTTTCAACCATAAAGAAAAAATATTGTGGGCAAACTAATTTGAGGCTTGCATCGAAAAGATAGGTGTGAAGTGTTTTGATGTTCCCCGACGTATTTAGAAGGTTGGCTAAAGTGACGAGATGTCAGTGTGGTTGCCGACGAATGTCGCCTCCATCTTGACTCGTGGGCTCAACTTAGTTACGGACATATCGTTAGCTGTCAGTGCGCGATAGAAAAATTTCTTAATTAGTGTATTCGCAGTAAATTTAAAGATAAAATTTTTTGTGACGAGTAACTAGAAGCCTAAAAAAGTGATCAGAAGCATCCGGAGTGTATGACTGAAAAAGTTGTCGGCATTGTCGGAAGAGTGATCACGGAAAAATTGTTGTGCGCTAGCGTGATAGAGCGGCGGGCATAGCGCAAAGAGAGGTGACGCTGGAACGGAAGCAGCCAAAAGTCAGTGTAAATTGACCACGAAGAATTTATGTCTTCGGGCGTCTTGGGAAGAGAACGAAAACGACCCAAAAAGCAGCCAAGATTCAGTGCCGAGCGACGCCATGGCAAGAGGACAATTGGTCATGGAGTTCTCTGGCTCATTGGTGAATGCAGAATTGCATACTCATCAGCTAAAGTTAAACAAATTCAGACCCTTTTTTTTTCATCTCCGTTCCAACTTTAATTTCTTCATTGGCCAGGTTGATACAATTATTGTCCAGTTGACGATGGACTCTGCGCATTAAGAGTGCTGTACTGTGGTTGCTGCGGTTAAGACAGAAATACCTCGAAGTAGGAGCGATCGAGTAGGCAGCACTTCAAGCTCTTCAAATTCAGGCTGACTTGACGTAAATGGGGACACAAAGGAATGCATCGTAGTCATAGTCGCGCTTTCAAGGCTGAGTGGGGTGTGATCGCTGTTAATTCGATTTTGCTGGCTGTAGAACAGCCTTGGAAAGTGGTTAAGTTTCTATTACTTGTAGAATCTTAATTGCATGTCTTTGTCAGTGCGCCTAAGACTTTTATTTCATATTCGGTTTGGATTATTTTCCGCTTACTGAGTACCGTTGATACCTTTGCGAACTATTTGACCTCACGACAAAGAACAGTCAAACGGGTTTTCATTTTTTTGTGACTTGTAGAAGTGAGTCTATTTTGACTTTCCGTAGCAATTTGAAGTGAATCGAGGACCTCTGACGAATACGCGTGAGTGGTTTTGCTTTTGCTCCACACAAATTACAAGTCAGAGGATTTCCACCACAAGAAACGTGTTCAGAGTTTAGTTCCGCGGAAGTTTTTCGGCAGCAATTATTGCCAATCCATATTTCACAAGTGTCGGACCTCCTGGTTAGTGCTCGAATCCGCGGGCGTGACTTAATCAAAGTTTTGTGAACTCAATGGTGGAACATATTTTCCCACGTATCCACAGATATTGCCTTGAACGTGGTTAAAGCACTTAAAGAATATCGTAATTTGCACGGATCGTTGCCATCTCGTATTCTTTTCTATAGGGATGGTGTTGGTGAAGGTCAATTCCATCAAGTAGCCAAGATTGAACGTGAGACAATCCGGAAATGTCTCACGGAAATTTATACCCAAGCTCGAGTTGCGGAAGGCCCCAAATTTGCTTTTGTAACCGTTTCTAAGCGTATTAATACTCGATATTTCCTAAATCAAAATATTCCACCTCCGGGGATAGTTGTTGATGATATTATCACTCTACACGAAAGATATGATTTCTTCTTAGTATCTCAATCAGTTCGCCAAGGTACTGTAACTCCAACTCACGATAGCATTGTGGATGATAATACTGGGCTGGATCCCGACAAGATACAGATTCCCACTTATAAGATGACACATTTGTATTATAATTGATCGGGAACAACTCGTGCTCCGGCCGTCTGTCAATATGCTCACAAACTCGCATTTTTGGCGGCGCAGAGTATTCACCAATCTCCATCGAATTTGTTGGAGAGGAACTTGTACTTCTTGTAGGAAGCCAGGAAAAGATTAATTTTTTTACTTGATTTTATTGAAATAATTAAGTTTTCGTTACAATTTTTTTTTCTTGAATATATTCTTAGTCTTTAAGTTTGATTATATAATCCTTGTTAAAATGTTAATCATATACTAGTTAGGTGAGGCGTTGACTTTTCTGTTTTGGTTTTATAAGCTTTTAATCGAAAACCAAGCACGGTATTCTATGGTCGAAACGTGGTAGATAATTTGTATTATGAATCACAGCAGTCAAAGTATCTTAACATTCCTATCATATTGAAGTATGTTAACTTTTCATCCTCAACAGAAAATACGTTCCAAAAACTATATACAGTGCATGTTAATTTTAAAGTACAATATCAAAGTAATCGCCAAATAGTATCATATACAGGTTTTGCCTTTAAAGAATATGTTTTATATAAGTGCCGCCCTCTGTAAAATTGTCCGTTGTTCTCACCGGGATGATTCGTATACTGAATGCTTCGGTCGAACAAGTAATCATACGGTTTCCTTTTTGGCCAAAAAGTATACGCGCATTCTCGAATTCACTGATTTACATTTGTTTTTCAACCCTGCCGCGAACTTGGGAGCAACGTCAATTCGCTCTGTTGAAACAAGGAATAATATAGAATCAAAGTAAAGTAAACTTACTGTAGCTTATATTATTTATATTACTATACGCTAGACATAGTACAAACGAATAGAAACGTTATTCCAATATTGTGAAAACGCATCGATGTTAAATAAAGAAATGTTGAATTAAAATTACATCTCGGTCTTTCCATTCCGTTGGATCTGACCGGGCATAGGATCCGACGCGATGGAAGGCTCTCACCTCCAGACATGAGCCAGCCACTGGGCACATAACAACCTTTTTGTTTCAGGTACTATCGCGGGTTAAGTGGCCCCGAGCAAAGTGCCTTTTTATGACATAGAGTTATTGATCCGATTGGTATTTCTCCTCTGATGGGAAGGCTGATACAAGTTATGTTGTATAAGTTTTCCACTCAGAAGGGAAATACCTGGCTACTACAACATATCTGGATCTTGATCCGGTTGGGCGGGAGCGAGGGGGCAACATCACCACCCGGTTGTCCCACTCTTATTTGTGGGCCATGAGCCTCGTCGGGTAACGACGAGGTTACCCTAAGTCTGCCTGTTTTTACTTGTTCAACTTGTTCTCTGAACAAGTCATTTCCCCTCTTTGTAGTTGCCTACAATTTTGCGACTTCGGTCGACTTTCTTTTGAGACCCAAGAATTCGTGAATGCGAAATTCTTTTGTAGTGGGTCCTTGTTCTGGGGGAATGAACCTGCCCGACGACACCGCAACGCTAGCCTGCCAGCGCATTCACGCGTCCCCAGACAAGGGCATTCTCGGCGAATATCTACATACTCCTCCGCCGAGGCAGTAGACCATCGCTGCAGTCCTTTACGGACTTTGTATATCAGCTATTCACTACAGATTCCAAAAGGTCAAGTACTATATGCTCTTCTTTATTATTTGTGTTGAAATATAGCTGTTTAGCCGCAAAGGTTACCACAAACGGAAGCTCACTACCCGGCATAAAATAAACTGTCCGAAAACACACAGGGTGTTTCTAAAACACAATCAAGTGAAACTACACAATCTAATACTGGTATTTGTAATATGTCACATATTTTTACCGTTCACGGTAAATAACGGTAGAATATATAGGTGGGAAATGAGCTGTGCTGGCAATCCGGGGCGAGTGGCCTGTTGAAACATACGAGATGACGGGTGGGTGAACAACAAGTTGGTGATCACGAACAGCGAGGCAGAATAGTGTTTGCGATGATTCGTATCGAAGACGTCGTGATAAATAGTTTCGCAGCGAGCCGTTTCCATCATTCTTATATTGAATTTTGTTATCATTACAATCCCGCATAAACATCACTATATTAAATAAATATCCCTTATCGAACCAATATCATTGTTATTATTACATTCCCACTTATATCATTATTAAGAATAATGAGAGGAGTAGATTGAAATTGAAAAATTAAAATGCTGGTATTTCAGAAAAAATTCGCCAAATTAGTTCTAAAAAAAAATCTCGAAAGTAATTATTTGACCGCTCTGATAGTTTTAATTTTAATATTTGGCATAACTAGTGAGAAGTCCGTTCAGAAATAGTAGGAAACTAAAAATAAATCTAATTTTGATTTCTGCAAATTTTGAAGGAGTATTTCTGTGGAAAATGAAACTTGAAATCGATTTTATAGCCAAGCATTTGCCATGAACGAAATATACTCGTACATACATGTGTACATATTGTATATAAATTCTTTATTTTTTAAGAGCACCAGGAAACCACCAAATAAATTTGAAGTTCAATAAAAGTAAATAAATGAGCATAACATATGAAAAGCATTTAAACTTTGTCTATTTTATTGCTGACACTTCAAGATTAATTGCTAAACCCTATCACTACAAGGATAATCCTTTCTAGACATTTGGGAATCGGTATTCTTTCATGTTTTATTAAAATGTCAGTCATGATTGAAATGAGATAAGGAAAATCACTACGGATAATCACAAACCGTAACATTGAAATGCAATGGAAATATACAAACAAAATTTTTGTTTCAATTGAAATGGAAAATTCAAAAAATTTAAAATTTATTGATTTTCTAGTTAAATTCGACAAATATTCAAATGAGACTACAAAAAAATATCAACAATTTACTTATTTACAAGTGTGAACAGGTGAAACGTGAATATTTAAATGAATAAAAAATTATAACAGCTAAGGAAACAATGCTCTAATGCCAGATTTTAATCTTAAGGAAAGAAATTTTTAATTGCTGATTACCATAACGTGTTTACTGCCATAAATCTGAATTTTCAAAATTTAAAAACATATAAAAGTCAAATTCAATTTAGTTTTTATAAAATGAAGTCATTCGCCAATTGATTAATCACAAACCAATATTTCATTGACCATGATCGATAGTGCAGTGGAACTTCATAAAATAAAATGTGCAATGTATTTAGTAATCTGTCAAGCCACTATTGAGTTATGCAGTTATATATTTAATTTGCACCATCCCTACACGCTTGATTCAATTGACGCGTCTGTTTGCTGAAGACGAAATTTTAAGTCCAACGGGAAGACCAAGGACTCGACGGGAAAACTCGGCGGAAGCTGACAGCAGGTCCTTGTTGGCAGTAATTAACTGACGAACTTGGTCACAGAACCGTGGGCCATCCCGGCATATTTTCATTGATCAGAACCATAAACCGCTTCTGGGTCTAACATAAGTTGCATGCAGACGTGTTTTTAGAGATTCTACGTCTAGCACTCGTTGCGTGTAGACGTGTTTTTAATCGCTCCTGTCATTAATTTTAAAAATTAATTAATTTTTCGCAAAAGTCAGTTTCAAACAATCGCAATATTTTTTTACGTGCCAGTCAAAAGCAAATTTTGATTTTATTGGGAAAACCATCACCGTCGAATTATTCGAGCATTTATCGAATACCTGAAATTCATTTCCTGAAGAAATATCAAAAGTGGAAATACGTTCAAGGGAAGTCCCGGTCTGAGAACATTCCCTCTAGTCTCGCTGCGAAAGCAACGAGATGGAGGAGCCCGATGGCTTCAGCCATCAATTAGAAGGACTATGCCCATCGCCAAAGATGATGGGCGAAAAAAAACTTAAAAGAAACTACGAGATCGAACAGCTTATCCAAGAAAAAGAGAAAGCTGAAAAAATCGAAAAGGAAAATGAAGAACTCAAGCTTCGAGTTAAATCGTTAGAAGCACTTGTTGGAACGTTAACGTTCAACAAGGATAAAGATATCAAGAAAGGCCGACAACCACACTCAAAATCTGAAGACAAGAAAACTAAAAAGCCACAGGAGGAAGCTAATCAAGAGGATGTCCTCAGCGCAGGAGGCGCAAACGACAGCAGAAATTATTATGCAGCGCTAGCTGATCTTGAAGAAACGATGAACGTTGAAGAGGATACAGGTGAAACGTCAAAATTAGATAATGATTTCGTTGAATATCTTAGAGTTAAAAATCGGGAGAAACAACCAAAAGGTTTGTCTGCTGGTCCGTCTGTTGGCCCGTCCGTTATGATTGATGAAAAAAAAGAAAAATTCCCACCAATCAATGTGTTTGGGCAAACGGACAAAGATATGGTTTGGCTTTTGGCAGCCGAAAATAAACTAAAAGATTTTCAGATAAAAAGAGTCAATGCCGATAAGTTGACAATAAGGACTAAGTCGCTGGTTGATTTCCAGGCAATAAAAAGTGCCTTAAATTCTGGAGATGTTCCGCATTTCACGTACACCCCGAAAAGCGAAAAGAACCAAACCTTTTTATTGAAGGGTCTGGACTGTGGTGAGGACACAGTCGATCTCCTTCAAGTGCTCCAAGAAGCTGCACCAGAAATACAGTTTATTTCAGTTAAAAACTTTGCAACGAGGAGATCGATTGTGGAGCGCAAAAACTTGCCTCACTACTTAGTTCAGATTTCCAGCAAAAGTAGTTCGAGTGCCCTACAGAAAATACGCTACTTGAACTTCCGCGTGGTGAGGTGGGAACGCCTCCAGAAAAGTGAGGTCAACCAGTGCTACAGGTGCCAAAGATTCGGGCATTCGGCTGCCAATTGCGCCATGAAATATAGGTGTGTCAAATGCAAAGACATTCATGCTCCCGGCGAGTGCAAATTGGCTCAGGCGGAGCCAAAAGAAAAACTATATTGTGTGAACTGCGGTGCCTTTGGTCATCCAGCATCATATCGACGATGCCCCCGGTATCAAGATGCAAAGGTTAAAGTAACTCCAAAACAAAGTCAAGCACACCGCAGTGTGATACCTACCAACTTCGTCAAGCCCGGGGTGTCATTTGCACTTGCTGCAAGAGGAACAGCAGACAATGTAAATAAAATAAATAATGTAAGTGGCAATAATGAGCTGCTCCTTAAAATTTATCAACAATTAAATTCATTATCGGAGCGCGTCGATAAACAAGATTCGAAAATTAACATTGTTTTTCAGCGTTTAGGGCTCTCAAATGCCTCAAAATAAGTTGTCATCCAGCCACATTCCCACGAATAGGATTCGTATCATCTTGATCAACGTCAACTCCATTGTTACTTTACATCGGCGTGATTATCTCCTTGAATTCATTGCCAGACAAAAGCCTGACATCGTGCTTCTCACCGAAACCCACCTCAGTTCATGGCACTCCATGAGATTCAAGGATTTTGAGTTCGTAAGAAACGATAGGGTAACAGGTGATGGGGGAGGTGGCACCGGGATATTGGTTCGAAGACCCTATCGTTTCCAAAATATTAATAGAGTCGAATTCAAAAGCTTTGAATCTCTTGAAGTGTCCGTTATCAAAATCTCACTGCCAGGTGGGGATAACCTCTTCGTTATCTCTGCCTATGCAACTGGTGGAACTGTTCTCAAGCTCAAGGAGGAGCTCAATTCCTTGTTCGAAATACTCGAATTGAACAGGCTGCATAACTACTATATTATTGCTGGTGACTTAAACGCCAAGCAAACATCATGGCTGAACGCCACCAATAATCCAAGAGGTGTATTCCTGAAATCATGGATAACAGAGAACCAAATTGAATACAGGTGCAATCTATATGGGTCGGAGTTCCCAACATACCCTAGGACAAATTCATATTTGGACCTTTGCATTGCTGACGCAAGACTCGAATTCAGCTTTAATAGTCCTCAACGGAAACTGCAGGTGCTTCCTTATGATAGCGACCATAACGCAATCGTGATGGAAATCAATCATCACAGGGATGATTTCTTCCTCATTCCAGTTCAACATGAAAATCATCGGTTGAATTTCAAAAAAACAGACTGGGGAAAGTTTCAAAATAAGTTTAATCGTGAGTACCAGAAGCAATGTCCCCTTTCTGATAGTGGCAACTCTTGTTCAATGCTTCCTAATGACAGGAATCTAACTAACGATGAAATAGATGCCTATTTGTCGAAGTTAGAGAAGCTGACGTTGGAAACGATTGAGAAAGTCGGTCCCAAGATTAAACTTCGAAACAATATGGAAGGATATGCAACACCAACCATCGCAAGGTTGAAAAGATTGAAAAGCCTCCTTCTCACACGCGTCAACAATATTTATCGACGATTTTTGGACTACAACCATCCCTCGTTGTCTTTGTTGAAATTACATCTGAAGAATGTCCGGAACTTAATCCGGTCATACTTCAGGAGTGAGGTCAGCAATCAATGGGCGGAAAAATTGAGGGGTATTAGCCCACAGGACCCAGAAGGCGTGTTTGCGAAAGTGAATAGCATATTCCGCGAGAAGTCTCGAGTGAACGTATCGAATCTTGAAGTCACTAGTGATGAGATAAATCTTCTCGATAGGGCTGGTATCGAAATTGATAGTACGACTCCGGATAGAAATGGAAACAGGATTATTTGTGAAGGATTGGATAAACTTGCCCTGATTGGAACACATTTTGAATTGGTTCATCTACCAAACCCTGAGAGAGGGAACGAAATTTTTTTAGAGGTCGTTGAAGCAAAAGTTTCCGACTTCAAATCAAGCCTGAACGGCCAATCAATTCTTCATTTCAATGAAACGTTAACATCTGACCTCATACCGAGCTTGAATCTTATTGATTATTTTGTCAGCTATGAAGACTTGTGTTTCATATTTCGCAAGATAAACAACAAGAAATCATGTGGTACTGATGGTATTCCAAATGTAGTTCTCCGACATTTGCCTGAGGTTGCTATTAGGAACTATTGCATATTGTTCAACAGCATGTTGAGCAATTCATATTTCCCAAATGAGTGGAGAAAGGCTAAGGTATTTCCGATCTTGAAGAAAGGAAAAGAATCTTCATGCCCCAAAAGCTATCGCCCAATTAGCTTGCTGCCTAACATCAGCAAGGTGTTTGAATTGATACTCAACAGAGCATTAAACACCCACATTGAGGAATATGAGTTGATGCCGAATTGCCAATTTGGTTTTCGTGCCAGGCATTCGACCACACATGCAATAACGAAAGTAACCTCAGACATCTGTTGGAAACTAAATGATAGACAATGTGTTGGAGCATGTCTCATTGATATGGAGAAAGCCTTTGATACGGTATGGTTAGATGGACTTATTTTTAAACTCCTTCAGGACAAGTTCCCCAAACACCTTGTCGCCATGATGTGTAATATGTTATACGGTAAATCGTTTGTTGTAACTGATGGAAATCTGACAACAATGCGCGAGTTCAAGGTCTTGAATGGTCCACAGCAGGGAACAGTTACTGCGCCTCTGCTCTTTACAATCTTCATTCGCAAGCTATTAAACGGCTTTGATTTTAACGTCTCGCCAACGCGATCATTGGTAGCGTTTGCTGATGATCTGATCATCTATACGGCAGACCGAAAAGCTACAATAGTTCAGAGCAATCTCCAAAAATGATGTACAGCTGTACACTGACAATTGGCGAATGAAAATCAATGCGTAGAAGTGTGAAACAATCTTGTTTCGGACAACGCTGCAGGGGGTCAGTCAAGACCTGAAACGTAATTGGAAAGATTTCTACATCATGGCTGGTGAGGGTACTCTTGAACGGGTTCCACATAAATTCTGTGTTCGATACCTCGGTGTTTATCTCGATCAGTATCTGTACTATACTGAACATGTGAAAATCATGCTCAGTAAGGCACTCAAAGTAGTCATGGCCCTTCGAAAGCTCTTTCATTCCAGATACATTGATCAAAAGGTCAAAATTATCTGTTACAAGACACTGGTTAGACCAGTTTTGACATATGGATGTCAGATCTGGTACAACCAGAGCGCTAGTACTATGGAAAAATTAAGAGTTTTCGAAAGGAAATGTCTTCGTGCATGTACTGGTTTGTACAGAAAGCCTGAAACGGATTGGAAACATTATATATCGAATAGAAGAATTTATCAAACTGCTGAAGTGACTAGAGTCGATATTTTCATATTGAAACTTCTTCGGAATCATATCGCAAGATCTGTGACTGTAAGTGAAACCCCTTGGATTTCACAGCCGTTCCATCCTACAGACAGGTATATAGCGACTTGCCTCGCTACTGGCTTCATTCCTCCAGAAGCATTCGTGTATTTGGACATGAATCGATATGTTTTTGATTCTGACGGCGTCCCAGTCATATATCACATATGTATATCGACGGGCCACCGATAAGAAGATAAAATATCCTCCGAACTTGAGTTCACGAGACCAATAATTCCAATGGAGATACTCATTTGCTAGATTCGTTGAGGCTGATCGAGTTGAGACGGGGCAATCTAGGTATTGGTGGCTGAATGACAATGTCTAAATTATTCGTGTTTATTTTCAGTTTTGGTGTTTTTCGTTATTTAGTTTTTGAGTTTCAGCTCATTATTGCTACATTTAATGTTGTTGTTTATTTTTGTTAAAAATTAGGTATAGGTCAGGTTTATATTATGTTTATTATATTAGGTTAGAGATAAGGTAAAACGCTTAGGTTAGGAACATTGTTATAGATTTTTTTAGTATAAGATAAAGTTTTTGATAGCATTTATTAGAATTAAGTTAAAACATATTAGGTGTAGGATCAAAGTTCACTGTAGTGTTAAGATTATAAATAATTTAAGAATAGTGTTGGTTGGTTTTTCCTCCTTTTTCCAATTGAATTGTAAAAATATGTAATAATCCATTGATTTGAATTTGCTATAGCTTCTTTTTTTAAATGTGATGAATGTTAACGTACAAATTTAGAGAGCCATTTTGGCCATTAAGTTTTTTATTGTTATTGTTTGGATTTTGCTTTATATTCTTTAAAAAAATTTATAACGATTAGTATTAAATAAAGCGCTTTTGACTTTGACTTTGACTTTGACGTGTTTTTAGAATTCAACGTCTAGCGTTCGTTGCGTATAGACATGTTTTTAATTCATTTTTGTCAAGTTTTCAAAAAATTCAATGGATTTTTTTAACACGTCAGTCCAAAGTTAATTTGGGTTTTTATTGGAAAAAGCCTATATTAGCGAAGCAAACGGCCCAAAGAATTATATCGATACTTATTTCACTTCGATAAATCAAGAAGAGTAAATAATCAAAAAGCTTGTTGGGACTGCTAGTATGGAGGAGCCCGACGGCTTTTCACCGTTGGGGGAAGTCGGGGAGGCAAGCAACACGAAATTGGCGCAATCGTCAATAAAAGGAGACAAAACAAGGCAAGCTCCGCAGGTAGCGGATGAAAACTAAAGTAGTTGAAAACCAACAAGAAATGATCCAACTTCCACATGAAAATCAAGAATTGAGACTACGACTAAAACCCATCGAAGATATGTATATTCAAGACAGGGATGAAGACTCAAGATGCAGAACTGCTAATGCAAATCAATGTGGCAACCAAGGCGAAGAAAGCTGTCAAACAAGCTCTCCCAGAAGAAATCCTATGTGCTAGAGGGGCTAACGAAAGCCAAACCTATTATGCAGCACTGGACGGACTACAACAAGAAATGAATGTTGAAGAATGTATTGAAGGTAATTCTAATCAAGATAACGATGTCAATTTTATTCGTCAACTAAAAAATAAATATAAGGAGAAGAAACCAGCTTGCAGTTCAGCTAGTTCCTCTCAAAAGGCTTGGAATATGGCAGAAACAGTTCCGCAAATCAACGTGTTCGGACAACGCGGAAAAGATATGGTTCGGCTGTTGGCAGCCGAAAACACACTAACCAATTTCGAGATCATACGAGTTAGTGCCAAAAACTAACAATTAGAACGAAATCACTGGTTGATTTCAAGTCAGCTTAAAATGCGCTGAGTTCTGGGGAGGTTCTACACTTCACCTATACCCAAAAAGTGAAAGGAATCAGATAATTTTGTTGCAGGGTTTGGCCTGCAGAGAGGATATGGTCGATCTTCTTTAGATGCTTAAGGAAGCTGCACCAGAAATTGAAAATATTTCCATCAAAATCTTTGGGATCAGAAGATCGACCGTAGAAAGAAAGAATTCACCACTTCACCTGGTACAAATTTCAAATGAGAGCAGTCCAAGAACCCTTCAACAAATGAGGTACTTAAATTTCAGAGCGCTGAGGTGGGAACGCTTCAAGAAAAGAGAAGTCAACCAGTGTTACCGGTGTCAAAGATTGGCCATTCGGCTGCCAACTGTGACATGCACTATCGGTGCGTCAAATGCCAAGACGCTCATGGTCCCGGTGAGTGCAAATTGGCTCAGACGGAGCCTAAAGAACAATGAAACTGTATTAACGGAAGTGTTTTAGATCATCTGGCAAGATATCCTGGACGCTCCCGATATCAAGATACAAAAAGTAAATTTGTCGACAAGCAGCCACAAATTCACCGCGCGTCATCCCTCCCGACTTCGTCAGGCCCGGAGTATCATTGCACTCGACGCTAGCGGATAATGCAAATAATGTGAATAATGTATGTGGCAATAATGAGCTACTTCTTAAAATTTGTCAGCAACTAAATTCTTTATCGGGGAGAATTGATAGACAAGATTCAAAAAATAACTTTGTTTTTCAGCGATTAGGCTTGTCGTCCAATCGCATTCTCGTGGGTAAGTTTCATTTCATCTCGATGAACGTCAGTTCCATTGTTACTCTACATCGACGTGATTATCTCCTTGAATTCATTGTTAAACAAAAGCCTGACATCATGCTTTTCACCGAAACCCGCCTCAATTCATGGCACTCCATGGCATTCAAGGATTTTGAATTCGTAAGAAATGATAGGGTAGACGGTGATGGGGGAGGTGGCACCGGGCTATTCGTTCAAAGGCCCTATTATTTCCAAAATATTGAAAAAGTCGAATACATAAACTTTGAATCTCTTGAAGTGTCCGTTATCAAAATTTCACTGCCAGGTGGGGATAATCTCTTCGTTATCTCTGCCTATGCAACTGGTCGAAATGTTCTCAAGTTCAAGGGAAAGCTAAATTCCTTGTTTGAAATACTCGAATTGAACAGGCTGGATACTTATTATGTTCTTGCAAGTGACCTGAATGCCGAGAATAATCCCAGGTAGGATCTACATGGATCGGAGTGTAATGATTTTAAACATTTTAAGTCCAACGCGGAACCGACCTCCCATCGGTTCTAGACGTTAAGTCTGAGTAGTGCCAACGGATGGTACCAACCGGTCAACCAATCCGTGCACCGTAACCCATTCACGCGGTGGCTGCTTGTCGGCCAGCTAGTTCGGAGAGGATTTCGGTCGTGGGTCTCCGAATGGGTTACGCTCAATTACAATATTCTGCCACCTATGCACGCCCGTTTTTAAACGCGTTACACAAACAAAACCATACGGAGAGGGAACCTATTCTACGTTACTCCGTATTTCTTCATTATCCAGTCAAAAGTACCAAAGCTAATTTTTATTTCGCGTTCCCGAATTTCCGACGCGGTACCGAAAAGTATGCTACGCTAACTCAACCCGACGAAAACTACGTTAAAGAAAACTCAAAGTCAACTAAGGTACCACGTACCGCGCACGACGCGAAACCGACCTCAGCGGATTTTTCTAAACCCTACCCTCGCGACGGCATACCTACCCTGCACTTCCTTTCCCGCTGAAAAAAGAAGAACCACTGAAAAGGAAAGTCGTGATTAAGTTTAGCAATTCATTTTAATTCTTATATCTTTCATTCTTTTTTTTTTTTTTTAACGGTTTACTAATGTTTTACATTTCTCATTATTTTACAAAGTTTTGGCCCATATATGAAAAAAAATTAGCAATACTCTTATCATTTTCATTATTCTCGTTATAGGTCAAAGACTACCACTTCCTAATGAGTTCAGGCACCATGCATAACATCATCATGTTTTTAGTATTTCCTACCGTCTTATGTTAGGGACATATTCAAAAAAAAGTTATACTTAACATCCAATTATCGTTATTTAAGCTTAGTTATAGTTACATAAAAAAAATGGTTTTCATAAATAAAACGCTTTTTCCCTCACTTGAAGAATATTCGACATATTTTCGTTATTTCCTGTTGTATATGTAGCAAATAAACAAACATTTTACGTATGTGCTCATAATCAAAGTTTACACTGTAAAAGATATGAATGCGGTAGAAAAATAAGTCTTTTGGGTAGTTTCTTCTCCCGTCTAATCCTCAATATACTTTTGTAATTTCATCCAACCGTGGTACTCATTCATATGTATTTTTCCATTAAGGCCAGTCTACTTATTACTACTTCATTAATAGGCTGAGTCATTACATAAATAAATTAGTCTATAAAATTAATCAGGCCTAGGGAAAATTGCAATTTGCTTTAACTTTCGTGCTTGGCTTAATTCTTTTTTATTGCTGGAGGCGTACGAAAGTTTTGATATCAAGAATTTCATTCGGCTCCAATTTGTTTTGTTTTTATTTGTCTAGATTGTAATTTTTTTTTTTAAAGTTATTGCCTGATCGCTGTTTACAATGTTATTAAAATAAACATCAAGTTTTCCAAAAAGAAATCAGTTCAAAACAGTCCACTCGTCAAATTAAATTTTGTTTTTGTCTCATTTAAATGTTATTTTGAACGCGATATTCTACTGTCCACTGTAAAAACTTCCTACACTCTATAACGTTTAACTGTTACCCTTTTCTTCTGAAAAGATTTTTTTATAATTACGATTGTGACCTCGGTTATCCGGGATCAGTTTTATCTTTACTTTTGCGTTCATATCCCCTATGACAGCGATTCTCAATTATCAGTTTAATTAAAATGATTCAAAATCAAACCTCACTTTTATATACAAGAAAAATTAACTAAAACATTCTATGTAAGGCCCCGTAGACGGAATTAACATTGGAAAGAACAAATAACTTAAACTTCTCTATGTGCATGCTAATAAAATAAGGTTACAACAAACTGATAAAATTTTCAATGGGCTGGCAGTCTTTCTGCGAATCGAAGTTTAGAATTTGGGTTGTGAAGAACGAGACAGATATGGACAATTTGTGTGGCATTGAAATTTACGTCATTAGTGTACCGACGAACTGAAGCGCAAATTTAATGGAGACAGTTTTAAGTTTATGATATTTTTACCGTATGCGATCGAGCTTACCGCTTCCACCGATACAGATTTCGACTTAAAAGCGTATCCGTATCTCATCGAAAATACCAGTAAAAGGTACATTCTCCTGACGAGAATTATCCGCCAAATTTTAAGTGAGTAATTAAGTACATTCTATTTATATCTTATATCTTCTTAGTACTGGAAGAAGATTAATGGCCAATTATCAAATAATAAGCTTGAAGTCTATTTCAACCGTCCAATTGGAATCGCTTAATGGAATTCAGCGGATTTTCTAAAAGTTTCTTTTTTTTTCTTGTGTCAGTTAAATTGATTTAAACTATCTGCCCAAGACAAACTCACTTGCTCTTCTAACACCACTCAACGTTGAGGCGACACTGGTCATTCAATTTTCCCTTGGTGTCGATTCAGCTACACTCATAACAGATGCGAAAGGAGTTCCATTGTTTGAAGCTTCACAGACGTCCATTGGTAACATGGCATCCATACAGATTTTTGTATCGTTGTATTTTCATCAACATCGCTAAAAGCCGTTCCGTCGTTTGGTTGTGCTGTATCCAAGGGGTTTTGTAATCACAAATTCCTCCGGAACAAAAATTTCAGCCCAATTGGTCCAGCAGTAAAAAGTTGAGAAACCATTGCTTCAACCTAGCAACGAAGCTCTACCATGCCTTCGCCAATTATATGTAACACACTCACTATATCCAGAATATGTCTTGCAACAGGACCGGAACTTTTGCAACTTCTTCCGTGTCAATGCCGTCTCTGTCTTTACTACAAATGGACGGTGGCAACGAACAGCCACTTAGAACACGGATATAAAGCAAAAAGATGACACTGGAACTAAAATGCCTCGTGTGGTTTGTTGATGGCGCACTTTCTGTCGAAATACAATTCACATCCGCATTCGATCGAAGTTCATTCTTCCGAAAAGGTAGCATGCGCGCAGTTCAATCGGCTTGCAATATTTTATTGGGTGTTGAACGGTTTGATATAAATATTCGCTCTCACTTTCTTAAGCTAACCGTATCCGCGACATTTTTCCTCCGGATCGGATGATGTACGCTACGCCGACGACACTGTTCGACCAGTCGGCACGTTTCTGTCTATTCGACGTTTTGATGGCAACTGTGGGAGGCATTGCCAGATAGATATGATTCGAAATGTATCGGTGTTTAATTGATATTATTTTTCAAATATTTACATCCACAGATATAAATATTTGAAAAAAAAAAAATATTTTCTGCGCAATGATATCCGCACGAAAGATGAAGTCCGCTTGCACTTCGAAGTCATACCTATCTGGCCGGTTGCCAGGGTTCGGGATCGGAATCACTTCGATTCCCGGGCGTAGGCGTCACATTACAGGAGTTCCCAACATACCCTAGGGCAAATTCATATTTGGACCTCTGCATTGCTGACGCAAGAGTTGAATTCAGCTTTAATAGTCCTCAACTGATTTGAAGGTGCTTCCTTAAAAGCTGCGCTTTTTCAACGGTGGATCCAGCAACTACAGTCGAAAAATCATCCGCATAACTGTTAAGCTCATCTGGCATCTCCAGTCTCAGTAGCCCCTCGTAAGACACGTTCCACAGGTCTGGGACAAAGATAGATCCCTGGACAACAACCAATATAACTTTAATTCATCGTTGGCTCTGTGTCATATCGTAAAGCAGGCTTCGGTGCTTCAGGTAGTCCCTGAGAAGCACAGGTGTTTCCAGTGTTTACAGAATAACCACCCTTCTAGCGGAATGCAAGGCGTTCTTCACGTCCAGTGTCACCAACAGGACGATCTGCTACTTGTTGCGGCTATATGACTCTGCCTTTTTGAACTAACTCATCACCTCTACAATCGCATCAATGATGGAACGCCTCGGTCTGAAGCCGTACTGCCGAGGAGATGTTTGTCTTTAGCAATTTCCCAGCCGTGTCTAGCATACATAACGGGCGATATGCTGACGAAAATCCGCGATTTACCATTCCTTTACAGATCAGCACGAGCATCGCCACCTTCCATCTTACCGGGAAAACCACATCCCATAGGCAAGCGTTGAATGTACTGAGCAGCAAGTGAGGACAATGGTGACAAACAAGTTGCAACACCTCAGCTGAACACAATCCGGGCTTGGAGCCTTCATTGCTTTCAATGATAAGGCTGCCTCTTCCAGTTCCGATTGTGTGAAGGCCATCTTTTCCGCTTCATATGTACAAGGCGTCCGTATGGCACCAAGCTACCGCATAATTAACTTGTAGCCAAGACTGCACGGAACGTTGATAACATTGTCCACTAGATCTTACCAACAGCGAGCCTTGCTGTTGTTAATCAATTTGCGCCGACAGTTCCTAGTTGGCTTTTATCCTGCTATCCGGTTGCACGCCACGTCAGGTCCTGTGCCTATTGAGCCTCACGGCGAAGCTTGTGACACTTCCTGCCCTTTTCAGCGGTTTCAGTTGACCACCAGTCACCGGGGCTTGCCGCGCCGAGGTTTCCGACTGGGCGCAGAAGCGCTGCTAGCATTCGTGGTGATGCTCATAGTTGAGTTCACTACGTCACACTTCGACGAACCTCTCAACGTCCATCCTTCCGATGTTCCACCCAATTGTAGAAGAACGAGAGCACGGACTTCGGGAGACAACACCACGTATCTCAAGCAGAATGCACTGATGGTCACTAGCTAAGTAGTCCTCTGATACTATGTCCTACTAAGGACTCCGAGGCGAATGCCACGTCAGGTATGGTTCCTTCACAGCCAATACAGCGGAAAGTCGGCGTATTTTCAGTGTTTAGTACGACGAGTCGTCCTGGCCGCCATTTCTAGGATCGTTTCCCCGCGAATCTGTTTGAGGCACGCCCATTCGATTGCTGTAGCGTTGAAGTCCCCTTCCAACGAGCACATTGCCATCGTTTTCAGAACTTCGGGGCAAATAGCCGGTCCAGTATGGTTTCTTCGAAGGCGGAACGGTAGAAAGTCGGCATATTTACGGTGTTTATCATAACGAACACCGTCCTGACCACTGTTTGTAGGATTCATTTTCGCCACAGATCAATTGAAGGCATGGCCCGTTCGATGGCTTTAGCGTTAAAGTCTCCCCCAACGAACTGTTTACTATCTGCAGTTGAGACAGTGCAATCCAAATTATTAAGCTTGCTTTGGAAATATGATATCGGTACGTTCAGCATTAGGTACACACTAAAGAAGGAGGTCCCTTCGCCCAGAACTCATACGAAACCATCCCCCCGTCCACAGCCCTTCCCTTGGAAATCCCTGTTTCGGACCCAAATGGCGCCAGTACCGGTTGCGTCAGGATACCATAATGTAGAACTTTTATCGTGTTGATTGACAATGGATTCTAGCAGAAAGTCACGTTGACGTAGAGTAACAATGCAGTTGACATTCATCAAGATGACCCAAAGTTTATTTATGGGAGTGTCAATGAAGTGCAAGTTATTTCCGGATATTTGAAAGATCTAAACGTTGAAAAACAAAGTGGGATTTTAAATATTATTTGTTGATTCTTTACAATAAATAATCCAATTGTGGGTATACGAGTATTTTAAGAAGCAGTTCATTGTTGCTAGTAACATTAATTACATTGCTGTCTGCAGGTCTTCTAGCGGCAAATACAAATTATACCCCGGACTTGATCAAGTTGGAAGTTATTCTATCGCTTGTTTGAATAAATTTAACCTTTGCCTCTCGATATGAAGGGCATCCTCATTATGATGCTAGATGACCAAATTTACGCAGTTGACGCATTACAACTTTTGTTAGGATCCGTCTGAGCCAATTTGCGCTCACCGGGGGCATGAACATTTTTGTATTTTACGCACCAATAGTGCATGGCACAGTAGGCAGCTACTGGTTGACTTCTCTTTTCTAGTGGCGCTCCCTCCTCACCACGCTGGAATTCAAGTACTTTATCTGTTGAAGGGCACTTGAACGGCAGTAAATTCTTCTTTTCGATGGTCGATCTTCTTGCTGCAGAGGTTTTGACAGAAATGAATTCAATTTCTGATGCAGCTTCTTCGAATACCTGGAAGAGATTGACCGTCTCTTCTCCGCAGTGCAGACCCTTCAACAGAAAGATCGGATATTTTTCACTTGTACGGGTACAGATGAACTGTAAAATCTCTCCAGAACTTAGAGCATCTTAGACTGGCTTGAACTTAACCAGTGATTTCGATTCAATTGTAATTTTGCCATTTATTGGCGGAATTTTTTCTGCCTTGATGTTGGCTTTTTTGAGGAAGCCACAGAGCCGCGAGTTGATTTTTTCTCTTTGTTTTGCTTTTTGAATATTGACTGAAATTCACGTTTTTATCATTAGCAGATTTACCTGCACCAGCTTCTTCCAATTCCATATCTTTTGTTAGTCCTTCCAACGTTGCAAAATAGTTTAGACTGTCATAAGTGCCACAAATACTAGAGTTTGTTCTAGAATCGTTTGTGTTACATTCTTTTTCACCCTCGTTTTTTGTTGAACTTGTTTTTGTAGCTGCGGCTTTCGAATTTTGGTGGTTTTCTCGACTAGCTCCGTAGCTTCAATTCACTGTTTTCTGTGCGTAGTCAATTTATTTTTAAGTTGTTGTTTATTATTTGTAGTTTATTACGCATCAGCCATCGGCGGAGTTTTCGGGATCATGTTTTTTTCCGTGGTCATTGTTGCCAAATTACTTTTTGACGTGTTTCCCCAACACTGGGAAGCCACCGGGCTCCTCCATCCAACTTAGCGGTACCGAAATTTTTTTGACATATTTCCTTTTCTTTTTGTATTGAAATAAAATTATGGAATTCGATATGCGAGTTAATTGCTTGAATCAATTGCTTCGATGATATGATAAGCTATTTCCAATAAAAATTAATTTCCGATTGATGTTTTAAAATCTTATTAATGTTTAAAAACAAATGAGATATCGATAAAAAACGCATCTGTTGCTCGATACGCCCAGACCATTAAAAATAAGTCTAGACACTGTGAATCCTAGATGTATAATTGGGCATGTGGATAATATGATTTTAGACTTGTGATTTGGGATTTTTCAAAATTTTTTGAGTTATGGTTGTGAAATTTTCGGATCTCATGGCGTTCTCATTCTCTCCATTCTTCTTCTTCATTAGTTTTTTTTTTTTTGCTTTAGCCAGCCGCTTTCGGACCTTCGCTAAGTGTTCCGGATATAAACACCTTTCGAATTGAATGAACAAAAACTATTATTTTATTTCACTATTTATTATTTTCTAGTTTAAATTCGATTACAAACTTGTGGATTTTATTTTAATTTATCTTCAAATTTACGTCTCGACCGTTCACTTTCATCTTCAGAAAACTAATGAGATAATATGTACAGATTTTTCGCTGTACCGCTGTACCGTTTTCAAAACAAAGGAATTCGGTACTTTCTAATTCGCTATCAGTGAATTTCAAACTGACAATATCGTAACTTCCAAATTCACAATATATCATTTCTGATAAAATCATCACCGTGATCTTCTGTAATTGTTGGCAATCAAATGTCATAAACGTCCGTCGACATTGGTTGACGTAAACAAGGAGCATTAAATTCTGGTGAAGTTCAGATAAGTTTTCTAATTTGAATATAAAAAGAAAAACGATTATTTGTGCTTTTTTGTTTCAAGTTTTCAGCGCTGGATTTGAAGACGACTTTGAACATACTCCCCCGGATGAGGAGTTCATTGAAAACACTCAGCAGCGTTTAATCTTAATTGCAGTTTCTGTAAATGTAAGCATTAGTTTTATAGTTTTATTATTTGATATACCTTTGATGTCAATTAGGCTCGGATGTTTGGTTTCAGCGTTCTTATAAGTTTTGATTCGTGGTTCGACGCATTGGCCTGGTGAAGTTATCCCACCTTATGCTGGGCGTCCACCTACACCGTCATCGCGCTTTAGTTTGCAGTAATGTTCGTAGTAATTACGGCAAGTCGGTTCTAAAAAAGTGGCAAATTGATGGAAAAGGTTGGGAGATGAGGAAGTGATAAATTGGAATGTTTGGCTATGATATATATGGGATGGTGTTGTTCTTTGTATAGGCAGTAGTGCTATTTTTGTGATGGATCGTTTGTATGTTTTGCTATTTGCCCAAACCGTAACAACACGTACTATTGCATCGGGACCCGGATGTACTTGCGTGATCTGAGCTAGAGGCCATCGATAGGATGGCAGCTTCTCATCCTTTAAGATGCATTAATCACCAAATTTCACGTTGGTTTCTTTAATTAACCATTTCGGCCGACGATGGAGACGACTCAAGTATTCTTTCTGCCATCGCTTCCAAAAATTTTGGGTAAGTTTTTGAGTCAGTTGCCATCTGTCTAAGTGATTGATATTCGCCGTTTCGAATTCATTTTCAGGTGGTACTCCCATAATATCACCGATGAGAAAATGTGCTGGAGTCAATACAGTGATATCGCTAGGGTCGTCACTTAAAGGGCATAAAGGACGAAAGTTAAGGCAAGCTTCTATCTTAACTAATACTGTAGAAAGCTCCTCATATGTTAATGGTACGTTGTCTACTATTCATCGTAAGTGCAATTTAATTGAACGCACTCCGGCTTCCCAGAGCCCACCAAAATGAGGGGAAGCTGGTGGATTGAAATGCCATTTTACTAAATTATTTGCTAAGGTCTCAGCCGCATCAGCATTTATTTAGTTCAGCAGCTGCTCCAACAAAATTTGTCCCACAATCGGAATAAATGTGTTTGCAAACTCCTCTTCTCGTCATGAATCTGTGCAGCGTTCCTAGAAATGTTGGTGTGGAAAGATCACTAACGACTTCTATATGTATAGCCTTCACAGCCAGGCAGATAAATATTGCCACATAGCCCTTTGATATTTTGCATCCTCTTCCATGGCTATCTTTCAGATTGAATGGGCCACAGAAATCGATATCTGTGTGCGTGAACGGGCGTGATTTAGGTACTTGAGCTTTGGCAGATCTCCCATTAGTTGCGTCAAACCCTTTGCATTAGCACGAAAATAGCGGACACATCGGTGTATAAATTTTTTAATTTGTTTGCGTCCGTCTATTAGCCAGAATTTTCTCCTCAAACTTTTTAGCGTTAACTGCGTTTGTGCATGCATTGTTCATTGGTGTATCTGATTTAGAATTAGTTCAGTAAATTTTCCATTCTGAGGTAAGATTATTGGATGTTTTTCATCAAAAGAGAGTCGAGCGTGTTGTTAGCAACCTCCAACCCTCATTATGCCCCTTTTATCTATAAATGGATTCAGATTAGCTAATTTGCCTTTATTTCCAACTGGTTTCAATTTTTGAAGATTTAGTAGCTCTGCCGAGCGTTCCGCTCGTTGCGCATGTCTGACCCAGAATACAAAAGCATGTTTTAGTTCATCGCTAGTGAGATATGTTTTAGAGGTTGGTCGGTTCAATTTCGGTTAAATCGCACGAAAACAATAAGCGGTGATTTTTGTTAACCATGTTAGCATCGAGTATTTTTCAATAGGTCATCCAAAATTTTATCCTTTATTATTCCAATATTAATCATCGTACGTTTACGTTGTTCGATATCAGTTGATGGTATATCTTTATTTTCAGGCCAATCATCGATCGGTCCAGTTAACCAGTTTGGTCCGTGCCACCATAGTTTATTATTGACCAGCTCGTCAGGTTTAATTCCCCTTGAAGCTACATCAGCTGGATTGTATTTTGACGGCACATGACGCCATGGAACGCTGCCAACGTTTTCAACAATGTTGGCCGTTCTATTGCTGACGAAGATAGACCATTGGGTGGGATGACCTCTCAACCAAGCTAAAACGATCTCCAAGTCGATCCATAACCAGGTGGATATCTTTTCCAATCGTAATTCCGTAGCTATTTCCTTTACTAACCGAGGCAATAATACTACTCCACACAACTCTAAACGGGGAAGAGTCACTGGTTTTACTAGTGCCACCTTGGTTTTGGTTGCAAGAAGATGGGAGGTGACCGTTGGACCTGATTGTGTGACTGAGTAAACCGCAGCTGCGTACGCTCTTTGAGAGGCGAGTCACCCATCTTGTTATTTTAAAATGTTCAATCGCAGGTAGCTGCTTCCACAAAATAATCCATTCTGTGTTTAGAGGACTTAGTATTGGGTCATCTCAGTCTTGCCTAGAGAACTAAAGACTTTGAAGTAATATTTTCACTACTTTTATGAAAGGTGCTATCCAGCCTAGCGGGTCATATAGACGTGCTACTTCTGATAGAATAGCGCGTTTTGTGTACGTTGTTAGTAGTTCATGCTTCTTCAATCGATACGTGAAGTAATCCGTCAATGGAAACCACATAACTCCTATTGATTTATAATCTTGATCCATGTCGAAGTCGATTGCTTCGTTCATCTCAGTATCCTGTGTTGGGACTCCTTGCAAAAATTGTTTATTATTTGCTATCCATTTTCGTAATTGAAAACCACCTGAGCTCAGTAGTTCAGTCAATTGATTTCTTTTGGTGATGCATTCGTCTAGGCTGTGTCCTCCGGATAGCAAATCATCCACATAGAATTCGTTTGGTATCGATTCGCTCGCAATAGGAATTTTTTCTTTTCCGTCCATCGCCAATTGGTTTAACGTGCGTATTGCAAGAAACGGGGCAGACGTGGTTCCAAAAGTCACTGTTGTAAGGCAGTAGTCTTTGATTGGTTCATTCGGTTGAGACCTCCATACAATCTTTTGAAAATTCGCATCTTGACGATGCATCTTCACCTGTCTATACATCTTTGTGATGTCAGCCATCATTGCAAATTGCTTCAACCTCCATCGGATGATGCTTGACGTCATGCTCTTTTGAATGGATGGTCCAGTCAATAAAATTTTGTTGAGTGACACTCCAGAACTCGTTTTCCTTGACGCGTCAAACACTACGCGTAATTTGACTAAGGTACTTTCTTTATATACAGCGTGATGTGAGAGAAAATTGGCTGTGGTGATTTTCCTTCCAGCCTCGACAACTGATTCTTCACAATAAGGAACTTCCTTTATGTGGCCCAAGTTGAGTATTCTGCATAAAGTTCTTTGTTCACGGCAAAACGTTTTTCTAATTTCAAAAGGCTTGTTACTGCACTTGTTCTAGAGGTTCCTAGCTGATGGTGGCAATCCATATTTTTGAAAGGTAATCAGACCTGGTATCGTCCGCTTGACTCCCTTCTTCTTCCTGTGTCATGACTCGGCTTGTTCTGACTTCTTCAATTTCCCAAAATCTTTTTTATTCTTCACTGATTGCTAAGTTTCGGTTTGTTTCAATTGCAAATGTATGTAATATTTGGGTGTCGCCTATGTCAACTTTCCCAGATATTATCCAGCCCAATTTGGTAAATTGGAGTACTGGCCCTTGTTTCAAATTTCTAATACCTCCGAGGATTATTTGTGCATAAATGTCTACTCCTAATAGCAGATCAATTTTGCTGGGTCTATCAAAGTGAGGATCAGCGAGATCTAGGTATTCAATTTGTTTTCTAATGGACGTAGAAATATTCTGTGGTGGAATAAAGTTAGTCAATTTATTTAAGATGATAGCCTCTCTGGTCAAATGTTCGTTATTTCTGAGATATAACTTCATTCTCAATTTTCCATTTGCCGAAATACCTTTTGATTTCCCAGTCCTGCTATAATGGTGTTTGTGGATCTTCGTTTAACCCCTAATCTTTGGGCTGCGCATTCCGAAATGACTGACGTTTGTGACCCTTGATCTAGTAGAGCACGGCATGTCATGTCTCCGTTTGAAGTCTCTACCTTCACTAAGGCTATCGCTAATTATACCGTTTGCATATTGTCGAAAATGGGAGTGTCCGTTATAGCGGCTGTTGGTGATTTATTCGATAAGAGGTTTCTGGACACATCCAAAATCTGTGATTATGTGCTATGTGTAAATGCCATTGTGGGCTGTTCATTAGTTGCTGCCGTTCGTTGTTGCTCATTGAAAATTCCAGAACTCGATACCTGAGTTTCGTATCTAGGTGACATGTATGTTCAATGGCTGACGTCGGTATTGCTTGTCGTTTCAGACCTGTGAAGCAGCGTGTGATGTGCTTTCTTACAGCGAAAGCATCTAGTTTTGCTAGGGTATTGTCCAACCAAGTGTCCCTTTTCCAAACAATTAAGACATAAGCCATTCCTTTTAACTGTACCAAATTTTATTGAGTGACTGGCTTGCCGAAACTCTGTACATTGTCTGAGATGATGTGAACCCTTGCAGAGGACACAATTCAATCGTTGATCTGTCTTACTTATCAATGCATTATGAACTGTTCTGTTTGGTCTTTGTTTATCTACTCCCGCTGCCTCCAACGCTCTGGAACAAGATTGCATGAAATCCTTCAGCTTTTGAAATGACGGTGGTTCAGGAAGAGAGGCTTGCTGTTGTTCCCGCACTTGGCGTGAATTAGTTGCCAAACGTTGTGTGGTGAGATGAATCAACATCGCATCCCACTTTTCGTCAATTTTTAAGTTATTTATTGCTTGAACACAATCAAGCGTTCTATCCAGTAGAAGGTTTATTTACGAAGAAGATTAATTAGCGTTATTTAACGTTAGTAAACTTTTCAGCTGGATGTTCAGGAGGACCTGTTGGTCATCGTATCGTTCTAGTAGAAGCTTCCATGCCGAGTCGTAATTGTCATGGGTGACTGAATAATGTTTCAGTAGCTGCTCAGGTTCTCCTGCAAGACTACATTTTAAATAGTACAGCTTTTCCACTCTGGCGATATTTGTTTTGTTGTGAATTAACGATGTGAACAGGTCCTTGAATGCTGTCCAATCACTGCATCCCCCACTGTATTTGGGTAAATTTAAACTCGGGAGTCGAGCGTCTGCCTCTTCTGAAGCCTTCAAGGGTTGATTTTGTGCATTCTGATTGCCTTGCATTCCTTGCGATTCATGTTCTATACGTAATTCCTCTAACTCGGTTTCGAAATTCAAATTGAACTCTTCGAAGGTAACATACACATTCTTCGTAAAATATTCCAGTGTCAAATCTTCCTTCCATTGAACCAATGCGAATATTTGATCATGCGTTTGAATAAATGATCGACGGACCTCTTGTACCCGTCGTATTAATTTATTGACGTACGCTAACGTTTTACGAGCTTTTGAGTCCTCTCGGAAATTATTGTAAATTCTATGTATTTGCTCGTTTAGTAAGTCTTGTTGCGCTACTAAACGTCCCATTTTTGCAGCCTGTCGTAGTTCCAAAATACTGTATTAGGAAGAGTACGTGTTAAAGTCGGCAGATTGCGTTCGGCTTACAATTTCCTTGTCTTTGATGACCGAATTTGACCTGTAATACGCTATCTCCTAGTACAACTATTTGGTCACTATTATTCAAACGTTAAATATTGCCTAATGTGAGTGCTTGAATACTACATCAATCACTTCGAACACAGTTTGATTCGTGCGTTTCTTAACACCAACCGCTCAAAATTGAAAGTTGAAGCAATCAACAGTTATCGCAATTATGCCCAAATACTCCAAACAAAGTTTATACTTGACGTCTCTTTAACGCCCAGAATTGAGAACTGCTCAATCAGATATGTTATATAAGGAAAATCGAAAATATAAATTCCAAACAACGTTTATATTTTACGTCTCTTTGACGCCCAGAATTACGAACCTTTTCAAACAAAGGATAAGTAAGGAAAATGGAAAAGGACTTACCAGACTTCCTTGCCGTTAACCATATGTCTTTGATTTAATTAACCGCGCGGCACGGAATTTAAATAATACCACTAAAGAAACTGTAACTACATTCAATTTTAAACCCAATAACAAATTGATACCGGATTCGATTATCTATAACGAATTCTTATATCTGGCTCGACGGACCAAAAATGTTCCGGATATAAACACTTTTCGAATTAAATGAACAAAAACTATTATTTTATTTCACTATTTATTATTTTCTAGTTTAAATCCGATTACAATCTTGTTGAATTTAATTTAAAATTTATCTTCAAATTAACGTGTCGACCGTTCACTTTCACTTTCAGAAAACTAATGAGATAATATGTACAGATTTTTCGCTGTTCCGTAATTTTCAAAAACAAAGGAATTCGGTACTTTCTAATTCGCTATCAGTGAATTTCAAACTGACAATATCGTAACTTCGAAATTCACAATATATCATTTCTGGTAAAATCATCACCATGATCTTCTGTAATTGTTGACAATCAGATGTCATAAACGTCCGTCAACATTGGTTGACGTAAACAAGGAGCATCAAATTCTGGTGAAGTTCAGATAAGTTTTCTAATTTGAATATAAAAAGAAAAACGATTCCTTGTGCTTTTTTAGGGTTTTCTTAAAATAATTTTACAAAACCCTACTAGTTTCGCGACCAGTCTGTCTGTTTGTCCGTCCGTCCGTCCGTCCGTGTGTCACAGCAGTTTTTTTCGGAAACAACTTAAGCTAGAAACATCAAATTTTGTGTGTAGGTGTAAAGTGGTGATCTCTTTAAAGCTCAACTACAAAAAAATTTTAATAAGGTATTTAAGGGGGTCTCCCCATATAGGAGAGTGACCCCCCGAAAAAAAAATTTAATTTAAGGTAGCCGATATGCGTATCAAATGAAAGGTGGAGATAAGAACTTTTCAAAACAGGTCTTAGTTTGGCAAAATTTGATTCGAGGAGCGCACAGGGAGAGGAAATACACGAAAAATTTCTGTCTCCCCTCCCCCCTCGCGATTGGACACCTGTGATCCGAAATCTGAAAAAACTAAGGAATGTAGGCCTTGGTGAGTACAACAACAACAAATACGTGTGAAGTCGCAATTCACTCAACTTTGTTAGTAATAGTATGATTTATCGATTTTATGTTTTCTTGGATAAAATCATAAAAGTACCCTTAAATTCAATGAAATTCAGTAAACAGATGTCTATTTATAAGATTGATCTATCCTGAAAGTTTCATAAAGATTGAATCATATTTAGCGAAGTTATAGCGGTTTGAATTTTCCTGTATTACTATGGAACAATATGCGCTGCATTTATTACTATGGCAACATATGGCTATGGAACAACATGCGCTTTTTACCGACTTAGACACTACAGTTTTGCTAGGATTTGCATGAAAATTTCAGGAATGATAGGTGTCATGTATATCTTTGAGAATCGGTTCAGCTAGTGTCATCGGTAATCGTAAAATAAAATAGTGGCTGTTTTAAACGCGAAGATTGAATAATTTTGAGTTATTTTTTCCCAACTTCAACGTTTAAGGTGCATGCTTTGAACACTTGATTCAATTTAATGAATGACTGAAGATGAGTTCCTACAATTAATGCTCATAAGTGAAACAAGTCAAGGAGGTGGGAGAGAGCTCCTAGCAAAAGGGTTTTGGAACCATTCTAGGATTCGAAAAAATTGGCCAATAATCTATGATTACAGTACAGGAGAGTGGCCCCTGAAAAAAAGTTCATCAAACGTAGCCGATATATTCGTATTTCATATTTTCTCCAATAAAATCATCTTTGACATGTTTCTTGATTTGATTCGATCTGGTGACCGCATTTTGTAAATTGAATACAACACCCTTCTGACATGACCGTAGGTCTGTTTGCCCAACTTGTTTGTTTCAGGTTTTCAGCGCTGGATTTGAAGACGACTTTGAACACTAAGAGATAGTTAAAGTATCTATTATGGCCACCCATGAAAGGCAAATGGTCAGTACGATGCTCTGGCAGTGTATCCATCTACCAAGTTGCGATACGTTCTGATTTTGAAACCAGTACGCATCATAACTGAATGGGCTTATAGTCCGTCCGAAATATCGTGCTTGGAACAAATTTTGCTGTCTGCAAGCGGAGACTCGAACCAGGGACCTTCAACTTATGGAGCAAGCATTCTAACCACTACATCACGTGGACTACGCTCTTCCTCATTATCTGTGGTCAAATATAGCCAGTGATCGCATTTCAATGATCGATAGTTCGCGCATTGGCTAGCACAAGCTACAGCTCACTGCCGGGAATAAAACAAACGGTACAAAAGGATACAGGGTGTTTCTAAAACACAGTCGAATGAAATATTACAGCTTCAATATGTTTATTTATAATATTTCACAAATGTACTCTACTGTTCACAGCGAACAACGCTAGAGTACATTTGATTGTGAAGAATAATGAAACGAGAAGAAAGACATAAATGGGAGAGTTAAATAGCTGATTAGTATAGAATAAAGTCTTGAAATAAGTTCTAAAAATAAAAACCTGGTATTTTACAATTTTGGTTCAAAATGATAAAAGCGATTGTTTGACCATTCTGGTAGTTTTATTGTTAATATTTAAGCATTTCTAGTGAGCATCCAATTCGGAGATTGTGGAAAAATACAAACAAATCTAATTTGCATTGACATTTTCTTTCTGCAAACCATTAAAGGGCATTTATGTGGGGAATGAAATTCGGAGTAAATGCTACAACCAAACGTCCACCATGACCGAAATATAAGGGCATTGTTTATTAGGAGCACCAGAAACCTTTTCAAAGTTCAGAAAAAGTAAGCAAATGAAAATAAAATTTGCAAAATATACAAACCTTGTCTATTTTTTTACTGACATCTCAAGATTGATTGCAAAGCCCTATTGATACAAGGTTAATCCTTTCTATACATTTGTCGATCGGTATTTCTTTGTGCTTCATTTAATGAAAATGTCAATTTTAATTGAGATAAGATAAGAAAAATCATTCATTGATAATTTAAAATCAGATCGCAACATTAAAATGCAACGAAAATATAGAAACAAAAATTTTTTTTGCTTAAACTAAAATATATCCCCTGTAATCTTTCAATTTTTTCAAAATCAAAGTAAACAATTCTCTAATGTCAGGTTTAAATCTTAATAAAGAAATCCTTAATTGCCAATTACCATAACATGTTTACTGCAATCAATTCAATTTTTCAAATTTAAAAACATATAAAAGTCGTATTTAATTTTGTTTTTATGCTCGCAAAATGAAGTCATTCTCTAATCGCTTTTTTGTCATATAAAAAACGATTAATCAGATACCGCATCAATGTTTTATTGACCGTGATCGATAGTGCAGCGGATTTTCGGAAATCTGTCGAGTCGTTCGTTATTGAGTTATTTAATCCGCACTATCACCACGCGCTTGATACTATTAACGGGGCCTGCGAGGATTGTCTGATTTTTTGCAGTAGATGACACTTTAATTGATCAGAACCATAAACCGCCAATTCGCGCAAGTGTGATCTACTGCGAACCCTCCAGCGAATGTGCAAGCTGGCAATTAGACGACAGGCTTTAATTAAAAGCCACCACACAGAAACATGCAGTGACACTTCAATTAACGATCCAACTTCATACTTTGTGTGATTTTCGAAGAAGTCGAGTTTAATTGATTTACCACTATTGGTATAGGCCAAATCAGTTTAAAGAAGGTCAGAGGGGCGAAAGAGTTGAATTGATTGTGAAAATAGAATTAATTTGCGGTCTTTGCGTATAGACGTCTTTTAAATGGCTCCTGTCAAAAGTTTTCAAAAATTAAATTAATTTTTTAAAAACGTTAGTCTTAAGTTAATTTTTATCGGGAGAAATCTTATATTGTCGAAGTAATCGACTCAGGAAATTTCAATCGAATATTTTTAATTCGATTGGTAACGAAAAACAAATTACCAAATAAAACTTCGCCGCTGGTATGGAGGAGCCCGACGGCTTCCCACCGTTGGGGCAACCTGGGGAAACGACGAATACGAAACTGGCGATAATCACCAAAAGAAAACTAACGAAGAAAACTCCGCAGGTGGAGGGTGCAAGCTGCAAATAATAGCGGACAATCAAAAAATGGCCAAATTGCAGAAAGAAAATGATGAACTAAGGCAAGAGATACAGTCTTTCAGGGATCCCTTCAAGAAAGGGATGAAGCCTCAAAAGACGCAGCCACAAAATCAATGGCAACAGGTAAGAAAGCCGAAAAAAAGTACAAAGCAAGCAATTCTAGAAGAAGTTCTTAGTGCTAGTGGCACCGACGAGGGCCAAAACTATTTTGCAGCGCTGGAGCGATTAACCGAAGATATGGAAATTGAAGAAAACATCAGAGGTAATTTTAATCAAGATAATGACTTTAATTTTATTCAATATTTAAAGAACAAAAATAAGGAGAAAAAACCAGCCCGCAGTTCTGCTGGTTCCTCTGAAAAAGCTCCCAACAAGAAAAAGTTCCGCCAATCAACGTGTTCGGACAAACCGGGAAAGATATGGTTCGGCTATTGGCAGCCGAAAATAAACTGGCCAATTTCGAAATCAAAAGAGTTAATGCCGAAAAATTAACTATAAGGACGAAATCACTGGTTGATTTCAAGTCAGCCAAAGATGCGCTGATTTCTGGGGAGGTTCCACACTTCACCTATACCCCAAAAAGTGAAAAAAATCAGACCTTCTTGTTGAAGGGTTTGGACAGCGGAGAGGATACGGCCGATCTTCTTCAGGTGCTTAAGGAGGCTGCACCAGATATTGATTTTGTTTCAGTCAAAGCTTTTGCGACAAGAAAGTCAACCATAGAAAGGAAGAATTAACCAATTTACGTGGTACACATTGCAAATAAGAGCAGTCCAAGAGCCCTTCAACAAATAAGGTAAACGCCTCCAGAAAACAGAAGTCAACCAGTGTTGCCGGTGTCAAAGATTTGGACATTCGGCTGCCATTGTGCCATGCACTATCGTTGCGTTAAATGCAAAGACGTTTATGGTCCCGGTGAGTGCAAATTGCCTCAGACGGAGCCTAAAGAAAAATTATACTGCGTTAACTGCGGTGTTTCTGGTCACCCAGCATCATATCGAGGATGCTCCCGATATCAAGATGCAAAAATTAAATTTGCTCCAAAACAAACACGAGTACACCGTAATATCATACCTTCCAAGCCTGGAGTATCATTTGCACTCGCCGCTAGAGGACCAGCAGAAAATGCTGGAAATAATGTAAATAATGTAAGTGGCAATAATGAGCTGCTTCTCAAAATTTACCAGCAACTTAATTCTTTATCGGAGAGAATCGACAAACAAGATTCAAAAATTAACTTTGCTTTTCAGCGTTTGAGTCTTTCAAATGCCTAATAATAGCTTGTCATCCAGTCATATTCCCATGGATAGGCTTCGCCTCATATCGATCAACGTCAACTCTATCGTTGCCATACATCGACATGATTATCTCCTTGAATTTATTGTTAAGCAAAAGCCTGACATCATACTTCCCACTGAAACCCACCTCAATTCATGGCATTCCATGGAATTCAAAGATTTTGCACTCGCAAGAAACGATAGGGTAATAGGTGTTGGGGGAGGTGGCACCAGCATATTGGTTAGAAGACCCTGTTGTTTCCAAAATATTGAAAAAGTCGAATTCAAAAACTTTGAATTTCTTGAAGTGTCCGTCATCAAAATTTCACTGCCAGGTGGGGATAACCTCTTCGTTATCTCTGCCTATGCAACTGGTCAAAATGTTCTCAAGTTCAAGGAGGAACTCAATTCATTGTTTGAAATACTTGAATTGAACAGGCTGCATACTTATTATATTTTTGCCGGTGACCTGAACGCTAAGCATACATCATGGCTAAACGCCACCAATAATCCAAGAGGTGTATTCCTGAAATCATGGATAACAGAGAACCAAATTGAATACAGGTGCATCCTATATGGGTCGGAGTTCCCAACATACCCTAGGACAAATTCATATTTGGACCTCTGCATTGCTGACGCAAGACTTGAATTCAGCTTTAATAGTCCTCAACGGAAACTGCAGGTGCTTCCTTATGATAGCGAGCATAACGCAATCGTAATGGAAATCAATTATCACAGGGATGATTTCTTCCTCATTCCAGTTCAACATGAAAACCATCGGTTGAATTTCAAGAAAACAGACTGGGGAAAATTTCAAAAGAAGTTTAATCGGGAGTACCAGAAGCAATGTCCTCCTTTTGATGATGGCAACGCTTGCTCAATGGTTCCTAATAACAGAAATCTGTCTATTTGTCGAAGTTAGTGAAGCTGACGTTGATAACGATTGAGAAAGTAGTTCCCAGATTTAACACCGAAACAATATGGAAGGATATGAAACACCAACCATCGCAAGGTTGAAAAGATTGACAAACCTCCTTCTCACACGCGTCAACAATATTTATCGACGATTTGTGGATTACAACCATCCCTCGTTGGCTTTGTTGAAATAACACCTGAAGAATGTCCGGAACTTAATCCGTTCATACTTCAGGAGTGAGGTCAGCAATCAATGGGCGGAAAAACTGAGGGGTATTAGCCCACAAGACTCAGATGGCGCTTTCGCGAAAAAGAAAAGCATATTCCGCAAGAAGTCTCGAGTGAAGGTATCGAATCTTGAAGTCACTAGTGATGAGATAAATCTTCTCGATAGGGTTGGCATCGAAATTGATAGTACGACTCCGGATAGAAATGGAAACAGGATTATATGTGATGGATTGCAGAAACTTGCCCTGATTGGAACACATTTTGAATTGGTTCATCTACCAAACCCTGCGAGAGGGAACGAAATTTTTTCAGAGGTCGTTGAAGCAAAAGTCTCCGACTTCAAATCAAGCCTGAACGGCCAATCAATTCTTCATTTCGATGAAACATTAACATCTGACCTCATACCGAGCTTGAATCTTATTGATCATTTTGTTAGCTATGAAGACTTGTGTTTCATATTTCGCAGAATAAATAACAAAAAATCATGTGGTACTGACGGTATTCCAAATATAGTTCTCCGACATTTGCCTAAGGTTGCTATTAGGAATTATTGCATATTGTTCAACAACATGTTGAACAATTCATATTTCCCAAATGAATGGAAAAAGGCTAAGGTATTTCCGATCTTAAAGAAAGGAAAAGAATCTTCATGCCCTAAAAGCTATCGCCCAATCGGCTTGCTGCCTAACATCAGCAAGGTGTTTGAAGTGATACTCAACAGAGCATTAAACGCCCACATTGAGAAATATGAGTTGATGCCGAATTGCCAATTTGATTTTCATGCCAGGCATTCGACCATACATGCAATAACGAAAGTAACCTCAGACATCTGTTGGAAACTAAATGAAAGACGATGTGTTGGAGCATGTCTCATTGATATGGAGAAAGCCTTCGATACGGTGTGGTTAGATGGACTAGTTTTCAAACTTCTTCAGGACAGGTTCCCCAGACACCTTGTCGCCATGATGTGTAATATGTTATACGGGAAAGTATTTGTTGCAACTGATGGAAATCTGACAACAATGCGCGAATTCAAGGTCTTGAATAGTCTACAGCAGGGAACAGTTACTGCGCCCCTGCTTTTCTCAATATTCATTCGCAAGCTATTGAACGGCTTTGATTTTAGCATATCGCCAACGCGATCATTGGTAGCGTTTGCTGATGATCTGATCATCTATACGGCAGACCGAAAAGCTACAATAGTTCAGAACAACCTTCAAAAAATGTTTAATGATGTGCAGCTCTACACTGACTATTGGCGAATGAAGATCAATGCGCAGAAGTGCGAAATAATTTTGTTTCGGACAACGCTGCAGGGGGCGAGTCAGGACCTGAAACGTAATTGGAAGGATTTCCACATTATGGCTGGTGAGGGTAGTTCAGAACGGGTTCCACATAAATCCTGTGTTCGATACCTCGGTGTTCATCTCGATCAGTATCTGTACTATACTGAACCTATCGGAATCATGCTCAGTAAAGCACTAAAAGTAGTCATGGCTCTTCGGCGACTCTTTCATTCCAGATATATTGATCAAAAAGTGAAAGTTATTTGTTACAAGACCCTGGTTAGGCCAGTTTTGACATACGGATGCTAGATCTGGTACAACCAGAGTGCTAGTACTATGGAAAGATTAAGAGTTTTCGAAAGGAAACGTCTTTGTGCATGTACTGGTTTGTACAGAAAGCCTGAGACGGATCGGAAACACTATATATCTAATAGAAAAATTTATCAAACCGCTCAAGTGACAAGAGTCGATATCTTCATATTGAAACTTCTTCGGAATCATATCGCAAGATCTGTAACTGTGAGTGAAAACCCTTGGATTTCACAGCTGTTCCACCCTACAGACGGATATATTGTGACTTGCCTCACTACTGGCTTCGTTCCTCCAGAAGCATTCGTGTATTTGGACATGAATCGATATGTTTTTGATTCTGACGGTGTCCCAATCATATATCACATATATAGACGGGCCACCGATAAGAAGATAAAATATCCTCCGAATCTGAGTTCACGAGACCAAAAATTCCAATGGAGATACTCATTTGCTAGATTCGTTGACGCTGATCGAGCTGAGATGGAGCAATCTAGGTATTGGTGGCTGAATGACAATGTCTGAATTATTCGTGTTTATTTTCTGTTTTTGTGCTTTTTCTCGTTACGTAGTTTTTTAGATTCATCTCATTATTGCTACATCAAGTGCTGTTGTTTATTTGTATTATAAATAAGGTATAGGTTTCAATATAAGGTTACGTTTTTTTTCTTTTGATTGAACTTATTTAGAATTAGGGTGTAACATATTAGGTATAGGATATAAGTTCATTGTTGTGTTATCAATATAAGTATTTTTTGAATAATGCTGGTTGGTTTTTTCTCCTTTTTCCAATTGAATCAAAAAATATGTAATAATCTTAATTAATTTAAATTTGCTAGTGTATTTTTTTTCCATTAAATGTGCTTAACTGATAACGTATAAATTTAGAGAGCCATTCGGGCCATTAAGTTTTTTATAGTTTTGTTGTTTGGAATTTGCTTTATGTTCTTTTAAAAATTTATAACGATTGGTATTAAATAAAGCGCTTTTGTCTTTGACTTTGGAATTAATTTGCAGAAGATTTGCTTAACAAGGATAATTTTATAATGTCCAGATTATGGATAAAATATTATCCGAAAACCGGATATGAGTTACTAACCTCAAAAGTACGAACAAGTATTTACAATTCTTTTTAATACTGAACCGTAACTACCGATTAGATTTGAAATTAGCTGGAAACCCCATTTTTTAAAAACAAACAAAGCAATTTCACCGTACCGAAGTAACTAAGCCTGAAGCTTCTATTTTAAGCAGGAGATGCTGCGAAAATCATCCAAAAGATGTTGCAAAAACTTAAATTACCTTTTAGACACGCTAATTTACAGAATTTGCTCGAAGCGTGAATTGAACACTGACCTATCCATCAAATGCTAATAAAAAAATGCACCAGACTTGAAACAGTCAATCACTAGAATCGAAAATAGTCTTGGATTGTTTGCAGAAAAAAAAACAAGAAATTTAAAGCGAAAAGTGAAGATAATTATTTGCAGGAGAAAGTTGGTAGTTACCGGTTAGAAATGAGAAGCGTTTAGAAGGATGTGTTAATTAGTTTTATAGCTGCAGTGAAAGCAACAAGACGGGAGTCAATAAAAAGGCTAAGCTAATTGGAGCAGGAGGCAGCTTTAATTTCACAAAACCCATCTAACATCGATTCCTGTCTGTCCGTTGGTCTCTCCATATGTGCGCAGTAGTAAATTTTCTGGCAAACCACGTTAGCTAGAAATATGAAATTTTGTAATTCGGTCAATTTCAATAAAAAAATGTCTAAAGTTCTTAAGGGTGGCCACTTCATATGGGAGAATTGAATAGATCGGAACAGCGTGATGAGATGGGATACCTTGCCTTGCGACCAGACTAGTGCTGCTATAATAGCCCAGTCATATTAGGGCTTTCACCTCGGAATGAAAGATAATAAGCTGCAAATTGGTATGAACCTTTGTTTTGTCATTCTAAATGTTGTCTCAAAAGTCACAATCGTTATCGTGTCCGCGTCTCAAGATATTCAAGGTCAAAGGTCACAAAAATCGGTTTTTCGCGAATATCTGGCTTCCTATCGGTTAAATGAGATTTGCATTTATTATAAAAGTTGTAGGCTATAAAATTCCCTACAACTTTTGTTTAAACTTTTTTTTCATACGACCAACCGTTTTGAAGGTAGAGCGCGAAGAGTGCACATCGTACAGTCATATACGGCCTAATGCAAGGTCAAGCGTGAGTTATGGTTATCAGTACGTTATAAAGTCAATTATTTACTTGGAAATTATAATTATTAAACAATGCCTATTATTTATGTACTAACTATTAATTATTTATATTTAATTAAAGTAAGTAACTTGATTATTTATATATAATTATTCATATTTAACTATTTAAGTATAAAATATTATTAATTCTGGATTATATATTTTAGTTTTATTTTAAGTTAAAATGATAGTAAGAGTATATATTTTACATTGTGAAAAATTTCGTGCCTCCTTTTATTTGTTGTTTCGTCAAGTAAAGTTAAATTTCCCGGATAGGCAAATTCATTTAAATTTTCAAAAAATTTTTATTACCTCTCAAAATTCTCTGTAGCCATATTACCACACTGTCACTTCTCCATACAAATTTTGTTCAGGGTCTGTGTCTTGGGTGTGTGGATGTGTGTATAGGGTGGTGTAGGTGGGTGCCTGGAATAAGAAGGTGTGAATCCGGGATAAGTGTGGGTCTCCTTGGTAGCTTCCAGGGGAGGGTGTGTGGTCGCGTGTATAAGGGCGGTATAGGTGGATGCCTGGGATAAGGTGTGAGTCCGGGATAGGGATGAATGTCATGGATGGTTGCCGGGAAGGATGTGTCTAGGGTATGTGGGTGTAGCAAATTAGTATAGGTGTGTGCCTGGGATAATTAGGTATGTGCCTCAGGGATATATAGACCTATGTATTGGTTAAGTAGGTAAGCGTTCCGGGTTTAAGTAGCGTCTAGCGGTTAGTATTGGAACTAGTCTTGTTGGTTGCGGTCTAGAATAGAAATATGTCTTTAGATTGCAAGGGCACATCCTTAGGTTTAGTAGCCTCTAAGGAAATAGTCAAACTAGAAAATTGATTCCCATCTAGGATAGTCCCATATTTTCAATTACTAGATTAAAGACCTAAATTTCTCAGCATGTGTTTATATAGAGTTGAAATATATGTTTTAAATTAATGGGAATTAGCCTTGGACGCCTCTAGTGTCAGGTAATGATGCTATTCATGGTTGCTTTTTCTCTATAGTAGAAGGATACCTCATATATTCGTTGCTTTTAGGTTTCGCTTAGTTATACTATCAATTGCAGTTGTAATAATCTTTGGAACTTACATAGAAGTTTTATTCATTCGTCTATTTATTTAATTATTTGAATTTTTCTAATTCTAAAGAGAAATTTCTAAATATTCCTATGATATTTCTTTATCTATTTACCAAGTCCATATGGTAAAAAGGCCAAGATATTTGAACCAATAAATCATTTGCATGGCTGCCCACCCGCAGGGGGAATGGTGGGCGACAGGAATACTCTTGGAGGCTAGTATTATTTGGGGAGTTCCCCCCTACGTATCCGAGGAAATTCCCGCCGGGGGAGTGCCGGTCGACAAGGGCACTGTTGGAGACCAGCATTCTTTGGGGAGCACCGCCCCCACGGACCCGAGAACATTGGGGGCCGCCGTGAGGTTTCTCCTGGGATGACAGGCAACGACCCTGATTAGATCTGGACTACGCTTTGGACAACGAACTGAAATTGATGCTTTGGCTGGCGGATATGATGGTTTGGACCTAGTTGCTTTGCACAGTAGCACCGAGGTGACACTCGTGTGTGAACGGCTCAAATTCGACTATCATACCGTCTCCATCCCGGTTAAACCTTGGCAGAACTTGGAGGGCGTTCGAAGTTCGCACCATTGGGTTGGTGGTGTAGGTTCGGTTGAGACCGGCTCCCGATTAGCGCTGGTCTGGCTCTGAGCACTTGTCCCCATAAGGGCTTGCGCCGACCCTCGCATGGCCCCCCTGCTCTACAAAGATAGCCATGGGAACAAAAAGGCGACAGCACACACGAACGGCGATAGCGGCTCCGAAGTTGGACCAAATGAAACTGGAGCAATAAAAATAAATTAAAAAAGATTTTGAAAAACCCAAGAACAGAAATAAAAATTAATAACAACGACGCAAAAAGCGGTTGCAGCCGCGATGTTAACAGTAAATCGAGAGCGATCTAACGATGACAATAACGACAAATAAAACAATGAAAGTGAAGACGGACGAAAAACGGAGATTAGCAGACAGTCTGGTCCAGACTGAGATTCTTGCGGCGATCAGGCGTAGCAAAAAAATGATGCGAACGCCAGAGCGTCTTATAAAGGAGAAGCGGGAAACCCTGCAGGCCGCTCAAGATGTTCGGGCGGTGAAGGAAAATATAAAGAACCTAGAATATTCGATTGTCACTGCTGTGATTGCTACCAAAACGCCCGAAGCAAAGGTCGTAAATTCCAAAATAATAATGAACCATCCTGAAGTCAACGAGAAGATTACGGCAGGAAATCGCCACCGTCGGAGGTGTAGCGGAAGAACTGCACTCGGAAACGCCCAGCGACAGCAAGAAGACTAATCCGAAAAGCGAGACATGTTCTGCATGTGACTCGTCGAAAATCAAAAAAGCAGTAAAGGTTGGGCTCCTTGAACTAGAGGAGGTCCTAGACCGCATAGGGCATTACTGGAGGATCTGATTAAAGCCAGAAGAGGACCAGAAGGCCGAAGAAGAGTAAAAGGCTAAAGAAGCACTGAAAGTTAAGCCTAAAGGGCACGCGCAGATAGCCCCACCATGGAGCATCAATAAAATAACGGCATCTAGCCCAATCAAAGAAGAATGGAATAAAAGAAGAAAGAAAGAGGCACTTGATGGGCGCGGAACGCAAGATCGGGGGTTCCAGACACACTGACAAAAGAAGCGAAGAAAGCCGCAAAAAACTCCTACAAAAAGTGTAAGAAAATAAAGTTAGCACGAACGCTCAACAATAGAAAAGACCTGATGCGAAACAGGAGAGAAACAAGCCCCGACGAAGGGGCGACGCTCGCAAAAGCCCGAGAAGTCCGATCCTACGCAGAAGTGCTGCGGGATATCGGGGAAAACGTAAGGCCCAAAGGAACCAACACTGCCATTAAAGTAGTACGACCAACGCGGTCAGGCCACAGACTGGTCGAATTTAAAGCAGAGGCCGACAATAGGGAAGCATTCTGCGAAGCAGTTAAGTAAGCCCTCGGCAAAAGCGCAACTATAGCCTCGTTCGAGGGGATGGCAACGATCGTAATAAGAGACATTGAATGCGTTACGGTTCTGCCCGAGGTAGAAGAGGCCATCAAAACAGAGTTCCCTAGCGTGGGCAGGATCAAAGCGAGGCTGACACCAGAAAAACAAAAGGGAAAACGCGTGGCCATCATTGACTTATTCGAAAAGGACGCCTCACAATGTGAATAAGGGCAAGGTAAGAATAGGGTGGGTTGTCTGCAGGATACGGCAAAGATCAGCGCCTCTTCAATGTTCCAAATACCGCGGCGATGGTCACACCACACAAGTATGCAAAGGACCCAATAGGAGTTCCCTATGTTAGAAATGCGGTAAAATAGGACATAAAAGAAGAGAGTATACGAAGCAGGCACACTATACTCTTTGCAAGAATGCTGATCCAAGACCGGATCTAAGGCACGCCATAGGACCAGGAAAACGTCGGGTGTTCCAGAAAACCCTAGCCAAGACAAAATCAGAACTTTGATGACCCACATCCTGCAGCTAAGCCAACACCGCGGTTCAACCGCCCAAAACCTGCTTGAGCAGTTTGCAAGGGACATAAAAGCCGACTTTATGCTGCTGAGTGTGCAGCGCCATAATAAAAAATCTTCATCATGGTATCCTGATAAAACTGATACTGCTGCCATCAGGGTTCGGATCGATGATTTCCAGGCGGGAAGTAATGGGGGGGTTGGTTTCGTGTGGGTTCAGTACTCAGGGACCACCTTCTTTAGTGTGTATCTAAAGACTTACGAACTGATATCATCTTTCAAAGCCAAGCTTCACCCTTTGGAGGGCGCTGTCTCGAACGCAGACGGTAACATGCTAGTTGGGGGAGACTTCGACGCTAAAACAATCGTATGGGCATGCCTCAAACAGATCCGTGGGGAAAGCAAATCCTGGAAATGGCGACCAGGACGGCGCTCGCCGTACGAACACCAGCAATGTGCCGACTTTCCACCTTATTGGCTGTGAAGGAACAATACCGGACGTGACATTCGGCTTGGAGTCCTTAGGACGGCAGGTACACAATTGGAGAGTATCAGAGGAATACTCAGCCAGTGATTACCAGTGCATTCTGCTTGAGATCAGTGATGTTGTCTCCCGGTGTCTGTGCTCTCGACCTTGTACAATTAGAGGGAACATCAGAAGGATGAACGTCGAGATGTTCGTCGAGGCGCTCACAGAAGGTGCTCCGTTGCAGAGGATTCACAGGGGCCGGACGAATAGCCAGCTCAAGACGTGGTCAACTCAACTGTGAGCAACATCACGACTACTTGCAACGCTTCTAGGCCCCGTCGAAAACCCCGGCACGGCAAGCCCCCAGTATACTGGTGGTCAACTGATATTGCTGAAAAGCGAAGGGATCGTCACAAGCTTTGACGCGAGGCTCAACCGGCGTGAATCCGTGACGAGGAATGCAACCGAGTGGCAGCATATAAGTCCTTGGGGCTTTGGCTAAAAGCTAGTTGTGCGGAAGTTTGGCGCGCTACGGAAGCCTTGCATACATGATGCGGAAAAATGGATGAGATACTACGATCACACTTCCCCGCTTATCTCGTCCTTGTTGACGCTGTCTATGGTAAAATAGCAGTCTAGTGTCCACTCTTCACACAGCTGGAACTGGAGGAGCCAATCTTTTCATTGCAACTGAGGAAGGCTCCAGGTCCAGATGGTGTTCCAGCTGAGGCGTTGCGGCTTGTCTATCACCATTGTCCTAATTTGTTGCTTAGCACATTCAACGCTTGTCTACGGGACGGGGTTTTTCCCATACGATGAAAGGTGGCGAGGCTTGCGCTGATCAGCAAGTGGAAGAGAAATCCCGAACCGCCATCTGCATACCGCCCGTTATGCATGCTAGACACGGCTGCGAAAGTGCTTGAGAACTCATCAAGGGAAGATTCACCGACGCGATTCGCGCTGCTGGGGACCAATCTCCTCGACATACGGCTTTAGAGCAGGACATTCTACTATTGATGCGATTGCAGAAGTGGTAAGCGCGGTCCAAACGGTAGAGGTACATAGTCGCACCAAGCGACGGATCGTCCTGTTGCTGACACTTGACGTCAGGAATGCCTTCAATTCTGCGAGATGGGTGAATATTCTGGATACACCAAAAAACCCTTTTCAAGTTCCAAAATATCTCAAGCGGCTTTTGAAGGACTAACTAAAGGACCGAAGCCTGCTCTACGACATGACACAAGGCCAGCAAACGATGGAACTTACATCAGTTGTTGCCCAGGAAGGGATCTACCCTTGATCCAGACCTGTGAAACGTGTCTTACAACGGGCTACTGAGACTGGTGATGCCAGATGAGTCGCGCTCGATCGGCTCTCCGGATGATGTTGCGTCTCTGGTCGCTAGAAGCACCATTGCACAAGCGCAACTTAGGCTAGGTATGCTAATGCGCCGAATGATGGACTGGATGACTGCTCGCGGGCTCAGTTTAGCGCTGATTATCTTGACAAAAATGAGAACCCTTAGAGTAAGGATGATCAATATTTGAGACGTACTAATCGAATCGAAGCCATTGGTGAAAAGCCTGGGGCTACTGATCAACTCTGGGTAAATCGGGGCAACGGCTGACAAGGCTGCTTCGGGAGTTTCGGCTCTGAGTCGACTTATGGCCGACGTAGGGAAACCGAGACGCCTCTTGATGAGTGCTGTAGGGTCAGTGCTACTGTACTGAGAAAAGGTATGGGCTGACGCTCTCAGTAGCAGGTTCACCGAAAACGCCTGACATAGGTACAGAGAAGAGGACCGCTAAGGATTGCATCTTCGTATCCGACAGTCTCTGATTCAGCGGTGAAAGTCATTGCAGGCGTGATACCCGTCGGCCTCCTTCTATAGAGCGCCGCACTATTCATCTGCGTCGAAGCGAGAATGCGAGGGAGATGGTTATCCGCGAGGAGAGACAGCGCTCACTCAACGATTGGCAGCACTCTTGAGTGAATTGTGGACTGCGCGCCTCATACCGGATGTGAGACCGTAGCTAAATTGAAGGTATGGTGAGACTGACTTCTATCTAACCCAGTTTTTGAGCAGGCATGGGCGTTTTCAGTCTTACCTGCACAAGATTGGTAAGTCACGGTCCCCCGATTGTCGGTATTCCCAGGAGAGGAAGACAATGCCTGTCACACATTTTTTATGTGCATAAAATGGGAGAGGCTGTGAAGGGCCTTCAACAGAGAGACGGAAGAGCTCAACCCGGATAATGTAGTTGCAGTGATGCTCGAATCGGTTAGAAAATGGAACCAGGCGGCACATTATGTTCGGGCAGTCCTAAAAGATAAAAGGGAATCACAGCAGCCGGAGGTGTTGGGGCTGAGGGATCGCTTTTCTGGCACTTCCTCTTCCCCTCTCTCCTCCCACTAGAAGAGGGATCCCCCAGCTTGAAGGCATTTCACGGCGTAACAAAACGAGACCTGGCCCAAAGTAATGTGTCAAACGGTTCCAGGCTAGGTTCTCAGGTTGACAGGAGAGGTGTTTAGTGGGTAGTCCAGTCGCCTTCTTGCGAACATGGGAGACCCACACTCTGTGCGTAAATGGGCATCCCTACCACCAAAAAAAAACCTCGGGCACCCATATGCCTCCTCTGCCTCGGCGTCGGTGTTGGAATCTTTGACGTTCGAGGGCTTCTTTCAGTGGTCCAAACATGTGGTAGTCGCAGACTGATAACTCCGAACTGTAAGGGGGGTTATTCCAGTACCTCTCACTCCAATCCCGATATTGTATCGAGCGGTATGAGGGCGCGCGTCATCCTGAAGAAGAATCGCAGTCCGTGCTGGAATGCTCCTCCCTTTCGAGTGTTATTTTGCGATATTGAAGGTGTTCGTGAATGATAAGACTCTACACTACCAATACTGATGCCGAGTTCAGTAGAAATGTTTCGAACATTCATCCTGCGGCCCTCCAAAATGAGTTGTTCTACGCGGCAAATGTTGTCTGGTGTGATGTTGGTTCGCAGTCGACGTTCATGCGGCTCATTCTCGACGGTTTTGCGACCATCCTTAAATGCGTTGGCCAATTTAAACACAGCAGCCCTACTCAGGCACTCACTACCAAACTGATTTCGCAAACGCTGAAAAATTTCAGTGTTTTTAACGCCTTCCCACACTAAAAAACTAATGACAATACGCTGCGCAACAGCGGTCGGCACTTGACGTTCACTCATGATCGTAGCACGCTCGTGAAACATACACTCCCGACGAAAGCTATGCCACACTGTTCGTAAGGGACCCAGCTATCACATACTCAAGCCACGACCTTCAAAACATATATGTGCGCCATCTACAGCATTTGTCTGCATCATATTTGAACCATCCTATTATATTTCGTTTGATTTTTGATAAACTCAAAAGTTAATTTTATCTTTAGTTATATCAACTTTCATTATACTTTGCTAGGAGATTATAGTAAACAGTAAAAAAGTTTAGACTGAATTGGTAGAAAATGTTTTGTTGTTTTTTGTAAAAGTAGCAGGTTTTTATTTTCTTGCAAAGACGGCGGGCCTTGCTTTTTGAGTGAGGAGAGCGTTTCGAACCTTTGAGTCATTTTCAGTGTCATTGAAGATGACTCAAAGAAGTCATTGAAGATGACTCAAAGAAGTCATTGAAGATGACTTAGTCACTGGATGTAACTCAAAGTCAAAGAGTCGAAACGCGTCTAGTTACTCAAAAAAGCAAGGCACGATGGCTTTTCCAGAAAAAAGAGAATTGGTGTTCGCATATCACGCAAACAAAATAATTGTTTTTAGAAGTAATTATGTTTAATTTTAAAAGTTTAGGAAAAACGATCAAAAACGGAAAAATAAAAGGCCTTTTACCTCCTTTCCCACCGCTGGTTCACCGCTACCTTCAGGGAAGAATCATATCGACTGATTTTGTTAATTTTTCAAGGTTAAAACAAATAATCGGCCATTGAAATGAAATTGATCAATAAGCATAAATCACCATTAAATTGAATCGCTTGAAGACGTAAAAGCTTAAGCAGATGAAACAACAAATTTGCATCAAGTTTAGTAATTAGAGACTAAGTTTCCTAATATTTTAGTCTTTCAATACCACATTCGACTTCTTGCTAAAAATGTACAATACACGATTTGAAATCTGAGGAAACCGTTGAGAAACAAAAGTGTGACATGTCCAGATTGTTGCCAATAATCAGCAAAACGCGTCATCTGTTTACGATTTTTGGTGATAAGGGAAGTACGAAGAAACCAATTTCTACTCACTTTTTTTCAACTTGCTATTACATGGATTTGAAAGTGACTCGTTTGTTTTTGGAGGAATAATCAAACGGTTTCGCTAATGAACGACTTAATTAAATTTTATTGGGACTTTGGAATGGAGAAAATTAGTATATAGAAATAACTGTCGTGACTTCTTTTAAAAATTGACAACATAAGCTGAATTTTCAATCATCCTCCTCCTGTTTACCAGTTTGCCAAAATGATAATAAATCTTGAAACATTTCAATTTATTGTAAATATTTTCCTTAGACATTCGAAAATAATCTTGAAAGACAATGAAGAAAAGAACGCGTACATAAGTGCTTAAAATTCGCAATATCGAATTATCTAAATCACTTGTAGTTACTTTTTTTCAGGCGAGGAACTGTCAGTACTACTCATATGGTGGGAAAAAGCTTCAATTGCAGTTCACAGAAAGTCTTTCCTTGCACGTCATCATATCTACGCAAATACAATAAATAAAGTAATCATTTTGCGAAAATTGCCATTATGATAGATATTGTAGTTTAAATTTGATTACTAGAACTCATTTGCAATATTAATAGTTTGCGTAATTACAGATTGCAATTCGTAATTCGACTTACGTAGGTCTTTATCGCCAAAACCGTCATTGCAGTTAACTCATTCCGAAATTGTTTCCTTTTCCATGGTTAATGGGTAGTAAAATGGTAAAATTAATTTCAACCGCTCACAATGTTGCAGTTAAAGACTATTTTTAGTTTTCTACTACGAAAGCAAAATAATAATAAAAGTGCATTTTTAGTTTCCTTTTTCAACCATCAGAACTACGTCAATAACCCGATTCTAAGACGAAATAGGAATTGAGAAGATTTTTTTGTCTTTCGCAAGACATTAAAATGCAGCTTAGACAATCAGCACAGAAGAAAACATTCAATTAGCAACAGTGTTTTTTGTCTTGGATCTTCCATTTTTGGTGAGCGTTTACCTTAGAGGCAGAGTGAATGAAAAGGCCAAAGTAGAAGAGAAATTATCCTCTTGATGAGGTCGAATGAGTTTTTAGAGGTATGAGCACCAAGGAATGTATGCGGTAGCAGTTCATTAACCATTAACTGAATTTTTTATATCATGTGATTTGCTTGTGGCCTAGTTTTTACTAACATACCGGTTGCATAACACGATTGAACGCACCGAAAATAATTTATCAGATTGCCAAAAATAGAGTTTTCTTAATTGAGTCAATTAGGCGGAAAGTGTACGACCTATGGATTTCGATTTTAATCTGCAACTTTGCCAGGGTCTTAGGAATTTGAAAAAATTTAATGACGCAAGAGAATAGCACCCGGAGGTTAGCATAACAATTTATCATTGAAAATATGTCACCTGAGAATTTTCTTTTGGCCTTATGTAATTTGTTGAACATAGTCTGTGTGGCCTAGTGGTTAGAGCATGAACGCATAAGCCGAAGGTCCCAGGTTCAAATCTCGTCGGAAGCAACGTGATTCAATTCAGGGGATTTTTCGGACAGACTATGAGCGTTCACTCTATGGTGATATGCACTGATTTAATCAGATCATATCATAGCTGAGCAGGCACACGGGAGCATGGTACTGCCCAAACCAACTTCCGAAAAAATCAATACGGTCATGAAAATGAGATACTATAACGAAGGCCCGAGAGGGGCTGTAGTGCTACAAAGAAAAAGATTTTGTTGAATAATTGGTTCATTTCAAGGCTTTGTAAAAATTTTTTTTACAATTTCCTATTAATATCGATACCTACCTGTCAGTCAAAGCAAGTTTTCTGAGGAACTAGAGCCATCAAATCTTTGTAAACAGCTTAGAAGCTCCTGCCTAATGAACGCTTCACAGCCCAAGAAAATTCAAGGATTCTATGTGGGTTCTTCGCATATAAGGATGCGATCCCAAAAAATCCTTCATTCTAGCAAAGAAAGTCGAGTAGCATATCAAATAAAACGCCTTGGTGATATCTTTTGATATCAGTTAAGTTGCAACAAGGCAGCCAGGGGAAGCGGAAGAGCACGAAAAAATTATGTCTACCCTCCCTCACGACTGGACACTTGTGGACCAAAAAATTTGGTTAAAAAATCATGGAGATAATTCCCTAAGAGTACAATAACGACAAATAACTCAGAAGTCGAGACCTGCTAAACTTTGTTAGTAATAGTATGATTACTCCGTTTTACATTTTCATGAATATATTTATTAGCGTACTCATTAATTCATTGAAATTTAAGGTCAAATAATCACGGATGTTTCAGACGGATCGAATAGTATTTAACAAAGCTATACTACTCGTAGTTTGAGTTATCCTGCATATTTGTTTGTTCTATGCTGGATCAAGATGACTTTTTCAGCCACTCTTTAGAGCTCAGTCCTTCGTCCATTGCGCTCGACAATCTCTACTCGCTATTTCATAGTAATGAAGTAGATCTGATAGACTCCCTTCCAAAAGCATATTCCAGCTCATTGCTTTGACGCCACATATCTGCAGCCCGGCATAGACACAGGTCGGGTATCCACATGCAAAGAGCACGGTTGTCGCGTTTTCTTCTAAGCACTGTTGGCAAACAGGGTCTTCAGCAAGCCCTATTCTTCGCACATGAGCAAGATGGAAATTGTCAGTCCAACCAAAGTTCTACACTTTTTCTATATAATTTCAAAAGAAAATCTATTTGGCTTTTTACTAGAGAATTACTAAGTCTGCACCCGTCACGTCTACGCCAAAACTTTGCTGACTTCTTCAGCCACCAGTTCATCTTGTGAATGATATAGGTGCTGGAGTCTTCCAAACAGGGTTCCAGGCTGTAGGTCAAGATCTGAGAGCCATCCCCCGTTAATGTCGAACCCTTTAAGCTCTGAAGCCCGGAAAATCCAGAGCAAATTGTGTCACCCAACAGAGTTTAGTTCATTCAAGCATTCATGGAGAATTTTCGATACTACTTTTCGCCCCGAGAGGGCAAGCAGTCTCGCCTGACTATCACTCCAAATATAAATTTGCTTCCCTTTGTATCTTTTGTCCTTGATCTATGTGTAGCGTAGCAAACACTCCTGCATGAAACACAGAAGTCAGTATTCCTAGTGATATCATTTTCTGGATGTCTTGATTTAAGAACCACCCTGCTGCAGGTCCCTCATTGGTTCTAGAGCCACCCGTAAAGAAGGGACTTCGACATGAAACCTTCTATAAAAATTCGAAATAGCACTCATTCTGTCGGCTGGCATAACTATCTCAGGGACATATTCTGTTAATAGTTTAGGGATGGTGTTATGATCTTCTGAAGATCTTCCTATGTATCCTGCTATTGTAAGTCCCAGGATAGATTCATTATACCAGTACATGCACTGGAGTAATAGAATTTGGCAAAAGGCCCAATTCCAAACGGAAACAAGTCAAGGCAAAGGAGTCTTGACTCAACATTTGGAGACCTTGCCGTGATCAGGATCGTGGCAGTATTTAATCCATCGTTATAAAATACGTCATTTTCAAACAGTATGGATCTTTTGGCCGTGCAGCAGACCTGGCATATCTTCGAGGAAACGGACTCCAAAATTCGAGCATTTTTTTTTTGTGGTAGGGAGGTGAATGCTATTTATGCACAGAGTGTGGGACTCCCATGCGCGACTGGACTACCCACTAAACACCTCCCCTGTCAACCTGAGAACCCAGCCTGGAACCGTTTGACACATTACTTCGGGCCAGGTCTCGTTTTGTTACGCCGTGGAGCGCCTTCAAGCTGGGGAGTCCCCTTCCTAGTGGGAGGGGAGAGGGGAAGAGGAATTGCCAGAAGCGTGATCCCCCAGCCCCAGCGCCCCCGGCTGCTGTGAGTCCCTTTTATATTTTAGGACTGCCCGAGCATAATGTGCCACCTGGTTCCATTTGTCAACCGATTCGAGCATCACTGCAACTATATTATCCGGGGTGAGCTCCCCCGTCTCTCTGTAAAGTTCCCTTCGCAGCCTGACCCCTTTTGTACACGCAAAAAATGTGTGACAGGCATTGTCCTCCTCTCCTGGGCAAAACCGACAATCGGGGGATCGTGACTTACCGATCTTGTGCAGGTAAGACTGAAAACACCCGTGCCCGCTCAAAAGCTGGGTCAGATAGAAGTCAGTCTCACCATGCCTTCAATTTAGCCACGGTCTCACATCCGGGATGAGGCGCGCAGTCCACCTTCCCTTCGTGCAATTCACCCAAGACTACTGCCAATCGTTGAGTGAGCGCTGTCTCTCTTCGCGGACAACTATCTCCCTCGCATCCTCGTTTCGACGCAGGTAAATAGCGCGGCGCTCTCTAGCAAGGAGGGCGATAGGTATCACGCCTGCAATCACTCTCACGGCCGAGTCGGAGACTGTTGGATACGAAGATGCAAGTCTCAGTGCTCCTCTTCTCTGCACCCGTGCCAAACGTTTCCGGTATACCTCCTTGCTGAGAGCGTCGCCCCATACCTCTGCTCCATACAGTAGCACTGACCCTACAGCACTCATCAAGAGGCGTCTTCTTGATGGACTGGGCCCCCCTACGTTGGCCATAAGTCGACTCAGGGCCGATATTCCCGAAGAAGCCTTCTCAGCCGTTGCCCTGATTTGCTCAGAGAAACTCATCTTCGAGTCGATCAGTAGCCCCAGGTACTTCACCGCTGGCTTCGATTGGGTTTATATGTCTCCAATACTGATCATCCTTACTCTAGGGATTTTTGTTTTTGTCAAGATGACCACTTCGGTTTTCTCCAGTGCTAAACTCAGCCCGCGAGCAGTCATCCCGTCCCTCGCTCGGCACATTAGCATACCTAGCCAAAGTTGCGCTTGTTCAACGGTGCGTCCAGCGACCAGAGCCGCAACATAATCTGCATAGCCAACCAAGCGCGACTCATCTGGCATCTCAAGTCTCAGTAGCCCGTCGTAAGACACGTTCCACAGGTCCGGACCAAGGATAGACCCCTGGGCAACACCCGACGTAATTTCCATCCTTCGTTGGCCCTGTGTCGTGTCGTAGAGCAGGCTTCGGTCCTTTAGGTAGTTCCTCAAAAGCCGCATTAGATATTCTGGAACTTGAAAAGAGTTTTCCAGCGTATCCAGAATATTCACCCATCTAGCGGAGTTGAAGGCATTCCTGACGTCGAGTGTCACCAACAGGACGATCCGTCGCTTGGTGCAACTATATGCCTCTGCCTTTTGGACCGCGCTCACCACCTCTGCAATCACATCAATGGTAGAACGTCCTGCTCTAAAGCCGTACTGCCGAGGAGACAGGTCCCCAGTAGCACGAATCGCGTCAGCGAGTCTTCCCTTGATGAGTTACAATTCGAGCATTGAAGAATGTGCCCATGACTCACGATTATCTTTTGAGTGAGTTATATGAGACAACGCAAACAAACCTCTAGAATTTCCTAGCGCACTTCAAGAACCAACTGAGTTAGCTCGCGCTGATACTCCTAGTCAGTCTGAAATGACTAATAAGCCATTACCAATCGATTATGAAGAGGTCCTGAAGGTAATTCGAAGGCGTAAGGCATTAGCTGACTCGCTACAATGATTGGTTACCCGACTAGATGTAGCTGAACAACCTCATCCGTTCTACAAGTTAAAAATGGAGTCGATCAACAAATATTGAACACAGCCAGAGGGCTATCATCAAGAAATATTGGAGCGCACCGATGAACCAGTGATGTTTGGATACACAGAAAATTTGAAGACACCACTCAGGATTGGTTGATTCGACTTGAAATTAAGTTTGAAGAGCTGAAACCTACACCTACGCCAGGCCTGTCAGCATCGTCAAGTTCTGGAAAAAACCCTCCCTAAATTTGATGGCGACTCTCTCGAATGGCGACAGTTTCATGACCTTTTCGTACAGATGGTGCACAACCACACGATAACAAACGGTCAGACGATGTGGTACCTCAAGGCTAACCTGACAGGAGAAGCTGAAAAACTCCTAAGGAATTTTGCATTATCAAACAATAATAACGAATTCGCACAGAAGACGCTCAATGACAGAGATTATTAGTTACTGCTCCTATCTGCAAACTACTGGGTCAACCATCTTGTGCAAGCGATAAGCCATCAGCCGCAGCCGTAATGTCACTCCATGACACTACTCAAGAATAAATCAGAGGTCTAGAAAATATTAACATTAGTACTGAACGATGGAATCCAATGATTCTACACATCCTGATAAAGAAGCTGAACACTACTGCTTATTCGTTATATGAGCAATCATTGACAAATCTGCGCTGTCTGCAACCAGTAAAAGAGTTTTTATGATTCTTGAAAATGCGTTTTCAAGCACTGAAGACTTTAGGCAACAAAACCAAAAGCATTGAGGAGGCTCGGAAGAAAACCACAAAGACTACAGCTGCAGCAGTGGCAGCATTATCATGTTTGATTTACAATCAAGCCCATCCGATCGATTACTGCCCAGGATTTTTTAAACTTGTTCCATCAAGAAGGCTCAAAAAAGTCCAGACCAAGCTAATATGTGTTAACTGCTTCAAGGAAGGCCACCAAGCTCCTGCCTGTAAATCGCGAGGATGTAAAGAATGCTCAAGAAAACATAACAGCCTATTGCACTTGAGCAGCGAATCTAAGCAAAAAATGGATGTACCCAAGGCCTCTAGCGATACAAAATTTGAAGTCAAACAACGTCAGGATTCCACCTCGTTATTTCTTACTACTCTCCATAGCAAAAAGATGGCCGTTTATGTACTCCTGAGTACTGCTGTTGTAAAGCTTATTTATTTATTTATTTAAATATTAAAGTCATGAAAAGTACAAAAACGAGGAGAAAAAATTACTAAGAACTGAGAAGAAGAGAGTTGACATATTTTTTATAAACTGAATAGGGGGGAAGGGCCCAAGCTGAAGTCCATCATGGTTACGAGGTTATCTGAGCATGGGTGAGTGAAATACACCAAACTGCGTGCGAATGGAACATCAATGATATTCGACGATGTTGTAGAACGCGTAACGTGCGTCACTGGAACCTGGTTGAATAGCCGAGTATCCAGCAAACCACGGCAAAGCCTGTAGAGGAAACATTCATCAAGGTAGAGTCGACGCCTTTCCAGCGAAGGAATATTGAGGATGGATAAGCGTGATTCATTAAAAAATGTAGGCAATCTGGAACTTCAAGAAGATGATCTGAGTAAATCTTTTTTGTACAGCTTCTAGCGTGTACTTCAATCACTTCAAATGAGGCGACCAAACTGGCGAACAGTACTCAAGGATGGGACGAACCAAACTAGAATATAACTTAACACATGATATAGGATCGGAAAAAATATATGAATTTCTTAAGATCAAGTCAGAAATGCGAGAGGCTTCAGAAGTAATTTCAGAAATATGAACGTCGAACTTTAATTTAGAGTCGAAAGTGACACCGAAGTCCCTGAAATGTGTCACCGAACATAGGTACGAACTATTTAACGAAAATTGAAAGCTTATAGGGCAAAGGTTATTGGAAAATGAAAAATGGATGCACTTCGAAACATTTAGTGTAAGTTGGTTATAAGAACTCTAAAATAAAATGGCATTCAAATTTTCTTGAAGCAAGGTACAGTCATCGTTAGACGACACTACTATAAAAACTTTGACGTCATCTGGATAAAAAAAGCAGGAGGAGTTGATGACAACGGATGGTATGTCATTTATAAACAGAGTGAACAAGATTGGGCGAAGAATGGATCCTTGAGGAACACCTGAAGATGTATGGAAGGGGGTAGGAAGAAGCCTTGAAAAGATACCTGACTGACACGATTGGATAAGTAAGAGGATAACTAATGGAGCCAATAATCCGGAACGTTAAGAAATTTAAGTTTGCTAAACAAAATTTTGTGAATTACTGAGTCGAAGGCTTTTGAAGTAACGCTCATGAATTCTAACGAGTTCGTTAAGATCGATCGCCCTTTGATAAAACCATGTTGTTCAGGAACGAACAGCTCATGAGTAACTGAATAAAGGTGCAAGTACACGATTTTCTCCAGTAGTTACGAAGAAACAGGGTAATAAGGAGATAAACCGATAATTGGCAACATCTGAGGTGCTACCTGTTTTAAGAATAGAAGTAACATAGGATCTTTTCCAACACGAAAGGAAAGAGCCTGAAGATAAGCTAAAGTTGAAGAGAAAGGAAAGGGGGACACAAATAGAAGTAGCTAATGATTTCACAAAATGATTAGGAATACCATCGGGACCTGAACTAACAGAGTCATCAAGTTCTAAAATAAGCTTCATAACTTCCGGATAGCAAATAAATGGAAACGATGATGGCGTGTGTATGATTGGGAACAAAGGGCTATTGCTGGGAACAGCATTAAAATAGAAGAAAACTGAGTGCTAAAAAGTTCACAAATCTCGAGAGGTGAAGTTGCTAAGCAGCCATTCAAATAGAGCGAGGATGGGAAACTGGAAGAGGATTTAAGAGAGCGTATATATTTCCCAAATGGTTTTGAATGATTTGAGTTTAGAGAGCCTTCAATACTAATAATAAGCTTTAGCGATCTGCATCTTTTTCTTAGCTATCGACCTCAGATGTCAAAAAACTGTGCGTGGCTCAGGGGATCTGTCATGTGAAAAATGTTGACGAGCTCGATGTTTAGCTTTCAAGGCTTGTTTCACATCGAGAGTTAACCAGGGGCAGTCGGAAGAATTCCTTATACTGACAAGTGGAGTCGAGTTAGAAATAGCAGCGTTTAAGAAGTCATAGAAATTGTTGCATGTATCCGTGTCAAGACCGCGAAAGAAAGAGGACCAATCAACAGAGCGAATTGTTCCGGAAAGTTGCTCATAATAAGTTTTATAAAAGTTATAGCGCTGACACTCTTTCCAACGATAACGGACAGAAGCAGCATAGGAAATTTCAAAGCGTGACGTGGGATAATGGGGATTAGGAGAGAGATAAGGAAAAAGAACTGGAGGAGAGCATAAAAACGATTGCTCCCTACTACAACAGAATAAGTCAAGGAAATGATTATTAACGTTAAGAAAATTATTAAATTGAGCCAGGGAACACATGAACATAAAAGAACAAATTAAAGACCAAATTTGAGATGAGTCAGAATCAACCTGATTGTCATCCCATGAGAGTTTAGGAAATCTCCACATAAAATAAATGACAATTGGAAAAGCGCGATAAGAAAATACTAAATCGGTGAGGAAGATATCGTAGACCGAAAAAGGAGACTCACAAGGACAAGAAGAAAAAGGGAAGAAAATATAACTATTTTTGCCCCACACATTCTACAGCAGCAGTGAAAAGTAAATTTGTTAGAGGGACGAGAGTAAAGGTATTCTTTAAGGCGACTAGGATACTTCCTCTGATGGGTTGGAGGTTACGCTAAGCACAAATAGTCGCAGTTTGGGAAATTGCGACCAGAAAGACTTTGTTGCTAACTCGGGATTGGAAAAGAAATGGCCGGTCTTCGTCCGTTTCGAATTATCGGACAACTCGCATTGTGACAATTCTATTGAAGGGGGTAAAACGAGTGAGCGGGTCCCTTTTTGGTTGGGTAATTCTCGGTGCGGTGGTGTTTGGCTGGTGGTTAACTCGTGCGCGAAGTGATCGCGAAAGTTTTTCAGATACGGATCTTCCGTCGAATTAGTGATCTAAAGAATTCAGTACTTGTGGGAAAGTGAATGTTGGTGGTAAACTTGCGCGCAACGAGGTTATAGCCGCGAACGTGCAATAATTTATGGAACAGTGCGAACTAGTTGTTTAGTGAGTGTGAAAAAAAAATGAGTGGACTAAGTAATGAATTTTTCTTACTTGGACAGTGAAAGACGGTTAAGCCGCAAAGGTAAGCGTCGAGCGAGGAGGAGTTCCCGGGTTATCCACGTAGAGGGTTGCGATTGGTTGAAGCCTTTGGGAGCGTAGTTTTGTTCGAAGGACAAGTTTTGGCGAATTCGAGTGGGAAGGGAATTAATAACCAAACTCGCATCTTTAATCGAATCAAGAATTTTATTCATCATTTTGAAGAATTCGAGTGTGAGCAAGAAGAAACCCTGAGACTCTAAACAACTAACGATCCTGCGCAACAATCGGAGTTCTGTACGGAAAAGGTGGACAAGCGGTAGCAGAAAAAGGCCCCCAACGGTAAAGCGGAGAACGATTTTGCGTTGCAACTATTCTTTTGTTGCTTGGAATAAAAGAATTAAGCTTAAACTGGAGTCATTTCATGTTTTAATGTTTTTTTTAAATATTGCCACTTTCTTTTCCTTTGTTTTTCTTCTCAATTTTTCTTAATTTTCAGCGGTACCTTGACTCGGGGGGGGGTAAGTCGAAGAAGCTGCAGAAAACAAACCTGGTGGTCCGACGGCAGTATGAGACAGTTTCCCTTTTTTGGTTATTCTATGGGCCTCCCTCGCATCTGCGCTACGTTTGTGGTAAGAATAAGGTGCGGAGGTAATGAGAGGAGCGTTTTAGGTGACTCGAACCGATATGATGGCGGCCGCATTTCCGCTTGGCGGCGTTGGGGGCCTACTTGGTATCCGGGACTGAAACTCCCAGCCAGAATACCCTCTACGAGAAGAGTAACAGGTCTTCTACTAAACGCCCCAATAATTCCCAAACAAGATTCTTGGCAGCTTGGACAAGCATGATGAGGCCCAACACCGGTCTGCTTTATGCCACCAGACTAGACTGTATACAACCATAAAATCTGCTTGGGCATCAAGCCCCCCGACTTAACCAAAAGTATTACTGCATTGTCCAAACAGTCTGTTGGCATATTGTGTTTTTGCAAGAAAGGTGACCAAAAGATATTTGACTCCAGATCGCGGCTGGATATTGACAACATCTAGTTGGGGTAGAGTTAGATCATCAGTTGTCCATTTCCTCGTGAAAGATTCGCAAGAGTTTTATGTAGATTAACTGACGACGTATTGCCCTGACACCACTCACATCCGGGATGAGGCGCGCAGTCCACCTTCCTTTCGTGCAATTCACCCAAGGCTACTGCCAATCGTTGAGTCTTCACTTGAACGCATGCAAATAGCGTGGTGCCCTCTAGCAAGGAGGGCAACATGTATCACGCCTGCAATAACTCTCACCGCTGAATCAGAGGTTTCGGATACGAAAATGCAATCCTCAGTGCTCCTTTTCTCTCTATATGTGCAAAGTGATTTCGGTACACCTCTTAACTGAGAGCACTTCCCCATATTTCTGCCCCGTACAGTGACACTGACCCTATTGCACTCATCAAGAGGAGTATTTTTGATGGTTGGATCCCACAACATTGGCGATAAGTCAACTCAGAGGCGAAATGCCCCAAGCCTGAAGCAGCAATCTGAGCCGTTACCCAGATTTGCTCCGAGAAACTGAGCTTTGAATCGATCAGTAGCCCCAAGTACTTCATCGCTGGCGCTGGCATCGATTCGATTAGTATGCCTCCAATACTAATCATCCTTACTTTAGGGATTCTCTTTTTTGTCAAGATGACCACTTCGGTTTTCTCCAGTGCTAAACTGAACCCATGAGCAGTAACCCAGTCTCTCATTCGGCGCATTAGTGTACCTAGCCTAAGCTGCGATTGTTCATCCGCATAGCCGATTAGCGCGGCAAGTCTGGCACTTCCGGTCTCAGAAGCCCGTCGTACGACGCGTTCCACAGGTCTAAACCATGGATTCATCCCTGGGCAACACCCGATGAACCTTACATCCCACGTCGGCCCTGTATCGTGTCATGAAATAAGCTTCGGTCCTTCAGGTAGTCCCTCAAAAGCCGCACCAGATATTCAGGGAAAGATTCCCATTGCTCAATAGATCTTGCCAGCAGCGAGCCTTGCTATTGTTAATTAATTTGTCAAGGCATTTTCTGCCAACTTTAATATTGCTACCCGCTTGCATGTCTTGTCATCGCTCCGTGCCCGTTGAGCCACACGCCGAAGCTTGTGACACTCCCTTCGCTTTTCAGCGATATCATTCGACCACCAGTACGCTGGGGGCTTGCCGCGCTGTGGGCATACAAACGCTGCAAGCAGTCGTGATGTCGCTCATAGTTGAGTTCATCATGTCTTACACTGCCAGTTCATCTGTCCCCTGCGAATCACCCTGCAGGGGAGCATCTGCCGTGAGCACTTCGACGAACCTCTCGACGTCCATCCTTCTATTGTTTCGCCCAATTGTAGAAAGTCGAGGGAACAGATGTCGGGAGACTACACCACGGATCTCAAACAGAATGCACTTACGATCAATGGCTGAGTAGTACTCTAATACTCTCTCTCTTTCTCTCTCTCTCTCTCTCTCTCTATCTCTCTCTCTCTCTCTCTCTCTGTGTATCGTCCGTACTAAGGACTCTGAGACGAATGTCACATCCCGTATGGTTCCTTCGCAGCCAATACTGCAGAAAGTCGGCGTGTTTCCAACGAGCACGTGGCCATCGAGACAGCGCACTTCAAAGCATTAAGCTTGGCTGGGAAAGATGATGTCCCTTCATAAGGCATTAGATACACACTAAAGAAAGTGGTCCCTCAGCGCCGAACCCACACGAAACCATCCCCCTGTCCACAGCTCTCCGCATGTATATCACTGCCCCGAACACAGATGACAGCAGTACCAGTATTGTCAGGATATCATTGTGCAGAACTTTTAACATGGTGCTGCTCACTCAGCAGCATAAAGTTGGCTTTCATGCCCCACGCAAAGTACTCAGGCAGGTTTTGGAAGGTTGAACTGTGGTGTAGGCTTAGTTGCAGAATATGGGTCATCGACGTTCTGATTTTGCCTTGGCTAGGTCTTCCTGAAAAACCTGACATTTCCCTGACCCCAAGATATACCCAAGATCCGGTCTTGGATCAGTATCCTTGCAAAGAATACAGTTGGCATCCTTGACACACTCTGTGGCCATAGCCAAGGCATTTGTAGCATTGAAAAGGCGCTGCTCTTTGCCGTATCCTATAGACGACCCACCCTATTCTTATTTTGCCCTTGTTTAGGAAATTTTCAGCATACTTTTTGATCATTCAATGATGGCCATGTGTTGTCCTCTATGGTTTTTTGGTGTCATCCTGGCCTTGGTCCTGTTCATGCCGGGAAACTCCCTTTTGATTGCTGTTTCTTCCTCGGCCGGGTCCATGACGGCGAAGACTTTCTTCAATGCATCGCAGAATACTTTTTTATTGTCAGCCTCTGCTCCGAAATCAACCAGTATGTGGGCCGAACGGGGTTGGTCAAGTCAAGTCGAAGTTATTCAATGCTGATCGTTATAAATTTTAAAAGAATATAAAGCTGATTCCAAACATTAAAAATACGAAAACTTAATGGCCCAAATGGCTCTTTAAATTTATACATTATCAATTAAAAACATTAAATTGAAACAACACTATATCAAATTCAAATTGATTAAAACTATTTCATATTTCATGATTCAACTGAAAAAACTAGAACAGTGACCTTTTACCCTATGCATAATACTCGTATGTTATAACCTAATTCTAATAAAATTCAATCAAAAAACTTTATCTTATACAAAACAAGTTGAAGTAGCAGGAGAGTGCTCCTGCCAGAAGGGTATTGTAAAACAATTAGTAAATCAAACAATATATTCTACATATGAAAACTTGACTAATATACAGATTCCATAAATTGAGTTCGAAAAATTATTATGGTTATTATGATTTTAAACTCGCCACCATTTTGTTTCAAATACGAGTATTATGACCGCGTCGCTTGATTAGTCATGATAACACATCAATATTACAAACCATTTCTAAAATTTTTACAAAAATTCCTACATATTTGTAGTGTCCAGGTCCGTTGCAAACGTGTATCTCCCTAGTATCACGTATTAATGTTGTTGTAATTGTTAAATATTCAATTGGCTGTAACTTAGCTGTTTATTGTTCAATTATTGTGAAATTTTCGGGACACATACAATTACTTTTGAAAAACTTCAATTGTAGGTTTTGGGAAATTTTAGGGTTCCATCTTGATTCTAAAGGCGAAAAATGTAATTGTACTCCTAAAGTCACACCTCTGTGATTTTTTTCACGTTCAGAATTTTTGTACATTTCCCCTTCCTTTGAACCCCTCAAAACAAAACTTGTCATTTTAAGACCTGTTTTGAAAAGTTCTTAGCAAGACCTTTCATTTGAAACCCATATTGCCTAAATGCTATGAAAACTTTTTTTGGGGGGAAACTCCCCTATATGGGGCGACCCCCTTTAAAGACCTTTGAAACTCCTTTTCGTGGTGAAACTTTGAAGAGGGCGTCACTTTACACCTAACTACAAAATCTTCTGTTTCTAGCTTATGTAGTTTGCGAGAAAAGGTGGTGTAAAACACGGACGGACGGACAGACAGGACGCGATTTTAGTAGGGTATTGTAAAATGATTTTACAATAAAATGATTTTACAACACCCTAAAGAAGCTTTCAAAACATCCCTAACCTAAACGTTAAATCTTATCTCTATGCCTGATATAATAAACATAATATATACCTATCCTAAATACTGAAATCCTTGGCGAATACAGTATCGAGAATGTTAGCGAATTTGTGTATTTAGGCGCCAAAATAACGAGAACGGGCAATGAAAGCGACGAAATACGCCGAAGCATACTGCTCGCAAATAAAATATTTTATTCAGTATTTACGAGCTTGAAGACCAGCTGCATACACATAAAAACAAAGCTCGAAGTATACAAATCTGTGATAAGACCTGTGTTATGCTATGGGTGTGAAGCATGGCCCCTAACCCAAGCATCCAAAAATATATTGAACGATTTTGAGCGACGGGTCCTGAGGCGAATAATCGGAGCCAAGCTAGACGGGGACCAATGGCGAATTCGATACAACCATGAGCTGTATGAAATTTTTGGCGAACCGGAGGTCTCAATGATTGTAAGACTGCAGAAGCTGCAATGGGCTGGACACATGAATCGTATGGACGAACAATGGACACCCAAAAAGGTATTCATTGGGAGAACTGAAGGCCGGCGGCCAGTGGGGAAACCGAGGAAACGCTGGTCTGACTCGGTCGACGAAGACAGTTCATCGCTGCTCGGATTTCGAAATCGAATGACGCGGTCAACGGACCGAGACAGTTGGAGGCGCTGTTCGCAGGAAGCGAAGCCCCGAAAGGGGCTGTAGTGCTAAGAAGAAGAAGAAAACGATACGCATAAAATGAAAGGAAAATAATACATTTAACATAAGTGACTAAAACTTAACAGCGCAGAGACGTGATATGCACTCGTTGCTTTTCGCTCTCAGACAGAACGAGCACGGCTGATGGGCTAAAGCGCATCTCAGCAGTCTGTTCAATTGCACGCATATTTTTCTTTGTATACTAACACAAGCACGTGCGGCAGTTTTGTTTGCTCACATGGCCACCGAAATGAAATTGGGTATTTTTTTGAGAAAAATCGGCATCCAGTTCGATTTCAATATTTCCCAACGTTGTTCAAGCGTGAATCGATTCATTTCGTTCCGCGCAAGGTTAATGCTGACTCGCTCACATAATTTTGAGCGGGAAACAGCTGTCAGTGTCAAATTAAGAAGTGATTTAAAAAGTGACTACTATATTGCCCACCTTGTATACGTAAAAAAATGGTCCTATCCCAAAATGTAGGGTTTAGATTTTTTTATTTTAGTAGAATAAAACATAAGCGATGCCAGTTGTCAGAAGATGTTGATTTTAATAATAGTTCTGATGAAGAGTAGTTAGAGTTGTTATTCATTGTATAATTCATTTGGTAAAAAATAAGGAAAAAACTTTTGATTTTTCATAAATGATAATGCGTACTTTAAATATACGAGTGCGGTCCGATAAGTACTTACCCTCACCGCCCGATATCGGAAGAAAGATTAACCTTCGGGTAGTACATTCTTGTATACGGCTTAGGTCGAAATTTCAGCCGAATCAGACTCGTAGGTTTGTTTTGACCGTGTGTGAAAGTGGGCATGTCCAGAGATTTTAGAAAAACGAAGAAAGAGCAATATTGACCGGTGATTCGATTCTTGTTTTTGGAAGAGAAATCGCGCAAGGAAATCAAAGAGCACTTGGATGCTGCATACGCCAACTCTGCTCCTGCGATGGCGACCGTAAAAACATTGACTTTCAGCACGTCAGTTTTGATGAGCCACGTCCAAGTGCCAGAAAAACCGCTACCACAGAGGGAAATGTGACAAAACCCATGACCTCGAATGGGTAGACTACCGATAGAAGGTACGCAAGAAAGCAGGCATCTCAAAAGAGCGAGTGGTTCATATCCTACATGAAATTTTGGATATGAGATAACTGTCGGTGCGATAGGTACTACGTTTGCTCACTCCAGACAACAAATGCAACCGGTAGACCACTTCAGAGCAGTATTTGACGAGTTTCTGCGTCGTTTCGTGACCGTCAACGAAATATGCCTCCACTGGTATACACAAAAGACCAAGGAGCAGTAGAAACAGTGGACTTCACACGGTGATCGTGCTCCAAAGAAGGCGAAGATTGTCCTATCGGCTGGAAAGGTGAAGGCCACCGTTTTTTGGGATTCACAAGGTGTGAACTGCATCGACTGCCTGAAGAAGGGCAAAATGATCACAGGACTCTAGTATGTCGAATTATTGGGCCAAATAGACACCAAACTGCAGAATAAAGGCCCCATTTGGCGAAGAAAAAGTGCTCTTCCACCATAACAACGTACCGGTTCATACCTCCACCGTCGCCACCGCCAAATTCATCGAGTTGGGCTACGAACTGCTATTTCATCCACTGTATTCGCTAGATTTGGAACCGTGCGACTTCATTTTGTTTTCAAACTTCAAAAGTCACTCGCCGGGCAGAAATTTGAAAAGAATGAGGATATCGCCGTCACGTAGGCTTACTTTGCAGACCTCGAGTAAACGTATTTTTCAGAGGGGTTAAAGAAGTTGGAGCATCGCTGGGTCAAGAGTATCGAGCTAAGAGGAAGTTATGTTGAAAAATAAATTGCATCTTTTCGAAAATTTTCGGTTTTTTTGTAGGCTTAGTACTTTTCTGACCGCCCTCGTAGTTAGATTTAGTGTCTCCCTACTTTACGGTACATATTTTTATGGGTCACAAATGCACTAGTAAAATGTTTCAAAATGTTCATTGCCGCTTTTTAAGTAATTTATTCATCAAGGGTAGATTTGGAGGTTGAAAAGTTATAATTAATCAATAAAATATTGCCAAGCCTGCTTAAAAAAATTTTTTTTTTATTTATTTCATGACAAGGAGTATTTTTCAAGAGTTAAAATTACAATAAAAAATAAATAATCTTTTACATGCAATAAAAACGGTTTTAATAATTGTTTTTACATAACTAAAACGATTAAAGATGCTAAAAAATAATTTTTTCATTGATTTGAATATGAAAAGTGGTTTTTAATATCTGACAGGATATTAATAAATTGTATCATAAGCAGTTAACCAATGTTTTGTGTGTTGTTAGTGTGCGATTTAATATTTCAGGAAGACAGAACAACCGTTTTTCCATGATTTTCGACTTAAGGGGTGGATTTTAAGGATCGGAAAATTGATGGAAATCATAAATCATACTTGACAATGTTAAAAAATATTTATTCTAAATAACTAAACAATATTTACACTGATGTTTTGTTTTTTGCATTGTTAATATGCATTTTTTCAATTTTTTCCAGAAGAGGTGGGTTTAACCCCTAAAATGTAAAAAGTGCAAGTCGGCACTGTGTCACTTTTGATATTTGAGGCATCTTCTAACCACTCACCAATTTTCATGAAAATATATGGAGGTTCAAAGAATTCGAAGGTTATACCTTACTTTTATCTTCATTGACTGGACTAAAGTAAGTATCCAAATTAATGCAATTAATTTCCAACTCAAGTCACCAATTTATATTATTTTCAAATTTTCACCTTCTCCGACAAAGGCAATCACTATATTTCAATTATTTAATCCAAATAATTAACAAAAACGATACTTTGTTGCTGATTATGAAGGGAACGTTATACCATACTCTAAGTTCCTCATCATAACTTCATCAAACAACCCAAACTGGCAGAAGTTCTACCGAAAAATACTTTTCCACCACATACTCGCCTCGAAAATAGTTGATTACGATTTTCAAGCTTTCCCAGACAAAATAAATTAATTACTTCCAACACTACGAGCAGCATAATTTAATTAAACTCATGGGACGGGACTATGCGACTATCAAGCACTCTCATCACATTCGGACGGAAGTGCACTTGTTAATGAAGACATCTTGCGGAAGCGCAATCATATCCACACATGCAATAACCAAAGCCTAGCGCGACTGCAACCATTCATTCATGCATTAGTTCATTCATTCATTTGCCCGTTCTGTGTCTAAAACACATTCGTGCATCCGAAAATATACACACATATGACCAACGAAATTCAATTTTAATTGCAACATTTTAACGGCACACAAAAAGTCGTTTATATATCTGCAAGCCGCTCCAGTACTAATTACCACTAACGGTACGCTTGTCGGTTGGTTTGTGCAGAATATGTCAGCAGTATATTCGTCAATTCTGTGTTCCGTTCTGCTGGAACACTGGCGAAAGATGTGATCACGCCAAACCGAGGTTTGTCTTGAGTTAATTCTTTTGCTGAGTGGAAATTAGTTTAAGACAGCCCCCGCAGCACGGCATGTAAGAGTACGAGTATGAAGTAGTTAATGCATGCATGGACCGAAATTATACGGAGGCGGACAGACAGATGATGCTAATGCATATCCTCTGAATGGAGTGGTTAGTAGGTAATAATTTCACATTTGAGGATTTCCTGTAAGACTGAAGTAATCGTTTTTGTCGGCGGTGAAGACATTTCTTGAGTAATTTCGGTTGAGTTTCTTGAATGGCGTGTTTCGCTTAATGCATTTTTTCGGAAGTGTATTAATTTTGTAATTTCACATTATAATGGAGACGGCTGAGATTTGGATGGATGTGGGCAGTTTTTTATGAGTGAGATAAGCAGCGTTAATATCTGCTAATGGATAAGGAGGATGAATTTGCTGATTTAAAAACTGAAGATAAAGAAGTGGGAGGAGTAAAGAAATTCACTAGACAGAACTACGCCCATATCAAGGGTAAGCCAAAGATTTACAGAAAATAACCAGTACACTAAAGAAAAAACTTTAACAACTCGTACAACATACGAATATATGCACGTACTTGCTTTAAAAGAAAAACTAATGTAACGGGTCACCATTTTATTGCAATATTACTAAATACCACTCATCGAATGAAATCTTAAAGGTATTTTTGTTATTTATCTTCTTCAAAAGTTTGGAGAGGATCCAATCAACAGTGTTGTGTCTGGATCGATGGAAAACCCAAAAAGTTGAAAAATTGTGCATTTTTGTTGTTGTAATAGGGGAAAATTAAGACCGCTAAGACCCCTAAATATGATTCGATTTTATTGAAACTGACAGAGTATAAAGACCTTTTATCGGAATACTTAATTCTTTCGTTTATGATGTCCAATAAATTGAGCATTGGTCTTAATCTTCTTTTTTCATTTGCTGTTTCTATGCTTTCTGGAATATTCTTATGTTGTCACTTACGCTTGGCAGCCTGAGCATTTTCCCACGTGCGAAGATCAAAAATTCATTCGAGAACGCTACTTTGTGCGCGACATCGTCTTTCGTGAACTAACAGTTTGGTAAATTAAATTTTCAGTAAATGTCCGTTAATCTTCTTGGTTTTTTTGTGTGTTTTTCGCATGTTTTTTTATCTAATAAAGCTGAAAAAACGAATTGAATGATATTACTTTCACTGCTACGCCGTGAAAAAAATCCTGTACAATATATTGGACATGCGTAGCCAACAGTCGCGAAAAAAGGATCAGCATGTCACTCAGCAGGGTGGACCCAGGGTCAAGTAGCCCCGTGGTAATTTCACTGCTTCTGGAACTATTGGATACGGGTTCGATTCCCTGCAGAAGCCTCTGTGTGTGGCCTGTTAGGCTGTAGTGTGAACAAAAACATGCCATCTAAAACCCGTCCTGACTTCAATTCTTTCTAAGACAAAATGAATCACGAAGGATGCCTCAGCGAAGAAGAAATTCTTAGTAAACTCGACAGACTGTCTTTCATAGACGGTGAATGCAATGGGCAGAAACCGAACGTGGTAGACATTCGTGCAGGATCGAGCAGGTCACGGACGACACTGAAGATGATTCACAGTAGTCGAAACGCGTCTGCTTTAGGGATGAGCGTTTAATCAACAAACCTGTTTTTTAAACTGTTTTTCAAAAGTTAACCCGTTAACCGTTTCATTGCTATCGAAAAACAAGTTGATTCCGTCAACCGTTTTTTTCAACGCTCAACGAATAAAGTGAAAGAAAACGTTTCGCCCATCAACTTCTTTCTTCTCAGAACTAGTTGAATGCATCAACTGCTTCTTAAACGAACGAGAAACAGTTTTTGTCAACGATCACCGAAAAACGATTAAGAAGAAAACAAGTTGAATACATCAACCGTTTTGCTGCAACGAAAAACGATCAACGCGAGAAATTGAAAGTTGATGTATTTGCTTTTGATATAAATCTTTTGATAAGAAGACAAATTTTTAGCTTGAATGATTTTGGTCAAGACAGAAGAGGGACCAGAGCTATCAATATCCAATAACATACACTACATATTTTCGAAACACTAGACACAATGAAGTGCAGACAAATCAGAAATAAATTACCGCGGATTTCCACGCATTTTTCACTTTTCCAATGAAATGATACAAGCCATTAGTTTGTCTTTTCAAAATATGAACAATCTATTAAGCTCCCTTCATGTGTGAGACTAAGATCATTTGCTTCCATTTGAACCTCATAAATAAGTCCCAACATTAACCCATTAACTTCCTAATTTAACGATCGTTTTGTGAATGACAAGAAGCCTATTCATATCATTCAACACTACACACATGCATGGCTCAACGAAAAACTGAAAGAAAACGTTTCGCCCATCAACTTCTTTCTTTGCAGAACTAGTTGAATGCATCAACTGCTTTTTAAACGAACGATAAACAGTTCAACGATCAACGAGAGAAACGATCAACGAGAGATGAAACTTATAGAGAGATTGAAAGTTGATGCATTTGCTTTTGATAGGTTTCATCTCTCGTTGATCGTTTTTCGTTGAAGCAAAACGGTTGATGTATTCAACTTGTCAACAAAACTGTTTGTTTATCGTTCTTTAAAAAACAGTTGATGCATTCAACTAGTTCTGCGAAAAAAGAAGTTGATGGACAAAACGTTTGATGTTTGATGTGTAATTGAATAATTGAATTTTTTTACGTGCCAAGTGATATTCGTGCCAAGAATAAAAGAACTTTATAAGGCTTTAGTGTATTGTATCGGTAATTTATTTTATTTCTTTTTGCCAGTAAAGTAACTGAGTGACAATTAGAATTGTCCATTTATTTTGAAATTTCAAACTATTCATAGTCGCGTACAATTAAATAATTAATACTAATTTTCCCTTAAAATTCGAATTTCTTATATAAACCTAGAAAGTTAAATTAAGATAAACAAGGCCTTATAACGTTTTAAAGCTTTTCACCAATTTCAAAGTGTAGATTTGTATATTGTATCGGTGTGTTGACAGAAAGATATTTTGTGCGTTATTGACTGGTGAATTATAGAGTGAAGTGTCAAAAATGTCAACCGAGGCAAGGAAAAATGGTAGTCTTTTATGGCGCCATTTCGAAAAATATGATAACGGTAAGGCTGTTTGTAATATTTGTAAGGACACTATTAGTTTTAAATCCACAACAGCAAACTTAAGAAGCCACTTAAAAAGGAAACATATTTCTACGCACATGTCCCTAGTGTCGGAAGAAAAAGGAACCTCTCGGCATTCACCGATATTGCTTGAAAATGCACGCGAAAGTGAATCTGCGGCTCCTAATGTGGCGAGTACTAGTAGTGCCGGAAATGTCCCACAGCCATCTCTTAAGCGCCAAAAAATGATAGACACATACGTGCGAAAAAAATAAATTCGGGGCAGAAAAAACAAATAGATCGAGACCTGCTAGATCTTTGCATTGATGGATTCCATCCCTTTTCAATAGTGGAAGAAAGATCTTTCATAAAATTTCCTAAGTGGATACCTGGATATACAGTACCGACAAGGAAAACTCTGTCAAATTCCTTGCTGCAAGAGCTTTATACCCAAACTGAGCATAAAATTAAGGAACAAGTAAATCAAGAAGTGGTGAGTATCTGCATTACTACAGATTTGTGGACTTCCAGAGCAACTGAAAGCTACATAGCGGTGACAGGTCATTACTTGAACAATGACTTTGTTTTGAAAACAGTGCTTCTGGGATGTTGTCACTTTTCCGGCATTCATACTGCTTATAATATTGCTGAAAAGATTAGTTCGCTTGTTGAACAGTGGAACCTTAATGGTAAAGTGAACTTGGCTGTAAGTGACGATGCAGCAAATATAAAAAAAGCCATAAAAGAATGTTTAGGTTGGAAACATTTTGGTTGCTACGCCTACACCCTCAATTTGATAGTGGAAGACGCAATAAAACTATGCAAGCCACTTATTAACAAAGTGAAAGTGATTGTTTCTCACTATAAAAAAAGTTCCGTGTCTGCAGAAAGATTGGTAAACTATCAAGTACAACAACAACAAACCCCAAAGCACTTGATACAGGATGTAGAAACTAGATGGAATTCTACCTTCTACATGCTACGTAGATTTATTGAATTGCAAGAGACCGTTCGTTCGACGCTAGCACTGGTGAACAAAAACATGCGAGTCATAAGTAATGAAGAGTGGAACGTGTTAGCCCAGCTCTGCCAAATTTTGCGTCCATTTGAGGAAGTCACAAGCATGATGAGTGCTCAAAGTTACTTGACTGCCAGTTATGTAATTGTCATGACTCGATGTTTAGCAGAATCTTGCAACAAAATACTGGCGAAAACTGATATGACACCTCTAGTTTTAGACAATGTAGTTTCATTAAAATCAGGGATAGCACAAAGGTTCAAAGATGTAGAGAAACATAGTTCCTTTTCAGTAGCCACTTTTTTGGATCCACGATTTAAAATGCAAGCATTTTCGGATCAAAGTGAGGCAATCAGGACCAAAGAAGAAATAACAAATCTTGTATCTACGCTCATATTCGAAAAACAAAACAAAAATAATGTTTCAACGACAACGGATTCTAGCGTTGACATCGCCCAAGATGAATTAAGTCCTTGGCAAATATTTGATTCCTTTATTCTTCAGAGAACAAATCAAGGAACTCCGTTATCCATGGCAATGAAAGAAGTTGATATGTTCTTGTCGGATGAAGTATTGCCGAGGAAAACTGAGTCTGGTGCATGGAACTGCCCATTACAGTGGTGGAAAAATCACCAATATGTTTATCCAAACTTAACGAAATTATTTTTAGCTCACTGCAATATTGTAGCAACTTCAGTTCCTTGCGAAAGAATGTTTTCGAAGTCTGGCCTTATCGTTTCTCAAAGACGAAGTTGATTGACAACAAACAAAGTTGAAAAACTAATGTTTTTGAATGTCAATATGAACACTGACCGATTCAAATGAATGGAAAACAATAACATACAAAATAGAACCACCAAAAAATGAAACATTAGGTTTAAAGCAGCCATCATGGATTTAAAAATGTACATACCAGCGCTAAATACACAAATCATAACATTAAACTCATATGTTACTAAAAATGATATAAAATTAAAATGTAAGTGTGTAATAATTTGTAAGCAAAATTATAAATAATAAATTTATAAAAAGAAATGGATTTAAATATGCAAAAATGGATTTGAATATGTAAATAATAAATAATATCATAATAACTTAATCATATTAAATATAATCCAAAGTAATAAATAAACAAAACTATCCGCTATAAATAAAACAAAAAAAAAACTTAGAATTAAAGCACTGATCGTGAGTTCAAAAATGTAAATAAAATGTTTGAAACATTGTTTATAGAATGGAGTAACCGTTTAAATGCGCCTGGTGTAAACATTTTCGAGGGAGTGTATACACTAGCCAGTCCTAAGCCTGAATAAGTATGAAGGGACGTTTACTCTACATTTTTAAATACGGAAGATTAAACCCATTTATTTTAACGTTAATTTCAATTTACTTCATTAACATTATCAGTTCAGTATGTTGAATTATGTCGAGCAAACCGCTTAGCTAACTGGTTAAAAACGGTAACTGGTTTTTAAACCAGTTGACGGCTCTTCGTAAACGGTTTCGTTACGTTAACCGAAAAACCATCAACGACCCATCTCTAGTCTGCTTACACAACAAAGCAAAGCTCGACGGCTTTTAAATAACAAACAGTTTTTACAGGCTTATTTTTCAGTCAAAGCTTTGCTATTCAACCTTGGGTAAGTTTAGCACCTGTACGATTTTATTCAAGAAAATATAAAAACGATAAATCATACTGATATATTTCTAATAATTTAGAAAATTTCGACTTCTGAGATATTTGTAGTTGTTTTATATCAACTTTAAATAATTGAGACGGACTGATTTATATGACTGACTCATGCCATTTATTACACCGTACTAAATCTTTGACATTTCAGCTTAACCCCTAAATATCATATATTCTTATGTACTAACTATAATATAATTCATTTGAATATATAACATCTCCCCTTTTTATTTTATTATTTTTGTTTTCTTTGCAGTGTTTAAATTCAACAATTATAATGATTCATCAAATTAGAAACAGACTACTATTTGCGGGCTTTACAAATTCTTCATCATTGTACACTTGAAAGCATGACCTTATTGTACATTGTAATAAGTTTATCATTTGTAATTTAAACACCTAAATAAACCACGTTTTAGTTCAATTTGCACTTTCGTATCCTTTTATGGGTTTTACTAACCTGCCTGATCGTGTATGATATTCTTTGCTTATATTAAAATTGTTTTCTTTATTTTCATTCATTATTGGTTTACTTTGCCCTGTTTCATTTCTTACACGTGGAATGCAAGAATTCAAATTATTAACCATTGGCTCATTAATATCCAAAAATTTAGAGTCTGTCATTTTAAAACTGGGAGAGTATCCTGATTTTCTTAAGTTTATGCTATTTCGTCTCAATAATTGATTATTTTCATTCTGAATAATAAATGATTTTGGCGTTGAATGTGACTCTGTAATCTCAGCTGCTTCCCAAATTCCTTTTTTTTGGTAAACAACATTATCTCCCATTTAAACCCCTCGTTCCCCATTTTCCTTTCAGTCCTATCGTAGTATGTTTTATATCTGTGTTGATTACTTTCAATTTTTCATAAGTTCCTTCAATAACTTTTGGTTTCAATAATTCCTTTCTAACAGAATATTTAGGGCAAAGTACTCGGCTCATTAATAAGTAGTTGCGCTGGTGATGACGATACACTCGAAATTGGAGCATTTCTTTATGCCAGCAATTCACTCTAAATCTTATCCTTCTTCCCCACATTTTCGAAGTAAGCTTTTCGCTATCCCTACACCTTCCTTCGCTAAACCATTACTACGAGGGTAGTTTGGACTAGAGGTTATTAAGTCAATATTCCGCTCTTGTGCAAATTGTTTAAATTGATATGAACTAAATAGCATATTATCCGACACAATAATATGAGGGACCTGGAGTTCAGCAAATATTCCCTTGCTTTCTCAAAATTTCCTCAGATGTCTTATTCTTAACAATTTCACTTCTAACCACTTCGAGAAGTAGTCCATCAAAACTAAAAACTGCTTCCCTCGGAAGTCAAGTATGTATATCACAAGCCACTTTACTAAATGGCAGATTTGGAATTTCATGTGGAATCAATGGACACCTACAATTTGATTTTTGGTATTTCTCATATGTCCGACAGCTACTTATAAAATCTTCTATTTGCCTATTTATATATGGCTAATACACAGTTAATTTTTCCAGCTCCTTTGTTTTACTTATCCCAAGGTGCCCTTCGAGCAGACTATTCAATATCTGTGCACGAAGACCAATTGGAATGATGAGTCTATCTTCATAAAATAGAGTTTTTGAAATAACTCGGTAGAAAAATTGAGCCCAAATGGCAACCTTAAAAATTTATAACTTCCGAACGGTGTGCTGAATACACACAAGTTGCTACTTTCATTCTTCAGTGGAACCTGCCAAAATCCATCTTTGAGGTCTAATACCGTGAAATACTCCATGTTTTCGTGTTGTGACAATAAATCTGATAATCTTGGTATTTGAAAAGGCTCTCTTATAACGTTTCTATTCAAATCCCTGGGATCTAAACATAATCTAACAGATTTATCGGGTTTTTCAATCACAACTAGATTGTTGACCTATTCAGTGCTATGATTAACTCTTGATGATTCCTGCATTTTCCATGTCATCCAATTTGGTCTTCACTTTATTTTTAAGACTGCTCGCTATGCGATGAGGTGCATGTATGACTGGAACCACATCTTTCTTTTAATAAACCTTACACTTGTCTGGAAAAGCACCCAATCCCTCGAATGATGAACCATTTTGCCGAATAAATTCCTCTTTTGAATTAGAGTTCCATTTAAAATTATCTATGCGCTTGGTTAATTTAAGCTTAACACACGTTTTTAATCCTTAAAATTGGAGACGAATCCACATTAGCAATAATAAATTGTTCAACACTCGCCACTGACTTATGTTTTATCTCAAGTTTTACTGTGGCTAAAACGTCTAAATTGTAACCACCATATGCCTCCAATTTAAACTTAACAGGCTCAACATTAGTTGTCTCATTTCCTATCATTTTAAATACTGAATAGGGAATAATATTTACTTCAGCACCCGAATCTATTTTAAATTGTATTTCTTTCCTATTTATATTTATTTAAGTATACCATGAGTCCCCTTTCTCTTTTACTTCCACTTTTAACATGTTAATAACTAAAGCATCAAGATCAATGTCATCATGTCCATCTATCGCGTTAATTTGCTTAGCTCTGCACCTACTTGCGAAATTATTCGGTTTTTTGCATTTCATACAAAGTTTTCCATAAACTGGACACTTATTAATAGGATGGCTAAATGAACATCTTTTACAATTAGTGATATTGTTATCAGGTATCTTATTATTATGTGATTTATTTTTTTCTAAATTCAGTTTCTTCTTCGAAAAATTAGCCTTATTGGTTTTAAAAGTCTTTTTATTAGACTTGACCTGATTTACCTTTGTAGAATCTCCCTGGATTCGCTGGACATCTTTTGCTCGCTGGTTTGTAACTTCCGTTCTCAGAAACTTCTCCTGTAAGTCAGTATTGTTTATCCAAAGTACAAAACGATCTCTCACCATTTGATCAACTATTTTCCGAATCATCGTCAAAGTTACATTTTTGAACTTGCTTCGTAACGTCGATAAAAAAATTATCGAATGGTTCACTCGGTTGCTGCTGCCTGGTATAAAATTTGAAACGTTCGTATATGACATATGTCTGCGGATCGCAATATCCGTCAAATGCCTTGATTTCATTTTGAAATACTTTCTTGTCATTATCACTCAGCTTAAATATTTCAAAAATTTCGATGCCTTTCTCGCCCATTAAATTTAATAGCATGGCGATCTTTACCTCATCGTCAGGCTGTTGTGCTCTGGATCCAAATAAAAAAATTTCAAAAGATCTCTTGAACTTACGCCACTGTTCGCTTAGATTTCCTTCAAAATTCAATGGTCCGGGAGCCCTAAGCGTTGAATCCATTTTGGCCTTTTAAATTATGCTTTCGGTTTTAATTTCATCTTTTCTTTAAATGAGCTGGACTGATTTATATGACTGACTCATGCCATTTATTACACCGTACTAAATCTTTGACATTTCAGCTTAACTTCTAAATATCATACATTCTTATGTACTAACTATAATATAATTCATTTCAATAGATAATAGTAGTTATTGTACTCATAAGACATAGTTCCATGATTTCTTGAAATTTTTCGGGTCAAAGATGCCCAACGGGGGTAGCGAAAATATCATACGCTTCTCCTTCTGCTGCCCACCTCAATATTGATTAGGTAGTTTTAAGACCCATTTTGAGAAGATCTCATCAAGACATTTCATATGACATCCAACTTGACTTCCTTTAAGAAACTAAGTATTCGAAGGGTCACCCTTTTGTGGCCAAACAAAACGGAATAGGAGTGCATTTAACGCATGCGGATCCCTCACCAAGAATAGACAGCATCACTCAGCAAGGTTTGAGTTTGAGGGTGGTAGCTCCTCTCCTGCAGCTTTTGGTTTCTCCCTGAGCGTTCGACATTTCCCTCAAGGTCCTGGAGATGTAAGTTAGAAAAAAGCTCAGATTTTCTCCAAACTACTTAATTAAGTCAGGGCGATCGGCCCAAAAAGATTCTAGCTTCGTTCAAGCTCATTGCTCCAGCGCATCTAATAGAATTGAAAAAAAATAGACTTTTGGCCTCGTCAAACGATTCGATCGTGCTCCTTGTCGCAATTTTTGTCGTCCCAGCCGAATATACTGGTATGTTTCTTTTTCACCTATATTTGTATTACCAAAATTTACATGGACTGAGAACCAAGCTACGCACATAAAGCTTGGCTATTTTGTTTCAGGTGACGACAACAATTTGATCCCTCCCTGTGACTTTATCATCTGTGGCTTTTTTATATGCCTTCCACTGAATGGTGGGATAAGTGCTTATTCAGGTTCTTCCTATAATAAGCCTTAACTACTCTTAAGCCCTTCTGCTCACTCTCTCAATTGAATATATTCCCTAATAACAATAACAAGTTGCTGGATCTTCTCTTAATAAATAATCCTACCACGTTCTTCGCAGGTAGAATGCTGGTTGACAAGAGTGTTCTTGGAGGCTAGCACTTTTTGGGGAGTGCCATCCCCCATACCCGAGGAAGCATACGTTTCCGACAGGTTCGCCACGGATTTCGACCTGGAAACGATTTCTGGGCTACGAATAGGACTTCCGACTGGAACTGAAGTTTTGAGTTAGCAGATATGATGTTTTGGACCTAGTTCCATAGCACGGTACCAACGAGATGACACATACGCGGGAACAGCTTCAATCTAAGTATTATACCGCCTCTGTCCCGGTAAAACCTTGCCAGGCCTCAGAGTATGTTCAAAGTTAGCACTGTTGAGTTTGGGCGAAGGATGAGTTGGAACGGATTCCCATTCAGCGCTGGTCTGGTTCTAAGCACCTGACCCCGTAAGGGCTGGTTATAACCCTCGCATGGCCTCCCTGCTGTGCAAAGACAAGCATAGGACCACGCAAGCGATTATCATCTGCAAATATATTGAACGCATTTGAGAAACGGGTCCTGAGGTGAATAATCGGAGCGAAGCTAGACGGGAACCAATGGCGAATCCGATACAACCATGAGCTGTGCGAAATTTTTGACAAACCGGAGGTCTCAACGATTGTAAGACTATGGAAGCTGCAATGAGCTGGACACATGAGTCATATGGACGAACAACAGATACCCAAAAAAGTAATCGTTGGGAGAACTGAAGGCTGGAGACCAGTGGGGAAACCGAGGAAACGCTGGTGTGACTCGGCCGACGAAGACAGTTCATCGCTGCTCGGATTTCGAAATTGGAGGATGCGGTCAATGCACCGAGACAGTTGGAGGCGCTGTTTGCAGGAAGCAAAGGCCCGAGAGGCGCTGTAGTGCTACGAAGAAGAAGAATCTGAAGCAAACCGAATTTGCCCCCGAATTAATGAAACTAAAACTAAATTTATGACTCAAACCAGGAAGAAAGCTTCAGTTCGATAAAACCTGACTGTAGGCCACTATAACCTTGAGAGTGTGGATAATTTTATGTATCTTGGTGCCAAGCTGAATAGAAGAGGCACCGAAAAGGACGAGATTAGATGCCGCATAAACACTACGAATAAAGTCGATTAGTCCAGACTTCCCATTCTATGATCTAGAGCGGCGCACAGGCAAAATAAGCTCCGCATTTGCAAACAAGTTAGGTAGACAGACCTACGCTCATGTCAGAAGGGTTTTGCACTCAACTTACAAAATGCAATCACCAGCAACGAATAATATTAAGAACCGTGTCCGAGAGATCTGCTCGTTTAAAAGAAAATCCGTTGTTTCTCCATGGTTAATTAACAATAATCACTCAAATCATAAAATCTCAAAAGCATTTACGTCATTGATCTTATATGAAAATTTTAAGAAGATCAGATCAAAACTGCAGTGCCTGGTTTGATGGAAAGTCCATAAAATACCGAAATAGTGTGTTATATTTGTTGTAATTGGACAAATTTCAAATGAATATAGCTTCCGTGAATACGATACGAATTTCATCAAACTTACAGAGTAATAAGACCTTGTGCAAGGTTGAGTTTAAAGGCATCCATACGATTTTATTGAAGAAAATCTGAAATTCGAAGATCATACTATTATAAACAAAGTTAAACGAATTTTGACTTCTGAGGTATTTGTTATTGTTGTATTCATAAATATCTCCCTTAATAATTTTTTTCAGATTATTTAGATCACAGGTGTCCAATCGCAAGGTGGAAACACATTTTTCGTGCCCCCAATGAAGCAAGAACTGTCAGTTTAAGAACTGTTTTGAAAACTCGCGTAAAGACCCTTCATTTGATACTCATATCGGCTACATTTGATGAAATTTTTTTCAGGGGTCCCTCCCCTGTACTGTAATCATTGATTCATGGCATCGGAATATTTTTTTCGACCCCTAGAGTGGTTACAAAGCCCTTCTGATAGGAGCTTTCTCCTACCTCTTCGACTTGTTTCACCTATGGGTATTAATTGAAGGTACTCATCTTCAGTCATTGATTAAATTGAATCAAGTGTTCACAGCATGCACCTGAAACGTTGAAGTTGGGAAAAAATATCCCAAAGTATTGAGTCTTCGAATTTAAAACAGGCACTATTTTGTTTTACGATTACTGGTACCACTAGCTGAACAAATCCTCAAAGATATTCATGATACCTATTATTCCTGAAACGTTCATGCAAATCCTAGCAAACCTGTAGAGTCTGAGCCGGTAAAAAGCGCATATTGTTCCATAGCCATATGTTTCCATAGCAATACAGCGCATATTGCTCCGTAGTAATACAGGAAAATTGAAACCGCTATAACTTTGTTAAATACGTCAACTTTGTAAATAGTCATTGTATGAATTTGGTTGTATTTAAGGGTACCGTTAAGATTTTATTCAAGAAAATGTAAAATCGATAAATCATACTATTACTAACAAAGTTTAGTGAATTCCGACTTCTCACGTATTTGTTGTTGTTGTACTCATTAAGGCCTACATTCATGATTTATTTTAGATTTTTCGGATGAAAGGTGTTCAATCACGAGGGGGTCCCGTGCCCTCCACGGTACAGATATGGTAATTTTAAGACTTGTTTTGAAAATATCTCAATGAGACCTTTCCAACGACACCCTACTCGACTACCAATGGTGAAAATTTTTTTTTGAAGGGTCACCTCCCTATATGGTGAGACCCCCTTAAACCCCTTTGAAAAAATTTTCCACCTCAAAACTGTCAAGAAGTCACCACTTCTGACCTTTCCACAAAGTTTCATGGCTGTAGCTTTTATACTTTCGGAGAAAAAGTGCTGTGACATAAAGACGGACGGACAGAGGGACACAGGTCGTGATTACAATAGGGTTTTGTATTTTAGTACAAAACCCTAAAAAAAGTCCAGCCTACGCTTGTATATGGAAGTGAAACATGGACCCTGACAAGCGAATCCGAAAAGGTAGTGGACGTATTTGAACGCAAAGTGCTCTACGGCCCAGTGAAACTAGGAACAGACTGGAGACCACGTTACAACGATGGGCTGTATGAGTATGAACTATTTGACGATCCACCGATCCCTCTTGCATAAATTTGCGTAAATTGCAATGGGTGGGCCATGTCAAAAGAATGGAAGAAAACCGGCTACCCAAAAGAACATTGACGGATAGAGCACAAGGTAGACGTCTAGCGGGAAGACCGAGGACTCGATGGGAAGACACATTAGGAGCTGACAGCAGATCTTTGCTGCTGATGATTGGAGAAAATTAGTCCTGGAGGCCAAGGCCCGGTTTGGGCTGCCGCGCTATAGGTGATGATGACTCCAGAACGCCCTGTAAGAGAAGAGTGCGTAATGCGTTTGGAAATACAATATCCGATGAGCGTTATCAGGAAGTAAGGTTAATCTGAAAACCGGGAAACTATTTAAAGAGTATTAAATCTAAATGTGACTCGCAAATAACATTAGCAAAGGTGTAACAAACGGGCTGCTGGAGCAAGAGGAGCTCATAGACCGTATTATGCATTACCACTGGAGCTGCTTGAAGGCTGAAGATGAGCAGAACGCTACAGATGAGCTGTGGGCTGCCTACTGAGGAAGCGCAGAAGAGTCCACCACCAAAAACCATCGGAGGAGAACAGAACAAAATAAGAAAAGAGGAGGAGCTAGCTAGACGTGAAACGTTTGATCAGGGGTTCCAGGCAGAACTGGCAAAAGGTAGCCTAAGATAGTCCAAAAAATGCTTACAAAATGTCCCAGAAAATTAAGTTCTCACTGATACCCAACAAAAAAAAGTACCTGATGTGAGGCAGAAGATTAAAAAGCCACAACAAAGACCTCAGCGGCAAGCACTGCCTGTGAAATCTAAGGATGATGGGCAATCTTGCAGGAGAACAGCGTTATGAAACTTATTTGTGTGTAGCTGCACAATTGAATTGCTTTTAACAATTTTTCTGAAAAATTATTATATTCGAAAACGAGATCGATATCTGCACGAAGCAATAAATTTGTCGTACAGATTTACATTAATTTGATGTAAAAACGGTGAAATGGTCAATTTAAAAGTTTAGTAAAGATCAGCGGACCGAAGACACCAGAACTGCTATTAAAGCAGCGCGACCAACCCGGTTTGGCCACAGCCTAGTTGAATTTGGAGCAGAAGCCAATAATGAAGAAACATTGTGCGATGCAGTCAGGAAGGTCCTCGGTAAAAGAACAACTGTAATCTCACTCGAGCCGATGACAACGATCAAAATCAGGATCATTAACTGCATCAAACACTTGGCCGAGATAGAGAAGGCAATCAAACGAGAGCTTCCAATAGGGGACAACGCATGGCAATTATCGACCTGACTGAGAAAGTCGTTTGGCAAATTCTGTGTAAGGGGAAAGAGCTTAAAGAATACCGCACAGAACTGCCATGAACACGCTAGAAATTCGGTATGCTACAAATGTGGTGCCATGGGACTTAAACGAAAAGCATGTCCGACGGAAGCATACTGCATCCTTTGCAAGGAATTGATCCAAAACTGGATCTAAGCACGTGTTAGGATCGGAAAAGTGTCGAGTTTTCTAGGAAGCCTTAGTCGAAGTTAAACGAGAACTTCGATAAACCGCATGTGCCGGTAAATCTTTAGCGCACTTAAGATTGTCCAAAACCAGACTAAGCAGTTTACGAATGACAACTTTTTGCTGCTGTTCATCATCATTGTACTGGACTGGAATCAGCTGATTTTCTAGTGGAGGATTATGGATTGGGTTTGTTCCGTGCAGATTCGGTGTTCAAGGACTACATTCTTTAGTAAGTACTTAATACAAAACGAACCAATATCATCTTTTCAAGAGAAGATTAACACTTTGGAGGACGATGTCTCAAGCGCAAAATGCCCACGCACTCGTTGGGGGAGACTTCAATGCTAAAGCGATCGAAAGGTGCATGCCTCTAGCTGATCCGTGGGGAAGATGATAACTAGATATGGCGGCCAGGACAGGACTCCTCGTGCTGAACACCGGCAGTGAAGGAACTATACCCATCGTGACATTCGCCTCGGAGTCCCTGGTACTTTTCGTATGCACAATTGGAGAGTATTAGAGGACTACTCAACCAGCGATCATCAGTTTAAACTGCTTGAGATCCGCGATCAAGTCTCCCAATGCCCATGCTCCCGACATTCCACGATTGGGTGGAATATTGGTAGGATGGGCGTTGAGAGGCTCATTGAGGTGCTTACGTTAGATGTTTTGGTGCTGGTAGATTCGCCGGGAGATGCTGTTGCAAAGTGGTTGGCAGCATTAAGAGCTGCAGCTGAGAAGATCTAGTAGACAATGTAAGCAGGGATCGATGGAGCCTTGGCTACAAGCTATTTATGCGGAAAATTGGTACGTTAGGCAAGCTTCGTATATATATGAAGCAGAAAGGATGGACGAGATAGCGCAGGAACTTTTCCTCGCACATCCCGTCCGTTTTACCACTGAACACGACGAAATGGCAGTCGAATGCCCACTCTTCATGCGGATTGTACTAGAAGAGCCAGTCCTATTATCAAAACCTAGGAAGGCTCCAGCTTCAGACGGTGTCCCAGCTGAGGTATTGCAGCTTGTCCATCACTATTGTCCTGACTTACTGCTCAGTACACTCAACGCTTGCCTAAAGGAACATTAGAAGCTGACGAGGCTCGTACTGATCAGCCAGAGGAAGGAGAGTCCCGAGTTGGCGTCTTCATACCACCCGTTTTCATGCTGGACAAGGCTGGAAAAGTGCTAGAATAACACGGTTCGTACTGCCAGGGATCTGTCAGTACGCCTTAGAGGCAGGGTGCTCCACTATTGATGCAATTGCAGAGGTGGAAAGTGCGGTACAAAAGGCGAAGGCACATAACCGTACGAAACAATGAGAGGTTTTGTTCGTGACACTTGTTGTGCGAAACACCTACAACTCTGCTACATGGCTAGATATTTTGGATACCCTGAAAAAAAAACGTTTTTAAGTTCTGAGGAACTATTGTATCTGAAGGACCAAACGCTGCTTTACGATACGATGCAGGGCCGACAAAAGATAGAAGTTACATCGGGTATTGCTTAAGGATATACTCTTAATCCAAACTTATGGAACATATCGTACGATAGGCTACTGACACTAGCACTGTCAGATGAGACACGCGTTATCAGCTATACAAATGATGCTGTGGCGTTAGTTAGCAAACGCACCGTCAAACACGTGTAATTTAAACTAGGTAGGCTAATGCGCTTGGCAATGGATTGGATGACTGCTCTTGAGTTCAGTCCAGCACTAGAGAAAACCGAAGTGGTAGTGCTAACAATGAAAAGCCCTCAGACTAAAGACGATCATTGTTACGAAAGTACTAGTTGAATCGAAACCATCCGCAAAGTACCGAGGGTTGCTGATCGACTCGAAAATGAGTTTTTTGAGCCAATCAGGGCAACGGCTGACAGAGCTGCTTTAGGCGTATAGGCTCTGAGTCGAAGTATGGCCAACGTAGGGGAAACTAATCCATCGAAAAAGCGCCTCTTAATTAGGCCTTTCGAGTTGGTGCTACTGTGGAGGAGAAATATGGGGCAACGCTCTCAATAATGAGGTGTACCAAACACGCTTGGTACAGCTACAAGAGAGGAGCACTGAGGATTGCATCTTCATGTACGACAGTTTCGGATTCGGTGAAGTTAGTCCCCTATCGCTTTCCTTGCTAGAGACCATCGTATTGTCTACCTGCGTCGAAATAAAAACTAGAGGGAGACAGTTCCCCGCGAAGAGGGACAACGTTCAATCAATGATTAACAGCCATTCTGGGGGAAGGAGGGAAGATGCACTGCACGCCTCATTTGTGATGTGAGACTGTGGCTCGATCGAAGGCATGTTGAGACTGATTTCTACCAGGTCCAGCTCTTGAGCGGGTATGAAGGTTTCAGTCTTACTTGCACAAGGTTGGTAAGTTGTGGACTAAAGGAAAAGATGCCTGCCACACATTTTTTGCATGCAAACATGGGACAGGCTGCTCTACAAGGAAACAGGATCATCTAATCGGAGAGATGCTTCGATTGGTTAACAAATGGAACCACGCAGCACATTATGTTCGGGCAATCCTAAAAGATAAAAAGGACTCACAGCAGTCGAGGCCGTAGGGGTCGGGGGATTGCTTTTCTAGCAATCCCTCTTCATTCCTCGCCTTTCAATAGAGAAGGGATCCTCCAACTTAAAGGCGCCTTCGGAGTAGCCATTTGGGCCATTAAGTTTTTGGTTTTGTCATTGTTTGGGATTTGCTTTATATTCTTTAAAAATTTATAACGATTAGTATTGAATACTTTTGACTTTGTCAATCACTAAATTATTCTGTGCTTTTTTGTTGCACCTCATTATTACTACGTTTATTGTGATTGTAGTTTGATAAGTTTAATATGAATTGATTAGAATTAAGTTATTACATATTAGTTGTAAGCTCAAAGTACACTCTCCGTTGTGTTTTTTTTTTTGTTATATGTAATTTTTAATAGCGTTGGTTGGTTTTTATTCTCCTTTTGCTAATCAATTGATAATGCAACTCAATAAAGTAGCTATACACAAACAATTTTCATAAGTTATTTAAGGCCAGATAGCAATTCCGGCGCCAGCTGAAAAACGAGATCGTTACCCGCATGATGCGAAAAGCTCAGTGTAGAGCAAATTACCCTATAGATTTACATTAAATTGATGTAAAAAGTTTCGAATGATCAATAACTTTTATTTGATAGCATTCGATATTGTTTGACTATTATTTTGATTGAATATTGTTTAAATTCAGAGTGGCATATGGGCCATTGAGTTTTTGAGAACTTTAATGTTTTAAAACTTGCTTTATGCTTTTATTAAATTTTTAACGATTAAATCAATTAAACGTATTTGAATTAGAGGAAAACATTACTCTTGCTTACTTTTTCATGAATTCATAGTTTGTCAAAAGTATCTTTATAGATAGAATAAAATATGCTTCGGAAAAAGACATAATCGAACTGTTTGTCACAAACCATGTTCTGTTGGTTCCTGATACCAATTTTCCTTGAAAATTGAGTTATATACTGAATACTAAAACTGTCGACATACACGACTATATGTATACATATCGTGGTTTTATTATTTCACTTGTAAAACCACACGCTTTGCATACGAAATGTTCAACCCATAAAGATAATCTTTATTTATTAGTAATTTATTTATTTTTCATAGTTTTCAGCACTTGTGCACCCAATAAACAACATCACGTGAATTTAATTGATTGATATTTTTTGCCGTAACTCGGCTCATAAAATGAATACTGAAAAAAGGAACACTAATTGACAAATAGTTGGTTTTATTTGTTTTGATTTAGTAAAATCCACTCAGTAGTGGCTTTATTCGCTCCTAGTTTAATAAAAACATTGATTAAGTTGCTAAGCTTTGATTTTTGTTTTTATATCTGTATAGATTTATATTCACTATGGCAGTACTACGGCAATTCCGGACTAGCTTTATTCGTATACTGACATCAGTTTCCCATGTCAGGTACAGAATTTAATGACCTTAAATAGAATTATGCTATAAATTTTAATTGTCCATTTAATTTGTTGGTAGACTGAATTATTATCATTAGTCAGGAAGCTGTTAATATTTCATTCGGTTTCCGCAAGATGCAAGTGCGAGAACATTAAGTTTTTTCATAAAGTTTTAAGGTCAAATTGGTTCGATTTTGTTCGTTACAATAATATAGTATGTAATGTAGTTTCCCCCTTAATATGAGAAACACATGAAATATCCAAGTAGTTCTAGATTCAAACATAAGCAATTATTCAATATTAGATATTATTGGAGAGTATCAAAGTGGTTTTAAAGCAGATAAATGGACAAAAGATCAATTGTTCACAGTCAAGCAGGAACTTGAAGAATACTGGGAGTTCAACATCGACTACACAGAAATTTTCGTTGACTTTAAGCAAGCACACGAAAGTATTGATCGTAACGTACTGTACCAACTTAGTCCGTCTTCCCAAAATAATAATGACTTCGCCGATCTCCTAAGTCCGCATTGATAACGAATTCATCGATGCCTTCAACACAAATATCCCAGCCCAGAGAGATGGGCTGACTACATTACTATTCAATTTCGGTCTGAAGTACGTCTGAAGAAAGCTACCTGTCGATACACGAGGTACGTTATTATACATGTCAAGCCAAGTGGTAGCTAATGCGGACGATATCAATATTTTGTCATGGCCATTAACAACTACCAAAGATTTCCTACTGAAATTCGACAGCGAAACAAAACTAGTAGGGCTACAAATCAATGAAAATAAAGCAATGCTCATGAAGCAGTTGTGGGAAAATACCTCAAATGCACAAAATATCACACTTTGCGAATACAGTATCGAAAATGTGGGCGAATTTGTGTATTTAGGCACCAAAATAATGAAAACCGGTAATTAACACATTGTATGCGGGAAACGATTAGGTGGGGACTGCGCGTTATCTATTGTGAGGTGTACCCTACGCATCTACCTGCCGATACATCCTTTCTCTAGTCACTCCGTTATACTGCTTTCGTTCGGACGTCTTAGTATCGAGTTTCTGAGTTAACTCTGCTTTTATAAAATATTTCATATTATTTTGAATTATCGTATTTTCGTGCAAAATACCTAACTAACTATTTTACTTTGAACTGCCACTAGTTTTTTTTTGTGATAAACTATAAAAGTTATTTTTACTTTTTTTTTGTGATAAACTATTTTTTAAAGTTATTTTACTATCTCTGAACATGGATCAGGATACATACGAGAGTGATGATGAATTGTTCGCTGACAATTTATCTAATTATTCCAGCCAAAGCGACTTCAAGGATTTTTCCGAACCCGAGAATGACGATTATAGTGAAGAAGATATTATTCCTCTACCCCTCTACTTCCCGAAGACAAATTTCTAGCTCATCCAGTTCTGATTTGGATGCAGGCGAAGAATGGTCATCGAGAGATAATCCACCAGTCTTGGAGGAGTTTGAAGGGCGACCGGGAATCAATACTGAAAATGTCACAGATAGTGTAGCAGATGAATTTGTTCATTGACGAAGATTTTTTTGCGTTTCTTTTAGAGGAGTCAAATAGGTATTATCACCAAAATGAAGACGCTTTCAAAACTTCTAGAAAATCTCTGAAATGGAAAGACATTACCGTAAAAGAAATGGAGAAGTTTTTGGGGCTAATAATACTTATGGAGCAGGTACGCAAGGATCGACGAGATGACTATTGGACCACTGAAGAGCCAATAGAGACACCATTTTTAGCCAAAATGATGAGCAGAGATAAATTTCGCCAAATATGAAGAGCTTGGCACTTCAATAATAACGAAAACGTGGAAGACAACTCTGACAGACTTGGCAAATTCAGACCGTTATTGAATTTCTTTCTTCCGAAATTTCGAGAAATTTATAAGCCTATTCAGCAGTTGTCTCTAGACAAAGGCATGGTACCATGGAGAGGGAGATTGTTCTTCAGGGTTTATAATGCAGCAAAAATTATACAGTATGGGATACTGGTGCGTATGGTGTGCGAGAGCAAAACTGGCTACATATGCAATCTTGAAATATATTGCGGTGAAGGGAAAAGATTAACTGAAAACATTACTTCAGTTATATCTCCGTATACAGATTTATGGCACCATGTTTATATGGACAATTATTACAATAGCGTACAAAACGGAGAGATACTTTTGGAGAAAAAAATTAGAATTTGCGGTACCATACGAAAAAATAGAGGACTGCCAAATGATTTAAAAATGACTTCTTTGGCAAAAGGCGAAACGACGTTTAGAAGAAAGAAGGACATTTTAGCACAAGTGTGGCAATCCAAAAAGAGGTGTTTCTCATATCCAGTATCCACTCTGCTGAGATGAGAAAAAGCCACAATATTGATCGAAGCACCAAACAAAAAATTTATAAAACCAAATATCTTGATTGATTACAATCGGTACATGAAAGGCGTAGACCGGGCGGATCAATATCTCTCATATTATTCCATTCTACGGAAAACGACCAAATGGACCAAGAGAATGGCCATGTACCTCATAAATTGCGCACCAATTAATTCATTTTTGTGTACGATTCGGCGCGTTCGAGAGAAAATACCAAATATTTTTGAAAAATGTAGCGATCCATTGGTTAACCGACAAACTTTCAGGAGAAGAGCCTGCTGATCCTGTGCCTTCAACATCCAGGGCCAAAAGTAGTACATGGGATTCACCGGGAAGGTTGTCAATGAATGTAAGAAGACACACTTTAGAACCTCTTGTCGGAACGGGCAAAAAGAAAAATATTTTACGTCGATGTCGTGTGTGTGCCGCTCATAACACGATACATGTGCAAGTTTTGCAATGTAACTCTTCACAAGGGCGTGTTTTGAACGCTATCGCACGGTGATGCACAAAATCAAAATTTCGTGATTATATTGCAATTTGATGTAAATAAAGTAATTTTGATGGTAAGAGAATGTTTTTTCTATATTTACCTAGAATGTAGTAATTTTGTGTAGATAAAAAATAGAACAACCCATATATTTCATAATGAAGATTTAAAAAGTTCTTTTCTTACTAAGATACAAAAAGTTTCATGAAAAAAGACCAATTAGTTTGAGAGATATGATTTTTTTTAATAAAAGTCAAATTTTGGCGCGATAAAGTCAAAAAGCACCCGCGTTACGTCATTGTTTGGCGGAAAAAGTACCCGCATATAAAGTGTTAATGAGACGAAATACGCCGAAGAATACAGCTCGTAAATAAAATTTTTTATTCTGTTTTGATGGTCTTGAAGACCAGCTACATACACAGGAAAACAAAGCTCCAAGTAACAATAATAAGATAAGACTTGTGCGAGTGTGGAAACCTAGGAAATGCTGGGCTGACTCGGTCGACCAAGACAGTTCATCGCTGCTCGGATTTCAAAATTGGAGGGCGCTATTTCCAGGAAGCGAAAGCGCGAGAGGGGCTGTAGGGCTACGAAGAAGAGGGATATCCCTATCCCACTACCTGACATAATTTAGTACCTGACCTAATTTAGAACTACCTGCTTAACCCATCCTACGACTATATAAAGTCATTCCCTTCAACACATCCCTTAGACACTGAAGATGACTCAAAGTAGTCGGAACGCGCCCGATGGCTTTTGAAGAAAAAAGAGAATTGGCCTGCAGATATCAAATAAACAAAATAATTGACTTATTAAACTTCTAAATTGTTACGATGATGTACTTAGTAATCACCTGGGAAAAGTGACAGGCCCACCAGTGTCCGTACATTTTAAGCATGATAATCGACTGTTAGCCCAGTCATATTAGGTAAAAAAAGGGGTCAACCTCGGAATGAAAGATAATAAGCTGCAAATTGGTATGAACCTTTGTTTTGTCATTCTAAATGTTGTCTCAAAAGTCACAATCGTTATCGTGTCCGCGTCTCAAGATATTCAAGGTCAAAGGTCACAAAAATCGGTTTTTCGCGAATATAACTTTTTTTTCATACGACCAACCGTTTTGAAGGTAGAGCGCGAAGAGTGCACATCGTACAGTCATATACGGCCTAATGCAAGGTCAAGCGTGAGTTATGGTTATCAGTACGTTATAAAGTCAATTATTTACTTGGAAATTATAATTATTAAACAATGCCTATTATTTATGTACTAACTATTAATTATTTATATTTAATTAAAGTAAGTAACTTGATCATTTATATATAATTATTCATATTTAACTATTTAAGTATAAAATATTATTAATTCTGGATTATATATTTTAGTTTTATTTTAAGTTAACACGACATTATATATCTTTTCTTTAAAACGCGTAAATTTCTCAATACTTATATACCTGGAAATACTTGTCCCTACCCTATGCCCTTTTCTATTCATTGCCGGGACAGATGTTCTATAGTATTCAAGGCCACTCTCTCCACTTTGTATGAGTCAAGATTATTCGTTAGTTTGAAATTGTACCGTTGCAACTACGGACGTACGGTTTTAAGAGCTATGGCTGATTTGTGTTTTATATGTGATAAGAAACTTTCAGAAGGTGTTTCTGTGAATGTCGTACGTGGTTTACAAACTTTAAAAACTGCAAGTATTGAAAGAAATGATGGACATATAGACTATTTAAATACTTTAAGTTACTAGAGCATTGGAAAAAATTCCTGATTTAGATAAACTGGTGGAAGTATTTCAACAAGAAAACTGCCCAAAACAAACATTATTAGAAAATGGAGTGCGCATCTTGTTGGCATTATATAATGCTCCAAAATCTGAGGACAACATTGATCATTTCCGCTACACGCAATTCATCAAATTTACAAAACTAAATAAACCTGTACAACTGTCAACACTTCCACCAACAAGTGTAGCAGCTCATCAACACATAAAACGTGTCTACTACCAGATTCAAACGTGGTTAGGGAAGGACTTAGAACCTAAAGAATGGGGCTGGATGCTTGAAAATGAAATCCTGGAGCCCATACGAACGTTATTACCTCCAGCACCAGCCGAACTACTAAACGTAATATTTTGCAATTGCAAAAATCTTTGTGGTTCCCGCTGTGGATGCAGAAAATCAGGGCTACAATGTTCTTTAGCTTGCGGCCAGTGCAACGGACAAGCTTGCCTCAACGCTTCACTGTATCCAAGTAATCCCGATGAAGAAAATACATATGATCCCGATATTCTGGAAGGTTTGGAGATGAACATGACAGATAATGAGGATGATGACAATGAATCGAACATTTTTGAGCGACAAGAAGAAGAAGACGACGAACAAGAAGAAGATAATTAGCTTCCATTTCCAATTTCATTACAATTAAAATCAACAAAGATACTTTTGATATTTGAACTCACATTTTGATAAATGTATATTATGCCGTATTTAATAATAAATAAAAATATGTGTAAAATATATACTCTTACTATCATTTTAACTTAAAATAAAACTAAAATATATAATCCAGAATTAATAATATTTTATACTTAAATAGTTAAATATGAATAATTATATATAAATAATCAAGTTACTTACTTTAATTAAATATAAATAATTAATAGTTAGTACATAAATAATAGGCATTGTTTAATAATTATAATTTCCAAGTAAATAATTGACTTTATAACGTACTGATAACCATAACTCACGCTTGACCTTGCATTAGGCCGTATATGACTGTACGATGTGCACTCTTCGCGCTCTACCTTCAAAACGGTTGGTCGTATGAAAAAAAACTTTAAACAAAAGTTGTAGGGAATTTTATAGCCTACAACTTTTATAATAAATGCAAATCTCATTTAACCGATAGGAAGCCAGATATTCGCGAAAAACCGATTTTTGTGACCTTTGACCTTGAATATCTTGAGACGCGGACACGATAACGATTGTGACTTTTGAGACAACATTAAGAATGACAAAACAAAGGTTCATACCAATTTGCAGCTTATTATCTTTCATTCCGAGGTGAAAGCCCTGATATGACTGGGCTATGTTTGCCACCATTTCCTTGTAGAATTCGACACACGTTGTAAGACGCTCATTTCATAGAAATTTAAACGAAACTCGCGTTAGATTATTCAAAATGGGCTACTCTCACGCACGTTGTTGCTTAAAAGATCGGTGGAATTCGAATCATGGGCAGCTATAAATCGGAATTGACTCCACAAACATATTCTTAGTGGAATGGGTGGTGCTAAATTCTTGACGGAAGAGAATGTCCAATTTTCTATGCCAGTTGTATAATGAATGAAACACAATAGCGATACCCACAAAACGATAAAGAATCATTTGCAATCATCTTGGCAGTTTAAAAGTTCGTTTCTTACCTTAATGTCCACCATTTCATGCTCATCACATGCACCTCTACCTTTAACTCAGGAAGCCATCCATAAACTCTCTGTTAAGAAAGTAAAACATGATGAATTCAACGGATTTATGCTCCGTCAGATCAAACAACTACTAGTATGTTTCGAGAACGATGCCCAAAGAGACGAAAAGGTATTTAGTTCTTGGTAAAATAGTTCAACTTCTCAAAGCAGGTAATGATCTCAAGAGACATGGGTACAAAGTTCCTGAAGTCAACTATATTTTTTCATGGGGATGCTTGATTTTTGAAAATCGAGCCGCCATTCCAGAACCTCTCTGGGAACCTATTTTGGCTGATCTTCATGCAGCGCACCGGAGTATAGTGAAGACGTAAGGTACAGTCAGCTAATTGCCTACAGGTCAGCAATCGATAAGGAGATTGTACGCATCGCCAACTCATGCCAAGATTGCACAGGCTCTATACAAACTTCACAGTCATATCCAAGTTTAATAATCGGAATTGAAAATATCCTAAAGCTCCTTGGGAAGGATTATGCAGGACCAGTCTGTGGATCAATGCTGCTCATCGTGGTCGACGCATTTAGTAAGTAGCTGGAGGGTATAATCACCAACTTAACTAAATCATCAGCAACTATCGCATTCCTCGACGAATTGTTTACAGTATATCGAGTCCCCATCACTGTGCTTGTAGACAACGGGACCCAGTTCACCATGGAAGAGTTTAAAAATTACCTGCAATATATGGGAGTGAAGTATCATCATCTACATATGGGCACTCAGAGCTATTTATGGAAACGCTTAAGCATACTTTGCAGTCTTAGTCTTCCACACCAGCAGTACTCAAATTCAACCTGAATAAATTGTTGTAGTGTTTAACAGGATTGGTAAGTCCGTTGAGGACAGCAGAGATGGAGTGCTGCCTCAGCGAGTGAAGATTTTGGTGCTCGCTGGAATTGGCCTTGTCTAAGGATGCGTGTCGTGGGGCGGGTTCTTTTCTCCAGCACAAGGGCCCACTACAAAGAAAATTTCAGATTCACGAATTATATGATACAAACGTCTCGGTTCGACGATGTAGAGGCCGAGGTAACATACCGAAGGAATGAACTATCGAAACGCAACTGGCCGAGCTTGATTAATGCGCGCAAGACGCGAGGAAGATTTCGTCTTTGCAATTAGCATTTACGATCTCTAAATAACAGTGGGGTATTCAGGTGGAAGCGGTGTGCGGCGGAAAAGGAGATTGGTACGCGAAATCCATACGGAATTCAAGCGTCTTAACTTTCACACTTGTACGGTTTGAACAGCTTCGGCTTGCATGTTGTATTTGAAAGGAATCCGAAAAATCGCTTACTTGATTGAAAATCAAGAAAATATAATCCAAGGGTATATATGATATCAAGTTAAGAAAAAACCATGTTTTTAAATAATGTGTCGCTATCAATTTTGGATCCAGTATGACTTGTTCTGCGTTGTCCTGTTGCATTGTACGAGTACCTTGCACTAACCACGCTCTTTATATTCAATTTTAATCTCAAATCTATTTACGTTTACTTCTTGCTGTTCAACTCCAGTTTCAATTTCAAAACCCAGTGGTTGACATTCCTCGTCAACTTTGTCCAGTCAACGGTCTGTCGAACTGGGTGTTTCACTTTAGCACGCACGCTCTACCACTCTACACTAAACAAAGCAGGCAACCGAAACAGGAAAGACAATTATATTTTCGCTAATTGGAGGGTTATCCTTGCTGAATGCTAGGTTTACTCTGCACAAAACTGTAGCACAATGAATAATATTCACTTTGAATGTATATTCTGAAATTATTTTGGGGGATTTAGTAGAGAATGCATAAAATAACATGCAAATGCAATATCCCGAAGGATGTCGGCGATGACTTGGATGAGAAACGCAAGCATGTAATGACAAAATAGTTCAATTAAAACATAATACTTCACCGTCCAATGTAATTAGGAACTTAAATTTATAGGGAATCAGCGAAACACTCAAGTCCCCTGTACTACCGCGACAAAATACACTTTTTTCGCTGCTCGTACTCCGCCGGTATCGAATCAAGTCTCTACCCATTCCCCGTTTCACTCCACGAGATCTTTTCCTCATCCACTTGCTGGAGTTCTCGTGAAGGCGGTAACGGAAGATTCGGGTGCAAATGGAATCTTGGAATTGCTTCGCTCATTCGCGTAGCAATTATGTTGCCATTATCGATTATTTGGTCAAATCTTTATTTATTTATTTGTTAACGATTTTCTGAACTGATTTAGAAATTTAATTCCAGGTTTATTATGACCACTTTCAAGACTAACTGGTAAGTAAATTTGTGATTTTGTTGATCTCAACATTATTGTTAGTGAATTGAAATTTTCTTGCATGCTCATTAAGTAGCAATCGGAGATACTTTTTATCGATGATGGAAGCGGTGATAGTGGCGGTATTTATTTCGGGTTAGAACTAATAATATCAATAAAATGCGGATCAAATGGTTCCGCACTTATTGCGTTATTTTTATTATAAAGTTATTTTTTTTTTCGTGAAAGTCACCCGAACGGTTTGATTAAGCGGGATGCTCGATTACTACATTTCCGTAGCACCCTCCGAAGGCTCTGACATCAAATCAATCTCCTACTTAATTTTTCCTGGGTCGGAACATCACAACTAAACTGGATCTCGTCAGACCAGATGGTACTAACGTCAAATTCAGTTGAAAACAACAAGCTTCATTCAATTCATCTTTTAGAGAATTGTATCTATCTCCGCCAGTGTTCTTCTTGTCAGACATCCTGAGAATGGAGAAATGGTTACCTGATGTAATAGTCAAGAGATTGGGAGATTTTAACTATGGAATATTAATGTCGTTTAAACCTAATTCTAATATGGAATCACCTTTTTCGATAAACCCTGGATTTTAGTTTCGAAAGTGTCATGGCAACACCAATTGAAGAACACGGCCACGGAACAAATCGAGAAGAGTCAGTCGTATCCCAACCATCAACCGAGTCATTGTTTTTTGAACACAATAAAGTGATTATTAACAACCGGTGCACGTTAGTTTATTGTTTTCCCTGTACAATTAGCCTGTTCCCAAGGTCCACCCTTGATAATATCAGAAGTGGGATCCAAAGATGGTCTAGTGCGAATTACAATTAAAAATTCAAATCGTGCACGTAGAACAAACTGACGCCGTCGAAAGCCATTTTTCCCCCTCCTCCAAAATGCGAACGCGAGCTCAATTTTCGACACCGTCAACGATCTGTTAGCCACGATAAAGAACTTCGAAACGAGTTCCGTTCGAATTTCGGAGCCACAAACGGAGGTGAGACGAAATTTTGGACCACCACCACCGATACAGCGAGGTATTATGTCATCAAATGCGCGAACGCAGCTGACTTCGAGCAATTCAGAATCCCGTCGAGTCCGATGTTATAATTGTCTTGAGGTGGGGCATATTTCGCTGAACTGTCCAAAACCGCAACTGAAACAAAAATGCGAGAAGTGTTAACGAGCTTCACATACGACCAACCATTGTCCGGAAAATGAGACTGCGACCGCCGTCAGTAATGTTCATCGCATAAAATCAACAGAAACTGAAAATTTGGGTAAACTTTACAGCCGTTCACGTCAGAAACGTTAAGAATATTTGCAAAAATTTTTTAGCAAGAAGTCGGAATGAACCTTTAGCTATCGAATCAACTCATTACATTAAGCAAAAAGTTTGTTGCAAAAGTTATTAAATTCAAACAATATAGCATGTTTTCGTTAAAAAATGTATGAGAAACTACTTAACGTACCGAATTGATTTAAGCTATCGTTGTTGGATCTAAATTATTTGCAGTGAATTAACTAATCAAAAATTTAAAAAAGTTTTTTGCAAAAAATTTTCAAAACTACGAAATTGAAGCTCGTCATCGACGCATTCAGGGATCTGACGTTGTACTTCAGTCAACCTAAGCGTATAATTAACGATCGGGGCACTGCTTTGACATCACGAGAATTTGCTGAATTCTTCGCATCTATGAGATTCAACATATTAAGGTTGCTGCCAGAACAGCTCAAGCGAATGGCCAAATCGAACGTGCAAATCAGTCCATTTTATCATTTCTAAGAACTACACCAACTGATCATAAGGATTGGGATTTACAATTGCGCAATCTTCAGTGGTCTTTGAATTTACAATGTCACTCCGTGACTCAGTTTCGTCCGATCGAGTTGATATTCGATTATCGACATCAGATGAAGCGACTGCTGATCCAACGGAATACGATATCGTTGACCGAAGACAATTGGCTGCAGAGCGGATGAGAACCGAACGAGAGAAATGGAGATTGAGGTTGAACGCGAAACACAAGAAACCTTTTATTTATCACGAAGGAGATCTCATCGTTCTGGAGAACGTACCTGCTGCTACGGGTTAGAGCCCAAATATCGTGAACCCTACATTATTTGGAGAGTTTTACGAAACGACAGATATCTCGTCGAGGACGTGCGAATCGCAACCAACGGAAATTCTGTTCAGTGTATACGAGCGTAAAGTTGAAACCGTGGATCGCCGTGAGTCCCGAACTCGATTTTTACGATGATGCTGCGGATTCAGTTAAGGAGTAATGAATCGAGACGATTCAATGTCTGGATGATCGAGTGTCGTGGCAGCACCAATTGAAGAGCATCGGCCACGAAGAAATAGAGAAGAGTCAGTCGCATCCGAACCATCAACCGAGTCATTGTATTTTGAACACCATAAATTGATTATTAACAAACGGTGCGCATTAGTCTACGTGTATTGTTTCCCCTCTACAATTATCCTGTTCAAAAGGTCCACCCCTGACATAATCTACCGTCAAATACTCGACAACTTAGTGGTACATCTCTAAGAATACGTCGTAAAGCAGACCATTATCTTTTCTAAAAAACATGGAGTTCTTTAGCATCATCTTTTTTTGTAGATGTTAATGCATTTGATGACATCGGGCAAGGTTTGAACATTTTCGTTCTTCTTCTGAAGTAAGTTCCAGCATATTCGCAGATAAACCAACCGACGCCGCGTCAACACGACCGTCCATTACGCCTGAGATTATATTTAATTGTTTTAAATCGTTGTATTCTTTAAGTATTATTTGCACTGAATAAATCGTTGTCGAAAATGTCAATAATGTCAAAAAATTTTTTTGACATTAAGGACATAACCCGGTACCGCTACATAGCGGTGACACTCACGCGAGAGAAATAAACATTTCCACAAATAAGTTTCAAGTGCTCCCTAAGACTCAATAGAATTTCCCTATGCGCGAATTTTCGTGGTAAAAATGGCGGCGAAAAATAAAGTGAGTGACACAAACAAAGAAGTTTCCAAACTTCCACAAACTCTTTTACGCAGCAGGTTTTAACGGACGAAGAAGCCATAAATAGCGTTAAATTGTCGCCATTTTGATGTCGTCGACCAAAACTTTGGTTTTGGCAAGAAAAAGCACAGAAATGGGCGTGGTTTACGTGAAACGTGCCAGAAAATAGCCTTACCCCACGGTCAACTTTAGACGGGGATTGGGTCGAAGCGCCAATTAGCGCCCCTCAGCCCAAAGGTTGGGGTGTCAGTTTACCCTCTTTCTTGGGATAGCCGTAACACAACTGGTATGTGCTCAAAACTACTTTCTACACTGTTCAAGCCACAGCCACAACGTTTCAGCTCCTCAACCATGTAGGAGGTGACAAAAACCTTTCATGGGTTCCCCCTAACATGTACAGATTCAAGCTCTGCTCAGCATTGCGTGACACTGCCTATGTGGCTCTAAGTGGAGGCACATTTCAAAATTCACAAAGTGATTTCGGACATTAACGAATTTTGTGTAGTGGTAGGCACATCAGACTATTCAATTTTTGAGCACATCGCCGATATTATCGAAAACCCCTCGGTAAATGATATTAAATTTGACGTACAGAAGCAACATCTTATCGCAGAATCTAAGGAAAATCAATCAGCGAAAGTCCTCATCGAACTGGACGTTGGGGATAGAAAACCATCGCAGCTACTCCGCGAGATGAAAATGTTGGCCGGCGAGCAATTGACAAACGCTATGGCCCTTACCAGCACGCGTTCGTACAATTATTACAGTTACATTAGAGGTAAAAATGCTGAGACGGCGACAGGATAGTGGCATAATACAATGCTTGCCCAAGAGTTGATGTAATAAGCAAAAATGATGACCGGCCGTGAGATTCTTTGGTGGATCACCTTCAAAAGATCGAACAGCAACTAAAAGTTTTACGACTTCGTTCGCACCAAAACAGACCTCGATCAACATCCTGATATGAATTTTTATGCTTCTTTCACAGCCATTTCAAAGTGAAAGTTCGTAAGTGCCGACAACCTTGTAGCCGTTGTCCAAAAGTGTCATGAGCGACGGCTGCAGTGAAAAGCATCGGTTAATCATTCGAGACAAAAGAAATGGCTTATTGTTCTTACAAGGCACGGGCGCTGTGGTATTTATCATTTCTCGCGGCTACTTAAATTAGTGATCTCAACCTACGGAGTTTAAACTTTTCGCTGCTAACAATACCCAAATAAATACACATGGCGAAAAATTACTTTGAGGGGATCTTGGCCTGCGAAGACTGTTTCCCTGGTACTTTCACATTGTGGACGTACCTCGTGCTATCATCGGTGCTGACATTCTGAGACATTTTAACATATTGGTAGATCCTAAGTGACGGGGTTTTCCCGGCACGCTAGAAGGTGGTGAGGCTCGTGTTGATCAGCATGGGGAAGCAAAATCCCGGATCGCCGTCTGCATACCGCCCGTTATGCATGCTGGTCACGGCTGGGAAAGTGCTAGAGAAACTCATCAAGAGAAGACTCACTGACGCGATTCGTGCTGCGAGGGACCTATCTCCTCGGTAGTACGGCTTTAGAGCAGGAGGTTCAACCATCGATGCGATTGCAGAGGTGGTGAGCGTGGTACAAAAGGCAGAGACACATAGTCGCACCAAATGATGGATCGTCCTGTTGGTGACACTCGACGTCAGGAACACCTTCAACTCCGCTAGATGGGTGGATATTCTGGATACACTGGAAAGTCCTTTTGAAGTTCCAGAATATCAAATGCGGCTTTTGTGGGCCTACTTGAGGGACGGAAGCCTGCTTTACGACACGACACAGGGCCAACGAAGGATGGAAGTTACATCGGGCCTTGCCCAGGGATCTATCCTTGGGCCAGACCTGTGGAACATATCTAACGGCGGGCTACTGAGACTTTAGATGCCAGATGAGTCGCGCTTGATCGGCTATGTGGATGACTTTACGGCTCTGGTCGCTGGACGCACCGTTGAACAAGCGCAACTTAGGCTAGGTATGCGAATGAGCCGAGTGAGGCTGGATGACTGCTCGAGGGCTTAGTTTAGCACTGGAGAAAACCGAAGTGGTCATCATGACGAAAATAAGAATCCCTAGAGTAAGGATGATCAGTATTAGAGACATACATATCGAATCGAAGCCAGCGGTGAAGTACCTGGGGCTACTGATCGACTCGAAGATGAGTTTCTCTGAGGAAATCAGAGCGACGGCTGAGAAGGCTGCTTAGGGAGTATCGGCTCTAAGTCGATTTATGGCCAACGCAAGGGGACCCAGCCCATCAAGGAGACACCTCTTGATGAGTGCTGTAGGATCAGTGCTACTGTACGGAGTAAAAATATGGGGCGACGCTATCAGTAAGGAGGTATACCGAAAACGTTTGGCACAGGTACAGAGAAGAGGAGCACTGAGGACTATATCTTCGTATCTGACAGTCTCTGATTCGGTGGTGAGAGTTATTGCAGGCGTGATACATGTTGCTCTCCTTACTAGAGAGCGCCGCGCTATTTACCTGCGTCGAAATGAGGATGCGAGGGAGATGGTTGCCCGCCAGGTGAGGCAGCGCTCACTCAATCATTGGCAGCAGTCTTGGGCGAATTGGATGCAGAAAAGGTCGACTGCGCTCCTCATCCCGGATGTGAGACCATGGCGAAATTGAAGGTATGCTGAGACTGACTTCTATCTGACCCAGTTTTTGAACGGGCATGGGTGTTTTCAGTTTTACCTGCACAAAGTTGGTAAGTCACGTTCCTCCGATTGTCTCTTTTACCCAGAAGAGAAAGACAATGCCTGCCACACATTTTTTGTATGCACAAAATGGGACAGGCTACGAAGGGACCTCCACGAGGTGACGGGAGAGCTCGCCACAGATAATATAGTCGCGGTGAATCTCGAATCGGTTGATAAATGGAACCAGGTGGCACATATGCTCGGGCAGTCCTAAAAGGTAAAAGGGACTCACAGCAGCCGGGGGCTCTCAGGTTTGGGGATCGCTTGTCTGGCACTTCCTCTTCCCTCCCGCTAGCAGAGGGATTCCCCAGATTGAAGGCGCCTCTCGACGTAAGAAAACGAGACCTGGCCCGAAGTAATGTGTCAAACGGTCCCAGGCTGGGTTCACGGGGTGTTCAGTAGGTAGTAAAGTCACCTTCATGGGGGCATGGGAGTCTCACATTCTGTGCGTAAATGACATTCACCATCCAACCACAAAACAAAAAATACAACTGTATGCCGGGATACAAATTTGCGGATGGTATGGTTTCAGTAGGTCGACGATGCACACCGTAAGTTGCTCTTAGAGCACGAAAAACATTTCTCACAGAATGATGATTTTCGTAGTACAGCGGAACAATTTGGATATGTTGTTGCGATGTAAGTCTTTCCATGATGATTTGTCAGACGATACTGAATAAAAATTACATCACACTTTGACAGGAGTCATGCGTGATCAGTCGAAAAAGCCTCTTGAAAATCAAACCTCATAATGAACCACCCATTATATATATTCTCCAAAAAAAATGGCGTTTAAATTTTCTATTTCAGAAACGTTTTCTAACTAATTGTATGCCAAGGTGTGAGAAAAAGCAGTTTTGACCCATGGGAAAAACAAACATTTTGTTGACCAGTGTTATTGCATGTTAGTAGTTTCCACCAGCAACCTTGAAATACGCGAGGTATCATACAAAAATTAGTTTTAAGCGAAAACATAAGGAATTGGTAGTACCCAAAGTAGCATGTTAAATTTGAGTGAGGTGCGAAGCTTACCTTTTATATACAGGTATATCTATTCGATGGTTTCGAATATCCTATATGCTCTGAATCTAATAGTGGGCGATACTGAAGTTGAAATTGATAGAAGTAAATTCAAACTGCCCAGTTGTAAAGAAAGCAGAACCCATTTCTTAGTTTCTACTTTCTGAACATATATCAAGGCTATTAATCTTGACCTTGGATTTCGATTCAATAAGAGTAGTCAGCAGCTATCATTCTACATTAGTTTGCACCCTTTAACGACTCCTTTTTTATTACTCAAGGTATAAATTGGTATCCACCACAAATCTAATTCCTTCACCCATAAATCCTATATTTTGACGTCGATAAAACTAGGCCTAACCGAAAATTCCACATATGTATTCTTTTTGTATGCCGGGAATATAACAGCGATACATTTTACGACTGAATTCCTCCAAAACGAAAATCCCACAAGTTATATGTTTTCTATCCAATGATGAATCGTACTGAAGTAGGAGGCACAGGAAGAGCTACAAGGTATCAGCGTCAAGCATCTTCTTAGACACACATAAAATTTCCACATATGCGAAAAACATGCAGAATGAAAACGTTTATGACACCATCAAAAAGTCACTTGACATCGATAAAATTCACATTTCGATCTGTACTTAAATGTAATAATGTCGACCGAATGTCAGGGCAAGCCTCCATCAACTCACAGCAACTCTGAAAGGAAAGTGACAAGCAGGAAGGAAAGGTCGAACCACTTTGATGTATTCATGATAATGCTTTCTGGGTTGACTATTATGCTGATATCAGTTCACGTTTTGATGATGATGTTTGATCACAAGATGACATTGACATTGCTCTGAATATTGTCAACTGGAACATCTGAGGCATTTCTTTTCTTTGCTCGTTACTTTTCTATAAGCGTGTCATGTCTTACACCGATAATCCTTGTCAGTCAGTCCATAGTGCATGCGGAATATCAAATGAGCACGTGGATAATCATTTATGACAAGGACTCTGGCCTTGGTCGGCGTAATCATTTATGAGAAACGATGATCCGATGACCTACCGTACTATTGTTGGAAGGCCTATTTATTCTTCAATATGGTCGGGAATACCGCGTGCCCTCCATACTTATCTATGGTATCGTTCGAATGGTATTAAGGGTAATCCGTCGACTCTGAGGAATGACAGGTCGTATATAAAAAGAATGTCATGTCTGCTCATGTAATCCAGCAATTTCTATTCTCGTTCCTTTGAGAAATTTATGTGAATATTTTCTTTTTATGGTTTAGGAGAAAGGAAGCTTGAGGATATAGGTCTAGGCATGGAAAAGATATTGATAAATGATAAGTGGGATGGGGTGAAAATAATGGGGGCTTTTTCTGCGCATATGATATGCTTGCATTCAATAATGAATACATTTTATCTTTCTGTCAGATTTTTTCAATTCAGGCTCGTGAAAAATGTATTTGCTGCTAACAAAGAAGTAGAAAGGCTCTTACAGGGTTTCATCTGGCGCTCAAGAAGCTCAAACTTCACCAATTAAGTTATACGAAAACAATTGTATTACGTTTGAAGTGTTATTATTCATAAAGGGACGGAATCTTAGTTTGTAAATTACGCAATGAAATAAAACTTGCATTACTAGGAAATGTCAGCAGTGAAAAGTTATTTAAGATACCTTATGATGTAGTAAGAAATATAAGTTGTGCTCCAGCAAAGCATTTCGGACTTTAGTTTAACGTTAATAGAGATCAAAATGATATTAGATTTGGTTTTTCAACAAAATTTTCTATTTTTTCTAAAATTATTCTATAGATATCAAACTAAAGGCGGTATTACCAATATATAGGCTAATTAATATCCATATGCAATATTGAACGTATTCCAACGTTTGGATACCCGGATAAAATTGACGGTTATACTTGTACATAATAATGAAACAATTTTTGTTGAAAAAAAATTTATTGTAAGTTGCGATTAACTTGCTTACCGATTTTTCTTCGCGCGCGCCACAGCACGGGCGGAACCGTGTTACCTGGTGCAGCCAGCGTGACGGTCGTTGATCAAAAACCTGTAAACGAAAAAAACAAATAATTTAAATTTTAAATTTAAATATGTTTATTTGTTATAAAATCTAAATATTTATTCAAAAGGATAATTGCATGAAACTCTATTCTACTGAAGCCTGCAGCATCAGTTAAAGTACTGTTAGAGGTAGCTATGGCAGAATCAGATCCTCGCACTATTTTCGGAACCCATATTAAATTTGCAGCTTCTCCAATATTGAGTATTTGATATCGACGTTATCCCGAGCCAAGGCAGTATCATCTTTGAAAATTAGAGTACTAAAGGGTTTTCCAATAAGAGGTGTTATTTTGAATAGCCCGCTATTTCGGTAGATGTCACTTTTGAAGCTGCCATTTTTGACATTTGACAAGTAGAAACTGCGCCATTAATGAAAATGGACGAAACACGCTTCAACAACGCATTGAAATTATCAAAATTCACCATAAAAATGGTGAAAATTTGGCAGAGACGGTTCGTCTTGAAGCACCTTGTCGGACCGCAATACAAAAATTGACGGAAAAATTTGAGCTAGTGGGACAGCTTAGTGATGTGAAAAATAAAACCCGTACACGTCATTCAAGAACAGCCGAGAATATTGCTGCTGTAGCCGAAAGTGTTGAAGAAAGCTTAGGTTTGTCCCTTCTTCGTCGTTCTTTGGAATTAGCCATTCCACAAACGTCATTACACCGTATTTTGCATAAAGATTTGGGTCTTAAGGCTTCTAAAGTTCAGTTAACACAAGAACTCAAGCCGGTCGATCATCAACAACGTCGTGTCTTTGCTGATTGGGTCCTTGAAATGCATGAAAATGATCCGGAATTCCATCGAAAAATCATCTTGAGTGATGAGGCCTATTTCCACCTCATTGGCTTCGTCAACAAGCAAAATTGCTGCATCTGGGGCTCGGAAAACCCAAGAGTCATTGTTGAAAAGCCTCTTTATCCTCAACGTGTGACTGTTTGGTGCGGTTTATGCTCCGGCGGAGTCAGTGGACCTTATTTTTTCGAAAATGAGGCTGGAGCAACAGTTACGGTGAATGGATTGCACTATCGAGAGACGATTAATGATTTTTTATGGCAGAAATTGGATGGTATTGATCTGGACAACGTTTACCTTCAACAAGACGGCGCTACGTGCCACACAAGCAACGAACCATTGATTTTTTACGGGAAAAGTTTCCGGACCGTGTTATCTCTCGAAGAGGTAATCACAATAGGCCACCGAGATTTATTTATTTATTTATTATTTATTTATTTATTTATTCAGAAAAATATACATAGCATTTGATTGATCTTAAAATTAAACTTTTCTTTAAAAACTCCTTAAAAGCAGGGCTTGAGAAAGGAGCTTATTTGTCTTAGGTTGTCTATATAGCAACTATTTACAAATTTACTTCTTCACTAGACATATTTAAGAGCCATTTTTTTATAAATGATTATTGTGATTAAACACCTTGCGACTTCTTCCTTTGGGGCCACGTGAACGAGAAGGTCTACGCCAACAGCCAAGCGTCGATTCAAGACCTCAAAGATGGAATTCGTGAGGCTATTGAGGTCAGAGGGCAGCCGCTTTCTGATTTGGTTATGGAAAATTTCATGAAAAGGATATGGTCCTGTAAGCATGGTCGTGGTGCTCATTGGCCTGATGTCATTTTTTACTATTAACGGCATACCTTCCTCTTTATAATGAAATAAACATCCGATCATTTATATTAAAGAATGGCATTGTTCTTTTAATATCAAAATAAAAGCTCTTATTCCCTGTACAAGTATATTTGTTGTGATTTGAAGGGTAGTTTTCAATTAGAATTAAGAGTAAGCTTATCATCCGTCATTCGGTTGGCATCTTTACCCACCTCCCTGTGGAACCAAATATAGTGGAAGCCGTCTTGATTGACCCAAACAGGAGCACGCAGAATGAGGTGATTAAAATTTCTTTCCTTGATGTATTTAATCAAAATGTCTTTCTTTGATGTATTTGATTAAAGATTCTTTCTTCGTATTTAATTTTTTAATCTTAAATGTTTTTTTTTTTTTGTTTATATATTTCATTGTATGTTTTTTTTTAAATACGTGCGCCAAGGTAGGGGCGGCAAAAGTGATTGCTATACATTGCTCGAACATAGGGGATTATGCATGACAGGTTGTCATTGACAATAAATTAACAGACATGATAACTGTTACCAAAGCAAAAGCAAAAAAAGAATTGGAAAATTGGTAATTATTTATTGAAATTTAAAAAAAATCGAATAATAATGGATTACCAAACGACACCCTCGGTCTTTCCATTTTATTCAATCTGACCGGGTATAGGAGCCGCAACGAGGGCCGGCCTTTCAGAAAATATGGGCTAGCTATCGGGATATTCTAAAAAGTATTACGCCTTTTTTGTCACTAGACGGTGTTCGTTGTCATATATCGGGCAATACTAATCAGATTGAGTCAAACAGACATGCGTTTAAAAAATGACATTCCAGTCTACAATTTTGTTATGGACAGTTTTGTATTTTGTCATTCATATCAAAAGTTGTATTCATTTAAAAATCAGTGAAATTTCTGAAAAAAATCGTTATATTTTACAATATCAGTACGATTAAGGTGAGAATGCTTCGCACTCTGCGGTGATTACGGTCAAGATACTTAGTCAAAAGCCACAGCCAAGAAATGGTTCGCTCGCTTTCAATCTGGAAATTTTGATGTCACAGAAACACCTCGCTCAAGTCGACAAATCACTGAAAAAGTCGATGAAATCTTACCAAAAATTGAAGAAGACCGACACATAAGCAGCTATGACATTACTAAAGAACTGAATATCCATCGTCAAATAGTTTTGAACCATTTGCGTAAGGCTGGATACACAAAAAAGCACGAAGTTTGGGTACCGCATGAATTAACACAAAAAAAATTTGATCGACCAAATTTCCATTTGCGAAATCCCAATAAAACGCAACGAAATTGAGCCATTTTTGAAGCAAATCATTACGGACGATGAAAAATGGGTAAGATACAAGAATGTCGTTCGAAAAAGATCATGGTCAAAAAAAGGTGAATCAGCACAAACGACTTCAAAGGCAGAATTGACACCAAATAAGGTTATGCTGTGTGTATGGTAGGATTGGAATGGAATTGTTTATCATGAGGTGCTAGAACCTGTCCAAACGCGCAATGCGGCTCTGTACTATCAGCAATTAACAAGATTGCAACAAGCAATTCAAAAAAAGAATTGATTAACAGAAAGAGCGTTGTCTTCTATCATGAAAATGCCAGACCACACACGTCTTTGATGACCCGGTAAAAATTGACAGAGTTTGGCTGGGAAGTTTTGATGCATCCAACGTATAGTCCAAACCTTGCACCATCAGACTACCATTGTTTCGGTTTCTGAAAATCTTCCGAAATGGAAAGAAATTCATTCAAAAAGGGACTGTGAAAATCACTTGGCCAAGTTTTTCGCCGACAAACCACAGAAGTTCTACACAGATGGAATAATGGCTCTACCCAAAAAAAGGCAAAAGGTGGTAGATAATAATGGACAATATGTATGTACATAAAACCCATTTTGAATAAAAGAAATTTTCAATCGAAAAATGACAAAAAAAGGCTCAATACTTTTTAGAATATCCAATATATTGTCTTATATTTAAAAAATCCTCAAAAACATGCAGGAAAAAGAGCAATTGTAACTTTCCCGAATGTCTTGGTACCATACTAGCCTTCAAGAAAATACCAGAGAGGCATATAACGGTATAAACAAAATACGCTAGATTTTTGTCGTAAACTTTAAATAACAAACAGCCTCCCTTAATAAAAAAAAATGGCATGAAGAATATGAAAAAAATTAATTTTCGCAAAATCGATCTAACATCTGGATATTAAAATCAACAAAACCAAAAACAAAAGCAATCAAATTGAATGCATCAGGATTAGTGAAATTGTGCTGGGGACAAATTCTATGATTTTCATTCAAATCAATAGCAACAACAAATGCAGTATCAACATTTCCTTATAAATGGATATGGCAGCAATATAATGAATGATTAATTCAGCCCAATCGTACATGTGAAATGTTTCGTAGTTAACTTAGTGCTAGGGGAAAGAACCCGCGCCTTTATGGCATGTGCCGACCAGCATATGTACGCGTCCCTAGATCATGTCGCTTCCAGTTGAGCACCGATCTTTCGCTCACTGAGGCAGCATTCAATCACTGTTGTCTTTTACGGACTGTCAACATTTTTTCAAAATACTACGAATGGCGCCCAACGTGGCCCGAAAAGCCCGGTTATTTCACTAGTCGTAAGCCCGAGGCAGACTATCGTCTCTAGGTAAACCCCATAGGCATTAAATTATAGCAAGAAGGGCGAAACGAATGGTGTACTACATATATTGCAAAAATTCTGGTTGGCGGTTTACCGTCAGTGTATGAGTAGTAAGGCCAAGTGATATAAGAGTCCCTGAGTGCTCCTCGAGGATTCATTTTCGTTAACATCTTTTTGGAGATTCTGATTCGCATCCCAAAACAAGCGGTACCTATGTGTCTTTCATCACATGAATTTCGATTTCGTGCAATCGATTGGTTAGCTCGTCCGGAATAATCCAAGACAAGACACGTGCTGCTCGTAGATCAGAAAAAGCCCTGGTTAGCTTAGTTGTGATGCCATGAAAGAGGAGTCCTTCAACGGTGAAAGTACTACTCCATTGGAGTCTCACCCGATTTCGGTTTATTAGAAAAATACGAAGATCGAATGAGAAGTCTGAATTGAGGTTAGCTATGTATAGCTCGCCACTTTCGGCCACTTATATATATTTATTATATTATTTTTATACAGCAAATAATACACAACCTTTTTTTTTATTCATTGTACGTAGGTTTCAAATATTCTCCGAGGCAAATGTCACGTCCGGTATGGCTCCTTCACAGCCGGTACGGTGGAAAGTCAGCGTATTTCCGGTGTTTAGTACGACGAGCGCCGTCCTGGTCACCATTTTTAGGATTCGTTTCCCCCGTGGATCTGTTTGAGGCATGCGCCATTCGATGGCTGTAGCGTTGAAGTCTCCCCCAAAGAGCACTTTCCGTCTGCGTTCGTGACAGCATCGTCCAAAGCATTAAGCTTGACTTGGGAATATGATATTGATTCGTTCGGCGTTAGGTACATACTAAAGATGGTGGTCACTGAGCACCGAACCCACACGAAACCATTCCCCGGCCACAGCCTTCCGCCTGGAAATCGCAGTTCTGAACCCAGATGGAGGTAGTACCAGTTTCATCAGGATACCATGATGCAGAACTTTTATCATGGTGTCGCTCAATCAGCAGCAAAACGTCGGCTTTTCTGTCCTTGAAAAATTGCTCTAGCAGATTTTGGGCGGTTGAACTGCGGTGTAGGTTTAGCTGCAGGATGCAGGTCATCGCAGTTCAGATTTTTCCTTGGCTAGGGCTTCCTGGAAAACCCGGCATTTTCCTGATCCCAAGACATGTCCAAAATCAGGTCTTGGATCAGCATCCTTGCAAAGAATACTGTGTGCCTCCTTCGAACACTCTTTTTTTTTATGTCCCATTTCACCGCATTTGTAACATAGGGAACTCCCATCGGGTCCTTTGCATACTTGTGCGGTGTGACTATAGTCAAGGCATTTGAAATATTGAAGAGGCGTTGCTCTTCACTGTAACCTACAGACAACCCACCCTATTCGTACTTTGCCCTTGTTCAGAAATTGTTCGGAGCCCTTTTCGGTCAAGTCAATTATGACCATGCGTTGTCCCCTATGGTTTTCTGGTGTCAGTCTCACTTTGATCCTTCCCACGCTAGAGAACTCCCTTTTGATGTCCTCTTCTACCTCGGCCAGAGCCGTGACGCAGTCAATGTCTATTATTTCGACGTTGCCATCGGCTCAAGCGAGGCTATAGTTGTGCTTTTGCCGAGTACTTTCTTTACTGCGTCACAGAATGCTTCCTTATTGTCGACTTCTACTCTGAGTTCGACCAGTATGTGGCCCGACCGCGTTGGTCGTACTGCTTTAATGGCAGTGTCGGTGTCTTCCGACCTTATGTTTCCCTGGATGTCCCGCAGCACTTCCGCATAGGATTGGCCATCTTGGGGTTTTACGAGAAATGCCTGCTGCTGAGGACTTCGTCGGGGCTTCTATCTTTCCTGTTTTGCATCAGGTCTTTTTCTTGTTGGGCGTCCGTGCGGACTTTACTTTCTGACACTTTTTGAAGGAGTTTCTTAGCGGCTTTCTTCGTTCTTTTTGTAAGCACTGTCTGGAACTCCTGATTTGATGCTCCACGCCCATCAAGTGCCTCTTCCTTCCTTCTTTTGTCCCGATCTCTTTCGATTGGGCTAGACGCCATTCTTTTATTGATTTTTGATGGTGGAGCTATCTGCACGTGATCTTAAGATTTCGCTCTCAGCGCTTCTTTAGCCTTTTGCTCTTCTTTGGCCTTCTGGGCCTTTTCGGCCTTTAACCAGCTCCTCCGGTAATGCCCTATGCGGTCTAGGAGCTCCTCTAGTTCAAGGAGCCCAATCTTTACTGCTTTGTTGATTTTTGCGGAGTCGAATGCAAATTGTATTCTTTTCAGAACATCTCCCGTTTTTCGGAATAGCCTTTCTTCTTCGTGTCGCTAGGCGGCAATTGTACTTTGCAACCATCCTTGGGAAAGGTTATCGCTTTCCGTTTTTGAATACAGTACTTCCGCCACATTTTCGACGTTGGCAACGCAATGACACAACGTTGCTCTGTGTGCCTGGTCTCTGATTTCTTTTCCTGCCGTAATCTCCTCGTTGACTTCAGGATGGTTCTTGATGAGTCTCTTAGCACGAATCATTCATGTTCATCCAGGAAACGACGAACTTGTTCGTGCAGCCACTGTCAAGATGCACGGTAATGTGATGAAGCAACCCATCGTTAAATTGTGCCTCTTATCAATTGATGTTGCAACTCAAGATTATGATCAAAAATCCATCAACCAACAAGGAAACACCGATGAAAATGGTGAAAAAGGAACCGTCACAAGAAAAGATCATGTAGTGACCACCAATTTAAGGATTACCGCATGGCCAGCTATGATGTTCGGTCTATTGACAATTGGTACAATTTTGCTTCCCCCAGCCGAAGCTTCAGCAAACGTACCAAAATTGTCTGGTGGGCTCTACATAGAACATATAGGTAAAACTCGAATGAACAAGGGAATGCTACAACTCAATTTACGAATATCATACTCCGCTATTAAGGAAGACAAGGGCGGACCACAAAGGTGCTTTATAACATGCTGGAATTCTACAGGGTAAAAAATAAACGAAGAGATGCAGTGCAAGGTTTTAAATCGGCATTTATAACTAATGGCGTATGATATACGAGTATATGCTTAAATCAAATCAATTCAATTGCTTCAAACCCGACTACGACGAGGGTTATTAGGAAATCTCCTAACTAAGATCTTCGGAGTAAATGACGAGGTATATCAAGAAATCGATCATCTATCTGACAACCAGATCAACATTCGCCGAGCAATTGAAAAACAGGGAAAGGTGATGCTAAATGCAACGAAAACCCTGGATAGCACAAATCAGCGGATCGCAGATCAATTATCCCGCTTCCACTCGCAGTTAATGAAAAGCGTTGGGAAAATTAATGACTTCAATAATCAAATTCACATGGGTCAAAATAAAATCTATGTTCATTTTTTAAGGCTTTTCAGAACGAAGGAAACTATTTAGACGAGGTCCACGGTAAATACAATTGCTTGCGGAAAATAATGCTAGATCAATCCAACATATGTGTATGTTGTGGGGATGGGCACAAACCATTGATGTGGTCGATGTTGTGAATAACACCAAGTCATTATCACCCGTGACTTTAAGGGTTTTCCAAAAATACACTGCCGCATCGCAAATCGAGCATTCAGAAGAAGCTACGGTTATCCAAGGACGATTCCCGATTTACGACATCAATCAATACGATCTCATTAAAGCCAGTCCAGTACTACAACAAATCTCCAAGGATTCCTTTATCATTTGTGAATTCCATGAAGAATATATCGCCAAAGACGACTTCAAAACGAGCTTAACTATAGCGAGCATTGCATGATACCCAAGCCCCCCCGAATTATGAAATAACGGAAGTGTATGATAGCCACGGAGGAAAAAAGTGCCCAAACCAACAGTTCTACACCCAGTTGATTATTTGGAAGAAAATGTATCAACCCAACTGTTAGCTATACATTACTCCATCTCCAACGGTAGCACATGCAGTATGCAGCGGAAGATGCAGGAATTATTCGACTTACACCAGACTGCTCACTATCTATATCAGAAGCTCTCCTGTTGGCAGAGAATCCCTAAGTCATTTCGTCACTAGATGTCTAATTTAAGCCTGTCACAACGGAATTCAGGGCGCCACCCCCCAATATCGTTTCAGTGCTCCATGGGTCATTATTAAAAAAAAATTAATCTTTCTCTGAATACTTAACCCCTGTGTAACAACATACAAATTCAGTTCAGTTCCACTGAAGAAGACATCAAACATATGTCGCAACAGTTATTTGGATTTATAAAATTAAATAACCGTGTATAGGATTTTCCAATAAGAGGTGTTTTTTTTATATTAAAAGAAAAATGTCATTTTTTAATATAAATGATCGGATGTTTATTTCATTATAAAGAGGAAGGTATGCCGTTAATAGTGGAAGGTAACATCAGGCAAATGACCACCACGACCACGCTTGCAGGACCATATCTTTTTCATGAAATTTTCCATAACCAAATCACAAAGTGGCTACCCTATGCCCTCGATAGCCTCACGAATTCCATCTTTGAGGTCTTGAATCGACGCTAGGCTGTTAGCGTAGACCTGCTCTTTCACGTGGTCCCAAAGGAAGAAGTCGCAAGGTATGAAATCCCAAGATCTATTAAAAATAACACCTCTTATTGGGAAACTCTATATAAGGAGAAAAAATTACTTGTTTTTATTTTTATGGGTCATTATTGCTTCAAGCCTCGGACTGCTTTTCGAGCTTAGTTCAAAAACATACAATAATCAACAGGAGTTTGTCGACACTTACTGGAAGCCGATGGGTCGTCATATTGTATCGACATATATTTCTATTGTGATTGCTCTTATTTTCATGATTAGTTGATACGAGAGTTACTAAGTTGATAAGACGATACGAAGCATTATCAAATTCACAGCAAAGACTCTTCTCGCGATTGGAACAAGCAGAACAGCATTCTCACCAATTTTGCAAAGCAAAAATTGCTTCAATAAATGAATACTGGTTACAACTAGATGAATATTAGCAACAAATATGGGAAATCACTACTGATCTTGATCAAAACGGCTTCGACCTAAAGCAGCACATTAAGCTGGAGGAGATATCACAAGAGTGGCTCGTAAAACTGTAGACTAAGCTTGACGAGCTAAATACGATATCCATCCCACTAGCTCAACAATTACTAATCCCAGCGTGAATCTCCCAAAAATTACGCAGCCGAAATTCGATAGAGTTTGCTTACAATAGCGCCAATTCCACGATTTATTTATTCAAATGGTACCCAATCAACCTATGCCAAACTGCCAAAGGATGTGGTATCTGAAGGTCAACTTAAAAGGGGAAACTGATAAGCTCGTGCGTAACTTTGCCATATCAGACGATGACTATAAGTCAGCACAGAAGACTCTGAACGAGCGCTACGAAAATCGACGTCTACTGGTTACTGCACTACTCCATAAGCTGATAGCCCAGCCATCCAATGCAAGTGAAAGGCCCTCAGCAGCAGCAGTGAAGTCTTTGCACGACACAACAGCAGAATGCTTAAGAGGCTTGAAAAATATCGACGTAAATACGCCAAATTCGCATCCATTGCTTCTGCACATCTTAATCAAGAAGCTCGATAGCACAACCCACACTTTATATGAGCAATCGTTGGCCAACCCACGAAATCTCCAGTCACTGAAAGATTTGATAGCCTTTTTAGAAGTTCGTTTTCAAGCCTTAGAAGCACTTGGCAACCGAACGAAGCGACGTGACAATCCTCGTAAAAAGAACATCAAGTCTATTAGTGCTGCCGTAACAACATCTTTCTGTCTAGTTTGTAACCAAGCTCATCCGGTCTACTGTTGTCCAGACTTTCTTCAATTGACCCTGTCAAAGAGGGTGAAAAGAGTCCAAGCCAAAAAATTGTGCGTGAACTGTTTCCGAGATGGACACAAGGCCGCAAACTGTACGTCACGAGGATGTAAAGAGTGTTTCCAGAAACATAACAGCCTTCTGCACCTGGGAACTGCTTCGAAGGCTAAACAGACAAATGCAGCAACAGAAGGCTCAACAGCAGCGACAGAAAAGCATGAGGCACATCAAGAGGGATATGTACTTTTAAGTACTGCTATTGTGAAATTGACTGGCAATAATGGGAAAGCGGTGGAATGCCAACCAGTATTAGATCCCGGTTCCCAAATCAACCTGATCACCTTCATTGAAAAGGTTGGCGGATCGACCGAACGAGCACAAAAATGGTGAATCTTACGCTTCAGTCAAAATTGAATGGAATACCACATGAAAAAGATTATATCTCCTCAACCATCCGTGAAGTTGAATATATCGCAGTGGTCCATACCAAAAAGCCTGAAGCTTGCCGATCCAAATTTCCATCTGACCTCGCGTATAGATATTCTGCTAAGTGCCGAACATTTTTCTGATATCTTAGCGATCGGTCAAATAAAGCTAGGCAGTGATTTGTCAGTCCTACAGAATACGCTTCATGGCTGGATAGTGGTAGGCAAGGTTGGAACAATTGAAGCTCTGTCTGTCTGAAGACCAAAACCTGAATAGTGCGATTGAAAGGTTTCGGCAATTAGAAGACGTTGTCGGTGCCAAGTCACAGTATACGGCAGCGGAATTGTCCTGTGAAACCCACCTTTGCCACTTAACGCGGAGAACACTAGATGGTCGTTTTTTGGTGAGACTTCCTTTCACTGATGACCCCGGAAAACTAGGAGAATCAAAGGACATTGCCATTCGCCGCTTTCATGGAATTGAACGGCGATTAGAGAAAAACATCGAACTCAAGCGGTGCTATCAAGAATTCATGGACGACTACATCAGCCTGGGTCATATGCAGGAAGTGAATGTGCAGGAATGTGAAAAACTGCATGATTTTCTGCCACACCACAGCGTGCTGAAGCCCGAAAGCAGTACCACAAAGCTCAGGGTACTTATCGATGCTTCCTGCAAAACATCTACGAACATGTCGCTGAACGATACCCTCTCTACTGGACCGACCATCCAAGACTATCTATTTGCGATATTGCTCCGTTTTCGACTACCCCGATATGTTTTCACTGCGGAGATACAAAAAATGTAGCGGCAGATAGTATTGCATCCCGATGACCGCAAATATCGGCTGTTGATCTGGTGGAATGACTCAAATCAATCACTGCGTTTTTACCAATTGAAAACCGTGACGTATGGAACAGCGTGTGCTCCATATTCGGCGACAAAATGCTTACAAATGCTCGCCCGACATGAAAATCATCGATAACCCTTTGGTGTTGACATACTTCAACGTGCCTTTTAAGTTGATGATGTCATGACGGGATTAATAGTTTGACCGAAACAGTTCAAATACAAGACGAATTAATAAAGGTTCTGGCTGGCGCTGAAATGAAGCTTCGAAAGTGGTGTGCCAACCATCCTCGGCTACTGCAGAATATTGCTCCAGACGACAAGGAAGCCCAACTGGATTTTAAAAGCCATTCCGAAGACTACATTAAAACACTCGTCTCACTCGGCTTCCCAAAGTAGATGATTTCCGAATCTGCATCCGACATAAATCTAAACGATGCAAAAATTACCAAGCGAATGATAGCCTCCGACATTGAAAGGTGTTTGATTCCTTGGGCATAATGGGCCCCGTAATAGTCACCGCCAAGCTGTTTCTTCAGGTTATTTGTCTTTAAAGTTAGATTGGGATGCTGCTTTGCCAGAGCGATGTACACTAGATGGTCCCGATTTCATAGGAGCCTGTTAACATTACAAAAAACACAGTTTCCTACACACGTGTCCGCCAAGAAAGTACCCAAGGAGGAGCAGTTACATATATTTTGTGACGCCTCTGAAAAGGCGTATGGTGCTGCTGTGTATAAACGATCTACCTTAAAGGACGGCAGGATCATTCTGTGTCTCTTATGTGTAAGACCACGGCTGGCCCCAATGCGCGTGATAACTATTCCCCGCTTGGATTTCTATGCTGCTAAACTGGGCGCGGAGCTAGCTCAAAGAGTTGTGACTGCCCTGCATTTAGAAGAGATCTTACATATATTCTGGACCGACTCAGAAATTGTGTTTGCGTGGATCAACTCACCCGCTTTCTCATACAACACTTTTGTTGCCAACCGAGTTTCAACAATTCAGTCATTATCGATTCTGGAACAATGGCGTCACGTGGATTCAAAAAGGAATCCAGCCGATATATTATCACGTGGCATTACACCTGCAGAGTTGGCTGGATGTAATACTTGATTGTGCGGACTACCCTTTCTGCATGGAACGGAATCACTGTGGCCATCGGAATATGTGAAGAGATCATCGTGTGGTTTAGAGAAGAAAAATGAGTGTGACTATGGCCGCCATCTTGATTGCTTCGACCGACTTTATCGAGGCTACACAACATGGAAACTCTTTCAAATAACTACAACGAATCGTTGCGTACATACTGAGGTTCGTGGATCGCATTAGTCAAAGGCCGCGGTCCACTACTCTGTCACCGAAATCATTCTCTAGTTAGGAATTGGCCAGGGCACTCGAAGTCATCGTGAAACATGTTCAAGAGGACGAATTTCGGGACTTGGAGCATGCGAGGAAAGTCAACAAAAACAATCAGTTGGCTAGTCTGGCATCGTTCCTCGACGAAAAGGGTATATTGCACGTTGGAGGAAGATTGGAAGCATCAAACCAATCTTATGATGTCAAACATCCTATGGTGCTACCATACAAGAACCCGTTAATGAAGTTACTGATGACAGATATTCACCACGACAAATGCCATCTAGGCCCCCAAGCACTGCTTGCAACAACAAGACAGCGCTTTTGGAAAAACATTAGCACCATCCATTGTTCATAGATGTATACGATGCTCTCGCCCAAACCCACAGCTGCTTTATTAGTTCATGGGGAACTTGCCACCAGCCCCGGGTACAGCCTACACGCCCCTTTATTAATGCAGGAATTGATTTCTGCGGACCGTTTATGATCCAGTATCGTGGCAGAGGAACACGACCACAAAAAGGCTTTATCGCCATATTTTACTGTTTTGCAACCAAGAAAGTACATTTAGAGCTGATAAGTGACCTCAGCACTGAGGCATTCATCGGCTCTCTTAAGCGATTTTTCGCAGACGAGGTCATTGCAAAATTCTATACTGCGACAGTGCCACCAATTTTGTGGGAGCCTATAACCAGCTTAAGGAGCTATACACGTCTTTGTATTCTGAGCAGGCTCAAGAGAAGATAGCAAATGTACGCAACAACAGGAGCATAGATTTCCATTTTATACCACCTCGTGCCCCACACTTTGGAGGGCTGTGGGGAACCGCAGTTAAATCGGCATAGTACTTGCTGCTCAGAGGATCTTCAGCAGCAACCCTAACCTATGATGAGCTACAAACGCTTGTAGTGGAAATTGAGGCAATTATAATTCTAGGCAGACCCGAATGATCTCACAGCGTTAACGTCAGGACACTTTCTCATATGAGAGCCTCCAACAGCTACTGTGGATGCTACATCCAAACCAGCAAACGTCGGACTACATAACAGATGGAAAACGGTGAGCAGTATCAAAGAAGAGTTTTGGCGTCGCTAGGCTGAAGAGTATCTAAGTCAATTGCAGCATCGTTCGAAGTGGAAGTAAATCAGTCAAAACGCTCAACCGGGTACAGTAGTCATTATTAAAGAAAACAATATACCAGTAATGAAGTGGGCTCTCGGGAGAATTTCGAAAGTTTACCAAGGCGATGATGGTTTTGTTCGTGTGGTTGACGTGAAAACATCATTAGGAATATTAAAAAGACCCATTCATAAACTTGCGCCATTGCCAACAGAAGAAAGCACGCTCATGACCGGGGGCGAACCCGAAGAAGCGGTGAGCGTGAAGGGTGGAACCAACTCTAAGAAACGACCGTTGGAGAAAGAACAAAAACCTGGTTGTTTAACCAATTCCTCAAGAAAACACAAAAGCCGACGAGAAAAACATCGATTGTTTCTTTACTGTTGGCCTGTTTACTGGTTCCTCTGGCAAACCATGAACCAGTTAAAGTTTCAACTGTCGGACTTCAACCAGGCCTTTGTTGATTTTGAACTGCTTATTGTTGTTCCCTACAAGATCATTTTGGCTCTTGAGAATGTTGTCCCAATCAGTTGCGTCTGGATTTCCTGCAATCCATTTCTATGCTGTATCAATCCAGTTGATGGACCGTTTCCCTCTAATTGGTTGTAGCTGCGCTAGTAGATCGTGGATTTCAGATAGTTGGTGGTTAAGTTGAGGCATTAAAATGCTGGATCTGTTCACGTTCAGGTTTATTGACGTTTTGATGCTATCGAGGATTTCCTTATACATATTAAGGTTGATGCTATGGATGAGTTTAAAGTTTCCATTAATGATCTTGCTTGGACCTTGTTTAATTGTCATGAGCGGGCTTTTGTACTCGTATATATTGAGTGCGGCGTCTATGTTACCGATAATTAGTCTGAAATAAAAGGGACGTTTTTAAGGTGGAATTTATGAATCTTCTTCCCTGTGTTAGTAATAACAGTGACTCGGTTATCTTGGGATATAATTTCCTTTTTATATACGGGTTTTTTTTTTTTTTTTTTTGACTTAATTTGCTTGTTTTTCCGATAGACTACGTCACCTGACTGGTAGTTACAGGGCTTTGTTCGTTTGGTGTTATGTGTCGCTATTTGGGAGTTTTGTTTCCGCAGTATTTCATGCTCGATATTTTCATTGGATTTTGTTCGAAAATCAAGCAGGTTTTGATCATTGATCCTTTGAAATCTCCCAAAGAAATTGTCTACTGATTGGGTTTTGTTACGGAATGGTACGTCTTGTTGTACCTATCGACGGCTATATTAACTACTTCCGTTAAGGAGTAGTCAGGGTTGTCTCTACAGAGACACCTAATTATTTCCAATATAGTTGAATGGACACGTGCAATTGCTCCGTTAACCTAGCTTTTTTGTGGCGGGGCCAAGTATACCGTGATGCCTAAGGATTCAATGAAATTTAGAATAAGGGAACTGATGAAGCCGCCTTCGTTATCGGAAACCAATATTTTCGGGACTGTGAAATAGTGTAGCAGTTTTGTTATTTTTTCACGAAGGTGCGTAGCAGATTTGTTCTTAATTCGGAAGTAGTTAACAAACTTACTGAATTTGTCGATGCATGTAAGAAATTTCTCGCCGTGGATTGTTGTAAGGTCTATGTGCAATATTTCCGTAGAATATTCTGGACTCGGTGTTTTTTGCAGTTCTGGTTTGCTAGGATGACGATCATATTTAAACACATGTTACATGTATCACAATTCGTTGTAAATTTTTTAATTAGCCGGCCCATTCCTGGGAAAAAATACTTTTCTAGTATCTGGGTCTTATTTTCCTTTGCGTTTCTGTGTGCTCTTTTGTGCTCCTGCTGAATGATATCGATTTTATTTTCTTCCTTGGAAATATCTTGAAGAAGGCGTTATGTGGATCTAATTTTGAGATTTGAGAAATTTTCCTTGAAAATTGTTTGGAGCAATGGAATGAATTCTTCTGTGATTTTAATGCCATTAATTACGTTCGGATTTAAATGTTCCCTCAATATTTGGGTTAGGCTTTCTTTTGCGATCATATCGAGTCGAATGTAGTATCTGTGGTATGCAGGATGGGGTTCTTCATGGGCAATGATGTTTTTCCCTTGTGATATTATTAGTTGTCTCTTGAAAACATTTATTGGAGATTCAACGCAAGGTATAAGGTCACTACTGTCCTCCTCTGCACTGTGCATTGTCCCAGAATCTCCTATTTAGGTATTAGCTTCAAGTGGAAGTCTTGATAGGGCATCAGCCAGGATGTTGGTTTTCCCCTTGCTTTTACACAAGCTCATAGTTATTTTCTTCGATTCTGGCTTTCCATCGTTTGAGCTTGGCGTTATGGTTTTTGTTGCTGAGAGCGAAGGTTAAGGGCTGGTGATCCGTGAGGATTTTGACTTTTTTCGCACCATATAGGTATGTTCGCAGCTTATTGAGAGCCCACACAACTGCCAGCATTTCCTTTTCTCCCATCGAGTGGTTTTCCTCTGTTTTGTTGAGAGATCTTGAAATATAAATCATGGGCTTATCCCTTCCAATCTCTCCTTGCGATAAAACGGCTCCTATAGCATGATTAGATGCGTTCGTGGTCAAAATGAACGCTTTCGTAAAGTCTGGAAATTCTAATACAGTAGAACTCCAATTATCCGAATTAATGGGGACCGGGACCCATTCGGATAATCAAATATTCGGATAATCGGATTTTTTTAAAAAAAATTTCCATTGGAGAGAATAAAAGCTACGTTTTGATATTGCACTATTTTTTTATTGAACTAAATGAAAGAAAGATGAAATTTTCACATGTTTTAAATATAAATAAAATGTACTTATGTACAAGTTTAGAAATAAAAATCATTGTTTTTTAAACATCTCCGTCTATGTAAGCTGTTTTGCGGTCTTCAACCGTTTTCGGGCAGCCAGGTCACGCATTCGCTTGACGGTGAGCAGTTGCAAGTGGTCACACTCGGGCTGACGCTCCATCCTCTTCAAAGCAGTCTCGAGGCCGGCAAATGCTTCACTAGCTGATGGTCCAGCGTCTACTTCAACATCAGCAGAAAGTTCTTCTTCCACTTCCACTTCAACATCTTCTCTTACACTTATAACAATTTCATCGTCATTGAGAATTTGAAAACCAGGGTCAGACGTGTCACAAGCCATCCACTCTCCTACATCTTCAGCACTTACTTCTGTACAACCAGGAATTTTTACAATCATTTTTCTTATTTCCTCTAGTGACAACGCATCTTCATCATCATCATCCTCTCCATATTCTTGTTTTTCATTTTCTTCAGATTCTTTTTTTTTGTTCTTCTCAGACGGTAGGCCTTTCAGTTTATTCCACGCACGTCTTAGCGTCACTGCCGTAACCAAACTCCAAGCTTCCGCTACCATGTAACAGCAGTCCTTTAAATTTATTTTGCTATGATTTGCCAAAACCAATTCTTCATCTTCAGCACCTTCGATCAGCAGTTTTCTCAGCAGTTGCCTTCTGTAATGGCGCTTCATTGTTTCAATAACAGACTGGTCCATGGGTTGCAGCAAACTTGTAACATTGGGAGGCAAAAACGTCGTTTTAAACTGCCCATTCTCTCTTTCCAACAGTTCTGCTGTAGGATGAGTGGGTGCGTTATCAACAATTAAAAGCACCTTACTGCCTTCTTTTCCCACCGATTTTTGGTGCTTTTTCACTTCAGGAATAAACACTTCATCATACCATTCGGTAAACAAAGCTGCAGTCATCCAGGCCTTGGGTTGACTTTTGTAGAAGAGTGGAAGTTTTTTTACGTTTTTAAATGCTCTTGGATTTCTTGATTTTCCTATCAAAAGAAGTGGCAGTTTATGATTGCCAGTGGAGTTGGCACAGTTAAGCACTGTAACACGTTCTTTACTGACCTTATGTCCAGGGGCACTAGATTCCCTTTTAGAAGCCAAGTGGTTTTTGGTAATGCTTTCCAAACAAGGCCAGTTTCATCGGCATTATAAACAAACTCCGGATCATAGGATTCTGATGCAGTTTTAAATTTTTCAATAAAATTTTCAGCAGCTGCAGAGTCTGCTGAAAGCTTCTCACCAGCCAAATCTAACTCGCGTACACCATGCCTGAATTTAAAATTCCTTAGCCAGCCGTTACTAGCCTTAAAAGATGAATAACCAAGCTTTTCTGCAAAGATTTTGGCTTTTTCACAAAGGATTGGACCTGAAATCGGATTTCCCATAGAACGTTGCTGCAAAAACCATTTAAACACGGCATCTTCCAAATTTTTGTTGGTTGCTGTCTTCATTGTTTTCTTGGAGGAACTTCCATCTTCATTTTCAAGCACCGAAACAAAGTTTAAAAGTGTTGACTTACTGTTTTTAATGTCAGAAATTGTTGCTTGTCCAACACCATAAATCTCAGACAACTTCTTACCCGTTACACCTTTATCGAGTTGCTCTATAATTTTCAGTTTGTCCGCTAACGATAGCACAACACGTTTTCTTTTCGAAGCCATGGTATAAAAACAATACAGTATTGTACACGCAAAAACAAAAGTAAGCCGTAGCGAAAGAGTAGCGTCCTCGAGCAAGGTCAATAGCACACTGGCTAATCAAAACAAACAATGACAGGTGCGCCGTGACTGCATTGCGCCGGAACTTGTCTTAACTTGCCGTTGTGCCTACACACGCGGGGGGAAGTCAGTAGGCACAACTGCAAATTAAGACAAGTCAAGTCAAGACTTAACGCGCAAACACTGGCTTCGCGGGGGGAAGAATAAAAGCGCACTTAGACTTTTTTCGGACAATTTTTTGTGATTCGGATAATCGGCGATTCGGATAGTCGGAGTTCGGATAATTGGAGTTCTACTGTATCTCGGAGGAAGTTCAGAGATCTTTTAGAGCATTGAATGCTTCTAGTTCAATTTTTCCCAGCTTAATTTCTCGTTTTTTTGACTGATTCGGCTTCACTTGAGCGTTTTCTCCTCTTGTTAATTATGTTAATGGTTTGCGACCTTTTCAAAATCCTTCACGAATTTCCGATAATAGGACGCCAATCCAAGAAATGCTTTCAAATCTTTTAAATTTTCCGGTGGTTCGATTCCGGATATTGCTGAAATTTTTTTGGGGTCCGGAAGGATTCCATCTGCCGAAATAATGTAACCCAAGAACTCAACCTTCTTTTTGAAGAAGGAAAATTCTTCCAGATTAATCTTCCAAATTTCGCAAGCGGCCTTCCTCCGTTTCGCCAGGAATAATTATATCGCCGATATAAACAAAGCATATCTTCCCGATGAATGGTTTTAAGACGTCGTCGATCATTCTCTGGAAGATTGCTCTTACATTTTTGAGCCCGAATGGGAGTCTCGTGAATCCATACTTCCCGTTGGCTGTGGAAAATGCCGTTTGTTCGATGTTCTTCTCGTTCACACATATTTGGTGGAATCCGGATGTTAAATCGAGCGTGGTGAAGTACTTTGATTGACCAAAGCTAGCCGGAGTGTTTGTTATATCGGGAATCGGGTATGTATCTGCTATCGTAACTGCATTCAGCCGCTTGAAATCGATGACTAGTCTGTATTGTTTTTTCCCTTCTGAATCGGCTTTCTTGGACACAACCCATATGGGGGAATTACATGGACTTTTCGCGGGTAGGATAATTCCATTTTCAAGCATTTCCGTTATTTGGAACTCGATTTCAGAACTGAGGTATAAGGATATGATTTTGTGTAAATTGGGATTTCGTTACTAGTTTTGATTTCCGCCCTGATGCTAATGTCAATTATTTCTTTGTCAGAGATTGGTCCGAAAATATTGGAGAACTTATCAATTACTGATTGCAATTTTGTTGCAAGATTAGGAAAATATGATTACATTTGGCCTGTAAATTGTAAATTTGTTTGGATATTTTTGGTTTCAGGGGAATTTTAATGTCAGGTTCTATAATCAAAACATCGTTTTTCCTGTCGATAATTGCTTGCAGGTCTCGCAGTATGTCGTCGCCTATTATACCGTCGAATGATTTTAAGCCAGGTAAAATTAAGAAGTCCAAAATTTTGTTTATTCCTAAGCTTTTCAAGTATCGCCCGCTCACTTTTTCCGTTATTTGGATTGTGCCTGCTGCTGAGTGTATTGTGAATGGTTCTTTTAAACGTTTTGAATTTTGATTTAATTTAATTGAGATGAAGTTCTTGTTGGCTCCTGTATCGATGAGGAATTTTTGCGGCTACCCATCTCTAATAACATACTCTATGTAGGGGACGCTAGAGAGGCGTCTATCATAAAATTTAGGTCAGATACATCTTGGTAGTCCTCTTAGTTTGAAACCTCAAAATTTGAGTCTTCAAATGCAACCTCATGGTCTTATTGAAAATTTTCATCGGTATCTTCCTCAGAAGTTTGAATTTTGTATAAACGCTGCGCTTTTCTGGGGTATGGGGTCGAATCGTTTGGCCGTTTCAGCGCTAGGGGATGCAAGGAATTATTTATATAGTCAACCTGGCGCGTTTGAATTCAAGGGTCAATCTCCATAGGTACAGCGGGCTTAGGTTAACTAGGCCTAGGAGGTACGGGGTTAGCAGATTGGATCACTGGGCTTCCTTTTCGTTTCGTTTACTTCCTTTTGCGTTTTCCGTTGACCAATTTATAGGTGTTCTCCTTACCAATTTATAGGTGCGACTGGGTTCCTTGTTTCCCTCTTTCTGGGTTTTTTTGTTGAGGAACACGTTATATGTTATAGTCACTATAGTTTCTTAAGAGTTTCTTCTTAGAATCAGCTCTCTTGCCAGCCTCAACAAGAGATTTAAGACGCGAAAAAGGCTTATTCACTGATTTCCTTAAACAATGTAATCACGCGTCCGATGAGTTGTTTTTAATTTTTATTTATTGATTAATTTGAAACACACTTCCGGAAACGCGTTTTTTAACTTTTATGATGTCCGCGATGAGCGAAGCACCTTATTACCTATTTACTTTTCGGACATTAAATGATTGGCGGCCAGTTATGGAGACTTACTTCGAGTCGTTCAAAACAACAACGTTTTAATATTAAGCAACCGCTTTATTCAAGATCTTTTACACAACTGACAATAGCTCGGTTTACCTCGTATTTAAAAAAATACAATTGCTTACTTTACAAAACATGACATTCACAAAATTGCTAAATCTATGCAATGTTTAAAGTTCATCTATACAGAAGCGAATCCGCGAAACAGGAAGGAAATATGAAACGTACGAGTATGTTGAAATGAATTTATCTAGGAATGTGTAATGATGGAACTGTGGGAAGGTAAGTATGGTTTGGATAGGGATAGCAGGAGCGTGTTAACTTCCATAGACTTTGTCGATTCCAGCTGAGTACCCGTCTTTAGCTCGCTAAGGCAGCATTTTATCGGTGCTGTCCTTTACGGACTTAAACATCCCTTTCCAAACATTTTAAATTTTTGCTGAGGCTATCGTTTTTGACCTGCTCATAAAAATTAGCGTTTGTAGCTGTTGTAGCTTCCAAGAAAACTTGCTGTGGCGCACGGACGGACAGAACGGTCGTGATTTTAGTACGATTTTGTGAAATTGTTTTACAAAATCCCTAAAAATAACTAAATTAACATTAGAAAAGCAAGTTGAAAATATGACCTCAATTTATCAAACTTGTGCAGTAGAAGAAAACCAACGATCGCGGTTACTTTTTTTGTTCCGATGAGCATAAAAAGAATTGCAGGGTTATTCGAGGGATGCTAACATTACCACTTTGTATTTGTTAGGTGTATAAGACACCATTTCTTATCCAACGATTATAGACTGCTTTTCAGGTCTTTGTAAAAAATTTTTTTACAAAGACCTACTAGTTTCGCGACCTGTCTGTCCGTCTGTCCGTCCGTCTGTCCGTCCGTCTGTCCGTCCGTCCGTCCGTCCGTGTGTCACAGCAGTTTTTCTCGGAAACGACTTAAGCTAGAAACATCAAATTTGGTATGTAGGTGTAAAGTGGTGTTCTCTTCAAAGTTCAACTACAAAAAAATGTTATAAGGTATTTAGGGGGGTCTCCCTGTATAGAGGAGTGGCTCCCCGGAAAACAAAATTTCATTGAAAGTAGCCGATATGGGTATCAAATGAAAGGTCTTGATGAGAACTTTCCAAAACAGGTCTTAGTTTGGCAAAGTTCGCTTCGAGGGGCGCACAGGGAGGGGAAATACACGAAAAATTTGTGTCCCCCCCCCTCGCGATTGGACACCTGTGATCCGAAAAATCCGGAAAAACTCAGGAATGTAGGCCTTGGTAAATACAACAACAACAAATACGTGAGAAGTCGCAATTCACCCAACTTTGTTAGTAATAGTATGATTTATCGATTTTATGTTTTCTTGAATAAAATCTTAATGGTACCCTTAAATTCTATGAAATTCAGTACAAAGATGACTATTTATAAGGTTGATCTATCCTGAAAGTTTCATAAAGATTGAATAATATTTAGCGAAGGTATAGCGGTTTGAATTTTTATGTATTACTATGGAACAATATGCGCTGCATGTATTACTATGGCAACATATGGCTATGGAACAACATGCGCTTTTTACCGACTCAGACTGAAAATTTCAGGAATGATAGGTGTCATGTATATCTTTGAGAATCGGTTCAGCTAGTGGTATCAGTAATCGTAAAACAAGAAAGTGGCTGTTTTAAATGCGAAGATTGAATAATTTTGAGTTATTTTTCCCAACTTCAACGTTTAAGGTGCATGCTTTGAATTGAATGAATTACTGAAGATGAGTACCTTCAATTAATGCTCATAAGTGAAACAAGTCAAGGAGGTGGGAGAGAGCTCCTAGCAAAAGGGTTTTGTAACCATTCTAGGATTCGAAAAAATTGGCCATGAATCGATGATAACAGTACAGGAGAGTGGCCCCTGAAAAAAAAAATTCATCAAACGTAGCCGATATGAGTATGAAATGAAAGTTTTCATGGGAGCATTTCAAAACAGTTCTTAAACTGTCAGTTTTTGCTTCGGTGGGGGCACAGGGGGGAAATACATGAAAAATGTGTTTCCTCCCACGCGAATGGACATCTGAAATAATTATCAAGGGAGATATTTATGAGTATAACAATAACAAAATCCTCAGAAGTCGAAATTCGTTCAACTTTGTTAATAATAGTATGATCTTCGTATTTCATATTTTCTCCAATAAAATCGTCTTTGACATGTATCTTGATTTGATTCGATTTGGTGACTGCATTTTGTAAATTGAATACAAAACCCTTCTGACATGAGCGTAGGTCTGTTTACCCAACTTGTTTTGTCTTTAGGACAACTTTTTGCAAAGCAAGAGAAACTCTAAGCGATTAATCATTCTAAAGAAACTGAAACCTTTTGGAATCGACGAAGAAATAACAAAGAAGAGGTTTTCAAGGTCAGAGTCAAGATGTATGTGCGTCATCTAAATCAATCAAATCACATCGAATTGCGTCAAGTGCCTCCTCGAGATTTTTTCCCAATAGTCCAAGCTTTCACAATGAATGATTCTAAAGTTCCTGATGGTGCTCAAATAAATGTATCTGTAATCGAAAATTGACGCCGTTTCCACGTATCTACAAGATCTTTTATCATTTTGGCGTTTTCTTGCTGTGTTCACTCATTTCACGCTCTATTATTTTCTTCCAAATACGAGTAATCATAGTGTATCTTTTTTCGTGCATTGTAGCACATGTTGTTGATAAAGTTGATTTCGTTTTTTGTCTCCATCGCAGCCAATTGGAATGCTGGACGTTACGCTTTGTTAATCAAGATATCAGCCGACAAAAAAGATAACTGCTGAGCGTTTTTGCTCAGATGTTGCGAATTCAATGTTCCACATTTGGTTTCAATGTTTTACTCTAGGTTGGGGTTAATACTTTTTTTTTGAATTTTTTGGGCATGGTTCATTACAACGGAGTTTTTCAGTAATTGTTTTGTTTTTGTTTTTTTTGAGTATGGTGCATGTGCTCTGGCATGAGCGGATGCCAAGGCGTAAAATGTGTACCAGAAAGACAGACAATAATCAGGTTATTAACCGAATAATTGAGTTTATGAAGTTCGATGAAGGAGAGTCCGGCTGAAATTTACAAAGTCGCAGCACGTTTTTCACGATTTTCGTCTAGTCTACAAGTCTAGCTTATGGATCTGATCTGGCTGATTCCGAAGGTTCCACGTGAGGATTGCGGAACCAATCAGATTTTTTATGGAACGGGAACTTATAGATATCCGGGTTGAATATTCTTGGAAGAAGTTGAACAAAAAAAGGTCTATGATCTGTTATGGGTGATCGACAATGATGGATTGTTGGGTTTTTTCGGATACTCTTGGCAAGAGATGAAGTGGAATCATTTAAATTTTAACAAAGATTTAACCGTAGGATGATTATTGTTGGGATTTGAATTGTGATTAAATGAAAAAGTCAAAATTTAAAAGAGGTTTAAGACCGTGTCTGGAGTATTTTTTTTTTTTAGTGGTAGGGAGGGGAAGGTTATTTACACTCTAAATATGGAGCTTCTAAGCGCTGAAAGCCTTTGGACTAGCCATCAAACACCTCCTCTATCAGCTGAGAAGTAAGCCTGGAAACTTTTTACACATTACTTCGGGCTTGTGTCTAGAGTATGAGGCTCCATTGACTACTCCACTGATCTCCTCAAATTTCCATTAGCACCTTAATTGCTTTTGGAGGAGCCCAGAATTCATTATGCATATTAGCATATCTAAGATGCCCTAATATGTTGAAAATTGTACACAGTTCTTTTTCGATTGCAATGGAAATTTCTGAAATGCCTGCCAGAAAACCGTCTCAAACCGCAGAAACTTATTTTGAATTATATTTATTTAATTATAGATATATATACATATACAGAAAAACTCCAATTATATAGGGTGGTCCAACCATAATGCACAATGTTAATTGTGAGTCAAACCTTACTGTCGAGTTTTTTGCCCAACTTTATTTGACATTTCTTTGTTTCAGTGTTTGACAAATTCAACCATGGGGGAGTATACAATTGAGCAGCGCGTTAAGGTTGTTGAAGTCTTTTACTAAAATGGGCGTTCAAATCAAAATGCATTTTGTGGACTTCGTGATTTTTTTGGTCAGCATAATCGACCAAATGTATCCGCAATCGGGAGAATCGTGTGCAAATTTCAGCAAACCGGGTCTGTAGGAAATGTGAAATCACCTGTGCATGCTCGCCTAGTTCGTTCTGCGGAAAATATTGCTGTTGTTCGCGATAGTGTGGCAGAAAAGCCGTCAATCTCGACTCGTCGTCTTGCCAAACAGTTGAACATCTCACGAACATCACTGATGCGGATTTTGAATAAAGATTTGAATTTACACGCTTACAAGGTTCAATTAAGTCAAGAGCTGAAGCCTACTGACCGTTTCAAGCGTTGGCAATACGCCGAATGGTTGGTTGAACAGGCGCAAGGGAATGGTGACTTTACAAAGAAAATCATCTTCAGCGATGAGGCATACTTCACCTCAGTGGATTCGTTAACAAGCAGAATTGCCGCATTTGGGCAAATGAGAATCCACGAATGATAGTTGAAAAGCCGAGCATGCACAAAGAGAGACTATTAGGTGCGGTTTATGGGCTGGCGGCGTCATCGGGCCGTACTTCTTCGAAAATGAGGATGGCCAAGCAGTTACCGTGAATGGTGTTTGCTATTGCGAGATGATAACGGACTTCTTGGCGCCAGAAATTGAGGCTATGGACCTGGACGATATGTGATTCCAACGGGATGGTGCCACCTGCTACACAGCCAACGAAACAATGGCTCTCTTGCGCGAGAAATTCAATGGCCGTGTTATCTCACGTTGTGGCGGCGTTAACTGGCCGCCACAATCATGTGATTTGATAGCGTTGAACTTCTTTCTCTGAGGATATTTATAAAAAAAGTGTACGTGAATACCCCAAAGAACAATTCAAGAGCTAAAAGATGAGATAATTCAGCCCATTAACGACGTTGAACCTTGATTATGGCTCAGAGTAATTAAAAATATGTACCATCGGATAGAAGTATGTCATCGCAGCCGTGGCGAGCATTTGGGCGACATTTTGTTTCACACATAATTGTTATAGATCCTTCTATTGTAATTAACACGAATAAAAGGACTGTGGATGTTAGGGAATTTCTTTAATTAAAAGATAGCACCGCTTTGTTTCAGTAATGAATATTCACTCCGCTTCCCAAATTCACGTTAAAAAAATATCTTTTACCATCATATCATAGGATACGCTGTTCCTACCAACCACTTGCTTGGTTGGACTCGACTTGACTAACTGAGTACCTCGCTACGGTGTTGCCAAGTTGGAGTTGACAGCTCGGCCCTACTGGCCAGAAATCGGCCCGATTTCTTCGTAGTATTCATCATCATCATTAAAGTCGTAGGTATCTAAATCTCGGCTGAGTCAGCACCATGGTTTCATTTTATCACTCGTTAACATGGAACTAAATTTTCGTTTCTGATCATTTACGAGGCTTTTGATAACATAGCGATTGTTTTTCAAAACTTTGACCACTTCATATGGCCGTCGATACTTTGGCTCCAATTTATGGGACTCCCCGGTTGCTATCGGTATGTTCAGTATAACCAATAAATCGCCTTCTTCGTATAAAACAGGAGTCTTATTTTCCATCGTTCCTTTTCTGCCATAATACGCCGTGCAGCCTCCTGCCGAAGTTCGCTTATCGACAGTTGATTATTGTCACCCGTATCGTTATGTAGTGCTTGGATGATACGGCTCGCTGTTACATCCCTCAAACGGAAATCAAAAACTATCTGATTAGGTGTGAATCCGATCGTCGAGTTGATTTGAGAATTTAGTACCCATTGTAAACTCAGTAGAAGCTCGTCCCCCATTTTTTACAATCCGTCATCGAACATCGTAGATATGACAATATTGATTGGTCAACGCGCTCAACTTGGCCGTTAGCACGTAGAGTTTGCACAGGCACCTTCACGTGATGAATATCATACGTTGCAAAGTAATCCTCGAGTTCTTTCGATGTAAGTGCCGACCCTCGCTCGCTCATAGTAAGGATTTTTTTTTTTTTTTTGTGGTAGGGAGGTGAAGGCATTTATGCCCACCGAGTCTGGCAGTGTGGGACTCCCATGGAGGATACCTTTGGACTACCCACTAAACACCTCCCCTGTCAATCTGAGAACCTAGCCTGGAACCGTTTGACACATTACTTCGGGCCAGGTCTCGTTTTGTTACGCCGTGGGGCGCCTTCAAGCTGGGGAGTCCCATTCCTAGCGGGAGGGGAGGGGGGAAGAGGAATCGCCAGAAGAGCGATCCCCCAGCCCCAGTGCCTCCGGCTGCTGTGAGTCCCTTTTATATTTTAGGATTGCCCGAGCATAATGTGCCACCTGGTTCCATTTGTCAACCGATTCGAGCATCACCGCAACTATATTATCCGGGGTGAGCTCTCCCGTCTCCCTGTAGAGTTCCCTTCGCAGCCTGGCCCATTTGGTACACGCAAAAAATGTTTGACAGGCATTGTCCTCCTCTCCTGGGCAAAACCGACAATCGGGAGACCGTGACTTGCCGATCTTGTGCAGGTAAGACTGAAAACACCCGTGCCCGCTCAAAAGCTGGGTCAGATAGAAGTCAGTCTCACCATGCCTTCGATTTAGCCACGGTCTCACATCCGGGATGAGGCGCGCAGTCCACCTTCCCTTCGTGCAATTCCTCCAAGACTGCTGCCAATCGTTGAGCGAGCGTTGTCTCTCCTCGCGGACAACGATCTCCCTCGCATCCTCGTTTCGGCACAGATAAATAGCGCGGCGCTCTCTAGCAAGGAGGGCGACAGGTATCACGCCTGCAATCACTCTCACCGCCGAGCCGGAGACTGTTGGATACGAAGATGCAATTCTCAGTGCTCCTCTTCTCTGTACCTGTGCCAATCGTTTTCGGTATACCTCCTTGCTGAGAGCGTCGCCCCATACCTCTGCTCCGTACAGTAGCACTGACCCTACAGCACTCATCAAGAGGCGTCTTCTTGGTGGGCTGGGTCCCCCTACGTTGGCCATAAGTCGACTCAGGGCCGATATCCCCGAAGCAGCCTTCTCAGCCGTTGCCCTGATTTGCTCAGAGAAACTCATCTTCGAGTCGATCAGTAGCCCCAGGTACTTCACCGCTGGCTTCGATTCGATCTGTATATCTCCAATACTGATCATCCTTACTCTAGGGATTCTCTTTTTTGTCAAGATGACCACTTCGGTTTTCTCCAGCGCTAAACTGAGCCCGCGAGCAGTCATCCAGTCCCTCACTAGGCGCATTAGCATACCTAGCCTAAGTTGCGCTTGTTCAACGGTGCGTCCGGTGACGTAAGGATTGGTAATCCAAAATATGACGTGATATCCCTCAACATGGTAACTACTGGTCGGCTGCTCTCGTGGTTCGAACCATTGTAAAGTTTTTGAAAGGGTCCGTTACTGCGATTATATATGGATTGCACTTGTTACTCTTGTCCTAAGTGATCAATATGCAATACAAGCGACCTTCGGTTTGTCCTGCTGGTACTTTATTGAGATTACATTCCGGACATGAAGCGATGTATGACTTCACGCAGTTGCGCATCCGAGTAAACCAGACCAGTTCTTGTATCCTATGGACATCTCACGAACATCACTGATGCGGATTTTGAATAAAGATTTGAATTTACACGCTTACAAGGTTCAATTAACTCAAGAGCTGAAGCCTACTGACCGTTTCAAGCGTTGGCAATACGCCGAATGGTTGGTTGAACAGGCGCAAGGGAATGGTGACTTTACAAAGCAAATCATCTTCAGCGATGAGGCATACTTCACCTCAGTGGATTCGTTAACAAGCAGAATTGCCGCATTTGGGCAAATGAGAATCCACGAATGATAGTTGAAAAGCCGAGCATCCACAAAGAGAGACTATTAGGTGCGGTTTATGGGCTGGCGGCGTCATCGGGCCGTACTTCTTCGAAAATGAGGATGGCCAAGCAGTTACCGTGAATGGTGTTTGCTATTGCGAGATGATAACGGACTTCTTGGCGCCAGAAATTGAGGCTATGGACTTGGACGATATGTGGTTCTAACGGGATGGTGCCACTTGCTACACAGCCAACGAAACAATGGCTCTTTTGCGCGAGAAATTCAATGGCCGTGTTATCTTTTTACTAGTCTCCAACGGACGGCTGATGGCACTACAAATTTAAGATCGCCATTTACTTTTCGCATCAATCTTCCTTTCTTAAGAGTAAAAGCACTTTAATTGGATAAATTGAGCTGATTTACATATTCCATCAATTGTATCCGTATTTTCCTTTAGTTTCGGGTCCTGTCGCTGTAATGATATCAACCGGAGGCTCTGATCAGGTTTTTGTATCAGTAACACTTTATCTGCTTTTGTTGTCGGTTCTTGCGGTTGTTCGTGTGGTTGACGACTTAATACATCGACATGGTCCATTTTGTTTCCTGCTCGATGTACCACATCAAAGTCGAATTCTTGAAGTTTTAGCTACCATCGAGCAGCTCAATTGTAAAGTGAAGCGGTCAACTTCATCGTCGACATTGCATTACAATCGGACACCACTCAGAAGTGTTTTTCAATCAAATAAAATCGGAATCGATCTAACGTTTCAACGATTGCCGGTACCTCTAATGCTTGGCTACTGTACTTCGTTTCAGTATCGGTGCAATGTCTACTGAAATATATTACTGGCCGGAATGGTTTCTCCTCCGTAGATTGGACCAAGACTCCGGCGAGACCAATAGAACTGGTATCGGTGTGTACCTCGTGTTCAGCCCGTGGATTCTAAAGAGCTAGAACGGGTTCACTACAGAGACGAGTTTTCAACTCGTTGAAGCTCATGTCTGCGGTCTTGTCCCATGCGAAAGATTTCTGTTCCTTTGTTTTTAAAAAATTCGTTAGCGGCTTAGAAATTTTTGAGAATCCTTCAATAAATTTACGGAAGAATCCCGCTAATCCAAGAAATCTTCTGACATCGGTCACATATTTAAGCGTTGTAAATTTTTGGATAGAATCAATTTTCTTGCTTCCAAGGTTCATTCCACCTCTATGTACGCGATGAACCAAGAAGGTTAGCTCGGATACAAAAAAAAAAAACACAATTTGACGGTCTAAGTGTAGGACCCATCTCCCGTAAAATTTCCAGAACTTCCTTCAGAGTTTTGAGGCCCTCAGTCGCCCTCACACTGGGGATAAAGACTTCATCCGTATAGCTTAAGATATTTCTTGATTTCATACGACGAATCAAATCGATCATGACCTCTTGGAAAATCATCGGCGCATTAATGAGGCCAAAAGGCATTACGTTGTACTCAAAATGACCAAGATGAGTCACAAAGCCGGTGTACTGATGTGATTTTTCATCCATAGGAATTTGGTAGTATCCAGAGAATAAATCTAGTGTCATGAAGAACTGCTTTCCAGCGAGTTGTGAGAGCTGTTCCTCAACAGTTGGCATAAGGTACGGCTTCTTCATAGTGATAGCGTTTATCACACGAAAGTCAATACAAAGACGATCCTTTCCATTTTGCTTGGGAACCAAAACAATAGGCGAAGAGTATAATGCATTATTTGGATGAATTGCATTTGTGGCCAACAATTCAACGGTATACGATATGGTCGAGCATGGATAGGCATGTCGGACGTCAACACGATACTCATTGATTCTGTCCTGCATCGCCCCATTTCGGCCGTAGTCTCTGCAAAGCAATCACGGAAATCATCAAGTACTACCCGCAGTTCGGTTGCTTCGGCTGCAGTTAAATTTCTTTCCATGTCGGCTATTTCAGGACATTTACTTTCAACGTGGCACTCGCCATTTTCAATAATTATTCGATGTGAAACTCCGTTCAATGCATCCAATCCCAAGAGCAAACTATTTGGTATGGAGTGATTGGCTACAATACATAGGTCCAAGCGTACGATGGGGTATCGTCTATTTTTAATGTCGCTATCATTTTGCTAGTACATTCTAAGCATTCACCTGCAAATCCGTTCAGCTCAATCAGCGGACACTTTATTAAGTTGTATGCGCATGATTCTCGCACGAGAGATCGATTAATACCTGAATCTATAAACACGTCCAAAATTTTTCCATCCATCTGAATGTTTTTCACTATTCGGTTTTGTACGGAATAGTTTGAATGTAACTGACGAAAATTCACGTTATTCACATATTCCGGTTTATCTCGATTTATGCATGTATCCACACTGTGTCCCGTCTTTCGGCATTGGGGCAAAGAGCAGTTCACGGAAATGTGCCCCGGTTTATAGCAATTATAACAAACACGCTGTGACGCGTCGTTTGTATCGGGAGCAGTCGTCGCTCCCGACACAGACTTATTAAATATTTTCTTTGACACAGAGTTCACGTTCATCGGGCTAAGACTTTTTATTTCACTATGTGATTTTCGCGTGACCGGTATATTTATCTTACTTTGGTTTGTTAAATAAGTTTTAAGGCAACACAAAAACTCCTTACTTGTTTTGAATGTTAAGCACGCGATAGCGGTTTTCATTTGAACGTCGTTTGAACCTTTCCGCATACATCTTATAATGGCTACGTCACTAATCCCCGCACGTCTACCTTCCGCACACTTTCGATAATAATAATCCGAATATGGCTCATTTGAACGTCTAACGTTTGCCATCATACGAAGATGTATCTCGGCTTCATTTTCGGTAGACTCAAATTCCTCTTCTAAAGAGCTTGCAAATTCATTGATGCTTTTGAAAATACCGCTGTTTGCATCTAGCCACAATTTTTCTGGCCCTCGAACTTACGTTTGCACTGCAAACAGAACATGTTTTCATCCCATGAATATATGGATACTAGTGATTTTACACGATGAACAAATTGTTGCGCCGTCAGTGGTGTGCTTCACGTTGGATCGAATTCGGTCATTATTTGAATGACATCGTGAAAATTGTGGAATATGCTTTGGCGAACTGGGACTGCTTGTCGTGTCGGATACGGCGACTGACCTTCATCTGTCTGCGGTAGATGTAGATTTGGTGTTGATTCCATCGCAACAGCCTCATTCGACACGTTTTGCCTATCGTCCGTCGGAAAACCAAGACTAGAGGTTGATGCCATATTCAAGTTTGGCGACACGCCATAGGTTATGCCTGAAGCAGATTTTGCAAATCCGCCAGCAATACTCTGTACCTGAATATTTAATGCTTGAACTAAAGTTGTGAGAGTTTGCACGCTTTCTTGCAACTTTATCGCTTCGTTAGATGCACAAGAGTTCTCGGCTGAAATTTCAACGCGTCTCGATTGACGGCTTACGTCAAATGTGAAATCAATTCGGGTTTGTTGCCTCTTGTCGGCAAATTTCACGAGCGTAGCTTATGTTTGAGTTCGTGTCCGGTGTCCGGCATTTTCAACTAAGAAATATGGCGACCACACACGAATAAAAATTTGACACGGTAATTGCGTTAATATTCACGATTCAAAATGTCGGCTAATCAATCGGAAATTCGCAGCGAGCAGCTACGGGACGACTAACTGTTATTGAAAGCACACAATATCCAATAAAACGAAAATTCCGTAGTATCCTACTTCTGAAAACTGTCAGGAATACAAGGACTGTGGATGTTAGGGAATTGCTAGCACAGCTTTGTTTCAGTAATGAATATTAACTCCCCTTCCCAAATTCACGTCAAAAAATCTTTTACCATCATATCAAAGGATACGTTGTTCCTACCAAGCGCTTGCTTGGTTTGACTCGACTCGACTAACTGAGTACCTCGCTACGGTGTTGCCAAGTTGGAGTTGACATAATAAAAAATATTAATATAATTCTCTGAAAAACTTTTGTTTTATTTACAATCAGCATCGTTTGTTTTGGTTGGACCACCCTTTAATATAGACACGTAATTACACAAAAATAGGAAAATTAAACACAACTAAAGAAATTTCAAGCTAGATAGATTACTTCAAAGAAAGAAAAAACTCTAACGACTTAATAGACTAAGAAACAATAACATTGTATACTATCACCAAATAGCACAAAAAAAACAGTAAATTCTAAAAAGTAAATACGTGAGAGAAAATTAGTCATTATAGTAAAATTCAAGAACATCTTCTTGTAATCGAGTTTTATGTTAGTTCGTAAGGAGGGCAAGTGTAATTTGAAGAGAAGAGATCTTGCAAATCAACACTGTACTGACTCAAGAGCATCAATTAAGTAACGGTGATAAGGACACCATGCTTGAGCACAGTACTCTAATTAACTACGAACCAGTGAGAGAAATAGATAGGTACAAAACTAAATGTCTTCAGAAGTTCTTAAAATAAAACCAGCCATTCTAGGCGCTTTCGAAACAATAGAGATGTGGTGATCAAAGCGCAGTTCATCAATAAAAATAACGCCAAGATCCTTGTGAGTAGAAACAACCCCAAGAGGAATACCACTGATTGAATAAGCAAATGAAAAGGAGGATTTTTTATGGGTAAGACATAAGGAAATACCCGTCAATATTCAAGGGAAGGGGATTATTAATATTCTAGGAAACAAGCAACTATAGATCTGCCTGGAGGCCCAAGCAGTTGTCAATGAAATGTGTAACCCTAAAGATTTTTAAATCATCAGCATAGACGAGCGACAAAGAGTTAAATAAAGAAGAAAAATCATTTATAAACGCTAAAAATAATAAGGGACCTCGGATTGAACTTTGAGGAACACCAGAATAAGGACAGTATGAGGAAGACTTGCAAGACCTATACGTAGCCACACAATTGCCGACCACAGAGGTAGGAGAATAACTAGTGGAGGAGACACGAGTTAAGATTTAAGGCCTTAAGCTTTTTCATAAGAAGGCCATGGTTGACTGAGTCGAAAGCTTCTGAGAAGTCAGTGTAAATGACATCTACTTGCTACTTGTTATCTAAAGTAATGGCCACATTGTGGAAGAAGGAAAGAAGATAAGAAAGGGTGGATCTACCTTTAATACAACCATGTTGTTCAAAGGCTAGATGAGGAAGAATAAGGGAATCTAACTTGTTATGAACTATTCGTTCGAGAATCTTGCTGAAAGTAGAGAGAAGGGTTATTGGGCGATAGTTCGAGATGGAAGCTTTATTACCAGAATTATGAATAGGAAAAACAACCGATTTCTTCCAGAGAGGAGGAAAAGTACCAGAGGCTAGACTGTTACTACACAAAATAGATAATGGGACACATAAAGACGGGGAGAGAGCTTTAGCAAAGATTTTGAGGATACCATAAGGATCGTTGCTGCAATTTATATCTATCTGATTAAGAAGCAGCTACATTTCAGTTGGACTAATATAAGGAAAGGAAGTGGCTTGCGAAAGTTGTTGGTCATGCTCGACATAGGAAGAAGAAGACGGCTTAGCATAAAAGGTAGAAAAATATTGAGCAAACAGTTCGTAAATCTCTTCATTGTTTGATGTTTCGATACCATCAATGTACATTGAGCTAGACAAGGTATTGACATTTCTTAGCAACTTAGTATACGCTCAAAATGGTTTCGTCTGGTTACGATGAATGGAACCTTCAATATAATTAAGATATTCTAATTGGGCTACAGTAACAAGTCTTTTTACTTCAGCTCTTAGAATTCTGAAGTTCTGGAAATCTGAACTGAGCCCACTGATACGCAATGTTTTGTGAGCCCTATTTTTGGCTTTTAAAGCTGCATCAATTTACATATTGAACCCCGGCGCATCTTTGCTTCATTTCAGACGGACTGTAGGAGTATAAACTACTATCTAAGAGTTAGGGAAGTGATAAAATTTGCGTACCGCGTCCTCAATATTCAGATTACGCAAGAAAGAGAACGAATTGATTGAGCGAATCTCGTTATGCGTAGCTAAATAGCTTTGTTGAAGTTGTATCGAATAGGACTTGTGCTCCCTCTATCGGATACTAACTCGACAGATACCATAAGATAAAGGGGAGGATAATGAGGGTCGGGACCGACATAAGACGAGAGGACGGTGTCCAAGTAACATAGATGGAGGATTCAGGAAGATTTGTGAAAAAAAATCCAGAATTTTATTGTTTACATTCGGTGAGGAGTTGTGCAAGGGAGCAAAGAGACAGGAAAGATGAAAGAGAAATCGAGGAGTTGTCATTGGAGAGGAGGTCAGTACATAAAGAATTCCAGGATATGTTAGGACGGTTGAAATCGCCACAAATTCAAATGAAAGTTTTGGAATTGTTAACATATGAAGCAACTCGAACAAAAATTTTTCATAGAGACAAACGGCACTATTAGACAGAACATACACTACAGACACTACAGACACTACAGACACTACAAATAATTTTATGGCAGATGATAAGGAAACAAAAACAGCGATACTTTCAACTGAAGGGGAAGGATTTAAATAAGTGCAGTAACTAGAAATAATAGATCTTCTCACTCCAACAAGTAGCCACCTCCGTCCCATTTCCCAGAGATTATGCGATCACGGTCCCGTCTGAAGACATTGTAAGAGGTGAGAATCTCGTTATCAAGAATATCTTCAGTAAGCCAAGCTTCAGTGAGATACACAATGTCATCAGAGGCAAAAAAAGAAGCCGTACGAAGTTCATTGGTCTTGGTCCTAGGATTCCGAACATTCTGATAGCACTCAGTTATAGAATTTTTATTCTAAAGTATTTAGGATGACTTGCGATCAAAAACTTCTTAATCTGCTGATGAACTCTTTAAAGAACACACCTTGGTGCTAGAAGTCCTTGCACAGTAGACTCGTGATACCTGAACTGATCGTGACCCGAAATGACACAGATTTTCAGGTATAAGTTTTTTGCAGTTAAGTAATGGAGGCTTATAACCCAGTTTGGCAACGACGTAATTCCTGATTTTTTTCAGCTATACCATGATAAGGTAATCGAGAGAAAAACACTTGAACGGAAGGAGATATAATACAAAGTTCCGACGATCCGGAATATCTGAGGAAGCAACGGAACCATGCGGCTCTATAGCATTATTAGCTTGCGTTATGATTTCCGGCGCCACAAATAGGGGCTGTTGTTTCACAGAGATTGCAGAAACGTCTTACTAGTTTACAGGACAACCGGAAGACTTCGTCAATTTGCTGAACAAAAGGAACAGGAGCTCAAACTCAAAGCATTATTTGAGACCGATTATTCAGGGGATTTCACAAAAAGTGACGGAGCACAACTGCAGAGCAAGGAATCTCGGATTTTTCGAATGCTCTAGGTAATATAGTAGAATTGGAAAGACAAGACCAAACCGCGATAGATGGTCCTAATGCCGTTTGAGAAAGGAGGAGGGAGGTCCTCGTTTCGCCAACCCAGAGCTTCAATGATTCCTCATCCCAAACCAAACTAAAAGGTAGTAAATGCTCTCGGGGTCGATCATTGTGTTAACTGGTTCCCCAATAATCGGACATTAAATGCCGAGAAATGCTCATAACTGTCAATACATTTACAGCTCTGCTACTAAATCCTATTCACACCTCCTTTGTGGGTACGTAAAAGGATGAAGGCAAATCTTCCATACCTGATAACGGAATCGAAGAATGCCGCCGGAATAGAGGTTAGGCGACGGGCTACTTCCCGTCCCTGGAAAACCCTAAAATGTTTCAAAACCTTCAGACGGGCCTCGGAATGGATTGGACTCCCAGCAATCACACCGCAAACGGAAAAGACCTATGGAATTGGATACTGGAGGGTCAGATCACTCAACAACCCTGGCACTGTTAAGGACGTTTTACGACAGGCCAGTCAATATCAATTAAAAATACTGGCAATCCAGGAAACGAACTGGACTGCGAATGATATTCAAGACATGAGATCGCACACAATATTCAAAACTGGGAAGCCTACTGGAAAACGGAAATTCGGAGGGGCCTTCATTGGATAGGGAGTTCAAATCGCACATTATTGATTTCAAGGCAATAAACGAACGGTTCGGTGCGATCCGTAGAAAAGCGAAACTCTTCGAAATCTGGCAGATAAATGTTCACGCCCCGACCGAAGAAAAGGATGAAAGAACGAAGGAAACGTTCTACAATCACCTGGAAAGACTAGTCGACTCATTACCACAAACTACACAATAATCATTCATGTCTGGAAAGACAAGACCAAACCGCGATAGATGGTCCTAATGCCGTTTGAGAAAGGAGGAGGGAGGTCCTCGTTTCGCCAACCCAGAGCTTCAATGATTCCTCATCCCAAACCAAACTAAAAGGTAGTAAATGCTCTCGGGGTCGATCATTGTGTTAACTGGTTCCCCAATAATCGGACATTAAATGCCGAGAAATGCTCATAACTGTCAATACATTTACAGCTCTGCTACTAAATCCTATTCACACCTCCTTTGTGGGTACGTAAAAGGATGAAGGCAAATCTTCCATACCTGATAACGGAATCGAAGAATGCCGCCGGAATAGAGGTTAGGCGACGGGCTACTTCCCGTCCCTGGAAAACCCTAAAATGTTTCAAAACCTTCAGACGGGCCTCGGAATGGATTGGACTCCCAGCAATCACACCGCAAACGGAAAAGACCTATGGAATTGGATACTGAAGGGTCAGATCACTCAACAACCCTGGCACTGTTAAGGACGTTTTACGACAGGCCAGTCAATATCAATTAAAAATACTGGCAATCCAGGAAACGAACTGGACTGCGAATGATATTCAAGACATGAGATCGCACACAATATTCAAAACTGGGAAGCCTACTGGAAAACGGAAATTCGGAGGGGCCTTCATTGGATAGGGAGTTCAAATCGCACATTATTGATTTCAAGGCAATAAACGAACGGTTCGGTGCGATCCGTAGAAAAGCGAAACTCTTCGAAATCTGGCAGATAAATGTTCACGCCCCGACCGAAGAAAAGGATGAAAGAACGAAGGAAACGTTCTACAATCACCTGGAAAGACTAGTCGACTCATTACCACAAACTACACAATAATCATTCTAGGTGATTTCAACGCTAAAGTTGGCAATGAGCTATGTCATCGGGAAACGACTGGAGGAAATAGCCTCCATAATGAAACAAATGACAACCTGATTGACTTTGCATGTAGCAGAAATCTAGTCATACGTTCGACTTGCTTCCCACATCGACGCATTCATAAAATGACCTGGGTATCACCGTATGGCAACACACAAAACCAGATCGATCATGTTCTGTTCCAATAACGTTCGGGCTTCAGCATACTTGACGTCCGTACATACCGAGGAGCCAATTGTAACTCAGATCATTACTTGATCAAATTAACCTATCGATGTCGTATGTTAAAGGCATATTCAGTGAAGACCATCCCGCTACAAAAATTTGACATCGTAAGGCTCCAAACGGCGTCTGTAGCCAAACATTTCGCGGAGATCCTCGACAACCAGCTGGCATCCATCTTATCAGACGCATCGTCAAAGACGAGCAACGAGCCCTGGATGGAAGTGAAAGCGGCTATCAGGACCGTGGCAGAACAGACGATCGGACATCAAGCCCGGTGCAAGAGGAATGATTGGTTCGATGATGAGTGCCAGAATACGATGGATAAAAAGAACCAGGCGTACCAAGAATATGTAGGTAGGAAAAACAGGGCGAAGAGAGAGCACTATGAAAATCTCAGAAGAGTAGCGAATAAGATAATTAGAATTAAGAAAAGAAAATACTATGATGACCAATTGAGAAGCATCGATGTCAGTCTAGCGAGCAACAACAAAAGACAAGCTACAAAGTAGTGAAAAGCCTGAAACGTGGTTATCAGCCCAAAACCACTCTCGATCGCGATGACATCGGTAATATCATCGCTGATGAAACCAAAATTAAGGAAAGATGGGCATCATATTTCAAGAACCTCCTTAATGCTCCACACAGCTCCAGATCATCGGAGCCTATAGATGTCTGCGGAAAGCTTTCTTTGGCCCCACCAACACTGGATGAAGTTTGTTCTGCATGATAAAGCGCCGGGCATCGATGAGATTGCAGTGGAGCTCATCAAATATGGTGGCAGTAGTGTTCATAAAACTATTCGCAAAGTCGTACAGCACATTTGGAAACAATAACATATGCCGAAAGAGTGGGCCTAATCAATTATATTCCTTATCCACAAAAAAAGTGAAAATCTACAGTGCAAAAACTATAGAGGCATATCACTACTTTGTACGGCGTGCAAAATATTTTCAAAAATTTTAGTAAATAAAAGCGGATTATACGCCAACAGTATTATTGGGGAGTATCAAGTTGCATTTAGAGCAGGTAGATCGACAATAGACCAATTGTTCACTGGCAAGCCCTTGAAAAATGCTGAGAGTTCAACATAGAAATACAACAAATTTTCGTTGACTTTAAGCTAGTATACGACAGTATTGATCGTAACGTACTGTACCAAATAATGCTTTGCTTTGTTATCCCAACCAAATTAGTCCGTCTTACCAAAATGACAATGATTTCGACGACCTCGCCAGTCCCGCTGGGGCTCTGGGTTCAAGTTCCCCTGAGAGCAGGAACGCTCTCTTTAATTTCCGCAAAAGCAATTGTTTCCGTGTGTATGACAATTTGCATATAACTAAACACTACCATGGTTATGCAAATCGCCATGAATGCAAATGATAACTGTTTCATTTGTCGAAATTGAAAATATGTGAGAGAAACGGAAGTGTATTGGACTTCAATTATGTTACCTCGAAAAGAATTCCGGGATTAGTTTTGGGGAGTTAGGCTTGATTTTGAGTTTGGAAAAGAAGGTTTGAGAGTCACTTATTGGCGGTAAGAGAAGAATTGTTAGCAATAGTGGAGAGTAGATTGAAAAAGCGTTTTCGTGTGGTCGATCGAGCGGTTAGTTTGATTTTTGGAAACCGTGCGGGCGGTTCACGCGAATTGGCGAAAATTGTTGCGCAATTTAATTTTGATAATTTTTAATTAAAAGAAGAAAATAAAAACGGTGCAACAGAAAAGTGTTGTGGCGGTTTAGCACTTAGACGCATAAAAGTTCAGGAAAATCGCATATCACCTTATAACATACTTTTTCACGAGATAAGCGCAGGAAAAAGGTTAAAAATTCGGATGGTAAAAAAGAAAAAAGAGAGTTTTTCGTAAATTTTGGACGAGAGGAATTAAGTTATCTGGGGAAAAGGGATTGAGTTTAGTGAACTTTGGATTGGAAAAAATAATTAATCGTGAAAGAAATTTTTTGTTTGTGGTGAACTTTGACTGAATTAGTTTATTTAACATGAAAGTGAAGATTGGTTCTGTGACTTTCGATTTCAGAAGTGGATTTTTGGGTGGAAAAAAGCCTAGATGTTCGTTGTTTAAGTGCGTAGGGATTTAGTAGTCTATGATAAATCGGTTACCAAGGGTTAGCAGGAAATATGAGTTAAGTGAGTGGCTTATCTAAAGCAAAATAAATTCATTACTGTTTGAATTCGAACGATTTCGAGGCGCTAGCACGCAGTTTAGTGGCGGTTAGATTTTGTTTTATAGTTCATCCTTTTCAATGTTCCCTCCACCCCTGCAGATGCAGAGCGCTCCGCAGACAGAAAAGGGGTGAGTAATTTCTCAATTGTTTTAAATTTAACTTCTGCTATTGATTAGAATTGATTTTTGGTGCTTGTTCGGTTAGTTAAATCAAAAAGGGGGTTTAATTTAGTCATTTCAATTTGCTTGCTTCTTTGAATTGTCCTCTAATTTTGTTAAGTAAAACGGCCACTATGTTTTGAGTAACAACATCTTTCATTTCTCAAGATGATCCCTTCGTAGGTCTTAGTTTTTGGGCGCAAGTATTTGTGTGTAAGGTGGCCCAGCACGAGCAGAGGATTTTCCGGAAGACCCACGACACGACTGAGTGCTAGCCGGCCTCAGTATACCACCCCGTATAGTTCAACAGATTTGCAAGTAAAACATCTGAATCTGTTAATCCTTTACGGATTTTACTTTCCGTACAGAGGAGACATTCTGGGAATCTATTGTCTGGGTGATGAATCTAAAACCATCATTTGCTTTTGGAAGAAACTTGTCTGTCATAGGAACTCTAAACATTATACGGAGAATGAAGCAGCATATCCAACTCGATTTCTATCACTCTACTTACTCATTTTTTTCACATAATTAAAGTAAAATTAACTAATTAAATTAAATATAAAGGAGTAGACATTCTTTGCTTACTAAACTAATTGATATACTTGTCTCACAAGCAAGAGCAGACTTGATCTTTGACGTTATGGATTTTATGGGTGAATTTATTTTTACTCTTTGATCATTTAATTAAAGATCAATTCTGCTTTTAGTAATTAGACATACTTTCTAATAGAATTCTAAACCTGTCGTTAATGTCAAATTAATTATGCATTTGAAAACGCGTTACTTTCAACCGCCGGTACATGCAGTCCACATTGAAAAGCTCGTAAAAATTATACGTCAATTTATTATAGGAGGTTTCAGGTTAAAAATAAAAAAAAAAACTAACAGATTTAACTGATCGCTCATCTATTGTTGCAAGCAAACAATTAACACCATCGATAATTATCACACATCAATTTTATTTTTCATGGGTTTGAACACTGCAATTTGTTTTCATATAAAAACTACTTATAATATTTTATGATTAATCTTTTCTGGAACGTGTGATGAACTAACTAATTAGCATTTTCGAAAAACCTGAAAAGTTTAGAACAAACAAATTCTCTCGTCTTATTTCGAAAGATTTTTAAGTATTTTAATGACTATGTTATCAAGTTACGAATATCTTTTCGCACGCGCTAAATTCCAGTATTTCTCCTTTGATTGAAATAACGTGGAGGAGGTCGATGCAGATAACTACCGCTCCTCTCAAGGTTAAAAGTTCTAGATTCAGACCGGGAACGAAGATCAAACCGAAGAAGTAGAGAGTGTAGAAGAGTTTTTGAACGAATTGGTGCAAATTTAAATCTACAAGCAGCAGCACGAGCATCTAATTTAGCAACATAAAATATCGAAATTTGCATCAAAGCGGGCAAAAATTTAGAGAAAAAAAAATTTTAATTTCATTTAATTTGAATTCCACGTTATATTACTTTGGGTGGGCTCTAAAGCATACTTTATTGGACCTACCTTTATCTTTTTCCTTCGGAGAAAGCTTAAAGGTCGAATTCAAGACGTTGAGTCACACTAGCTTCCGATAAAGATCATCATAATCATACATTAGGGCATGAAAATGCAGATTCTTAGGTGGTTATCTTGAGTAACCAAGTTGATTACGAATAGAAAGCAGTAAATACTAACATGAGTAAAGGACTGAAAGATATCGATGAAACACTGATGATGCCAAAAGAAAAACTTTCATTCAAGAACAGTCGACGATTCACAGAACTACTACTCAATATCAAAAAGACCACAATCAAGCTGAGCTTTTCTAAATTCAATAACAACACATGCATTGCCAAGGACGGTTTGGGTATGGGACACCCAATGTCGTCAATAATGTCAGAAATATTCTCACAATCTTTGGAAGAAGTCTTTATAGGCAAAATGGTCAAAAGATTCAATGCACCAGTCTTGTGGAAGCCGTGCATCGTCGCGGACAATCGAAAGTCAAAATTGTCAACTGATGAGCGAGTGAATATAAGCAGTTATTATATAGTCAGTTAGTGAATGAAAAGTGAAAAGTGCGAGCAGGAGGGAAGATTCTCAACTATCAGAGAAGGAACAAGCTGGCAAAAAGGCACGGATTCTTCTGGGTGAGTAATATTTACTTTCCTTGTTTGCGAGAGTGTGTTGTTTTGATTATTGTTGTTGATTTGAATACAAATTGTGAAAATAGTTGGATAAATTTCTTAGTGTGTGAGTTTGGTTTGGGCGGGTTGTGGATATGACAGACATATCCACAATGGACAAAGATCAGCAGATCGCTCTGCTAATTGGGCTATTGCAAACTTCGCAAGCTGTGCAGGCACAGCTTAACGAAGTTATAGGCGAGCTCAGGCAGGCTCAACAGCAACTGATTGAGGTTAACTCGGAGTTGGCAGAACAACGCCGAGTCAACAAAGAGCATGGAGCAATTAAGGGATTTGATGTGGCTAAATCAAAAAATAAAACCAAAAACAAAAAGAGAAAAGTGGAGTCTTCATCTTCCTCATCAGAGGGCCTGCCGCCCTCTCCTCCTTCTTCAGAAGCGATGGAAGAGGAAGCAATCTAAGAAAAAGACGAAAATGAGTCGATGCAGGAAGACTCTGCTGACGAGGATGAAGAATTTCCTGCTCTGCCACCGCCGGGTCCCTCAATGGCTCTACCAGAGCTGGTCATCCCACCAAAAAAGAAAACCACTCCCACAGCGCCCACCATATCCAAATCACTAGACGACGACAAGAAACGGACAACGGTACCTGTCATCCTCCGAGAGCCTGCAAAGTGGACCCAGGTCCTAAAGGACATGAAAGACGTCCGCCAAAAGGGTCTTCAATTTGGGGATCTAGATAATTCCAGAGACACCACAAGACCACAGGAAACTTACAAGATACTTGACAGAAATGACGATACAATACCATACGTATATCCTTCCTGAAGAAAGGAATCCAAATGTGGTAATCAGGGGTCTGTATGGACTGTCGATTGACCACATTGAAGAAGATCTGGAGAGTCAAGGATTTCACCCCATTGAAATCCACTATATAAATTTACGAGATGGGCTATCCAGGTTGGTGAAGATCCTCCTTCCCAAAAGCGAGACTGACATATACAATATAAGGGCAATATTTCACCTCATATGCACTGTTGAAGCGCAGCGCCCCCATACAGGACAAGTTATGTGCCACAACTGTCAGCAGTTTGGACACTCCTCCAGAAATTGTCACGCACAGGCGGAGGTTGTATTAAATGCGATGGGCTCCACCATTTTTCCAAATGCGTTAAAAAAGCAGAGGAAAAACCAAAATGCGTGAACTGTGGTGGAGAACATCTAGCCAACTATGGTGGATGTCCCCGGAGCCCAGTGAATGTCAGGAAATCGTTCGCACAAGTTGCAGCTGCAAATAACAAAAAAAAACCACCACAATATCTACACAACAACAAAATAAAAACACACAAAAACAAAAACAAGCAAACACCCCACTAAACACAAATAACAACATGGACACACTCTTTGCCACCTTGCAAACACAATTCCAAACCATGATGCAAGACATGATGGCGAAAATGATTCAGGGAATGTTTGCATCACAAGACAGTTTCAACAGCACACTGACAAAGAAACAATAATGAGCTTTATGGATCATTTAACCATTCTCACATGGAACGCAAATTCCCTGCTTCATAAGACTGGTGAGTTGACTCAACTTATATTTGATTATAAGTTTGACATCATTCTCATCCAGGTAACCTTTCTGAAGCCTGGAAACCGCCTACGCTTCCCTAACTATTTTCTGTACAGAAATGACAGAACAACAGGCAGAGGAGGCGGAACGGCCATTCTTGTGAGAAGGAAAGTGAACCATAATCTCGTATTGGCACCTACGTTACAAACACTAGAAGCTACTGCGATTCAAGTGCGGACGGATTCTTTTGAATTCATGGTAGTCTCGGTATACAGCCGCCCTCAGGCAGCTACGCTCATTGAAGATATTAAAAAACTTCTGGACTTTCAGGGTCCCATACTCCTTGCCGGAGACTTCAACACCTATCACCGAAGCTGGGGAGCTGTGAGAAGCAATCGTGCTGGGACTAAGTTAAACCGATTTATTACAGGTAATCCACTAAGCCTGCATATCCCCAACGAACCAACACATTACGGCTACCGAAATAGTTATCCTCTCGATATTGGTATATCACGTACCTTTGAACACGATGTACGCATCGAAGTCCTCGCCGAACTTTCATCCGATCACAAACCGGTGCTCTTCTTAATAGGAGGAATATACATAGACGAACCCCTACAAGTAAAGAAGAAAACTGATTGGCAAGCTTTCCAAGTCGCACTGGCTAAAGAAACCATTATTCAAACACCTGAAATAGTTTGCGACACAGAGAAAATGATAGAAGAAATCACAGACAAAATAATACAGGCAAAAGAGGACAACACAGTCACAACTCTGACAAGGGCGAAAAACCCCTATGAACTCCCTAACGACATCAAAAATTTAATAAGGAGGAGGAATCGAGTTCGGAGAAGGGCTAGGAACATGGGTGATCCTAGATTACGCCAGGAAGCAAATCAAATTACCAACAAAATACGTGATCGGATATCGAAATTCTGCAATGAACAATGGGAGAGCTTCTTGCAAAGTCTGGAGCCTGGGAGCGACGCTTTCTGGAGGGTTTCCAAATACTTTCGTATTAAAAACAAACTTGTAATACCACCAATTCACGGCCCTTACGGTATCAAATTCGACAGTTCTGGTAAGGTGGAGTCCTTCGCAGATACTCTAGAACAACAGTTCTGTGAAAATTTATCCGGTGAGGAGGACCTTGACGATCACGAAGACCACGTCAATCGATTGACCAACAGGCTCATGAGGTCAGACATTACAGGCTCCGATCTAATACAAAGCACCTGTCTTCAAGAGGTTAAAGACATCATACAAGTACTGAACATACGGAAAGCACCGGGATTTGATTTAATATCAAACACCATGTTAAAATGGCTCCCGGATAATATTCTCGATGCAATAGCAGCGACTATAAACGAAATTTTCCGCTTGCGAAAATACCCCAAAATATGGAAATCGGCAATAGTTATTGTTCTTCCAAAACCTGGCAAAAACCTCATGTTCCCAGAAAACTGGCGACCTATTAGCCTATTATCCTCTCTGTCGAAAGTAGTAGAGTGGGTGCTACTAAATCGACTAACTGAGGTTGTTACCGAAAAAGAAATACTTCCAGAAGAACAATTTGGCTTCAAGCCATTACACTGCACAGAACTCCAGCTTACTAGGGTGGTCCAACACGTTAGAATAGAGCTAAACCCCAGGAAATCAACGGGTTTGGTTATGTTTGACATAGCCAAAGCCTTCGATAAAGTCTGGCATGCAGGACTTATTTACAAAATGCATGAATCCCAAATGCCACTGCAGCTCATCCAAATCATTGGCTCCTTTCTAAAAAGCAGATTATTTTGTGTCAAAATTGACAACTACCTCTCAACCATGCGGCCAATGCAAGCTGGAGTCCCACAAGGATCACCCATCTCCCCCATACTATACAACATCTTTACTGCAGACCTACCTTGGCTGCCTTTGAATGTCCACAAGTCCCTAAATGCCGACGCTACCTGTGTTTTATACTCATCCAGACAAGCAAGAGTCATCACCACCAAACTGCAACTCTCCATAGACATACTCTTGAAGTATTTTCGCAAGTGGAAGATTAAGTTAAACTCAGACAAGATCCAGGCATTATTTATAACCAGAAAAAGACAACAACAACCGAAAACTTTGACTGTTGAAAACGAAAATATTGCCTGGTGAAGAACAGCCAAATACTTAGGACTGACATTCGACAACAAACTCTCCTGGACCGACCACATACGCAACAAACGAGGACATTGTTACAATGTACTATCCCAACTCTTTCCACTCCTTAAGGCCAAGAAACTCAACATCAAGAACCGTCTGCTGATCTACAAACAAATAATACGAGCGATGCTACTATATGGTAGTACAGCCATCTACCAGACGACAGAGACCAACAAAAAGGCATTACAATCCATCCAAAACAAAAGCATTCCTCAAATCTTCGGAATCCCATGGTATGTTAGAAATACGGACATATACAAGGACCTTTGAATAGAACCTGTCGTGACAAAGCACTCAAACTGCTCGACAAATTAGACAACCATCCTAACACTACCTTGGGAGTCCTAAGACGCAAAGCACTACCAAAAGAAACTGATCCAACTATCCGCGCTGACTTTAAGAAAATATAATTGACAATAATCAGAATAGCACAATCTCGTTAATCATGGTGAGCAAATAATTGCTCACAGATAGAAGGGAGCTAGGGTGCTTAATCGCACCAGCTCCAAGGAAAACGAATCCAAGGAGATTCAATGCAATATTTTACAGACGATATGAGGATGACTGTTTCATCGTTATTGACTCACAAAAATAAACAAGACGAACTACTTACTTATATGAATGAAACACACTCGAATATAAATTTCACAATGGATACAGAAACAAACGGACAACTCAACTACATGGACCTAACCGTGACACGCGAACAAACGATTGGACTATAAGATATGCAGAAAACCAACCACAACTGATCATACCATACACGTCACATCTAACCACCTCGCACAACAGAAGCTAGCAGCGTACAGGTCAATGGTGAAGAGACTCCAGTCCATCTCCTTGACTCCTACTCACTACTCCAATGAAATAAACAACATTTACAGGATAGCAACTTATAACGAATACGAACAACGTGACATTGACAGACTTATTACACAGTACAACCAAAAAGAGGAACGCCAACTGACTGAAACTCATAAGAACGACCAACAGTGGATTTCATTAACATACGTAGTCAAAAAAACATACAAACTATCAAACTTCTCGAGGAAATACAAACTGCATTTAAAACTAACAACAACATTGGAAACAAGCTGAAACCAAAACTGAATTATAAAGGGTTTTTCATTAAGGACATAAAAAGCCATAAGTATTTAATGTGGGGTTTTGGCTGTTTTCAGATAAATATTTTAAAAAAATCGTATCTCCGTAACCGTGACTCTAACAATCCAGGTTCCCAGGGGGAAAAGGAAGCAAATGACTTCACTAGTATCCTTAAAATGTTTTATCGGCCCATGCACTGAACACCCTATACAAAGTCATTCCCTTGAACACATCCTTGAGACAGTGAAGATGACTCAAAGGAGTCAAAACGCGTCTGCTCATACAACAAAGCAAGGCCCAACTGCTATTCAAGAAAAAACATAAGACTGGAAGATGCTCCTATTAATATATTCAAATATTTTTACATTAATGAGGGCATCGTCAAAATGCATAACGCGAATTTTGAAGAATTATCTTTATTGAAATTTACCTGAAGGCATCGAAGGTACATTATGGATGAAGTTGGTTTACTGGTTTATTCCTAAACAACGCATCAGTATAAACAATTTAAAAATTAAATTATATGACAATTATAAAGTTTGTGAATTTAAGATCTACTGTATCCGGGAAGAGAAGGATTGTAAGTTGTAATTCGCTGAATTTGTTAAATGCCTTGCTACATCTATCAATTGGCTCATTATCCGCCTATGTAGTACGGTGGGTAGTTGTGGTAAGCATGGGAGTATTTCTAGTATTTAACCAGCGTCAGTAGTGGGTGTTATTAGTTCCGCTTAAACTCTATCAGCACCACAGATAGCTCCATCTCTTCATGTCGTGGCCCCGCCGAAGCATATATATATATCTCGTCTGGCTTATGAGACATCGACGAATGACATCTATGCTTACGTCTCAAATTTTTAACCTTCGGTAAAGATCATCAGCTGCCACAAACTGACAAAGGACCAGATTGAGGGAAAAGTTATAGCTTCCTTCAAGCTAACTGTACCACCAAACTGCAGCATAGTTCTTCACCCAAAATACTGGCCTCCTGGAACTTTAATTAAAACTTTCGAGGTGACCATAAGAAGAAATTTTCGTCGTGTGGTGAGCTCTCTTCCGAGACTTTAACCCTATTTGCAAATGAGCAACATGGATTCAGTTAAGGTCGTTCGACAATAACTAATTTATTAGAACTTACGAATACCATCTCTCTTGCTTTTGACATGAGCCAACAAGTTGATATCATATACACCGATTTTGCTAAAACCTTTGACAGTTTTGATCATGGCCTTCTGGGTAACGAATTCCGATCGTTCCGTGTTTTCGACTCAATCCTCTCTTGGATCTTATCTTTCTTATCCCATGGCTGATGCACCGTTTCACGGAATAATTTATTTTCATCGGCCTCATTTAGTCCAAAATCCGATGTTCCTCAAGGATCAATTTTAAGCCCTTTGCTATTCAAAATGGTCATTAATGGCTTCCCAACGCCTGTCCTCTAATTTTCTTCTTCACGCTGATGATTCAAAAATTTATCGTTCCATTAACTCCAGCAAAAGCTGCTCATACCTTCAAAATGATCTTGACAGTCTCCAAAACACAACATACAACACAACAACGCAGTTTGCCTACAAGCTAGTGATGCCATATTTAATGTTTGGAGTCGGCCATCGTAGGAAAGAAGGCTACAGAGATCTCTGGGGTCATAGAGGGATCTTAGAGCAAAGCGTTAAATTTGTTTTTGTACCGACTCTAAGCTTTTGTTGTGAATGTCAAAACTAGGGTCCCAGATCACAAAAGCGTATTCGAGAACGGGACGAACTAGTCAGGCGTACAACGATTTTGTGACCCAAATATTTCCATATTTCTTTGGCTCTTCTTTTGATGAAACATAGCATCCTTTTAACTTTAGAGAGGGCTTCGTCGTATTCTACGTCTAGCACTCGTTGCGTGTAGACGTGTTTTTAGTAATTCACTCCTGTCATTAATTTTAAAAATTAATTAATTTTTCACAAAAGTCAGTTGATAACAATTTTTTAATTGAAAACCATCACCGTCGGATTATTCGAGCATTTATCGAATACCTGAAATTCATTTCCTGAAGAAATATCAAAAGTGGAAATACGTTCAAGGGAAGTCCCTGTCTGAGAACATTCTCTCTAGTCTCGCTGCAAAAGCAACGAGATGGAGGAGCCCGATGGCTTCAGCCATCAACCAGAAGGTTCGTGCCCATCGCCAACGATGACGGGCGAAAAAAAAACTAAAAAGAAGATACGACGATAAAGAAGAAAAACCGACAATTCTATCGGCAATCGAAATCGAGCAACTGATCAAAGACAAAGGAAAAGCTGACAAAATTGAAAAAGAAAATGAAGAGCACAAGCTTCGAGTCAAATCATTAGAAGCACTTGTTGGAACATCAATTTTCAACAAAGCTAAAGAAACAAAGAAAGGCCAACAAGCAAATTCAAAAACCGAAGATAAGAAAACTAAAAAGCCAAAGGAAGAACTGATCAAGAGGATGTCCTCAGCGCAGGCGGCGCGGACAGCAGAAATTACTATGCAGCGCTAGCTGGACTTGAAGAAACGATGAAAATTGAAGAGGATCCAGGTAAAACTTCTAAGTTAGATAATGAGTTCATAGAATACCTTAAAATTAAAAATCGGGAGAAAAAGCCAAAAGTTTTGTCTGCTGGTCCGTCCGTTAAGATTAATGAAAAACAAAAAGAAAAAGTCCCACCAATTTATGTATTTGGGAAAACGGGCAAAGATATGGTTCGGTTTTTGGCAGCCGAAAATTTGCTAAAAGATTTTGAGATAAAAAGAGTCAATGCTGATAAATTGAAAATTAGGACTAAGTCGCTGGTTGATTTCCAGGCAATAAAAAGTGCATTAAATTCTGGAGATGTTCCGCATTTTACGTACACCCCGAAAAGCGAAAGAAACCAAACCTTTTTATTGAAGGGTCTGGACTGTGGTCAGGACACAGTCGATCTCCTTCAGGTGCTCCAAGAAGTTGCACCAGAAATACAATTTATTTCAGATAAAAACGTTGCAACAAGGAGATCGATTGTGGAGCGCAAAAACTTGCCTCACTACTTAGTCCAGATTTCCAGCAACAGTAGTTCAAGTGCCCTGCAAAAAATACGGTACTTGAACTTCCGCGTGGTGAGGTGGGAACGCCTCCAGAAAAGTGAGGTCAACCAGTGCTACAGGTGTCAAAGATTTGGGCATTCGGCTGCCAATTGCGCCATGAAATATAGGTGCGTTAAATGAAAAGACATTCATGCTCCCGGCGAGTACGAATTGGAAAATTGGAAAAACTATATTGTGTGAACTGCGGTGCCTTCGGTCATCCAGCATCATATCGAGGATGCCCCCGGTATCAAGATGCAAAGATTAAAGTCACTCCGAAACAAAGTCAAGCACACCGCAGTGTGATACCTTCCAACTTCGTCAAGCCCGGGGTGTCATTTGCACTTGCTGCGAGAGGACCAGCAGACAATGTAAATAAAATAAATAATGTAAGTGGCAATAATGAGCTGCCCCTTAAATTTATCAGCAATTAAATTCCTTATCGGAGAGAATCGACAAACAAGATTCGAAAATTAATATTCTTTTTCAGCGTTTAGGCCTTTCAAATGCCTCAAAATAAGTTGTCATCCAGCCACATTCCCACGGATAGGATTCGTCTCATCTCGATCAACGTGAACTTCATTGTTACTTTACATCGGCGTGATTATCTCCTTGAATTCATTGCCAGACAAAAGCCTGACATCGTACTTCCCACCGAAACCCACCTCAGTTCATGGCACTCCATGACATTCAAGGATTTTGCATTCGTAAGAAACGATAGGGTAACAGGTGATGGGGGAAGTGGCACCGGGATATTGGTGCGAAGACCCTATCGTTTCCAAAATATTGAAAAAGTCTAATTCAAAAGCTTTGAATCTCTTGAAGTGTCCGTTATCAAAATCTCACTGCCAGGTGGGGATAACCTCTTCGTTATCTCTGCCTATGCAACTGGTGGAACTGTTCTCAAGGTCAAGGAGGAGCTCAATTCCTTGTTTGAAATACTCGAATTGAACAGGCTGCATAACTGTTATATTCTTGCTGGTGACCTGAACGCCAAGCATACATCATGGCTGAATGCCACCAATAATCCAAGAGGTGTATTCCTGAAATCATGGATAACAGAGAACCAAATTGAATACAGGTGCAACCTATATGGGTCGGAGTTCCCAACATACCCTAGGACAAATTCATATTTGGACCTCTGCATTGCTGACGCAAGACTTGAATTCAGCTTTAATAGTCCTCAACGGAAACTGCAGGTGCTTCCTTACGATAGCGACCATAACGCAATCGTAATGGAAATCAATCATCACAGGGATGATTTCTTCCTCACTCCAGTTCGACATGAAAATCAGCGGTTGAATTTCAATAAAACAGGCTGGGGAAAGTTTCAAAAGAAGTTTAATCGCGAGTACCAGAAGCAATGTCCCCCTTCTGATGGTGGCAACTCTTGCTCAATGGTTCCTAATGACAGGAATCTAACTAACGATGAAATAGATGTCTATTTGTCGAAGTTAGAGAAGCTGACGTTGGAAACGATTGAGAAAGTAGTTCCCAAGATTAAACATCGAAACAATATGGAAGGATATGAAACACCTACCATCGTAAGGTTGAAAAGATTGAAAAGCCTTCTTCTCACACGCGTTAACAATATTTATCGACGATACTTGGACTACAACCATCCCTCGTTGTCTTTGTTGAAATTACACCTGAAGAATGTCCGGAACTTTATCCGGTCAAACTTCAGGAGTGAGGTCAGCAATCAATGGGCGGAAAAATTGAGGGGTATTAGCCCACAGGACCCAGACGGCGTGTTCGCGAAAGTGAATAGCATATTCCGCAAGAAGTCTCGAGTGAAGGTATCGAATCTTGAAGTCACTAGTGATGAATCTTGAAGTCACTAGTGATGAGGGGTGGTATCGAAATTGATAGTACGACTCCGGATAGAAATAGAAACAGGATTATACAGGTATGTGGAGGGTTGGGTAAACTTGCCCTGATTGGAACACATTTTGAATTGGTTCATCAACCAAACCCTGAGAGAGGGAATGAAATATTTTCAGAGGTCGTTGAAACAAAAGTTTCCGACTTCAAATCAAGCCTGAACGGCCAATCAATTCTTCATTTCAATGAAATATTAACATCTGACCGCATACCGAGCTTGAATCTTATTGATTATTTTGTCAGCTATGAAGACTTGTGTTTCATATTTCGCAGGATAAACAACAAGAAATCATGTGGTACTGATCGTATTCCAAATGTAGTTCTCCGACATTTGCTGGAGGTTGCTATTAGGAATTATTGCATATTGTTCAACAACATGTTGAGCAATTCATATTTCCCAAATGAGTGGAAAAGGGTAAGGTATTTCCGATCTTGAAGAAAGGAAAAGAATCTTCATACCCCAAAAGCTATCGCCCAATCGGCTAGCTGCCTAACATTAGCCAGGTGTTTGAAGTGATACTCAACAGAGCATTAAACGCCCACATTGAGGAATATGAGTTGATGCCGAATTGCCAATTTGGTTTTCGTGCCAGGCATTCGACCACACTTGCAATAACGAAAGTAACCTCAGACATCTGTTGGAAACTAAATTATAGACAATGTGTTGGAGCATGTCTCATTGATATGGAGAAAGCCTTTGATACGGTATGGTTAGATGGACTAATGCTTAAACTCCTTCAGGACAAGTTCCCCAGACACCTTGTCGCCATGATGTGCAATATGTTATACGGGAAATCGTAACAAAAATCACTCAAATCATGAATTCTCAAAAATATTAATGTTATTGACCTCATTGGAAAATTTCAAGAAGATCAAATCAAAACTGCAGTGACTGATTCGATGGAAAGGTTGTAAAATACCAAAATCATGTGTTATTGTTGTGGTAATTTGAGAAATTTCAAATGGCTATAACTTCCGTGTATATCATTCGATTTTCATCGAACTTACAAAGTTTAAGGACCTTGTGTAGGAGGACTACTTAAATATCAAATTTTGTTCAGTTTCAGGGTACGTATACGATTTTATTGGGGACAATGTGAAATTCGAATATCATACCATTATTAACAAAGTTGATGGAATTTTGACTTCTTAGGTATTTGTTGTTGTTGTACTCATAATCACCTACCTCCATTTTTTTCAGATTTTTCGGATCACAGGTGTCCAATCACGAGGGGGGGACACAAATTTTTCGTGTATTTCCCCTTCCTGTGCGCCCCTCGAAGCAAATTTTGCCTAAATAAGACCTGTTTTGAAAAAAGGACTTTTATTTGATACCTATATCGGCTACCTGTGATGAAATCGTTTTTTCGAGGGTCACTCCCCTATATGGGGAGACCCCCCTTAAATACCTTATAGAATTTTTTTGTAGATGAAATTTAAAGAGAGCACCACTTTACACCAGCATACAAAATGTAATGTTTCTAGCTTAAGTAGTTTGCGAGAAAAACTGCTGTGACACACGGACGGACGGACAGAAAGAGGGACAGACAGGATGCGATTTTAGTACGGTTTTGTAAAATTATTTTACAAAACCCTCAAAAAACAGAAAATGATTTTAAATTCGCGCAACTTTTATTAAATATACATGAACCTACAAAACGATTTAAATGTTCGCGTGAAAATCACGTCGGGGTCACCAATGTTTGTATTTAAACTTCTTTGTTTGGATTTTTAAAAAGCAAAATGCAATAAACTTGGTGTTACACCAAGATTAAAGTGGCTTCATCCAAGTTCTTAGACCGATAATCAAAAGTAGTTAAATGAAGTGTAACACGTGAGCGATTTAGAACAACTGGGGGAATTTATTAAACTTAATTTTCCTTATATGGCTAAATATGTTTACAAAACGTGGGAAAACAAAACAATTTATCCTACAGAAGTCTACCCAAGTACATTCCAATATTATGGTATTAGACTTGATAAGATGCATTGTCTCAGATAGCGAGCAAGTAATGCAACCTGATGCGATGCATCTTTAACGTATGCATGGATGGCTTGTGTGGAAGTTGAAAAGAATAACATTTTACGAAAAGTGATGATGTTTGTAAATATATAGCAAAATTGTCACTATAGAAAATAGAATGTTTAGGTGAGTTTACAAATGATTTAATTTTGGTATTAAGGTGAGTTGACACTATAAATTTATTAAAGATTTAAAATAAGAGTGAATTTAAACTCAATCCTTTTTTTAGATTCTGAACATTGGATCTTGATCCAGATGGGAGGATGCGAGGGGGCACCGCTCCAACCTGGATACTCCACTCTTATTTAGAGGCCATAAGTATCGTCGGTAACGACGAAGTCCTCTTAAGTCCCGTCTGTTTCCGCTAGGCCCAGCAATTTTTAACCCTTAGTAGGTTACCTCGGCCTCGACTCCGGTCGATGCGGATCTGTATCTGCAAATTCTTGAGTGCAAATTTTTTTTAGTGTTTCCTTGCACTGGGGAAAAGGACCCACCCCACGACACTGCAATGCTAGCCTGCCAGCGCATTCACGCGTCCTCAGACAAGGCAAAACTCGGCGAAACCCACCATCCTGCAACTGCAACTGCAATCCTTCACGGACATTGTTATCTACCCATGTTTCGCAACAAGGCGTTCCCACCTCACCACTCTGAAATAAAGACACCTTATTTGCTGAAGGGCATTTGGACTGCTTTTATTTGTAATTTTTACCAGGTATAGTCGTAAATTCTTCCTTTCTACGGTGAAGCTACTTTTTGCAAAGGCTTTAAGTTTGTTTCCTTTAAAGTGTACTGGTGGTCGATTGAAATCGCTGAAAAGCGTAGGGAGTGTCAAAAGCTTCGGCGTGAGGCTCAACGGGCGCGGAGTCGTAACCAGGCATGCAACCGTATGGCAGAATATAAGTCAGCCAAGAAATGCCTTCGCAAATTGATTAACAACAACAAGGCTCGCTGCTGGCAAGATATAGTAGACAATGTGAACAAGGATATGTGGGGCCTTGGCTACAAGCGGAGGCTTGGTGCCCTACATGATGGACGCAAAAGTGCGTCAGTGATCACGCTTTCCACGATGAAACAGCAATCGAATGTTCACTTTTCACGCAGCCGGAACTGAAAGATCTAGTCCTTTCACCGATAGCGAGGAAGGCTCCAGGTCCAGATGGTGTCTCAGCTTCGGTGTTGCAACTTGTCTATCACCACTGTCCTGACTTGCTGCTCAGCACATTCAACGATTGCTCTACGGTTCGATGGAAAGTGGCGAGGCTCGTGCTGATCAGCAAGAAGGGGAATCCGAGATTGCCGGCTTCATACTGCCCGTTATGCATGCTAGACACGCCTGAAAAAGTGCTAGACTAAGTCATGCTGCTGGGGACCTATTTCCGCGGCAGTACTGCTTTAGAACAGGACGCTCAGCCATGGAGGTAACTGCAGGCATGGTGATCGCCGTCCAAAAGGTAGATGCATATAGCCGCACCAAGCGAGGGATCGTTTTGTTGGTGACACTTGACATTAGGAACACTTTCAACTCCGCTAGACGGGTGGATATTCTGGATACGCTGGAAAACCCTTCCAAGTCTCAGAATATCTGATGCAGCTTCTGTGGGACTACCTGTAAGACCGATGCCTGATTTATAACACGGCACAGGGCCAACGAAGGACGCAAGTTACGTCGGGTGTTGCCCAGGGAGCTACCCTTGGTCCAGACCTGTGGAACGTGTCTTACAACGGGCTACTGAGACTGGACATGCCAGATGAGTCACACTTGATCGTCTATGCGAATGATGTTTCGGCTCTGGTCCACCGTTGAACAAGCGCAACTTAGGCTAGGTATGCTGATGTGCCGAGTGAGAAACTGGATTACTGCGAGTTTAGTTTAGCACTGGAGAAAACCAAAGTAGTCATCTTGACAAAAAAGGAAATCCCTAGAGTAAGGATGATCAGTATTAGAAACTTACTAGTCGAATCGAAGTCAGCGGTGAAAGACCTGGAGCTACTGATCGATTCAAAGATGAGTTTCTTTGAGTAAATCAGGGCAACGGCTGAGAAGGCTGTTTTGGGCGTATAGGCTCTGTGTCGACTTATGGCCAACGAAGGAGGACCCAGCCCATCAAGAAGACACCTTTTGATGAGTGCTGTGGGGTCAGTGGTACTATACGGAGCAGAAATATGGGGCCACTCTCTCAGTAAACAGGTACTCTTAAACGCTTCTCACAGGCACATTGGATTGGAGCACTGAGGGTTGCATGTTCGTATCCAACAGACTCTGAATCGGCGGTGAGAGTTATTGCAGGCGTGATACCTGTTGCCCTCCTTGCTAGAGAGCGTGGCTTTATTTACATGCGCTGAAGCAAGGACGCGAATAAGACTATTGTCCGCGAGGAGAGACAGAGCTCACGCAACGATTAGCAGAAGTCTTGAGTAAATTGCATTAAAGTGGACTGCGCGCCTCATCCCGGATCTGAGACCGTGGCTAAATCGAAAGCAGTGTGAGACTGACTTCTATCTGACCCAGCTTTTGAGCGGGCATGGATACTTTCGGTCTTACCTGCACAAGATTTGTAAGCCCCGGTCCCCCGCTTGTCAGTTTTGCTCAGTAGAGGAAGACGTTGCCTGCTACACATTTTTGCGTGTGCAAAATGAGACAGGCTGCGACGGGACCTCTACAGTATAGTAAAGGGTGATTCATAAACATTTTTGTCGAAAAAAACATAGTTTTTGTGAAGATTGAGCTGTAATGTTTATTTATTATGTCCCTTACAATTGAATATGAAACATTACTTCGGGCATATGTACACCTCGTGCTGCTTTACAGACTATCAAGCGATGATTGTAATTTTCAATGACATTTTCGCACATTTCCGGCGTTATTAGGCGTATGTTGGCTCGAATATTGTTTTTTAATGCTTCAGTAGTCTGGGGAGCATCAGCGTAAACACGATCCTTCAGAAATCCCCAAAGGAAGAAGTCACAAGGAATCAAATCACACGATCTCGCCGGCCAATTTATGGGTCCATTTCGTGAAATTATTCGATTATTCGATGTTTGCACTGGCGTTTCATTATTTTTGTAAAAAGTTTTAACAATAATAAAACGTTCGACTTATGTATATGACGCCATGGTTAGAACTGTAAAAGACCAAACTGTCATAATCTGTCAATATATGGACCTGAAGTTGGTGATAAATAAGAGTTAAGGCCCATTCACATGTGTACACTTGTTATGAATCAACCTTTATAGTTGCAATGATGCTTGAGTCGGTTGACAAATCGAACCAGGTAGCGCATTATGTTCGGGCAGTCCTAAAAGATAAAACGAACACACAGCAGTCGAGCACGTTGGGGTGGGGTATCGCGTGCCTGGCAGTTCTCCTCCCGCTAGAAGAGATATCTCCAGCTTGAAGGCACCTCACGGCGTAACAAAATGAAACCTGGCCCAAAGTAATGCGTCAAACGGTTCCAGGCTGGGTTCTCGGGTTGACAGGTGAGGTGTTTTGTGGGTAGTTCAGTCGTTTGCGAGCATGGGAATCTCACACTCAGCGCGTAATGGCATGTCTGGATGAAATTTGTGTTAAACACGATAAATGGGGATATGCAAGGGGAGATATTGCTGCTCCAACAGCCACCTAATACCCAAAAAGTGTTCGGAGGGAGAACTGAAGGGTGGAGACCAGTGGGGAAACCGAGAAAACGCTGGTCTGATTCGGTCGACGAAGACAGTTCATCGCTGCTCGGATTTCAAAATTGGAGGACGCGGTCAATGGACCGAGACAGTTGAAGGAACTTGTTGCAAAAAGCGAAGGCCCGAGAGCGGCTGCAGTGCTAAGAAGAAGAACAGCTACCCTCAATGCCAAAACGAGTGCGAGCGAATTGGCAAAGTGGACTTCAAACAACCAGAAAGCGATAGCAGATATTTTCTTATGTTACGGACGAGCAGACATGAAATGGGTGACAAAATGTGCCACATCAAGAGAAATTTGGCTGAAACTGCAATCGGTCCACGCATCAAAAGGTCCCATGCGCAAGATAAAATTCCTCATCGAGATGATATCTTGCAAAATAGAAGAAAACGTTAACATCAAAGAACGTCTTGACTTTTCAAATTCAGCGGAACAGCTGGAAAGCATGAATAGTGTCATTCCAAAAGATATGCCGGTCATGTTAATGGTTAGAGTTTGACAACAAGTTCTGAAAATTTTCGGTTTGCGGTCAGACCCAAAAACGATTTTTTCTATATTTGTCTCCCACTGGCCCTCTTGATGCACAATGTGACTTTATGTTTCAGATTCCGTAAGCGCTAATCAACACCTTTCATTTGATACTCCACTCAACTAAGATCGATAAAAAAATTTTGTAGGGCCATTTCCTTATGAAGGGGGACCTCCTTACAAATTTTCGAAATGCCTGGTAAGACGTACTCGTAAACTTTTGAGGGGCCACCACTTCTGACCTTCCCACAAAATTTGAGTTTTGTAGCTTCTACAGTTTCTGAGAAAACTTGCAGTGATGCATAGACAGACGGACGGACTGACAGAATGCGTAACTAGTAGGTCTTTGTGAAATTCGTTTTACAAAGCCCTAAAAAATATGCAGTTCAACTTTGAAATCCGGTTGAGAAAAATATAAATACAGAAAGCCAGCGAATCCAAACCCAAAAATTTATCCGAGGGCGGTCCGATAATTACTTAGCTTCACCACCCAATGGCGCCACTATCGTAAGAGAGATTCACTATCGTGTAGGAGGGGAAGTTCGGGTAGCCACGGCCACTGTCAGTTCCATGATATTGCGCGAAGGTAGGTATATGATGCATCAGCTCGAAATGACCGCAGCGTCGCGAGATTGGATAATTCAGATCAACTGTGACAGCTGCCAAGCGAAGATCTTGTGACGGAAGTTTATTCAGATTGTGTGTGCGCGGCTTACTTGTAGGACGCAGTTATTTTTCGTTAAATGTTCAGAAATTTATTATATTTTTTAAACAACTCTTTGTATTATCAATTTAATTTGTAAATAAAGTATGTTTTTTGCCTTCAATTTTACTTTTTTATTGTGACATGTTGAAAAACTGCATGAGGACCATCAGGTAGTACCGGACTCAATTTCACCGGGTATCCTCGGACACTTCTCGAGTGAAGAGAATATCTTTTTTATAGTAGGTGTTCAAGAGAAAAAATTATCATCACTTAGAGAAGTAGTTCGCCATTTTAATGTGCCAAGAAGTACACTTCAGGATCGAATTAAAACTTTTAAGGGTGGATAAGAGGCTGCACTTAAACCAAAATTGGGGAGATTTGAGAACACTTCCTCGGAAGACCATTTAAGGCAGTTATATAATCATGCTAAGGAGCTTGATAGTTGCCTGATGCCACTGACAAGGATCGAGTTTGAAACTGGCATTCCAATTTGCCGAATATTTGAAAATCCCTCATAGGTTTAATAAGGAGAAGCACATGGCTGGAAAAGATTTTTATTGCAGCTTCAAAAAAAAATTTCCCCGACATCGTTCTTAGATCTCCAGAATCGACCAGTATTGCGGGGGCTTTTGGATTCAACAAGCCTCAAGTTGACCGATTTTATAACCTCCAGGATTTATTAGAGAAGTATAATTTTCCTGCGTCTAAAATATAGAACGCTGATGAGACGGGAGTATCCACAGTTCATAAAAATGAGGTGAATTTTTTTTTCCCATTTTCAAGTTAAATTATTTGGTATATATTATTATATATAATCATTATCATTTTATAAAATATCCATATTTTAAGTGCTAACTATTTGTGCAATTTTTTTTTTTTTTGATTTGGAGTTACACACTCACATATATATTTATTATGGCTCACACGGGGACAAAAACTACTGAAGAAAGTGATAGTGAATCTAAAAATATTAACATGTCCGCGAATGATTTGTCAAACAGGGAAGCTTCTTTATTCGCATCGACATTAAACATTCCTCCTTTTTGGTCGAACAATCCAGACTTGTGGTTTGCTCAAGTAGAGGCTCAATTTCGTGTCAAAGGCATTAGCACTTCCACAACGAAATATGGTTATCTCGTTGGAGCTTTGCCATCTGAGAATATGGAATTAGTCGCGGATATCCTTCTTAACTCATCGTCGAGCACCGATAAATATGAGCATTTAAAGAAAACTTTATTAGAACGCAGTAAAGATTCAGAGGAACGCAGATAAGATACTCTCTTGAATCAAATGCAACTAGGGGACCATAAACCCTCCGAGCTCTTCCGACATATGGAGTCATTAGCTGGAAGTAAAAGTTTGATCAATGTATCTCTATTGAGAAAACTATGGATAAAGAAACTACCGTCTTCGGTGCAAGCGTGCCTGATTGCTATTTAAGGGAAACAAATTAAATTTCTGGTGCAGCTTCTTTGAGTACTTGACGAAGATCGACCGTATCCAAACCTTTCAACAAAAAGGTTTAATTTATTTCACTTTTTGGGGTATACGTGAAATGTGGAACCTCCCCAGAATTTAGCGCATATTTGGCTGACTTGAAATCAACCAGCGATTTTGTTGAAATGGTTAATTTTTCAGCATTAACTCTTTAATCTCGAAATTGGTTAGTTTATAATCGGCTGCCAATAGCCGAACCATCTCTTTTCCGCTTTGCCGAAGAAGTTGATTGGCGGTCCTTTTTCTGCCTCATTGCAAACTTTTTCAGAGGAACCAGCAGAACTGCGAGCTGGTTTCTTCTCCTTATTTTTTAAATACTGAATAAAATTTACATCATTATATTGATTAGAATTACTTTCGACGCTTGCTAAACTTCCACTTCTTCGGTTAATCCCTCCAGCGCTGCAAAATGGTTTTGACTGTCGGTGGTGCCACCAGCACTTAGAACTTTTTCTGGAATTGCTTGCTTTGCACTTTTCTTCGCCTTTGGAACCTGTTACACTTGATTTTGCAGCTGCGACTTTTGAGGCTTCATCCCTTTCTTGAATAGATCTTTGGGGGACTGTATCTCTAACCTTAGTTCATCATTTCCTTTTTGCAGTTTGATTATTTGTTGAATGTTCGCTATTATTTGCAGCTTGCATCCGCCATCTGCGTTTTTATTTCATTATGTTTTCTTGCGTTGATTATCGCCAGTTTCGTATTCGTCGTTTCCCTAGGTTACCCCGACGGTGGGAAGCCGTCGGGCTCCTCCATACTAGCGGTCCTCAAGTTTTCTTGGGTTCTTCGCTTTTCTTTACTAATTAAAGTAAAATAATATTCGATAGAAATCTTCTCAGTCGATTGCTTCAACAATATAAGCTTTTTCCGATAAAAATTAGCTTCGGACTGACGTTTAAAAAAAAAAAAAAAAAATTTGGATATTTTTTATAGTAGCGATTTAAAACATTATAGGGAAAGAATGCTACGATTAGCCTTTCATGGCAATGGGATCAAGCGTATTAAAATACTGAAAATCATGCTTCAATGTTTAACATTTACTTATCCACACTTATGGTTTTATTCCCATATAAGTAACTTTAATGTGCATTTGTCTCGTCTTATCAATTTATTCGACTCTATGGAATTTTCTTTCGCACGAAGATTCACTTAAAAGATAAAAGCCCCAAAAAACAGAACATCTACGTGAAATGAATTTTCATTTCATTCAACATCGTTCCTAACTATCACCTGCTCTCGCTTTTAAATTTTCGAGTCAACTTTGGTTATCTTATTCCTGACCCTAAGGATATTCTGCATGTGACGAGAGGCTAAGCATGATAATTCTCAAATGCATAGATTATCCATGTTGAGTTCACTTAACTTCAACAGACATCATAGCCGAATGCCTTTGGGTGAGTTAAAACAAATGAATTCTAGTACGAGTACGTGTCAGGAGGACTCGACACTTGAACCTTCAGGTGGAATTCGGATCATGTCTTGTTAACACCGAAATGGACAATTTTCATAGCAAAGAAAATTTATTGAATTTACTCTATTTAAACTGCAAAGAACCAGTTTTATATGTTACAACCTACTCAAAAATCAGTTCATTTAATTTTATAAATTTGTTCAACCTAATTCTATGTACGAGTACATCAAATTCCGAGCGTCTCGATAAATTCTTCGCGAAAAAAAACCACGATGAAAAAAATTCAACTTGTTATTACTTTTATGTACTTTGTCATCGCGCGACTGCTAATTGTAAAAGATAACAAGAATCATTGTTGACAACTTTAAACATTAACAGATAGCACACGACATCCCAAGACAAACTTTTAAGGGGGTGTTGGTAAGTCAACGCTTAAATGTGAAAGTGTTATGAGGTCAGAAATTCTATTACGTTAATTGCGAATCAAGTGAAAATAAATGTGGGGCACTTTAGTGTTACATCCATGCTTATATTTATTTCTATATTATTCAAAATTACTTCAAGCCCGACAATTGCAAATAGAAAAGGCGTTTGAATGAATAAGAGAAAATAAATGAAGACTATGGCTTGCGCAAGATTTCGTTGATACCATAAGTTTATGAAAATAACTGGACTGGTTTCATTTAACTACGCATTATTGAAAGAATTCCTGATATCTTTCAATCCAAATGACAAGTAAAATATATGTAATCACATATGAAGCGAAGACGAAAGAGAAATGTTCGTTAAGAAATCTATCTGGTTAAAAAATCTGCCCCTGTTAGAAGGAATTCAACACCCACTTTTGAACTTATTGACTACATGGGCTGATAAATTCTGGGATTTTTTATACAAAACAAGCGTTTTTGTGGGCAGAGTTACACAACGAGCGTTACAAAATAAACGAAACTGAGCTAAAATAGAAACGACAGGAGCTTTGTTCTGATGAATTCGAGTTTATTTATTCCAAATAGTCTCCTCCGGCCTCGATACACAGTTTTGCGCGACCCAAAAGCTTTTCGAAAGAGATCCGCCGAGATTGGCCTTTTCTGGGGACGCGTGAATGCGCTGGCAGGCTAGCGTTGCGGTGTCGTGGCGCGAGTTCTTTCCCCCAGCACAAGGATCCACTACAAAAGAATTTCGCATTCACGAATTCCGGGGTCACAAAAGAGTCCACCGAAGTCGAAAAAAAGCAGGTAACCAACTAAGGGTTGGATATTGCGGACGAAAAAGCACAAACTGGACCTGGGGAAGACAGACGGACTTAAGGGGACTTCGTCATTACCCGACGATTCTTACGGGGGCATCCGGATGGAGGTGGGGCCCCCACGCACCCCCCCAACCGGATCAAGATCCAAACGTAGAAATGGCCATATATTTCCCATTTGAGTAGAAAACTCATACAAACATAATTTGCATGAACTTTCCCATCAAATGAGAAATATAGACATGACCAGTTTATGTTATAGAATTATGTGATCAAACTACATAACTCTATGCCATAAAAGGGCACGCGGGCGAAAGGCCACTCTACCTGGCAAGAGCCCCTGTTAAGCGACAAAAAACGGAGGAGCGCACCGGATGGCCAGCCCATATGAGTGGAGAACCCTGCCATCGATGCGGGTCCTACACCCGGTCAGGTAGAGAGAAAAGGAAAGATCGAATGTTAAAGTTTAGCAATCCATTGTATGATTAAACATTTTTCCAACGAGAACTATGCAAATTTAATTGAAGTTTTATTTTTATACATGCCTCAGTAAATAACACCCTTTACGTTATTTTCATAATGCCTGCTCATTGATTAAATAATAACTATTATACCGGCCTACATCTCTTATAGCACCTATCAATCGTAAATCTGATTTTTTTTTTTTTTTTAATACCTCCATCCCTCACCACTCTCTCCATCACTCTTTCATCGTTGCACAACGCTCGTGCGATCTGGATTTCAGACGTCACCGATTCCTATGTGTGCTTCCCAGACAATATTAAAACATCGGTATAAGGGGGCACACAAAGTGCTGTGAAATACTCCTTTCTTGCTAGTCTAGTTCAATTCGTGAACAATTCCCAGCGATAAAAAAAAATACTGTAAGACGCAGTAAAAAAAAACTCCAAGTTTATAAAAACTAACTGTTAGTTAAGCACCTCGACGATAGCGTCTAAATGCCCAAAGATACTGGATTGTCAATCCTCAGGACTTATCATTAATTTGAATTTTTTAGATGTTCCTTTAGATTATGAGTTTGCTTTTTTCACTGTGTCTGGAAGATTATTATACACTATATACGCACAGCATCATTCGTTGCATCGCTCTTTAGTCGTTTTGCTTTTCTCCCCCGCAGGGGGAATGCTGGTCGACAAGAATACTCTTGGAGGCCAGAATTCTTTGGGGAGTTCCGCCCCCACGTTCCCGCGAAAATTCCCGCAGGGGAAATGCCGGTCGACAAAAGCACTCTTAGAGGCTAGCATTCTTTGGGGAGCACCGCCCCTATGGACCCGAGGATATGGGGGACGCCGTGAGGCTCCCTCCTGGGATGACAGGTAATGACCCTGACTAGATCTGGACTACGCTTTGGACAACGAACTGGAATTGATGCTTTCGGCTAGCGGATATGATGGTCTGGACCTAGTTGCTTTGAACAGTAGCGCCGAGGTGACACTCGTGGGTGAACGGATCCAATTCAGCTATCATACCGTCTCCATCCCGGTAAAACCTTGGCAGCCCTCGGAGTGCGTTAAAAGTTCGTACCATTGGGTTGGTGGTGTAGGTCCGGTTGAGACGGACTCTCGATTAGCGCTGGTCTGGGTCTGAGCAGTTGTCTCCATAAGGGCTACTGCCAACCCTCGTATGGCTTCCCTGCTCTGCAAAGATAACCATGAGACCAAAAATGCGACTACACACACGAATGGAGATAGCGGCTCCGCGGGGAGACCCTATAAAACTGGAGCCACTAAAAACCCTATAAAAAAGATTAAAAAAACCCAAAAGAAAAGAAATAAAAAATAATAACAACGACGACGCAACCAGCGATTGCAGCCATGATATTAACAGTGCATCGAGAGCGGTAGTAACGATGACAAAAACGACGAATAATACAATGACAGTGAAGACGGACGAAAAACGGAGATTAGCAGACAGTCTGGTCCAGACTGAGATTCCTGCGGCGTTCGGGCGGAGCAAATAACAATTATGCGAGCGCCAGAGCGTCTTATTAAAGAAAAGCGAGAAACTCTGCAAGACACTTCAGGTGTTCAAGCAGTGGAAGAAAATATAAAGAACATCGAGAATTCGACGGTCACTGCTGCGATCGTTACCGAAGCGACCGATGCAATGGTCGTGAATCCCGACATAATAATCAATCACCCTGAAGCCAACGAGCAGATTACGGCAGGAAAAGAAACGAGTAACCAGACAAAGCGACGTTGTGTGATTGCATCGCCAACGCCAAAAATGTGCCAAAAGTACTGTATTCGGAAACGGAAAGCGATAACCTCTCTCAAGGATGGTCGCAAAGTACAATTGCCGCCGAGTGACATGAAGAAGAAAGACTATTACGAAAAGCGGGAGATGTTCTGAAAAGAATACAATCTGCATCCGACTCCCCAAAAAATTAACAAAGCAGTAAAGATTGGGCTCCTTGAACTAGAGGGCTCCTAGACCGCAAAGGGCATTATCGGAGGAGCTGGTTAAAGGCCAAAGAAAAACAGAAGGCCAAGCAAGCGCTGGGGGCGAAATTTAGAGGCCACATGCAGATAGCTCCAGCACTGCAAATCAATAAGAAAGCCGCAAAGAAACTCCTTCAAAAGTGCCAGAAAGTAAAGTTCACACGGACGCTCAACTAGAAAAAGGACCTGATCCAAACAAGAGAGACAGAAGCCCCGACCAAGAACCCGGCAGCAGGCACTGCTCGTGAAACCCCAAGATGGCCGAACCTACGCGGAGGTGCTGCGGGACATCAGGGGCAACGTACGGCCCGAAGACACCAACTCTACCATTAAAGCAGTACGACCATCGCGGTCGGGTCACATACTTGTCGAGTTCGGTGCAGAGGCGGAGAATAGGGAAGCATTATGCGACGCAGTATAGAAAGTCCTCCGCAAAAGCGCAGTATAGCCTCGCCCGAGCTGATGGCAACGATCGAAATAAGAGACATTGACTGCATCATGGATCTGGCCGAGGTAGAAAAGACCATCAAAAGGGAGTTCCCCAGCGTGGGAAGGATCAAAGCGAGACCGACATCAGAAAACAACAGGGGACAACGCATGGCCATAATTGACTTGACCGAAAAGGATGCCGAACAATTCCTGAATAAGGGCAAAGTACACATGGGGTGGGTTGTCTGTAGGATACGGCGAAAAGCAATGCCTCTTGAATTTTTCAAATGCCTTGGCTATGGTCACGCCACACAAGTATGCAAAGAACCCGATAGGGGTAGGGACATCAAAGAAAAGAGTGTACGAAGGAGACACACTGTATTCTTTGCAAGGATGCTGATTTAAGACCTTATCTTGGGCACTTCTTGGGATCAGGAAAATGCCGGCTTTTCCAGGCAGCCCTAGCCAAGGCAAAATCAGAACGTCGATGACCCGGATCCTGCAGCTAAACCTACACCGCAGTTCTACCACCCGAAGTCTGCTTGAGCAGTTTGCGAGGGACATGAAAGCCAACTTCTTGCTGCTGAGTGAGCAACACCATGATAAAAGTCCTGCATTATGATATCCTGACGAAACTGGTATTGCCACCATCTGGGTTCGGAACAGTGATTACCAAGCGGAGAGTTGTGGATGAAGGGATGGTTTCGTGTGGGTCCGGCGCTCAGGGACCACCTTCTTTAGTGTGTACCTAACGCCGAACGAATTGATATCGTCATTCCAAGCCACGTTTAATGCTCTGGAGGGCGCTGTCTCAAACGCAGAGGACAATGTGCTCGTTAGAGTAAACTTCAACGCAAAAGCAATCGAATGGGGCATGCCTCAAATAGATCCGCGGGGCAAACGAATCCTGGAAATGGCGGCCAGGACGGCCCTCGTCGTACTAAACACCGACTTTCCGCCGTATTGGCTGTGAGGGAACCATACCGGACTTGACATTCGCCTCGGAGTCCTTAGTACGGAGTATACACAATTGGAAAGTATTAGAGGACTACTCAGCCAGTGATTATCAGTGCATTCTGCTTGAGATAAGCGATGTTGTCTCCCGACTTCCGTGCTCTCGGCTTTCTACAACTGGATAGAACATCGGAAGGATGGACGTCGAGAGGTTCGTCGAAGTGCTCACAGCAAGTGAGCCGCTGCAGGGAGCTTCGGAGGGGACAGAAGAACTGGCAGCTCAAAACGTGGTGCACTCAACTATCAGCATCATTACGACTGCTTGCTGCACTTCTCTGCCCCGTCGAGAGCCCCGGCGCGGCAAGCCCCCAGTGTACTGGTGGTCAACTGGAATCGCTGAAAAGCGAAGGGAGTATCACAAGCTTCGACGTGAGGCTCAACGGGCGTGGAACCGTGACGAGGCATGCAGCCGGGTGGTAGCATATAAGTCGGTCAGGAAATGCCTTCGCGAATTGATTAACAATAGAAAGGCTCGCTGCTGGCAAGTTCTAGTGGACAATGTGAGTAAGGATCCGTGGGGCCTTGGCTACAAGCTAGTTATGCGGAAGCTTGGCGCCTACAGAAGCTTTGTATACATGATGCGGAAAAGATGGATGAGAGGCACTCTTCCCCGCCCATCCCGTCAGAGGTGGTGAGCGCAGTGCCATTGCAGAGGTGGTGAGCGCAGTCAAAAAGGCAGAGGCACATAGTCGCACCAAGCGACGGGTCGTCGTGTTGGTGACACTCAACGTCAGGAACGCCTTCAACTCCGCTAGATGGGTGGATATTCTGGATACGCTAGAGAACCCATTTCAAGTACCAGAATATCTAATGCGGCTTTTGAGGAACAGTCTAAAGGACCGAAGCCTGCTCTACGATACGATACAGGGCCAACGCAGGTTAGAAATTACATCGGGTGTTGCCCATGGATCTATCCTTGGTCCGGACCTGTGGAACGTGTCTTACGACGGGCTACTGAGACTCGAGATGCCAGATGAGTCGCACTTGGTCGGCTATGCGGATGATGTTGCGGCTCTGGTCGCTGGACGCACCGTTGAACAGGCGCTATGCTAATGCGCCGAGTAAGAGACTGGATGATTGCTCGAGGGTTCAGTTTAGCACTGGAGAAAACCGAAGTGGACATCTTGACAAAAAAAGAGAATAGCTAGAGTAAGGATGATCAGTAGTGGAGACTTACGAATCGAATCGAAACCATCGGTGAAATACCTGGGGCTACTAGTCGACTCGAAGATGAGTTCCTCTGAGCAAATCAGGGCAACGACTGGGAAGACTGCTTCGGAAGTATCGGCTCTGAGTCGACTTATGGGTAACGTAGGGTGACGGAGCCCTTCAAGAAGATGCTTTATGATGAGTGCTGAGAATTGCATCTTCGTATCCGACTGTCTTTGATTCGGCGGTGAGACTTATTGCAGGAGTTATACCTGTCGCTCTCCTTGCTAGTGACCGCCGCCCTATTTACCTGTGTCGAAACGAGGATGCGAGGGAGATGGTTGTCCGCGAGGAGAGACAGCGCTCACTTGGCAGCAGTCTTGGGTGAGTTGCGCGAAGGGAAGGTGGACTGCGCGCCTTATCCTGGACGTGAGACCATGGCTAAATCGAAGGCATGGTGAGATTGACTTTTGAGCGGGCATGGGTGTCTAACCTGGACAAGATTGGTAAGTCACGGTTCCCCGATTTTCGGTTCTGCCCAGGGGAGGAGGACAATGCCTGCCACACATTTTTTGCGTACACAAAATGGGACAGACTGCAAAGGGATCTCCATAGGGAGACGGGAGAGCTCATACCGGATAATATAGTCGCGAAGATGCTCGAATCGGTTGACAAATAGAACCAGGTGGCACATTATGTTCGGGCATTCATAAACGATTAAAGGGCCTCACAGCAGCCGGGGGCGTTGGGGCTGGGGGAGCGCTTGTCTGGTAATTCCTCTTACCCTTCCCCCGACTTGAAGGCGCCTTACGGAATAACAAAACGAGACCTGGTCCGTAGTAATATGTCAAACGGTCTCAGGCTGGGTTCGCAGGTTGACAGGGGAGGTGTTTAGTAGGTAGAGTCGCCGACTAGAGGGTAGTCCAGTCGTCGTCTTGTGAGCATTGGAGTCCGATACTCTGTGCACAAATGGCATGCACCTCCCAACCACAAAACAAACAAGAAAATGTAAATCTTTACGATAATTTTGCTCTACAATGAGCTTTTCTTGCTCCGTGCCGATACCGACTTACGTCAAAACCACCTGCTTCTAACATTTTTCTTCTCTAATGATTTTCCGGGAAAATTATTAGAAAGCAACTCAATTATGTAGCTACACACAAAAAATTTACAGAAGTAACGGAGCTCAAATGATCGAGAAGAGATTAAGCGCATCCATGGGAATTTGGCTGAATGGCAAGTTATTTCGAAACATTTGACAGATCTAAACTTTGAAAAACAAAGTCAATTTTCGAATTTTGTTTATGGGGTTGGTTCCCAATAAAGAATGAATTTGCTAGTCGGTTTTAGGAAGCAGCTCATTGTCGCTACTTACAGCAGTATCTTATCTGTTGAAGGGCACTTGGTAAATTTTTCTTTTCAATTGTCGATCTCCTCGTTCCATATTTTCAACTGAAATGAATTCAATTTCTGGTGGAGATAGACTATGTCCTCTCCGCACTCTAGAAACTTCAACAGGAAGGTTTGATTTTTCGCCTTTTATGGTATACTTCACGTGTAGGACTTCCGTAAAACTTAGAGCATCACTTGGTCAACCGGTGCTCTCGGTTAATTGTTAATTTCCCTGCGTTTACTCTTTTGGTTTCAAAATTGCTTAATTTATTTTCGTTTGCCAACAACCGACTCATACCTCTTTGAAAGCTGACTTCAATATAACCTAGAAAGATGTGTAATATTTTAATCGATGCTAAATTAAAGTTTTAATTTTGAAATTTATGTTAGCAACGTATTCACCATCATCAATGAAATGGGGAGAAAATGATTTAGTAGCGATACCTTGACATTAGTTTCATCCTTTTTTGGACGTTTTGAAGTAATTTTGTTCTTGAATATTTTATTTATTTTTCACTTTATCATGTAGGTAGGTTGCAAATGTGCAACTTTGTATTGTATTATTACTAGTTCAATATCCGCTTTGAACTTTGCCTAGCAAACTCTCGTCACTTCTGAAATGAATAACATTTGACGTCAAATCGGAAAATATGTTTCCAAAAGCTGACGTCAGGGCACATTTGCAAAGAAATAGAGCTTTAATTCAGTGAATTGCATCGCTAATTTTATTTTATTAAAATGACAAAATTTCCACGAATGACGAGTGGAATCTAAAGTTAAAATGAAATTTCTATTTTTAATGGATTCGACAGGAGACAAATTTAAACATTAATTTTGCTTAGTTCAAGTGACATCATTTAATTCATTAAAACGTTTTAATGAAATGAATGAAACGTTCAGACATGAGTTGGCCAATTGAAAATGTCAACAGTTCATTTGAGAGCTTTGCGGTGGGCGCTAGTACTTTAGCTTACTCCGGCGAACAAACGGTTAGGGGGTGGTTTTCCTATTAAATGACTTAGAAATAAAATCATAGTTTATGAGCTGGCTGTAAAGCTTCGTAATGAAAATGGCTGAAAATAAAACATTAATTTAATTGTTGCTGACTTACATTTCAGTCTGCACAGAACAGGAAGTTGCAAAACAATTTTAATTAAATCCCAATATTAAGTTTGTTTGATGCTGAACTCACTGAACACAAATTTTGCTTGATTTTCACACGATTTTAAGCGGATTTGTAGAAACCACACATGCACTGTTTATTTTTAAAGCACTTTAGAAGCAATGATTTAATTTGAAACGACTTTCGGCACCGACATTTGCACTGAATGGAACTGACTTTCGTGGATTTACAGAACTAAGCACTCGCGAAAAAAAAACTCGAGTTCCAAAAAAATTAGCAATGAAATTATTTTGCTGTAAAGAATATACCCTTGGCTACCAACAACAGATAACGCCACAAACACATGCGAACATCAAATATACACTGAATATTGCTGATAACACGCGGTTCGGGAAACAATACAACAACAATAATCACCAACACAGAAAACGGCACATTTGGATGGTATGATAACCTTTAGGTACGAGATGATTTTCTAATTTTGCTGATAATGCCAACAAACAGTACTGGAGATAATTCGTAATTTTCTTCTCTCCACGATTATTGTTAAATAGTGAAATAACTGGGCGATGGCGTTAGTTGGTCTATTTTTTTATATTTCCCCGATAACAACGGTATCTGGTATTTTTTGCACGGGGTTCGGACGATTATTGTCGATTTTAATAACAATAGCCAAATTATCGCGGCAAAATCGGCAGATACGACGAGCTTCTAAGGCTATTGACGCAATTGGGGGGTGTGCAAAGCCACCCATCAGGGATAGGGAGGCTCAGTCACTCATTATTTCATTCACAAGTGACAGGCGAGCACTTTGTTGTTGGTTGTTTGCATATCACTTATGGCATATGAGCTTATATGGCGGCGGTTTATCGTCGGCACCGCCGCGCATTAATATATCTGCATATTACGCGTTTGCATAAGCAAATCGCGTGCCATACATACGAGTACGCGGCGACTGGCGCAACAAGGCCTTTGACATACAATACACTCACAGGCGCATACGCGGAACGCGAAGTCGTCGTGGATTCAAGATTGCAGATAAAAAGGGAAGTAGTCGCTTTGTATTTTCAGTGCCGCACGCAGATAAAGAACATTATCTCCACTTGGCCCCAAAAAGCTAGTCAGCGTCGGAAATACAATTCTCGCCAATCTTGTTCGAGTGCAAATCAAACAAACAAAAACGCGATCTGGCAATAAATTCCAGCGCAAGATTGTTTCATGCAAATCGATTTCCTTGAGCGTTTAAAATTCTCGAACACCTTACGTTGACTGCCTGCTTGCTGTTGATAGCGGACTGAGAACTGGAATCCGCACAGGTGAGCAACTATGCGGAAAATGTGATCGCCAGAATATCTTAACGCCAATGCCAACCGACACGCATTGATTGGGCAAAAAACGTCCTAAATTTATTGATTTTAGATAAAACTGCTTGGTGTGGAAACACGATACGGTACAATGAACCGCGACAACTAGAAAAATAATCTTCGCCGACGATCAGAGCGGGTCCAGGCGAGCAAGCGTCGAAAACCTGCGCGAATATGCCAAAGTACAAAAGCGCAATCGGTAATTCTGGGAAAAGTATCTTTCGCCTACTAGAAGAAATCTTTCCGGTCGCGATCAATCGATTTGGCAATAAATAATCACACACTGTTCGAGGTCTCGGATGGGGAATGTTTCTGCGCCGCGGAGACGTCTCTGCACTTGACAAACTCTCGCCACGCAAAACTTCGCGACGATCTTCTGTTTCTTCAGGCTGTCAGCTCAAAACTGTTCATCGAATTCGAATTCATTTCGTATCTATTTACAGTACACCCATACCACATACCACCTGAACGCGAAACATAACACGACGATCATCGATCAGGCCAGCAAGAGTATCTTTTCGCGTTCGCCTGCCCTCCGGCCAACGGATTTCTACATCAGCACATTCAGCTGCTTTTTGCTTTGTTTCACAGATTGTGTATTGTATTAAGTAAATAAATTTCCATTGCAAGTGTTTCAGCCGCGAAAGAAAAACAAAAGTATCTTTGGAAGGCCTAAAAGAGCGATCGTCGCCGCTCGCTCAACACATCAATCTTAAGATACTTTTACGCGCGAGCGCGGTCTCTCTGCCGAGCGGTACATAAAATACAGCATTACTACAATTACACACCAACGTCAAGCACACAGTCTGTATATTTCCGTTCCACGCTATGTACTAGACCGAGCGCAATCCTCTCAGAAGTCCATTCACAAGAACGTACCAAAAGCGGAACCAGGAAACTCCTTCATTCATCTCGAGACGATCGTGCAGTGCTCGTAAATCGATTTTTTGTTCCCATCCATGACCTGCCCGTCAGGGCGCCCGGGTTCAAAGATAATCATTAAAATCTCCACTAAACAAATGCAGTAATGACTTTATTTCTCAATTGGCTTCTCTCTGTGTCGATCAGCTGTCCGATCGCAATAGCGAGCGGTTGTGCATGAGTTAGTAATTAGCGGTACGTATGAGTGTGCTAATGAGGTGGTATTGGTTGTGGGAACAAGATACGGCGAACGTGAATTTAGTAGGCTCCCAATATCTTAACGACGTGGGGAAGATTCGTTAAGATATTTTTCCATTCTCTCTCTGGCATGGGGATATTTGAATAGTGCAGTGGCGGTATCATGATGCAGGCGCAGAGTTTGTAAAGAACAGAAAATAAACAAAGATTTTCACTAGAATTATACCTTAAAGTCATTCTATATCTCAGTCGTTCAGAATCCAATACGGTTAAGTCTATCTTTTAGTAGTTGCTGATTTATATTAATTCTTACGTAATATAAAAAAACTTTTAGAAAAAACAAGTTGGGTAAACAGACCTACGCTCATGTCAGAAGGGTTTTGTATTCAATTTACAAAATGCAGTTACCAGATCGAATCAAATCAAGAAACATGTCAAAGACGATTTTATTGGAGAAAATATGAAATACGAAGATCATACTATTATTAACAAAGTTGAACAAATTTCGACTTCTGAGGTTTTTGGTTTTGTTATACTCATAATATATCTCCCTTGATAATTATTTCAGATGTCCATCCGCGAGGAAGGAAACACATTTTTCATGTGTACCCCCACTGAAGCAAAAACCGACAGTTTAACAACTGTTTTGAAAAGCTCCCGTGAAAACTTTTATTTCATACTCATATCGGCTACGATTGATGAATTTTTTTTTTCAGGGGCCACTCTCCTGTACTGTTATCATCGATTAATGGCCAATTTTTTCGAAACCTAAAATGGTTACAAAACCCTTTTGCTAGGAGCTCTCTCCCACCTCCTTGACTTGTTTCACTTATGAGCATTGATTGTAGGTACTCATCTTCAGTCGTTCATTAAATTGAATCAAGTGTTCAAAGCATGCACCTTAAACGTTGAAGTTGGGAAAAAATAACTCAAAATTATTCAATCTTCGCATTTAAAACAGCCACTATTTTGTTTTTCGATTACTGATACCACTAGCTGAACCGATTCTCAAAGATATACATGACACCTATCATTCCTGAAATGTTCATGCAAATCCTAGCAAAACTGTAGTGTCTGAGTCGGTAAAAAGCTCATGTTGTTCCATAGCCATATGTAGCCATTGTAATAAATGCAGCGCATATTGTTCCATAGTAATACAGGAAAATTCAAACCGCTATAACTTCGCTAAATATAATTCAATCTTTATGAAACTTCCAGGATAGATCAATCTTCTAAATAGACATTTACGTACTGAATTTCATAGAAGTTAAGGGTGCCGTTAAGATTTTATTCAAGAAAACATAAAATCGATAAATCATACTATTACTAACAAAGTTGAGTGAATTGCGACTTCTAATGTTTTTGTTTGTGTTGTACTTACCAAGGCCTACATTCCTGATTTTTTTCAGATTTTTTGGATCACAGGTGTCCAATCGCGAGGAGGGGGGGACACAAATTTTTCGTGTATTTCCCCTCCCTGTGCGCCCCTCGAAGCAAATTTTGCCAAACTAAGACCTGTTTTGAAAAGCTCTCATCAAGACATTTCATTTGATACCCATATCGGCTACCTTTAATGAAATTTTTTTTCGGGGGGGTCACTCTCCTATATGGGGAGACCCTCCTTAAATACCTTATACAATTTTTTTGTAGTTGAACTTTGAAGAGATCACCACTTTACACCTACACACAAAATTTGATGTTTCTAGCTTAAGTAGTTTCCGAGAAAAACTGCTGTAACACATGGACGGACGGACAGACGGACAGACTGGTCGCGAAACTAGTAGGATTTTGTAAAATTATTTTACAAAACCCTAAAAATTATTACCCTAAACCAGAAAGAAATTCTGTTGCGCATTGAGAAAATTCTAATGGAATCATCAGAACGTGGATGTTTAGGAGTAATTTTAGCATGCTCTAATGATACTTGCGATTTGGAGGTGCACACTAGCAGCAGCATTAATAGCAACAACACAAACATCAATAATAACATTATTAACCATTCGGTGGGGGAAATCAAAGAAAACGAGCCCGTGACGGATTGGGATTCGTCAAGCCCATCGCGACAAAGCAAAAGCGAGGAGACGAGGATAGCGGTGGCTGTAGCGGGAGTGGGATTTGCTTGTGTTGCTGGTGCTGTCGCGAGGGGTTTGGAGAGTGGAGTCGCCTAGGTCGGACGGGTGAAACCAGCAAGCGATTCGCGTTTCTGCTAATTCGAATTCAACTCTGTCTAGTGGATAGCAAAAGTTAAGGCAAAGTACATAGTTGAAAGACGACGCGAAATAAACCAGTTTTCTTTTTATATAAAAAATTGCCATTAAACAGAAATAAGAAAAGACATTTTTCAAGTGTTATTTTGTTATCTTGTGGCTTTTTGCATTTAGATTTTGGTTGTGTTTTGTTCGAGTGATAGAAAAGATTTTTCATGTGCACTAAACAGCCAACACACGTTTGACAAGTTGTGCCCGATATTCGATTGGCAGTTTTATTTCTTGCCTGTGTTTAATTTGTTTAGCGCATGTCCATCCAGAATTTGCAAAACTTTGACCCCTTTGCTGATGCAATCAATTGATTATACTGTACAGGACGGACTTGCGTACATAAGAATTCAGCAGAGAAATGGGCGAAAAACACTAACTACGGTGCCGGGCCTTTCCTCGGAATATAACCTGAAGAAAATTGTGCGAGCATGTAAAAGGGAACGTGCAATGGCACAGTAATAGAGCGTCCCGAATACGGTGAAGTATTATAGCTTCAAGGTGATCAGCGAGAGACCATTTGCGAGTGGCTAACGAAATCTGGACTTGCGAAGCCAGATCAACTCAAGGTGCACGGTTTTTTTTTAGCGAGACGAAGGCGCGTATGATCGAACAAAATTTTTGGACATACTGTAAAGAGAATTTATTCGCCATGATCTTCATCCATCCCAAAGATAAATTCCCTGAAGCAACTAGTGAATGCATTTCGAAACGTCAAAGATGGCGGAGTTTTGTTGTTTTTTCATCGCAGGATGACGAAATTTAGCGGAATTGTAAAATATGGTGAACGTGAATTTTGGTTTAGCCTTTTAGCTAAGTTCGGAATCGGATGTGGAGTGGGACCCAAAGAAACAGTTGAATGTCTAATCGGGATTCGTGTAAAAGCAAAATAACATCCAGCTGAGCGAAAGACAATGTTTTTGACTAAAACACCTCGAAAAGGTTAGATAGAAGGCAGTTTGTTTCATTTATAGATTTGTTCCGTGTCGTTTCGTTGTAAATTTTAAATTGTAGTTTGGGCTGGATTCTAGTGGGCAGAACTGTGAAGTCTCGCATTCCGAACTCTCTTCTTAGGGCTGTCGCAAGTATGAAGTGCTCGGGAACGTCGCGTTGCTCAAATTTTTGTTATTGCCGAAAGCAAGCACTTATTAGCAGTACGTGAATTTCAACAATTGAAGGAAGAACGATACAAAGGGGCAGACGTAGTGACATCAAAATAGTCTAATACACCGTGCACCTAAATCATTTGGTAAAACTAGGAGCCAATTGCATTGTTTCTATCAATTTGCCGCTATACATAGAAGCTCCAATGTATGCCCAAAATATCGGTGTCTTCAAAGGAGTAGGAAAGTCACTACTTCGTCAACTATTCCTATGGATGGATATTAGCAAGGGCAGCAATTATCAAAGCACAGCTGTTTGTCATTAATCTCCGATAATTTTGTTGGAATTTTTGTTGGAATCTCAGTATTCGTCGTTGCATTTTAACGTTAGAAGTAGCTATAACGAAAAGAAAATTGCATTCCAGGACCACCCACATCGTCAGCGGGCGCCCGACGAGGATGTTTGGGTGAGTACCCTTTTTGTTTCATTTTTCTATATTCATACTATTTTAAAAATTTTTATAAAAATACTTATATGGGTTTGTTTACATAAATATAAATTATATTTTAACCAATTTATTTAATATAAATAAAAAAATAGTAACCCCGTGTAAAATCATATTATAAATGTAAATTGTATTCGTGAAAGTACATACTATACATAATATTTTGGCCTCCGGAAATAATAAAAAAAAAAGGTTCTAATGGAAAAAGACATAAATTAAGCATGAAAAGGATGAAGAAATTTTGAAGTTAGCTTTATATTTACTTGTCGAAACAATAGCTTTGCATACGTTTTTTTTTTCTAAATTTTATAACTGAATATAATATCTTCTGGTAGAGTGAGAGAGAAATAAAAAAAAGAAAAATGTTGAAATGGTAGAAAAAAAATTACGGTCTTTCAATTTTGTTTGACATGACCGGGTATAGGACCCGGTACGGTGGCAGGCTGCCCCCTAAAAAAATGAGCCAGCCACCGGGTACAAATTAATTCTTTTTCCTTTGTTTCAGGTGACATCGCGGGTTGAGTGGCCCAAGCAGAGCGCCTCTTTATGGCATAGCGTTATGCAATCGAGTTGTATAGTTCTATGGCATAAATTGGTCACCGGGGTACTCCCCTTCTGATGGGAAAGTTTATACAAGGCAATTTGTATGAGTTTTCTACTCAGAAGAGGAATACCTGGCCACTGCAACAAAATATGGATTTATTCCGGTTGGGTGGGTGCGAAGGGGCTCCATCACCACCCGGTTGCCCCTCTTTCATTTGTGGGCCATGAGCTTCGTCGGGTAATGACGAGGTTACCCAAAGTCCGCCTTGCTTTTCAGGTTCCACTTGTTCTCGGAACAAGTACTATCTCCCTCAGTGTAGTTATCTACACTTTTTGTGACTTCGGTCGCCTCTTGAACAACAACCAAATTCGTGAGTGCGAAATTCTTTGTAGTGGGTCCCCGTGCTGGGGAAATGAACCCGCCCCACGACACCGCAATGCTAGCTTGCCAGCGCATTCACGCGTCTCCAGACGAGGGCATTCTCGGCAGATATTGTCATCTTCTTCTGCCGAGGCAGCAGAACATCGCTGCAGTCCTTTACGGACATTTGAAACTATTAATTCACTACATATTATTAACAAAGTTGAACGAATTTCGACTTCTGAGGTTTTTGGTATTGGTATACTCATAAATATCTTCCTTGATAATTATTTCACATGTCCAGCCGCGACGGAGGAAACACATTTTTCATGTATTTCCCCCCTGTGCCCCCACCGAAGCAAAAACTGACAGTTTAACAACTGTTTTGTAAAGCTCCCATGAAAACTTTCATTTCATACTCATATCGGCTACGTTTGATGAATTTTTTTTTCGGGGGCCACTCTCCTGTACTGTTATCATCAATTAATGGCCAATTTTTTCGAATCCTAGAATGGTTACAAAACCCTTTTGCTAGGAGCTCTCTCCCACCTCCTTGACTTGTTTCACTTATGAGCATTAATTTTAGGTACTCATCTTCAGTCATTCATTAAATTGAATCAAGTGTTCAAAGCATGCATCTTGAACGTTGAAGTTGGGAAAATTATTCAATTTTCGCATTTAAAACAGCCACTATTTTGTTTTACGATTACTGATACCACGCGCTGAACCGATTCTCAAAGATATACATGACACCTATCATTCCTGAAATTTTCATGCAAATCCTAGCAGAACTGTAGTGTCTGAGTCGGTAAAAAGCGCATGTTGTTCCATAGCCATATGTTGCCATTGTAATAAATGCAGCGCATATTGTTCCATAGAGATACAGGAAAATTCAAACCGCTATAACTTCGCTAAATATAATTCAATCTTTATGAAACTTTCAGAATAGATTAATCTTATAACTAGACATCTACGTACTGAATTTCATAGAAGTTAAGGGTGCCGTTAAGATTTTATTCAAGAAAACATAAAATCGATAAATCATTCTATTACTAACAAAGTTGAGTGAATTGCGACTTCTCACGTATTTGTTGTTGTTGTACTCACCAAGGCCTACATTCCTGATTTTTGTCAGATTTTCCGAACCACAGGTGTCCAATCGCGAGGGGGGGGGGGGGACAAAAATTTTTCGTATATTTCCCCTCCCTGTGCGCCCCTCGAAGCAAACTTTGCCAAATTAAGACCTGTTTTGAAATGTTCTCAGCAAGACCTTTCAATGAAATTTTTTTTCGGAGGTCACTTTCCTATGTGGGGAGACCCCCCTTAAATACCTTATAAAATTTTTTTGTAGTTGAAATTTCAAGAAATCACCACTTTACACCTACACACAAAATTTGATGTTTCTAGCTTGAGTAGTTTCCGAGAAAAACTGATGTGACACACGGACGGACGGACGGACGGACGGACGGACGGACGGACGGACAGACGGACAGACTGGTCGCAAAACTAGTAGGGTTTTGTAAAATTATTTTACAAAATCCTAAAAAGAAAACCGACTTCGGAATGCCCTAAAAAGGATGAAATAAATTTTTTGGAAGCGGTGCCATATCATATTTTCCCCCATTCTTTGGCGATGGTGCAGATGTTGGAAGTATCTATCTTGAAATGGGGAAATTGATTTGGCACCGCTTCCAAAAAATTTATTTCATCCTTTTTAGGGAATTCCGAAGTCAGTTTTCTTTCTTTTTCAAAAAGTTTTTTATTTCCCCCTTTTTAGTGGCAAATTTTTTCATTTCAAACCATTCAAAACTCTGTTTCTTGAATACATTGTATCATGTTCTCGTATATTAAAATATAATTTTTTACTGCAATGGAAAAACCAGTACGGCGAAAATCTGCAGCGTTCATAGGAATCGAATTTAACTCTGGTACATTTAATCCATGATCTCATAAAAGTCTACCTTGAATTTAGATTTCATAATATTCCAATATGAATTGAAGCTTTGAGAAATTTTCGAATTTTGAACTTTGCTAGCCCGCTATTTTTATATTCTGACCTGACCCTGAAGTGCTTTTTTATCGTTCAACTTTTTTCAACCTTTGAGCGACCGCCATTTCGTTTCAAATTGTTCAGGTTTGGATTTTTTATTGTGAGCTTTATCACACAATTGAATAAATCTTTGTACTAGTTTTGGTACAAACTGGAGTTATAGTTTGGCCCGAACAGAAATATTGCTGAAAATTTGGAAAAAATCGAAGCAAAAGCACACACATAGCCATTTATATATATATATATATATATATATATATATATATATATATATATATATATATATATATACATATACATATATATATATATATATATATATATATATATATATATATATATATATATATATATATATATATATGAAGGGGTTAAAGTCAAAGTGGTGTAAGTCAATTGTCGGTAGAAGTTGACTTAGGCACAGAAATGCGATGTAGAAATAAAAAACTGTTTATAGAAAAAGTGGAGTAAGTTAGAGCTTCACTCATGTCGTCGTTAGGATGGCAGCGCAAGTTAGACTGATAATGGATCATCTGTTTTGTTGATAACTGAAGTGGCGTGAGTCAGACTTACACCAGTGTGGTTGTAATTGTTTTCATCGAGTGTTGAATGCATGCGTGAATACTCAAAGAAACGATGGATTCTGAAATAAGTTTAAGGGATCCGTTGGATGAGCTGGAGTCCAGTGATGAATGGGAGCGTGAACAAGGAGAAAACACATCAGAAACAGATGATGGTAAGTACTATTCACCATCTCACCTCTCAGTTACTCACCGACTAACCTATTTTGTTGCAACTTTTTTAACAAGTACTTACATTAGATTATGCCTTAGGTCCTTTTGGTCTATTATTCTCTGAATAATACACCTTTGTAATCGGTTCGGAAAAAAAGAAAGGAAAAATAGAGAAAAAATGCATGAAGAGTGATGTTTTTAGTGAATTTTCTGTGATTATTGAAAACGGTCGTGTTGAGTATCGTTTTTCACGTAATTTTGGATGCTGAATCGAGGCTTCCCCTGCATTTTTATTTCGGTTGTAAGTGTAACAAGATGTTTGTTGTTTCAGAATCAGAAAGAGATGAAGAGGTTGACGGCGGACGCCAGCGCAACCATTCCAGCGAATTTCCTACTGCTGGAACTTCTGAGAATCGAGAAAACGCTCACCCGAGAACGAGGAAAAGACAAAAACACGAAAGTAAAGCTCAAAAGCGAAAGCGAGCACGAAATTCAGGGCTCCCATACGTGTCCTCTAGAGGAAAAGAAGTGGCCGGTAAGCTGTATCAGAACTTTGATTGTAAATGTAAAAAAAGAATGTGTGGTGAACGTACCTGAAGTGGCGAGGCGAGAAATTTTCGACACCTTTTGGAAGCTGAGCAGTTTTTCTGCACAAAACGTATTTTTATGTGGTTTGATTGTGCAACAGAAACCTTATGTAAGACGCCCACGAAATTCAACGAGAAATGCAAAGTCTGTTTCAAACAGCTTCAGATTCCAAGTCAGAGGCAATAGCGTTACTGTATGCAAGCGTTTTTTCTTACAAACACTTAAAGTTTCGGATGGGCGAATGGCAAGAGCAATACAAAAAGTACGAGAGGGTCAAAAACCAGGAAGTGATGGCCGAGGACACCATCCCCCCAAAAATAAAACACCGGAGACTGCCATGAATGGTGTGCGTGACCACATAGCATCTTTCCCATCGTATCAATCGCACTACAATAGATCAGAGAACCCTAACAGGAAATACCTTCCTCCTGACATGAATGTACGTACAATGTAAGAACTGTACAAAGAAAAGTGCACGGAAAAAGGTGATATTCCTGTTTCTGAAGCCATCTACCGTCGAACCTTTAGCAATGAGTTCAATTTGCATTTCCACCGGCCTCTCAAAGATACGTGTACTAGATGCGATGTGCTTGACAAGAAGGTTGAAGTGTGTAAAGATGAAGACGAATCTACAAAGCTGAAGGCTGAAAAAGAATTACACCTCAGAAAAGCCGAAAAGGTGAGAGAGGCTAGAGATCGGGACACAGTGAAAGCACAGGAAGATGAATCTTCCTATGGTCTGACATTTGACCTCGAAAAGGCTTTGCCATATCCTGTTTTGACGTCGTCCGTGGCTTACTATAAGCGGAATATGTATTGTTATAACCTTGGCTGCCATGAACTTGGAACAAGTTTAGGCTTCATGTTCTGCTGGGATGAAACGATCGCTTCTCGTGGGTCTCAAGAGATTGGTTCCTGTATCGTCAAACATCTTGCAGCAAGAGCGTCATCTGCTAAGCACATAGTGTGGTACAATGACGTATGTACGGGCCAAAACCGTAATATTAAGTTTTCTTTGTATCTCATGAAGTACATACAGGGCCCTCAAAGCAATGCAGAAATTATCGATCACAAATTTATGGTAAGTGGCCACTCTTTTCTACCCAACGACTCTGAATTTGGATCAATTGAATTTTACGCCAAGAACAAGT